>CM069233.1:4354438-5624438 GCA_035582765.1 Acer negundo
CTGGGTTCAGATACATAATGTCCCTTTACTCTGTATGACCGTTGAGATTGGTAGATTCCTCGGGGGGATGATTGGTGACGTTAAAGATATCGATACAGGAAAGTCGAGGGATTGTGTGGGTAAATGTATTTGTGTTCGAGTTGTGGTTCAGGTTGATAAACCTATACCCCGTATCTTGAGGGTTGATATGATGTGGGAAGGCAAGGAATCGGTGATGCTTTTGAGATATGAAAAATTACCGGAACATTGCTTCAGGTGTGGCAGGCTTGGTCATTTAGTTCGAGATTGTTTAGAGGATAAGATAGGGGAATAATCAACCTTTTGATGCCTGGTTGAAGGCTGAAAGTCCTGTGAAGTTGAGTGGTTTTCGCCAGAAAGAGAAGGACACTCAGCAATCTGAATAAGTTGTGGTTAGGCTCTAAAGAGGGTGCAGTTTTGGGAATTAGGGATCCGACAGAAGGGTTTCAGGGTAAAGAAGAACGGCTGACAAAGAGATGGGAGGTACCTGAGCAGATTGCAGATAGAACGCAGTAGAAGCATGTGGCCAGGATCCAGGCTAGTGGTAAAGGTGGTTGTGTCGCAACTGATGATGTATCTCGTAAGGTACGTAAAAATCTGGGAGTTTTGTTGGCTAATGAGGTTGTGATCCAACCTTCTCTGAGTAAGGTGGAGGAACAATTGAAATGCAAAGGAAGCCAATTAAGGGGAGATGACGTGGGCTGTAAGGGAAACGATGACTCAAAGAGTGTGGATATGGTGGGGAGGGGGTCTGAAGGTTTTGAGGCAGGTGAGGGTGTCCAGTTGGTTGAATGGCTTAGTATGGATAAAATTGGGTCAGCTAGGGGTGTCAAGGTGGACTTGCGGGCAGTTGGAATGGATATTGATAAAGGAGTTTCAAAGATTATTGGGTCAGATGCAGTTGTTGGGTCTGTGGAACCAGCGAAGACTCAAGTTGGACCAAAGGCCGGGAAGTGGAAGATGTGGGCAAGGGATGGGGTGAAAACTGATGGGGGGATGGATGGGGATTCTTCGTTAGGTAAATGCAAAGTTGATAAAGGAGATTTGAATATGGGAAGGAAAAAGAAGAAAATGGCCATTGTTGAAGGGGATTCTTGTGTTGATACAAATGAGTTATTGGCAAGTCGGGTTCTACCGGCTTGCCGATCACAATGAAAACCTTGTCATGGAATATTCGGGGTTTGGGTAGTGACCGGACATTCCAGATCCTGCTGAGGGTTAAACAGGCTTACAAACCCAATATGTTATTTATGTTAGAGACAAAGTGTGATAATGTGCGGTTGGAGTGGATTCGGGTTAAGCTAGGGTTTTGTGGTAAATTAGTGGTTGATAGTATTAGTTCAAAAAGTGGTTTACGTCTGTTTTGGGATGAGAGTGTCGACGTTACTTTACTCTCTTATTCCACCTTTCATATTGATGTGACAGTCTTGGCTTAAAAAGGTAGTCCTTGGAGGTTTACGGGTATGTATGGGCATCATGAAACGGCCAAAAGACGTCATTCTTGGACCCTGTTACGTCGTTTATACTATATGTCCTTTTTACCCTGGATGTGTACAGATTATTTTAATGAGATCCTTGAAAGTTCTAAGAAAAAGGGTGGGCTCTCTAGGCCGATTAACTTGATAAATGACTTTCGGTCTGCCCTGGATGATTGTGGTCTCCAAGATTTGGGTTTCTTGGGTCCGAATTTTACATGGTCGAACAAAAGGGATGGCCCGGAGATGGTTCTTCAAAGAATTGACAGGTGTGTGTGTGTGTGTGTGTGTGTGTGTGTGTGTGTGTGTGATGTTCAATGGTTAAATTTGTTTGCCAGAGCCACAGTGAGTCATCTAGAGTTTCGGAAATCCGACCATCGCTCGATTCTTTTAGATGATTCCCCTACTACGTATGTTCGAAATATTAAAAGATCTAGGCGCCGGTTTTTCTTTGAGGAATGTTAGGTGGAAAAGGAAAATTGCTAAGCTATTATTCATAAAGTTTGGGATACCCCGACTGCAAGTGAAAGCATGACTGAGTTGTTGGTTAGGATCCGGGTCTGTACGAAACTGTTATCGACTGTTTATGCTCAAAATCGGAAGCGTATGAAGGAGGGGATTGCTTCCAAATAGGAGGCACTCTATGTGCCCACGTTCGATGTTATAGAAAATTCTTGACAGAAGATTCGGGCAATAGAAAAAGAATTGGATATATTGCTTAACTTGGAGGAGGTTTATTGGAGGCAAAGGTTAATGGAGCAGTGGCTGTCGTGTGGTGACAAAAAAACTAAGTATTTCCATGGCCAAGCTTCGGCTAGGTGATCAAGGAGTTTGATAAAAGGCTTGATTGATGATAGTGGGGGTGTGGAAAGATGATTAAGATGGTATGATGGCTGTGGTGGAGAGGTATTTTTCAGAAATTTTAATCTTTATTAATCCTAGGATAGCAACTATGTCTAGGATTTTCGAGTGTGTCCAGCCATGTTTGAATCTATCCAATAGTGTTTATTTGGATGTTGTGTTCGCCCCTGAGGAGATTAAACGAGCAGTTTTTGACATGTCCCCCACGAAAGCTCCTGGGTTGGATGGGCTACCGGCATTTTTTAATCAAAAATATTTGCCGATTGTTAGTGATAAGGTGATTTCAGCTTGTCTTAGGGTTCTTAATTTAGGTGCCGAGCTGGAAGAGGTTAATGAGACACTCATTGGTTTGATCCCAAAAATCAATAGAGCTGAGAAGATTTCTGATTTCCATCTTATAAGCCTATGCAATGTAGTCTACAAAATTATGGCTAAAGCTCTTGTGAATCGTTTTCACAATGTCCTTAATAATGTTATTTTTGAGGCCCAGAGTGCCTTCATTCCGGGACGCTTAATTTTAGACAACGCTATCCTGGGTTTTAAGTGTGTGCATGCGCTCAAGAGAAGGAAAAAAGGTAAGAAATGAACTATGGCAATTAAACTGGATATGTCGAAAGCCTACGAAAGTGTTGAATGGGATTTTGTTTCGGGTATGATGCTTCACCTTGGTTTCTCTATTGCCATTGTTGACAGGGTTATGCAGTGCATCAAATCTGTTTCTTTTTCCTTCCTTCTGAATGGTGAAGTGTGTGGCAGTATTAAGCCTTCCCGAGGTTTGAGACAAGGTGATCCCCTTTCGTTGTATTTATTCCTTGTTAGCGCTGAAGGTTTATCCCAGTTGTTTTTTGAGGCGGAAATAAAGAAGGTTTTGTCTGGTTTTCGGTGCAGTAGGGGGGAGGGGGCGGCTAAGATCACACATTTGTTTTTTTACCGATGATAGCATGGTGATCTCCAGTGCGTCAGAAAAGGACTGTCATATTATCCAATATATACTTGTTGTTATGTTGCGGCGTTAGGTCAAGTGGTTAATTTCCAAAAATCTGCATTGCGTGTTAGCAGTAAAGTTCCAAAGGTTTTACTTGCTAGAATTCTGGGTGTCCGGCTAGTAAATTGCCATGAGCGTTATCTGGGTCTCCCGAGTTTTGTTAGTAAAAACAAAAAAAGATTTGTTTGTTGATATCTGTAATAGGGTGTGGAATAAAGTTAAAGGTTGGCAAAGTAAGTTCTCTTCAACTGGTGGGAAGGATGTACTTTTAAAAGCAGTGATTCAATCTATTCCTACTTACTCCATGTCCCTTTTAGATTGCCTAAATCCCTTATTAATAGTTGGGTTCATAGTATCAGTGCCCCCTGAACATATAGCAAAATAACATAGTGCCACATGAATTTTTTTTTTTTCCTGGCATTAAACCCCTTGAACTCCCATAAATAGGTAAAAACGGATAGAAGAGGGATGGACGTCAAATGCAAATTACATTTGCACACCCTAATTATATATATAATTATATTAAAACTGGAAAAATATAATAATATCACACGATCACCCTAAAGTCAGGGGTAAAGTTGGTAATTTTAGAATTTTATAATGTGAAAAAATAAATTAATTATAATGTGAAAAAAAAATTAAAAAAAAAAAAGGATCTCCGTACTTTCAATTTTTTTAAATTTTCAATGAGCAAAGATTTATTATTTAAATCTTTACTTAAAAATATATATTTATTATATAAAAAGGAGATTTATTAAAAAAAGAAATTAATGAATAAAAAAATATAAAAAATTAAATCATTCCCAAATCTGGAAAATCATTCCCAAATCTCTTCAACCTAAATTCATCTCTTCAACCTACAAATTATAAATTATAAATTAAAAAAAACTCCAAACCCAGAAAATCACCATCAACATGCCACCAAACTGTAACCACCTTCATCATCACAGCCAGACCCAGAATTTTAAAAAATAAACTGATGGATCTAGTCACCGAATCCATCATCAAATTTATCATCATCAAGTAACGTCATTAAACAAATATAAAATTTATCATCATCAAGCAAATCAAAAATTTATCATCATCAAGCAACATCATCAAGCCAAGAAACAAATCCCAAATTCGATTCAGATTTGGACCAACATTATCAAGCCAAGAAACAAATCAAAAAACTGATAACGAGAGAGAGATCGAAAATGAGAACGAAGAGAGAGAGATCGACAATGCGTGGGTGGTCGACGTTGGTCTTCCGATCTTCGTCGTGCTTCCGGTAGTAGTCTCGCTTCCGATCGTCGTCACACTTCCAATCCTCGTCTTTGCCCGCTGCTTGATCTCTTACTGCCGCAGCGTCACGGATCGATTGTGGTTTGGGTTTCGTCGTCTGGTCTTGATGAGAGAGAACGAAGATGAGAGATTGGTGTGTTTTTTATTCTTGAATGGGATGAATATTAATGAAATTGTAATTTTTTATATTTTTTATTCATTAATTTTTTTTAATAAATCTCTTTTTGTGAGGTAATAAATATATATATATATATATATATATATATATTGAAGTAAAGATTATTAATAAATAAATCTCTTTTTGTTAGGGTTGATTGATTTTTTTAATTTTTTAGTATTTAATTTAATTAAATTTATTAATTTAAATGCATTTAATATATATTATTTTTTATTTTTTATTTATGTTTTTGAAAGTACAATTAATTTATTTTTTCACATTATAAAATTCCAAAATTACCAACTTTACCCGGGACTTTAAGGTGTGTGTGTGATATTATTATATTTTTCCAGTTTTAATAAAATTATACATATAATCAGAGTGTGTAAATGTAATTTGCATTTGACGTCCGTCCCTCTTCCATCCATTTTTGTCTATTTATGGGAGTTCGAGGGGTTTAATGCTAAGAAAAAAAATTCAGAGGGCACTATACGATTTCATTATATGTTCAAGGGGTACTGATTCTATTAATCCTTAATAGTTTGCATAGCCTTAGCGCAAGATTCTGGTGGGGTTTGAATGAGGATAGGAGGAAAATTCATTGGGCTAGGTAGAATAAAATGTGTGTCATCAAGGATTTTGGGGGTTTGGGTTTTCAGGATATGGAAATCTTTAATCAAGTTCTTTTAGCCAAGCAAGTCTAGAGGCTTCACCATAATCCAAATACTCTGGCTGCTAGATTCTTGAAGCATTGCTATTTTGCTGATTCTATTGTTCTCTCGGTTGAGATTGGCTATTCTTGCTCTTTTGTTTGGAGAAGATTTTTGTGGGGAAGGGAGCTTCTTGTCAAGGGCACCAGATGAAGAATGGGGATTGGAAATTCTATTTCCGTTTATTAGGACAAGTGGATTCCAAGGCCAATGTCTTTCAAGGTGTTCTCTTCTCCTTTGCTTTGTGATAATATTTGGGTTTGTGAGCTTTAAGCTTCCATCGGGTCGATGGAATGATCACCTTGTGCGGAACTAGTTTTTGTCGGATGATGCTGTTTGCATTCTCCGCATACCTTGTTCTTCCTATGACGGTGATGACAAACTGGTTTGACATTATGAGAAGTTGAGGTCTTTCTCAGTTAAAAGTGCTTATCATCTGGGCTGTTCTTCAGTTGCCTTCTCTGTGGCGTCGGGGTCTGGTTTGGATCCTTCGGTATCTTGGTAGAAATTTTTATGGCATCTTAAATTGCCAATAAAAGTCAAGGTCCATATTTGGAAGGCTTGTCAAGGCTATCTTCCAATCTATCTCAATTTGGCGAAGCGTGGTATTCAGGTCGACTTAGGGTGCCCTTTTTGCTTCTGCAAAAATGAGAGTATCTTTCATGCCCTTTGGTCCTGCCTGTCCTTAAAGGTCATCCGCCATATGTTTTTAAAGTTGAAGGGCTTGGCCAGTTTTGAGAACATGAATTTCTTGGACTTCATGGTATCATGTAAAAATAAGTTGTTTCAGTCTAAGATGGAGCATTTGTGTCTAGTTTTCTGAAGGATTTGGCTTCGTCGGAATGCGCCGGTCCATAATTCTTCCCTTGCTGCTGCTTGCGAATTTGTCACTTGGGCTGACAATTTTCTTGCTGAGTTCAGATGTGTCAATGGTGTTATTGGCAAGCCTCTTGGTTGTGGCAAACTGTTTGGCCAGACTTGGCGCCCGCTTGATGTTGGTGTCTATAAAAATAACATTGATGCTGCAGTTGATACTTATAATAATAGATCAGGGACTGGTGCAATTATCCGGGACGCTAATGGTTTGGTCATGGCTTCTTGTGCTTAGGTGGTTTTGGTGAGTCTTGACCTTCTCATGGCTGAAGCTTTGGCTGTTCTGCGTGGGATCAGGTTTGCTTCTGAGTCAGGGATGGAACCTTGTATTGTTGAAACCGATTTCTCTATGATTAACTATGGTGTTGATGCCCTGTTTGATGTTGGACCGATTATCGACGACATCCTTGCCATTATGAATGGTCATTTCAGTGTTCAGTGTGTTTTGTCCCTCGAAAAGCTAATATGACGGCTCACTCCCTTGCCAAGCTTGGTATTTCTTTAGGTTGTGATAATTTTTGGATGGAAGAGGTGCCATCGTGTGTGACTCCATTTGTCCTGGGGGATGCCCCAGATCTTCTGTAATCATTTTCTTTGGTTAATAAAGTTCATTTATTTAAAAAATAAATAAATAAATAAAATAAAATTAAAAAATAAATAAACTATTCAATTTCTTGCATCAAACTTTAATTTAAATATTCTTTATATATCGCATGCACTATACTGAACTTTACTGGTAAAGAGTTGGAGGGAGCCCTATGTAAAGGATAACTCTGTATAATTAGTTTTATCATCTATTTTTTGGAAAATATCATTTTCATCCCTATGTTTTGCCCTATTATCCATTTTGGTCCCCGTTGTTCCAGTATTGGCCATTTGATCCCTTTTTGGTCCCTACCGTCCAATTCTGTTAGGGTTTTTGAAATTTCCGGTAAGTGAGCGAGGGTAAAATGGTAAAATCGTCATACATTCTTCTAGAATCTTATTTAAGAAGGGAAAAATGGTAAAATAATATTAAAACAATTAACAAATAATATTTTGTTAATTTCTCTCCCCTCATTATATTATTTTTAATTAGTTTTTTATATATTTAAATTTAATTTGTTTTTTCATTTTTTTTATTAATTTAAATACAACACAAATCATTTAACCCTAACTATAATCTCTTATCTCTCCCTCAATCAAACCTTAACTATAATAATATTAAATAATATAAAATTGAACTAGATACACACCTTCTCTTCTCTCTCGATCACACCACCACCGCCACACAATCATCACCAATTTGACCACACCGCCACCACCGATCTCTCCCATTTTCTCTTGATTCTCTTCTCTCATTTCCATTGTCTTTTTCTCCTTTTCTTTTCCCATCATTCTCTTCTTTCTCCCCGCCACCTCGTCTTCTCTTTCTCTCTTTCTCTAATGTCTCTCTCATTCCGATTTAGGGTTTGAGATTGTTGATTTTAGTTAGCTGGTGGTATTGGAGATAGAGGTGGCCGCGGTTCGTGGTTGATTTGGGGTGGTGGCCGGATTATGGGATTAATGGGTTGGTTTTTGTGGCGATCTAAGTTTTGTGGTGAAAAGGATAGGTGGATTTAGGGTGGTGGTCGGCGGTTTGTGGCGAAGAAGATGGATGGATTAGGAGGTGGAAGTGGTGGTGTGGATTTGGTTATCGATCGATGTACATTTGGTGGAGGTTGTTGATCGGTGTAGATTTGGTGGAAGAAGTGGTGGTGTGGATTTAGGGGAGGTGGTGGTTGATCGGTGTAGATTGGTGGAAGTGTTTCAAATTTTTTTTTTTTTTTTTTTTTTGTTAATTTTGTTGTTGTTGATCTGGGATGGTGATTTTGATCCGGGCTATGGTGTTGTTGATCCAGGATGGTGATAGTGGATCTGGGTTGTTTGATTTTGCTGTGTTAAGAAGATGAATTTGTTCTTTGATTTATGATGGAGATCCAGATTGGATCTCCATCAAAGATCAAAGTTTGAATTTATTTTTTTAAAATTTTTTTATTGTTTTTTTTTGTTTCATGTTTTAATTAGTTTCATTTATTAATTTGATGGATTCAGTGGATCTCCACCGTCCATCTCAAGATGGACATTTTGGATCTTTTTAAATTATTTTAATTATTTTAATATATTCATTTAATAATAATAATAATAATAATAATTATTATTATTATTTTTAATTAGTTTTATATATATTAATAAGTTGACTTTGACTTGACTTGAAAAACAATAGTAACATTTGAGGGCAATATTGTCCTTGCAAGCCCCTAAGACATTTTAAGGGGCATAATGGTCATTTCACCATCCGACCATCTCTTTTAACAGAAAATGTAACAGAAGGACTAAACGAGTCAATACTGGAGCAACGAGGACCAAAATGGATAATAGGGTAAACCATAAGGATGAAAACGATATTTTCCTTTGTTTTTATCTTTGTGCTTATCATTCTTATGAGCAGTTTAGGTAAAACACTCCCATCTCTTGTTAGTCTTCTAGTTGTGTTAATACTCCTCAAACCGCAGACTTCAAGTCTATCTGTGCAAGTCCATCACGAGACTTCTTTTATATATATTTTCTGTAGCAACACTGATTTAATATACATAAATATATTCAAACTATATACCCTGAGTTTCTCAAATAATCTTGCTGTGGAGAGATGGTGGTTATGCTTGTGGAAGCTTGACATTCCATTAAAGATCAAAATCTTTATTTGGAAAGCATGTCGTGACTGGATTCCGACTAGAGACAAACTACTGCGAAGGGGATTCAAATTGACAGTAGGTGCCCTTTTTGTCAGACTGCGACCGAGACAACCCTCCATGCTCTATGGGACTGCTGGAAATTGATATATGTCCGGTTGGAGTGGGTGCCTAGAAGCTTGGTGTTTAATGGTACATACGAGAAGTTTTTTGATTTCATTAACGACTGTTTTAATCTTTTGTGTGGTAAGGATCTCTAAACTCTCTGTGTTACCGTTTGGAAGGTCTGGTGTGGGAGAAACTCCTTCCTTCATGAGAGTAAAAGATTTGATGCTTGGGAGGCTATGAGCTGGAGTAAGGACTTTTTGGGTGACTTTCAGAGGAGGAGCTCTGCTATTTCTGATAATTCTGTATTTTCAAAGATAGCTGGTGCTATTTTCTTTTGTTTTGTTTTGCCAGAGTGCAATAGCTTTGGCTCAAAATCCTGTGTTCCATGCCCGTACAAAACATATAGAAATTGACGTCCATTTCATTCGGGACAAGATATCGACTGCTGCTCTTCAGGTTCAGTTTGTTCCTACCACTCATCAGTGCACCGATATTCTCACCAAGGCCTTACCAGTTTCCCAATTTGATCTTCTTCGGTCCAAGCTGAATTTGGTTGATTCACCCATCTTCAGCTTGCGGGGGAATGTTAAGAATATCAATACTGATTTGTCAAATGTACAAAGAAGCAAAAGCAATATCGGGAATGTTGACAATAGTTAACAATAGCAGATAACAACGCTGATGCAAAATGTGCATCATACCAGATTGTGTCTTGCTTCTAGAATTGAAGAATGACATGCGTGAATGATGATTATGATGCAATGATCATGCATCATGATCATCACAGTCATCATCAACATCCACCATCTGCAGACAGTTATGACAACCTAACAAACTTTCCCGCCAAAATGTTTGTTACAACAGATTTTCCAGCTGCAAGCATTGTGATTGTGTGAGCTAAATGGTCTCTGGTAATCAGAGGCTATAAATACGAACACACTTGTAAAGCTTTCATTTAATTCATTTCATCCAATAAAATGAAAACTCTACAAAACCTTTCTCTGTTTTCTTCTCTGTTAGTTCTAGAATTCTCTTAAGCATTTTATCAAACAGTTTCAATACAATAGAGTTCTCTGAACACTCTTAGTCAAAAACTTTAGTTTTCTTAAGCTTTTTGAAAGAATAAAAAGTTTTTTTTTTTAATAATTTTAAATATACCCCAATTAGTTCTAAGTATATCCCAGTCTAATTTCGATTTTGACTTAACTTATGATATTTTTCTTTATCTTAATAACAATCCAATAACTTAAAAACATGTATCAAATTCATTAAAGTCTATTGTATTTTCTAATCCAAGAGAACAATTAAATTGATAAATGTTAACCCTTTACTGACTCAAAAATCAAATTGAGAAATTTTAATCCCTTAACAACACACCTAAAGTAGTCGATTTACCATATAAATTAATCTCCAAGTCTCCAAGAATTTTAATTTCATCAGTTTTCATAACTTTTGGATTTGTAGAGGTATAAAGATATCGGTATGAGAAAACTGTAAGTTTTATTTTTATTTTAATGTTTATATTGTAAAATTAATCTAAAATTCAGTTTTATTTTTGGCTTTGAAACTTATCAAAACGTCTTTACACAAAAAGATAGATGCTAAGTTTCTTGAAAATTGTATGATTGTTTATATTGAAAGAGAAATTGTTTTTACAATTGATTCAGATTCGGTAATAAATGCTTTTGTCTCTTTGAAGCTTTAAAAGTCAAAATTTAAGTAATATCTTATTGTATTTACGATGCATGCACATTTCCTTTTTATTTTCTTGTGTTTTTTTTTTTGGTTAAAATATGTATTTGAGGGTAAGACTCGTTATGTCCTCTGATTATGTATACTTTTTTATTTTAACTAATATAAATTCTTTCATACCGTCAAAATTTGATATCAAAATGATTTTTTTTTTTTTAATTATATAGTATAATTTTTTATCTATATAAAATTATCCACAGTCCAAAAAAAAAACTGGTTTCGCCCCCACTAACAGTCTGATCAAAATCTTGAGTTAATTTATTATCACTTTATAAGTTTATGTGTGGTAAATTGTAATGCATTAAACTCCTAACTTTGTTGAATAGTTTATTTAGCTTTTCGAAGAACGAAGCATAATTTTATTTCGAATTTATGAAAGTTGGCATGTGTAAGTGATACTTACAAACACCTAATTTCATTCATCGATGGGTATTGTTAATTGAGTGTTTACTGTTTACACTTACGATTTTGTTCAAATCGATTTGAGATTTATGATATTTAATGGTTATTTTCAATAATAGCTATTCATCCCAAACCCAAGAGTTTTGGTTTTCGCTAAATAATATATGTGATTATAGAAATAAATGGAAGGTGAAACCAAATAATTAAATTAGAATAAAAGAAAATTACATTATTAGAAAATCATGTAAGTGATCGTTGTATAAAAATTGAAATGCGAACTGGGATGGGACAAAGCCAGGGTTTCGCACTTCACTGCTAGAAAAAAGTGCAACAACAAAAATATCTTTAATAACAGTCAAATATTTTTTTCTAGAAATCATTTGTTGTGAGGAAAAACAAATTTCGTTACTAGAGAAGGGCGGGAGGAAACATATTTACGATTGACCTGTACCCACGTTTAGGGGGCGTTGTGGCAACGAAATAATTTTGTTGCCTCAGAGTATTTTTGGTGACAATGACGAACCAAGGAGAACGAGAGAGGAACTGGCTCTTAGACAAGTCAACCACCAGGAACGAGAGAGTACTATTATATATAAATAGAGAGTACTATTATATATTCTAATTAAATAATTAATATGGTAAGACCTCATCAATCCTTGCAACTAAGATTACCTTTCATGAGTATAGAAAGATAACAAACATAGTAAGAGCATGGTTTAGGTCTTATGCAAGCCAGATCTAGCCCTCTATAAGAGTTCTCGTTGACAACTCCTGATCCCATGCTTCACACTCTTTAAGAAACCGAAAGCCCAATCAGGGAAGCAAAACTCCAGCAGCATCCGCCTAACCATCCCTATTTGATAGGGTGTAACAAGGATCCCTTCAGGGAATCCAAGCCACACGAGGAATGTTAGTAGCTCTGTCATGAGGAATGGAAGTGGAGTAATCCCTCCTGGTATATTTCGTTACCTTAACCTGAAATGGTGACATTATCAAATTTTTGTAGCTACTGGTGCCAGATATTTGCACATTCTCACGCTAGGTGTCTGTGCCCACAATATATATTTTTTTCTTCTTTTGTTAAAGATATATTCTAGCTACAAATAAAATTCAAAACTTAAGGTTTTAATATTCATTTTAAAATTAACACTACAACAAAATTGTGATATAGGGATGGAAAATTTTAGGGGAAAAAAATATTGTCATGGACGGAAAATTTTAGGGAAAAAAAAATTGTTATAATAGGAATTCTATTAGGATGCAATAAGAGGGTCAAAATGGAAACTAGCCAAAAATTAAGGAGGTTTATTGTTTTTATCCGGAATTAGTATTTTGATTGTTTTTGTCAAAAAATCCACTTTTTGGACAAAAATGCCTTTCCTTTAGAAATTTTGCCTAGTGCGTTTAATTCTTTTTTGTCTGGTGTGTTTAGTCTTTTTTGTTTGGTGTGTTTAGTTATTTTTGCCTGATGTGTTTAATTCCTTTTTATTTGGTGTGTTTTGTCGTTTTTGTCTGGTGTGTTTAATTACTTTTTGCCTGGTGTGTTTGGTCGTTTTTGCCTGGTGTGTTTAGTCCTTTTTGCCTGGTGTGTTTAGTTCGTTTTACCTGGTGTGTTTAGTTCGTTTTACCTGGTGTGTTTAGTCGTTTTGACCTGATATGTTTAGTCATTTTTGCATGGTGTGTTTAGTCGTTTTGGTCTGATGTGTTTAGTCGTTGTGGTCTGGTGTGTTTAATCGAATAAAATCTAGAAAAAAAAAAAATTCAAACATGATCTGAAATTTTCAACTTCAACACGAAAATCTGGAAAAAAAAAAACAACGACTCCCACCATTCATAAAAATAACCACCACACTTATAAACTTTGAAAAAAAAAAAGAAAAAACGAAATATGGAAAAATGTCTTGTGTGTTTAATTCGTTTTGTCTAGTGTGTTTAATTCTTTTTTGCCTGATGTGTTGAATTCGTTTTGTTCGAAAAAAAAAAAAACTTTTTTTCTCTATTTTTTTTTCTTTTTCTTTTTCTTCTTCTCAGACCTCTATCTTCTTCTTCTTCTTCTTCTTCTTCCCAGATGTGATTAATTGTGTTTCTTGGTGTGTTTAATTTGGTCTTGCTCTGGTGTGTTTAATTGAGTTGATGTGGTGTGTTTAATTGATTTACAACTGGTGTGTTTAATTGGTTTACACACCGGTGTGTTTAATTGGGTTCTCCAATGTGTTTAATTGATTTGTCCTAGTGTGTTTAATTGAGTTGCAACAGGTGTGTATAATTGGTTTACTCACCGGTGTGTTTAATTGATTTACAACCGGTGTGTTTAATTGGTTTACACACCGGTGTGTTTAATTGGGTTCCCAAATGTGTTTAATTGATTTACCCTAGTGTGTTTAATTGAGTTGTGCTGGTGTGTTTAATTCAACCCAATTAAACACACCAATCATAACCATTTAAACACGCATGTAACACATAATTAAACACATCAGTCACAACCAATTAAACACATCATTAACACCCTTGTAAAATCTACAACTTGGCTAATGGACTCTTCAACTTTAACTTCAACTTCAACACGAAAATTTGGATTAAAATACCTGGAAAATTTTTTAAACAAAACAAAATCTGGAAATTTTGTAAATAAACAATACCCAAACTTAAGCACAAGCACAAGCACAAGCACAAGCACAACCACCCTTTAAATCAACAACTAACACTCAATCCCTAATTAAAAATTTACAATCTGGAATTTTTTTCAAAAAAAAAAAAATGAAATTTTTTTAAGAAATCTGATTTTTTTTTTTTAAACAAAACAAAATCAGAAATTTTTTTTAAATAAACAATACTGAAATCCAAACCTTTTAAAAAGCTGGAAATTTTTCAAAAAAAAAAATGATTTTTATAAAAAAAAAAATGGTAAAAATTTAAAATCTGTAATTTTTCCAAAAAAAAAAAAATCTGATTTTTTTTTTAAACAAAACAAAAATCAGAATTTTTTTTTAAACAAACAATACTCAAATCCAAACCTTTTAAAAATCTAGAAAATTTTCAAAAAAAAAAAAAAAAAAAAAAAAAAGCTGATTTCTTTTTTAAAAATCTGGGTTTGGGTCGCTCGATCTGGACCAGATCGCGGTCAAATCGGAAAACCCATCGCACGAAAAAACTATCGGAAACCCATCGGAAATTTTCTTTGAAAAAAAACGAAATCTGAAAATTTTTGTTTAAAAAAAATTCTGATTTTTTTTAAAAACGTGGAAATAGAAGAAGAAGAAGATGAAGGAGAGAAGAAGAACATGGAGGAGAGAGGAGAAGAAGAAGAAGAAGAAGAAGAAGAAGGAGAAGAAGAAGAAGAAAGAAAGAAAGAAGAAGAAGAGCTTGTGAGAGAGAGAGAGAGAAGAGAGAGAGAAATAAAAAAAAAGATTTTGAAAAATAATGAGGGACATTTAAGTCTCTACAATGGATTGTTTGACAAAAACAATCAATTTACTAATTCTGGCTAAAAACAATAAAATCCCTTAATTTTTGGTTAAAAAGGGGTATTTTCTCACATAATAAATTATTAGTCCCTAAATAGTGCAAACCTAACAAGACTTTTAGGGGCGAAAATTTATTTCATCCTAATAGACATCCTATTGGGACAAAATAAATTATCCATCTCTAAGAAGTTTGAGATTTTGGGACTTATCGAGACAAAAATAATATTCGTTGAGAATGCTAATTAATTTATTTTTTTTTTCACTTGTTTAAATTAATTACTATATATTAATTCATAAAATTATGAATAAAATTATATTATTTTTATCGGTAAATATAATAATAACAATCTTAAATATGTTATGACCTTAAATTTTATAATTTACAAATACTTTTAGGAAAGTAGTTGTACATTTTCCCTTCTCTTTTGTGAAAGGAATTCAAGTCTTATATTTGTTTATTAAATCGCATCTAACCTATAGTGAGAGTTGTATTCCGGATCATGCTTATTGCAATTGATGTCACTAGTCTCCGATAAACCCCTCTCGACTATATATAATTTAAAAAATATATATAATTTTATTAAATTCTCCAATAAACATTTTTTTAATGTATATCTATCGTAGAAATTGAAATTTTGATATTTAAATTTAGAGAAAATAGCACTAGACACCATTAATTGGTGGGTGGAGTCCCAAAAAGGCTATTGACTGTTTAAATTGTTCCAAAATCATTATTTTGACAAAACATTATTCCAAAATCACTATTTTAACAGAACCTTGTTCATTGACAGCCGTTCTGTTAAAATCTAACAGAAAGCTACCATTGTCTGTGATATGATACCCTAAAGAATTTTATGTGCAATATTTTATGTATTTTGATTATTTGATTATATATAAAAATTAATGATTTGATTAATTTATTAATTTTATAGGTAATATTTTCTGTTTATGGGTGACATCAAACTTATTATTATTCACTGATTAATTTGGGGTGACATCAAACTTATTTCATGATTAATTTATTATTTCATTATATATATAAAGTAATGATTTAATTATAAGAATTTTATGGGCAATATTTCCTGTTTTATAAAGTAATCGTGATCAAAAAAATATTCAAAATACAAGTAAAAAAACTAGTTAAAAACCAGTTCAAAAACCGGTGCAAAACATGTTTTATTAATTTTTAACTCATATTATAATAGGTTATAACATAAGCAAACAGACTTCAAACAATTAATGGGTAAAGTGACAACGATTGATACTTTCTTTCTATGAATGGTTAATTTGAGTCATTTAAAAAATTAATGACCATTTAGGGACTGCCTCACAAAATTAGTGGCTTTAGATATCACTGACTCTTAAATTTATCTAACAAGTTTATTTATTTTTTAATTTTTCCAATAAAATTTGATTTAAAATAATCAACAAAATTTTAACAACTTATACAGGTTAAATATAAACTTTGTACAATTATTAATAAATTAAATCTTGTAGATTGACAGTAAAGGCTTACCACATAACATTGTTAGAACATATTTATAGTAACAATATATTTTGCGTTGCTAAAATGTATCGTTTTAGTGACAATAAATATCGTTGTAAGAACATATTTCAAGACGATAAATTTTGTGTTGCCAAAACGTTGTTCTAGCCACACAAATAATTCGTATTTAAAGATAAAATGTTGTATCGAAATCACACTTTGTTATTGTTGGTCGATGAATTAAATTCTTTTGTGACAATTTTGATTCGTTGTTATTGGTTATTTTTCTTGTAGTGAGTGGGAGGCCAAAACTTAAACTAATTTAAAACGATGAACGCGTAAATAACATATAAAAATATTAAAAGGTATGTTAGTATTAGCAATAATAATAAAAAAACCAAACAAACCATATAATCTCAATTATAAATGAAAGGAAATGAAACAAAAATATCTATATATGTGATTTAAAATGGGACTTTTGGTTCTTTTAGATCACAAAAGTCATCTATAATTAATTTACTAAATTTCTCACCAATTTCTCTTTGAATGTACATGTTCAGAGAGTTGTTGAGAAAATCATCCTCCATTTTGCTTATATAAACTCTCTCATGTTTTCGAATATCAAAATTTAAAGTCTGAAAAGACTATTATTTAGCTTAATTAATTAAATTTTAAAACTTAACATCTAATACAATTGGGAAATAGCTACCGATAACCACACCCTCTCAAAAAAATAAATAAATAAATAAATAATTGAGATCTCAAGTTTGAATTCCCATCACCAAGTAAAAAAAAAAAAAAAATCTAATACAGTTATAAATTTAGATTGTAAACACATCAAATTATTAAGAAGATTCAAAAAATTGAAACATGCCAAACATGAATTCCACTTTGTGATTTGGATGTAGAAATAAGCAATTATTGATGATCAATTCAATATTTCAAATTGCCAAACCGATACCTAAGAAAGAAAGAAAAAAAAAAAAACATTATTAAAGGAAACGTAAAATATAAATATTTATAAAGAACTTTGAAAACTATATACATGAGGTTGTAACTTCTATAATAGATTGTAAGGATATCTATTTTATGATTGACTTATTTGATGACAACCCACATTGATGATGCTTTTGTAATGGGTAGCTTAAGTTTTCGAAGGCAAACTTCTAAGCATCTCTGTGACTTCAAGAGTAAGAGCGAAATGTATATCGCTTGACTTAATTTTTGAAGAGAATAGTAGCACATACACACAATTATATGCATTTCCATTACTCTTGCAATTGTGTTTCCTATGATTATGTGCATGTAGTTGATGTGTGGCTTTTTGGAGTATTGTGTCAAGTTTCAAAAGATTGGTTTTCAATAATTTAAATGTTTTTCAAAAACTGACATTTGTATGATATTGTGACCATAACGTTTTATAAAAAGATACAAATTGAGTTTTGAAAAATTTTAGACAAACTAGACACTCATACCGTTCCAACAGTATATTATTCATAATAATTCATTACCGTTTGGATTGGTTTTGAAATCTCTAAAGACACCACTAAAACGAGACAACTCTTTTTGTCTGAATTTGATATTTGGTTACTCAAATGACCATAATGATTTCCAAACCGTTTTGAATAGATGGATTTGGCTACTGAATTGGTACTTTTTTTTAATTTGAAAAAAAAGATAAGAAAAGAAAAATTTCAGAGTTTTGATTTTATTTGTATTTGAATATGCTTTTCATTCCCGGGATAGGGATTCTTAATTTCTCCATCACCCACCCACTTATAAATAAGACAATAATAAAGGTTTTGTTTAACTTTTTTTTTTTTCTTTCTTTTTTTCTTTTTATATTTCTCCTTTTCTATTTCAATTTATGTTATAGAATAACATAAATTGAAATCTTTAGACAAAAGCAATGAGTTGTTAAAACTAATTATTAGTTATACTTTTTTTTTTTTACTTTCTGAATCATCACTCCAAATGAGAATGAGAAAAGTGTCTTTAGCCATTTCGGCGTATTTCTAATTTCTATACAAATAGTATGCAATTTATAAGTAATAAAAAAAATCCTATGTTTGAAAGGGAGGATCAATCTAAAAATATCGATTTTTACAGTTATCAAAACCTCTTTCTGTAAAAGGAGTAGAAAATAGATATCTACATCTTTCCAACGGTATAATATATGATAGGTTTTAATGTCGTTTGACCATGTCTTGGAGCACTCAAATATCGAGTCGTTGCGCTGTCGCGCCTATGCACAGTTTGTGAACTGCGAAATGTCCAGCGAAAACTTTTTCAGTGATTTTCACAAGACAACGTTCGGTGTTGATGAACTGGATTTTTGCCCAGGTTTTGTTTTTTTCCAAAACGACATAGTTTCATTTAGGGTTGCTATATAAACCCCATCTTCTTTCCCTATTCATTTCTAAACTCAAAAAATCCTAATCTTAGAGAGAGAAAGAGTTCCCCTAGAGTGAGAAAGCTTCAAGCTTCCTTTGATTCACTCTCTATCACTATCCATGTGCATTTAATGTCTTTCTCACTCATGAACCTTCATCTTTGAGTCACTTGGTCAGTAGAACAAACATCTCATCTTCATTTATTGTTCTATTTCATCAAGACATGTCTTTGATTGCTTAGATTATCAAATCTTCACTCTTATTAAATATTTTGTGAAGTTAAGACATGATTGAGATTGTTTGTGATAGCTTGTATGATTATGTTGATTTTACCTAAATAGCTAAGCCTTGAATATTCTTGTGAGATTGTTTGATAACTAGGTTAATAGACTTATGCTTATTTATCTAGTTAAGCTCTCTTGAATATTTATGGTTGTTTGATTAACAATTAGGTTGTTAGAATTCTCTACACATCTAATTGAATCTACATGTATGGGCATGTATGCATTGTTTGATAGCTAGGATTGTATGTTATTCATATCATCTAGCTAGGTCTTTATGTTTCTACATTTAGACATTGATAACTAGGATTTATTAATCGTTTCTTTAAATTCCTGTTTAAACATTTTGTGTGCGGTCTTACAGATTGTTGCATTTAGAATATTGTCACATATTCATTTAGAATATTGTTGCATTTAGGTCTTTATGTTTCTACATTTAGACATTGATAACTAGGATTTGTTAATTGTTTCTTTAAATTCCTGTTTAAACATTTTGTGTACGGTCTTATAGATTGTTGCATTTAGAATATTGTCACATATTCACTTAGACTTTAACTCTCTTCAACGAGTCAAAGTCTTGTGGCTATATGTGGTAGTTGCACAAGCAAGTGAAATCTTGCAACAAAAAGTTGATTGGCAAACATTTGTCACAGCTCACTACTAAAGGCTTACGGGTAGGATAGATGTGTTACGAACCTTGAAGTGTGATTAGGTTGTCAACTTAGGTTGTAAACAATTATTCAAGTAGTGGAATTTGATGACTAAGTGGCTAGCGAGGCTAGTCCCGTGGGTTTTTCCTTATTGAGGGTTTCCCACTTAAAAATCAAGTGTCCATTTAATTTCGCACTTTACATTTGATTTTTGTTGTTTGTTTGTTTGGGTTAATTGTGATAAATATTGACTAATTAAAAATGTTGGTAAGTAATCGATTAACAATCTATTCACCCTCCATCTAAGTTGTATTAGACACACCCCGTGTATTTTCATAGATAAACAATTGATTGTTGTATTTATGAAAACAATATGTTGTTTGTTGAAATTATGACTATGAAAAAGAAAAAGAAAAAGAAAAAGAAAAAGAAAAGGTGAAACAAAATAAACCGTGGTTAAAGTGGAAACCTAATAGAAAAGGGAAACTTAAATGGAAAGTATATATATAAAGGTCAAGTTAATTTTATACATTATCATATAATATATAAAAACTGACTTTTACAGCACCACGTGTCGTCGTGAGGGAGCTTTGGTATTAAATTCTCCTATTATTCTCTTTTCTCAATTTTATATTAATACCTATTTTTGAAGTTTAATTGAATTATAATGAAAAGTCCCTCTAAATCTATATACATATTGAAGTATTTAATTCTTAATGACTTACTTAATTGAATTAAATTAATTGAGCATTAAGTCATCATATGAAAGGCTTTTGTTATAGGGAACACTATAAGGACCGCAATTAGGGATGGCAAAATTCCTCGCGGGAACCCATACTTTTGGAGTGAGAATATGTTTCAATTTGGTGGGGATGAGGCGAAGATGGGGATAGATAGTCTAACCCGTAATGGGTATGAGACGGGAATGAGTTTTATACTTCCCACCCCGCTTTGCATCGCTTAAATAAATACTTAGTTAAACTACTTAGTTTTAAAGAAAATAAATATATCTAATATATATATATATATATAATATTAACCCTAACTTTACATCTCTTCACTATTACTTAACATAAAGTGGCAAAACAAATACTATTAAAAAAAAACCCCTAGCCGCTAATTTCAACTATAAGTCTCTAATTCTCAAACAACTCAAAGTTCACCGTTCAAGCTGCAACATCAAACACAAGAGGATATACACTGAGTTTCTTTATCAAATAACTTTTAAAATTAAAAATTTAATAACAACGGTTTTTTTTTTTTTTTTTTTAAATTTATTTTTTAAGTTTATTACTTTAATAATTATCAACTCTTGAATTAAATTTAATTCGTTTATCACTATTTCAGGTATACACAAATATGTTTACAGATGCACTAGAAAGTGAAGACCCAATACTGGTGTTATCAAGAGAAAATTATGTAAACATACAAGAACAACATGGGGTGGAAACAAACTAAAGAAGACAGAACTAGAGAAATAAATACAACTATTAGATGATTAGCGTTACGATTTTCGAACATTTTGACTTCATACTTTATGTTTATGTTTGAAAATGATTGAATTTACTTATGAGAATTATGTTTATGAGATGTTTTTTAATAGTTTATTGGAATTATTTACTACTATATATATTATATCATATTCAATGGTTATATATTTATTATTTAAATAATAATAAAAATTATAAATGGGGTAAATGGGTGGGGATGGGGAAAACACTCCCTGTTGTACCCCGCCCAGCCTCAACCCGTTCCATCTATGGTGGGGTTTTATGAGGGGATGAGTTTTCAAAAAATAAATAGAGTGGGGTGCAGGAAAGACCACCCCGCCCCAAACCCGCCCCATTACCATCCCTAACTGCAATCCAAAAGTTAATATAACAGTAACTTTATATATTTGGAATTTAAATCTTATGCCTCTCTAACTCTCACGGTTTGCATCTAATATTTTTAATGGGCCTTTAATTTCACCCTTTCCTTTTCACCGTGAATGTAGTAAATTGAATGCCCATTATTCCATTAACCAATTAGTGGTATACGTAAAGAATCATGAACTCAAGCAATATACAATCCATATGCCTACTTTAGTGTCTCGAGACATTCCTAAATGAAATAATAATAATAATAATAATTTAAAAGCATAATTGGATCATAATCATATATAATAATATAAAATTAATTTAATCATATAATTAACTCTATATCTTCATGCACTTACACATAGTATTAAATTTTCCATTTTATATCCTTTTGCATTCCTCTTTTTGAGCATATATGGAAGTACCTTCTTTTAATTTTAATTGGGTAATTTCATTAAAGTCCATACTTTTTGGTAAAATATCATATATTTAAACGTTTTTGACATATTAGTAACTTAAGTCCCTTATTTTTCAAAATGCATCACTTTAATCCATTTGACCAAAATGCTAACGGTCAACTCTAACTATATATATAAAAGAACAATTTTACCCTTGTCAAAATGATTTATTGAGTTTCAAAAATAAATGATATTTAAATGTTTTATAAAAATAAATTAACAACAATAATTTACCTTTTAAAAAAAAACAAAAAATAATAATTTTTTTTTAAAAGAAAAAAACTAATGGATTATGGAAAATATAAAGTTAAAATAAATAACAAATTGAAAGTATTTAAAAAAAAACGTATTTCAAAAAATAAAAAGAAAGTTTTTTTTTTTTTTTTTAAGTAAATTGATCTCCATTGTTAGATATGGATCGATCCACTGGTGGAGATCCATTTACTTTTAAAAAAAAAAAAAAAACTTTCTTTTTATTTTTTGAAATACTTTCTATTTTTTTTTTTTGCAAATACTTTCGATTTATTATTTATTTTAACTATATATTTTCTATAATTCATTAGTTTTTTTTTTCTTGTTTTTAAAATTATTATATTTTTTGTTTTTTTAGAAAATAAAATTTCTGTTGTTAATTTATTTTTATAAACCATTTTAATATTATTTATTTTTAAAACTCAATAAATCATTTTTATAAGGGTAAAATTGTACTTTTATATATATATTTAGAGTTGACCGCTAATATTTTGGTGAAATAGACTAAAGTGATGTATTTTGGAAAATAAGGGACTTGAGTTACTAATATGATAAAAACGTTTAAATAAGTGACATTTAACCAACAACTAGGGACTTTAGTGAAATTACCCCATTAGAATTAAAAGATTGAGCTGGAGAATTAAAAACTCCGGTGGGGGAAACCAGAAGATCTGGTAGGGTGGGCTCAACTTCATAATTTTAAAAAAGCCCTAAAAATTTTAAACTTTTTTTTGGTTTAGGACATGGAAATGAGTGTTGATATTGTCACCCAAAAATAGGATTTATACACCTATTTTATAAATATGCTCATTATCAAATTTTTAAAAATAAACTTTTACTATAAACAACCATAGTAATTTTAATAATAACCATATAAAAATTTATTTATTTGGTTAAAGCACCCAATTAGATTATTTGAAATTCTTTTAAGAAATATAAATAAAATCCAATTTTGAAAAACATTTCAGAGATTAAAACTCTTAGAGAGCCGTTAAAGAAAAGGCTAACTGAACCTCCATGAGTATTCTCTCTCTCAAAAAAAAAAAAAAAAAAAAAAAAAAAACATAAACTATATAATATAATCATTTTAATCTCTACTCATTTCTCTGAAAAGTTTGAAATCAGGTTTGAACAGTATTTTGTTTTGTTTTGATATAACTGATAAGTAGATTGATAAGTATAGAAAGTATTTGGATTTTTTTTTTAATTAAATCATATCGTCCTTATTAGTCATTTTGTTTCGGGCTATTCTTGTAATAATTTCTTTATAAAAAAAATGAGTTCATAAATCAAAATTTTGGATGGTAATATCAGCACTTATAATGCGGAATTTGTAGTATTTGTCCTTGATCCAAAAGTTATTGCTTAATCGAAATTGATTAATTATATATAGTAAAACCCCTCTAAATTAATATTTTTAGCACCCACCATTGAGTATTAATTTAGAGAAGTTATTAATTTGAAGGGTTTTATATTGTAAAGTGTTATTTACTTATTTTGTTTGATAAAATTATGGAAGTCAGTTTTTTTATTTTATTTCGGGAATGTTTCTTTTCGGGATTCATTATTTAGTCGATTTTTTTCTTGAGAGAATTTTTTTATTTTTTATTTTTTGCTTCAGGATTCCTTGATTAGGAAAGGTTTATTAAGAAAATTTCCAATTCTTTTTGGGAATATGGTTGAGAATATGATTACTTAGAGTCCATTGATATATAGTGAGGCTTATTCTTTGGTTGTATATAACAAGAGAGATCTCAAGATATACCTAAAAATTATATTCCTAATAGCTCCTAAAAATTCTCTCTTTTCTATCTTCTTTTTTATAAGAAGAGGACAATTCAACAGATGAATGATGAAGTTAAAAATATCAAATATGGTGGCATTGAGCAAACTAGCATATTGATTATTATGTAATATATTTTGTACTTTAATGGAATTATTAATTTATGCGACAGTCGAGACCAAAAATTTACACTGGGTTTCAAAAAGAAATTATTTATTATTATGATAGAGTGATTTATTAATTTTTTACACTAGCCTAAATCAGGACCGATATTTTTTATTAATTTAAAGAGGATATTAATTTATTGGAGATTAATTTATAGGGGTTCTACTGCAATAATATAAACTATTAAGTAACAATAACTGTGCTCACCTTAAAAATGGTAAAAGTTGTTTTCAAAAGTAATTTTGAAAATTAAACATTAAAAACAAAAAACTTGTAGTTGAAAATTAAACATTCAAAATGTGTATTTATAATTAATAAAATTATTATTTCTAAACTAATATGCGATTTATGATACATGTCAGGTAGAAAAGCTTCCATTAGATGGCTCCATTGAGATTCATTTCTTTGAACCTTTTTTTTTCAAGAATTTTTTTTTTTTTCATTTTATAATAATATATATTGTTGCTTTAGTTGGTATTTTTAAATCTTTCTTATTTCGTTTTTTTTTTCAAAACAACTGTACTGTTAATTTTTCGGTATTTCATTTTTTTCATAGTTAATATTTAGTATTTTATTTTTTTAAATGTTATTTTATTATTATTTTTTACTGTTACTTATTTAAAAAAAACATTAATTTAAAGAAACATAATTAATAAAATATTAAAAATGAAGGGCAATCTGGACATTTCCAACTACAAAGAGGGTCAACCGTTTTCTTTGATTAGTCAAATGTTAGTCAAGGGTATGTGTATGTAATAAACGTAAAATAACAGTATTCCTGTGGTATTGCAAAACATCAAGCAATGTTAGTGCAATTAACCCTATTTGTTTTGTTTTGTATTGGATAGTAAAGCAAATTACAGTAGTCGTCCCTGATGTTTTCTCTTTTACATGTGGAAGTAACTTATGAAAATTTACATTGACTGCCCTTGTGGTTAGTCAAATTTGAACAAACTTAACCTTTGACAAAGTTTGACTGTAAAAAAATTAAGGTATTTTAGTCATTTGAAGCAGTCTTGAAAACAATATTAAAAAAAAAAAAGGTTAATTGAATTTTTTTTAAAAAGAAATATAAATCAGAAAACTGAAAAAGAAATTTGAGAGTTAGCCATAAATTTTTTATCTGTAAATAAAAACTTTTTGGAGTTTATTTGGTACTCCGCTCTTTTTATTTACATATATGTCATATGCATTTTGCCATTAGTTAAAGTAACTCTTGATTTTGTTTTATGTTTTGTTAAATGTATATCTAGCTATACTCAGCTTGTATGGAAATAAACTCTTGATTTGTTGTGATCTTTACTTAAACGTACCTGCTAGGTACTCAAATGGTTGATTGAATTACGTGTGTGCTCATTAACTAGCTAGTTTAATTATTTTCAATGCCTATAAATTATCTTTACGTGTGTGTGCCAATTAGCCACACTCTTGTGACTTGTGATCCGTTCTAGCTAAAACCACTCTCTTCTTTTTCATTAGCATATTCATTTTTCAAGTATGTCTAAGCCAAATTTGTCGGTTGCCAAGATTTTGTTGATTGTTTTGGTCCATTTGTCAGGTATATACTCTTGGTTTGGTTTATTTAATTACTTGTCTCTGCGTAGCTAGCTAGTTATAGCTATTAGATTATTAAATTAGTTGCTGTTTTGCTATTAATGGAGAGGTGAGTTTAATTATAATCAAAAAAAATTATTATTACAGTTTCAAATAAAATAAAGATTACGATTTTATCTTTGTAATAGTGTATTTCAGGATAAAGATAGGTGTGCAGCTCGAGCATCAACCACTGATGAGCAGCTGCTGACCAACATCGATTATGCGTGTGGCCATGTGGGAGATCTCTGCTCGGTCATACAACAAGGCAAGAAATGCTTTGAACCCAACACACTTATAAACCATGCAAGTGTTGCGATGAATGCCTACTACCAAGTATTTGGTAGAACATATATCAACTGCAACTTCACTCGTTATTATAAAAATAAAATAAAATAAAACTGGTGCTGTTTTAAGGAAGAAGATGAAAAAAAAATTATTTGTATCCAGAAAGTCTCGGAAATTATAAAAAGTCTCGAAAATTAAACAAAATGTCTCGGAAATTTTCATTTTTGACAAGAAAGTTTTGGCAACCGTAAAAAGTCTAAATTTCATTTTTGCCCATAAAGTCTTAAAAATTGTAAAAAGTCTGGAAAACTATAAAAAAAAAGTCTTAGGAACTACCGAAAAGTCTCGGAAATTATCAAAAGGTCTCGGAAACTACTTGAAAGTCTCAAAAATATTTTAAAAGTCTAAAAAATTACTTGAAAAGTCTTAGAAATACCTGAAAAATCTCGAAAATTACCTGAAAATTCTCAAAAATTATTAGACAAAAATGATTTATTGGACAAAAATGAATTTTTCCAAATTTTTTTTCATCTTCTTCTCCAATGGAGGTCGATTTTGACCCCCAAATCGACCACCAATGGACGTCTAGCCAATAAAGAAGATGGAAAAAAATTTGAAAAACTTAAAAGTAAATAAAAGATATATGTAAAATAAGGGCATTTTTGAAAGTTCACTTACTTTGATACCTTTAAAACTTAAGTTTTTAAAGTGGTGATACTCTTGAAAGTCGAACTCAAAATAGTGACATTCATCACCATTTCCACTTATTGTAATTATGTAAGTCACGCAGCAGAAAGTGTTTGAAAACAGTTTGATAAGATTGATAGGTTTTAAAAATTTTATCGTCTTTTGGACCTTTTTGTATACATGAATATGAGGAAGAGATTTGTTTTCATACATTTGAAAAATACTCCTTCGTTTTCTTTTCGATCTTTCACCACTAAGCCTTCTGAGCTATGTCTCAAGATCTAGTAATTGTGTGTGTGGGCATGTCACGGATTCCGGGAGCAGTTGAATGGAGGTTTGAGAGAACCGGAAGGCAACCCCTTACTTCCTTGCTTGAGTTCGGCCACCTTAGGAGCCAAAGAAAAAAAATTATTTTTCTTTTTCTCTATCTCCTTGCCGCACCACTCTAGTCTCTCTAGGATTTCGATTTGTTTATATTTCCTGATGAGTATATCTTATATACTATGATTCTAGGGTTTAGTAAACTAAGTTAAAATAGGATTCCTAATTTTTTTTTTAATTCGGTCACGACTAGGGTTTGAACATTTAACCTCTTTAGAGTATATAAAAATAATAACTTATTATTTTATTATGTTGCTTTTGTCAAAGTTTGAACTTGAAACCTCCATATAACAATTAATAATTATTAATAATTAATATGTCAATTAAATAATATATTAGTAAAATAATTACATCATTTAATTAATTTCCAAAATATATTTAAGTTACTTTTGTAACACAATTAATTGGACCATCCAATTCTCCGTGAGTCTTATTACTATCAATCATAAAGGGCTAGTAAGGGGACTTAATGGACCCACAGTTTTGAGCTCCAATAATACTTAGAAAAATTAATTAAACTATTTAATTAATATTTCACTATTATTAATCTTATAGTTATTCTACTAAAAACCCAAGGTTGTACTCTCATAACTGTAGATGTTTTACACAACCAAATAATCAGTGTCCATCAATATAGCTATTATATATGATATAATTCTCCACAAGTAGTTCATAGTTAGAGCTAGGTCAAAAAGTCCGTTATACCTCTCCAATTATATTTTTTCCTTTAAGTACCATTGATTCTCTAATGAATAATTATATCCTTCATTCCTTTACGGGGGAAGGAAAGCACTCTTAATCATTCAAGTCTCGAATCAACCCTTAAGGGAACTACTCATCTACTTCTCGCAAGAAGGAGTGGATTCCACTATTGTGTGTATACCTTACCAGCCATAAGCCAAACCATGATTCTAGAATACAAAGTTATTGATCGGAAATGCTACTCCAATCTCACCCATGGTATTTCAAGAAATATGATCTAATTCAAAGGAGTCAATAAGACACTCAGGATTTAGATCACCCATATACATCTATCATTTATTGATATATATGAATCTTTTCAACTAAAGGATCTTAGTGATAGATTCATATAGATTGTGGCATAGTCCTATATGATCACATCATATAAGATGCCTCCATTCTCATATCACCATATGAGTAGTATAGGATAAGACCACCGTACATTACAGAATTGATCGCAACTATAGATTAACCATAAATAAAGTACCCAACTTTATTTGCTTTCTACGGACTCTTTAGATTGCATGTCTCAAAATGAATTCCTCTGTATATGACATTCATATACTCAGTTTGAGATTACATCTAGCAATCTTAGATGTTTAGCAAATATAATATAAACGTACGAGTCATGTTAATTGTATGAAATAACTACTTCTTTTATTAATGCATTTATAACATTTACTAATTACAAGCTTTAGGGTATAAATCACAACGAATTTAATCCCATATATATATATATATATATATATATATATATTTGGAATGCTTATCTAATCAGGACCGTCATGACTTTATAATCTCAGGACGTTCAACCACAACTACACATTCGTAGTGGGCCCATAACCCCATATTAATAAATACCCACACCCAATATATGAATGTGTGGTTGTGGTTGGACATCCTTAACTTATAATTTCAGGACGTCCTTATTAGAGAATCACCATATATATATATATATAGAGAGAGAGAGAGAGAGAGAGAGAGAGTAATTTCCAATGAGGACTTTAAGCACCTTTGATGAAATTGCATGGAATATATTGAATATTGATTTGATTTTTTGTATGAACTGTGAAAATATTGAAATACATTTATAGAAAAAAAGATATTAGAAAAAATTCAGGTGCAAGAACTAATATTTTCCATTTATTATTATTTTTTTAAGATAAAACATTTAAAAATAGGGAAATATAAGAAAAAATAGTTCTCAAATCCAAAAAATTTCCAAATTTTTACCAAATGTGTATTTTAATTTTCTTAGGATGCATGCAAAAAATCAAATCAAGATTCAATATATTTCATACAATTTCTTCAAATGTGCTTAAAATGTGTAATTTAAAAGTCCTCATAGGAAGATTAATATATATATATATATATATATATATATGTTTGTATTAGATAGTAAAGCAAATTACACCAAATCTTCGACCTCCCTTATCGTTGGTAAAATTTAATTGTTGAAAATGTGAAACCATGTGTGAAATCGTGCCATGCCGAAGGTGATAAGTCTCCAAAACCAACTATACGAAACCTTGCAAATTTATGTGAAACCAATTGTGCAAAACCGTGCAAAACCAAGCAAACAATGCAAAACTGTGTGAACCGTGCAAACCGTGCGAAATAAACTTTATCTTTGTATTCCTTTATCTTCTTTAGGACATTTATTTGGAAGAGAGGGACCAAAAAGTTATGGATTTCCCATATATGCAGTGGGCATCAAAACTCTGTAGTTTAGTGCTTGATGGAATCTTTCCTAATAGTTTGTTATTTGACAAATCCAAGACACCAAAAGAATTGAATTCAGAAAAGCTTTAGGGGATTTTACCAGTGAGCAAATTCTTTGACAAGTCAAGTGAATTCAAGTATCTAAACTGACCAAGTTTGGAAAGGATTGGTCCATTTAAAGTGTTTCTTGATAGGTTTAAGGAGATCAACCCTACAAGACTTGGACACCAATTTCATCATCATCATACACATTTTATCACATTCAACCATGAAAGTTTTTTTCTCTTAACAAAAAACATATTATCTGTAGACTCAAAATAATATTTAGCCTCTTTTAAAAAAATCAAAAAAAAAAAAAAATTTAGCCTAAATACTTTTGGGCCCAAAACCATTTTTTTGCATATAAATATTTGGGCTCAAAACAATTTTTGCTTGAAAACATTTTAGCCCAACTAGAGGTGGCCGCGGTTCGGTTTCGGTTCGGTTTCGGTTTGGAGATCCACTAAAACCGAAACCGAAATCGTGGCTCACGGTTTGGAGGCGGTTTGTAACCGTCGGTTTTTCGGTTTCGGTTTCGGTTTCGGTTTTGGATGGTTTCGGTTTTGGTTTTGGACGGTTTCGGTTTCGGTTCATTTTTATTTTTATTTTTTATTTTTTTTATTTTTCAACTTTTTTTCCAAGTGAGATAAATCATAAAAATTGGTTGTAAATATAAAATCTTGCCAAAAAATAATTACAATTGAACAAAGTTTAAAATAAAAAAAAATAATAATTACAAACATTTTCATTGAAGTATTTAAGTATTTAACAATGTTTAAAAGAAAAGAAATTCACCTTTATTAATAAATACAACTTTACAATTTCACAAAAAAAAAATAAATAAATAAATAAGAGATTGGCCTTGAAGGCTCAATTCAAAGAAACAATATTACAAAGTAACAAAGTTAAAATTAAAAAACAAAAAACAAAAAAAACAAAAAAAAAAAAAAAAACCGGCCTTGCACTTAATTTTTACCACAATTAAGTTGCCTACGTATCCTCCACCAATGTAGAGGAATCAAAGGCCACGTAGTTCTTTTACCTTTAATAAGTTGCTCAGTGTTGGAGTTTGGAAGTTTGAACGGAATCTAGTCGCTTCCTTCCGTACCGGTGGTTTGGTCATCTTCAAAGAAGTCGTTCACTATCTCCGGCTGAAGTTCTTGTTGTCTGTATTTTGCCTTTGTCCAATCATCAACACACGCCTGCATTTCAAGTGATTGTGGAGACATAACCGACCGTCTTGGTTCCAAAATATTTCCACCTGCACTAAATTCTTGTTCCACAGCAACGGTAGAAACCGGTGTTCCAAGAATTTGTTTGGCAATAATAGCCAAAATTGGATAATCTTGTTGATGAGTCTTCCACCAAACCTGGAGACTAAATTTTTCTTCTAAAAATTCATGAGTGTCTTCTAAATACCGATCAAGCTCAGAGACAGATGGGGATGAAGATGTTCTTAATTTTTTGGCTCTTTGGAAAAACAGTCGATCCCCTAAACCCTTTAATTGGAATTTTACGGAAGTACTAGTACCACCAGATGTGGGTGGGGGTTGTGAAACCGGCAAGTTCAAAGACGGACCATACATTGTAAGATATTCATCGTATAATTCATAAAGCAAAGTCTTAACGGAATCACAATAATGAAGAACATCAATTTCTAATCCTAAACATTTGTAATAATGAGTCAAATAATCCTGCAAACTTTCTAATTTAAAACGTGGATCAAAACACGGTGCAAACAAATAAATATTTGGAATCTCCCCATAATAATTTAGCCATTTTTTTTTCATAGCTGCAACACATGGACTCAATTGAATATCGAATTCACAGTCACTAAATGCACCAGCAATATTAACACTTTGAATAATAAATAAATGAGTAGTGGGATAGTAAACACCAGATAAAGCATTGGTAGCATCATTAAAAACACGTAGCAATTCAAGAATTTTTATACATGCATTCCAATGGTTCAATTGAAGAGAAATTGAAGGAACGTTATAAGTAATAAAAGAAACTAATAATTTCTTATATTCAACACTTTCATTAAGCAGCTTATAAGTAGAATTCCAACGAGTGGTAATATCTCTACAAAATTTTTTGGGACGCATATTATTCTGAGAGCAATATTTTAACCATTGTTTTTGGATTTTGTTATGCCTCCAAATATAATTAATACTATCTCTAATTGGTCTAATAAAAGCAGAAAGCTTTGTTAATCCAGCTTGAACACACAAATTTAAAACATGACATGCACATCTTTGATGAAATAATTTACCCCCAAAATAGGGATTGCACAAATCTTGTAACATAGGAATAGATGCGGTATTACTTGCAGCATTATCAAAGCCAATAGCAAAAATTTTGTTTAGGATATTATACTCTTGAAAAATGATTTTAAGGAGTTGAAAAATATTTTGAGCTGAATGTGAGTCATCGAAAACACGAAATGCAAGAATTCTTTTTTGCATGTCCCAGTCATTGTCCATATAATGACATGTGACACCCAAATATGAATGACTACCATAATTGTCGCTCCATATGTCGGCACATATGGAAACGCGACCTTGAAATTGATAAAAAAAAGATTTCAATATGTTTTTTTCTTTTTTGAAAATGGCATTTAGTGTACGTGTGAGAGTGGATCTAGGAACACGTTGCATTGCAGGATTTAATGCATTTTGACAATAATTAACAAAACCTACTTTCTCACCAAAACCAAAAGGTAAGTGTTCTACTGCAACCATTAATGCTAATTCTTCCCTATTTTTTTCAGACGTATAATGAAATAATTGATTACCAGAGGTTGCGTACCTGGCAATTTGGGCTTGGTTATTGGATTTCTCAAATTCGGACGGGTGACTTCTTTTGATATGAGCCCAGTACGTGCCATATCCAAAGGATTTGGCAGTCTTGTATGATTTGGAGCAGTAATTGCACTGTATATGGAAAAATCCACCATCTAACTCCGTTTTCTTCATATGCACCCTGAAGAGGATGGACTTCATCTGCTTTTCTTCACCTTCACCTGCAAAAAAATCATTTGAAGGGGGTGGGGGGTTAGATAGATTTTCATTAGTATTTGGGGTATTGGGATCGTGGTTGAGTCCGTCGAATTCGGGAATTATTAGAGGAGGATTAGGACTAGAAGGGTGATCGGATCCAAATTGGTCTTGAAGGAACTCGTGGTATGATCGGTCGTAATTAACATCACCGCCAACGTGTTCCAACAAGTTGTGCATTGGACCCTTTTCTTTGTTCAAATTTCTTGAACTATTTCCCCCACTAGCCATTGAAAAATTAATAATACAAAAAATATTGATATATGTAAAGAAAATATTGTTGAAATAATAGTGGTAAACAAGTAAAAAAAAATAGAAGATTGAAAAAAAAAAAAATATTGTTGGAATAATAGTGATAACAATGTAACACTTTCAAAAAAAAAAAATAGATGTTTGAAAAAAAATATTGTTGAAATAATAGTGATGAAAAAAAATATTTTAATAGTAAAAAATAAAAGAAATAAATATTGTTAATCAATTTGATGATTGAAAAAATAGATAATAGTAAAAACTAAAAAATACAAGAAAGAATTTATATGTGAAATGAAAATTAAATAAAATTGTAGATTGTAAAGAGAATTGAGAATTTGAGATTGAGAGAGATTGAGAGAAGTTGAGAGATTGAGAGTGGTGTGAAGAATAATGAAGTGTGGGGGGTATTTATAGGATTATAGAGAGGGGTATGTTTGCAATTAGGAAAAGTTTAGGGTTTAAAAAAAAATAAAAAGTGGCCGTTGGCCAACGGTGTGCATGCTGCACGCCTGCAGCTGCCAGGTGCCGTTGGCCAACGGCACCTTATTTTTTTTTCAAATTTTCTGCCACGTGTCACACGTTTATTGGGCAATTTTTTTTATAAAAAAAAAAACCGCCGGTTTAACCGCCGGTTTAACCATTTCGGTTTGGTTCAACGACAATTTTTTCAAACCGTATGCCACGTGTCATCTTCTGATTCGTCCATAATTAATTAATTTTTTTTTAAACCGGCGGTTTAACCATGGTTAAAACCGCCGGTTTGAACCGGTTTTTTACCGCCTCAAACCGAAACCGTAACCGGTTCGACCGGTTTTCGGTCTGTTTTGGAACCGCCGGTTCCGGTTCCGGTTTTGTTGCGGTTTTTGGCAGTCCGGTTTCGGTTAAACCGCGGACAAAACCGTCGGTTTAACCGAAACCATGGCCACCTCTAAGCCCAACATAATTTTATCATCTTTAACCCAAACACATTTTATCCTAAAACCAGTCTTGAAAAAATCAATAATACCCAAAAACATTTTTATCGTTGATGACAAACAATATATATATATATATATATATATACGGTTCCGTTCTTATCAGGGCATCCTTATATAACTTTATCAGGATATTGAATGTGAGCCACTCATTTATAAAAGTAACTTGACAAGTGCATACATACCAAGTCAAAGTATGTAAAATGAGTGGCTCACATTCAATGTTCTTATATAATTCTATCAGGGTATCCTCATAGGAAAATTTCCGTATATATATATATATATATATATATATATATATATATGTATATATTTTGGATAAAATAAAAAATAGTCCTTCTAAATATAAGAGTTTTGTTTTTAATCATGCACAAAAGTTTTAATCGTTTGCAACCATATGGCATGGAAAATTACCCATATACCTTCCAATTAAACAAACACTCTCAACGTCCAAAACGCATAGCTTTTTATAAATAATAATAATAATAAAAAAACATAGATCATAATAAATAATTTCAACTTCAAAATAATTACCAAAATTTGATTGGCTCTGTTGGCTAGAGTATAAGGGGGTGGCGGTCTCAAAGTTACCGAAAGAAGTCTGATTGCTAAGTTTAGCCTTGTGTAAATGCACATGTGAAGAAGTTCATGTTTGTAAATTGTAAATCAGAATCGAAAAATAAATCTCTGATTGTGTGTGTTATGGAAGAGAATTGTGTGTTAAAAGAGAAGTCTGGATGCTAAGTTTAGTAACTGTGTGTTTTGAGGATGTGAACAAGTTTAGCCTTGTGTAAATGCGCATGTGAAGAAGTACATTTATGGAAAAAAAAATTAAAAAAAATTTCGGGTGCAAAAATTATTTTTTTTTTCCGATTTTTTTTCAAGATAAAACATTTAAAAATAGAAAAATATTAAAAAAAAATAGTTCTCAAATCCAAAAAAATTTTAAGTTTTTACCAAATGTGTATTTTAATTTTCTTAGGATTCATACAAAAAATCAAATTAAGATTCAATATATTTCATGCAATTTCATCAAAGGTGTTTAAAATGTGCATTGTAAAAGTCCTCATAGAAAAATTATTATTATATATATATATATATTTGTATTAGATAGTAAAGTAAATTACTCCGAATCTTCGATCTCTCTTATCGTTGGTAAAACTTAACGATTGAAAATGTGAAAACATGTGTGAAATTGTGCCATGCCGAAGGTGATGAGTTTCAAAAACCAAACTGTACAAAACCTTACAAATTTATTCCGTGCAAAACCAAGCGAACTATGTAAAACTGTGTGAACCGTGCAACACCGTGCAAAATGTGCGAAATAAACTTTATCTTTGTATTACTGTATTAATAGAGATTAACTATGATATTGATGGAGAGGTGAGTTTAATTATAATAAAATATTATTATTACAGTTTCAAATAAAAAAAAAATTAGGATTTTATCTTTATAATAGTGTATTGCAAGACAGATCGGTGTGCAGCTCGAGCATCTACCACTGATGAGCAGCTGTTGGCCAACATCGATTATGCATGTGGCCATGTGGGAGATCTCTGCTCGGTCATACAACAAGGAGAGGAATTGTGTGAACCCAACACACTTATAAACCATGCAAGTGTAGTGATGAATGTCTACTACCAAGTATTTGGTAGAACACATATCAACTGCGACTTCAGTGGTGCTACCTTCTCTATCACCCACTAAGAATTTCCAAGTAAGATTTTCCTTTGTTTGGTTTTTTTTTAATTTGTTTTAGTGCTATCTTCTCTATCACCCACTAATTGCATGCATGCAGGTTATGGCAATCTTGCTGGGAATTTGAAGACTCCAAAGCCTCTTCTATCAAGGAAGTGGTCCACCAGAAGAACCATCCAGCCCTTTGGCTTCAGATAAAGCAAGCTTGAAAGCACTTTTCACCGAAAAAAACAGTCCGTTTGTCATAGTGCCTCAAGACAATAAATAGAAGCCTTTCCATTTATGTTTTGGTACAATAAGTATAAAGTTTATTCAACCTACAACAAAATTGAAACCATAGTGTCCTAATTCCTAAAACACAAATTCGTATGCTCTCCCTCCAAAATTTGACTACGAAAGTATATATATGAGCTAGAATGGCAGGTTATGGCAAGGTTGCTATGACCAGAGAAGTAACATGATTTACTTTTCATGTTCTTCACAAAAATGCAGGGGAAAACAATCAAGGAACAAGGGGATTTGAAATAAAAATCCTATAATATAATTACTAACAAAAGTAATGTCAGCACTCGATTCGAACAGCTCCGCTCTCTGATGAAATGAACTTGGGTTTTCTAATCACTTGCTCCATGCATTGGATGATGTCTCCAATCTGGAAATCATCCCAATCACGGATCACCAGTCCACATTCATTACCCTTACCCACCTTCTCCACATCCTGCTTCTCTCGTTTGAGAGATAAGCAACATCCTTCGAAAACAACTTCTCCGCTTCTCAGAAGCCTAACGGTTGATGATTTGGTGACACAACCATCCATAACCCGGCAACCAGCAATCTTCACATCATCACCTTTGGCTTTGCTCCTACCTTTAAGCTCAAAGATACTCAATACCTCAGCCTCCCCAGCTACCTGTGTCTCACAAGTACCAGGGGCTTTGTCTACAATCATATTGCCAATGTCCTCCAAAAGGTGGTAGATCACACGGTGTATCAATATCTGCAACCAATCAGAAATAAATAAGTCCTTCAAACTTTCTATCTTTGACCTTATCAGAAAATCGAGGCAAAGATGGAGATTAGAGCAACAGTAACTAAAGTACCTTAATACCAGCATGAGTTGCTGCCGTACTGACAGAAGAAGGCGGACACTTTACATTGAATCCAATGATACATGCCCCACAGGCTAGTGCTAAGTCCACATCAGACTGAGAAACAGATCCAACACCAACATGGACTACGTTCACGAAAAGCTGGTAGTGAAATTAAAGAGCAATAAAATCAGTGAGCGGAAGCTACATATTTTCTGGTGTTCTTAGAATGCCAAAATTCATATAAAAAAAATAAAAAATAAAAAGGTCAATTGATTACGACTTGTAAAATTTTAAGGAAAACACAACAGATCAACAATCAAAGCACAAAGTTAGAACTAGAACTTATCAACAAACAACATCAAGTCACATGTAATGTAAGACTATCTAAAGTTTTCAAGGCATACCTGGGGACTATTCATTGTTTTCAATGCATCTGTGACGGCTTGGACAGTGCCCTGCACATCTGCTTTTACAATTACGGGCATTTCAATCCTCTTAGGCCCCTCTTCAGCTGGTTCCAGTGTTTCTATTCTCTCCTCATTAATCTTTATAAGCCTGTCTTTGTCAAATTTCCTTTTTCGCCCTGAACTAAGCATTCTAGCTCGTTCCTCAGAATCCACAACAACAATATCATCACCAGCCATTGGAAGCCCCTTTAGTCCTTCGATCTCAACAGGCATTGCAGGTCTGGCCTGTTCTGTCAACTTTCCCATCCCATCCCTAATAGCTCTTATTCTGCCCCACTGTGAGCCAACAACCACATGTTGCCCACACACCAAAGTCCCTGCCTTGACTATTGCAGTAGCCAATGGACCTCGTCCCTTGTCAAGTCTTGCCTCCACCACATAAGCTTGAGCAGGCCCATCAATACGTGCTTTTAAATCCATCATCTCAGCCTGAATAAGCAAAGCCGTCTCCAAATCATCCAATCCAGTTTTCTTCACAGCTGAAACCTCAACCACCTGAACATTTCCACCCAAGTCCTCCAGTTCCAATCCCTCTGCACCAAGCTGAGTCTTGACCCTCTCAGGGTCAGCAGCTGGTTTGTCACATTTATTAATTGCAACCACAATGGGAACATTAGCTTCTTTTGCATGGGACATGGCCTCAAGAGTTTGAGGCATCACCCCATCATCAGCAGCAACAACTAGCACAACTATGTCAGTGACTGCTGCACCTCTCGCTCGCATTGCACTGAAAGCAGCATGCCCAGGCGTGTCAAGGAATGTGATTGATGCCCCCGATGACATGCTGACAACAAAAGCACCCAGGTGCTGAGTTATGCCTCCAGCTTCCTTCGCTGCCACTGATGTTTGACGTAGAGCATCTAAAAGCGAAGTTTTACCATGGTCAACATGACCCATGACTGTTATAACCGGAGCCCGTGGTACAATGTCTGTACCTTCATTGGAGTGTACCCTCCTAACATTAAGACCAATTTCCTGCAAAACCACACACAGTAAGGTTTCTCCACTCAATTTGATGTTTGAAGATCTACCAAATGCATACTATAGAATACTTTATATACTTCTAAACACATGCACAACATAAAAGCAAAATTTTTATTGGGTTATGATCTCAATCCATGATAAAGAAACACAAGGCATTTTTTTTCAATATTACTTTCTGCAGGTTTTAAGAAATAAACATTTCAGTTATTAAATTACAATTCTGATGGTCATTGCCATGGTGTTTACATTGAACAAAAAACAATACAAAACTATTGCAATTAAGAATGGGAAATACCATTGCAACTAGCTCAGCAACATCAATGCTTAGAGGATCAAACTCTGAGGTAACCTTTTCCCCGACATTTACAACAATATCCTGCAATGTGGTTATTGGCTCACCAGCATGCTTTGCAAGCTCAACAATCGTCATGCCTTCAAATATGTCAATTGTTTTATCCTGCAATGATTTGGTAGTTTTTTTGGGTTTAGGAGGCATATATGGAGCTTCAACGGGTGGTGTCCCGATTTCCCTTTTCCTAAACTTTCCTTTGTTCTCTCTCTTGGCCGTCTTTAGTCCAATTGGCTCCTCATTTCTTCTCCTTGCCAACAGTTCTGGACTTGCATGAAACCACCTAATTAAGATCAGGAAGTGATTATTTCATCCTGACATTGAGGTAAAAAATAATCATTACATAATCTTCAAGTACCCCGAAGCAACAAAATCATACTACTCCACTTGCACATTCCATTTATATACTTCCCATCAAAGGCTAGTTGTCAATATTGTCCATTAAGAAGTTATCTATCAAAAAAGAAAGCCCTTCTTTTGTAAATATTACCGTAAGAATCAATTGGCAGTTAATGATGTATTATAGCCCACGAGCAAAAGAACAATAAATTTTCAGGAGTCCACTGATTAAGGCAGCAACCTAAAGATTTGCAAAACCAATTTGGACATTTCTGTAATTCTTCTTCCAGGTTTGCTTTTATAAATTTAAGATTTTGTAGGTCATGGTATCATAGTTATTAGGCATTTGTTGTGATTCTAACATATCTCATTCTCATTCTTCTTCCTCTTTTTTTTGTTAAGAGGGTATTTAATTATTAGGAATCATTTTCTAATTAAAATAAGACGTAGACGCAAGTCTTAAACAAACAATGCAAGTACAATAGAGGCTTTTTTTTTTTGGCGTGCTATGAAACAGAAACCTTCAGGAAGAATTACAGCGAAAACATAAGAAAGAAAGTGATTATGCTGCCATCATTCTTATAAGAATCAGGTAAAGAACAACAGACAGCACTATATAATGGTGAGACTATTATCAATGGTTCTAGCTTGGACTCGTAAAAGCAATCCTACGCTTCATGCTCAAATCCCTATTACAACCAACTAAAAACAAAAACCACTTCTGTTGACAATCCGCAATTCAGCTCAAGTTGTATGACCCATATATCAATATATCACACCATATTAAATCTTAATTTTCATTTAATTTCCTAGCCTTTTGGCCCAATTAATTCAAACATTCCAACTGCATGTATATATATTTTTTTCTTTTGCACCCTAAATTCCAGCTTTCCCTTCCTCCCAGACTAAAACCAACAATATGTATTCTCTGACAAACCTTAACTTCATATTCAACACTTACCCTAATTTTCCCAAAACCCTAATTTTCCCAAACGCTTAAACCTAAAATCAAGACTTTAGCAAGCCTGCAATGCTGATATAAAGTTTATCAATCTCAAGCTTGCAAACCGATGAGTGGACGTTGTGTTCATGTCAATGTGATCTCAGGTATATTATAATAGTGTTTAATAAGGATTTTTCAGGGCAAGACAGCCTGATAATATTTCCCCAACTTCCCTCATCTTTCGAAGGAATCAAGGAAAGAAAACTCTTAAATCCTTCCCTCCATACCACACATACCACCTGCAGCATCCCTATCCCCCAAAACCTTGCTTTTCTTTATTAATTCTTCTACAAGTTTTCCACATCCAAAGAAAATAACATAAAATTCCACATTTTTTCCTTGCTTGTCCAAAACCAAACACAGGCTACATATGTATACCATCATTTTTTCATAAATAGGCATAAGCCTAATTTGGATGAAGCCATGTCTTGTACCAAGCCATGGACACCAGTATCACTGGGATCTACAACTGAAGATTGGTGAATTTTTCTTCAATTTATTTCCTCTACAAATTCAAAAAAATCATAAAACTTAATGTGACTTAATACTAGTTTTTTTGTTCCTATGGATAATTAGTTTCAGCTATTAGCTACCCTAATTCATCATAAAAATAAAAATCAAATAGATGCTAGAACCATCTGATGTTTCTCACAAAATGTAAGAAATTAAAATGTGTGTGCTTCAAGGGGAATGATAAATAAAGACACGCCTTCCTTAGACTAGTAGGCAAGTCAATAACATAAACCACAAACAAGAAAGAAAGATATCAAATTACCGTATAAGAGGTTCTTTTGCCAATACTCTACGACAATGAGACCCTTGTAAGAAAGAGCTGAAAGAGAATTCTGCAACACAAACTTTAAGATATAACTAAGGAACCCAATAAAATCAAAATTTAAAGTTATCATCACATACATGTGTGTATATATGAATATTTAATCTTTTCAATGCCCCAATCATTCAAATAAGATATGATCAAGTACAGCTTTCACTCTCTGGGCCAATTTGAATGGGATAAAATATTTTCAATAGTTAGATAGCTTGAATCCATAATCGTATGCCCAGTAATATTAACAACTGTGAATAATATAGCTAACTCTACCAAAGTTGACAAACTGATCAAACGTTGGTTAGAGGTAATCACACTCAAGCACAGTCAAATAAAGAAGCTTCTCAGTGTAATCGTATACAACAAAGAACACCGGTAGCTACTTAAGTGAAACGATCACAGCCTTACATCATGAAGGTAGTACCAGCTGATCATCATTTCCAGAAGTCTCTGTCTGTAACTAACTCCAGACCTCAGCTCCAAGAGTGCTTCTAGATGAAAATAACAGAATTGTGCTGACGTGGATTGATTAGTGATTCTCATTGGTTGTAGCTTCCGCAAATTCAGGATAATTAGTTGGAAATTCTTTCTGTGAATATATATATATATATATATATATATATTGTCTGTGTGTAAATGATTATTATTGAGCAATAAAGCAAAAAGTTTGTTTTACAGAGTATCTCCATATAAGCTCTGTTGAAAAGTTTGAAGATTTTCTCTCAAGCCTTTCAACAAACACTTTATGTTTTATCACCAAATACTTGTCTGTGCTCTTGTTTTACAACAACAATTATTCTAGAAAAAAAATATAAGTACTCAAAATCAATGTAATTCTAACCAGTTCCAACTAACACTACAGAAGGATCGAAAATAGTTACTTAGGCTCAATGGATTATTTTTATTTTAGAATACATTAAAGTTTTATAAGGTATTGTTTCTTACTAAACAATTCACCTCAACAAATTGGTTTCAAATATGCTTACAACTCTAATATTTGTATAATTTTTGAATAGAAGCCTTGAAAACTACAATCTATATCCCAAATCATGGCAATGAATAAAGTAAGTAAATTGAGATTACCTGGTATGTTTTTGGCTGAAGTAGAAATCGGTTTTCGGGCAATCTCAGTAATTGCAAAACTGGAACTCCTCCCATGCTTTAGCGGCGTCGAAATCGAAACACTAGGAACACGAATGCCCTTCAAAACAATTCCAAGTCAGAAACATATTGATTCTCAGCAAACACATCTGCTACTTATATCTTCAAACAAAGCATTGGAATAGTGTAATAAAAACTGATTCATAAGAACCCCAATTTAAAAGGAAAATAAAATGACTCAGAAAAGAATAAAATTATAAAAGAGAAACAGAAACGAAAGCAACAAATAATAATAAAGTTTTAACCTTTTTGATGATCTCTCTCAAAGCCATTCATCAACTTGAGCCAAAACCAGTTGGAGAGTGGAAGAATCTCTCTCTCTCTCTCAAAGAGATGAGAAGTTTGTGGATTTTGGCTTCCGACTTCCGTCAATTGGAGAAGAGGAGGTTGGGGAGTGTCGCATGAAAGCTGAAAGCACGAGAATTCCACGCACGGCTACTCATTTCCGAGTGTCAAACGGGGCCGGCCCCGGGCCGCCCGGCCCATTAAAAAAAAAAAAGGTATTTTGAGGCTTGAGGGCCGGGCCCCACACAAATTTTCGAGCCTTGCTTAAATTGTATTTCCAAAATTCTTGCAAATAAAAAAGCTGTTTGTTTTTGTTTTTGTTTTTTTTTAATCTACACGGTACATCTCAATAAAAAATTTAAAATATTATAATTTGTAAATAAACAGTCTAAATATTATATATATATATTATTATCTCAAAAATATATACACACTCTAAATATATATTTTGGGGAGGGTTCGAGTCCTTCGCCTCTTCAAAAAACCCTGAATTAATAAAAAATTAAATTTAATAGTGTTCTATCTATAAAACTGTTTTATATTAATTATTTAATAGTTTAATTTAAATAATCACTATTTAAGTTTAATTAATAAATCAGTGCAATAACACAAACATAACATCATACGTAGCGGGAAAGCTTCTGTTGCACACATGAACCAAACACTATTGAAATTGAAATGATAAATATTTCATAAAACATAATCGATCAACGATATACTTAAAAAAAAAAAAAAAAAAAGACATTAGAATAAGAACAATACAAAAAAATTATTGATAGAAATTGTTTGGTTATGGTTTGGTAACATCATAAGACGGGCCAACATCGCTAGAGATATTACCCTTGAAAAACTTAGAATGCAGCCCTATTTGATCTCCACCACTAACACTACAATTAGCTATGATGTTGTATCTTCCTGATCTCCTTGAGGTTTTCGTTAATGAACCAAAGTAGAGTTTGCAAGTCGGTTACGCTAAGTTCGTTAAGGCTATTACCTTGATCAACATAACACATAAGATTTGAGCCTGTTGTAAGTATGAAATTCATATTCTCCACATTTGTATGATATTGTCCGCTTTGATAAGGAATGTTTCTCAAAATGGAAGAATAAATCATCTGATGATCAAGACTAAGACTAAGCAAATATCCCACAAATGTTGGAAATGTATACCAAAATTAAGAAGCAGACATAGCAATCTTCTCACACAAGAATTGGGTCAATGCAAATCAATCATCATCATTGCTGATCCACAATCATAGGGTCAAATGATATCTTTTTCATTTATTTCTCTTAAATGTATTTTCCAGAATTCTCATACTCTAGAGAATTCCTCTGTATGTATATATATGTGTATCAAATGAAGAAGTAAAATAACAACACAACTTTATCAAATTAGGAGATTTTCATGGTATCAGAGCTTTAAACTCGTAAACCTAAACACTAACCTTCCAGAAAACATAAACCTTCCCAATACCAGTCCTTTCTTGTTCTTTGCTCTTATTTCTCACCATGTCAAAAAAGGAAGAGCCCAAACTTACAATCCAGTCATTCCACCAATGTTCTAGTTTGGTGTCAATTAAACTAGGATCCAATAATTATCACATGTGGCGTTCGCAAATTCTTCATCTTGTTCGTAGTCTCAGAGTGTTCCATCACCTCGAAAAGGATGGTGAAAAACCAGTGGCACTTTTACAAGATAAGAGTGTGAATCCAGTCTATGCCTTGTGGATAACAAATGATGGGTTACTTATCTCGTGGCTTCTTGGTACAATAAAGGAAAAAGCTCAGTCGTCAGTTGACGGGGATGCAATGGCCTATCTTCTCTTGAGTTCGTTAGAAGAACAATTGCTTCCAACAACCATTGAGAAGAAGAGACTGCTCAAAAACATGCTTATGACCATTAAGAAAGGGTCACATTCCTTAGATGAATATGTGAGGGAGTTCAAGTCGATTTGTGACAATCTTGCTACCATAAAAAAGCCTGTCGATAACCTTGACAAGGTGTTCTAGTTTGCTCATGGCCTAGGACCGAAATATGAGAATTTCTGGCTTGCAATGTTGACAAAACCACAATACCTTGCTTTTAATCAATTTGTTCTTGCTCTTCAAGGGCATGAACAAACCCTTGTTGCTCAAAAGGAGGAAGAAAGATTCTACATTGAACATGCTCAGGCCTACTTTAGCCAACGAGGTTAGGGACATTGTGGTAGAGGAGGCCGTATAGGTTTAAACTCCAAGGGAAAAGGCTTCATTCCAGCAGGTCGTTACAACACTCAAAGTAGCTCCAACAACAATTCAAGTCATAGTTCAAACAACTCTACAAATGAGGGGAAGGAAATCGGAAAGAATCAAGTGTTTGAAAAGGGTGATAAGGTAGTTTGTCAAATTTGTGGTAGAATAAATCATATTGCTCTTGATTGTTGGTACAGGTTCGATTATTCATGTCAATCAGAGGACCTCCCTCAAGATTTGGCAGCACTTACTTTGAACAAGGAAGATTCCTAATTTTATATGGATTCAGGTGCAACTGTGCATATGACAAATGATGTAGGTATATTATCTCGCCTAAAACCTTGTAAAGGAGATGATGTTATTTATGTTGGAAATGGAAATAAATTACCTATTACACATATTGGAGATGCTCATGTGGGGAAATTGAACTTAAAAGACGTTCTTGTGGTTCCTCAATTGAAAAAGAATTTAATGTTAGTTAGCAAGTTTACTTCAGATAATGCTTGTACTGTTGAATTCACATCATCTGATTTTGTTGTTAAGGATTGACACCAAAAAATAGTGGTAAAAGGGCATAAACAAGGTCAATTATATGCACTGGATCCAGGTTTGCAAAAGGCGTTAACAGCAGTAAAAAGTAGCAGCTCATCCTCATTGTGGCATCAACGACTTGGACATCCAAGTTCAAGGATCTTGTCTTTGTTGAAAGGAAGGAGAGTTATTGATGTCACTAATTAGGAAATTGAACCATCGGTTTGTGTTAGTTGTCAATCAGGAAAAAGTTGTAAGCTACCATTTAATTTGAATAATAAAATTTCAGATTTGCCTATTGAAAAAGTACATTGTGACCTTTGGGGACCTGCCCCAGTTACCTCGAATCAAACCTTCAGATTTTATGTTGTGTTCATCGATGATTTTTCATGATTTACTTAGCTTTACCCATTGAGAAGAAAATTAGATTTTTATTCTTGTTTCCTCAAGTTTCAAAGGCTTGTAGAAAACCAGTTTGACAGAAAAATTAAGATTTTTCAATGTGATGGAGGTGGAGAATTCAATTCTTGTGACTTCCTTACTCATGTCGAAAATTGTGGGATTCAGTTACAAATATCTTGTCCAGGCACGCCTGAACAAAACGAAGTTGCTGAACAAAAACATTGTCATATCGTTGAAATAGGTTTAACAATGATATTTCATGCAAATTTACCATTATTTTTGTGGACTGAAGCTTTTCTTGCTGCGACTTATCTAATAAATAGGATGTCATCTTCTGTTTTACATAACGAAACTCCATATTGAAAATTGTATCAAAAGGAACTAGATTATAATGGCTTGCGGGTGTTTGGGTGTTTGTGTTTTCCTTCTTTTCGACATCAAAAAGGCAACAATTTTGCCAAGAAAACTTATCCATGCGCTTTTGTTGGCTATAGTCCAATCCTTAAGGGCTATCGATGCCTAGATCCTCAAACCAAGCAAGTATATATATCAAGACATGTAGTCTTTGATGAGAGAATTTCCTTTCAAGCCATTTCAACCGGAGTTATCTTTGTCATCCCCGGAGCTTATAGAATTTCCATCTCTAGATGAATGGATTGGAAAGTCAAAAAAGGCCACTTTGTCATTGGAAAATTCAGATGCTCATTCTGTTCCACAACAATCTATTTTCATTATTAATTCTTGTTATGATGTAGATACAAATATTATTTATGATGATCAGGCACCAGATGATTTTTTTGATCCACCAAATGATGTCGAGCAATCAAATGACCATGTCGAGCCACCAAACAATATAGCTCAAGTTGTCACTAATAATGCCTCATCTAGTGTTGTTGTGCCTCCAAAGGATGCATCAACCACCGCTAATGACATCGAAGGCGAATCTGTTCTCACACAAGACCAAATAGACAATAACGATGTCATTTCATCGTATCCTCATTGAGATCGACGTCCCCCTACATATCTGAATGATTATGTGTGTAACCTTGCTCAAGTTGAATTTCAGTTGAACCTCGGACTCTCCGTTTGACTTTTAAGGGACCCTCGTTGGATACATGACATGAATGAGGAGCTTTAAGCTCTTCACACTAATCACACCTGGTCTTTAGTGCCTCATCCATCTAATGTTAATGTGGTTGTCTCTAAGTGGGTTCATCGGATAAAGCAACGTGAAGACGGCTCCATCGATCGCTTTAAAGCTCGTCTTGTTGCCCGCGATTTTACTCAGGTTTATGGTGTCGACTATAATGAAACCTACAGTCTCATTATTCATCATACCACTATCCGCTTGGTAATTGCCCTATCTTTATCTCTAAATTGGTGCATGAGACAACTTGACGTGAAAAAAGCCTTCTTACATGGCAATCTCAAAGAAAGAGTGTATATAGAACAACCCTCCGGTTTTCCTGATCCTCACAAGTCGGATCACGTGTATCTTCTTCGTAAGTCACTTTATGGTCTCAAGCAGGCTCCCCGAGCATGGTTCAACTAGCTCTCTCAATTCTTGCTCCATCTTGGATTTTATTGCAATAAGGCAGACTCTTCCCTATTTGTTTGTCATCAAAACTCAACCACTGTGTTGCTTCTCGTTTACGTTGATGACGTTTTAGTAACAAGCAATAATGTTCCTTTTATCAACACTCTCATTCAAAAACTGAGTTCTAAGTTTGCTATTAAAGACTTAGGAGTCTTGCCGTATTTCTTGGGGATTGAGATTAAACCGTTTGATAGAGGGGTATTTCTCTCACAAGTCAAATACATCAAAGATTTGCTCTCCCGAATAGGAATGGTTGACAGTACACTCAATGCAACTCTAATGGCTCTTAAAGAAAAGTATAATGCTTCAGATGATACACCAGTATATGCTACTCACTATCGAAATATAGTTGGTGCTCTCCAATACTTGACTTTTACTCGTCCCGATATCACTTACGCTGTGAACCGAGTTTGTCAATATTTCAATAATCCTACCATGTTGCATCTCAAACCTGTCAAGCAGATTCTTCGTTATCTCAAGGGCACACAAGACTATGGTCTACGTTTTGTCTCTCAAAGTCCTCTGTCCTTATATGGTTTTTCCAATGCCGATTGGGCAGAGTGCCAACTGACCCAAAGAAGTACCACTGGCTTCTGCGTGTTTTTAGGGGTCAATTGTATCTCATGGTGTTCTAAAAAACAACCTACAGTCGCTCGTTCTAGTTCGGAAGCCGAGTACCGTTCTATGGCCTCAACAACAGCAGAGCTTACATGGCTCACTTTCTTGCTTCGTGACATTGGAGTTCCTTTGCTCAAGCCTCCTCACTATTTTGTGACAATCTTAGTGCTTTGTACATGTCCGTTAATCCTTTATTCCATGCTCAGACCAAGCATATTGAAATCGATTATCATTTTGTTAGAGAAAAGGTTGCAATGGGTACCCTTATTACTCGGTATGTGCCTTCCACTCTCCAACTTGCTGATCTCTTCACCAACTCTTTACCAAGAGCACCCTTTTTTTTTCTTAGCAGCAAGTTAGGCCTTCATTTACATTTTGACTCTAACTTGAGGGGGCATGATGAGGAATATTTCTCAAAATGGAAGAAGAAATCATCTGATGATCAAGACCAAGCAAAGATCCCACAAATGTTGGAAATGTATACCAAAATTAAGGAGCAGACATAGCAATCTTCTCACACAAGAATTGGGTCAATGCAAATCAATCATCATGATTGCTGATCCATAATCATAGGGTCAAATGATATATTTTTCATTTATTTCTATTAAATGTATTTTCTAAAATTCTCATACTCTAGAGAATTCCTTTATATGTATATATATATATATATATATATATGTATCATATGAAGAAGTAAAATAACAACACAGCTTTATCAAATTAAGAGTTTTTCATGCTTTAGGTCTAAACCCGCACGGATTTACTTTTGGGATTCTATCCAAAAAGTCTCATACCAATGGAGGTAGTGTCCATACTTAATCTGAACCTAAACATGTTTCTATATCATGATTAATCAAACCCTAAATGCATATTAATAACCCTTATCAATTCAAGAGAAAAGGAGATAATAGAAAGCGGAAGCGTACTTGAATCCATTGCCGAAGATTGGTGGACGGATTGTGATCTTCCAAATTATCACGATCTTTATGAACCCTAAATTTTTTCTCTGTTTCTCTGTTGATGGGGATACAGACAAATTAAAAAGGATCGTGTAATTTGGGGACCATAACCCTAATATATAATAATTAGATTATTATAGGTTTTGCTATTTCTAATTTGGCCCCTCATCAAATTAGATATAGCACTCTGGTATCTACACATTAATTCCATGACAATTATACCCTTAAGCCTTAACACTTTATATCTTAATTAGATCACTTTAATTTCGGCTTAACCAAAGATAGCATAACATATTTAGTATTTACATGTGTGGCCCCATATGATGGAATTTTCCAACAATCTCCCACTGTGCCATATATGTAACTATACAAATGTGTATAACTTTATGAGCTCCAAAATTTTGCTATCACAATTTTAGGGTATATCCGAACAATCTTGTCCATTGATTATGCTGTTATAGGATCAAAACGGTTTTCGTCACATTTAGCGTGACTAAACCCATCAATGGTCACGTACACCAACATAACCAAATGACATAGATCAATCATGGACGCGTAGCATGGAAATTACATGCAATATGATCTATACATGTCTATTTCCAACTGGTCCTACTTTATTCCTTAGTGAGATCAATGCTTAACACAATGTAACAAAGTGAAATGAACTGAATACTTTATTTCTGATCAGAAAAATATCCAAATACATAAATGCATAAGTATGTCCAAAAATCAAACATAAAGCAATAAAATGCAAAATGATACAAACTCCCACTATAATGTGATATCCTCACACAAAATAACATCCATATGAGCAATGTGCTCATGAAAGACCTTGGGTGGTAATCCCTTTGTAAGTGGATCCGTTATCATGGAATTTATCCCAATATGCTCTATGGATATCTGTCCACTTTGCACTTTCTCATTTACAACTAGGAACTTAATGTTAATATGCTTTGACCTAGATGAACTCCTGTTGTTGTTGGAATATAGCACTACTGATTTATTGTCACAATATAGTTTAAGTGGTCTTTCAATACCTTCCAGAATGCGTGGCCCAGTGACAAAATTCCGCAGCCATATCCCATGGTTGGATACCTCATATCATGCTACAAATTCTGCTGCCATGGTGGAAGAAGCTATGAATGTCTATTTAGCACTCCTTTAAGAAATAGCTCCACCAACCAATAGGTATATGTAGCTTGATGTGGATCTCCTACTGTCTTGACATCTAGCATAATCGGAGTTGGAATACCCTATGATCTCCAATTGATCTGATCTCTTATAAGTGAGCATATGATCTTTTATTCTCTACAAATACCTCATAACCCGTTTGGTTGCTTTCCAATGATCCATCCCAGAGTTACTTAAATATCTACCTAACATACCAACAATGTACGCAATATTCGGACGCGTACACACTTGAGCATACATTAGACTCCATACAGCTAATGCATAGGGAATCTTCTGCATTTCCTTAACTTCAAGGTTATTTTTAGGGCACTGATTGAAATTGAACTTATCTCCCTTAGCGACAGGGGTGTCACCTGGTTTACTGTCCTACATGCCAAACCTTTTGAGCACTTTATCGATATAGCTTCTTTGTGATAATCCAATAATACCCTGAGAATGATCTCGTTGTATCTAGATCCCTAATACAAAAGAGGCATCTCAAAATTCTTTGATAGAAATCTCTTGGTTTCGTGCAACATGCCTATATCATTTGTGGCAAGCAGTATGTCATCGACATATAAAACCATGAATATGTGCTTACTCCTACTGAATTTGTGATACACACAATTATCAACAACGTTTATCTCACAATCAAACGAGATAATCACTTGATGAAACTTATGGTACTATTGACGGGAAGCTTGCTTGAGTCCATAAATAGATTTTGTCAATTTGCAGACCATATTCTTTGGGTCTCCTGACTCAAAGTTTTCTAGTTGCACCATATAAATTGTTTTGTCAATGTCACCATTGAGAAAAGCCATCTTGACATCCATCTGATGAAGCTCAAGGTCAAAATGTGCAACAAGTGTCATGATTATCCTAAAAGAGTCTTTCGTTGAAACTGGAGAGAAAGTCTCTTTAATGTCAATTCCTTCCTTTTAGGTAAAGTCTTTAGCTACAAGACGAAATTTATACCTCTCCACATTACCTTTCGAAAACCAATGGACTTTGCAACTTCTGGTAATGGGACAAGTTCCCAAACCTTATTGTCTTGTATAGACTTATACTCCTTAATCATGGCATTAATCCACTTTTGAGAGTTGGAACCTTGCATGGCTTGATGGAGGTTGATTGGATCATCTTCCACCATTCCAATGTCTTCCCCATGTTCCTAGAGAAATACGATAAAATCGTCCGGAATAACATTTCTCATTTCTCTAATGGATCGCCTTAATGACACTGGTTTTGAGGTTGTTGAGTTTGTTCTTCAAGAACAATTACCTGATGAAGCTTAAGGTCAAAATGTGCAACAAGTGCCTTGATTGTCCCAAAAGAGTCTTTCGTTGAAACTGGAGATAAAGTCTTTTTAATGTCAATTCCTTCCTTTTAGGTAAAGTCTTTAGCTACAAGACAAGCTTTATACCTCTCCACATTATCTTTCGAAAACCAATGGACTTCGCAACTTCTGGTAATGGGACAAGTTTCCAAACCTTATTGTCTTGCATAGACTTATACTCCTCAATCATGGCATTAATCCACTTTTGAGAGTTGGAACCTTGCATGGTTTGATGGAGGTTGATTGGATCATTTTCCACCATTTCATTGTCTTCCTCATGTTCCTAGAGAAATACGATAAAATCGTTTGAAATAACATTTCTCATTTCTCTAATGGATCGCCTTAATGGCACTGGTTCTTGAGGTTGTTGAGTTTGCTCCTCAAGAACAATTACCTCATTTTGAATAAGGGGTTGATCAATATTGTTTGGTTGAGAATCTAGATTCGCTTCTTAATCAATGACAGGTATAGAAACTTGCACATTGTCAAAAGTGATAGTGGGAATCGAAATCGATTCCTCCTCAAAGACAATGTCTTTAACCTTATTTCTCCCCCCAAACTCAACATCCTTAAAAAATGTTGCAATTCCCGTCTCAAAAAAATTGACCTAAGTGTGGGATCATAAAACTTATAGCTCATAGATCGCTCAGAGTAGTCAATGAAGTATCTACTTACAGTTTTGAAGTCCAATTTCTTTTCATGCGGCATGTAAGGCCTCGCCTTAGCTGGACACCCCCAAATATGAAAATGCTTTAGAATAAGCTTTTTGCCTATCCAAAGCTTATAAGGTGTTTTTACAGCTGCTTTAGTTAGCACTCGATTCAGAATATAAGTTGTTCACCTAAACCGTCATATCTGCCATAGTATATACCACCACGGTCAGACCTGACACTTATTTTGCCCTTGTCCTTAAAGGTGTTAGCCAAATGAGCACTTTCGGTCCCGTCTTGCTTCAATCTCTCTTCCTCTTGCACACAGTAAGAAATGAGCTCATTAAAAGTCCATTTCTCCTTTTGACAGTTGTAATTGACCTTAAATTGACTGTATTGTGCAGGAAGTGATATTAATACCAAATGCATAAGCAAGTCGTCAAACAGCTCGAGCTTCAGTGCCTTAAACTTAGAAGCAATATGAGACATTTCCATAACGTACTCCCTTATGTTCCCCTTACCTTTGTACTTCATAGAAATCAAGCTTTACAAAAGCATGCTTGTTTCTGCCTTATTGTTTTTTCGTAAAACACTTTTCAATTTTGGCTAGGAACTCTTTGGCTTTAGTTATCTTGTTAGATACCGCACCCCTAAATGCCTCCAGAATGCCGCACTTGATGATCATAAGACTCATGCGATTTGAGCGATCCCACTTCGCAAAGTTCTTCCTGTCATCAGGAGAACTTGCATCCGTAAGAGAAGTGGGCTGCTTAATCCGAAATGCAAGGTTCAGATCCATGCAACTGAGAACAATAAGTATGTTCCCCCATCTAATCCTTAAAGTTAGTCCCATTAAGCATGGGTATAGAGTTGATATTAGTAGATATAGTAGAAATATTAGCCGTAAAGAGAACAAAACAAACAAACAAACATACTCACATTAATAACCAAATACAATAATCAACAAATTCAAATAATGGTAAGTTCCATTTCAAGATACCTAGCACAACATTAATATCAAGTCTTTGGACAGTAATATTAATTATAAGTGGTACTCTTGTTGCTGTGATCAAACATTGACAATAATTCATATCAAATAATAAATCTATCTTTGGATCGACTTATCATTCACATGTAAAACCTTATAATTATCACATGTTTACCACCACAGGTGTGTATGCAATTTGGCCAAGTATTAACCTTCCTTTGAGCCAACTAATACCCACATGAATTTACACACACAATATCAACTGTAAGTGATACTCTTGTTATAGTGATCAATCATTGACAACAATTCATGTCAAATAATAAATCTATCTTTGGATTGACTTATTATTCACATGTAAAACCTTATAATCGTCACATGTTTATCACAATAGGCGTGTGTGCAATTCGGCCAAGTATTAACCTTCCTTTGAGCCGGCTAATACCCGTATGAATTTACACACACAATATTAACTGTAAGTGGCACTCTTGTTGTAGTGATCAACCATTGACAATAATTCATGTCAAATAATAAATCTATCTTTGGATCGACTTATTATTTACATGTAAAACCTTATAATTGTCACATGTTTATCACCATAGGTGTGTGTACAATTCGGCCAAGTATTAGCCTTCCTTTGGGCCGGATAATACCTGCATGAATTTACACACAAATTATTAACTTTAAGTGGTACTCTTGTTATGGTGATCAACCATTGACAATAATTCATGTCAAATAATAAATCTATCTTTGGATTGACTTATTATTCACATGTAAAACTTTATAATTGTCATATATTTACCACCACAGGTGTGTGTAATTCGGCCAAGTATTAACCTTCCTTTAGGCCGGCTAATACCCGTATGGATTTACACATACACAAACATCCAACATCCCTCATAAACAATCTACACAAGAGAGGTCACTTTGGCGACATCTTGTTTTAATTGGCCCATTTAGAATGATGAACTACTTTATTTAACCATAAAAGGTATACCACTGAATATTTGAATTTGAGTTGAAATTATTTATTTATTTATTTATTTTGCTCAGGCCCTTCTATTGAAAATTTGAAATTCTTAAGGGGTCTTAAGACTCATGCGATTTGAGCGATCCCACTTGTTGAAGTTCTTTCTGTCATCAAGAGAACTTGCATCCGTACGAGAAGTGGGGTGCTCAATCCGAAATGCAAGGTTCAGATCCATGTAACTGAGAACAATAAGTATGTTCCCCCTTCCAATTCTTAAAGCTGGTCCCATTAAGCATGGGTATAGAGTTGATATTAGTAGATATAGTAGAAATACTAGCCGTAAAGAGAACAAAACAATCAAACAAACATGCTCACATTAATAACCAAATACAATAATCAACAAATTCAAATAATGGTAAGTCTCATTTCAAGATACCTAGCACAATATTAATATAAAGTCTTTGGACAGTAATATTAATCATAAGTGGTACTCTTGTTGCAGTGATCAAACATTGACAATAATTTATGTCAAATAATAAATCTATCTTTGGATCGACTTATCTTTCACATGTAAAACCTTATAATTATCACATGTTTACCACCACAAGTGTGTATGCAATTTGGTCAAGTATTAACCTTCCTTTGGGCCAACTAATACCCACATGAATTTACACACACAATATCAACTGTAAGTGGTACTCTTGTTATAGTGATCGATCATTGACAACATGTGTTTTCAACAAAAAAAAAAAAAAATTCTATTTTTTAGTTGTATGATAATGCATATATATATATATATAATATTTATTTATATGTGTTTTGTTTCATTACAGTAAAAATTGGACTCCCCGACAGTCTACTCCAACAACTAAAAATTCAAGGGCATACAGGAGAATGAGAGAAACTAACAAATTATTAGAGCATAATCATGTTTGTATTCTTGGGTTACAGTTTGAAGACTATGTATTTAACTTTTAAATTACATTTACACTTTATCTATAAATTATATTTGATGTCTATTTCTTTTTGTATATTTTAGTTAATATATTTTTTTGGACACAAATTTTAGTTAAAATTTTAAGCATTATTCAACAAGAAAAAATAATTTATTTTCGACCATGACATTAATAATATCTCATTTATTTCCCACCATGATAATGCATTATTTCTAAGGACAAAGACTATTGAAAATGGATCAAGATCCTCTTATTGATCCTTATTTTTCCTTGGTATTTTCAAGTGTAATTAAAACATCAAGTTGCATAAGAGAAAAAAAAGTGATCAAATCTATTTTTATTTTGCTTGAGTGTCATTAGATTATAAAAAGTTAAGGAAAAACAAAACAAGAAAAGGAGCATCTGACAAAAGAGTTATTTCCCGCTATATTATTTTTAATGGAGACCGACAACTTTTTCCAGTCAGAATTGTACATTTCCAATGATATTTTAACTTTTTACGACAGTTTTTGGCCATCAGAGAAGACCATATTTGTTTTAGAAGAACGAAATACATTCATACCTAAAAAGTTTCGTCCCAAAAGCTCAATTTTGTTATAGTGACATAGTAGTGAGGCTCTTCTTCAAATGACCAGCTTCACATTGTTGAGACTTGAGAGTACTGGACATCTGTTGAGAAGTCTCTCGTGTCTTAGAGCATCTCTGAGAGTCTCCTTTAGAGATTTCCATATTTAATGATAGATATTTTGTAAGAGGATATTAAGGGAATATGTGTTTCAAGAATACTCCCTTAAATGACTTATTTATATATTTTTATTATTATTTTATATGGAATCCACTTAATTATTCTTATTATTATTTTATTGATATATTCTTTCTTTATACGTGGAACCCACTTATATCCTTTGGAGATGCCTTGATATGTTCGTTTGTATGTTTTTTTTGTTAATTTTATATGTACAAATGGATCAACAGTTTGTACGTTGTTTATAAAATAAATCCATAATTCGGATGTTGTGCGATCCATCGTGTAATGTTAAAGTTAGTTGGGGTTGTTGCACATTATACTAGAAAAGTCAACTGAATTATTAACATTTAAGCGCCGTCTAATATGACTCGGGAATGCCCATTTAATCGGATAATAACCCACAAGTTTTATATATATAGTTTTTATATTGATATAAAATATATTATTGTGAAAAATGTAGACTATTAGATTTACATGTTTTGATTCAAAGTGTATGTACTTATCAAAACTTCTCAATAATCAATGGTCTACATTCTTCATCCTGATATATTTTATATCAGGACGAACTGACAGTAGAAAGACTGTATATATATATATATATATATATAAATTTTCAAGTCAGTATATACTGATATAATTTATGTCAGTGCGTTGTATATGGACCACTAGATTTACATGTTTTGACTCAAGTGTGTATGCTTGTCAGTGCTTCTCCATAATCAGTGGCCTACATGCAACACACTGATGAAATTATATTAGTACGCACCGACCAAAACAAGACTATATATATAATTATTCAAGTCAATACGCAGTGATATAACTTTATCATTGTGTTGGATGTGGATCATTAGATTTACATACTTTGACTCAAACAGACTCAAAGTATATGCACTTATCAAAGCTTCTCCATAATCAGTAATCCACATGTATTGGTACTACGCACGGACCAGAACGAGACAGTATATATATATATATATATATATATTGGTTCTCTCATAGGGGATCTCTTATTTTAATTTCGATAAGGACCTTGATGAAATCACATTGATTTCTATAAATTTTTATCTGAATTTTTTTGTGGATGATAAGTTCAATGAAATCTATCAATTAAACAAATTTAAGAATTTTTCAAGCACTACAACTATTTATCCCGATTTTGTTAAATATGAAGACATCAGAAAATGGGCGAAATATAGAAAAATTCAAGAAAATAGTTGTAGTGCTTGAAAAATTCTCAAATTTTATTTATAGGTAGATTTCATTGAATATATCGTCCACAAAAAAAAATTTAAATTAAAATTCATAAAAACGGATATGATTTCATCAAAGTCTTTACCGAAATTAAATAAGAAATCTCTTATTAGAGAACCACTATATTTATTTATATATATATATATATATATACATATATTTTTATTTATTTATGCAGTCTTTCTATTGTCAGTTCGAACTGATATAAAATATATCACTTCATTGTATGTAGACCATTGGATTTAAAAGATGTTTTGATAAGTGCATGCAGCTAAGTCAAAGTATTTAAATCCAATGACTCACATGCAAGTAACTGATATATCTTATATCAGTTCGAATTGACAATAGAAAAAATGTAATATATATATATATATATATATGTATATATGTATATGACATCTTAGTATAAATGGTAGTGCAACTCCCACACATTGGTGGTGAAGGATTTGAGTCCCAATATTCATATTTTACAAGTATATGTCAGGAGTTTTCTCCCGGTTTATGAAAATAGATATTCGGACCGTATATATATTGTTTGATCCTAGAAATGGTGAGAAATGTCACATTTTTAAAATGGTTTTGTAAGAAAGTCACCACTTTATTAACTTAAGTTTAAAAGGCACCTATTATGGTGAACAGATAAAAATACCCTTACTTTACACACATTCTCTTACTTTGAAGTTTTTTTTTTTTTTTTTTTTAATTATTCTTTCATCTTCTTCATAGAAGTCTGTTTAACAGACCTCCAATGGAGGTTGAACATTATTGGATAATTAGTTTAATGGCGCTACGCATACGCATTCGAAGGTCGAGCTCGGAGACTATTTAATAACTTAAGTTTAAAAGGCTCGGAGACAAATTGAAAAGACTCGGAGACTATTTACAAAGTCTCGGAGATACAATTTTTATTTTATTTTATAAAGAGCTGATGGTTAAAAAGGTTTGGAAAAGGCTCGAACAGTGTATGAAAAGTCTCGGAAAACTGTTGAAAAGGCTACAATGTTAAAAGTCTTTATTCGAGACTTTTTGAATCTCTAAGACTTTTAACATTGTTTTCGAGCATTTTCAACAGTTCTCCAAGACTTTTCATACATTGTTCGAGCCTTTTCCGAGCCTTTTTAACCATCCGCTTTTTCTTAAAAAAAAATTGTATCTCCGAGACTTTGTAAATAGTCTTTGAGCCTTTTCTGAGCTTTTTAACACTGGCTCCGAGACTTTGTAAATAGTCTTCGAGCCTTTTAACACTGACTTCGAGACTTTGTAAATAGTTTCAGAGCCTTTTTAATTTGTCTCCAAACCTTTTCAATTAGATTCAAAATTCATATAACCATCTTAAGTTTGTTGTTTTGATGTGGTTTTTGTTGTTCACCGTGAGTTCGCTGTGAAGTTTTCAGGCGTATTTCTTGTTGCCGATGTTTTCTCTCTCTTTGTCAACTGTTTTCTCTCTAGGTTTGAAAAGACACAAATTGACAAAATAGGGGTATTTTTGTCTGGTCACCTAAATAGGAGCCTTTTAAACTTGAATTAATAAGGTGATGATATTCTTACAAAAACCGTCCCAAATAGTGACAAAAAAATTTTAAACCCTTGTTTGATTTCAATACTTAGAAAAAAGTATTTGCGTGTGTGAGAGAGTCAGTTTATAGAACACCGGTGTACCATATACATTTAAATATTTGTATGTGATGATCACGGCTTTTTTGAAATGATCACATCTATTCATGTACTCATATGCAACAATATTTCCGATATACCAAACAATATTTCCGACATACCATGCATATACTGGTGTGCATATATATATATATATATATATTATGGTGATTTAAAATAATTTTTAATTAATAATAGCTAAAAAGTAAGCTGCAATCTAAGACAATGTGAGCTTAGCTGAATAATAAGTTCTTACACGGCTACACCTACATAAGGTTTTGAGTTATAAAAACTAAGCAGCCAGTGTATGATATATCCGAAATATTGTTGTATATAATCGTGGCGTGAATTGATGTGATCATATTAAAAAAGATATTATCACATAAAAATATTTAAAGGCATATGGTATATCGGTGTTCTATAAATTGACTTGCTTATGTATTTATATATATTATAATGATTTAAAATAATTTTTAATTAATAATAACTAATAAGTAAGCTGCAATTAACCAACAAAATGTGAGGTTAGCTTAATAATAAGTTCTTACACGTACGGTTACACCTACATAAGGTTTTGAGTTATAAAAACAAAGCAGTCGGCATATGATATATCGGAAATACGTGAATTAATGTGATCACATTAAAAAAGTCATGATCATATAAAAATATTTAAAGTTATATGATACACCGATGTTCTATAAACCGACTCTCATGTGTATATATATATTATGGTGATTTAAAATAATTTTTAATTAATAATAACTAATAAGTAAGATGCAACCTACGACAACGTGAGGTTCGCTGAATAATAATTTCTTACACGGTTACACACTTACACCTACTATTGAGTTATAAAATCTAAGCAGCAACCTTTAGAATGTTAACAGGGGCGAAACGCTCAGAAGGAGTGGGGACCCTAGCTCCAATACTGTTTGGGATTTTTTTTTTAAGTCAAATGTAAATATTTGATTTATATTAGTTATTTAATATATATATATATATATCCCTAGCTCCAATAATGTTTGGGATTTTTTTTTTTTAAAGTCAAATGTAAATATTTGATTTTAAAATATGTTGTTTTATTCGATAAATATATAAATTATTTAATATAAATATATATATATATATATATATATTAATCTTAATATATATTATAGAAGACCTTATTTTGAATTTTCAACTAATCCCACACAACCTTGAAGTTAAACCTTCCCTGGGTCTTCTGATCCTGCCAGCTTCAGTCTCCTTCATTCATTAGTTCATTTGATCACGTATTGTCCAAAAATAATAATAATAATAATAATAATGGTAACCAAGATTATTCCGAGAAAACTATTATTTTAAACACAGATAAGACCTGCTAGAAGCTAATTTTTTTTTTTTTTTTTTTTTTTTTTTTTTTTTTTGAAATGATATTAAAAAGAAAGTTAGGGCTATCATACATAATTAGTAATGGCAATGTAGGTTATCTTGATGTATTTGTATAAACCCAAACACGACTTATTAATTTTTCGCTCAATCCAAACACAGCTCGTTAAACTTATAGTGTCATAAGTTGAAACTCATATACGGCCTATCAAATTATCAAGTTATTCAGAAAGATCTGTTTAACCCGTTAATTTATAAGTTATATCAATTATAATATGTGATAAATCACAATTCCATTTATCAATTTATCTATTTATAATTTTAATGTAATTAAGTATTTATGATTTATTATTTAAAGCAATTTTAAACGATTCATGTTTCTTTATAATGCCATTTTATCCAAATTTGATGTCCAAATATGGTGTCAAATCATGTGGCAACAATATGATTCATTTATTTAGGTTGTATTAGATTTGCATGATTTAAATGAATGAATTAAAGAGTTGTCATATCATTTTGGCAACAAATTTATGTAAAGTAGCGCATTACTCTTATTAAAATTCAAAATTTCAATTAAACTATTATTAGAAATTAAACGTTTACAATTAAGAATTTTGATCCAAACAATTAAATTTTATCCACTCAAAAAATTAAAATTTTTTTTTTATTTTATTTGTTAAAATTTTCAATAAGCAATTTAAATGTAAAAATAGTTATTTATTTCTATATAATTATAAATTACATATTTATCTTTGACAATCAATTGTGTTAAATTGGTTAATGTTTTATGAGAGGTTCAACCCATATACGACCTGTTTACTTGACGGGTTTAACATGTTGATCTATTAATGATTTGAACCCAATAAGATCAAACTGATCAAACCCATAAATATCATATCGTGTCAATAATTGCCTTAAAAATTTGATTTCGCTTATTTAAATTGTTTACTTTTGAGTTAATAATTTTGGCAATTGTTAATTCAAACAACTAGGACGAATCACAAATGTTATATAAATCCGTCATCTAGCTTGTTTTCATTCCGTTCAAGTTCTTCTTATTTGCAAAGTAAGTTTGTTTCATTTTTTTTTTCAAATATATATATATATTTTTTTAATCATTTAAGGTAACTTCACACTCCTCATACTTAAAAACAAAAAATAAAAACACTCCTTTTAAAGTTAATTTTTTTATAAAAAAAAAAACTCCTTTAAAGTTGTATTCATGAAATGTTTCAATAATAATTTGTGTTGCTAGTGATAGTTTTATTTATTGTTTCACATTTTCATGGGGAGATTAATGTTTAATTTGATCGGTTTATTAATATAATTGCTTGCATGCAGCTAACCAGCAACCAAGTGACCAACAATGGATACAATTGGTGATCATGAATCCATTAATGATATCAACAACATATCAATTTCTTTGAGAGAGAAGTTTCAAGCCTTGTACCCAATATCCGGAGAGTGTTGCATCTATAGAGTTCCTCCTGGAATACGGAAGGGAAATGAAAAGCTCTATACTCCAAAACTAGTATCAATTGGACCACTGCACCACGGTAGTAACGAATTACAAGCCATGGAAGAGCATAAAATTAGATACCTGCAACATTTTCTCCAACGGACTCTGGTAAGCATGGAACGTTGTCTTATATTTATAAAGAACAACGAAGGGAAAATACGTAACTGTTATTCAGAAACCATCATACTTTCAAGTAATGATTTCGTGGAAATGATTTTGTTGGACGCTGTTTTTCTCCTTGAGGTCTTATCTCGAAGGAGTAAACCTCAGTTTCGTACAACTGATGACCGTATATTTTCAAAACCAAATATCTTACTTGATGTAGAGATTGACATTTGGTCTATAGAAAATCAGCTTCCACTTTTCATTCTCGAGCACTTTTTTGAGCTTCAAAACTTCAATGGCTGGTCAACACTATGAGGGTCTTTCCCTTAGCCAACTCACTAGTCGGTTCTTTATGCCTGTACGTGAACTTCTTTTGGTAGACATCAATTTGTTTGAAATCCATTTTTCAGAAGCAAAACATTTCATTGATTTGCTAAGACTTTGCCTTCAACCATCGAATAACTTGGACTCCAAAACCGAAGTTATATATTCTCCAACTGCACCTAGTATAACACAACTTCACCAGGCTGGAGTTTACTTCAAGTTGGTATCAACCAAGCATTTACTTGATATAAGATTTAGTAAGGGGACACTGGAAATTCCAATATTGAAAATAGGTAGTGTCAGTGGATATTTGTTATTTGGAAATCTCCTTGTGTTCGAGCGACTACATTGTGATACAAACTATATAAATGATTACATTAAGATAATTAGTTGTCTTGTAAACGCTCCAAAAGATGCTCAATTACTCATCCAAAATGGGGTCATCAAAAATCGGACGTGGGAGGGGGAAGGGATGTCAACTCTTTTAAATAACCTTTGCAAGAATGCTAGAGTGCAATTTTTTAATTCCAACTATTCACCTCTTGTTGAAGAGCTACACAACTACTGCAAATCTCCTTGGAACAAGTGGAAAGCAAATTTGAAGCAGAACTATTTCAACACTCCATGGGCCTCCATCTCTGTCATTGCTGCTGCTATTCTCCTTATGCTCACCTTCGTACAAGCTGTTTGTTCTATTTTAGCATTGTAATCTTTTACTTTTTCATTAATTGATCTGTTTATCATTTTAAATTGTTGGTTACGATTGGCCTAAGTCAAAGTATCGATGAATATTTTATACAACCTTTTTTGAGTTTTTTGGGAGGCCCAAGACCCCTCGAAGTGTTGTACAAATTCATTAAATATAATTTTTCCAGCAAACATTCACCAGTTTATCTGTTAAGACTTACTTCAAAGTGTAACATTGATCTTAATGATTTTTTTGGGAAGAAATCAAACATTAGAGATTTGTTTTTAACTATGTTAGATTTGTTTTTAGCCATTTTTGAAAATCTAATTGTTTATAACCTTGTTTTTACACTATTAATATAATATCCTGTATAAAATGGAAAAAGAAAAAGGACAATAGGAACAAAAACTAGAAGATCTTTGGTCACTATCATCTCCATTGGCATCGCCTTCACTGGAGACGGCACGCTTTTGGGCGAAGGCACCGTTGGGATGCATGCTGCCCAGACGCAGCGTCACCTACGCAGCACACGAAGTCCAAGCAAAGCCACGACTGGGCATCATGCAAAAAACCATCGACGCCACACCTTTGCTGCTCTTCAACTGGAAGCGCAGCACGCCGGCACAGGCAATGCCGTGCCTAGGCCCCACACACCCAGGCATGACAACAGCGCTACCGGGGAGTCCACTCCTGACAACGCTGTTTGGTTTCACAAAGTAGGAATATAAAAATAAATAAATAAATAAACCCTATAATGTAAACGACGGAGAAGGCAAAATCGTGAACAATTTTTTAATGATAAATCATATATTTCTTAACTATCTACAAAATTCCTCAGTTTTTTAGTTGGTTAGGGCGTAATGGTTTAGTTTTAGGTCATAGGTTCAATTCTAAATGAATTTGTTTTTCACCATGAATAAGGTTTCACGTTATTTGAAAAAATTAAAAGGTTTCATGTTTTCTGAGAATAGTATAAGGTTCCATGTTTTCTAAGAAAAATATGGGGTTTTTCTAGGAAAAACTTTTACATATTCTGGGAAAAATATAAGGGGTCGCTAATGTTTTCGTTTTTCTTTTTATGTTTTCTCGTTTTCATTTGTTTTCGAAAAATTGATTTTGTATTTTTTGAATTCGAAAACGCATCTGGTAGCAATTGTTGAAAACGATATTTGAAGAATGAAAACATAAAAACGCGTCTAATTGTAATACTTGAAAATGGTAAAACAGTAAAAACATTTCAAGTAGAATATTTTCAATATCTTTTTCAAATTACTGTAATAATATAATCAAACTTTCTATTAGGATTAATTCAATTTATCTTCCATAATTTTTTTTTTTTTTTTGTGTGGAAATTAGAGTTTATTAGTAATAATATAAAAAATAATAAAATATAATGTCATTATTTTGAAAAAGAAAATATTTGTTATAACAACCCAATATATTATGTAAACAATAACCATACAAAGTTTAATTAACCATGACATTATTCCCACATTCTCAAATCTCAATCCCACATTCTCAAATCTCAATTACACTTGAGATATATACAGTCTCATAATGGTGTCAACAAATTCTATATCCAGAAACAAGATCAGCCTAATATCAAGATATGTTGAACAAGCTTGTAATGATCATTCTGCTACTTCATTAGAGTTTTTAGATAGGATTGGAGAACTTCTCATGGAAAGTGCGGAACAGTTTCAGTATTAGAACCACCTCCCACCTCCCAGTTTCAGTATTAGAACCACCTCTCAAAACAAATTAATATCACTATTTAATTTTAATTAATAAATCAGTGCAATAACACAAACATAACATCATATGTAGCAGGAAAGCTTCTGTTGCATACATGAACCAAACACTATTGAAATTTAAACGATAAATAGTACATAAAACATAATAGATCAACGATATATTAAAAAAATAATAATAAAAAAAAATAATAATAATTAAAAAAAAAAAAAAAAAAAAACTAGATCTAAGAACACTACATAAAAGATTAATGATAGAAATTGTTTGGTCAAGGTTCGGTAACATCATAAGATGGGCCAACATATCCAGAGATGCTACCCTTGAAAAACTCAAAGGGCGAGAGGAGCAAGAGTGGCCAACGGCCGAGCTTGGAGTCCACATGTGCCACACATCCAGCACACTTCTCTGCCCACGTGTGCCACATGCGGTCCACACGTGGCTAGTGATGTGTCATCTTTTGATTGGTTGCTTTTTCCCTCTCTTGAATTCTTTTAAATGCTCTCCATTCTCTCTCATTCATTAAAAAAAGAAAAATTGAAAAAAAAAATTGTGCAGAATTTCTCAATTATTTTAGTTTTCTGTTTTTGATCATAACTCTATCATACAAACTCAAAATCGAGTGATCCAAAAGCCAAAAATGTTAGTCTTGAAGAGAGCTACAAACCTCAAGTATTTTCAGAGTCATTTGAGTTCGTGATTTTTCGCAGCATACAGATTTCAGTCTGAGTCTCAACTTTTGTATATGAAACTTCTTCTTCTCAACTTCTCTTTGATCATCTCTTTTAATCTTTCTAATTGATAGATGAAATGTTAAGAATGATGTTAGTTCATACTCTAGGGTTGTTTGATCAATTGTTAATTAAGTTTTAGCTTTGTGATTTCTCTTGAACATATATTAGCTAAACTTGATTGATTTTGAAATTGATTCTAGAAATATTATATATGATGTTCCTCATGATATTTTCTAGGTTTAATTTCATGATCTAAGAACTAAGATTTTTGTGTGATATATTGAATATTCTAAATCTTGTTCTTATTGATTCACATGCTTTGATTTCTAGATAGATTTGTGATTGTGTGTTGATAGTATATTCTAGATCATCACTAAGCATGTACTTAGAGCTTCATTGATCATCTTGCTTTATTTGATTGTGTTTACATCATTTGCATCACTTAAATCATTGCCTTGTGGAAAGGTTAAAGTCTCTTATTAAAGTGAGTGAAGCTTTAATGTAAGCAAGAAGACTTGGCTAGAAAAGTGTTCCGGATAGCCAAGCAAAAGTCTTAGCTAGGAGTGTGATACTCCAGATGGTTGAGCTAGGGAAGCTTGACTAGAATCCTTATGATCTAGATAGTTAAGCAAGGAAATCTTCCTAGAGGCTTGAGAGACTTAGATAGGGAGTTGCTCTCTAAAGGTGTATGACACATCTTGGATAGGGAGTAGGCTATGTGGTTCACTAGGCCTTGAAGGTAGACTAAAAGTTTTTAGCTTATGGTGGATATCATTTGTTGATAGTTTTGAGTGTAAGTTCTTTTCGTATAGTGGATTGTTTTGCCGGTGGTTGTGGTTATCAACCCGTGGATGTTTCCTCTTTAAGGTTTTACCACGTAAAAATACTTGTGTCTATTTTCGCTTTACTTTTCATTATCTTCTATATCATGTATTGATTATATCTCTTGTATATTGATTTTCACATGTATTGACTTAAATTATACAATTGTTAAATCATATCAAGTGTACATTTCATTCTTGTAATCCGCATATTTTGAAGTTGGAAGAAATTTAGGACTATACCTATTCACCCCCTCTCCCCTCTAGGTATAATATACACTATATTGCTTAAGGGAATTTCAATTAAAATCAAGTTGACAAAGGGTCTAGCCGCGTGACACCGCAATGCTCAGGATTACACGAATTGTGGTAGTTTTAACAACTGGACTAAAGGTTTCGGTATAATCAAGACCTGACCGCTGATGAAATCCTTTTATCAATAGATGAGTTTTGTATCGTGAAATAGAGCCACCAAATATTGTTTTATGCGGAACACCCACTTACAACCTACCACATTGTGTGATGAATTTGAAGGAACCAAATCCCACATTCTGTTATTGACAAGTGCATCAAACTCCTCTAACATAGCACCTCTCCATTCCTGAAATTTCAGAGCTTGGGAAACATAGGTAGGCTTAACATTAGTGGGAGAAAGAATACCTATGAAAGACAATTTGGAGATCGGTTTGTGTATATTGTTCTTTGATCAGGTTACCATGTGGTGACTACCTTTTGGAGCTGCTGGTTCGGTGGATTCAGGTGAGGTAATAGTGGAGTTTGCAGTTGTTGCAGGTTGGGGTTGGTGTAGTGGCAGCGTGGGTTGATTTGGTGGCAGTATGGGCTGATACAGTAGCTGTATGGACTGGTGCAATGGTTGTATGGGATGGTACAGTGGCCGTAAATACTGAGTTAGCGATGGGAGCTGCCGGTGCGTGGGCGAGTTGGTGTGTGGGAAGGCTGGTACTGGTGCGATGGCTGCCATGGGTGACTGTGAATGCGACGAGGTTGTACCGCTACTCGGGATTCAAGGAACTCATGCTTTCAAAGAATCTCATGCATAGCCGAAGGTAACTGTGAGTGAGCATGTGAGACCAAGATTGTGACATGCGGTGAGGTATGAGATAGCTATGATGTGCATGTGTTATTGCTAGACCTAGAAAGATTGGCATGTAGGGTACTGTATAGAAACATTGACTCAACAAAATTAACATGTCTAGATATAAACACACGATCAGTTTCCGGATCCAGACAATGATATACATTTTGTGACTGGGAGTACCCTATAAAAATACATGCTCTAGATCACTACTCTAGTTTGTGCTTGTTGTATGGTCTAATCCAGGGATAGTACAAACACCTAAATATGCGCAATTTAGAATATGACGGACACATACCAAAAAAAGTTTCAAATGGTGACAACATGTCTAATAGAGGAGTAGGCATCCTATTAATCAAATACACATTTGTGGTAAATGCATAAGACCAGAATGTGAGGGGCATGGATGCATGAGTGAGAAGAGACAATCATGTCTCAACAATGTGATGATGACGACGCTCAGAAACACCATTGTGTTCTTGTGTGTGTGGTGGTGTAGTGAAGTGAGAGATGCCATGATGTGCAAGAGTTTTTCGTAAGGCTATGTATTCACCACCATTGTCACTGTAAAGTGAAATGATTGTGTGTTTAAAAAAAATTTCAACTAGGGTTTTAAAACGACTGAAAATATCATGGACATCAGATTTATTTTTCAAAGGATACATCCACATGTATTTTGTAAAGTGATCAACAAATAGCACGTAATACTTGTAACCATCATTTGAGATAATTGCAGAACTCCAAACATCTGAATAGATGATTTCAAGTGTTTTAGAACTGATAAGAGTTGAAACTGAAAATGACAATTTATGAGTTTTATTAATATAACATGCACTACATGGATTGTTATAATTTTTAGATGAAGTAACATACAATAATTGAGAGGACACTAACTTAGACACTATTTTTGAAGATGGGTGACCTAAGCGACGATGCAAGTTTGGGAGAGAGGCTTTGACACTAGAAAAAGCGATAATGGGCGGTTTTTCCAGCCTAGCATGAAATGGCCACTCGTAGACTCCATTCCTAGTCCGTCCTTGCATGAGCCACGCCCTAGTACAAAGATCCTTCACAACAAAAAAAAGGGCAAAAATTCCACAGTGACTTGGTCAGAAACACAAAACTTTGAGACAGATATCAGATTTTGTTTCATGGTGGGTACACATAATACATCGGATAACAAAAAAGATGAGGTTTTAGTAGGCATTTTAAGGAACATGTGTGTGTAATAGCAAAACCTGAGCCGTCTCCAATCATGATATCATCTGAACCATCATACAGAGAATGCATAGAGAGATTTTGAAGATCTGCTGTAACGTGATGAGATGCACTAGAATCAAGGAGCTAATCACGAGTGGTGGTGGACGGAAGAAAAGCATAGTGTGCCCGCGGCTGCCACTGTTTTGGCAGCTGGTTGGGTTGAATCTGCTGGTTCATGGGTGACCGAGCTGGTGTGAAGGTGAATGTGGGGCACCATTTGGCTGTATGGCCCTGTTCTCCATAAAGTTGACAGAAACCACAATATGGTCTGGGTCCATTTGATTGGTTTTGGACAGTGGTGGTTCTATGATTTGTGGAAGAGGGATCGACTGGCTTGTTGGAGTAGGTTGGTTCGAATGCTCTGGAGTTTGGGTTTGATCGGTTGTAGCTAGATTGGTGACCACCTGACAAGGGTTTGGCAGCATAGTTGGCAGTGATGTGTAGTTTCTGATTTATTGTAATTTCTTGTTTTAGAACAACTTCAAAATTAAGTAGTTTTTCATAGAGTTCTTCAAATGAGATAGGTGAGTCACGGGCACGGACGGCTGATGATATTTCTCTGAAATCATCATTTAAGCCATTTAGGATTTTTACAGTCAAGTCTTCAGAATTTTCTGGTGCATCTAGCATAGCTAGTTCATCTGCGATACTCTTTGAGTGTTGCATGTATTCAGTGATAGATTAAATACCTTTGGTGATGTTAGTGAGCACACCTTTAAGATGCATGATACGTCCTCTTGAAGGTTTTGCATACGTGTTGGCTAGTGCAGTCAATGCATCACAAGCGGTTTGAACGGAAGCAATAAATGGGATAATTTATGGGGATATGGATCCAAGGATTGCATTTAAAAGCAATTAGTCTTGCCTGGTCCATAAGTGGTGCACCGGATTTGGTGTAGTGGTATCACTGGCCGTGATTGTTGTTGGTGGACATGGATTCCGGCCATCAATGAAACCCACGAGATCGAATACCACAAGGAGTGTGTGAAATTGTAGTTTCCATGACCTGTAATTTGTTGCCGTGAGCTTTAGAGGAGCTTGAGATGCAACGTTAGTGGAGATTATTATGTTTAAGGAGGTGGTGATGTTATGAGAAGAAGAAGATGATGAGATGATGGTGGTGTTGGACTCGTTTGAGTTGGTGATGACCATGGCTAGATCATAGGAATCGTTTGAGTTTTGGGGTAGCTCTGATACCATATTGATAATGAAATATATTCTGCGTTGTTTATTAATGCTTGATTTACAAGTATATATAATTACACAGGTCGTGCATCACAGTATAGGAAATCTAAAGCTATTAAACTACTTCAACTAATAACTATAAGCTAAGGAATAAATACAAGTGATAAGAATAAAGTAAAGCAGTATAAGATAATAACAAAGACTTCAAGTATGAGGCGGAGATGGATTGAAGTCGGAGGTGGAGTTGGATTTCAAGTTTGAGTTGGAGTTGGATTGAATATCCGTCTGGCTTGCCCAGACAATTCCAAGTTTAGTTTGGAATCGACTTGGCTCGGTCTGATATTGTAAATTTTGTTTCCGTTCTAGGTCTATTTATTTGAATTTTAGAACTGGGTTGGGACCTTTATAAATTAATATGCAACTATGCAAGCCATGCCTGGTCCAAACTGAACACTACGACTAGCATAGTAATATATATATATATATATATATATTTTAAATCTTGCAATGTAATTCTTTCTTTCTTTTTTTCACCATATTATTATATTTGTTTTACAATAAATTTAAAAAGAAACATAAAAGAATTCTAAAACACTGACTATAGAAAATATGAAGAGGAAGTCGGCGGTAATTTTAATTATATTTGAAAATTTTGTACAAAAAAATTCTCAATTATTGCTTGATAACCGCCCATTCAGAAAGGTTCGAATCTTGCTTCCTAAATTGAATATATATATAGGCGATAAAACAACCCTCAAAAACTGTATATACGCCCCTTTTATAATCACACCCATAAAATTTTAAAAAAAATCACTAATTTATAAATAAACCCCACTTAATGTCAAAAATGCCCTTTATTGTATTTTTGTAAGTGCACATCACATATGACTATTATTATTTTATTTAATTAACTTTATTATTATTTCAAAAAAATTAGTTATATTTAATTCTCTTACTATTCTTTCTCTTCCCAACTTTTTTCTTTTCTTGATTTTTTCAAAATCAAACTCCATTTTCAATTAAAAATCCATTTTAAGATTATTATTTTTTTATTGGAGAACCACTTTCTGTTTAAGAGAGTTGTAGGAATACAAGATTTGTGTCATGTCCCAATTGATATGGAAGTAGATAGACGTTAAATAATATTTTAAAGAAAAAAAAAGATAGGTGTTCCATGAAATTAAAGAACATTTTTTTTTTTAAAACAAGAAATATCATATAGTATTGATAAATAAAAAAATAAAAAAATAAAAAAATAAAAAAAAAAGGTCTAAAGTGTGTTTGAAAGAAATCAAAAAATATATATAGATAATTTAAAACTTTACTTTTTTACACCCAAATTTGTCTCATGATTTTGATTCATTTTCCATATCTAGCAATCAATTTGTATTTCCTTAAAAGAGATTAAAAATATATTTAAAAGAGAATCTATGGTTTATTAAAACGGAAAGAATTTTTATGTATCAAACAATTAATAGGAAAAAAAAAATAAAAAAAGATTAAAATAGGAAACTAATTAATAATTATTGGTGGGTGTACTAACAAACAATTAGTCATCAAGGCTATTATTGGATTTTTAAAAAATATACTAGTTTGGGGTGTACATACGATTTTTAAGGGGTGCAAATATCGTCAATATATATATATATATATATATATATTTTTATAAAGGACAAAATTTGATTGGGCTGAAATCCGATCCAGCCCATTGGGTCAAAAGTGGAGTCCAAAGTCTGGACATGATGAAGTCTTCACGTAATTTAATTTAAGGAGTAATGCTGGCGGCATCTCTCCATTGATCCAATAATGCTTTACTTTTCAAATATATATATATATATATATATATATATATATATATACACACGGTCCCGTTCCTATCAGAGCATCCTTATATAACTTCATCAGGATATTGAATGTGAGCCATTCATTTATAAAAATGATTTGACAAGTGCATATATATCAAGTCAAAGTAGTAAAACGAGTAGCTCACATTCAATGTCCTTATATAATTATATCAGGCATCCTCATATGAAAATTTCCGTATATATAAATATATATTTATAAATGAATGGCTCACATTCAATATCCTGATAAAGTTATATAAGGATGCCCTGATAGGAACGGTACTGTATATATATATATATATATATATATATATATATACATAAATTCTATTATCAATTCGTACTGACAAAAGTTATATCAATTCCTTGTATGTGGGTCATTGGATTTAAATTCTTACTTGGATGTATGCACTTGTCACTCAAAGTATTTAAATTTAGTGGCCCATATGCAAAGAACTGATATAACTTTTGTCAGTTCGAACTGATAATAGAAAGACTGTATATATATACAGTTCTTTTCTCCTCAGTGCGTCTCGATATAACTCCATCAGTACGTTGCATGTGGGTCATAGATTATAGAGAAGTTTTGACAAGTGCATACACCTTGAGTCAAAGCATGTAAATCTAAGGTCTACATCCAACACACTGATGGAGTTATATCAAGATGCAATGACTTGAAAATTTTAATAGTTCTCCTATCAACCACAGCCACATGTTTTAAGGGCACGTTTACTAATCAGGAATGGATGAAATCGGAATTAAGTTCCACTGGAAAATGAATGGAGGAAAATCAAAATCAAGTTATTCAATTACATTCCTTGTTACTAACAATTTATGAATCAGAAACAGAATCAAATTTATTCCATTTCTAATGTTTACTTAAACTAAAGAATCGGAATGATATATAATTGATTATAAAAATACCCTTGTATATAAAAAAATGATGAAATATATATATATATATATATATATATATATATATTAATAAAAAAAATATTTTTTGTATTACTCACTATAATTATAATATATATATATATATATAAGAGATATGGGTGTACTAAAAATAAATACAAATAAAAATAAAAATAAAAAAAGAGAGATATGGATATGCCGTAATTTTATTTTATTTTTTTTAAGTGTTGTAGTGTTTTTTTAGTTCATAAATGGTATTATAATACGTATACATAAAGATGCATTTTTTATAATAAATCACACGGCTGGAATAATATAAATTATTAATTATGTAAACCAACATTAAGATTAAAAAAAAAAAACAAAAAAAAAGGAGACCAATATGATTTACGTAAATTAAAAACAAAAGTCAATAATCATGAATAAGTTGATTGTTTTATTTTTTTTAAGTGAGTATATTTTAGTAAATATATCTTAAATTCATTTTTCAATCAGGAAAGAGAACTTGATTCCTATGGTGGGTGGAATGAATCAAGTTCCCTTTCCATCGGGAACTTAATTCATGATTTATGAATGGGGTCCACAAAATTTAATTCCTTATAAATTTAGTAAACAATAGAAATCAGAAATTATGAACTTAATTCTCTTTTATAAGTAGGATTTCTGATTAGTAAACACGTCATAATTGTTCAAATGTTAATTAAAAAAAAAAAACAGTATTTTATTAAAATATGTGGATGTAGCTTGGTAGGGAACTATTCTATATATATATAATCTTTCTATTGCCAGTTCGAACTGATATAAATATATCGGTTCCTTGCATGTGAGCTATTGGATTTAAAAGATGATTCAATAAGTGCATATAGTCAAATCAAAACATTTAAGTGTATGTTTAGTATGGCTTTTGTAGAGGTCGAAAGCACTTTTTTAATGTTAAAAGTTGTTTTAAGTTTTTTATTTTTTATTTTTTATTTCTTTTTGGTGAATTTCAAAAACATCTTTTTTAATCTTTAAAAAAAGCTATTTTGTGTCTACCCTATTTTTGATCTTTTTAAATATAGTTACATTGTTAATACTTTCCTCTTAGAATTTTAAATATTTCATCGGATACCCTTTTTATTACACAATCATAAAGGCAGACGGTAAGGGGGCCGACCCTGTCTAAAGCCGAGCCAGCCTCTAAAAAAATATTATTTAATAGTTTATTATATTAATTAAAGTAGCTCTCCAGACTCCCACACACAAGTGACGCAACAATCCAACTTCATTACATAATTCCTTTTCGTTTGTGGTCTAGTCAAATTGACAGCTATAATAAATTATTATTATTTATTTATAAATCATTACGAATCAGCCAATTATTCTCTATCTCTGTAACACACAACTCTCTTAGGCAATGATTGGTAAAAGAGAGAGAATACGAGGGATGGATGAATTAAAAGGGAGAGAGAGTATGAGGGATGAAGAGGATAACATCAATCCTCAATATTGTTTGGTATTGAAAGGAGGGTTGGATGGATGGATGGATTGACATTTAATTTGTAAAATTACTTTATTACCCTTAAAAAAATTAGAAGGTAGTATAAAAAAGGAGGGTATTTTGGTCTTTGCACCCCCCCCCCCCAATCACTCTCTCTCCATTGATCCGCCTATCATTGGACGGATCCAATTTTATGGGCCCAGAGGGATTTCTTCTCCCTCCTCTCATCATCTCCCTTCACTTCTCCCTCCAACCAAACAAGTGATTTCCTCTCCCTCCCTTCTCCTATCCCTTCAACCCTCTCCCTCCCTCCATCCTTCCCTCATACCAAACACAACCTTAGTCTCTCACGAATCCTTATTTCCTCTCTCAAGTCCCAAATCCCAATTTTTTTTCTCTTCCCAATTAATAATTATCTCAGTCTCTCGAAATTTTCAATTATAAAAATATTCATATTTGGTTATTCGATTCAGATATTTTTCTTATTTTCTATTTATTTTTAGTTTGTTATTCATAATTTTAAGTTACTGTTTTGTTATTTTTTTTTATGAATTTATTTTCCGACTGCAATTTATTATTTCTAGGGTTATATTATAATTTATAAAATATCACTTTAACCAAAGTTTTTTTTTTTATTATTTTTTGATAATTTTAGGTTACAATGTCAAACAACCATACATCAAAACCAAGAAAACCTATGCTTTCATACTTTGGAAAGAAAAAAATATATATAATCATTTATAAGGTAAGAGTGGATCAAGTTCTCCATGTAATGTTGGGGGTGGAGGTTCAAGTTTGCCTTCTTCATCTCAAAGAATTGAAATTGAGAATGTTGACACTCCATCGAATATTAATACTCCCTATTATGAATATGATCCTGGATTACTCCTCCCAATAGAAGTTTATCATGTTGACAAACGTGATGATGTTCGAAAAGCTTATATCAAAATGGGTCAATGTCAACCTATATTGGATAAATATCCACCCATTCTGAATGGTAAACAAACTCGGCGATTTCAACATTCTTGGTTCCAATAATTTTCGTGGCTTGAATATTCAATAGTGAAAAATAGTGTATTTTGTTTTCCATACTATCTTTTTGATAGTCTTCTGTCAAAGTATCACATATTTACGACTGATGGTTTTTAAAGTCGGAAAATAATCAATTGCAGGAAAAAATGTTCATTTGTGAAGGGGAACATAATTCACAACATAGTTTTGCCATGCAAATATGGAATAACTTAAAAGATTCGTCTCGACATATCGACAAAGTCATGAATACACTCTGTACAAGAAACTTTGCAAAATCGGTTACGACTCAAGATCTCACAAGAGACGGTGAAGTGGTTAGCAAAGCAAGGATGTGTTTTTTGGGGACATGATGAATCTATCAATTCTACCAATCGCAGGAACTTCATTGAGATGATAAAGTTGCAAGCAAAGGTAAATCAAGAAATTTATGGGATTGTTCTAGAAAATTCTCCGTAAAATGCCAAGTATACATCACCCAGAATTCAAAAGAAGTTGTTGAAATATTATTGCTAATAGAGTGTGAGCTAAAATCTGTGAGGAAGTCAGGGATGGAAAATTTTGCATTTTTGTCAACAAAAAACAAATGACAATTATTTTGAGGTATGTTAATTATAAAGGATTTGTTAGAGAACGTTTTTTTTTTTTTTTAAAGTTGTATATGTTAATGATACAAATGCTTCAACTCTTAAAAAAGAGATATGCAATGTCATTGCTCGATATGATCTATTGATTGAAAACTTGCAAGGTCAAGGATACGATAATGCAAGCAACATAAGAGGTGAGTGGAATGGTTTATAGGCATTATTTCTCAAAGATTGTCCATATGTCTATTACAAACATTGTTTTGCACATAGACTTCAACTTGTTTTAGTTGCGGTAGCTAAGGAAGTGCATGATATTTGGTTATTTTTTTTCAAAATTGAATTCTATTGTCAATTTTGTGAGTGCTTCTTCCAAGCGCCACTCGGAGTTGAAATCTATTCGAGAAGGTGAAATTCAGGAGTTGACCGCTTTATGGGAATTTGAGACTGGTACAGGGGCTAATCAAATTCGTACTTTACAACGACCTGGAGCTACCCGATGGAGTTCTCATTTTACTTCTATTGGTAGATTGATTAATCGTAATGCAACTGCACGGTCCATGCGTTATCGATTGACCGACGCAGCACATCTTATGATCTTGAAACTGGTCGAGAAGTGCGGTTATATGACCGTAAATCCAGTTGACTAGAACATATTTTCCATCAAATACAAGGGAAAATAGTGGACTGTTGACTTAACCTGCAAGACTTGCACATGCAACAATTCCAAATGGATTTTTTTCCATGTTCACATACACTCGCTGCGGCAAGGTACTTGACAAGTTACAGTTCACACATTATATTACCCAAATGTGAATCTCACTATTTTCATTGTTGCAGAAAGCGAAACTTGGATTTCACATCTTTGTGTGCGGACTACTACAAGAGGGAGACACTTATTGATGCATACTCGGTTCCTATTATGCTGTTGGCCATCCTTCTTCATGGGTAGTGTCATCCGACATCGCAGAGCGGGTGGTTTTAAATCTAAAGACAAAGAGACAATCAGGTAGCCCGATGGAGGGTCGACATGCCTCGTCTTTAGAGAGGACAACCACATAGTCGTGTAGAAGATGTGGACAACCAGAACATAATAACAGGAGGTGTTCCAACCCGCCTATGGTTAATAAAGGTCTCAGTAGAATTGTCCTCAAGGAATACCGTCGCAAGTGCAACATCTGTCATTCAATTGGACACAACAAACAAACGTGCTCTGATAAGGAAGGCAATCAAACATAACAATGCAGTACAAGAGGAAGACAGATTGCCACTAGAAGCACATTGAGGAACATGTCTCCAAGTTGATGTCTTCCAACATATGCTCGATACAATTGTGTTGTTTAAATCGTTCAGCTTTAGTTATTCATTTTCATTGTATTTTTTAAATCGTGTTGCAATGCACCAAATTGTTCACGCGTGGGTTGGAATTGAAAAAAATTAATTGATTAATGAAGATAATAAATGAATCTGTTATGTACATCAACTACAACTCAGGGAACAACCCATATATACATCATTTATACAACAGTGTTTTGAAGCGAGTTGCAATAAACCTCCACAGTCATCTTCTCCCGGATGGTGCCCATATCCTTTTCTTTACAGTCGAACTCCTTTTTGTTTGTCAACAAGTACTTTGCCAATCTCAAAGTATGGGCACCACAGTTACCTCTACAAATCATCATATGAACAACCATTAGAATGGAATTTAATTAAAACCAAGTGAGATGGAATAAAATGTTGAAACAATCATACCCCCTGATGCTGTTGGGGCACCCCACGAGAGCTGTCCATGATGCTCATCCGGAAAGCCTTCTTCGACAAACTGTATGTCACATCATCCTTTGTTCTGTTGGAGTGAAACCCAACCTGATGCAACATCGAGTGTATAACCAACGTAGGCTTATTCCTATACTCCTATGTAACTTCCTATCTGAACGGGTCTAACAGGTAGATCTTCCCTTGTGTGAGGTCGACGCTAGTCAGTACCCAATAATTGCGTCCAAGGTTGCAAGGTATCATAATATGTTAGTGTTTCAACATAGTGTTATGTGTATGAAATCTAAACATAGTATTAAACAGATTGAAACCTTGTAATTTAAACACTCACCCAATTAACCGCGTACCATGGCCAGTTTCCTGACGGGACCAATTCTTGGACCGTCTTTAGGTCATCATCGTGCCACCTGTGTTTCAGCATAATGTTAACCATGACTGTATATAGAAAATTAACCATAATGTTAGGTAATAGATCTATTAAACACATCAATGCAAAAATGAAAACCGTACAGTACAAAAACTTACATAGAACTGCGAATCCAGTACGTTGACCATCTGAGCTTAGACAGTGGGGTATGCTCACTGAAGCTTTCGTAAAATCAACAAGTACGCGTCGATGTACTGACAATGTAAACATTTTATATTGTTAGGATTATACCATTATTGATAAAAACTTATATAGACAATTAAAGTAAGGAACATACCATATCCTCCAAATCCATAAAGTTGGTTTGGAACCATTGGAGCCAAGTGACACCAACTGGTATATGTATATCCATATCACTTCTGTATAATTGCTGAAGAAGTTAGATGACCAAGTAATATTAATTAAAAGATTGTGTAATGAACGATTATACTTACAATTCCCCCGTGATGTTCCTCTTGTAGGCTTGGTACGCAGCAACGTGGTCGGATCTAACAAATAGTAGGGCTTGAATACATGCACTGATGACGCTGGCCTAGTCCTTAGCTTCTTCAGCCCACAAGGGTCAATATATGGGGTCATCAGCTGCCAACCTAGCCTGCAAACCCATAATTGACGCTGAACCTAAGGCGGACTATAGGCTCTGAAACTGGACTCCACCAGAGGGGTGTGCAGTGAGGAGGATCTCTGCCTCCGTTGATCACTGTAAAGAAGTTCTCTCCTGCCGTGTATCGCTATAAGGAGGGTTGTGCTATGAGAAGGATCTCTCCCGCCGTGTATCTCCCCGAAGAGGGCTGCGCTGTGAAGAGGATCTCTCCCTCAGTGTATCGTTCTCCCTTCCTATATCGCGCTGATGAGTGAGGGAGTTACGCAGGATCACTTCAAGGGTCTCACTGCGTTGGGATCTACCGAAGGTGGTGTGCGATGTGGGAATAAACCCTGTGCCAAGTCATGTGGAATAATAGGTGGCTCAGATCCACCAAGTGGCTCCCATACCAGAAGTCCTGTCTCTGTACCAGCACTGATGTCGGGTAAAATTGGAGGAGTTACCTGCTCCAACAGTGCTATCTCTGTACCACCAGGGGTACCTCTGCTCGTTCTATCATAACATGACCATGCTAATCAAATACTCTATCCGTAGTATGTGCCTCCGTAGTAGGTGCCTGCTCATGTATGGTCTGTGGGTCTGTCCCATGCTGATGTGTACATGTCCTGCCTGTGGGACTAAAGTCTCCGTGATGGTCATCGAATGGTAGACGATCCATACGTGACTGTGATGTCTGACCCTGACCTTGAAGCGCCCGGATCATAGCCAACAACTCCTGATGCTGCTGATCTCGCTTCTCATCACTCTTTCAGATAGCCTCTATCACATCAACCCGTAGAGATTGGACAGCATCCATCACTTTAGCAAATTTATGGTCCCAACCCTTAAACAATTTGAAACTCTGTCAACGCTTAAACTGTTCACTCGATTGAAATTAAATAATGTGGTTATAATATTTTGTACATACTTGTGGATGCCCGCCAACGCCTCCTCGAGAATCACCTCCATGCCGAGACTATCTGAGTATAGTGAATTGTACCCGCATATGCCTCTCAGGACTCTTAGCGTGACCCTCCGGATCTGAATCACCCCTAGGTCGAGGCTGTCTGGGAAAACTGAATCGTACCCGCCGACGCCTCACGGGACTTCGACTCTCACCTTTCTGGTCTAAACCCTTTGTATCGCTAGGTCCGGAATAGGCACCATCCCTATCACTGGGTCCGGAATAAGGACCCTCCGTATCACTGGGTCCGGAATACGCACCCTCCGTATCACTGGGTCCGGAATACACACCCTCCGTATCACAAGGTCCGGAATACGCACCCTTCATATCACTGGGTCTAGCAATCCTATGTCGTTCGTGCTCCGGGACGTGACCAGGTATATTAGCAGCATCAGCATCATACAAACTGCCTCTTAGGTCTATGTCTTCGTAGTAACGTTGAGCCATCTTAACACTCGTCGGCACCAATTCACGCCTCACAAACATCTGAAATCAGAGTTAAATCATTGTAATTGTATACATACTAAAAACTATGAAAATTAACAACAACAATACTTACCCTTTCAGTGAAAATGCCATCCAGTTTTCTCTTCCACGGTCGCTGACTCAACTCCCATTTCAAAATACGTGGGGGGTGGTAGCTCAGGGATTACCCTACGGGTCCAACATTTTTTATTCCCAAGCTCGGGGATAACCTCAAAAGCAAATATCTGTGTAATATATAAGTACGATAAGAATTAAATACATTAGTCAAATAAAAAAATTATAATTAATATACGGATTCAAATTCTAAATTCTCACCAATAGTGCATGTGGTAGACCATATATGTTATACGTCTCGGTTGTGTGTACGTCAGCACCCCTTTCTTGCTATCGTTGTTCAAACCGCTCCTATCGACCATCCAACACATGCTTGAAACAAAAAATAGACCGCCTGTACATGTGTGCGTCCCACGGGAATGCATCAAAAGCGTCCAAGTCCTCTACTAGCCTCCATTGCCATACTGGAACTTTATCTCGCTCGTCCACCCCCATCAGCATCCAGTTAAGCATAAACAATAAGCATAGCTTTACCGCATCATACTGCTCCATAAAAATACCAATCCGCAGCACCGCTCTCAACTCTTCAAACTCGCTGTCTCTACCCTGGAAGTACCGCTCGTGTATACCATTCTCTACCATATCATATCTCGCCGTGTCGGGAATGACTTCGAACTTCAAACCAATGATTAGACAGAACTCAACCTTCGAGAACCGGACCGGATCGGATGCTTACCTAACAAAAATCTCATCTCATTTTCCGGTATACCGTGATGCAACTCGCGCAAAAGCAGCCGATGGACAATCCCAGCCGAAAAATGAATCTCACGAAGCATCTGAAGGAAATGACCAAAACACGACTCAATATACCGACATCGGTCTTCGATCCTCAGATGTTCAGGTACGCTATTAAGTGCGTTGTCGATATCAACCATGTCATCGAAATGGTCATGCCGTAAAATTTTTCCCTTGAACCATTCTCCCACTAGGATTTTAAGCGACTCCTTTAGCTGATTCCTCATCTGCATTCACAGAAAAAAAAAAAAGCATATAAGTTCATGAAAAGGCTCGAACAAAAAGGCTCGGGTAGTGTATAAAAAAGCTCGGGTAGTGTATCAAAAGACTCGAACACTTTAGTAAAAGGCTCTAGTAGTGTATCAAAAGGTTTAGGTAGTTTGTGAAAAGGCACGAACACTTCATTAAAAGGCTCGGGTAATGTTTGAAAAGGCTCGAACAAAAATGCTCGAATAACAATTCAAAAAGGCTCGATTACAGTTCAAAAAGGCTCGAAATAAAAGGTTGAAAAAGGCTTAGTAACAGTTCTAAAAGGCTCAATATAATGTTCAAAAAGGCTCGAAGTAAAGGTTCCAAAAACCTTGTAAAATGGTTCAAAAAGGCTCGATAACAGATCAAAAAGGCTCGACAAAAGTTCAACATGGTTCAAAAAGGCTCGATAACAATACAAAAAGGCTCGACAAAAGTTTTCAAAAAGGCTCAATAACAGTTCTAAAAGGCTCGGTAACAGTACAAAAAGGCTCGACAAAAGGTTTCAAAAAGGCTCGATAACAGTTCTAAAAAACTCGATAAAATATCTAAAAGGCACAATAACAATACAAAAAGGCTCGAAATAAATATTCTAAAAGGCACAAATAATTGTTAAAAAATGCACAATAACAGTACAAAAAAGCTCAAAATCACTTCAAAAAGGCTCAATAACAGTTAAAAAAGGAACGATAACAGTACAAAAAGGCTCAAAATCACTTCAAAAAGGTGCAATAAAGATTCAAAAACACTCCTAAACCCAGATCTTCATCGTCTTCAAAAGAAAAAAAATTTCTTAAACTAAAACACTAACATAATCTCATCAAACAAACATAATGAACAACAAATCAAATCAAACCTAATCTACATCAAATACACAAAACTTATCTAGAACAAAATTGCGTAAGAAATAAAAACTTACCGGCCTCTTTTTTGTTCGCTCTTCAATTCTATTCAACATCGATAATGTAGCGTCGTCGCTAGTGGTTCACCGTCAGATTTTGGTCCGCTCAAGCACTATTGCGCCGTCAGGGTTTCTCTCTCTAATTTTTTCTTTCAAAGTTTCAAAAACAGACAAAGCGACAAAAAGAGGGGTATTTTTTATCTAGTCACATAAAATGGTGCATTTTAAATTTAAATTAGAAACTTGGTGCTTGTTCCCCAAAAAGCGCCACAAATGATGACATTTAAATTTCGAACCCAGAAGCATCGTAAATAGGTCAAGGTGACTCAATCTGAGGCTGCTAGGGTTTTTATTAATTTGGGATGATGGTGGCTAGGGTTTTTATTTGTTAGGAATGGTGGATGGTGGCTACTAGGGTTTTTTTTTTTAGGAGTAAAAATTTCTTCTTCTTCTTTTTGCGCCTAGCTTCATTCAATGTTTTTGATTTAGTATTTTATTTAATTTTTTATCATTATCTTTAAATAGATTTTTTAGAAGTAGAATTTTTAAAGAAAAGTTGTTAATTGTTTGGTTGTCGATAAGAAAAAACTCTTTTAAATGGTAGAATTACCAAAATATTCTAAATAATTTAAATGGTAGGGTTATATTAGATATTTTAGTGCTATTAAAAAATCAAAACCCAAAATTTGAGATTCTCTAAGTAGTAAACAACTTTAATCATCTAAAAGCTCTACTACTACTGAGTGACAACCAAACGACCCAAAAACAAAATTGAAAAGAGTTTTTTCAAATAAAATATATATTTTAGCCCATTGAAGTTCTTCCAAATGGACACCACTTTCCCAAGACTTTTATTTAGCATGTAACCAGACAGACTGGACTGAAATTGTCTTGGCTATAGCCCGGTTCCAAAATTCTTGCTCAAAATTAAATAGAGTGTATTTTGAAAAAAAATTTTAAAAAAAAAATTGTTATAACCTTGCTTTTTAATTATCTTAGTTATTCGTGAATCATGAATCATGAATCATTAAAAAAAAATAAAATAAATAAATCAAGCCAATCACTTATAATATAGAGAACAGTAAGGGGTCGTTTGTTTTTTTCACTTAAAACTTAATGGGTTTGAATCATAATTATTAAGTTGTTTTGTTTGTTTTTTTAAGTAGACAAACAACTTAAAAATACCAAAAAACAACTTAAAATAAAAAGTAAAAAATCATAACTTTTCACTTAATTACAAATCACTGAATTGCATTAAATGCAATCCAAAATCTTTGCTTCAGATACTATCCTTAATATATAACATATTTCTAATTTCATTATAATTATATATGGTATATAAATCTTTATTTTAATATATTCCTTATTTTAAATAGGTTTTAAAGTAAAAAAAGAACCCTAATCACTTCTCATATTAGTTTTTAATATCAATGCTTTATTATTTTTTTTAGAGTGTTTTGTATGAGTTTTCTTGCTGCCTCTTTTATATTTATTTAAAAATAAAAAAAAATAAAAAAAATAAAAATAAAAACCTTTTCTTTTTTTTAGTAAAAATGAAGTTTGTTTGTAATGGAAGAGAAAGATCATGATCATATGTGTTCATATATAATTATTATTATTGTATTGTTTTTATTCCATATTATATGTATAATTGTTTAACATGGGTATAAATGTAAAATTACTTATTTTCAGACAATTTTACTTTTAAAAAACAAATGTTTTGACAATACATTTAGATGTGAGGAAAAAAAAAAAAAAACATGTCATCCAAGTTCAAATTTCAGTCTCTATTCAATCTTTAAAAAAATTCAGGACTATTCAATTTTTAAACAAAAAAACTAATGACCCATAAGTGTAGCAGGAAAGCTTTCGTTGCATACACCAACCAAACAAGATTGAAATTGAAACGAGAAATAAAACATAAAGCATAATTGATCAACGATATATAATATATTAAAATGTAAGATTAATGATAGAAATTGCTAGGTCATGGATCGCTAACATCATAAGACGAACCAACATCGCTCCCAGAGATGCTGCCTTCAAAAAACATGGAATGCAACCCTATTTGATCACTCTTCAAAAAAAAAATTATCACTATTTGGGCTTAACTTTGTAAGAATATCACCACTTTACTAATTTAAATTTAAAAGGCACATATTTAGATGACCAAACAAAAATACCCTTATTTTGTCAGTTTGTGTCTTTTTAAACTTAGAAAGAAAAAGGTTTAGAGAGAGAGAAATCCGACTAAAAAACTCACGGCGAACTCACCGGTGGTGGCGCTACAATCCTTAAGTTGATGAGAATCTGCAAGACGATGAAGATCTGGGTTTCCGAGCCTTTTCAAACAGTCTCCAAGCTTTTTAAATAGTAATCTGAGTTTTTTTAAGGAATATGAATAGGTTTGTCAATTTTGAATCTCCAAACTTTTTAACACTGTCTCCAAGCCTTTTCAACAGTAATCCGAGTTTTTTCATTTTTATGAATAGATTTGTCAATTTTGAATCTCTGAACCTTTTAACACTGTCTCCAAGCCTTTTCATATATTGTCTGAGCCTTTTTAACAGTAATTCGAGCTTTTCCATTTTTATGATAGGTTTGTCAATTTTGAATCTCTGAGACTTTGTAAATAGTCTCTGAGCTTTTTAACACTGTCTCCGAGACTTCGTAAATAGTCTTCGAGCCTTTTCAATTTATTTCACATAACCAGCTTAACGTTTACAAAAGACTCGAATAACCAATGAAAAGTCTCGGATAACAAATGAAAAGTCTTAGAGAACAAATGAAAATGCTCGGAGAACAAATGAAAAGTCTCAAAGACTAATTGAAAAGCCTCGGAAACTAAATGAAAAGGCTCGAGCCTTTTCAATTAGTCTCCGAGACTTTGTAAATAGTCTCCGAGACTTTTCAAGTAGTCTCCAAGCCTTTTCAAGTAGATTCAAAATTCACACAACCAGCTTAAGATTTACAAAAGACTCAGAGAACAAATGAAAAGGCTCAGAAAACAAATGAAAAGTCTCGGATAACAAATGAAAAGTCTCAAAGAATAAATAAAAAAGCTCGGAGAACAAATAAAAAGTCTCGGAGACTAAATGAAAAGGCTCGAGCCTTTTCAATTGTTCCTCGAGCCTTTTTAATTAGTCTCCGAGACTTTGTAAATAGTCTCTGAGACTTTTCAAATAGTTTCCGAGTCTTTTCAATTAGATTCAAAATTCCCCAAATGTGTTTGCGTAGCGCCACAAAACTAATTATCCAATGAAATTATATTGATAATGTTATAATGTTTAACCTCCATTGGAGGTCTGTTATAGAGGAAGGTGAAAGAATAAAGAAAAAAGATTTATACCACTGAGGTCGCGACACCGCCACAACCCCGTAGTGGAAAACAAGAGAATAAACATGTGGACCCATATATTTATTACGCGGGTCTCAAGTGTTTTCACTTGTTTTTCCACTAAGGGGTCGCGACGGTACCGCGACCCCGGTGGTACGTAGAATTGCTCAAAAATAAAATATCAAAAAATTTCAAAGTAAGAAAGAGAATATGTAAAGTAAGGGCAATTTTAGTAGTTCACTGTAATAGGTGTGTGTCTTTTAAACTTAACTTATTAAAGCAATGACTTTATTACCAAATCAGTTCAAAAAGATGACATTTTCCACCAATTCCACTTTGATCACCACCGCAAGCACTACAATTAGCTCCAATATTGCGTCTTCATGATCTCCTTACGCTTTTCATTAACGAACCAACTCATACTTTGTCGTTAATGCTAAGTTAATCAAGGTTGTTACCATGATCAACATCGCACATTAGATTTGAGGCCTCCATTCCCTTAATTTCTTAATTGACCTTCTTAAGTTGTTCCAGCAATTCACTAACCCTTTCTGTTAGGTAAGTCTCTTCATCCATTATCTTGTTTCTTCGTAATCAAGTTTGATGCCTTTTTTTTAGTCTTTTTTATTTTATTTTATTTTATTTTATTTTTTGGATTTTTGCTTTGTCCATTAGTGGGCTTATATAGGAAAGATGATACTTTTTTGAGGGAAAAATGAGAATTAGACATGGGAGGAAGGTTCTCGAATTTTCAAAATTTAGAGTGTAGTTTATATTAGTTAAGAAGGTTATTTCTCCGATTCTAAGATAATAATTATGTTTAGTCATAAAATTTAATTTTTTTTTGTTTTTTGTTTGGAAGGGAAACACAAACACAGCCACTAGGTTGAAGTATCACTAAGGATTAACCGCTCCACATACGAAAGGTAACCATTAAACCAAAAACCATCATCTGAGCCAGAAAGTCCCCTTCTCGCCAAAGAGTGAGCCACAGAGTTGGCATTTCTAGCAACAAACTGAACCAAGCCACAGCCAATACTATCAAGTTTAGACACAATTTCACCGATAACCAGACCAATGTCTTTAATTTTGTTGTAGGCAATATAGTAGGTTGATTCATTATTATTTAATGCAAAGTTTGTAATTCTTCATTGTCCAACTCACATCTAGAGGTGTGAAAAGAATTCGGCTAGCTAAAAAATCCGAGTTTAGTTTGGAATCGACTGGCTCAGTCCAATATTTTAAAATGGCTATGAAAAGTGAAGGAAGAAGAATGAAAAATATCAAATATTTTAGGGTTTTACTTAAAAATATGTCGTTTTGATCAAGTTATAAATTTTTATTTTCCTCGGAACGAAATAGTTTAAAGACCTGTTTTATAATGCATTTAGGTTCAGGGGTGCAGGTGTGGGTTTTTTTTTTTCAAACTCGTACCCATACCCAAACCTGTTGTGGGTTCAATTTTAGACCCATACCCGTTCGCGGGTCATATAATCACCTCCCAATCGTAGGTCATATAATCACCTCCCAAACCCAACTCTCCAGGATAGGGTTTGGGCAGGTGCCCGAAGGTGCAGGTCAAATTGTCATCCCTAGACATATGCATCCAACTCAATATAAGTGACACCCAAGCGTATTGAAGTATTTATCCTCTAGCTTTCTTTTATGGAATGATGAAAATTATAGTTGTAGTTTTCTTTTTATTTTGTTGATAATTGTTAAATTAATCTTATATTATTTCTTTTTGTTTTTTTTTTACAGTTCTCTCTCCCTCTCTCTTCTATTTTCAAATTAATAAGATTGGCATCTTATCCCTTAGAGAACTATAGTAATTTATGTAAAATAAAAAAATAAAAAAATAAAAAAACATAAAATAGAATTAGAAATTCAAAATTACTAATAAAAATAGAAATAGAAATTCACATCATTTTGGTTGAATTTCGAGTTATTTTTTTGAATTGTATATTATTACTTATATATAATACGGTAAGGATGGTGTTAGCATCAATTTATATAAATGTGTGTACTTTAACTGTTTCTTTGCATTACATATGTGATAAAGTTTAGTCCTCTTAATTATGAACGGCATTTGTATTCAAGATCCTATTTCTTTCAAATATCACTATCAATAATATCTATGGCTCAACTAAAAATAAATAAAATCTATTAAATCAAACTAATTATTTAAATTTGAAATACAGAGAGAGCTGAGAAAGTTTGGTAGACCACGTATGCAACAATTTGTTTGACACAACAATTAATCAAATTTTGGCATTTTTTTTTTCTTTCAATAAATAAATAAATAAAATTCCAAAACGGACACCAACTGTAAACGCGCCATGGGGAGCAAAAGAGAGAATGAGGTGGTGGTGGTGTGGACATAAAACGACCGGTCAGGAAACGCCGACGTACGTCAGAGAGAAGCGAGAGGAGCGTCATTAGAGAGAGAGAGAGAGAGAGTAGCTTTCAATTCAACCACTTACACAAAAAGCACTTGTCCACCTACCACACCCTAATTTCCCATCTCCACCAAACCCCTCTACTTATAATTATCATTAATTTATTATTATTATACACTAATCATCACTTTAATTCTAGTTCTTTCTTCATCCCTATCATTTATTTAGAGTTAATTACATTTGTGTTCTTATTATACATGACGTCATGACAATGACTTCACTCTTTCAAGCTTTCATTTCCATTGATTTCATCATAAATCAAAGTGGTTGATATATTATTGATGATCTTTACTTTGTATTTCAATTTAGAAATTTGTTAATATCTTAGTCTTTTATTTGTTTTATTTATAAAAAAAAAAAAAAAAATCTCTTTTATGATTAATGGATTAAGAGATATATATATATATATATATATATATATATATATGATGGATTTGATCTTGGCCGGCTCAATTAATATATTAGTGTTTATTTTTTAATGAATTGTGAAGACCACTACAAATTGTTTGGATTTCAATCAAAACTCAAAAGATATCAATAATATTAGTTTTTTCCTCCTCAATGCCACTAACATTATAAATCCATTTAATTCTATTTATTCAACATTCACTTTTGTTCAATGCGTTATGAAAAAAAAAAAAAAGCTACTGATATTCATCAAAATCCTCTCTAAATTATCTTCACTCGTATGTCTGGCCACTAATAATATAAATAAAGTTTGAAAGTATACAAATTTGTTTAAATTTGATCAAGTGTAAGGGTAGTGTCAATAATATTTATTACTCTAAGATGATATTTCTACATAGATCTATTAATTAACTACATTTTAAATTTTTGTTGGTTTGATGAACAGGTGTCATTGTTGTACTTTACCAATATTTTTTTTTACTATTAAAACAAATCCAAAAAAGTCACTTTGTCAAGAAAAAAACAAGACATTTCTCAAAAATAATTTACAATTATTTCAATTCTTTGGTTGGTAGGTGCAATGTAAAGCATTGCAATGGGAACACGAAGTAGATTCTTGGATATTAAGCTTTGACTTGTAGACAATGAAACCTGAGATAAGAATAAAAACTTGTCTCACTCACTTGGTTGGTGAGCATTGCCAAAATTAATTTCTTATTCAAGGTGAGCTTGATTAGTTCTTCAAGTATACCCACTTTTCTCGTAATACATTTCCCTTTTATCCCCCAAAATAGAACTCAGTTTGCAATAAACAGAAATGCAATTACAAAAGAAAAACAAAAGTTGTTTTCGATAATTTAAGGACCTTGAGAGTTAAAAACAAAAATATGAATAAAAATGACGTTTACATAGAATTTAGGGACTACATTGATGTTTTCCAATTAAATATCCATAAAACATACGTCATAAGGATAAGGATATAAAGCTATGTTTGATCCGTAAAAAAAAAATAATAAGGAAAATAGTACATCTAAGAATGTAATATTTGTAGGAAACGAATTTATTTCTTAGATGAATCCATTTGTTTGTTTAAATCATAGAATCCTTAATAGAATGCTTTGACAAAATTGCCCCTTCTTAAATTTGAAGAAAATAAATAAATTAAATATTTGATTTGAATAAAAAATAATCCTAAAAAAATTATTATTATAATATTTTAAGTTAAATGTAATTTAAAATAAAAATAAGTAATAATTTTTAAAAAAAAATTAAAAAAAAAAAAAACAAAAGGATTGGTGGACATGGTACCATGGTGGGCACCGAAAAATGCCTAGCCAAAGGAGGCGATGGAGACATCCCCTGTCCCGAGGAGGCGACGAACTTGTCGCCAACGAGGCCACCGCCGATGACCACCAATGATATTTTATTTTAGTTTATTTACATTTTTAAGAAGAAAACAAATTATTTAGGGGATAACGTAGTAAATTCCATTATTTGAAAAGGTAAAATATAGATTATCCTTTCAACCATTTTCAAGGAATACAAATTTAATAGCAGAAACGAAGCTCTTTCTCACCTCAATTCCACCAAGCAAACACCAACAAAGAGGGTATGCAAAGTTGTAATATTATCTATAGCTAAACAATTGTGGAACTAAAGAGATATTAGCCTTGTAAGGTTTTTCGATAAAGATAAGAGAAAATAGCACTAAACATCATTAATCGGTGAGTGGAATCTCAAAAAGGTCCTTCACTATTTAAGTTATTTCAAAATCACAATTTTGATACAACATTGTTTATTGGCAGTCATTCTGTCAAAATCTAACAGAAAGCTGCCGTTATCTGTGACATGACACCCATAAAGAATTTTATGGACAATATTTTATATATTTTGATTGTTTAATTATATATAAAAAGTAATGATTTGATTAATTTATTATTTTTATTGGCAATATTTCCTGTTTATGGGTGACATCAAACTTATTATTATTTCCTTATTAATTTCCTGATTAATTTAGGGTGACATCAAATTTATTTTCTTATTAATTTATTATTTAATTATATATATAAAGTAATGATTTGATTATAAGAATGTTATAATCAAATAAACTTTATTAAAAGCAATACCTTGTAATCCATATCTCGCAATCATCCTTCTCCTATTCCGTTCAAAATAATCATCCGTTGTTGTAGAGCTTCCTTGCATTAATGACGATCTTTAACAGAAAAGAATAATGAAAAAAAACTAATGAAAAAAAACTAAATATCCTTATCGAATTGTGCCCTAAGATGGTGACGTGATGATTTTACAATATTGCTTTTCTTGTTTTACTGTTTTGACCTCTATTCTAACAGGTTATGAGATAAACAAACAGACTTCAATCAATTAATCGGCAAAGTGGCAACAATTGATACTTTCTTTCTATGAAATGACTAATTTGAGCTATTTTGAAAAATTAATGGTCATTTAGGGATCGTCTCACCAAATCAGTGGCTCTAGATCACTTATCCTAAAGACAATGTAGGTATTTGAAAGCATGGACATACATAACCTTATAAGAGTTTTTTTCTGGTAGGTATATTACTGTGAACATACTTATAACACACTTATCCACTTTATCATTTTTTATCTTATACTCACAGTTATATGTCTACCAGAGAAAAACTCGACCCTGTAATCAGTTGGGTTATATATTAGGTCTAAATATCTAGATTTTGTTAGGTTTATTCGATCTACAAAGTCAATACGTTTGTGGTAGATGGTTTAAACCACAACATACATAGTTGAGGAGTAGATATTTGGTATGTACTAAAACAAAAAATTAATACACATGTGACTATATATAACATTACCTACCACCCGAAAAGAAAAAAGAATTAAAGAAAAGAAAAATATAAAATTAATAATCTTTTGTTTGTGTCTTTTTTCATTGATTGAAGGTTTCAAGCATATAAACATTACACATTACACAGATGTCAGATGGGGTGTGAAACGGTATACAGTACATATTCTTACACGTAAGCACCACCACATCATTATCATCAACTAGACATAAAATATTTACCCACCAACAACAATTTCCATTTTTCTTTTCTATTTCAAATAATAACCCTTTTCTAACCAAAAATCGTACTCAAAACCGCTGTCTAAATTAATAATATCCCAAAATATTAAAGAAGGAAAAATTAAAATTAATTTCCCTTTCTTTGTGGAAATAATAAGAACAAGTATTTAATTAATGAACAATTGGGAATTTCCGAATTTGTTTTAATAATAACAATAATAAAAATAAAATAAAAAAGATTATTAATCATCACCCCTGGAGGGACACCATGGAGTCATATCCATAGGATAACTACCCAACACCCTCAAGAAAGACGTGAACTCCTGAACCTCTGCCAACGCGTTCTGTGCCCTAACCTCCGCCATCGACGCCTCGAAATCAACATAAAACATGTACTCGAAATGCTTCGCCGTACCTACGTTCGCGTCGTCAACAAGCCTGATCGGACGGTTCCTGTGCGGCCGTGACTCGATCTTCGTCAGGCTTATGTTCCTGAAAGCGAACGCTGACAAAACCTTGAAAAGCACGCTCGTCCCTTTGTCGTGAGCGAACACGATGCTCGTCTTGAACGGCCTGTCCGTACGGGGTATTATCGGCTCCCGTGCAAGCATTACGAACCGAGTCACGTTGCTCGAGTCGTCCTGGATCCCGTCCGCAAGGATCTGCATTCCGTACAGATCCGCAGCGCGTGCAGACGCTATCGCCGCCGTGTCCCGAAGATTGTTCGCCGCTATGTACTCGGCGGCGCCGGCTGTGTCGTCTACGGCCTCGCGTGCGACATTCAGTCCTAGTTTCGTAAGAGTCAGCTCGCACTGAGACAGAGCTTGAGGATGAGATATGACACGTGTCAGATACTCCTTTCGAACGCCTGGTAAAGCCAGTAGACAGTGATGTACAGGGAGTTGAACTTCGCCGACAATGTGTAACCGGTGGCGGAGGAGGAGGTCATAGTTGCGGTGGATCGATCCACCTAACGAGTTCTCTACCGGCAAGACGGCGCGGTCGGCTATCCAGAGCTCGACAGCTTGGAAAGCGACCTCAAACTGGTCGCAAGGAATGGCTTCACAGTTCGGATAAGCTTTACCGGCGGCGGCCTCGGAGTAGGCTCCGGGAACGCCTTGGTAAGCGACTCTAAGTTGCGAACCGTGCATAGGAGCCGGCGAGAGATCGGTGATTGTGAGTGGCTTCTGCGGCTTCGTCGTTAACGGCTTGTTGTTGGTTTGGTCGATAGGTACAAGATTGAGGTCAATGGAAGTCTTGTGGCCGTTGACGGCGGCTACATGATCGGCGGATTTGTCGGAAGAAGGTTGTTCTTGAGAAACAACCTTGCTGGAGAGAATGGCGCAGGAGCTTTGCCAGTCGGCGCGGCTCAAGCCGATGCCGTTTTGGAATTGAACCGAGTCGGATCTGTAAACACAACAGATCCGGTTGGTTTGCTGGCGGGTACGGGTCCGGATAAGCGGCTTGTTGAGATTGTAAGAAGAAGGAGGTGTGAGAGTCTGCATAGCTATTATAAAAATGAAAATTGAAAACAAAAAGAAATGAAAATGAAAGAAGAAGAAGAAGAAGAAGAAGAAGAAGTGGGTTGGTGAGAAATGAGGTTTGGAAAAAGCTTGGTGTTCTCTTGTGAGAAGGGAACGTCAAGCTGAGAGAAAATAGAGGGGTGTGTGGGTTTTTATATTGAGAGAGAGAGAGAGAGGAGAGTAGACAAGTCTTGGGAGGGATGGTGTACGTGCGTGTGAGTGTGAGTGTGCGCGCTCAAATGGTGGTTCGGTCAATCTCACACCTAACACCTCCCACCTCTCTTCGGCTGATTTCCTATGTTACTTCTTCGATTTTACTTTTATATTTTTCTTTTGCATTAAAAATAAAAATAAAATAAAAAAACTATTTTTGTAGTATATGATGAGAATCAGGACGTAATCAGAATTATAGACAAGCGCGAGCTAAATTTTTTTTTTTTTTTTTACTGATATCAACATTATCTAATTAGGAAGAGACAATGATAGTTCTCATAAAATGTATATTCTAAATAAATAAATTATCAAATTTTATTTTATTTTTAAAAAGTAAAAATAAATTATAAGAAAATTAAGAAATAAAAATACGAAAACTAATTAAATTGTATCCTAATTCATTATCCATCTAAATGCGAAATGATGTTTAGTTTGATAAGTTTCATTCGTGAAAAATAATAATTTTAATATACGATGTTCTTATATTATTATATTAGTTTGATTCACTCGAAATATACTAATTCAATGTTCTGGAAAATTTAATGAAATTCATTTAACAATATCGTTACTTTATAAATTAAAAATTGGATTACTCCTAAAATCTTATTAATTACATTCAACAATAACCCTAACATTTCAAAACAAAATAGAATATTTAAAATCATAATATTTACCTAAACATATCTAATTTAAAGAATGGGTATAAAGAATTGTTTTTATAAAAAAGAAAAATAAGAAAAGAAACATTAATTTTTCTACTTCAAATATAAAATAAAATCAATTCTTTACTATTTTTTTTAGGTGGGGTTAGCGTGGGCTCAACGTAGGTCCGTCATTGATGGGAATATAATAAAAAACAAATAAATCGTATATAATTGTTTTTTTTTTTTTTTTGAAATATTATAATAATTCAGGATTTAAGTACGGGGGACAGATTTGAATCCACAACCTCATGTGTAGGTGTGATGGACAAACAGCTGGACCAACCTCATCGTATGAGTTGAAACACTACATAAGCAGTTTGGGTATGAGTACCCATTACTAATAAGGAAGAAAGAAATCATATTTGTATCTTCATTATTGACATGAAAGAAAGATATCCAATGAGATTTGTACCTCCATTAAAGCATCTTCGATACAAACTCTATCTCTAAAATAAAGTTTTAAAAGATAATATTTCCTTAATATTTCATCTCTAAAAAAATTTCGCTCCAACAACACTTTATATCTCTATCTTTCTATTTTTTTCTTCAACTAATTCATATTATCATTATTAGTTTTTACTTTCTTCAATAAATTATTTTTATATAATTTTGTTTTTCAACTTAATTTTAACTAATATTATTTTAATAAATTTTTTTATTTTTATTTTAAAATTTTGTAAAACTATACCCTTTTTATTAGTGTATAAATATGTTATAATTTTTTACTTTAGTTTTATCACTTAATTTTAGACTAGTTTTCTCACGTAATCTTGCTTACCAAATTTTCTTATATCCCTGCACTAATAAAATGAAAATATTCTCTCATATATTTATATCTAAGTTTTTTTCATTTAACAAAATTAAGAAGCTAATTTGGATTCCGTAAAAAATCCCAATGAACCGAATTCTTTCGAACAAAGAAGATGGAAATTCTTGGAAAAAAAAAACCTTGCAATTCCCAAATACAAGGTGTATTATTTTCATTTTGAAGTTTTAATGTCACTATGTTTCGGTATTTATTTTGTTGCTAACTTATAATTATTAATATGTAAAAAATATAAGTACATTACTTCTTAGCATAGGTGGTACTGCACCTTCCTTCTACATTACGGTGAGGGGTTCAAATTCTACTGTGTATTTACAAGTATGTGTAGGGGAGTTTTTTCTCGGTTTTGTTGGAGTGGTTATATCCCGTTATGGGAGTAGATATCCGGGCCGCACATGTATTGTTTGATTTTGACAGGTCCTAACAGTCCTATTGTAATAATTCTTGTAATACTTCAAAAAAAAATGCAAATAATATAAAGTATTGTAAGAATAAGTAAGTATTGATAAATGAAAAATTATTAAATGAAAATATTACTAATAAATATTCAATATTAATTTCATTTTAAAAATCTATATGAGACCTTTCTAATGATATATTTTTTATGATAATAAAATTTATTTATTATGTATTAATTGAATTTAGTTAAAAAGGTAAAAGATATAAATGTTAAACATTTATTTATAACTATAGATATGAGGGTAAAAATGGAATAGAAAATGTAAAAAAGGGATTCAAAGTTTCATATTTGATACTCTAAATTTAGAAAAACTCTACAAAAATTTCTTTAAAACAGAGTTTTAGACTACGATTGGAATATGTGATATTTTATTTTAGGATTTATATTCTAAAATAGAGTATGGTTGGAAATACACTTACTAAAATGGAAGAAAAATGACCGATGAGATTCCTATCCCCAAAGAGGTGAAATGTTGTTATAGCACCTCATCTCGTAATTATTTGTGGGAATTGATTCTTTTTATATTTAAAAAAAAAAAATACTAAAATTTAAATTTTGTATAAATCTTATTCTCACCAACTTTTGCACCAACAGCTCAACTTGGCTTGGTATATAATAAATAAATAAATAAATAAAACACTTTTGCACCACTCACATTAAATGTATATGAAAAATCTCCGAGTAATATAGAGTGGAATTTATTTTCATGGGGGTTAATATGTTCTCAATTTGTGATTTTTATAATTTTAGTTTCAATTTTTTTACTTCATAAATCATAATGAAACTGTAATATTTATATATTAATAAATAAATAAATAAAATAAATAAACTTCATAATGAAACTAAATGTTTTGAAGTCGATGTTATCTCTTGAAGACTTGTGAGATTTATTTGGATACGAAATTAAAATGTCTGAAAATTGATTTCATTAATTATTTATGTTTCCAGACACGTGTTAGTTTGAAAACCATGTGTGTCTACCTACTACCAATACCACATTTTTTTTATTATTATAAATATCTATTAATTCGAAACCAGATTTTTTTTTGGGAATTATTTATCTAAGTCCCAAACTCATCCATCTACCAACCGTGTAAAAAAAAATAAATAATAAATAAATAAATAAATAAAATAAAAAAAAAGTTATTAGTAGCTCACAAAACCACATTTTAAAAAATTATAAAACACATTAAATGATATAGTGGAAACTCTCTATTTTATTATTATTTTTTTTACAGCATTTATTATTTTAATTTTATGACCGCACCTAAGTTATCTTTTCGGATCAGGATCCTCTCCTTGGTTTTTATTTTTTCTTGGTATTTTTCAAGTGTAATTAAAACACCAAGTTACATAATAGAGAGAAAAATGATCAAATCTTGACCATGCATTTTTTATTTTACTTAGATGTCATTAGATTATGAAAAGTCACGGAAAAACAAAAAATTGAGAGGATCTTGATCCTATCTTTTCTTGTACAATTCTATTTCTGGGACGTATTTAAATAGATGCATCATGCTTAATTGTCAGCATTTAGCTGCCTGTCGAAAATGTTTCAAATACATTCTTCAAAACACATTATCACCAAAACAGCACTTCTACATTATTCACATCTTACTTTCGTCTATCAGTTCCAATTTAATATGCTTCAATTATCGAAATATTATATAAATAAAGGAAAAATACATGGTTTCGATTTATATGTTTGATATGTGCAATTATGATAAAAGTTGTTGTTGCGTGCAATATTGATTAAATTAACTGATGTTTGAGTAATTTCTCTAAAATAATTCAATTTTTTTTAGATAATTTGAAATGTGGAGATGTCGCAAATTTTTATGTATTCATAGTCACCATTTATGGTATAAAAGCTTTTTGTATATATATATATATATATATATATATATATATATATATATATATTTTTGATATATGGATGTCAAAAACAGGAGGTATATATCTACTCTCACCACAAAGGAGAGCTCTCCTTATATTTTACCATTTTATAGACAAATCTGAGACTATTTTATGGAGCTCTCCCTACAATATATACAATGTAAGGTTTGAGCCATATTGGAATTCTATTTTGTTGACTCCAAGTCTCCGACTACAAAGACAAATGACCATTTGGTAGTTGAGATAAGAATTTAATTATAGTATTAATCAATTTTTATAGTAACATATTTCGTAAAATAGTCTTAGGGATAATTTATATATATAACTCCTGAAATAACCTTACATATAAATCTATTTATTAGTCTTTTGATTAATACATAGAAGTCTTATCAAAATCAAAGAAAATAATTAAAGTAGTTCATAAATAAAACGCTAAAATGAAAAATATATTTTGAAAAGAGGAAATACCCCATTTTAACTAAAAATTAAGGGTCTTTATTGTTTTTAGCCGGAATTAGTAAACCGATTGTTTTTGTAAAAAAATCTACTGTAGAGACATAATTACCCCTCATTTTTTTTTAAATACCTCTTCTCTTACATTTGTGCAAAATATTTTTTGTTTTTTTGTTTTTTTTTTCCAAATTTTCGTGTTGATATTGAAAATTTCAGATCATTTTTGAATTTTTTTTTTTTTCCAGATTTTGTTCAATTAAACACACCAGGTAACCAATTAAACACACCAGGAAAAACGACTAAACACACCAGGCAAAAAAGACTTAAACACACCAGAAAAAATGAATTAAACACACTAGACAAAAAAGGATTAAACACACCAGGCAAAAAGGAATAAACACACCAGGTAAAAAAGACTAAACGCGTCAAGCAAAAAAGAACTAAACACACCAGGCAAAAAGGAATAAACACACCAGGCAAAAAGGACTAAACACATCAGGTAAAAAGGACTAAACACACCAGACAAAAACGACTAAACACACATGGCAAAAAAGAATTAAACACACCAGGTAAAAAAGACTAAACACATCAAACAAAAAAGACTAAACACATCAGACAAAAAGGATTAGGGGAAACGACTAAACATACCAGACAAAAACAACTAAATACGCTAGAGAAAAATGACTAAACACATCAGGTGTGTTTAATTGGGTTGCCTGGTGTGTTTAATTCGTTTTGCCCTGGTGTGTTTAATTTGTTTGCCTGATGTGTTTAGTCGTTTTTACTTGGTGTGTTTAGTCCTTTTTACCTTGTGTGTTTAGTCATTATTGTCTGGTGTGTTTAATACTTTTTGCCCTTGTGTGTTTAATTTTTTTGTCTTGGTGTGTTTAATCTGGAAATAAACACACCATTCATAAAATCAACAACCAAAATATAGAAATCAAATATGAAATTATTTTAAAAATAAAAATCTGAATTTTTTTTGTTAACAAAACCTAAACCCAAACACAAACACAACTTTCACCATTCATAAACACAACAACCACTTTCAAATCAAGAAATTTTCTTTGGAATAAAAAAATGAAATCTGAATATTTTTTTAAAAACCTGGAAAAAAATATGAAAGAGAAAGAGCAGAGAGGAGAGAGAGAAGAAGAAGGAAAGAAAAACATGAAAAAAAGAAGAATGAGAGAAGAAGAAGACGGAGGAGAGAGGAGGAGAGAGGAGGAGAAGGAGAGATGCGTGAATGAGAACAAAGGAGAGAGTGAAAGAAAAAAAAATTGATTTTTTAATCATTTCCGAATGAAGGGCACTTTTGTCCAAAAAGTGGATTGTTTGACAAAAACAATCAAAATACTAATTCCGGCTAAAAACAATAAACTTCTTTAATTTTTAGCTAGTTTCCATTTTCATCCTTTTGAAAATCAAATTGAACATGACATCAGTACATCTTATATTTACATAGCCTATGATGGAAGTGCTAATACACTAGCAACTTTTTAACTATTAAACATTAAAAAAAAAAAAAAAAAACATTTTAACTATTTAATTTGCATAATTATTGATGTAGAAAGGGGCGAAGCCAGGATTTTGGCTTTGAGGGATCAAACACGAAAACTAATATTCTAGGTCACGCAACACGAATCTCACACCTGATATTTTTCAACAAAATGTAATTTCATTATGTGTTAAAGGTAATGATACAAATAAATAAAATGTGTTGTTGTTATATCTAAAAAAATTATCTCTAACCAAATTAATTTTAATTTTCTTTGTGATTTCTATTTCAATTATATAATCAAGATTGTGTGTGATCGAGTAATTGTATAATCATAGACAAGGATGAGATAAGCTCAGTTGTAAGCACCTCTTTTTACATACAAGAAGGTTGTGAGTTCGAGTCATGTCTCATCCCCAATCCCAAAATATTGTAATAAAAAACATTAATAAAGATAGTCGCAAACTCCCAATCTAATAAGCAATTATCATGTGCAGAATTTTCCATACAGAAATGTCGATTACTACTGGTAGCTATTGGATTACTATCAGTGGTAATTCAATAGCCACAGGTAGCTGTAGGATTGCTACCGATAGCAATCGACAATCCCGTATAAAAAATTCCGCTCCTAATAATTGATACCGGCCTAATAGTTCAATATTTACTTAACTTGTTTTAGACTAAGAAGCACGAATTCTCCATTTGGTAGAGGTAACTCGTATCAAACTCATATCCGGTTCAGATACTCCACGAATACTTTAGGATACGTATCCGATACACCAAATGACGTATCCGTTGACTTTTTCATAAGTTTGATTAGCGGATACTTGACGAATACTTGAAGGATACTTGGGGGATTCATTAAGGATACTTTTGGGGCAATATTATAATTATTTTAGTATAAAACATGGTCAAATTATAATTTTAAAAATTTAGGTGTCAAAATGAAATTGTAAAGAAATTTTGGTTTTGATTCCATTGACATGGAGAAAAACAGAATACATGATATTGAAAATTTTTCTCTTAATAAAAAAAAGTTAGAGACCGAATTATCTAGATCCTTTAACAATATGAATAATGATTGATGATAGTGAAGTTGATTAGGAATTTAGAATATGTTTTATGAGTTTTTTTTTTTTTATTTTATGTATTATTTATATTTTATAATGTGTTATGGCTTATGTGACGTATGTTTTATTTGGATTTTGTAATATGTTACAACTTATGTGACATGTTTAATTTAGATCATGTAATATGTTACATTGTTATGACTTATATAGATATGTGACATGTTTTATTTTGATTTTGAATATATTTTGATTTTGAATGAATTATCAAATATGTTTTCATATATTATTATTTTAAATATATATATATATATATAATTTTAATCGACGTATCCTGCTATATCCGGATCGTAGTTTTTAAAAATTTACCGTATCCCCATATCGTGTCATATCCGTATCCGTGCTACCTAGATTTTAGACTTTTAGTGAAATCTAAATAATAAATAATAAGTATTATATACACTAGATGAAGTATTAGTGAATAAAATAATAGTAAATTAAAATCTTAACATGAATTGATTTTGTTTCTGCTTTCATCAAAATTATTAATTCATTTATATTATTAAAAAAAAAAGAGTGGCCAGGTGAAAATTATTGCCTACATTATATGCATCATAGTTTAAGTACAATTGAAGAATTGTTGTGGTTTGATTGATCGGGGGGCCATGGTCCCTATGCACCCGAGGCCCACCCCCCTCCCCCAATCCCTGGACGTAGTGGTCCAAAACTGTACCATTTTAAGTTTAATTTAGTGCAAAGCAAAATATATATATATATATAATCAGCTGATTTGATTTGTTGTTTTTTCCCCTCTAATTCTAGATATAACTTTAATTTAAAGAAGAAAAAAAAGATAACAATAATTGAAGGAAAGGAAAGTAAAAATAACCTTTTGCTCCATAGCTTGAGTGCTTGACTACACCTACCATAATTATAGTATTTTATTATGTTTATGTTTGGATTATGCAATAATTGTTACATTTTAAAGTTTATTAGTCAGTATATTCATATTGCAAATTGCCTTCTTTTTTTTTAATATTAATTTTTTTTTTTTTTTTTTTTTTTACACAATATATTCATGTGATGATGTATCTATCATTACATGTTTTTTTTTTCTTTCCGAAAAATATGTAATAAATAACAGATTAGTCAAATGGACTTCCCGCCCTAATTGTATTAACTTCTTAAAGTTGTTCGCATTACATGTTAGTAGTGTGTTATTTGAGTCTTACGACCATGCATATATTACTAGTATGTGTATGAAGTTTTCTATCCAATGTTGTGAAAGTAAATATTTTGATCACATGTATACTTAGAGATGAAGCTTTAAAAATTATAACATGCTTATTTATAATTCATTATGATTAATTGATTAATTGTATGTGAAAAATTTATATCCGAAAAATTTGACATATATACTTGATTCTAGAATTTAGTATCTCTTAAGAATTTTTTATTGAATATAATCTCTTAAAAAATTTAATTTTTATAAATAATTATTTTTATTTTACGTGAGATTATATTTAAATTTAATTTTAAACTCATAAAATATTTATTAACTTAAAAAATATATTTTAAAGCATAAATTTTTGTTACCCAAAAAACTCTTTAGTAGTTTATAATTCTAGTTTGTTCCTTTTATATATATATATATATATATATATATATATATATTATTATTATTATTATTATTATTATTATTATTATTATTATTATAGAAACCAAACCCCTAACTAAACCAAGTGCAAGTGGCAATAGAATATGGCCGGAAATAATTATAATTAAAAAAAGATTTTAAAATATGTCGATTTAGCTATTAAATTGGCTGGACATATTTCTTATTTCATGTTGGTGAGAGTCGAGGGGATTCGAATCTCTCGTCATTTATAAAGGCCCCGACGATCATGTTCATAGTTGTAGTAATCTTAAAACAAAAATAACTTTTTATTTTATTTTATTTTATTTATTGATTTTTACAAGTCTAATTTGACAATTTGTTCATAGCGACGTTGTTTTGAGAGCAAACCTAGAAATATTTAATCAAAAGCTGTTTTGTTTTGACGACATAATGAAATGATATACGGTGGTGGTACCTACCACCACATCTATTGTCCACACATCAATTTATGGCCATCTCCATCTGTTACAAAAAGAAAGGGCAAGTTATAAATATCTTCCTTCCAAAAAAAAAAAAAAAAAAAACGTTATAAAGGATATCGTGTGACTCGTGAATTGATATGTGGAAATGCTTATATTTGTGATTTTATTCTTGTTCCACCTAACAACAATTAAAAGAAATTTAAAAAATAAAATTAAATAAAATTAAAGCAATAATTTTGTGCATTGCTGTTTTTTGCCATTTTTTTTCCTTGATTTTTTTTAAGGTACCTGAAAACTTTAAAAGTTAGCATTTGATTTTATGCCACCAAATAGGTACAAGAATCCGAAATAGTATCGAGAAATTAAAAGCGATTCTTCTCATCGGATAAAAACAATTATACACATCAATCTATAAACTTATGGTGCAGGTGATGGGGGTTTTAATATTTAACCAATCTCGTATCGTTTATATGGTGTCATAATTTAATGTAATACATCTTATAATACTTCAAATAAAATAAAATAAAAAGCCAACCTATCTTTGTTCTTTAGAAAATTTCATTTAGATCCCTAACTATATGCGATTTATTACCTTTTACTGACCTTTTCATTTTTGGTTTGCTTGATCCCTAATTGTTTTTTTAAATACATAATTTTGATTCCTCTTTTACTCAAAGTTAACGAAAATAGGGATAATTTTGTCATTTGCATTATGGGGGTTCAAGACAATATCACACGTCAATTGAATTTATAAAAAAGAAAAACTTTAAAAAATAAAAAATGGATCTCTATCTGATGGAGATCTAGATTCGATTTCTATCGTTGATGGATCTCCATCGAGGGTTAAGATCTAGGTTCAATATCTACCATCAATAGAGATTAATCGAGCAATGGAAATCCAAAGATCCATGGATCTTCTCCAATAGTTTTTTAATGTTATTTCATATTTTTCATTTTATTAAAAAAAATTTAAATTAATTTAATTTAATTTTTAAAATAGTATTATAAAAAATATAGGTACGCTTATTATATTTATGGATGTTAATATCCGTACCCATATTTTTATCATAGTAACCAAACCCCTAACTAAACCAAGTGCAACAGGCAAAAGATTATGGCCGGAAAAAATTATAATGAAAGAAAAAAAAAAGGTTTAAATACGTGTTAATTATTAGTTAAATTGGTTGTACATATTATTTCATGTTGGTAGGCAGCGGAGATTCGAATCTCATCATTTATAGAGGCCCCGATGATCATGATTATGTTCATAGTTGTAGTAAGAGCATCTTCAATGCAGTTGTCTCTAGTGAAAAAAAAAAATAGATATCATATAAGATAAATAAATCGTTTGTTAATATTTGTATCTTTAATGCAGTCATTTCTGTTCAAACTCTTGATGTGACAAAAAATATATATTAGACAGTGTCAATATGACTGTTTACTTTCAGAGGCTCTATTGAACAGGTCATTTGAGATAAATATTAATAAACTGTTAAACAATTTGTTTGGTTAAAATTAAAATAATAAATAATAAAATAACTAGATAGGTCATTAATAAATTGTATTTTGTATTAGAGACAGATTTTTCATTTGCTTTTCTATCAAATAAATTTCTATATTACCTAAAAAAGCAAGTCTCTTAATATTATTAACATGTCACTATTTATTGTGATGCAAACCATTTTCCATTAGAAATGCTATGATCTTAAAACAAAATAACTTTTCTTTTCTTTTCTTTTGTTGTTGAGATTTTTACAAGGCTCATTTGACAATTTGTTTCATAGTGATGTTTTGAGAGAAAACCTTGAAATATTTAATCAAAAGTGGTTTTGTTTTGACGACATATATAATGAAATGTTATAGGTGGTGTTACCTACCACAACATCCACAGTCCACACATCAATTTATGGCCGTCTCGATATGTTACGAAAAAGGGAAAGTTTTAAGGGTTTAGTCACTCGTGAATTGATGTGTGGAAATGCTTATTTTTGTGATTTTATTCTTGTTCCACCTAACAACAATTAAAAGCAATTGGTTTCTTAAAAAATAAAGTGTTATATATATATATATAAACATTATAAATTCTGGAGTGTTTTTTATTATTTCAAAATTACTTATAGATAATCTAAATCGTTATTGTTTTATAATATTTATTTAAACTAAGAAAAGCACTTGATACGTGTTTATAATACAAAATACTATATGAAAATGCTTCTCAAAGAAACCTAATGAGTGAAGTAAACGAAATTGATTTTCAAACAAATAATTAAAAGATTCTTTTAAGAAAAAGTTAGAATGTTATAAAATTTTCTCAAAGGAGGTATTTATTTTTTAAAAATATATACCGGTATGACAACATTTTCCAAAGTACCTGAAAACTTTAAAAGTTAGATTTTGATTTTATGCCACCAAATCGGTACAAGAATCCCAATAGTATCTAGAAAGTGAAAGCAGTTCTTCCTTTTTGGGTAAAAATAATTCCACGAATTACCTCTTAATATGTATATATATATATATATATAGAATAGTGCATCCCCTTCTAACGGCATGTCCCCTTCCATGTTAGAAAATCCCGACAGACCTCAACTTAACCGTTTGGACTTTGGTGTTATGAACTTTTTTTTTTTTTTTTTTTTAAAGTATTGCATAAACTTAGGGGTTTTTTGGGATTAGGGAAGACTTGAACCCACAACCTTGTGGTATAGTGACGTAGATGTGAGATGTTTTATAACTGGTTCAACCTCATCTCGTCTATTCAGTGTCATAATTTATTGTTAATAATTCTTACTTCAAATTTTTTTTTTTTTAAAAAAAATAAAAAATATCAACTGGCCCATTTATTTATTTTTGTTTTTTTTTTTAACAACGAGATTTTATTAAAGGCAAAAGCCGAAGAAGCAAGGCAAAGAAACAAAGCACATGCGCTCACAAACCACCACATCAACAACGCCCAGCAACAAAGAAAGCAGACAAAACGAGACACCAGCTGCCAAAACCCCCCACACAACACCAACACCCCACCCTTACGACATCCAACACAAAACAGCACATTGCTACGGCCCGCAAGATCCAAATTACGGATTCCAATCAAGGTGTCTAAAAATCCCACAACAAGGCAAAGGTGCTGGAAAAATTTAGAGATTTCCACACACTCCAAAGCATGGATGGAAGTCTCTAGTTAATGGAAGATTCTAGAGATCTCTGGACACTTCTAGCAACGGAAGCTTCTGGAAGTCTCTAGTCACTAATGCTTTCTAGGTCTTTCTTGCACATGCCTGTAGGAAGGATCTAGACACATGTACATATGTGCAGAACAATCTAGAATCTTGTAAAGGCATGTAAATACATGTAAGAGTATTCTAGTTAGGTGTAGAATATTCTGGAGACTTAATCTCCAATATTAGACTAGATTAGTCTAGAACATTCCTTAAGGAGGTGGCTCACCTATAAATAGGTAACTTCTCCCATTTGTAAGGCAACTCCAAGCCTATCAAAGACTATCCAAGCCTAACCAAGTCATTTGTAATCAAAGCCTTGTAAAGCTTTCCTTATAGCAATACAAGCTTTATTTTCCTAACCAAACTCTTCCAACACCTTTCTATAATCTCTCTTGCATTTGAGAGTGACAAGCACACATTTTAGGCTTACTTAGCAACCTTGCCCATAAGTTGCCTAAGTGCCGTATGGGATTTTCTGCTGCGTAATTCTAAGCCCTTGACAGTTGGTATCAAAGCCTTGTCAAGCAACCATAGCTAGTTCGCGAAGCAATGGCCTCCGACAGCGAAGTTGCTCCACGTCAAGCAACCACAGTTAGTTCGTGAAGCATTAGCCTCCGACATCGAAGTTGCTGCTAGAGCGGAAGAGCATATGAGTGGTCGTGGCGAGTGATGCACCCGCACTAACACCCTGCTCGTGGCGAGCGACACACCCACACCATGTAAAGCAAGTCCAAGGGTCCGTCCATGGATCCTTTGAAGCTTGGATGGCTGGCTGGCTGGCTTGGAGGACACCATCTCCGGTGCATTGGTCACCTTGAGTGATGTATCCGACCACCTCAACGGCCTAGAGTTGGACTACGGCAAAATCACCGAAGCTACCAAGTCCATGCTCCGCGAGTTCTTAAAAGGGTGTCAACGAGGACACACACGTCCTTATCCGTAATCTCCGCACGTTTGTGGAGAATTCATTACGGGTGATCTGGGTGAGAGTTGATGAAGTCCGCACCGAATGGGCTTCGTTCCGGAACAGCCCAACCGTCAGTCTTGGTGCCATCAAAGCTGCCAACCAACCGGTCAAGCCAATCGATGGTACCTCGAAATGCGTCACTGTCCACCTAGCCAACTACCACGTGGTACTAGGCATGGCGTTCTTCAACCAACCAATCCCTTCGAAGAACCTCCAACCAACCGAAGACGTTCTAAAGAAGGGGAAACGTGCAAGTCGTGGGAAGCAACGACCAAGGAACGGAAGGAGGCAACACAAACGCCAAGCTACTGTTCCACCAACGCATGCCCACTTGTATAAAGCCGAAGGAGTCGACGCACCACAACACATGTACGGCTCCTAACACAAAGCTAATCCTTCATGAGAGACTTTCCAAGTCAAAGCCTACTCATCTGAAGGAGCCAACTCATGGGAAACTCCGACATGCATGACGCCCACGCGATGAAAACATCGCAAAATCAAGTGGGGGAGGATGTCACGGCCCGTAAGATCCAAATTACGGATTCCAGCCAAGGTGCCTAAAAATCCCACAACAAGGCAAAGTTGCTGGAAAAATCTAGAGATTTTCACACACTCCAAAGCATGGATGGAAGTCTCTAGTTAATGGAAGATTCTAGAGATCTCCAGACACTTCTAGCAACGGAAGCTTCTGGAAGTCTCTAGTTACTAATGCTTTCTAGGTCTTTCTTGCACATGCTTGTAGGAAAGATCTAGACACATGTACATATGTGTAGAACAATCTAGAATCTTGTAAAGGCATGTAAATACATGTAAGAACATTCTAGTTAGGTGTAGAATATTCTGGAGACTTAATCTCCAATATTAGACTAGATTAGTCTAGAACATTCCTTAAGGAGGTGGCTCACCTATAAATAGGTAACTCCTCCCATTTGTAAGGCAACTCCAAGCCTATCAAAGCCTACCCAAACCTAACCAAGTTATTTGTAATCAAAGCCTTGTAAAACTTTCTTTATAGTAATACAAGCTTTATTTTCCCAACCAAGCTCTTCCAACACCTTTCTCTAGTCTCTCTTGCATTTGAGAGTGACAAGCACACATTTTAGGCTTACTTAGCAACCTTGCCCACAAGTTACCTAAGTGCCGCACAGGATTTTCCGCTGCGTAAGAACACGCTCAACACAACAACCCACCTTTACAACTAAATAACACAAACTTCAACAAACAAAACTGCAGCAGAAAAAAAAAAAAAAAAAAAAAAGAGCCAATCACAAAAAAATGCACAACTCCAAAGCCTCAGGAAGTCTCATAGATCACTCCATTTATTTATTTTTGTAAGAATCCGACCTTATCTTGATATTAATTTTTTTTGTTGGAAAATTTCATTTAGATCCCTAATTATATGCAATTTATCACCTTTTTAATGGCCTTTTCATTTTGGGTTTGCTTGGTCCCTAATTGTTTTTTTTTAAATAAAAAATTATATAATTTTGATCCCTCTATTACTCAAACTTAACAAAAATAGGGATAATTTTGTCAATAACAATATGGGCGTTCAAGACAGTATCACATGTCAATTGAATTTATAAAAAATAAAAACTTTGAAAAATAAAAAATGATCTCTATCTAATGGAGATCTAGATTCGATCTCCATCGTCGATGGAGATCCATCAAGGGTTAAGATCTAGTTTCAGTATCCACCATCAATGGAGATCAATCAAGCGATGGAGATCCAAAGTTCCACATGGATCTCCTACAATATATGTGTATATATATATATATATATACATATATATATATATATATATATTTATATTAATGTTATTTCATATTTTTCATTTTATTTAAAAATTTTAAATTAATTTAAATTAATTTTTAAAATAGTTTAATATTTTGATCTTATTTCCAAGGGATCTTCTTTTAAATTTTATGGATTTTGTTATTTTTCAATTTGTTTTATCCATTTTTTATAAAAATAATAATTAATTTTTAAGAACACATGTTGCATTCTTATTGGTTGTATAGGTGAAGGTTAAGTTGTCAATTTTTTAAAAATTAAAGGGTAAAATCATTTTTTGGTAAGATTTTTGTTAGCCTTGGCCATTAAAAATTTAGTCAGATATACGTAACTGGTGTATTTTTTTTAAAAAAAAAAATTAGGGACATACGGGCCCTTAGCCTTGGTGGCCAAAGTAAGTCTGAGACTCTCTCCCACCAAGGTTCGATCCATGGCCCAAGATGTGTATTTAGGGAAGGTTTTATTCCATTGTGGGGTTTGTGTCCCACCTTAGGTGTAGGTGATCTCTCCCCTCTTAGTGGGAGTTGTTGTCCAGGTTGCGCTTAGCAGGCCTCATCTCGTCGGTTCCGGCTGCTGTTTGTAATCAAAATGTCTGGGCTTGGTCCCGGTTGTTGTACTCATTTCAAAAATAAATAAATAAATAATTAGGGATCACATGAGCCCAATATGGAAAAAATCAGTAAATAAAAATAAATAAATAAATAAATAAAACACAACAAACTAGGGGACCCAAACGAAGTTTTCTCCATTTTCTTTTTATGGAAAAACAAAAAAAAATATGTGGTATACAACAAAAGCATGGACATACTACCGATGATGTTAACAGAGAGTTGTGAACGCTTGCCCATTTGAAAATGAAATGTTAGGTTATGGTTGTTGGAATTTTTGCATAGTTGAACAAAATTAAATTTTTTTTTTTTTTTTTTGAAAAGAACAAACTGAATTCTGCGGTGAATTGTCAGTGAAAAACATTTTGATTGATGTTTTATGCATAATATAAACACACAAGCCATTAACAATGTGCCATACGTGTTTCTATCACTACAAATTCGACACAATGAAAACTTTCTTTGACCATGAAAGAGGAATCCTACTCATCAAATAATTTCAATTCAAGTATTTCTCTAGAGCACAACATCAATTTTTCCTCTTGAGGGGTCGCAGGCATGGGATTATATTTATTTGGAGGTGCCAACCTGATTGGGATGTCTGAAGTTTTCTTTGATATTTTTCCCCTCTTGTTGGATTTTGCACAAATGTAGGAGTATAAATATAAGCGATTACACAATTTGATTACTAAAAATTTATTTCCGAAGTTTTATTCTGTTTTATTAAGGTATTTTAAAGTTTGTTCAATGTTAATACGACATGATCAATGTATAATTTATAATCACTAATTAACATTTAACAATGGTCATGTAATGACTGGCTGACTGCAAGCTGTTACCATATTTGAATTTGATTAACCTATACCAAGACTCCTTTCCATGGTTTATACATTCTTAATTTTTCTTCGTTTATATTTTCCTATTTAATATAATATTTTATCTTTTTATAAGCTACTTAGTACTTAGGCAAGGAGTTCAAATAAAAAACAATGATGAATTCCTCATTTTACACTAAAAAAATAAGATTGAAAAGAATATTATAACCTTTCAAAAAAATAATTATATATATATATATATATATATATATATATATAAACACCCATACGTATACTTGAGAGAAATGTAAACATATACACCTACATCTAAGAAATTTAAAATTTGCATATTTTCTTTTATCAATTTCTTCTTGTCTAAATTTATAACATAGTTTTTATTTTTAGGCCAAGGTTTATTGCCAAGATGGTTAGACCCTCCATTAGAGCCCTCCACCACCACAGTTCGAGTGTCATGGCGTGCATTTTTATATGCAATTTTCCTTGGTCTACTAGTGGATGGATGTTGTCCCATGTTGTCTCCATTAGTTGTTGTTGTTGTAATCCAATAAAAAATAAAAAATAAAATAAATAAAAAAAAACATAGTTTTTATTTTTATTTTTATTTTTTTAAAGGAAAATCTAGAACATGTTAAAGAGTCAATATCAACTCTAAAATATACACAACATTTCAAACGGTATGACAACATACCATAACATTAACACTAATGAAAATTCAATTAAAGGCTTAATTAATTAATTAAAAGATGAGACTGGTATAGTGGTATACCTATCACATCTACACCCAGGAGTGAAGCCATGATTTTGGATTTAGGGGACCAAGACGAAAACAAATATTCAAGTTAACGTAAAAAAAATATACTAATATTTAAAAACCAAATATAATATTGTTTATACGGTGACGAAGATGAGCCAATGCTTTAATTGTTTTGTAAAATCCATCGATTATCGATGACTTTCTCATACGAATTCGAAAATATATATATATATATATATAACACATTTTTATTTTGTTTTAATACTATATATAGGCCATGATGTATTGGAAACCAAATCCTAAAAAGAGTATATTTTCGCTCCTACATTAAGTGCGGGTTTACTAATTATGAATCATAATAAGAGAAAAGAAACGTAATTCTTTAATTGTAATTACTGTTTTTATTAAGATCAGTTATGAATCATATTATGTGGGTCACATACATAAATATGGAATTACAAATAAAAAAAGGTGATGCCAGACGCCCAGACCTTTCCTTTATTTATTGTATGCGCCCCCCCCCCCCCCCCCGGTTGTGGTCGCACATCATCAGAGATGGTTGTGCATTTCCTTTCTACGCTAGTGGTTAGAGGTTTGAGTCCATCATGCACATTTTAAAAAACCTATATGATGAGTTTTCTACTGGTTTGTGGAAATAGATATTCGGGTTGTATATGTACTGTCAAATCTTTGCAAATCCCAAAAGTCCTATATATTGTAATATTTGTATTATATATTTCAAAAAAAAAAAAAAAAAAAAAAAAACCCTAAGTTATAAGTTCGAGTCCTCTCTCTCCCTTACCCCAAATTTAAGTAATATTTCAAAAAACAATAATAATAATTAGAAGAGAAAAAGAAAAAAAAAAAAAAAAAAAGTAAATTTAATTAAGTGCATTAATGGGCGTCAAGCTTGACAGCCATTTAATTTGGATTTAAAAAATAAATTTAACTTCAACTTTACCTAGAAGTGCTTTTTGAAAGAAAGTAGTAGTAGGTGAGAAAAATTTTAAAAAAAAAAAAAAAAAAAAAAGATATATATATATATATATATATATATAATTCATATTATATTTGCTTGGCTGCCGAAGTGCCCAACGGCTCCAACCACCCTTTCTCACTTTTGGAGTGTATAGAAAAAAATTAGTTATAATAAAATAATTGAATTAGTAAAAAAATAATTGTTGAGGACACACGTTTTCAACGGTCAAGAAAACGCATGATTAAATATTTAAATGAAGGTGTGGTTGTGGTGGTAGTGGGAAGCATCGTATGCACAACACGTGCACCATTGACTGGTCTTGCATGTATGTTTTTTGTGTTTGCATGAAGAAGTTTTGGTCTAACAATTGAAAAGGTCACCATTGCATTTTGACTTTTTTTTTTTTTTTGTCTTAATATATTGTTTTCGATTAAGATATTTTTATATAAGATTGATTTTAGGTAGAATACTAGAATGTCAAAAACTCTGTAAGCTAGGTTTGACCAAAATCGATAAACAATTTTGATTTTAAAATCGAGTTAAAACTTACATGATATGGAGGTTTTTAACTATATTAGAATTTTAGCTAGTGGTAGAACAATATTAATTTAATACCAAAACTACAATTTTTTTTTTTTTTTTTTTGTTTGGTTATAGTCAATGTTCATTTTGTAATTCTTCTTGATGTTTATTAATTATTGAAGTAATTTAACTTCTTCTTTTTATTTTACAAGAAAGAGTTTTATAAATACTTTTCCAATTAAAAATAATAATATTATATAAAATTATCCTAATTCTATAGGATTCAAAAAAAATAGCTCAAAAACTTAACCAAAATGATATAACAAATGGTTTATCCTTACCATGTAATTCACCACATCATTCAATGATTTGTATAGTAATGACGACTCACTTATACATCATTTGATTATATGAAAACAGTATTTTTACCGTTTACTTTTTTTTTTTTTTTTTTTTGGAATTTTGGATGTACAGTATTCATTTTTTAAAATGTGTTTTTTTTTTTTTTAAGTTAGTATTATAAAATAAATAAGTATCGTTCATTAATCAGTCTAACAATGTGTCAAGTTTGAATCGTCGTATAATAAGATATTAAAGAAGAAGAAGAAGAGAAAAGAGAAAAAAAAAAAAAAAAAAAACCTTTTTTAATAATGTGAAACTAAAACATTCGAGTACAGTCATATAAGTTAAAAGTTACATAAACAAAGTTAGAAGAGTGTTATCTGTTCCTTTAAGAATCTAACCAATTACATGAAAGTAGATAACACGATAATAGACTATCAATAACAAAGATACGTGTACTTAAACAAAACAAAACAAACATAAATTTACAAGTTTTAACTTCAATCAATTGAATTTCTGTGATTACCTGACCGTCAAGCAATGTTTAAGATGATTGTGAAGCTAAGGTAGTTTTGCATGCTTTAGCATGATGAGTAGTGAATAATAAAAAGAGTAATGATGTACAACTCAAATAATTAACCAAAATTTCAACCCAAATGATACGGCAAGTGAGTTGTTATCACCACACGACATAAAATGGATGTGTTTAATGATAAAAAATAAAAAAAAAACAAAAAAAAAAAACCACCTACTACATCATCTAGGTTGAAATTTGGACTAAATTTTTAGATTGTCTTATAAAAAAAGTCATAAGCACACGCGTCAAATTAATGGAAACATTTTTATTACGTAAAATTAGTAAACTCTCCTTTGAAATTAATCCCTTGTACGTACTTGTAACTTCTCTTTTGGCGACATGATATATCTTTTGACAAACAATTTTCTTGTGTCGAGTTCAAATGCTACCATCAATCTCATCTACGGCCACCTACTATCAATTAATTATCCCTTGAATAATATATATATGAGAGGATATTTTAATCTTTAATTTAAAAATAGTTTTCTAGAAATATTGATAATTATTCAAAAAAAAAAAAAAAAAATTCTAACAGCCTAACATTAGAGTCATGGGGAGAGTAAGTGTACAGAGAGATGTTATGGCCAGTGGGATTTCAAAGGAAGGAATGATTTTAGGGATAATCTGTTTTCAGTTTTTGTGGATAACTTGAATCCCACGGTTGACGTTAGAGGATTATGGGAAATTTTCAAGCCATATGGAAGGGTAAGAGACATTTATTTGTCTAAAAAAATCAGTACCATAAGACATGTCTTTGCGTTCATTCATTTCGCTTCTTTGGAGGAAGCTCAAAAGGCCTAGTTGCAAAATTGATTAATGGAATGCACATATATTGCTAGCCGATCAGGGTGAAGGTAGCGGATTTTGGCTGGTCTAGTCGGCGAACAGCGGTTTCGAGAGGGTATGCAGGGGATATAAGGCATAAGGAACATGTTTATGATCAGAAGATGAGGAATGTAGTGGTTGGTAATATGGGTGGTTATAACAATATTCAGTCTAGACAGTCTCATGCGAGGGTGGTAAAAGAGTCGGTAGGTAGGTATGGACATCAAGATCAGTTTCAAGAGGCTAATATGAGGATTCAAAATCAGGGGACAAAGCAGGAGAAGGTGCATCAGAATGCGAAGATGAAGAAGAATGTGGAGATTATGAACTGGGATGATAATATGTGTGATTCAAGTTGGTTGGAGTATAGTGTGGTGGGCGTGTTAAAGTCTTTCTTTGATATATCAGCCGTTATTAAAGATCTGTTGAAGAGACAGATTTTCTTTACATTTTATTACTTAGGGGACAAAAATGTCCTATGGTTATTTAAATCATTAAAGGATCGAGAGTTCTTTATGAAAGAGAGGGTCTTATGGAAGGATTATTTCTCGTATGTTAGTGCATGGAGTCCATCAATCACTCCCCAAGCTAGTGTGGCATGGGTGGAATTCAGAGGGATTCCATTGGACTGCTGGTGTGAGGATCTGTTCAAGAGATTGGGATGGGCAGTGGGAGAGACCTTGCTGATTGAAGAAGAGACTCTGGATAGAAGCACCCTGGCTAATGTAAGAGTTCCAATGCTGATACTAAATGGTCAGTTATGCCATGATGTAGTAAAGGTAGTGTCAAGGAATAGGACATTCAATGTCACGGTGAGAGAGGATTTAGAATCTATTAAGTATAAAATGTTATTGAATTGGCTAGGTCTTTATTGGGATGAATCCGACTGTGAGACTAGTTCTGATAAGGCGGTGGATAAGGTTGATAGGTGTGGAGATTCAAATTTCGAGCAACAAGACCAAGAGATGGGTGGTAAGCCGGTGTCTGATCAAGTTGAGCCGCAAAAGAATTATGGTGAAAAGGCAAAGAGTAATGATAAGGGGAAGTATGTGTCTGATTGGTATGTGGAGGAAACAGATGCTTCGGTTTCTAGTAAGGCAATTATGGAATGTGGTGATCAGTTGAAGAATATTGGTGGAGGTATTAATGAGGTCAATGATAAGGTAGCTTTAGCAACGAATAAGGGTGATTGTAGTAATTTCTCATATGAGGATTTTAATTTAAGTAAGAAATTAAATACCTATTTAGTTTATTGGGAATCCATTAACGAAGGATTGGGCGAAGTTTTGGGTTGGAATATTATTATTGATTTGGGTTGTGGGTTGGTTCAGGAAAATAGACAGCTTTCAAGATTGAGCCTTAACATGGTTAATAGGTCTACCTCTAAGGAGACGGGTTCTACTTCATCAAATAAGACTCAATCCAATAATGTGTTACACTAGAATGTTGATGCATCTGTGAACTCTGTTTCACATGTATCTGATTCTTTGCCTTCCAGTCATCACAGTGAAAAGGTAAAATTTAAAGGAATTTCGATGATTCGGAATAGCAAGCTTTCTAAGAATGGGGGAAAAGGGATAAGCTCTTGCAAGAGGCATGGCATGGTAACTCGAAAAGATAGATTGCAGGAAGTTCAAGTTTCAGGTGGTTTGGGGTCCTCTGGTAAAAGGAAAGCATTTGCAATGGATATATGAGATTTAGAGACAGAGGTAGAAAGTTATTGAAAAAAAGACTGAGTTTGGTCTCCTAAAAGTGTTGATTGCAGGTTAGTATGGTGAGGGATTGCACGTTTCTGAGAAGGTTCAGCAGACAGTTAATTGGCGTCTTAGTGAAGAGATTGCAAAAGTGATAGAGGTGGGTATTGCGTTAGGCTTTGATTTCAATGGAAAGGTGGATTGTGTTTCACAAGAAATTAGGAGAAAGGTGGTAAAGGATAGGTTACGAGTTAATGGCCAGTAATGATTTTGCTATCTAGTTCCTTTGAAAATTGGTCTCCATTTTTTTTTAATGATTATTCTTTCTTGGAATATAAAGGGTTTGGAAAGATATGAAAAGTGTAGGGTTGTCAAGAATCTGGTACGTAGCCATAAACCCATTTTGTTATTCCTTCAAGAAACTAAATTGAATCATTTTGATTCAAGATTGATTAAATCGATTGGGGGATCTTGGTTGAATAAAGGTGTAGGGGTGGATGCAATGGGTTCTGCTGGATGCTTATTGACATTGTGAGATGAGGAGTTCTTTGTGGTGTCAGCTGTCATCTCCAATGAGTGTAGTATTATTGTGTTTGGTATGTTAACAAAACAGAGGAAAGAGGTAAACTTTTGCAATGTGTACGCAGCAAACCTAGAGGCGGGCAGAAAGGAGCTATGGCAATTCATTCTCAATGTACAATCTTCATTGTCTAGTACGTGGGTCATATATGGTGATTTTAATACAGTGTTGGATCAAGGTGAGAGACAAAGGGGGATTGGTAGTAGAAGGTCTATGCGAAATTTCAAGTAATTTATAGATTCGGCAGGGGTTGTTGACTTGCCATTACAGGGTATGACATTTACTTGGACAAATAACATGAAAGTTGGTTCGTGGGCAAGGCTTGATAGATTTCTTCGCTCTCCTTAGTTTCTATCATGGTTTTCATCTGTTCTTTAGAAGGGGTTCTGTACGAAATAGGGAGCCGGATACTAAATAGGGACCAAGGCCATTCCGAGTTCTAAATGAGTGGGTGGATGACAAGGGATTGAAGTCAGGAGTTAGGGAAGTCTAGAAAAAATTCAAAGGTGGGGGTTCTTATAGTATTAACATTTTAAGAAAATCTAAGGCTGTGAAACAATACATGAGGGCTTGGACTAGAGAGCAAAGAGTGAGCGGAGATAATACAAAAATACTGGAAAAAGAACTTAGTGGTATAGAAAAGAAGGCAGAGGTAGAAGGCTGGTCCGAGTGGCTTGGGCAAGAGCGAAAATGTTGTTTGGTTAAATTATGGTTGTTCATTTGACGCGAAGATTAGAAGTAGAGGTAAGTAACGATGGTGAAATGGTTGAAGGAGGGCGATAGGAATATAAGATTCTTTCACATTATGGCAAACATGAGGAAAAAAAGAAACTGCATTGAGGAAATTCTTATCAATAACAGTCTATGCGTTGGCCCGACTCAGGTGAAAGAAGGTATCTTTGGATTCTTTAAGAATCATTTTCAGAGGAAGTTAACGTGCAGGATAAGGATTTCAGGTCTTCCAATTAATCCATTATCGGTATCCGACAGTTTGGCGTTGGAAGTAAAGTTTTCATTGGATGAGGTTTGGATTGCATTAAGCGAATGTGATGATAATAAAGCTCCAGGTTCAGACGGTTTTAATTTGAATTTCATTAGATCCAATTGGGAGGTTGCCAAGGAGGATTTTTTTAGGATTGCTGGAAGGATTCTACAAAGATGGTTCAGTGGTAAAACATCTAAACAATACATTCTTAGCTTTGATTCTGAAGGTTCGAAATTCGCTTCATTGAAGAACTATATGCTAATTAGTTTGGTTGGGGCTGCTTACAAAATCTTGGCAAAAGTGCTTGCCAATAGATTGAAGAGGGTGATGGATAAGATAGTCAGTCATGTAAAAAGAAGGAAAATGGTGGTCTTCTTGTTAAGTTGGACTTTGAGAAGGCATATGACAGCGTCGATCATGAATTTTTATACGAAGTCATAAGTAAGATGGGTTTCGGGTCAAAGTGGATTGATTGGATTCGGGGTTGTGTATCTTCTCCAATGTTGTCGGTTCTGGTTAATGGTAGCCCGACAAAGGAGTATTTGATGGGTAGAGGCCTTCGACAAGGGGATCCATTATCCCCATTTTTGTTTAATCTGGTGGTGGAAGTACTTCGTTGTATGTTTGGGAAAGCTAGAGAGTTGGGTCTGGTTAGAGGTATTGGTTTTCATAGTGAGGCGGTGCATTTAACACATCTCTAATTTGATGATGATACGATGTTGTTTATTTAACCAAGCATGGATTATTCACTGAATGCAAAAAGGATCCTAAGATGTTTTGAGCTTGTATCGAGTCTCAAGATTAATTATCACAAGTCATATCTTGTCAAAATTGGAAAAAATCTTCCAGGGGATGAGGATTGGGCTACCGCGTTCGGATGTGTTTTCTCTTCGTTGCCAATTACGTATTTAGGATTGTCATTGGGTGCTAACTCTAACAGGGAAGTCATTTGGAGTCCGGTTATTAATAAGGTGGAAGATAGATTGGCATCTTGGAAAAGGGGATTTATGTCCAAATGGGGTAGGCTTGTCCTCATAAAGGTTGTTTTATCAAGTTTACCAACATATTATATTTCGGTTTTTGGTGTTCCGGTGGGGTGGCTAAAAGAATTGAAAAGCTACAAAGAGATTTTTTCTAGAACTATAGTGTTATGAAAAGCTTGTCCTCATAAAGGTTGTTTTATCAAGTTTACCAACATATTATATTTCGGTTTTTGGTGTTTCGGTGGGGTGGCTAAAAGAATTGAAAAGCTACAAAGAGATTTTTTCTGGAACGATAGTGTTGTGAAGAAAAAAGTCCATGCGGTGGATTGGGGGTCGGTTTGTCAAAGTAAGAGGTGTGGGGGTTTAGATATTGGTCGGATTAAGGATAAATGTATTAGTTTGTTGGCTAAATGGATTTGGCGCTTTGGGAAGGAGCACTCCTCTTTATGGAAGAAGGTATTGTGTGCAAAATATGGGTTGAGGAATGATGGTTTAGTTTGGGATTTTCAGGATATCAAGTCTTATTATCCTTTGGTTAAATCGGTGAACAAACTTTTGATTGATGGAAAGGCTTCAGCTAATATTATTAGTAATGGTTTCCAGGTGATTGTTGGTTCGGGTGAGAGAGTGAGGTTTTGGAAGGATTTACGGTGGGATTCCATCCTTTTAATGAGTGCTTTTCCTATGATGTATGGTAGATGGGTGGGATCGGTTTGGACTTGGGAAGTGAAGTTGAGAAGAACATTATTTGATTGGGAATTACAACAATGGAATGCTTTCATGCTTGCTGTGAACTGCATCACTATTAGAAACGATATTCTGGATGCTTTGGCTTGAAAGTTTTGCACGAATAGGTGTTTTTCGGTTAAATCTTTTAGAAGATGTCTAAAGGATTCAGGGGGTTTAAGTGATTTAGAGGTCAGTCCTCTTCTTTGGCATGGCTTTGTTCCACCTAAGGTGGAGGTATTTATATGGCAGTTATTCAAAGGCAGAGTGATGGTGAGAGAAGTGTTAGTTTCGTTCGGAATGGTTCAGCTGTCTTCTACTGCGTGTCCTTTGTGTGGTAGTGTGTCGGAGTCTATTAATCACCTGTTCTCACATTGTGTGTGGTCTTGGAAGTTATGGTCTTCGGCTAAGGGTTGGTGGGGGATTAATTCTCCCAATAATGGTGAGTTGTATGATTGGATGATTGGCTGGTCTGGTTTGTGCGATTCTAAATCAAGGCAAAGGGCATGGAATGTATTGTTTTGTGCAATATGTTGGACTATTTGGGAATTCCGAAACTGTGTGGTTTTTAGAGGCAAGGAAGCAATTTTCTAGCTATGGATTCTATCAGATTTAGAGTGGCCTGCTGGTTCAAAAGTTTTGGAGCTGGTTCTGGAGATGATCTAACAATTTTGCTGTTAGATGTGGCGGAGAGGTGTATTGATAGTCAACATTCAAAGGTGAAGCTACATTGTCCTTGGTCACCTCCTATAGATCACAATCTTATATTCAATGTGGATGGTTCCTCTAAAGGTAATCCGGGATTTGCAGGAATTGGGGGTGTGTTGCGTGATGCGCGAGGGAAAGTTTTATGCTTATGTTCTTCCTCTGTTAGCATTGCAGATTCTATAATGGCTAAAGCCTTAGCTATTCATAGAGCTTGTGATTTGATATCCTCGAGAATGAGGCTTTTGAATCGCAACATAACAATTATGAGTGATTCTAAATCGGTGGTCTCATGGATTAATGGTGAAGGTTTTGGTAAGCTAAGTCTTGTTAACATAATATATGACATAAGGCAATTTATCATGTCTACGGATTCCATCAAGTATACTCCAAGAAGTGCTAACTCACTGGCGAATTATTTGGCCAAGGCAGGGTCTGGTATACAAGAAGATAGATTGGAATGGGGGCTTTGTGTCTGTATGCGCTGTTATTGAAAGTTCTTTTGGTGTTTAGATGTTGTTATTTTAGTGGAGTTTTATTTTTTGACAATGTTGTTTTGATGGGTTGTTGAGGCTTCAGTGGGGTTTCAGTTGTATCAGGTTGGGTTTTGCGTTGTTTGTTGTTGCCTCTTCTGTGCGGATGTTTGAGTTTGTTTCTCCAGGTGTTATGGGTGCCTTGTACTGCCCCTGGTGTTTTTTCATTGCTCTGTTTCGTTTTGGTTTGTCAATCAAAGGCTCCATTTTACTATTAATAATATTAAAGCAGTTTTAAAAAATAAATAAATAAATATAAATATAAATTAAAAAAAACCTTCTTGACAATGTTCCAACAAATGAAAACTTTAAAAAAGAGAATCGTTATTTAAAAATTTAAAAAAAAAAAAAAAAAAAATCTGAAAGTTTTCATTGAATCATAGTTGATTATAATTTTAATGTTATGTAATTATATCATCGTCTTATTCACAATGTATAAATCAATTGTCAGATAACAACTAGTCAACTACCATCAAGATTTACATAATCTTATAATTCATGATCAGAAAATTAATTTCTTAAAACATTATATGTATATGTATAGTATACATCTTGTGATGCAATGCATATTGGAATAATTAATTAGGTCAAATATGTTGTAAATGAAGAAGGAAGACTTATAGTTATAGTATTCAACCCTTCGTATACCCACATGATGACATGCCTCTTAAAAGCTAGCTAAATGTCAACTTTCATTATATTATGAGATGAAATTTGCCAAGCTTGACTCTCTGATTATCCATGCATGAAAATATGTTCTATATGAAAAATGAAATAGATGATGATGCAGCCAAATTGTCAGAGAACCTAGCTAGTTGTTGCTGCATGTGCTTATCACTTCATCATATATATTAATTAGAAGAGTAATGCTAGAAGACGATATAAGGTAGATCCGGTAGTAAAATCTCTTAGATCTGCACCATGAGATTGAAGGTTTGAGTCCTCCCCCTCCCAAAAAAACCTGTCAGTTTATTTAATAGTCGATACTTAAAAAATAAATAAATAAATAAATAAAATATAAAAAAAAAGGTGAAATCGGGATTTCTAACATCACTCTAATTAGAAATATTCCTTCGTGACCGTGTTCTGTTGCAACCTTGATTCCTCTGTTTTCTGCCTGTTGTTTTAAGCGCGTTTGCCTCTTGGACTTTCTTCTCTTTGTTCTGTTCTTGTTGTAGCCGTCGTTGGTCTTGCTTGACTTGTCAATAAATTTGTCGTTTAAAATTTTTTTTAAAATTCCTCAAAAATTAGTAGTATTGCAAATTTAGTTGGATCATCTCTTCACTTCACCTAAGTATTATAATAAATGAGTAATTATAAAATAAATATTTCTGAGTCCTTTTTCTTTTTGTATATAAATATTAAAACCTTTGAAGAATATGGCGGAGTCAATATTTTTTATATGAAAATGTCATAGCACTAAAATAAAATATTTGATGGAGGCCATACCGAAAACCCAAAAATAAAAAAAATAAAAAAATTAAGGAAAATTGCATTATTTTTGTGAAATAAATCTTTACTTTTCTGGAGTAAAGTGGCGCTGTGCCCCCTGTGAGCGCGCTCCCCTTGATCACTCGATCGCTGGAATATCTCAGTGCAAAACAGCACCCTCAAATCTACGTACATATATATATATATAAATATATCGGTCCCGTTCCTATCAAGATATCCTTATATAACTTTATCAGGATATTGAATGTAAGTCACTCATTTATAAAAGTGATTTGACAAGTGCATACATACCAAGTCAAAGTATGTAAAACGAGTGACTCACATGAAGATATCTTAATAGAATTATATAAGGACATTGAATGTTTTGTGATGATTAATTTGACAGCATTATGAATCGGGTTAGAATAGTAATATCTTACAACGGTCGATGGGAGCAGTTACCCGACGGAAGTCAAAGGTTTGTTGGATCGGATAACCAGGGAATGTATGTGTCAAAGGATATGACTTACGAAGAATTGGTGGCGATCGTGCATACCATTGTGAATTATGATGTAAACAAATTCAATGTTGATCTGTCATCAATATCAATTGTTCCTGGCAGTACATGTCGCACATTTATAAGAAATGACAACGATGTGCAGTTTATGCTAGAGGAAGATCGAGTTATCCCTCAAGTATGTGTCAGTGTAACTGAGAGGACAACTGGAGATGTGATCGGGAATGATATTCCTTCTCTTGAAAATACCCAACAATTAGGATCCTTTAGCGGTAGCAACCAAGTGTTCACCCAAAGAATTGCCACCGAAGGTGGGGGAAACATGTGTGGTGTCCCACCGGTAGCGGTCGACCATGAAGATTTAGTTGAACCTCAATTTGACGATGTGTTTGGTTGTCAAAATGAGCAGTACAATGAGCAGAACAATTACCCGAACCCTGAGGTGGATAATGAGGCAAATAATGAACAGGTTAATGATCGGGATGATGATCTACAAAATGTTGATGAAGACCCTGAACAAATTGAAACACGAGGTAGACATGTACAAGGAGTTAGTTGCACTCCACTTGATATGTCTGGGCCTTCCGAGGTCCGGTATAATGTAACAGCATCTGCAACGTGGGTTATTCCCGGAGCAGATTCATACTCGTTTGGTATTGATACAACTAGCACCTTGACAGCGCCAGAACCTAAAACCATGATTTATAAAGGTTAATTTTTTCCAAGTAAAAAGGATTTGACAACGCTAGTTGGCCATTTTGCAATGCATCATAACTTTGAATGGAAGGTGAAAGGTCCAATAAGACAACTTTACATTTGGTTTGCATTATTGACGATTGTACATGGAAATTAAGAGCAGTGAGGAGAGATGAAGGAACGTACTTTCAAGTCAGAAGTTTTGTCAACGAACACAGTTATCCCTTGGAGGAGATTCACCATCGCCACCGACAAACTAGTGCAATCATAATTGGAGAAATCAATGCACCTAGACTTCAATAACATGATGGTCGTCTCATGCGTCCCAAGGACATCATCGCCGATATGAAAATAATGTATGGCATACAAATCATGTACAGTAAGGCACACGATGGCCTTCAATATGCATTATCATTGACCTATGGAACGCATGAAGAAGCTTTCCAACTCTTGTCATCTTTTGCATACGTTCTGGAACAGCAAAATCCTGGCACAATCACAGACTTACAGTGCACTGACGATGATAAATTCCTCTACTTTTTCATGTCGTTAGGGTCCTCAATTAGAGGTTTTCGGAGGTGTATACGTCCTGTGATTGCAGTTGATGGTACCCATTTGAAGGGAAGATTCAGGGGTACAATGTTTGTGGCAACTGCACAAAATGGAAACGAACAGGTGTATCCAATTGCTTTTGGATATGGTGACTCAGAAAACAATCTTTCATGGGAATGGTTTTTGGAATGCTTGAGGGGTGCCCTTAGTAATATAGATGATCTGGTTTTCATTTCCAATCGTCATGCAAGCATTGAAACGGGGATTTCTAAAGTGTTCCTTTATGCAACCCATACCATATGTTGCTGGCATTTTGGTGAAAATATGAAAAAGCGATTCCATAGAAAGGATGTTGCTGACATAATGAATGACGCAGCTAGGTTGTACAATGAATTAAAGTATAATCGTCACATGGAGGAGTTACATAAGTTGCACAAGGCTGCATTCGATTATGCTATTGCTGCCGGTCCTCACAAATGGTCCCGCGTACACTGTCCCCAAAAAAGGTACATGGTGATGACCACAAATGTTGCAGAGTGCATAAACTAATGCCTAAAATTCGCACGGCAACTACCATTGATGACGTTGGCAGAGTTCATTAGGAATATGCTACAAAAGTGGTTTCACGATCGTTATGCAGCTGCACGGTCCATGCGTCATCGATTGACTAACACAACACATCTTGTGATCCTGAAACGGGTCGAGAAGTGCGGTTTTATGACCGTAAATCCAGTTGACTGGTACATATTCTTCGTTAGACACAAGGGGAAACAGTGGACGGTTGACTTAGCCCGCAAGACTTGCACATGCAACAAATTTCAAATTGACTTTTTTCCATGTTCACATGCATTCGCAGCGGCAAGGTACTTGACAAGCTACAATTCACACATTATATTACCCAAACGTGAATCTCACTGTTTTCATTGTTGCAGGGAGCGAAACTTGGATTTCACATCTCTGTGTGCAGACTACTACAAGAGGGAGACACTTATTGATGCATACTCAGTTCCTATTATACATGTTGGTCGTCCTTCTTCATGGGTTGTGCCATCTGACATCGCAGCGCGGGTGGTTTTAAATCCAAAGGCAAAGAGACAATCAGGTCGGCCGATGGAGGGTCGACATGCCTCGTCTTCGGAGAGGACAACCACACAGTCGTGTAGAAGATGTGGACAACCAGGACATAATAGGATGAGGTGTTCCAACCTGCCTATGGTTAATGAAAGTCCCAGTAGAATTGTCCCCGATGAATACCGTCGCAAGTGCAGCATCTATCATTCAATTGGACACAACAAACAAACGTGCCCTGATAAGGAAGGCAATCAAACATAACAAGGCAGTACAAGATGAAGACGAATTGCCACTAGAAGCACCTTGAGGAACATGTCTCCAAGTTGATGTCTTCCAACATCGTTCAGACTTTGGGAACCATACTCGATACAGTTGTGTTGTTTAAATCGTTAAGCTTTAGTTGTTCATTTTCATTGTATTTTTTAAATCGTGTAGCAATGCACTAAATTGTTCACGCACGGGTTGGAATTGAAAAAAATTAATTGATTAATGAAAATAATAAATGAATCTGTTATGTACATCAATTACAACTCAGGGAACAACCCATATATACATCATCTATACAACAATGTTGTGAAGAGAGTTACAATAAACCTCCACAGCCATCTTCTCCCGGATGGTGCCCATATCCTTTTCTTTCCAGTCGAACTCCTTCTTGTTTGCCAACAACTACTCTGCCAATCTCAAATTATGGGCACCACAATTACCGCTGCAAATCACCATATGAACAACCAATATAATGGAATTTAATTAAAACCAAGTGAGATAGAATAAAATGTTGAAACAGTCATACCCCTAATGTTGTTGGGGCACCCCACGGGATCCGTCCATGATGCTCATCCGGAAGGCCTTCTTCGACAAACTGTATGTCACATCATCCTTCGTTCTGTTGGAGTGAAACTCGACCTGATGCAACATCGAGGGTATAAACCAACGTAGGCACGCGACCTGCTTATTCCTGTACTCCCATGTAACCTCCTATCTGAATGGGTCTAACAAGTAGATCTTCCCTTGTGTGAGGTCGACGCTAGCCAGTACCCAATGGTTGAGTCCAAGGTTGTTATGTGTCTGAAATCTAAACATAGTATTAAACACATTGAAACCTTGTAATTTAAACACTCACCTAATCAACAGCGTGCCATGGCCAGTTTCCTGACGGGACTAATCCTCGGACCGTCTTCAGGTCATCATCGTGCCACTTGTGTTTCAGCATAGACCACTCTTTAGGGGGTGCGGCCACCCCACTGCCGAACATCCGCTCCCACTGAATATCTAACCATGACTGTATATAGAAAATTAACCACAATGTTAGGTAATAGATCTATTAAACACATCAATGAAAAAATGAAAACCGTATTGTACAAAAACTTACATAGAACTGGGAATCCAATACGTTGACCCTTTGAGCGTAGACAGTGGGGTATGCTCGTTGACGCTTCCGTAAAATCAACAAGTACGTATCGATGTGCTGACAATGTAAACATTTTATATTGTTAGGATTCTACCATTACTGATAAAAACTTATACAGACAGTTAAAGTAAGAAACATATCGTATCCTCCAAATCCATAAAGTTGGTTTGGAACCGTTGGAACCAAGTGACACCAACTGGTATATGTATATCCACATCACGTCTGCATAATTGCTGAAGAAGTTAGATGACCAAGTTGTAGGGAAAAATAATAAATAAAAGTGGTAAACGCAGCGGAAGCGATACTAAAAACGATTTAGTGACTTTTAAAATTTTTCCTTTATGAACCTTAAACCCTTTTAATCAATAAACATGCATATATGTTAACAAAAGTAAATTACCTTTTGTCGCGTGATCCGATTGACTTACGTCGATAGTAATCCGCAAGACCTTCAATCCGAGCACGAACGTGGATCACCTAGGAGCGTGGTCTCCCTTTTCTTTGAATTGCAAAACTGTGAATGGACCAAACAAAAAACTTTCTTTTCTTTGTTAGTCACAAAAACAATCAAAAGAATGTCAAAAATTATTCCGGTCACTTTTGAGTTCTCAATCTAATGATCGAAACTCGCGTGAACCTAGATCGATATCGTATACACAAGCTTATTGATGATTAAGCAATAGTATACTATCAAAGAATAATTTCACACTCTCTTTTGTCTTTTTAGAATAAAAACTCTCTCTTGGAATTAAGAAGAAGAAGAAAGAAATAAAAAACTCAAGCACAATGGATTGTGGTGGCCGAACCCTATAAGAACACATATATAGGTTGGCCGAATTTTTTCTTCTTTTTCCTTTAGGGTTGCCGAATTCTATGTAGTCTAAGATTAGGGTTGGCCGAATTCTATAATGTCACTTATATAGGGTGACTTAAATTCAACCCTAATTCTTTTCAACTTAATAGACTTCAAACCCTAATCAAACTCCTTGATTTTTATTCTTTTATTTTTGACTAAATAAAAAGACTCCTTATTTGATTAAATAAATAAAACTAATTTATTTATTTCCTTGTCAAACACGTCTTTTACTTTTAGGAAAGATTTGTTTCTTTAATTAAACAATTAATCAATAAATTAATTAATTCTTATTTAATTAAAACAAATGAAACAAAATAATATTTTAGGTTAAAATTTTAACCTTGCCGCCCCACTTGATTAAGATTGGGCCTAACATTATTTTCTTATTTCATTTAATCCATTGGACTTTAAATAAAAAGCCCACATGTGAACCAGACTCATTCTTACTAAAAGAAACAAGCCCACATGTCTTTCATTAATATATTAATATAATTGAGCAGCCCATTACTTAAATAATGTGTAAATTATATTCTTAATATATTAAATGCAATTCTAGATGGACCCTTAAATTGGTCCGGTAGAATATATCAAGTGATCCATGCAAGTCCGTGTGGATTGGGGATCTTGGCGGGCCATCTAAATTTAAGCTTCAATAGACATAACCTAATCACAATCAATAAATGATTCACTTAGGTCCGATCCATTAATTTTAACTCATTCCACTAAAGAGCTAAAACTGAACTCTTAAATAAAGATAGAAAAGGAAGATGCTCCTCATTCATACCCTAGACAATCATATTGGAGATAGTGTATCCTCGTGATTAATATCAGTAATCGCCAAGAGTTCATAGACCGCCTATAACTCTCCAAGTTACCATATTTACTCATATGACCACGTTTTGAACTTGGATATTTTGACTTGTCCAGAAGCCATGTTTTCAATAGACACTATCGAAAACTCAACGTTGAGATTTAATATCCAATTACCTCAAAACATCCATATGATGATATTATACTCTCATTTAATTAAATGGAGCCACGATGTCCATATCTATAAATGAAGTCCTCTATCGATTAACAAATAAATATCACCAAACTATCGAGGATAGACTATGCGATATAATCGTACTCATTGATAACTCAAATGATATCACTTGCAACCATAAGTCCATCATTTATCTCAGGATTAAGATAGACCTCCGATTGTCCTGATAATGAAAAGACTATTATCTATTGACGGTTCTAGATAAAGCTTTTCATTGTGATCCAGTTCAATGCACCCAGTGCACTAGATCCTTTTGCTCTAAGACACTCCGATGATTTTAGACTCATCATATCTCATTTGATCCCACTCAAATGCTAGCAAAAGAATTTTACAACTTTAACAAGATAAAGGTGCCCAACCTTTAACTTAAGTTGTGAACATTATTCAAGACTAACTAAAGAATTGTGTCTACCACATACATATCCAGATGTACGAACAATTCTTCTTTTCCCATAGTCTTTAGACCTTATGATTATTTACTTTGACAATTATAATATAAACTATAAATGCTATACGATTTGTTAAACCAAAAATCTCTTTATTAATATGAAAAAGATTGTTAATTATAACATTACACTCTTGCTATTGAGCATAATCCTAACACAAGTAATATTAATTAAAAGATTGTGTAATGAACGATTATACGTACAATTCCCCCGTGGTGTTCCTCTTGTAGGCTTGGTACGCAATAACATGGTTAGGATCTAACAAATCATAGGGCTTGAATGCACGCACTGATGACGCTGGCCTAGTCCTTAGCTTTTTCGGCCTACATGGGTCAGTGTATGGGGTCATCAGTTGCAAACCTGGCCTGCGAACTCGCAACTGACGCTGAATCTAGGGCGGACTACAGGCTCCAGAACTAGACTCCACTGGAGGTGTGTACAGTGAGGAGGATCTCTACCTCCGTGGATTGCTGTGAGGAGGGCTGCGTTGTGAGGACGATCTTTGCCGCCGTGTATCTCTATGATGAAGGCTGTGATGTGAGGAGGATCTCTCCCGCCATGTATCTCCCCGAGAAGGGCTGCGCTCTAAAGATGATCTCTCCCTCCGTGTATCAATCTCCCTCCCTGTATCAAGCTGATGAGTGGGGGAGTTACGCCTGGATCCCTTCAAGGGTCGCACTGCGCTGTGCCAGGTCATGTGGAAGAACATGTGGCACAGATCCACCAGGTGGCTCCCATACCAGAAGTCCTGTCTCTATACCAGCACTGTCGTCAGGTAAAACTGGAGGAGGCACCTACTCCAATAGTGATATCTCTGTACCACCGGGTACCTCTGTTCGTTCTGTCATAACATGACCCGGCTAATCAGATATTGTGTCTGCAGTATGTGCCTCCATAGTAGGTGTCTGCTCATGTATGGTTTGTGGATCTATCCTATGCTGATGTGTACCTGTCCTGCCTGTGGGACTAAAGTCTCCGTAATGGTCATCGAATGGTGGACCATCCATACAGGACTGCGATTTCTGACCCTGACCCTGACCCTGAAGCGCCCGGATCATATCCAACAACTCTTGATACTGCTGATCTCACTTCTCATCACTCTTTCGGATAGCCTCCATCACATCAACCCGTAGAGATTGGACAGCATCCATCACTTCAGCGAATTTATGATCTCAACCTTGAAACGATTTGAAACTCTGTCAGCACTTAAACTGTTCACTTGATTGAAATTAAATAATGTGGTTATAATATTTTTTACATACCTGTGGATGCCCGCCAACGCCTCCTCGGGAATCACCTCTAGGTCGAGACTGTCTGGGCATAGTGAATCGTACCCGTCTATGCCTCTCAGGACTCTCACCGCGACCCTCCGAAACTGAATCACCCTTAGGTCGAGGCTGTCTGGGCAAAGTGAATCGTACCGGCTGAAGCCTCATGGGACTCCGACTCCGACTCCGACTCCCACCTTCCTGGTCTGAACCTTTTGTATCGTTGGGTCCGGAATACGCACCATCCCTATCACTGGGTCCGGAATAAGGACCCTCCTTATCACTGGGTCTGGAATAAGGACCCTCCATATCACTAGGTCCGAAATACGTACCCTCCGTATCAATGGGTCCAGCACTCCTACGTCGGTCGTGCTCCGGGACGTGACCAGGTATATCAGCAACATCGACATCATACAAACTGCCTCTCAGGTCTATTCCTTCGTAGTAACGTTGAGCCATCTCAACACTCGTCGGCACCAATTCACGCCATGCAAACATCTGAAATCAGAGTTAGATCATTGTAATTGTATACATACTAAAAACTATGAAAATTAATAACAACAATACTTACCCTTTCAGTGAAAATGCCATCCAGTTTTCTCCCCCACTGTCGCTGACTCAACTCCCATTTCAGAATACGTGGGGGTGGTAGCTCGGAGATTGCCCTACGGGTCCCACATTTTTTATTCCCAAGCTCGGGGATAACCTCAAAAGCAAATATCTGTATAATATATAAGTACGATAAGAAGTAAATACATTAGTCATATAAAAAAAATTATAATTAAAATACGGATTCAAATTTTAAATTCTCACCAATAGTGCGTGCGGTAGACCATATATGTTGTACGTCTCAGTTGTGTGTACGTCAGCACCCCTTTCTTGTTGTCGTTGTTCAAACCGCTCCCATCGACCATCCAACGCATGCTTGAAACAATAAATTGACCGCCTATACACGTGTGCACCCCACGGGAAAGCATCAAAAGCGTCCAAGTCCTCCACTAGCCTCCACTGCCATACTGGAACTTTATCTCGCTCGTCTACCCCCATCAGTATCCGGTTTAGCATAAATAATAAGCATAGCTTTACCGCATCTTACTGCTCCACAAAAATACCAATCCGCAGCACCGCTCTCAACTCTTCAAACTCGATGTCTCTACCCTGGAAATACCGCTCGTGTATGCCATTCTCTACCATATCATACCTTGCCGTGTCGGGAATGACTCCGAACTTCAAACCAGTGATTAGACAGAACTCAACCTTCGAGAACCGGACCGAATGCTTACCTAACAAAAATCTCATCTCATCTTCCGGCCCATCGTGATGCAACTCGGGCAAAAGCAGTCGATGGACAATCCTAGCCGAAAAATGAATCTCACATGCATCTTTAGGAAATGACCAAAACACGACTCAGTATACCGACGTCGGTCTTCGATCCTCAGATGTTCAGGTACGCTATTAAATGCGTTGTCGATATCAACCAAGTCATAGAAATGGTCATGCCGTATAATTTTTCCCTTGAACCATTCTCCCACTGGGGTTTTAAGTGACTCCTTTAGCTGATTCTTTATCTGCATTCACAGAAAAAAAGCATATGAGTTCATGAAAAGGCTCGGGCAGTGTATGAAAATGCTCGGGTAATGTATCAAAAGGCTCGAACACTTCAGTAAAAGGCTCGGGTAGTGTATCAAAAGGCTCGGGTAGTTTGTGAAAAGGCACGAACACTTCATTAAAAGGCTCGGGTAACGTTTGAAAAGGCTCGAACAAAAAGGCTCGAATAACAGTTCAAAAAGGCTCGATTACAGTTCAAAAAGGCTCGAAATAAAAGGTTGAAAAGGCTCGATAACAGTTCAAAAAAGCTCGAAATAATGTTCAAAAAGGCTCGAAGTAAAGGTTTCAAAAACATCTTTAAAAAGGTACAAAATGCACGAAATCACTTCAAAAATGCTCCATAGCAGTTCAAAAAGGCACGACAAAAGTACAAAAAGGCTCGAAATCACTTTAAAAATGCTTGATAACAGTTAAAAAAGGCACGATAACAGTACAAAAAGGCTCGAAATCACTTCAAAAGGCTCGATAACAGTTACAAAAAGCTCGATAACAGTTACACAAGGCACGATAACAGTACAAAAAGGCTCGAAATTACTTCAAAAAGGCTCGATAACAGTTACAAAAGGCACGATAACAGTACAAAAAAGGCTTGAAATCACTTCAAAAAGGCTCGATAATAGTTACAAAAGGCACGATAACAGTACAAAAAGGCTCGAAATCACTTCAAAAAGGCACGGTAACAGTTACAAAAGGCACGGTAACAGTACAAAAAGGCTCAAAATCACTTCAAAAAGGCTCGATAACCGTTAAAAAAGGCACGATAACATTACAAAAAGGCTTGAAATCACTTCCAAAAGGCTCGATAAAGATTCAAAAACACTCATAAACCCAGATCTTCATCGTCTTCAAAAGAAATTTTTTTCTTAAACTAAAACACTAACCTACTCTCATCAAACAAACATAATGAACAACAAATCAAATCAAACTTAATCTACATCAAATACACAAAACTTATCTATAACAAAAATGCGTGAGAAACAAAAATTTACTGGTCTCGTTTTTGTTCGTCCTTCAGTTCTATTCGACATCGGTACTGTAGCGCCGTCGCCGGTGGTTCGCCGTCAGATTTTGGTCCGCTAAAGCACTGTTGCGCCGTCGGGGTTTCTCTCTCTGATCTTTTCTTTCAACGTTTCAAAAACAGACAAAGCGACAAAAAAATGGGTAATTTTATCTGGTCACATAAAATGGTGGTTTTTAAACTTAAATTAGTAGCTTGGTGCATGTTCCCCAAAAAGCGTTTCAAATTGTGACATTTAAATTTCGAACCCTATATATATATATGTATATATATATATATATATATATCTATATGTAATCTCAATTATTGAAAGTAAATATACTCGATCGTGCTAGAATTTGTGATACTAAACTAATTATGGTTATTGTCTTATTGATTTATGTATCATGTAAGATTGAAATGTAGTTCGAGAGTATAAGTACTCTGAAAGAGACTAAGGATTGAAGTCATGAATTTCCTTGTTACCGTTTTTCTTGACGTTTTCCTTTTAAGGGGTTAGGTTTTTATGGCCCCACTGTTTTTGTGTTCTTTTATTTTCTTTCAATAAATTTTCCCTACGTATTGAATGAGTGCCGGATATGTGCAACCAACTGCATGTCATAGCATATACTGCCATGCTGGTACCTGATTCTTCTTCAAGAGAGAGAGAGAGAGATATCGACAAGTCAATAGTGAGGGAAAATCATAAATGTAAATTGACATACATGTGAAACAAATTGAAAATTGACAGATATATATGAATTATAGGATAGAAAAAGTCAAGGGATATATCAACTTCTTGAGATGAAGGATCATGAGGTGGTCATAAATTTATATTGCACTAAAACTTTTTGTTTTACACGTGAAAAATAACAAGAGTTTGAGCCTATATATATATATATATATATATATATATATATATATTGATAAGAGGTATCATGAATCCATCTCCGACCACGTCTCATCTTCACATCTTATCTCCACATGCATCAGCTGATTCAGCTTTGTGCATGTCCGACACATTTCTTCATGCTTATGTTATGAAGCAATTTCGAGAATAAAAAAGTGATATCAATATCACATATCATATTCAGCTAATGAATCGACTACATGAACTGGTCTTAGAATCAAATCTTTCAGGAAAACTTTTCAAACGTACTTACACAATCTGGAAATAAGATTTTTTAATTAGCATTGAGTCAAAATAAAATAAAATGAAACTCAAACTTTGTTCTTCATAAAAATGTGTCTAAAATGTGTTCATGGTCGTGTATGTAATGTGGATGTGGTCCATGTCACATGTGGATGTGGCTCATGTGGCTTAGTATGAAGTGCAGTGAATGCAATCATTCTTCACATGACAGTGTACGTTATCATAAAGGCTAAAACTTGGGTGCAGCATATATGATGCACCATGCATCTCCCGCCACATCAGTACTGGCATGGCAGCATCGGGATGGGAGATACATGGTGCATTGGATGCACACAAGACCCTCTCTATCATAAAATGTGAATGCATGTGGCTTCAAATCGGAGCATCTTCACTAACTAGCCGATGTACTAGCTAGCTAGCTAGCTCTCTCTGAATGGTTTGGTTAATGAGCAGTTTAAATATCCAGGCTGCGTCGAGACAACGAGTCCCGAGCAAAGACATTATACACGTATAAGAAAGAAAGAAAAGAAGTTAAGGGTGTCGATTATAGTTGGCATTTATACTCCGATGCTCTAAAGAAAAAAAAAACACGGATATGAACTGATGTCCATGTCTCATCTTCACATCCGATACATTTCATGTTCATGTTTTACACTTTTTTTCTTAATGTCACAGTTCACATACCATAAACCTTGATATTTCATCTTAAATATTTTGTTAAAGAAAAAAAAAAAGATGTTGAACTTGAATGTAGCATAGCAATATAATTTCTTTATTATTTAGTACTATATGATTATGAAATTCGTTGTTTTTTTTTTTTTTTTTTTTTTCAATTTCTTTTTTTTAATTTGGTTCTTCTCATATGAAATTTATGAGTTTTGAGAGATGAACAATAACAAATTAATGAAAATATATACTTTTGAAGTGTAGTTTAGTCAGATTACTAGATCTCTGTTTGACTTAATATTGAGAAATCTGGAGCTCATAATGAATAACATGAGAAAAATATAATAACAATCCGATGGACATAAACGTATTTTGTTTTTCTATCTGAAAATCATCGTAAATGCACGAGTCGTAGGGCTCGTATAGCAGCACAAACTAGGTTTGTTCCTCGAAGAACTTTGAAAGAAACAAACTTGAATAAACATCCATACAATCCTCACATCGATCCCCTAGTAAGGGGATTAGTTACACAAGACAACACAAAGAAGAAATGATTAAGAGAAAACCCATGTGGATGTGCAAAATTCTCTCTATCTTCAAGCTTGATTCCAGATCTCCAAGTTCTCCTCCTTGTAAAATGCCAACTAGTGTAGAAATTGGTGGATTATGGTGGATTTTTGTTGAGGAATATGGTATCTTGCTAGATTTAGGTTGCAGGTCGTAATGTAAGGGTATTTATGTGGGGTTGCCAAAATTAGGTCTGAAACTCGTCATATGCTGAGCTGAATATGATTTTCGCTGTACTCCTAAGCGAAACTAAGACAGCGAAAAGAAGTTCCAGTGAGGTTCGCTGTCCATCAGAGGGAAGCTTGGACAGCGAACCTTACTTGACTTCTTTTCGCTGTTGAGTTGCACAGTATTTTCGATGTCCTTCCGCCCAAAAGCTGGATGGCAAAATCTACTGATGTTCTTTTCGCTGCTGGATTCGCTGTCCATCAGAGCAAAAGCTGGACAGCGAAGGCATCTGGACATAATTTTGCCTTGAGAGCGAAGTCTGAACAGCAAAAGTCTGTGTACTCCTTTCGCTGTGCTTCTTGGCGAATATGGCAGCGGCCAACTTTCTTCATGGTTTTGCCCCAAATCCTGCTATCTTTGCACAAATGCCCCTGCCAATACAAAAAACCTGCAAAAAGCTTATTTAACACCAATAGATCCAGATTTTACCCAGGAATCGACCAAAGGCTTTGGAAATAGGAGCTAAACTCTAGTATCAACTTGGTGCGATCACAATCTAACACCAACCCATCACACTATTATATTGTAATATTTAAAATTGAGAAATAAAACTGTACAAGGAAACAAAAGATTTGACCATGCAGATCTAACACCTCCGGAAAGAATGATAATTTTAAGAAATAAATCCAGCACTCATTAAAGAAGCTGATTAAAGGAAAATAATGGGAACAAAAAATATACATGGCTCAGTGTTTTTCATGGACACACAGTGAAATGCCAGTCTAGGCTAGGCTATTTCAGAGACTCAAAATTACATACATGTTTTGAATTTAGAATTACAACAAAAGATCCCTATGGATCCTCAAATGTACACAAAATAACTCATCTCTATAAGACCTATAGTCCAAAGAAGTTCCATCGTGTAAAGAGAAAAAAAAAAAAGAGTTTCCAGACCGCTATTTACTATGTGATCGCCTAAGGGATCCACTACTGATGAGCTCGACAACACGAAAATGGTTGGAACACCAATAAGAAAACATTCTCTCAAAGTCCAACCCATTTTACCCATCTGAATACCTTGCCTACTCTGAAGGGCAACTCATAGTCTTTGGCAACATCAGGCTCCCTCCTTGCAGCTTCAGGTTCAGACCACTCGTACACTCCACGTTCTAGCTGACCACCCGGGACTGTGTTGTCCAGGATGACAGCAAAGAGGAACGCAATCACCATGTTCAATGATAATAATGTATTCATAACATAATTTACCTGCAGCATTTTAGTAAAATTTGTAAACCCAGCTCACAAAATATTGAAGTTGCTTCAAGTGAGTTAAATCATCATCTCTTTACACACATCCTGTAAAATACTAAGATATTACTGGTGTATAGGTCGAAATAGTGGATGGCTCAATATTTGGGTGGTTTCCACTGGGACAAAAAAATTGCAACAGAAAACTGAACCATTGTTGATTCTTTTCTCAAATAGCTGTGTATAGGTCGAAATAGTGGATGGCTCAATATTTGGGTGGTTTCCACTGGGACAAAAAAATTGCAACAGAAAACTGAACCATTGTTGATTCTTTTCTCAAATAGCTGTCTCCAGTAATCTAACTACAAAATTTACCTACACAGTACGCACTCATGCAACAGACTAGAGAGTATGAGATTTATAGTAGAATCCTCTTGAGTTTGGTCACATCAATAAACACCATGGTAGCAATTAAGAACCAAAGCCACTAAGTTTTAAGTGACAGAAAGATTAAAGAGATGCATACCCCTCCATATTTGCTGCGGATAGGTCCGTGAGACGCCACAATATATGGCTGAAAGTAACTTGGGACGGACAAGTTTGTGTTTGGAGAGATGCCATATTGCTGGAAGTAGGCTGGTATTGAAAGGGAGAAAAATAAAGATAATCCAACTATGATAATGTTCCGGGAGCTTCCAGCTTCACTATAACGTAGGTTAGACAATCCTAACGCTGCAAGCATCCCCCACATGAAACACAGGAGGGCGGCAACCATGACTTCAGGAATTGAAGCAATAAACCCTCCAACTTTACCTACATCGTGTTCAGAAATATATTATCAAGTTAAATTTCAGAGCATGGAGGATAGGAAAGGTAACAGGAAACCTTCTACAGATTTATTAGTTGTGAATCCACTAAGAAATCTCTTTATAAAATGTTAGCATTAGACAGAGACTTTAGACAGATGCTCTTTCGTATACACAAAAATATGAAGGCCTAATTCTACAAAACACCATGTAATTCATCTCAAGAGTTCAACAGGTAACTAGTTTTGGGGGGATAGTAAATAACAACTTGTACATTGGTACATTCTTGTATCTACCCTACCATACATTAGCCACAAATAGGTTAAAGGATTGACCCTCCATTAGACATCCAGTCCAATCAAAATGTAATATAAACACAGAACGGAAGGGATAAAGGAAATTTATGTTAGATAAGTAAGCAATTTACTTAGACAGATATACATTGGATTCCAAGCAAATAGAGCAAATTATCACCATCAAATAAACATTTATAGTAAAAATTTTGATGTTTGAGTAGAGGGTTGATCAGTTCACAGGTTGGGTGACCTTGGACTACCTGAAAGTCTGAAACAACCCATGTGTGTGGGTAATAGTAGCATATTATATCATTCTAATTAATACACATTTATAATATTTTTAATAAAACATTAAACATATTTTATTTTATACTATCAATTTAACTTGAATAAAATAAGCAAAAAACTAAAATAATTGAATTTAAAATTCCTTTTCAGACGCAACGCTCAATTCCAACTCAACTGATTTGTCTTTGTTTAATTCTTATCAGTTCTCAATGAAGCTCACGTTCAATTCAGGTTTGGTTTTCTGGAACAATCAAGGTTGTGTCAGTTGCAAAATGCTCCAAACCAACCACAGTAGCACCCCTAATTTGCAACATTAAACAATTGGGAAAACTTTCCTTCCAGCACCTGACATCTTTCTATCTACTTATGAGTAGTTAAAAATTTGTCTCTGCACAAGTTCAAATGACTTTCATTGTTAAACTACTCTTGACATAAGGTATCATTTTGTACCAAAGTGAATAAAAGAATACTTCTGCCACTTTCTAATTTGATCCTTGAAATTAAGATTTATTATATTGTTTTGCTTGGAGGAAAAGTAACACCTCTTCAAAAAGTCAAAAGAAATAATTCACTGCAAGCTCCAAGAAACATACTTCCCAGTATTTGCAACAAAAGACAAAACAGATTATACAAAGATATTTGTGTTTCTTTGGAAAAAGCATTGGAGGCTAGAAAAGCAAAGCATATGCAATCACTAAGAAAGAGGAAACTTTGAGTAAAACCCGCAAAATCCATGGTTTAGTTTATATGAACTTAAAAAATATGAACCCAATTTAACTTACCTACAAGAGATAAAACTATCAAGACACAGGCACCTACTTCAATTGCTTTGCGGCTTCCCATTTTAGTCACAGCAATAGTGTGTACATTTTCTGTCAGAGTTGTGGACCCAGTTCCTATACCCCATAGGCCAGCCAAGACACTAGAAACACCTTCAAGACCAATCCCTCGGGTAAGAACACCTGGGGTTGGAGGTCTGGCTGCCACCAGTAAAGATGATGCATGGTATGAGCCAACCTAAGAAGTTAAAAATCAAAGCAAAATCAGGCATACAATAATCACATAATTTTGCCAGATAGATAACATAATAGCTCGCATACAAATTCTAGGGAAGAAAATGATAATGCACGCTAGTATTGTGTACAAACTTGAATTATTAAGGTTTTGGAGTGACTACATGTGAATTTGTTGGACCAATAATTAAATCACTGTTGCTCCTCAAAAGATTTCAAATCAGTTGACTAATCCACACACGCAAAACTTCCTAGATTTTTTTTTCCAAGAAAAATTCACAGAAAGTTGCAAGGCATGTAAGGATAATTCGAAACTTGGTGTACTCTATATATATATATATGAAGAGGTTTTGTGGGTGCTAACTTCAGATGACAACTGACAAGGTTTCTTATGGTTGTATATAAGAGGTCCTGAAATCAAATCCCAGTCACACGAAGGTTAAGGATACAGTTTCATGGGGAAGTTGGGGTCGGGAGCAAAAAAATACGTACTTAAAAGTTGATCAATATAGATTTCAATTGGTCTCAGAAAACAAAATCCCAAGTAAAAAATTTCTCTAAGCCAACATCTCTTGTATGACTTACCTTCTTAGTAACCTTCAATCGGATTAAATTTACACCATTAGAAACGTGAAGATAAAACAATCATGTATTAATATCTCATAGAAGCTGTGGACCTGTCATTTAGGCCATCATACAGAATACAGAACATTCGTCTTTTTGGTAGGCAGCAATGCATCAGTTCAACTCCATCAATATGAAGTTATGAACCATGTATGAATAATAATCTTAAAATTAGATGCAAATTGAAGGATCTTTTAAAATTTTCATTTTTTATCAGTAGGATCTTTCAAATATCAAACATAAAATAATTTTGAAGTACAGTAAACATAGTATGAGTTACCATCAGGAATAACAAACAAAGAATAAAGAATCTCCTAAAGGAGTTCCAATTGAATTTCCAAGAGAATGTCAACCATAATAGATGGAGGAAACTAACCGAATCAACGGATGAAATTATGGACACCACACACATAACAAGAGCCATTTTCCAGTGGAACACAGGAGTTCCCCATTGCAATGGATAAGGAAACCTAAACCATGGGGAAGATTTCAATGCATGAGAAGTATCAACTCGACAATGCTTCATCCGAGCAACGTGCGCTCTGCAGTGCTCAGATATTATATTTGAGGCAGGTACATTTACATCACAACCTTTGTAGCTATAGGCTCCTGCTTCAGTCAAAAGAAACGCAGCTGCCCAAGTGATTGCCAGACCCAATGGAACCTGGCAACACAATAAATACAGCAGAATTAGACTCGCAAAAAAAACTGTAATAAAGTGATGATAGGATATTAGATTTGCAGCCAAAAACTTACTGCATATATTAGAAAAATGCGATGACCAAAAACAGAAATCTTCCGTAGGTACTGCAAAGTATGAAGACAATATTTTAATTTTTGGAACACAATCCAAATAGAAACAAATCTCACATAACACAGTTTTCCACAGTAACAAAAATTAATGGATTAGATTATCGCAATAGTCATATGGAAACCCATAATTGCACACAAATTTAGGACCAAACTTACCAGAGAAAAACTAATCACTAGTACTATCTGCAGTACACCAATCTCGAGGCAGGAACCAACTAGTGGGAAACCATAACTGTAAAATGAAAGTCCAACAGCAGCAATAGTTGGGGCAACAACCACTGGATTGATGAACCTGAAAAAAAGAAACAGATGAGATGAGGTTATCTGTTGTATCATACATTAAGCCAGGTACTAATTCAGACAACATTTGGAATTAAAATATTTTGTTCTCGGGAAACAATAAAGCTAGAGTTATTTAGTGAAAAGGTAGTATAAGGCCACACACCAAAGCATCACAACAGAATTTAGGAAACCGTTGGAATTAAAATATTTTTTCTTGGGAAACAATAAAGTTAAAGTTGTTTAGTGAAAATGTAGGATAGGCCACACAACAGACACCAGAGCATCGCAACAGAAAACTTGAACCGGGTTAAAACCATGTAGAAGTTGATCAAAAAGAATTAATTGATTAATATCCAAATGCAAGACCATAAGTTAATAATGTCAACAATATATGACACACTGAAATGACCAAGTAAAGTTTTTGTTTTTTACCCGGGCAAGCCTGTTGGAAACACAATTGACAGTAATGTATGAAAAGAAGAAAAATTTGATTCATTAACTTTTATTTAAAATATAAATCAAAGATATATAGCACGTAAAAAAAAATGGTATAAATACTGTTTTATATATATATACTGTACTCTAAAAGAAAAATATTTGTACAATATTTTTTTTCTTTTTGATAAAAAAAACAGTAACTAAAATTTAAAATTACTGAAATATACAATACTAACTTGAATCCGAAATTGATTGAATGAAGATAGAGGATCGCATTGAGCAATGTCTTAAAGACAGTATTTCACCCCTTCACCATGCTTGAGATTGATAGGTGACTGCCTCCCAAGGATACAACTATCTGTGTTCGAAATTGTAGCACAAAATTTCGAACCCAGGCGAACTGTAATTGAATACAACAAACTTGATTTCCTATTTATAAACCCAGCCATGCCTTGGACACAACCTTTGTAGGAAAACCTTAATTAAAGTCTGACTAGCCCAGATTTCAAAAGGCTATAACTCATCAACAGACGAGCCCAAGAGTCCCAAGACCATGACATTTGGTTCTTATGTATATACTAGGCTTGGTTGGGAGGCCTATTGTTAATCATATGGATATTGCTTTATTACTTATAAAGCATTATATTCAATTGCGATTCAAATGCAGGGTCATGAATTTTTGAATCAAATGCAGGGTGTTGTTGAAGATGTTTGATTCAAACTTCATAAGAAGCAATCCCACATCGAAAAGAAAGGAAAAAAAAAAAGTAACACAATGCTTTATAAGTAATAAAACCATATCCATATGATGAAAAATAGGTCTCCCAACCGGGCCTAGCATATACGTAAGAACCTATTAAATGTCATGGTCTTAGGGCTCTTAGACTCGTCTGCTAATGCCCAAAAAGCTGTCACAAAAATGCATGATTGAATCTGTAAATAGTTCTCTCGAAAAAAAAATCTATAAATAGAAATAAGAAATCAAGCTTGTTGCATTCAATTTTTTATTCATTCATACTGATGTTAAATTTTTATTTACTGATTTTTTTTATTAAAAAGAAAAAAAAAATACTATATTGTTTTATTTTAAGTGATATATAAGTATATATCATTGATTTATATTTTAAATAAAAGTTACTAAATCAAACTTTTATCCTTCTTCTCACATATTATTGTTGATTGTGTTTCCAACAATCTAAAGACAGTATCTATATAAAACAGTTTTTCATTTATACTGTTTTATTTTAAAAGCTATATATTATTGATTTTATATTTTAAAGGGTAAATTGAAATAAAATAACCCCACGTTTGCCTATATCACTACCAGATCGAACTTTTGCCTTAATTACAAAAAGATACTCTTGACCGGTGGTCAAACCGTTAGCTTTAACGGTAGGATTAACTCTGAGAAGAAAATGTCCAAATTACCCTTCCTTAATATCTTATAAATTAACTTAATAATTGATTAAAAAAACAACAATTAAAAAAAAAAAAAAAAACAATACAAATTTAACGCAGTTAACAAATAGAAAATAAAAAAATAAGATTTTTTTTTATAGAAAAAAACAGAGATCTGGCAAAGATACTAGAACTCCAACATCCCACCATCACTAATCCTCACAGATCCACAACACCTAGCCACACCAATCTTCTCTTTTCAGTGGATGTTCAACACTGCAACATCACCATCTTCAACTCCAACTCTAACTCCATCACCAACAGCCGCCACACCACAATCAACGCACCTTCTCACTACTGCAGCGCCACAGCTGTTGCACGCTGTCACCAAAGCTCCACCGCCACTACTACATCTTCTTCAAGATGGATAAGTTGTTATGCGATCCCCACATGGAGATCTCACCAAATCTCCCATGTATTTTTATTATTATTATTTTACTCTCTTTTTCAAATCGTGTGAGATCTGTTGCACCAGATCTACCACTTTTTTCTTAAAAATAATTCAATTATTTATTATTTATATATTTTTTGAAAAGCTTATTTATATATTTTTTATAATGTTTTAAAAAAAAAAATTATATAAAAAAAAAATTGTTCATCAATTTGTTTTATAATTAAATATTTTTTATTTGCTTTACTTGCTTCAAAAAGTCCATTTTTCCCTTACACCGTTAAGTCCACCGTTAAATCTAACTATGGTCAAGGGTCTCTTCTCGTAATTAAAGCATAAGTTTGATCTGACAGTAGTATAGACAAATGTGAGGGTATGTTATTGCAATTTACCCTATTTAAATAAAAGTTACTGTACCAAATTTTTCTTCTCACACATTACTGTTGATTGTGTTTCCAACAAAGCCACCCTATGGAAATCACATAGAAATTATATAGCCAATTTGGAAAACCATACATTACCAATATCACCCATTGGTTATGAGTTATGACTATAAGCCGGTGTCACATACTGAATCAATCCCAAAATAAAATACTTTATCAAAACTAGTGTAAAGCCATCAGAAGCCCATAATTCAGTAACGAAGATACAGAAGTGAAACAATCAACCTATTGACATGTGAAGACCCAAAAGATTCTCCTATGCTTGCAACCTTGCTAGAGTTAGCACAAGAAATGACTTGCAGAAGCACAAAGATATCAGTCACATTATTGGTGAATGGATCCATCTCAGCATGTTCAAACCTAAGTTTACTAGATCAGTTGACCTGATTAAACTAAAAAATAAACTAATCTTAACCAAGACAGTATGTATTTAAAACCTTAAGCTAAATAACTTCGCAAAAATGTAGTTGAGCAAGCTAACTAAGATAATTAATTCAAAATACTAGCTGCACAAACTAATTAATTAAGGCTTAATACAACCAGTGTACACAGCTGCTAAACTAGAGAATCAACAGGAAAATATAATCTTTTCCCAAGATGCAGGGCTACACAGTTAAGTTTCCTGAACTGAAAATGATTTGACACCTATAAATCTATAATAGATATGTTGGCAATATGAAGAAGCGTCCTTTGTGTAACTATTCTCAAACGAACTAAAAACTCCCTTCCGCATACAAGCATATCCATAAAGGAACGGTTATTAGCTACTGGGCAGGACCAGTTGTTGGTAATTATAAATTAAGGTTTATCAAAAGTGTGCTATCCCTCGTCGCTGAACTAGATAAAATATTTGACAATTTCTCAATGATAAACACCAAGAAGCAATTGTCTTCGTCATGTTTAAGCCATTAACTCTACAGAAAATTGATGCAATTTAATCCTCTTCAGTCTGTTCAAGCTTCCAACAGTTAATATCACTTGGAAAATGCATTGATAATCAAGTGATACTAAGTAATAGATTTAAAAACACGAAAACAGAAAAGATGCTAGAATTGTACCTCAAAAGTAATGACATCAGTCCACTATATCCCAGTAAAGTTTGAAAAGCCGAGGCTATGATAATAGCCCCCTGTAACTGCTTCATAATATGCTTGAAATTCTGCCATGTTAAGTGATTTCACACAACTATTAAAATGATTTAATAAAACAAAAAAGCTTGGAAATAGCCTAAATTGCTTTGACATTAAAACTAATAGAAGCAAGTGAAACAAACTGAACACGCAAAAAATGTATATACACACACACACACGCACTGACCACACCTGTAATCATACATCTATAACATTACTTCCTAGCCTAAAAGGAAAAAATATAGATAAACATATTCCCTAGTGCTTTCAGTTAAACTAGTTCGAGAATTCTTTCTTATCACAATGACGTTTTCATCTCTAGAAGTTTGAACAGCCACCTGGATATTTGCCACAATTAATTACTTTATGATCCAGATTCCAGACCTATTATGTTGGGCTCTCCTTCATCTTAACCCTAATTCTAGCCCAATGATCATCAAAATGCTTTTAGTAAAATATGGTTTCTCCATAGTCCAAGTATGCAGGTTGCAAAGTTGGTGAGAGAAACTTAAGAGACATGCAATAAAAAGTTCACTAATTTAAAAACCAGGTCAATAGGAGGGTCATTAGCCAACTAAGATACAAAGCTATTAGTCAACAATATTTTCCCCTGATTCATTTAGTATCATTAGCCAATTTATACAGTTCTAATGATGACATGGAAAGGCACTTCACAAGATCTTGAAACCTCTGAATTCTCAAACTGTCTACCAAATGTTTCAAAAACAAAAACAGAAAAAACAAACACCTATGTATAGAATTATAAGATAGCAGAACATTAGCTGGTGTTTGCCTGTAACCATCATTAAGGAATCCAACATCAAAATTTGTATTCATATTATCTTATCAGCCCAATGCATAATGTACATCTCTGTACAGAAGATATTATGCCTACCATAAAAAGACAATAACTATCTCGTATTATAACCATACTAAAACATAAGCATAGATGCATACATTTCCATTCAATCCTTGGAATTCTGGAGAGTTAATAATTGCCAATGCTGGAGCGAGGTAAACAAATGATGGACCTTGTATCAAAGGCAATCTCGACCCAAAAGATGTATGCAAAAGTGTGGTCACACCCGAGACAAAAAGAACTGTAGAAACCACCCTTGAGGTATCCTCCTACATGCAGTAAAACAAATCAGCACAATACTTACAAAGACTATAAGATTTACGAATTAAGAAAAAGAAAATTCACTCACATGATCGCCACCCATTGCTGGAACTATGACTAGTGGAATTAGAATCAATGAACCCAATATAGAAAGATAATGCTGAAACCCATATAGTCCAATAGGAACTGAAAATCATCCAAAAAATGAAACCCCATTAAAGATCATTATTTTTGTAAATGAAGTAAACCAAATACAAAAATTAAATAAATAATCAACAGTAAGCAATCAAAACTTTAAACGTCACACACCAACATAACCCATTTCAACTGGCCATAAAATCATAAAATAAAATAAAATAAAATAAATCAAACTGACCCTAATTATTATCAATAAATAACTAAATTCATATCATACAAACAAAACAAACATGCCCAGCTCAATTTAAAAATGCAGAAAAACGATCTTGAAAGCTAAAAAGTCTCACCAAGACCAGGACTGTCTCTAAGATTATAATTCATATGAGAGGTGTGCCTAGCCACGAACCCATCACCGTCCACGCCATCAACCACCACCACATCCTCATTCCTCGCAGCCCTCCTCGGCGGAAGCTGATTAGGGTCGGGTTGCCCCACCGGAGCAGACCCGTTTCCGTTTCCATTCACACCCAAGCCCTTGTCCGACTCCTTCCTCCTCTTCACACTCTGATCCTTATTAGAACCCGCCGCTGCTGGAACCACCTTCTCGCTCTCGCCATTAACAACGGGATGCGCCGCCGGTGGTGGCGGTAGTGTTGGCGGCGGAGTTATCCGGGTCCGACCTGCTTCGAGATCCGGCTGGTTATCGGGTTCTCTCGTCTTGGGGGTTAACGTTATCTGTCCGGAGTCACTGGCATTGGTCTCGCCGGAGAATTTAGGACGGAAGCCGGTGCGTTTAGCCCAGGTGGAGGGCGGAAGAGGAGCTGAGTCGGGAGCCGGTGGCCATGGACCAGGCTTGGGTCGGGCTTTAGGGTCGGAGCTGGACATGTGTGATGAAACCAACCACAATTAGTGGTTCATAACTTGAAAATCGAAAATGCAAGCTGAAAATCAGTAGATCTGAGGAGTCTTTTGGTTAGGGTTTAGAAGAAACGTAGAGCTTTGAAAGAACTGTTAAGAAAGCCAAATGTTTTCAGAGAGAGAGAGAGTGTGTGTGTATGAGTTAGTGTTCGAGCTCAGGAAAGTGAGTGAGTGAGTGAGTGAAACTGTCAAAGTGAGAGAGAGAGAGAGAGAGAGAGAGAGAGAGAGAGACAAAATAGAGAGAGTGGTGTGGAGGAGCTAAAACCGCGTTTTTGTTTTTTATTTTTTATTTTTTTCCGAAATAACGGGATTATGTAATAGTACCCATAAGTTTTCCTTCTTGTCTGAAAAAAGACTCGAATCATCGGTAAAAGAAAAAAAAAAAAAAAAATTCTAACCAATCAAATTAATACATATGTTTACGTTTCTAAAAATAGTTTCCAATTTAATAAATAACTGTTAATATTTATTATTATTTCTCATTTGTCATTGGTTATTAACTTATTATTTATTAACCTTTTAAAAGTGTAACTTATTTTGTTTAATATATATATTGACAGTCTCGTTTTTATCGGTACATCATCATATAACTTTATCGGGATATTGAATGTGAATCACTCATTTATTACAGTGATTTGACAAGTACATACATATCAAGTCAAAGTATGTAAAACGAGTGGCTCACATTCAATGTCCTTATAATTCTATCGGAGCGCACTGATAGGAAATTTTTTCTATATATTGAACATGGTCGATTAACTTTTATATATATATAATTAAATAACCAATCTCGTTATATCCTTATATAACTTTATCAGGATATTGAATGTGAGCCACTCATTTATAAAAAGTCATTCATTTATAAAAGTGATTTGACAAATGCATACATATCAAGTCAAAGTATGTAAAACGTGTGATTCACATTCAATATCCTTATATAATTCTATCAAGACATCTTCATAGGAAAATTTCCGATTAAATATATTGAATGTGGTTTTTTTTCCATTCATTATCTATTTATAAATAAAATAAATAAATTAAACCTCTAAGAATAAGAAAATCGAGTGGATAACAAAACAGGGTTGAAAAGAGATTTATTAAAGAAAACAAATAGTATTAAGTGGGTTGAAATATACATTATAATTTTTGTTTTTCAGAAAAAAAAAAAAAAAAAAATTTACGAGATATACTTACACTTACAAGAAGAGTTTACATAACAGCGTTTGAGGGTTGTTAATATTGACAGAGCTCAATGGTGGATTTAATTTTTATTTATCTTTTAAATATGAACTAAAGAATTATATATTTTTGTGATTGAAACCGGATTATTCCATGAATCTTCTCCATTATGAACATCAATTCTTAATAATGATTTTATTTTTATGTGATTCATATTAGGGTAGCAATTAACATCAAACTGATTAAGTTATATATAAATATAATTAACAATATTATGAAAAGTGAGGGGCCGGTGAAAATTTTTCCAACCTAGCTTTCTGTGAGAAAAGTGAATCAAGTCAAAGAAATCGTCACTGACTATAATGGAAGATTACAATTCATGCATTTGCTGATTTGCATGGCCCAATTAAACTGTATTAAACCTTGCTCCATGCCTTAATTTTTGGCACTGACCAGAAAAAAATGTCAAAAGGTGACTTTGCTAGCTTTTCATGCTTGTCTTATAATTATTTACACACGAGTGTATTTAAACCGAAAGGAGAAAGACAGGTAAATATAATATGGTACCTATCACGTCACCTCCTGATACATACATATGTGGTAGTGCACCTCTCTTTCCATGTTAATAGTGGAAGGTTTGTATCATATCGTGAGCATTTCACATTTTCACAAACATGTATGATGATCGATTTGCTGCTTGGTGTTGTGTGAGTAGATATTTGAACTACATATGTAGTGTTTGATAATGGCAAATCCAGATAAACCTCTGAATTTATTGTAATACTTCTTATTGTAATTATTTTATAAAAGAATGGTATAAACGAAATGATAAAATCATTTAATTTATATCAGCATTTTTAGGTGCCCCATAATGAATTCGCAGTCCACTTTAATTGAATGTAATTAGAATTGCTGTTGCCTAAGAGTAACTAATGCAGTAGTATTTGATATTACAGTACAGTACACAACAAATAATTAACATCATATACGCCAATTGGGTGTAGCTGAGCCGGTAGGTGAACGAGCTTGAGGCTTGGTCAAATGGCTTATATGTCAGCGGCTTAAATCCTATGAATGACGAAAACTTAAAAAAAAAATTAAAAATATTTAGTCTCGAATTAATAAATATTGTCAAAAATAAAATAAAATTAACATCATATACAATTAAGCTCACACAGTTATTAGTTTTACGAGCAAAGTATGGTGGCTTTAACACTATACGTGTGACATTAAATTCTTGCAACAATTTTTTTGCTCTCTGGTACCATTTAAACTTGTAGATTCAAGTCCAGTCATGAGACTCAAGACAGAAAGCAATAATAATAATAATAATAATAATAATAATAATAAATGAAATTAATAGATGATAGACACTTGCCTCTTGTCAATGTAGCTGGATGCTCCAAAATGAGCCTCAGCCATTAGGGTTCAACGCCAAGAGTGTGAATATATTTGTGCAAATTTTTCTTGTCCCACCTTGGCCATGACATCCCAAGTGTGGGAAGCTTTCTCTCTGTTCTGGGAGCTTCCGTCTGCCCGTTGTGGGAGCTGGAGTCCGGGTTGCACTTGTAGAGTCCAATCTCGTCGGTTCCGACAATTGTTGTATAATAAAAAAAATAATAATAAAAAACTAATAGATTACGGTTACAATTTGAAATATTCCATTTTTGGATGACATTCTACTGTTTGATCTATAAAAGTTATCCATGAGTCCATGACAACTTTGTTTCATGTCCAAATTTCATGCAACAACCCAGTAAAAAAGAGATCAAAGAGGATATGATTATTAGTACTTTCTTTTTTGTTCCTTTTCTTCTTGTATAGTACTTAATTAAAATCAATAAAGCAAACCCTAGGAAAATAGTGGGAATTCATTGGACTTTTTAAGTAGTAAAAACATTGAGAATCTTACAAAAATCAAGGCTATCAAGTTCTCTATGAGATTGAACTCTCATTTTCTCAATTCATAAATGGTTCTCAAATCAACAAACAAAAGAAGTAGAAATAATTTTGAAAGCAAAAAAATTGGAACAAATTTATGTGAAAGAGAAAAAGAATCTTTATTGTTAAAGTAGATTAAGTTGATGGCAACATATCATAAGAAAAATCACATGTATTTTGTCTTGTATTATTAGAACCATCCATGGCTATCTTTATAATTCTATCTTAGCAATGAAGGAATATCTTAACGATGAAGGAATTTCACGATTTCTTTTAACTATCACAATTAATATTGGATATAGATCGATAAAGAAGGGAAACACAACTTGAATCTTATATCATACTATTAATTTTTTTTAAAAAGTGTTGATCGAAACCAGAGGCGGAGAGAAGAGGGGCTAGCAGGAGCCATGGTTCCGGTCCATTAAAAAACTTTAGTAAAATTATAAATTTATCACACTTAAATTTCTGACTCCTTCTATGATGCCAAATTGCCAAGTACCCCATACTGTTGTGTAAAATTAAAAGCACGACATTGAGTAGTGGTAATTAATTAATTAATTAAGGTCGCAATTAATCATGTGATGTCACATGTTGAATATTTTGGTGCAATTAATCAATTTGGTGGAACCAATATATTTCTTAAAAGTCACATGCCAATGTCACTTCCCTCTATGGGTTGGGTGACTTCATGTGATCATTACTCTTCCAATGTATAGATTGGAGTTGTTTTGAGAATTGATTTGACTACATTTTCCATGTGATAAAACTGTTAATATTATTATTATTATTATTTTTAATTATTAAAAATTTAATAGAAGTGTAGAAATTCATCTAAAATTTTGTCAAGGTGGTCGATGAAAATAACAAAATTTCTACCGTTTGTATTTAAGCTAATAACAAAAAAATATATAAAAAATAAAAAATAAAAATTAGGAGTAGAAAGAGGAAGTAATTAATTGGTTAGCTGGAAATGGAAATTTGGAGAAAGCAACGGCTAGATTTGGATTGAGGAACAAGGCAATAACAGTAGTGGTGAGGAGCCAGTTGAGTTATGCAACAAAACTATTATTATCACTAGCAACTAGCCAACTAGCCGTTTCTTGAAAGCGATGTCACTGAAAAGACCCGTAACATATCTAATAAATAATAATAATAATAATTGAGTATTCTCCGTTTCCACCCTCTAGTTTCACTATCGGCTAAAATCCCTCTTATAATTTGATTTTTTTTCTATAAACACCCTATACCGTTAAAAAAATTCCCCAAAGTATCCCTACTGTTATGAATTTCGTTGATGATAGGGTAAATAGATAAAAATAAATAAAAAATGCTAAAAAAAAACAACTTAAAATAAAATTTTAGAATTTTAAACTCATCGGTTGACACTAAATCATTTAATTGTATTTAAATACTTTTCTTCTAGAATTATCCTTTATAAGTTAATATATTTCCAATTTTATTTTAATTATAAATCTTACTAATATTTAATATTCACATGTTGATGATAAATGTGTTGTTTTGTACATTATTTGTAACTATTTTTTAATAAATTGAAAAGAATATATTTGATTTTGAATTATATGAAGTTATATTTTTTTTAAATATTATTAAAAATAATATTTTACTTATTATTATCAATCAAAAAATTTAATTGATGAAATATTATCAATATTTAGATTATTTTGGTATATGATTTATGTACTTATTTGTTTTTTATTGTTTGTATCATAGCAAATAAAAATACATTATATGGAAAATGTCACAGAAATTCCACCATTTTCACGGCTTCTCACATTTTTAAATGTTGTTGTTCCGTTAGGATTTTTAGTATATGTTTTTTTTTTTTTTTTCCAAAGTCTATCACTTTAGTCCTGAATATTTAACGGTCAATTGAGACGGAATAATTTAAAATAAATTTTTAAATTTCTTACCGATAAATTTTGCTAAAATGACAATTTAAAAACTTTTTAAAAGTTTACTCTTGTGCATTTATATGGACTATCCAAAATGTCCTAATTACACGACATTATTTACTAGTTTCCCCTAATTTTTTTTTAAAAAAAATTTACGCCAATACAATCAAATGGACTGTCTATAGTTCCCTCCTTATACAACATTAATTAAATTTTTAACCTTTACATTTATTTTAAAAAATAGATTTGATTTTACAATTATTTTTTATTTTATTTTTAAGTATATTACTATTTTAATTATATAGTGGTAAAAATATATTCATGGCCCAATCAACAGGCCCGCAATTCAACCAATGGATAAAAATAGGCCTTGGGCACATAAGAGTAACTTTAAAAGGCCAAAAGAAGCCCAACTAATTAAGCCAGCATAGGTCAAAAACTGGTCCTAACCTATCAGAGAATGTGACCAAACTCACATGGTCAAAGATGACTTGAACTACAATCATGTCAGAAGTCGTATAAATCCCAACATCTGACAAGACATTTATTGTCAGATTCAAATATATCAAAACGGACAATTAAAGGTCTGTGATCCACGCTCCTATAAAAAGCCCAAGTGATGAAGGCTCCAAGGCTTCCCGATAAAAGCCAGACCCTTTCTTAAAGAAAGGTCCTGATTTTTCATCTTTGATATGCAAAAGCTTACTCAGACTAGCTCTGTATTTGACTCATTTCATTTATTGCAGTTCCACGACCCAGCAGAGATTGACAAAGTCATTCTCAACAATTGATCGAGCTAATCCATGATCGATTGAGGTCGAGCCGAAGAATCCCCACAGGCTTCGATCTGAAAAAGTCATCGATATCTAATATCGACCAATCTCCAATCAAACAACATCGAGCATGAGAGCTCTCACTACTAGACCTCGACCTATCTGTTTAATCGATATCCAACGACGATCAAACATAATCAACAATTAGCTTGATCCAACACATCGGGCCCAACGATTTGTCATCGAAATTCTTTTTTATCTCATTTAGCTTATCGATCGAATTACTAACTTGAGCGTAAAAGAGTCCCCCCAAGGGAACACCCTCTCATGTGGTTCTCTACCGCTCTATTCTTTTGCTTATTATACAGGTTTCTACCTCGACGACACAAATTAATTGTAAATCCGATCGACTATAGTTTAGCGCCCACTGTAGCGCCTTGGCAATTTTCCTAATCAAATACACATCTTGATTTCGATCGAAGAAGATGATTGACTACGGAGACATCGAGGCAAGGCTCACGTGCCTTGCAGTCTAAATGATAGAAAATGCAACCCGGTTGTAGTGCCTTGAAAAAAAAGAATAAATAGGTTCGAGCCAAGAACCTAGAGTTACAGGGAAAGCTCGATTTGCTATTCAATAACGTGCAATCAACACCAGAGCGGATCACAATCGACAATCGGCCACACGAGCCGAACGAGCCGGAACTAAGCACGAGGCAGTAGGAGAATCAACCCACGAGGATACATATAGACCCACTCGTTAATCTCAATGTACCAATACTAGTGACAGATGCGAATGCCACTTTAGCCAATTCGTCAACTATATTTGGAACACAAAGGGATTTGAACCAACAATATCACGTAAATTATGAAACCGTAAAATCGAACCCCCTATTTTCTGACCCTGAAGTTACACGCAGGTTCACAGAGATGGAAGCAATGATCTAGAGGATCCTAGGAGTACCTTCTACTATCAATCGAAGTATAGTAAACAACTTCGTTGACTTTCCGTTTGTTGATGAAATCATGCTAATGGAGATGCCAAAGAAGTTCAACTTCTTAAACACAAAACTGTATGACGGAATGATCGACCCAGACGACCACATCGCCCAATACAAACAAAAAATGTATGCGTAAAAGGTTTGGTTCGAGCCTCACGAGTCTTGCGCTCCAGTTGTACACCAATTTGCCAAACGTTTCAATTAGTTCATTCGCCTAGCTGACCGATATTTTTATCTAGCAATTTCTTGAGCAGCAGGAAATTGGAGAAATAGTCAAACGATCTCTACACAATTACCCAATGGAGAGGAGAACAACTGCACGATTATGTAGGCCGGTTTAACAAAGAAAATATATCGATCCCTAACTGTAACCCTGCTACTGCGATTTTTACTTTCAGAAAAGGGTTATAGTACGACTCGGACTTGTACAAGGAATTGACCAAGTACCCGTGTCGAACGATGGAAGACGTGCTAGCCAAAACCTAGGCTCATATCAAGTGAGAAGAAGATGGGGCGAACTTCCAATCTCAAACTCAACCATAAAAGGATTACAGGCGTAACCAACGAGTGAATCGAAGGTCGGACGATAGGCAGAACGGTCCAAGTGAACAAAACAAGGTAGAAGAGAGGATGTGACCGTATGATAGGTCGTCGCGACCCGATGTCGAACAACGAACTCAAGTCCCATAATATACTCTGAGTATTAAACTTTCGAAATTGGTCAATTTCCTAAGAAGTATGAGTAATTCGGTAAGATGGCCTAGCAAGATGACTTCGCCTTCAGAACATTGGGATTCGAACAGATGGTGTGAGTTCCATGGTAATCATGGACATCGAACAAATGAATGTATTGCCTTGAAACTCGAAGTAGCGAAGTTGTTGAAGTAGGGACAAAGAATTCTTGACCAACAAAGGGAAAGAAACCTTAGCTCATCGAGATGATCGATAAAAAAGTAAAGGGAATGATTTTCCACCAGGTTACCACAACCAGAGCGCACTATCAACTTTATTTCAGACGAATCCGATGTGAGTGGTATAGGGAAAAATGGTTTATACGTGCAGCGGAATGCGAAAATAGGTTTGATATATAACAAAATTTTTCCCATATAAAAGATGAACATCAACCCTTAATTAAATTAATGTATAAACAAAAGTAAAATACCTTTTGTCGCATGATCCGATTGACTTTGTGTCGATGGTAATCTGCAAGATCTTCCAATCCAATCACGAACGTGGATTACCTAGGAGCGTGGTCTCCCTTTCTTTGAATTGAGTACCTGAGGATAGATAACAAAAACTTTTTCTTTTTCGTTAGTCACAAAAACTTTTTCTTTTTCGCTAGTCACAAAAACTTCAAGAGATAATAAAGAACGTTCCGGTCACTTTTGAATTGTCAATCTTTTGATTGAAACTCGCGTGAACCTAATTCGAAATTGTGCACAAAGCCTTTTGATGTAAAAGCTACTAGTGCACTATTGAAATAAAATGTTCTCCTCAATTTCTCTCTTCACCCAAATTTTCTCACACTAGTCTAAGAGTTAAATTCTATTTTTCAAACTCAAGAAAAAATAACTCTCAAGCAAGCATTAGGGTTCCCCAAATTATGTACAAAGAATATATCAATATATATTTAAGATCGAATCCTGATTGCCATATATATAATATATATTTTGGCGACCAACCCTTTTTTTCCATATAAATAATATATAATATATCAATGTATATGCCACGAATTCTGCATGTCACAATATATATTAGTGGCCTTTATTTGCTTTCCAAATATATAATATTACTTGACCGAATTCTCTTGCTCAAAATAATTAGTTGCCGAATTCTATCTTGATAAGCAATTATGTGGTGGCCGAAATCTACCCACAAAAAGGACTCTTATCAATCTCTAGAATCCAAACCCTAATCCAATTCTTTAGTGTATTTGTGACTATATAAAAGACTTCCTAATTTAACTAGATAAATAAAATCCTTTTATTTATCTACATACCAAATAAAGTTTTTAATATCAATTATACCACCAACAATAGTATAATACTAGGAAACATATTTCCTAGTCAGAAAAAGATTTTGATATTTTAATTAAATAATTAATTAATAAATTAATTAATTCTCATTTAATTAAATAATAAAATAAAATAATATTTTAGACTAATATATTAGCCTTACCGCCCATGGGCCATATATTATTTTTCCATTTTATTTAATCCATTAGACTTTAAATAAAAAACCCACATATGAACTATACTTATTCTTACTAAAAGAAACAAGCCCACATGCCTTTCATTAATACACTACTATAATTTAACAGCTCATTAAATAAATAATGTGTAAATTATATTCTTATGGAATGAGCTAAAATTAATAGATCGGACCTAAGTGAATCATTTGTTGATTGTGATTGGGTTATGTCTATTGAATTTTAAATTTAGATAGTCCGTCAAGATCCCCCAACCCACACGGACTTACATGGATCACTTGATATATTCTACCGGACCAATTATAGGTCCATCTAGAATTGTATTTAATACATTAAGAATATAATTTACAATACACTACTATAATTTAACAGCTCATTAAATAAATAATGTGTAAATTATATTCTTAATGTATTAAATACAATTCTAGATGGACCTATAATTGGTCCGGTAGAATATATCAAGTGATCCATGTAAGTCCGTGTGGGTTGGGGGATCTTGACGGACTATCTAAATTTAAAATTCAATAGACATAACCCAATCACAATCAACAAATGATTCACTTAGGTCCGATCTATTAATTTTAGCTCATTCCACTAAAGAGCTAAAATTGTACTCTTAAATAAAGATAGAATAAGTAAATGTTTCTCATTCAAACTCTAAACAATCTTATTGGAGTAGTGTATCCTCGTGAATAATATCAGTAATCGCCATGAGCTCATAGACCGCCTATAGCTCTTCTAGTTACCATATTTACTCATATGACCATATTTTGAACTTGAATATTTTGATTTGTCCAGAAGCCATGTTTCAATAGTCACTATCGAAAATTTAACGTTAAGATTTAATATCCAATACCTCAAAACATCCATATGATAATATTATACTCTCATTTAAATAAATGGAGCCACGATGTCCATATCTATAAATGAAGTCATCTATCGATTAACAAATGAATACCACCAAACTATCGAGGATAAACTATGTTATATAATCGTACTCATTGATATCTCAAATGATAGCACTTGCAACCATAAGTCTATCATTTATCTTAGGATTAAGATAGACTTTCCGAATGTCCTCATAATGAAAAAACTTTTATCTACTGACGGTTCTAGATAAAGTATTTCATTGTGATCCAGTTCAATGCACCTAATGCACTAGATTCTTTTACTAAAATGACTTTGATTATTTTAGACTCATCATACCACATTTGATCCCACTCAAATGCTAGCAAAAGAAACTACAACTTTAACAAGATAAAGGTGCCTAACCTTTACCTTAAGTTGTGAACATTATTCAAGACTAACTAAAAAATTATGTCTACCTCATACATATCCAGATGTATGAACAATTCTTCTTTTCTCATAGTCTTTTGACCTTATGATTATTTACTTTTTACAATTATAATAATCAAACTATAAATGATATAAGACTTGTTAAACCAGAAATCACTTTATTAATATGAATAGATTGTCAAAAACATTATTACACTCTTGCTATTGAGCATAATCCTAATAAGTGGAATATCACACATAACAATTAGAAGACACACTTGACAGGTATCGAATGTTGAGGTGAGATCTTTCCATAATATCGACCCTTTGGTCGATATGGTAATATCTTTTAGCGCAACTGATAGTACAACCTTCCACTTCTCCACCAACCAACGCCACTGGAACCAGTATCCTTCACCAGCATTAGCCTATAATAACAACGTCTTCCATTGACACTCGTCTCATTCACACGTCATATTATGAGTTTTTGTGAGTTTGATGTGTTTTTTTTTTTTTTCTTTTTTTATAATAGTTTGATGTGTTGTTGAAATGTTGGGTTTTCATGAATTTGAAATTGTTGGGTTCTGATGGATTTGAAATGGGTGAAGTCAGCTAGAAGTTTAAAGAATTTTTGAATTAAGGGGTGGATTAATTAACATCAATGGATGAAGCATGGCCTCTTCCATTGTAATGAGGTAGGCAAAAATCCATTAAACTGAACGGAACAGAACGATTTTTTTTTTTTGGTTATTTCTTTATATCGATTCGGTTCGGTTTAATTTTTCAAAAACCGGATACACCAGTTCAGTTTTTGATTTTCTAGCTCAAGCCGAGAACTGAATGGAACGTTTTTTTTTTTTGGTTTTTCTTTATATCAATTTGATTTTTCAAAAACCGGATACTTCGGTTCGGTTTCCGGTTCTATATCTCAAACTGAGAACCGAACCGAACCGATAACGGGTGTATAAAAAACAATTCCCTAATTTTTGCCTCTCTCTCTCTCTCTCTCTCTCTCTCTCGTCTAATCCCAAAACTTGGGCGTGTTTAGTATCGTTTTTAAAATGATGTTTTTGAAAACTAATTTTAAAAATAAAAATCATAAAAAATGTAAGGGGCCGTCCTGTAAGCTGTTTTTAGTTGTTATTTTTTGAAAAGAAAAATAAAATTGAAAACAGTGTTTTTGGTTTCAGTTTTGAAATTCGAAAACGCGTCTGGTAACATATATTGGAATCCGTATTTTAAAAATAAAAATGGGAAAAACACGTCTAGTAGACTAACTGAAAACTATCGAAAATTGAAATATCAATATTTACATTTTCTTTATTATTATAACAATTATAAAAAATTGATTAGATAATTAACTAAAAAAATTGTAATGTAATTTTTAAATTAAATAAAAGTTATCAGCTGAAGAAGAAGAAGAAGAAGAAGAAGAAGAAGAAGAAGAAGAAGAAGAAGAAGAAGAAGAAGAAGAAGAAGAATAAGAAGACTAGATCGGTGACTCAGCAGAGCAGATTGGCGATGGCGAGTGGTGATCGACGGTGAGAGGCAACGCAGAGCTAATCGGCGGCGAGAGGAGGAGGAAGAGGAAAAGGAAGAAGAAGAAGAAGAGGAAAAAGAAGAAGATCAGATTGGCGGCGAGCGGATGAGGAGGAAGAAGAAGAAAAAGAAAAGGAAGAAGAAACAGAAGAAGAAGAATACCAGATCGACGGCGAGCGTATGAGGAGGAAGAGGAAGAGGAAGAAGAAGAAGAAGAAAAAGAAGACGACGACGGTGGCAGCGGCGAGCAGCGATCGACGGAAGGTAGCGGCGAGCGACGATCGACGACAAAGAGAAAGAAGAAGAAGAAGCCTGATGAAACCTGGTTCAAGAGAAAAAAAAAGAATTTTTTTTTATTAATTCATTTAAAAAAACAAAAACAAATTCAAGAAAAACAAGTTATTTATTTATTTATTTATTTATTTTTTTTTTTTTTTAAGGGGGCCATCCTATAAGCTATTTTCAGTTGTTGCTTTTCGAAAACAGTGTTTTTGGTTCACTTTCGAAATTCGAAAACGCGTCTGGTAGCATATTCTAGATTCCGTATTTAAAAAATAAAAACGGAAAAAACGCGTCTGATAGGCTAACCGAAAACTATCGAAAATTGAAATATCAATTTTTACATTTTGTTTAATATTATAACAATTATATACAAATTGATCAAATAATTAACCAATATAATTTTTGTATTGTAATTTATAAATTAAACACAAGTAACACATCACAAATTACTTAAAAAAAAATCAATTAATCAATTAATCAAAACTAAACTCTTAATTTAAATTAATTAATCAAAACTAAACTCTTAATTTGTAAATAAGTATTATTTTAATAAATATAAATAACAGTTAATAAATATATAAAAAAAATTTTAAAAGTAAAAGAAATAGAAAGAAAACCAGATCAGAGAAGAAGAAAGGAAGAAGATCGGAGATGAAGAAGAGGAAGAGGATTAGAGAAGAAGAAGAAGAAGATCGGAAGAAGAGGAGATCGTGGGTCGATTCGCTTTTGGAGGAGCAAAATCGGCGACGAAAAGTAGATTGGAAGAAGACGAGATCGATGGCAAGAAGATGAAGAAGATGAAGAGAAGAAGAAGAAGAGAAAAAAAAAAAAAGGTATATTGAAGGAAGAAGAAGAAGAAAGAAGGAAGACGGTTTGACTTTGATTGAAGAGAAAAAAGGGAAAAAATAATAATTTAATATTGTTAAATTTCAAAAACAAAAACAAAGGAAAAAAAAATTTGTTTTTCAAAATTTCCATTTTTAACACTATGTTTGTTTTTCATTTTGTTTTTGTATTTTGTATTTTGAAAATAAAATGAAAAACGGTTACCGAATACGAATTCGAAATCAATTTAAAAAAAAAAAATAAAAAAAAAAAAAAAACCAGGCTGAAACCAGTCTGGACAGACCCTAAATTTTCCACTTTTAACATTGGTTTTGTTTTTCATTTTATTTTTGTATAAAATGAAAAACGGTTACCGAACGCGAATTTAAAATTATTTTTAAAAAATAAAAATAAAACAAGCTAAAAACGGTCTATAAGACGGGACCTAAACGTGTTTGGTAGTGTTTTCTTAAAGTAGGTCAAAAACGAAAAACGATATAAATATATTTAGTAATATTTTTGAAATAGGTAAAATAATTGTTTGGAGTAAAAAGTTGAAAAAAGTAATATTTGTTTTAAAAAATTATTTTGAAAACGGTAAAAAGCAATAAAAAATTGTTTTTATATTTTTAGTTATATTTTTTAAAAAAGTTGTTTTTATTTTCAAAATCAATTTTACGATTGACCAAACAACTTTATAGTTGTTTAAAAAAAAAAAAAACAAAAAACTGAACACCACCTAAATCTCTCAACTCTCGATTCCCAACTCTATATCTCTGAAGTCCGCAGTTTGTCTCTCGTCCGACGTCCTGGTGCCACCGCTTCTCTGCTTTCGATCTCTTGGTAAGGCTTTTCTCTTCTTCGTTATTTTATTTTATGCTTAGTTTATTGTTATATATTTATTTTCATGATCTATCAATGTGTTTTATTTTTCGAAACTCTTTGTTTTTGTTTTCGAAACTGTGTGTTGTTATATATTTAATTTCTACTCGTTAGTTCATGTTCATGTTTTTGTTTTCAGTGATATTTCATTACTATCAAGATTCAAATCTGCTCTGCTCTTTCTTTTTCTTTGTAAATTTGCTTCTTCTTCTTATTATTTTTATTTATCTCTGCCCTTAACTTTTTCCTTGCTCTTTTTGGTATTTTTTTTTTCATCAGATGTGTTTCCAGATCTATCTCTCTTCTGTTTAATTATCTAGTCCAAGCAAACAGATTTGGCTCTTGATTTTGGCCGGTGTTTGTAACGTTCACGACTCGAGCGATAGACGATAGAGAGATCTGCTCCGTTTCTCAATGGCTTCCAGCTCTCACCGAAGCGGCCCTGGTGGCTACTTGTACGGTGATGCCGCTCCTTATAGATCAAGGTATGTATAATAATTATGATTGTAATTTAACCTAATTCTAAAATTCAATTAAACGAACTAAAAGACTAATAATTGATTTGTTTTTTTTTTTCTTTTTTTCTTTTTGGCTATATAGAGAGGGTCTAAGCACGAGACCGGTTGCCGGTTCAGATGAAATACAGCTGCGGATCGATCCGATGAGTGCCGACATGGACGATGAGATCACCGGTCTTCGTAATCATGTCAGGCAGTTGAGAAATGTAAGTTCTTAAATTTCGCATATGTTTTTAATTACAATTTTATCATATGACCAGTTTGAAATTTCTTATTTGTTTTTGCATAACAATTTGATTACGTTCTCAGTAATTAGACTGTATATAAATTATCTATGGGGAAATCAATTATTACATGCATGTAGACTCATAAAATTAAATAAAATTACATGCATGTTAGAAATTCTGTTCAGCGGCAGCTTGATCTTCACTATTTCTCTGAAGACACCCTTCAATTTTCTCCTCTGCACCCATGTTTAAGCTGTTTGACAATGACAATACATTTGTTGCTATGCTGCATCAAATTTTTTATGCTCGTAATTTGTTCTAGAGTCCTGTTGATGTTTTGATGTTACATATTGTTTGATGGTTATTAATACTTAAGTACAATATGTTGATTTTTCTAATTATCCGTATTTGGAATATTAAGTCAGAGAACTGTGTGATAGCCGGACTGGCACAAGAAGTTTGAAGCATTTTGTTTTACTCTTTTCGAGTCGGTATTTAGTAGCATGAAATTGAAGCATATTCAAAGTAGAACCTTAAAAGCAAAAAACTGTGATTGGGAATTGCAGTTGGCATTTCTTAAGATTAATCATCCATCTAATAGCATTACCTTACTAGAGAGAATTTTATGATAACATTTTTCTTTTAGTACCTTTTTTGTTCTATGGATACCCTTTGAGGTGTGTTCGGTTAGTTCGGATATTAGTACCAAACACGTTTGACATTTTTATTGGTTCTATATGTAGAAATGATTTTCGTAAGTTAGTGCTAGACTATTTTTCAGCTCTTGAAAATACCCAATTCAAATTTTATCATTTTCATTCTACTATTTTGCTTTTAAAAAATGAAAAACAAAAATGATACCTAATGGCACATGAGTGTTATATTTTTTGTGTTGCTGATGGTTGAGAAAGGTCTTGGGAGATTTATGGGAGAGAATGAGATGCATAAAACATACATTTTGTTGATTTTCTACTAGAACCTCCATGGTGGTGAACTGGTGATTACTTAAAATTTTTGAAAAGTTGCTTGTGGGGACTAACCCAAAAATTTATGTTTTACATAATAGAACGGTTGCTTTGTAAACTTATTGTTTATTTAGGGAGAAATTTTCCATTCTTCTCTAGAGAATTTCTTTTTTCCTTGTAGAACTTACTGTTTTTATCCGTTTTACTGATTTAAGTCTTATCAGTTTGAATTCTACCCTATTTTAGATTTCTTATTACTGACTTATTGTGGTGCAGGTTGCTCAAGAGATACAATCAGAAGCTACATTTCAGAAGGATTTTTTAGATCAGCTGGTATGCTATTAAATCTTGGTTACACCGTTGGTTGACAAAAGTTGTCTTTTGATTTCCAGTGTGCTGTGAATTTCAATCTTTAGGATATTCTAGCTTCTACAGCTTAGCTACATGAGATTTCTAGTTTCAAATGTGATCCAATGTAGTGAAAAAATAAACTACTAGTAGTAAACTAAATAAAATCAAGTTTTACATGCATAAATGTCAAGATAAAAAGATTATATTAAAAAGGCAGCATTCTGAATTTTGATGGGTCATGATGATGGCATTCTAACCTTTTAAGCAAGGTCTAACTTCTGGTGTCACATACCCTAAGCACATGTTATGCCTTGTTGCATTAATTAGAAAATAATCAGGATGAAAAGGACCTGTAGCTACAAATTTAGAGCAACAACTATTTATTGCCCAATGTAAGATATTTTCCAATTACTTTTATTGAAGTAAAAAAGAAAAGAAAAGAAAAAAACTGTTCTTGTTTGCATTTTGCTTATATAAATGAGATGAAATTATTCTTTATAACATACATTTTGCTTTGCTTTCCTACTAAGGAAGTAAGAGAGGCTACAACTTTTTTCTGATGGCTCAGTTTTATTTCATAACAGCAAACGACCCTGATCAAAGCAGAAGCGGGTGTGAAGAATAATATGAGGAGGCTAAATAAAAACATAGTTAAACATGGTTCAAACCATGTAGTCCATGTTGTTCTTTTTGCGCTACTTCTTTTCACTGTGCTCTATCTGTGGTCCAAAATTTTTAGAAGATGAGGTTAGCATGCCTACCATTTATTTATTTCTTTAACCTGTCATATATAATAAATTTGTTGAAAATATGTTGGATGTAGGTTTTCATATACCATAGACGATATGTAAGTTCATGTGGATGGTGGAATATCATTGCATAATAGTATTCTCTGGTCTCCACCTTTGTGTAATGATCTCTCATAAGAGAGTATTATTAATTTTCATTTCAGGGCTAATTTGTGAAATGGTAAATTGAAAGGCATACTAGCATACACAGGCACCTGAGTTTGCCTCAGGTCTCAGGTGTGGTGATAGGATTTTTAGTGACTTGTTCTGGCTTAGAAATTCTCATTTGGTTGCCCACTATGCAAAGAAGGTTTCATTATGACCAACTTGGAGGTCTCATTTTTAGTGACCTCTTTCATTCACTTCTAGTCCCTTACCAGCTGGGCTTAAGCCGCAAAAACGCCTTGCTTTACACCTCAATGAATCAAAAGTCTCAAGTTTCCTTGCCTTTCCCATGCTTCCTAGATTGTGCCGCATCACAACTGCCCTCTCGGAAAAGTAAGGTCTCTCTTTCAAATCCTTCAACTTCACCTCGTTTCCATGAGTTGATGTAGCCTCGATCCCATTCTATCCATAAGCTCCCCCCAATGGAACAGTACTCATCTATCTGGCATCAGGCACCCGTTCATTATAGACCAACCAACAAAAGGAGCCATAGCACACAATCCGTGCCACAAATTTTTGTAGTCATAGCAAGTGTCAGACACAAAGGAAAGGCCCTTCAAGAGAGTTACTAAATTTGGAAGGGTTTTAGGCCATGCCAAGGCATATGAGTTCTTCGTGCCATCTGCTTTATCACGCATGATGCATAAAAGTCGTCCCTTGGATGCTTGTGAAGTGAAATACAAATACTCAGCTTCGTTTTCTTCACGGGTATCATTGAATGAGCTCATAAACTAAGTGTTTCCTTCCATGGCAGTTTCAGCAAACCGTGGATATTTGAGGGGGAGGAAAGTAACCGAGTCGCAAAGCCTTGAGATTAAAGTGATACCACTGCTGGCATCAGTTACCAATCCCTTTCATTTGGTGAAAAAAGCGCGAGAAGCAGAGGCGGGAGAATATGAAGAATTGATAGGAGAAGCTTGTAAGTGCGAAATGACAGGAAAATGCTTATCACAAGTTTACTCAAGTGATGTGAATTCTTCTGCTTTGGCGCTACTCGAGATCGAAACATCGAAAACATTAAAGAAAACAAATTAAATAGTAGAATCAATCTTTTAGAGTCGATGGGAAATGCAGGCAAATGCGAATGCACCCTGCAACTCGTCGGCTACATTAATTGCATTGAAAACTTACTAGTCCATTTGTTTAACTAGTTCTGGAAGGAGAGATCCACCATTGACCTCGTATCCTCCAGCAGAAATTAAGTAGAGAATAAAATAAAAATCCAACATCAGGTTCAAATCCAGAGAGACAGTTGAGATGAAGGGTAACTACATCAATGTTCAATCCCGTAAAGGGTATCTAGGAGAAGAAGAAAACCACAATATTTTCTTGAATATTCATTCTATTTACATATGCTTTATTAGGTCAACACAGTTCACATGAAAAGAGGGAAAAAGAGACGTTACAGTCAAACCCGTTGTCCCGTTTATATTTATAGTTACCGGTTACGCTGGCCACTGAAAATTGCACCAGGGCAAGTTAATGTTAGCGGTGTCACTTTGTCAGCTGGATCAAAATGCTCTACAGAGATTGTTAGCTGTCAAGTTAGATGAACACTGCTGTTATTGGGCCGTTGGGCTACACACTCTGCTCCTCTTCGGCTCTGAAATCCTCACATTGGAAATGGCCACTGCAAGCACATCCACCAAACCACATTCATCTTGCTCCTCTTACTTGTAGCTCAAACTTTCAGTTGATGAAATTGGACATGAACCTTCACAGGGTGAGCCACCATATGGTTTATTTTTATCAGAGTCAGGTCCACGTAGAACAGTCAGTGGGCGAGAAGATGCTCCTGCTTGGTTCTTCATTTTTGACCTGATTGTTAACGTCTTTAGTGTGCGCTCTGTGTAGAGCAATAATATCCATGGATGCCCTGATATAACGCTACAACCAATTAGATGAAGAAATATGGTATAACTGTGGCATAAAAATATGACTATATGAACCCCACAAATGAATGCATGTAAGAGGAAGAGTGGGAATATAAACAAAATAGTAAACATCTTGAATTTTGATGACATGTCGTTGAGGTGTATCAAAAGATTTGAATTTTACATTCAACCTCGCAAGTGCACGAGTCAAGAGACTAGTATAGCGTACAAGCAAGGATATCGTTCCGTAGGGAGGTGGATTCCGTCAATTGTCGCTAGCTTAGCTTATTTGGAAAATACAAATTGAGGTGTGTGTGTGCATTAAATGTAAATATTTCAATGAAAAGATAAATTATATACAAAAGTATTTACAAAGATAGGATGGATGTGAGAGATGTAGCATATAAATGGTTACACTAAGTAAATGACTCAACCATAGCAATCACACAATTTCATACAAACATGCATCGTCAATGTTGAAAGCCGTTCTCACTTAATCCTCGTAAATATTCTTTCTCAAGTAACAAAGGCTATAACCATATGCACCAGCAACCTATCAACGAATGGTTACCTGAACTGCACACAAGTTCATTAAGAACTATGAGACACATTTAGTGACTATACATACAAAGCCTCACGTATCTCTACCTTACTTTACATGTAGTGGGCATCTAATCTTACACGTTGCGTGCTTCTCCTCTTGGCGCATCACACAACAACCAAAGTATCAACTAAGTGTTAGCCATCCACCTATAAGATCATTCAAGCAGTGGCTAGCCACTCAAAAGCATTAAGGACTCAAATGACCACTCAACTATCAACAAACACATTTAATAAAAGAGGCAACAATGCTAGGTTTACGTCAAATCCCTAATGAATGAAAGTACACATCGAAGATGAGACAAAAACACAAAGAAAGAAATACAAAATAGATAGAAAAGAGACCCCATCCGTAACTGGGAATTGAACACCGGGTTTTCTCGGTTGTCAATGCGAGATGTACTCACCACTATACTATTACGACGGTCTTTGATCTCTTGAATGCTCAACTCTCTCATAGAGAAAGCTCTCTCCTTATCTCTCTAATCTCCCTAAGATGGATGACTGAAAGAGGAACAAGTTCACCAAATAACAATGTGTAAATAGTTGATTGTTTATCATTAAGAACATTCAATTAAAATTAAGGGTTCATTCTCTTGATTAAGGAATTCACCAAAATCAATTAATCACTCAACCCAAGCCATGAAATGAGCAATTGTGCCTTAATACAAAGACTCATTAAGCACAAGAATATAGAACCAAAGCCTAATCTAGCATATAAATGCACATTCAATTAAGCTTTCCCCACTCCTTGGAGCTAATACTCAAACACTCAAATCATTATAAACATGACATTTTGGCTCACTCATCAACATACAAACAATCATATGAAGCTAAATTACACTACTCCTAATTTAAATTACTCTACTCTTAATCCCATTCATGCATACATATCAATTTTTACCATTCACACACATGAATATCATAATAAGAGAAAATTATGGATTTATCAAAAGAGTAAAACAAAACCCAAAGAATTTAGGAAACATTCATAAATATATTCCACAAGTGTAGGTTTACAAAATTCCCAAATTGGTGATTACATCTAAGAAAACAAGAAATATAAAAAGAAATGAGTTTAAAGGAGACAACCGTTGAAGACAACTCCTCCAAGCTCTCCTTGATTTCCGAGCTCTTTTTTGGTCCAAAGACCACTCCATTCTTCTTGTAATCTACTCCTAGATGGGTGGATGTAGTGTAATAAGGGTGGTGGAGATGTATGGTGAGTTCCCATTGAGGAAAAAACCTCCATGGGAGCTTAAAACTCTTTCTTATTTGGGGAAAGAGATGGACAAGATGAAGAGAAGGGTGTGATTTTGGTTTTGGGGTGGTGTGGGAGGTGAAGAAGTCTCTCAAGAGGAGAGAAAATGAGGGTATATATAGAGTTGGGAGGTTAGGGCACGAATTGTGGTGTGAAAAGACAATATTACCCCTTAAATTCAGGCAAAAATCTCTAAACTGGAGCACTATACACTGGTGTGGCGCTGGACGAATGGCGCATGACCAGCGGTGACCTTCTGCCTGATCAGCGCTGGTCCAACGCTTGTCGAGTAGCGCCATGCACTTCTTCTTCAATTTTCAGCTTTTCTGCCTCGCACACCGTTAGGAAAATGACCATAACTTTCTCCAGAAACATCAAAATCGCAATCCATAAAAACCTTTGGAAACTAGACAGCTTGGGCTTTCCGAACATAGGTAGCACAAAATTTAGTTCAATCTGAGGTTGGAGATATGACCCTCAAAATATAGGTGTATTGCACAAGTCTTTCCCATTTATGCCCTTTTAACTTCCAAACTCATCAATTAAGGTCAAATACTTTATTTATGACAAATAACATATACAAAACTCACAAAACACATTAAATATACAAATACGCTAAAAAACAAGTACAAATGATAGGAAATGAGGACCTTAAATAGATGTATAAATCATCTTATCACTCCTCATACACTGCCTGCAATGTCATAACTCACACCCCCAGAATGACCCGATAAGTACTGCATTATCTCTTGCATGGCCCAGACACGGGCACGGGCACGAGGACACGACAAATCTCCAAAAACTAGGACACGGACAAGGCAATTAAAATAATATATTTTTAAATTTAAAAAATAATAATATATAAAAAGATGATTCAATAAAACACAAGCAATAAGTTTCTAGAATTATAATTTTTCTTCTTCTTCTTCCTCTTTTCTTCTCTTCTCTCCTCTAATCCTCTTATCCCTGTTTTAGTGTTTTTCCAATTTTTTCAAACAGCTGTAGGATGATGATACCAAAAGTTATTAAACCATAAACTATAATTTAAAAAAATTTGGATTGACCCCTAATATTTTTAAAAAATCATAATTTGACCCATTTTTTCAAAATATAATTACGAAAATGCCTCTGCCGTGTCTTGACCGTGTCTCGCCGTGTCCACCCCCCATATCCCCCATGTGTCCCCCTCGTTGACCGTCGAAAAAGTCAACTGACACGCTTTTTGCCATGTCAGACACATGTCCGACACGCAACCTAGCATATTTTTAGAGTGTCCGTGCTTCATAGATTATCTCCACCTCCCTATGAACTGTCTCCTCTCCCTTACGCAAAATCTTACATGCAAATTTACCCCCGCTTAACCTAGACCTAGACAACCAAACACCTACCCAATTGTTTCGCATTTAACATACTCATCATCAATCTTATTCTTCCTACCCATTTGAGTATTCACATCTATGCACCCTATCTTCCTCTTAAAGAAGAAGAGGCACCACAAGGTGGAGTAGTAGCAATACATGCAAGCCTACTTTTACTTGAACCAATAGGTTGGGTGCCATCATCCTTTTTGCACTTCTTTGTCAGCCTACTATAATCTTCTAATGAATAGTGATACCTAACATTCGATGATCGGGATTCATGTGTTGGTCCCAATTCATCTTTGTTCGGTGTAGTTTCACAAGCCTCCGTTTCATTTCATTTCCTCTTCTTCCTCATCAAATCAATTGCATACTCACTAAATCGATCATTTAATTCTTGTAATTGAGAATTCATTGCAGCATAAAAAACTCTGGATAATTTTACTATCTTTACTAGATAAATGGTGCCCCACCATCTCCTCATATTAGACTTTCAATTTTAGGGTTATGATTAGGGTTTGATTAAATTATGGATTTTTTAATGAATGAGGAATTTTGGTAATATTTTAATTGTACAAGGATATTCTAGAAAATTAATATAAATTTGTTAATTATGACTTAATTTAAATGAAAAGTAAACAAAAATTAACTATTTTAAATTTAATATGTTTGTATCTTAGGAGGGTGTATTCAATTAAGATTTCAAATGACTTTTAAAGACTTTTTTAAGTGTATGACTTTTGCAGATTTTATGAACTTTTATAGACTTTGCAGAATTATGAAAATTTTCATAGACATTTATAGATTTTCATTTTAAAAGATTTTTATAGACATTTATAGGTTTTCATTGATTTTTAAATATAATATATACTATTGTTTTAGAAAACTTATATATATATATATATATATTAAAAAAAATTATCGTTAATTGAACTTGACAAAATCATTCATGCATGTATATATTTGTATTTGTATTTTTATTATATTTTGCATCATAAAGACATTATGTAACTATTTTTTTTAAATCTCTAGTCAAAATTTTATTTGTTTTTATAATTAGTTAAAATATTATAAATTTTCATTTAGAATAAATGTAGCAAACTGATAATAATATTAACGTTTACACGTATCTATGAAAAATATGACAATGGATATAAAATCTCTTCCCAAAATTAATTCAAGTTCCTAAAGATAAAATATAAAAACCGCACATAGTTGTTGAACAAACCCATGCCTAAAAGCAGGTAGTTTGATATTTGATCAGAACGATTTATACACTTTTGAGGTCCTCATTTCTTATCTTTGGTTCTCGTTTTCGAGCGTTTTTATGAATATAATATATTTTGTGAGTCTTGTGTAGGTTCATTTTATTTTGAGAAGTCATTGTGTGGAAATGGGGTGTTTCCGGGCCAAAACACAGCGCGAAAAGACGAAAGAATTTTCATTGAAGATTTTCAGATTTCATAAGACGTATCGCGAAATGCAAAATTGCGTACTACGTCCAACCGCGAAAATCAACATAGCAACACTGCCAACTCTCGTGATTGGTCTCGTAAGACGTATCGCCAAAGGTAAAATGGTATACCGCGAGATTTGGTAGTGTGTCCTAATTAGTTTCGTCAGACAGTTCGTTAAAGCGTACTGCGAGACGTATTACGACATGAAAGCCACCGCTTGCTTTTCACCTTTTTTAGGACCCACTTTGACCTACCTATATATATATATATATAACTTTACCAATTATTTTCAATAGTTTTCATTAAATAAAAATCCCTAGAATCCCAAATCTCCCATCTCTCACGCCTCTCCTCTTCTCTCTTCCATTTTCTTTCATTTTCTTTTTTTTTCTTCACCCAATAAAAGAGAGACCCATGCTCCCATGGAGGTTCTTCCCATGGGAGCTCACTATATATCTCTACCACCCCTTTCTCACTTCATCCATCCATTTAAGATGAAATTTCAAGGAATTAGGAGCAATTTTGAGCTAAGAAATCTATGGAGCAACTTTGGAGGATAGTCCTCAAGGGTTTGCTCTAGTTTACTCATTTCTTTGTAATTTCTTGTATCTTTGATGTGTAACCCCGGTTTGGGAAATTTTGTAAATCTACACTTGTGATATATATATTGTTTGTGCTTAAATTTGGTTGGGTTTTATTCTACTCTTTGTTAATTTCATGATTTAAGCTTTAATTGCAATATCCATGTGTGTGGAGGTTCAAATTGACATGTATGCTTGAATGGGATTAGGAGTAAAGTAAATTAAATTATGAGTAATGTAAATTAGCATCCCATAATTGTTTGTATGTTGATGGATGACCAAATTACCATGTTTAGAGTAATTTGAGTGTTAGAGATTTTATCCCCAGAGAGTAAAAAAAGGTTTAGTTCATGCATTTAGGTGCTAAATTGGCCTTGGTTCTTATTCTTGTGCTTCATGGGTCTTATTTAAGGCACAATTATCCATCATTGGCTGGATTGAGTAATAAATTGATTTAGGAAGAATTCCTAAATCAAGAGAATGAACCCTTAACCTAGATTGAATGTTCTTAATGTAAAACAATCAACTTATTGCGCATATTTGTATGGTAAACTTGTTTCCCATTTTTAGCCATCCTAGGGAGATTGATATAACCAAATTCATATCTAGAGTAATGACCATTGAATTCCTCTTGTGCTCGTGTAGTTATAGGGGTATTTCATTGCTTAATGCTTTCACTTGGTTAGCCACCTTGTGAATGATATTTAGGTTGTGTGTTATATATCGCGTGGTATCACATTGACAAGCTCAGCATGATATCCTCTACATTTGACCAGAAAGATGAGAGATCACTAGGCTGGCGTGTAAAGCTCGTGTGTATCCCACAGTCCTTAATGAATTCAAACATTTATGCATGAATGTAATCTCTATGTCGCTCGAGAGAGGGTAGAGATTAATTAAGGGGACACGAGCATATAACATTCTTGTTATATGGGTATCTCGTATTCTTAATGCTTTCACTTGGTTGCCATCCCGTATTTGGTTAGCCTCATGAATGAATTATTGGCTGTAATATGGCCCATGCGGTTGCGCATTACATGCCCAACGAAATAACCAATGTATTTGACCAGAAAGTTGAGAGATCACTAGACTAACATACATGGCTCTTATTTGTGTCACATGGTACTTAATGAATCTATACGTATATGTGGATGTGATTTCTAAGACTCGAGAGAGATTGGAAATCAATTAAGGGGACACGAGTCTATTATATACTTGCACATTGAGGGGCTAAGTGAGTCTAGCACTTAATTAGGAGGATTGTTATGGTTGAATCGTTTCTCTAGTGTAACCACATTTCATGTCATCTCTCCATTCCATCATATCCTTGTAAATATTATGTTATGCAATTTATATTTTATTTATATTATTATTTACACTTTTCCGAACCTGCAACACACGAGTCCGCTTGACGTGTTGTAATAATAGCTAGAACCGGTAATGGTCGATGAATCCCACCTCCCTACGGAACGATACCCTCACTTGCCGCTGTGCTAGTCTCTGTGACTCGCGCGCTAGTTGAACTTAATTGTTTATCTTGACCGACACTGCAACGACGTGTCGTCAATATTGATCATAATTACATAAAGTCATGCTCATACGCGACTTTGATTAGGGTATATTGATAAGGTTGAGTAGTGATTTTTATCTTTTATTATTTTTAAATGACATAAATGAAGTTCGTTTGATTTGTTGTTGCTTTGAAAATAGAGGTAAAAAAAAATTAAAAATCTCTCGACCTTAATTGCATAGATGATGGAGAGTTGTTTTATATTATTTTTTACTTAATTTTTTGTTTGTTTGTTATAGATCATTAATGTCTGTATATTTGTTTGTTATGTTTTTATTAATAATGTTTATTCATTTTAAAAGTTATTCATTTTATTTTATTTGTGAAATTTGTTAAGAATGAATGTGCTTTTACTTGAAAATTTGACATACGTTTGGTGGTTGATATTTTTCAAAGAGTTTTATGTTTTTCATTTAAATTGTAGTTCTTTCTATTTAAAGGGAAAAAAAAAGAGAAAACAAAAAGTAACCATCCAAAACATTAAACTTTTGTTTATAACCACTTTTGAAATTATAATTCCTAATTACCACTTTTTTGAGAAATTACCTAAATACCCACATATATATAAACCCTAAAAACCAAAAACAACATTAAAGACTCGTTTTCAGCAAGAGAGAAGAGAAACCCCATCAGAACCAGATGTCATTTTTAGCGAGAGAGAAGAGAGACCCCATCAGAAAACCCCACCAGTTATTTTTAGCGAGAGAGAAGAAAGACCCCACCAGAACCAAAGGTTGTTTTCAGCGAGAGAGAAGAGAGACCCCACCAGAAAACCCCACCAGTCATTTTCAACAAGAGAGAAGAGATACCCCACCCATTGCCGAAAACGACCCCACCAGTTGCCGTCGCATTTTGGAGAAAACCCTACCAGTCGCCGGAGAAGATTGTTTGTCGATTTGTAGGTATGATTTTCTCTTCGCTTCGATTTCATGTTAAGAACATGTTAAGGGAACTTTACGGAAATTGCCTGATAGAGTTTCAATTTCAACATTAAGAACAATATCAACAGTTATGGCTGGTATTTTGTACGAATTGAGACTGGATTTTGGAGTTTCGTTTCAATACAAACTTGAAAACCTAACCAAAATATCGAATGATTTAACCCTAAACTTAAAATCTTAGCTTAATACTTGAAAATTTTCCTTAAATTCGCATAAAACTTTAAATGTTATAAAAAATCACTTGAAATCTTCGTACTTTATTTCTGTTGGCATCTACATTTGTTTTATGCCTAGGGGATCTAATTCTTTGGCGGATAGTTTAGTGAAATGGGGGTTAAGTAGATGTGATGATATAATAGAATGAAGTGAGTTTTGACTTGGTGTTTAGCTTGGTGATTGTTTGCTGGTGGAGTTTTTTTGTTTGATTAGTTATATTTCGGTTTGTGTATGTTGGTTTGCTTCGAATATCAGTATGTTGGGTTTGTGGGTTGTAATAGCTGGTTGTTTTATGCCTTTTATGATGTTCTTTTAATAAACTAAGCAATGTTTTGTTTTTTAGATTATGGTGATAATTAGACAATCATTAGTAAAGATCAACGTTTTGAGAATATATATATAGGTTTGTGTATAAATAATAAGTCAGCCCATACTGTTTTGGTTGAGGTTTATTATAAAAACTGATCATCAAATGATAGATTATGAGCATGAAATCACACACACACACACACACACACACACACACACACACACACACACACACACACACACACACACACACACACACACATATATATATATATAATATAGACGAGCATGATGATGAAGCGTGCTTGAATTCGATCACCTGAAAACTTGCTATTGGGTTTTATCAGCCGTGCAGCACGGCATGCATTAGCTAGGGTTTTCTATAAAATTATATACTGTAGAGATGTTTTATGAAGAAGTTTCCTAGATTATGAACAACAATATTCAATATTTGATTTGTAATCTAATCTATAGATCATTTCCATCCTAATTAGGAGTGGGCGTTGATTGGATCGGTTCACTTTTCGAGTGAACCGATAAAAAACCGATAATATTCGGTTTTCGAAAAAGTGAACTGATCCGATCAAATTGACATTTGTCAACTGATCAAAATCGATTGAACTGGACCAGTTCGGTTTTTTCGATTTTGTCTATGAAACAACCCATTAATTTGCATTTACAAGAACAATAAGTATGAACCAAACACAAACCCCTATTCTAAAATCTTAAAAACACAAACCCATATTCAAAAAAGGTCCAATAAAACACAACACACAAATGATCAAATATGAATCAAATCATAAACAATCAAATCCTCATAGCCAATTATTGTTCTTTAAGAAAAAATCCACCCGATTATTCACATAAAACATTTAAAGAGTTTCAAAGATCAAAAACAAAACGCTGTAAAAAAAAAAAAAGATCAAACACATAACTAATTTTGCTAGTGCAGAATCTAATTTATTTAAACCAGTTAAAATGCCTCAGTCAAATCCAATTATAACAAAACAGGGGGCTTGAATCATCAATCCCTTGCCCTTCTCTTCCATGAAATCATACTTTCTATAGTTTAAAAGTTTATTCAACTTTCTGCAGATGCATTAACTGGGTTGGAATTGATAGATCCGGATCCAGTCAATATTAGTATAATTTACTTAAAGCCCAAATGCCAAACAAACTTGAATTGATTCAGGCAAGACAACCATTAAGATGAAGTTCATTTTGGTAATTGATATGAACAAAATTTTTGACTGAATATAATTGATATGATCCAGTCGTGAGCCGTGAGCCTTGACCCGTGACCCGTGGAGACTGAAGATTGAAGCGTCGGAAGACGACGAGCGTTAGCCGTGAAGAGTCAAGAACTAAAGCTTGAAAATATGTGGGATGTGGCTGTTGAATATGTTATTAGAAAATATGATTAGAAAGAAGAAGAACTGAAGCTTGAAAATTTGTGGGATGTGGCTGCTGAATCTGTGGATAGAAATTAGGATTAGTTTTTTATTTTATTTTTTATATATTTATACTGTGACCGGTTTAGTTATCTGGTTTTGGGCACCAAACCGGAAAAAAACCGAACCGGTCAGTTTTTAAGAAAATTAAACCGATTAAAACCGACAAGTTAATTAAAACTGAAAAAAAAAACCGATTGGATCGGTTCGGTTTTTCGGTTCGTTTCAGTTGGCTAATTTTATGCCCACCCTTAATCCTAATTGCTTTGAATGATGAGAGATCGAATTACAAAAAGCTGTTAAGAAGAAGATAGAATTGTCTATTATGGGTGAATAGTGTAATCATAAGAGCTCTTTTATTTGGTTATAAAATGATCAATACGTGTAGAATTTTTGTATCGTTAAGAAGCATAAATATATATAAAAAAAAAGACTTTCATATAATTAGCTCGTCCATGAGAAACACGGAGGGCGTACCTAACTTCTCTGAGAAGAGCTTTCAAAAACTATATATAATTAAGAGCTCTCTTCAAAAAGGGTAGCCGAAAATGAATCAAACTTGATAAACAAATATACTACCTATCACGATCAATAATGTACCATAGATATTAATGTAATTAGAGTTGTAAATCTTGGGAGGTCTTGAAATCTTCGTACTTTATTTATGTTGGCATCTATATTTGTGTTATGCCTAGAGGATCTAATTCTTTGGCGGATAGTTTAGCGAAAGGGGGGATCAAGTAGATGTGGTAATATAATAGAATAGAGTGAGTTTTGACTTGGTGTTTTGCCTGGTGATTGCTTGCTGGTGGAGTTTTTTCTGGTGTTTTTCTTTCTGGTGCTCTTATGCTGTTGTTTTTGTGCCTGTTGGTGTGCGTTTCTTAGCTCGTTTCTTAGCTCGTTTCTTTTTTGTTTGATTAGTTCTATTTCGGCCTGTGTATGTTGGTCTGCTTCGAATAGCAGTATGTTGGGTTTGTGGCTTTTAATAGCTGGTTGTTTTGGGCATTTTATGATTTTCTTTTAATAAACTTTGCAGTTTCAAAAAAAAAAAAAAATTCTTCGTACTTTATCATACTGAAATGTGTTGCTAAAACTGAAATGTGTTGGCTAAAACTTGATATCATACTTTAAGTTTTTGTCATACAACTTGAAATCTTGCTTTAAATCTGTAGCATAAACTTGAAATCTTACTTTTAATCTATAGCATAAAACTTGAAATGTTGCTTCAAATCTGTAGCATAAACCTTGAAATCATGTTTTATCTCTGGCAAAAAACTTGCAAATCATGTTTTTCCTATGTTCTTTGTTCCTCATTTGTGACTTTTTTGGCTTATTGAATAAAGTGTGGCTGTTCCAAAAAGGAGAAAAAAAAGTAATCTTGTGGTAAATAAACTTGTTAACCATAAACATTGAGTAATTTTTTAAATATAATATAAATGGCCAACAGAGGAGAGAATTTGGTTTACAAGCATCCAGAGGATAATTGGTTTGATGCTCGAGTGAACATTTATTGTAAAGTGTCTAATTTGACATTTATTAGAGATGCTATGGATAGGGTTGGCATGTTACAACGGTGGGTGTAAAATGTTTTCAACAGTTTTTGACAATGGGCAAGATGTTTTTTAGTGGTAAGCTTTGCCACATATTGCTATGCAGAGAGTTAAATTATCCTATGCATGCCTTGACGAGATGTGGTTATGGGTCGGTCAACGTGCAGTTAGGTTTGGGAAAGAGGAGTTCCTCCTTGTCATATGATTGAGGTTCGGACCGATGCCAGAGAGTGTTAACTCCTTACCTAAAGCTGCACAAGGCAGCGTACATCATCGATACTTTGGAGGATCCCCCACTCCCCTAAAGGATGTTTTAGGTAGATTAAGCAGAAAGGGGTTTGACAAGGCTGATAACGTTATTAAGTTGGGATATATGTATTTTCTGTCCCACATTATGCTTGGTCGGGAGTACCGGTGGAAGGTGTTTGATTGGATCTGGTGTTTAGTTGAGGATATCATAACGTTTGAGGTGTTCCCTTAGGGAACTTACATTTATAGCGTCACCATATATTGGCTTGGTAAAGCCCTCAACGATAGGAGAAACATGAGGAAACAAAATATAAATTATAGTACAGAGCAGGATTTGGGTTATAATGTGTATGGATTTCCGTGGGCATTGATGGTTAGTTATCTTATACATTGATTTTTTTTTTTTTTTTGAATTTTACATATGTAACAATCCTAATTTGTTTCATTTGCTATTGTTTCAGTATTGGGCAATGGAGGCTATCCTGGTTTTGACTGGTTTGGTTGGAAAACGGAGAAGGGGGAGAAAGGGGCATGGATTTCCGTGATTAACGAGATGGTACTGCCGGAAGAAACCACCACATTTTGAACAAAAATTCACTGACGAGGTAAGCACACACACATATATATATATATATATATATATATATATATATTAGAGTTGCTTATATGCCAAACTTATTTTTTTAGAGTTGCGTATATGTTGAACTTCAGAAATTATCACTTTACTGCAGTTGGAGGCTTATACAACTTTGACTTTTGTAGTTGAGGAGAGGCTTCAAGAGTACTATAGAAGATTCGATCCGCTTGCGGTTGTTGGATCCGAGTTGCACAAGCATGGGGGGTATGACCCAGAGAATGAGGCAGGTCGTCGTGAGACTCGTTCGAAGGGGGGGCATGATAATGATTTGAGGTCTTATATCGAGTCCCGCTTTGAACAGATTGACTTGAAGATTGACAAACTTCTTACTGATCTAGTCCATGTACTAGTCCCACCTGTACCAGTTACACCTCAACCCATATGGTCCGTCAGGTATACACCCACAACGTTCGCTGGGTATACATGTAGTTAAACGGTAAAAACCTTTCGAACATATTTTATTCACCATGCATTTTGATAACGTTTGTTGTAATATAAATTTCAAAATTATATTTTCTAGGAATCTTCAATGCGTAGATGTGACATGGAAGAGACGGTGAGCAGCAGCTTGATGATGAGTAGGTTAATGCGTAGGAGGGCGCGGTCAAGGTTGAGGATGAGCAGGAGGTTGAGGATGAGCAGGTTGATGCACATCAAGGCGTTGACAACCAGAATGATGAAGAGCATCAGATCATGATAATATGTAGTCAGAGAATTAAAAAGCTAGCAGCAATGGTTCAACATGAGCAGGGGGTTGACAATGAGCAGGTTGATGCGCAATAAGGCATTGACAACCAGAATGATAAGGAGGAGGACGTGATAAGACGTAGTAAGAGAATTAAGAAGCTAGCAGCAGTGGTTCAAACCCCTTATATTGTCCCTAGGTTGGTGAAGGCCATGGTTTATGTGAGAAAGAATTCTCGAAGAAGTTAAACTTATTTGAGTACTTTATTCCCGGAGAATTCCTTATGTTGCTGCATATTAGATATATTTTGGATGTAAAACTTTATTCCGGAAGAATTCCCTATGTTGTTGCATATTATATATTTTGAAAGTTAAACTTTATTCTCAGAGAATTCCCCCTAAATTGTATTTTTGAAATTGCTAATTCTAGATATATATGATATATAATATTTTGGCAGGTTTTGTTTATGTTAAAATGACTCTAGTTTGTTAATTGCTAAATTTCCTGGTTTGTTTGTTACGTGGGCACGTTTTGATGACTTCCTTGAAATCATGCTTTAAATCTCTAGCATATAACTTGAAATCATGCTTTAAATCTCTAGCATATAACTTGAAATCATACTTTAAATATCTGGCACAAACTTGAAATCACGCTTTAAATCTCCATTAAATCAGATAGATACTCCAGAGTGCCTCCAACTCCTAATTTTTATTTAATTTTAATTAATTTTTTTATTTTTTATGATTTCAAAATACTTTAACTTGACTTGAAACAAAATTTTTTATTTGAAGACTTGACCTGCAAGTGTTTAATTGATTTTTGTTTGAAAACTTTTTATAGATGATTTTGTTTCTTAAGAAAGTGTTTAATTGATTTTTCTTTGAAATTTTTTCCTAAATGAGTTTAAAATACAAATCAGAAATCAGAGAATAATTTGATTAACAGGTGACAAGAATCAGACGGTGGAAATAGGAAGAGGAGCTTGATGAGATGGTTGGTCAATTGCCAACATAAAACTTGAAATCATGCTTTAAATATGTGGCACAAACTTGAAATCACGCTTTAAATCTCCAGCATAAAACTTGAAATCATGCTTTAAATCTGTGGCACAAACTTGAAATCATGCTTTTAATCTCTGGCACAACTAGAAATCTTCTCGGAAAACTAACAATTCAGATGTCAAACAACTTAACAACTTCAAATCTTCCCGTAAAACCACAGTAGTCAATACTAAAACATAAACCCACAATATTCAATACTAAAACATAAACTTACAATAATGAGTTCATACATGATAAGTTCATACTAAAATAAAAACGGGCATGGTCAACAAACACAAAATGACTAATGAGTAGTATCTCCATTAGCGGGATTACCTGTCGTAGGCTGAGAGTAATCAACTAACGGACATGTCTTGCGATTATGGCCAAGTACGTGACATACATTACATGCACATTGTCTACGTGTCGGTTGTGTCGGCAGCTCTTGAGTTACATATGTGTTTAACTGTCCATTATTTGATCTCCGCCTTGGGTTGGGGCATCTGACCCTATTGTGACCTTCTTCACCGCAGTTAGTACAATTATTTTTCCGACGAACCTTTCCTGCGGAAGGTGTTCTTATTTCTTTTGGTCTACCAGCTTGCCTCTTACTATCCGGTGGAAGGATGATCATAAAGGCCACCTCATCGGGTACTTCCTAAACAATTGGATGAGGTACTGGATTTATTGATGAGGCATAAGTTGTCTGTATCGATGAAGTGCTGTCAACATTTTAAAAGGTGAAAGGCGAGGCAAGAGGATGCGATGACCCCTTCATGGGGCGAGGCGATAGCCTTGAGGGGATCGAGGTGATAGCCTCAACCGAAAATGGGAAAAAAATTAGGAAAAGTAAAAAAAAAAAAATCATTAAAGTAGAAAATGTTCCATAATATTCAATAAAAGAGTCATTCAACAATTCCAACATAAATATTCCTAATAAAATTAAACATTACAAAAGAAAATCATCATCCTAATGACAAATGACCACTAGATATCAAATAGATTATTAGTTGTATCAAATGCTGGAGCCTTGTAATGTGGATCAAAAGTGTAATTCCCTTCATCATCATCTGAACTTTCATCCTCCAAAGAGTCAAACTGAACTTGGTTTGAAATGTCTTGCCACCCATTTACACAATCTACTCGTTGCAAAGCCTTTCCCTTGTCTACCAAATAATATAAAGTTATATTTTAATTAAAAATATCATTGTATCTTAACTTTGAAGTTATTAAATTTAATTACAGAATTTCTTACTTGTATTTCTCTTCCTCTTTTCTACTACTTGATGACTCCCACTCGGTTGACTCATATCCACATCTTGATCAACCATCCACTCATCATCTAAAGGCACATCTTCCATAACCAATGGATCCTCATCATCCTTTAGTGCCTGTTTTTATTTATTTATTTATTTTTAAGAATTTATGATGCAACCTTTTGTTGTACATTATGTACACTAAGGTGTTTGATCTCGTCGTGCTTAATCGATTTCTCTTCTTCGTATGAATCTACAAAATTTTTGTAAGAACTTGACAATTAAGAAATACTAAATTCATTTTAATCTACAATTGAGAATTCTAAGTAAACCTGTACCATATTAAATGCACTCCAATTCCTCTCACAAGCCAAGGATAAGCAAGTGAGACTTAAAACCCTCACAGCAAAACTTAAAAGCTCTGGAGCTTTGTCTCAAAATGTAGACCACCAATTGGCTACACTTAGAATAATAAAGAGTTAGAAAACCAAATACAAGACTATAAATTTCATCAAGAAATTAATAAATCTAAACAATAACTTTTCGTACCAGGGCTCTGATTGTTGATTAGAGTTTTTGCTTGTCCAAAGCCAAACAACCTTTTCCTAAACTTAAAGAGATCAATTTGTAAATTTGCATTGAATCTCTCCTCCTCTTTGGGAATGAGTTTTTCCATGCATATGATTGGAACGATTTATACATCTTTTGAGATCCCCATTTTCTATCGTTTGTTCTCGTTTTCGAGCGTTTTTTGTGAATATAATATGTTTTGTGAGCCTTGTGTAGGTTTTTTTTTTTTTGGGAAGTCTACGCACGATAACGGGGATTTTCATGCCAAATAAGGGACTTTTGGGTTAAAAGAGCACTTTCGCAGTACGTGTCGTTAAAGCAGATAACGACCTGTACCACGAAATGGAAGACCAAAGCCACTGCCATGTTTCGCGGTTGGTTTCGTCAAAGCGAATAGCAAGACGTACCTCAAAATCAAGAGTAGAACGACTGGGATGTTTCGGGGTTGAGATCTTTAAAGCGAATAGTAAGATGTACCACGAAATGGAAGACCAAAGCCACTGCCTTGTTTTGCGGTTGGTTTTGTCAAAGCAAATAGCAAGACGTACCCCAAGATGACTATCACTGCTTGTTTTTCACTTTTTTTTGGGACCAACTTTGACCTACCTATATATATCCTTTTTCATTTATTTTCAAGTGTGATTCACAAATTCTAGATCGAAGAATCCCCACTCTTTCTCTTCTCTTTTTCATGCCCGAACCTTCTCCTTTATTTTCTTCTATCTATTTCATTTTTTTCTTCTTCTTCACCCAATAAAGGAGAGACCCACTCTCCCATAAAGGTTCTTCCTCTATCGGAGCTCACCATATATCTCCACCACCCCTTTCTCATTTCATCCATCCATCTTAGAGCAAATTGTAAGGAATTAGGAGCCAATTTCGAGCTAGGAAAGCTATAGAGCATATTTGGAGGATTGTCTTCAAGGATTTGTTCTTATGTACTATTTTTTTTGTAATTTTCATTTCTTTGATGTGTAACCCCAATTTGGAGAATATTATAAACCCCCACATGTGCTAAATATATGTATTTTATTCATAAATTCGTTTGAGTTTTGTTTTGCTCTTTGATTTATGTATGTTTAATATCTTATTGTGAAATTCAAGGGTTTGTTCTTATGTACTATTGCACGATTAGATTGGGGATTTATATTTTAATTATAAAAAAAAATCTGTGTAATGCCAAACTGTGTTGTTTTACACCACCAAAAAAAGCAAAAAAAGAAGAAGAAGAAATCAGGTGTTAAATGACGTTGTTTTACACCAACTGAAAGAAAAAAAAAACCCATTAACATCGCATAACAGTCGCCTCACAAGAGGCGAAACAAGGCGATCGAGAGGTGGTAGCCTCACGTGACGAAGACGGTTTTTTTGGACAATACTGGTGGTGCGGTTGCCTTAGGGCGATTTTTACACCGAGGTGGTTGAGGCGGATTGAGGTGGACCGCCTCGATGCAAATTTTAAAACATTGAGTGTTGTAGTACTCATGACAGAGGGAGTTGAAATTGGTCTTTGTAAACCTATAAATCAACCAAATGAAGAATGTTAATAAAAAACCAATGAGAAACTGATAACAATTAGAGAATTGAACAATGTACCTAGCAACTACTATGACGTGGTCACATGGCAGCTGATCTAAGTCCTAGATACGACATGTGCATGTACGTTGTTCGATATCGACCAACCCATCATATTTACCATCGTTAACTAAATATCTGGTCAACTCAATGGGATATACATAGTACGTCAATGACCGTTCGTTCCTTTCCTTTCAATGACCGACTGCTGTCTTGCCCAAGTAAGTAGGGTTCTTCCCCGCTTGCTCATGTCTATCATTAAACCATCGCTGCAACATATCTCTCAAGAACTCAATCGCTGTAGCAATAGGCAACATCCGAGCCTTCTGAATACAATTATTCACCTCTGCAATGTTCATGGTCATCATGTGATACCTTATTCTAGGACAATGGCAACATGACCATCGCTCTGGGCCAATGGACATAAAATAGTCATATGACATTTTTTGATTTCATTCATTTATAAGTCGAATTGTCTAGAGGTGGAACAGTATACTGCCCTATAGTAAATATCAAGTACTTCTTTTTTATCGGAATGATTATACACTTTTTAAGGTCTCCATTTCCTATCGTTTATTCTCGTTTTCAAGCGTTTTGTGAATATAATATGTTTTGTGAGCCTTGTGCAGGTTCATTTTGTTTTGGGAAGTCATTGTGCGAAAACGGGGTGATTTCAGGCCAAAACGCATCTTTGAGGGCAAAATGAGATTTCACAGTACGCCTCGTCGAAGTGAATAGCAAGACGAACCGCGATATTTGAAGACCTGATCAGCTGCCATGTTTCGTTAGACATCTCGTCGAAGCGTATAGCAAGATGTACTGTGAAATTGAAGACATGATCCACTGCCAATTTTCGTTTGACAGTTCGTCGAAGTGTATAGCAAGATGAATAGTGAAATGGAAAACCACAACCTCTGCCATGTTTCACGATTAAGTTCGTCAAAGCGAACTGCGTTAGGCGAAAATGCGTACCGCGAGTCTCTTCATGTATCATTTTGTTAAACGTTTCATCAAAGCGTACTACTAGACGTACTGTGATCTGCACCTGACTTTCATTTTTTAGGGCTTTTCTTGAGGGGTATTCATGTCTTTTTACCCCTATTATTGTACCCTAACTCTCCCCACTACAAATATCTCCAAATCTCTAACAATTCCAAACATCTTTAATCTCCCATTATCTCTCTTCTCTCTTCAATTTTCTTTCATTTTCTTCACCCAATCCGTGAGAGACCCACTCTCCCATGAAGGTTCTTCCTCCATGGGAGCTCACCATATATCTCCACCACCTCTTTCTCACTTCATCCATCCATCTTACAGCAAATTGCAAGGAATTATGAGCCAATTTCGAGCTAGGAAAGCTATGGAGCATCTTGGGAGGATTGTCATTAAGGTTTGCTCTTATTTGCACATTTCTTTATAATTCTTGCTTCTTTGATGTGTAACCCCAATTTGGGGAATATTGTAAACCCTCACATGTGCTATATATATATATATATATATATGTATTTTGTTCATAAATTCATTTGGGTTTTGTTTTGCTCTTTGATTTGTGTATGTTTAATCTCTTATTATCAAATTTATGTTTGTGGAGGTTAGAAATTGATATGTATGTATGATTGAGATTAGGAGTAGAGTAATTTAATGTAGGAGTAATGTAATTTAATTTCTCATGATTGTTTGTATGTTAATGGATGACCAAAATATCATTTATTGAATAATTTGAGTGTTAGGGATTTTATCCCCAAAGAGTAAAAAAGGCTAGTTTATGTATTTAGTTGCTAAGTTGGCTTTGGTTCACATCCTTGTACTTAATGAGTCTTTTTAAGACACATTTGCCTATCCTTGGCCGGAATGAGTGATAAATTGATTTAGGAAAAATTCTCAAGTCAAGAGGAGAACCCTTAATTCATTTGAATGTTCTTAATGTTTAACAATTGCATTTATGCACATTAGTGTTAGGTGAACTTGTTTCCCATTTTTAGCCATCCTAGAGAGATTGATAAACTGAATCCGTATCTAGAGTAAAGACCAGTGAATTCCACTTGTGCTCATGTAGTTATAGGGGTATTTCATTGCTTAATGCTTTCACTTGGTTAGCCACCTTGTGAATGAGATTTAAGATGTGTGTTATATATCGTATGGTGTCACATTGAGATGCTCAACGTGATATCCTCTACATTTGACCAGAAAGATGAGAGATCATTAGGCTGACAGGTAGAGCTCGTGTGTATGTCCCACGGTCCTTGATGAATCCAAGCATTTATGCATGGATATAATCTCTATGTCGCTTGAAAGAGGATAGAGATTAATTAAGGGGACACGAGCATATAACATTCTTGTTATACAGGTATCTCGTATTCTTAATGCTTTCAGTTGGTTGCCATCCCGTATTTGGTTAGCCTTGTGGATGAATTATTGGCTGTAGTATGGTCCACGCAGTTGTGCATTACATACCCAACGAAATAACCACTGTATTTGACCGGAAAGTTGAGAGATCACTAGGTCGGCGTATAGGGCTCGTATGTGGGTCCCACGGTACTTAATGAATCCATATGTATGTGTGGATGCTATTTCTAAGACTCGAGAGAGATTAGAGATCAATTAAGGGGGCACGAGTCTATTATATACTTACATATTGAGGGATAAATTGAGTCTAGCACTTAATTTTGAGGATTGTTATGGTTGAATTGTTTCCCTAGTGTAACCACATTTCATGCCATCTCCCAATTCCATCATATCCTTGTAAATATTATGTTATGTAATTTATATTTTATTTATATTATTATTTACACTTTTCCGAACTTGCAACATATGAGTCCGCTCAGTGTGTTGTAATAATAGCTAGAAACGGTAACGGTCAATGAATTCCATCTCCCTGCGGAACGATACCTTCACTTGCCACCGTGCTAGTCTCTGTGACTCGAACGCTAGCGAGGTCGAACTTAATTATTCATCTTTTGACCGACACTACAACGACTTGTCATCACTTTTTGTCCCTTTAATCTAGTCTTCAAGTTCTGTTTCAGATGGAAGAAACAAATACAGTGAGGAACATTGGGGTATATAATACTCACTGCTTTAGCAATGCTGGGATGATGATCGGAAACTAATAACATCCCCTTAACTTCCCTGATTGCCTCTCGTAGTCATTCCAAGAACCATATCCATGAGCTTTCTACCTCACCATCGCCTACACCAAAAGCTATAGGGTATGCATTCTCATCTCTATCTTTGCACAATGCTACATATATAACCCCCTTAAATGCACCCTTCAAATGAGTGGCATCAATGGCAATGACCGGACGTACTGAAACCCCTTAATGCATTGAGCAAGTGAAAAGAAAGCATACAAGAAATTATTGTCCGCGTCTGTGTAAATTGCTGTCATGGTGTTAGGATTTGTTACTTTAGTAACAAATGAAAGTAAGTAGGCAACAATTGGTATGAATCCTCAGGTTTATCGTACAAAATATTCTTAGCATGCTCCTTTGCCCGCCATGCTTTGGTGTACAAAAGTGGCACATCGTGCTGCTCGCGCATTTCCGCAATTATATCAATTGATCTAATGGTGCAACCATTGGTATTCAATTTTGGGGCATACATCTCTCCGACGACAATGACACTCACTTTACGAAAGTGTGACTCATAGGTGTCCAAACTGCATGTGTGGCCATGTGCGAATTTCCTAACAACCTAATATGTGCAACCATCCTTACATGTGGCTCTGAGTGTGAAATCACATTTGATGTCATTACAACCAGCCTCAAATCGGTACTTTGTCGACCGTCTGATTCTTGGATTAAACTTCTCATTTAAAGCATATTTACTAAACTCATTCTCCAACTTCTGCTTGGTATCGAAAATCTGTCCTTTAAAAAAGGGCCCATGATTGAGGTAAAACATGCAGTACTGTTCGAGCTAATGGAATATTGGTTTGCAAACGGAACAACCCAATGACACGGTATAGCATTATATGTCTGTCTGTATGCACCACATTGCCACTGATTCTGCCCCTAAGTGTTTGTGTCTGCATCATCTTGCCCGTATAGATCATTGTCATCTTCAGGGTTGGTGAAAACTTCTCACGATTCATGAATCTCATCACCATTCGAGGAGTATGAATCATTTGCGTCTACTCTCTCTTGTTCATCAGCAATAAATGTATCTGGAATGCAATTGTCACCATCCCATATGGGAACCTCCGGTCTAACTCTAAATTGTTAGGTAGTTAGAACCGACTCTGTTGCAAATGGAGGAGGAGAAGGTGCAATAGGGACTCCAATGGGAATTGGTGATCTCCGTGGAGGTACTGCTGGCTGATCCCTAACATCTTTTGCAACTTTCTCCACCAAATCAGCATATACCTCTGGAACAATCGTTTGACCAAGTAAAATGAATCTCACATCAGTGTCACGTTGTAATCGGTACTTTCCTTGACCACTCTCTGTCTTAACCAAACTGGTTATGATTACATCATACAAAGTTCTATCAAAATTGGTGAATTGGTATACCAAGTTCTCTAACTCTAAATATTTTAAATGAATCGACACCACCTCAACAAATGTATCACCACCAACATATCGTAAATCATCTCATTGCCCACCATAGTTGATTACTAGCCTGTAATCCATTTACCTGGAAAAAAAAAATGATTTCCAAAAGAAATTATAAGTTTTCAAGTTTTTCATAAAAGTTTCAGTTTTTCTAAACATTTCACGTTTTTTGTGGTATAAAACTTGAAATCATGCTTTAAAACAGATCTCAAGTTTTGTCAACATTCCAAGTTTTTATACTAGATTTCAAGTTTTCGAACCCGTGAAACTTGAAATCTTTTGAAAAAAATTGAAGTTTTATTGAGATCGATTCTTCACCAAAATACAAATAAACTCATGCATTAAAGCTAAACCCATGTTAAAGTAACTATTTTCAACTCAGTTAATGAACAAATGAATGATACTTATCGATTTAGAGCAAACTAGGTTATGAGATGAGTGATATTTTCTTCATGAGACGAGTGATATTTTCTTTATGAGACTTCGTGAAATCTTCAAAGCGATTATGACATCAAACCTTTATGAAATCTTCTTCAGGCCAACAATGGTGCGGCCATTGGTGTTCGATTTGCAGGACGATGATGAAGAACGAATACAAAGGTGAGGAATGAACAGAGAACAATGAAGAATTGAAGAAGACGATGATAAAGAGAAACAAAATAGAAATATTAATTTAGGGGTATCTTGGTAATTTATGGACACCCATTGAATTTTTTTTCAAAACATGGTTATTAACAATTAAAGTTTTGTATGTGGTCACAAACGAATTTTCCATAATTAGAGGGATTATTTTTGGTAATTTCCACAAAAGAAAAAAAAAAAAAAGTCATTCAAAGTTTTTGGTAAGAATGAAAGACAAATTGTAAGATTTTTTATAATTAAAAGTCATTAAAAGTCATTAAGATTTTGAATACCTTTTATTTTTTATAGAACGTTTAAGTATTGCAATGAATGTATGGTTAAGATACGATTGTTTTCCATTTATACTTTATTAACAACCGATTATATTCAAGGAAAAAGGTGAAGTGAGAGATGATCCGGTCCTTTAGCATGTACAGTATATTGTATTTGAGAGAACACCCTCCCTTATCTGGAATCTGGATGACTGGATCATAGAAACAACGGTAACCTGTAAACATTCAAACCACAGCCAATAGATCATGAAAAATAATAAGTCAATAAAAATAAAATAAAATATTCAACAAATTAGCGCCAAACAGAAACGCTAAAAAATGCTTTCATTTTCCGTCACGCCCTCTCTCGTCCACCACAACCGTCTCTTTCTTCGCAGTCCCTTCACCGTCCGATCGTCCTTATCGAGCCTGCAAGAAATCGAAGAGTCGAAATCAACGGTCGAGAGGGATTTCAGCTCAGAACTGCACGCAGCGGCTCCTTTGCCTGGGATTCGGGAGGCGAAGAGAGTGGTGCTGGTGAGGCACGGGCAGAGCACGTGGAACGAGGAAGGTAGGATCCAAGGCAGCTCCAATTTCTCTGTTTTGACCAAGAAAGGCGAGTCTCAGGCCGAGACTTCTAGACAGATGCTCATCGACGACTCCTTCGACATCTGTTTCTCCAGGTGTGTGTATGCGTGTGTGTTCTCTCTTTTTGAAGTGATTTTTGGTGCTTTTGTGTGGACTGAATCTGATTTCAGCTTTTCATTGTTAATTAGGACACTGTAGGAACAGTTCAATTTTGTTAAATTGTTTATAAATTGTAAATAGTTTGTATGAGTAGTTGAATAAAAGTAATTATAGGTGTTATTAGGTTTTGAGGTTGGTTTGCTCATATCTCCAAGGGAGAGAGCAAAACCTTCTATTTTATTTGCTCCAATTTTAAACAAACTTGATATAAAGGGCTTGTATTTTGAACATCATAGAACAACAAATCTAAATAAAAAAGAAAATCTGGTGTATTTAGTGAACTCTATTTTATTATTATTATTGGCTTTTTGATACTCTTTGGAAGATACTTTTATGTATTAAGTCAGAAATTCACATCGACATAAATATTTCATTGTCTTGATATTGCATATGTGATGCCTGTAATTATAGGAGATGATAGAATCACAAAAAGAGATGTGAGAGGTTGTCGTTAAAATTTGAACTGATAGAATTTCAATTCGAGGATCCACATCAATTCTAAAATCCAAATCCATGCAATCGAATGGACATGAGTGCAATTCTTTCCATACAGCTCAGTTATAATTTGTTCATTTTAGTTCCGTAACACCTTTTTGTCACGTCACTGAAATATGAATTTTCTTTTCAGCCCCTTGACTCGATCAAAGAGAACAGCTGAAATCATATGGGGCCTCCGCAAGGACGATATATTAACAGATTATGACTTGCGAGAAATTGATCTTTATTCATTTCAGGAAAGTTTGGCTTTTAGATATTGTTATATTAAGAATGCTAGCATACTAGCAAGTTAATAATTAAACCTTATTTTGTTGTTGGATTTTAGGGCCTTTTGAAGCATGAGGGAAAGGAAAAGTTTGGTGCAGCTTTTCGCCAATGGCAGGTAGATGCTCCAAATTTTAACATTGACGGTCACTATCCAGTTAGAGAGTTGTGGGCACGAGCCAGAAGCTGCTGGACCAAAATACTATCCCATGAAAGCAGGTCTGTTCTCGTGGTTGCTCATAATGCTGTTAATCAGGCTCTTGTTGCTACAGCTATCGGTACTATCTCCTTTCTCCATTGCTTTCATGTTTAAATATGAAGATATTTATTTTGAGTGCACTTCTCTCTTTTCTCTTTTGCTTCCCAACAATCAGGATTGGGAACAGAGTATTTCAGGATTTTACTTCAGAGCAATTGTGGTGTGAGTGTGTTGGATTTCACCCCACAAGCTGAGGGAGGATCTCCACATATTTGTCTGAATCGTCTAAATCAGGTATATGACGACTCTACTGATGAGAATCAATAAATTACTAAATCTTTTATATTAGGGATTTGAGTGCTGCTCTTTGCTCAACTGCTGGAATTTACGTAATGGTTTCTCACAAGAACTCTGTATATACATCTTGACTGTGGTTTAGTTATCATTTGAACATGTTAATTTCTGGGAATATAACCTTTTGACAGTAGCAATGGGTATCTTCCATTCAGTCATTTATGTCGTTTCACAAGTTTCATTATTACGTAGGTTGTGCAACAGGTTATGCCGTCCCTTAAACAGAACTAAAATATTGTTGCAGACACCCAATTCACCTGTGGCTGCTGGAAATTCTGGAGGCAGAAAAACCTGTAAGCGGATTATACTTGTCTGTAATGGGTCCACACAGGTTGATTCAGAGGTATGAAAGTGGTAACTTCGATTTGTATTGTTGTTCTTGTTTATGGTTTGTCCATTTTCTCTTCAGTTCAGCTATTTTATGTGGTGTAACTGTTCATTGGTTAATAAAAAAAGAACATTAACTGTTGACATTTTATCAGGTGTAACCGTTCATTGGATTAACAAAGAACATCAACAGCTGGCATGTTTCTTTGATCTCCATTTGCACTTTCTCTGATGTCCAAGCTATTTGAACATTGAGATACATCTATCATTTTGTATAATTATGGACAATTAAAATGCTGCATCAGTAAGGTATGTCATTGGGATGGCAAATTCCCAAATTGCTTTTCTGGGCTGTATTGCAGATCTGGAATTGGGGAATGGCATTACAATGATTAAGGAAACATCTAAGTAGCTGCATGGTTTCCTTTGAAACTCGTGTAAAGTTATATGATATACAAATAATCTTTTGATTTTAAAAAAGATATTATCAATTACATAATGCAAAATAAAAGCTGGCATAGATAGTAGTCTATGATTTTGTCTGCTGAGGGTTTACTGTTTTTCTCCCTTGGAGGCCATGTTCAATTTAACTAGCCTATAGTTTGGATATAGGAGGCCATCATCTATTGTTGGTCCTATAAAGTAGAAAATCTAGGTTTTATGCTAGTAGTGACTACTCTGGAGATCTGGAATGATGACTCTTAGTTGGCAGCTTGAGAGTTTTACCATTGCAGCTGAAAATATTCCTAAACTACTAGCATAATTTAGACCATGTGATTGTGCTATTAAACACGACTATTGGAGATTGGATATCCGATAAATGATGCTTAAACTGTTTCTATTTCTATCACTCTGTTCTCATGTTGGTTGTCATTTCTTCCTTTATTGATGTGAGGGCCATTAATCCCCCTTATGGTTGACAGGCCAGTTTTACTTATTCTGTGGATCAGCCAATGAATATGCTGGGGATGATACAGGTACAGCGCTGGTATCTTCTGTCTGAGATAGTTTACACCATCATATTATATAATTCTTCTGCGGATGCTTGACAGTCCCAGAAAACTGCAGAGCTGCTTCTCGATTTGAAACTGAGTTCCATAGTCAGCAGCCCAGAGAATGCTTGCATTGAGACAGCCAAGGCCATCTCCAGAGTAAGCTCGTAATCAATGTCCTTTATCATCAAGAAAGCTTGTAGTGAAGACCGTTGTATTAATTTGAGAGGGAAATTTAAATTCTCTGTGGTAGAGCATTATTTAGCTAAATTATCGGTACAAGTTTCTTTTTCTATTTTCAATTTACTCGAGGACTCCATCGTAGGTGCAAGAAGCTGCAGATTGCTTGGGTGCTGATTGTGTACCGCGTTATGTAGAGATGAAGCAAATAGACGACCTTGATATAGAAAACATCCTTAAGCAATCAAAGAAGGCAAGACATCTGAACTTGATATTCCAGAATATCTTTACCTTTTATAAACTGTTTAGGTCCTTAAAATTGGGAAAAAAAACTAACACAATCATATTTGAAATCTTACTAGTTACGACTCTTAAGACTAATATAATTGTCATGGGATTGCATTCTCTTTGTTTCACATGTTTATCTGAATTGCTGTAATGGCAGAAGTTTGACCTTAACATGAAGATCTGTTATAAGCATAGTTAGAACCATGGATCTCAAAAGCATCTATCTACACATGATTGCATTGTATCGGTTTCTTGCCAAGTGAGACAAGTAAAAATAATTTGCTTCTGTTTAATAATTTCTGTGTTTTTTCCGACAGGATAAATTAGAAGTTGCACCTTCTCAACCTGGTTGGTTAACAAGATTGGAGGATGAACTCTTGTCAAAATTGTGGAATCAGTCCGCGAAAGCATGGCAATCACTGCTGACTGAACTATCCGATGAATCTGAGCCAGAAAAAATAGTTGTTGTAGTATGTCATCCTGCAGTTCACATAGCGTTAATGGGACACTGCCTAAATCTGAGCAAAGAATGGATGGGATCATTTCATCTTGATGCAGGTAGCATCAGTGTTATCGACTTCCCTGATGGACCTAGCAGCGGAGGAATTATCCGGTGCATAAATTACACTGCGCATTTGGGGAGATGGTCGATTCCCATTACGAGATCAACTGTGGATGATGAAGAGTTCTAATTGTGAATATGATTGTAGTAAAAATTAACTGGAAATGATACTTGCAAAGTTGCAATGCAATGTCCAACTGTTGGACAGTTCAGATTGGCTCCGACCGTGTATTCAAAATGAAATGTGGCTACAAATGGAAAATGGTCACTTCAACATTAGACTGTTGCAGTCTGAATGATTTAAAAGCAATTATTTTTTTTTTTGAAAAAAATAATTAGGGTTAATATTAAAGACCTCCCCTCACCTTTGAACTATTATTGGATATCTTGCTAAAAATGTTTTTATTTTAGAAACATCCCATGTGGACTAACAAACAATGATTCAATTGATTGATTTTTGATGTTAAAAAGTCTATAATGTTCGTATTTAAGCTTCAATTATATTAATTGAACATTATACCCTCTGAATCTTACCAAATAAAGTATTGTTTGTTGGTCCACAAGGGATGTTTCTGAAATAAAAGTATTTTTATCTAGACATCCAATAATAGTTCAAAGGTGAGGGGATGTTTTTAATATTAAACCTAAATAATTATTATTACAATAAATAAATCTAATTTCTCTCTACTCTAGTGCAGGCAAAGTAAGTGCTCAAAAGTGAATTATAAGAAAAAAAAAATTCAAATTTTTGTCTGCCAATTTTGGATTTAAGAATAAATAGTTGAATTAGAGATTGTTTTGAAAATTTTGTTATTAATTAGTCAATTTTCAATTATGTGAACATTTTACTTTAATTAATGAAAATTCACCATTAAAAAAAATATTTAATTTTGAATAATATAACTGTTTAAAATAAATAAATAAAAAAATTTCATAGCAGCCTACCCATAAAAAGGTGTCTTGTTTCGCCTTTGACCCCTCCAACTTCTATCACACGGAACTCCAACTTCAATGACACGAAATCAAGTAAATGTCCCGAATTTTGACGAGATCAATTGCTCCAGGCACGTTTCGAAATGCAAGTCACACTCTAAACACCTTTCATACCGGGAAAATGCTCACTTTTGCTATGTGCAAGAGTTTACTTTTGCTGCAATTACTAACTTACTATTTACTTATCAAAAATATGTATATTTCGTTATAAAATGTATTATTTTGAGTTAAGAAGATCATATGTTAATCTCAATTTGTAATTATTAATCTCCAACTCGAATGGCATTGCTACCTGGCAAAAAGATGGGGAGCTCTAATTGAGTTCCGAGAATAATGGCATTTAAATTTGCTAATTCCTTTTTTTATTTATTAAAATTTAGAATTAATTAATATATTGACTTCAGAAAATTCCAAAATTAATAGACAATAGGTCTTTATTTCCTAAACGAATGCAAAGACACTTGGACCTCAACAATTGAACTTTGGTTGGGTACGTCCGGCCCTTTTTGTAGTACAACGTATAGGCGACGCTTTAGAATCTCAGCAGAAACTATAGACCCTACCCCTTAAAAAATAGATTTAATATCGTGTAGGTTATTGACTCACATATCAGATATTAAACTGATAAGAACAGATACTACATTTGATCTTTAGCCAAAAGGCCGAGAAAGGTATTACATGTTTAACATTGAAAATTTTGTTTTATAACCAGCAAGGCTTTGCTTCTTCTTTTATTCTGCCAATGTGGGAATTCAAACAAACTCCATTGCTCGTGCTATTTTGCTCAGCTTTTACGGTTAGTTTGATTTTCTTAATATATACAAAATATTAAAGAAAAAAAAAATATTAACTTAAATAAATATAAATCTAATATTTAATAAATTAATATATAAATATGTATAATTACTTAAAATAAACCTTATATTTATTTATATTTAATTTTATAATATATATATATATATATGTATATATTATTTACTCGGTTCGGTTTGGTTTTGGCAAGAGAAAATCATCCATGACTCGCTTAAATTCGGTTTTCATTTTTTGAATCGGAACGACTCATCTCAACTCTCAACTCTCAACACGGTTACTTGACTCGAACACACATTTTTAGTTCGGTTTATCTCGGATCGTAAAACCGTCCTCACCCCTGCTAAAAACAGAAAAATGTTTTAGAAAACACATGGAAGATATAGAAGACATGGGCTGGTCCAAGGAAAAAATTGATGGGTTTGAGTGAGCAGCCCAGCCCAGTCCAGTAAAACGAGGACCACGTAGCAATCAAATCAAGATTCAAGAGGCAGGCAAATTGGGGAGGGAGGTTTTACAGAGGTTTAGGGTTGGACAAAAATGGCAGCAGCTACAATTGCTGGAAGATCCACTTCCACTTTTGCTCGTAATATTTTCAAAACAACAACCAGAAGAATCTCCAAGGTCTCATTCTCCAACGATTCCCTTCCCGCCAATTTCACTCTCCGCTGTCAGCCTCGACCACTCCCTGCACCTTTTCCTTCCAGGTTCGTCTTCTTCTATTCTATTAATAATCAACAGCAACAAATCGTATTCATGTTCATGTCATTTTTAATTTGTTTGTTTGTTATAGTAATTCTGATTTCGATTTCGATTTTGATTTTGTTAGGTTGCTTCGACGAGAATTGGCCACTCTTGTTCCTGTCCACACCGCCATTTCAGCTGCTTGTCTTGTCTCCAAGCTCCCCAGCGAAGCTAGCACCTCTAATCAAGGTTTCTCTCGTTTTTTTTTCGCTTTTAGTGCATTTATCTGTCTTACAATTTTAATCTTTGTTTTTCAGTCACTAAATGCAATATCATAGTAGTGCTTCAAAATTATAATTGGAATTATGCTAAGTAATAATCCAAAATAAGCCATATAATATCACAACAAATCCAAAAATTAAAAAGAAAGACACCTAATTTATGTTGAAAATTCTAAATGTGAAGTGAAAAACTACAGGAAGCTAGTGTAGCAAAAACTTTCAATGATAAAAAATTTAAAAACTAGAGGCCTATGATCATCAGCAACTCTTCAAACAAATATCATCAAACTAAAAAGTTTGAGTCACCAAATAAAAACAAACACAGTATATTGAATTTCGTTCAGATTGAATGATTGATTTCGAGCACTTGGCCACCAAACAAACCCACCTTCTCTCTCTCTCTCTCTCTCTCTCTCTCTCTCTCTCTGTCTTTTGTGTGGGTTTGTTTCTTGGTGCACACAGTCCAGCTATGAATCTTTCCTCAGTCTCAACGAAATTTTAGTATATTGCTGGCTGTCTAAGCTACATTTCTATTGGTTTGGATTATTGTTCCTCTTTTGAATCACTTGTATTCGTTTGATACTAACTTCTTAGTTTGATATATATTTGTTGGAATCTACTTTTGAGTAAAGAGTTGTTAATAATTATTAACCTCTAGTTTTACTATGAAGAACTATATGTAACCCATTATTTTATGAGTGGAGTTTTTGCTGCATTAGTGTCCCATGGTCTCCCTTCACATGAGGGGTTTTCCGCATAAAATTCGGTGTCTATATATTTTTGTTTTGTGAGTATTGTGGTTTATTGCTTTCATAATTGAGCAAATATTAAGATGAAACAACAGTTCTGAGATCACTATAAAAGAAAATGGCTGGATTATATCTAGCTGGTTTTTATGCCAACGATTAGTTAAATGTGACTGGGAACCTTTTGTGCAAGGAATTCATACTATTATTTTCTAAATTAATTAGAAAAAAGTCACCATGTATAGGTATGGTGGATGATTTTACTGATATTCTTTGTGCTTGAGATTTATTTTGATTTTGAGTATTGTGTCTTCTTACTTCATCTATATGTATTTTCCGATTTTTTTTTTTCCTTGTGTCTTGGGTAGTTAGGTGGTCATGTGAATAACTTAAGTAGATCGTAGGACATGCTCTGCGCCTCTACATCTCTGCATGCTTTGATGTGATTAAGGCCACTTAGTTAATATTAATGCATTTTTTTTTTTAAATCAGCATTAATGCAATTTTACTTAGCATTGGGTGACTAAAAAAATGGTAGAGTTGCATTCACACTTTCAGAGGTTCAGTGCTGAAGTTGTTGATTACTACTAGTTTGAAGTTATTTAAGGAGCCAGGAAAGGAATTTTGCTTTGTCTGTACAAAGTGAAAGCTGAAAAGTAAAGAGGGTCTATATGCTTTACCTGCTGTGTTATCTGTCTGAGTTTTATGGATCAATTGATAATGTATTTGTTCTTACTAGGATAAATGTGCTTGTGATACTAACTCTTTTTTTTTTTTTTTTTTTTTACCAAATGACAGGTAGATTTGCTAATTATCTCAGTCCCATCTAGCAGCAAGTGCTTTCGAAAATCAAAGTTGTCCCCTCTCAAATATGGCACGTGTTTGGTACTTTTCAGAAATCAGAATTTCAAGTTTTCTGATACCCCTGAACATGTTTGTTAACAATATTTAATTTAGTTCTTGGAATTTTCCTACCTGTTATGTTATGAATTAATTGAACATTTGATGAGTGATATGATGTCTTTATAAGTTTGCAAACACGTCCATTGGATCATTAGAGATTTAGGTTTTTAATAAAGGAAGTAATGATTAGCTGGCCGTGGTTTTGATGGTAACAAATAACAATTGTATTCACATTAGTGATTAGTGCATATCTCTTCTGCTGTTGTATTTTCAGTTTTAGAATCTGCTGCCAGCACCACCCTTTGGTATTGAAGATATTATTTCTGGGAAATAGTTTTGGAAAATAGGCGCTAGAGTCAGTATACATGGTTTTATAATTTTCTGTAAATCTGTAAAGTTTCCAAATGTTGCATTTATATTATCTCCCTACTCACTATAAAGATGATCTGTCAATTCTTTTGACTTTAACAAGTTTAGCCATTCTTCTTTGGAAATCTTTTAGGAGCGTTAATTATTAACCACTGATTGCCATGCTTCAATGGTAGTAGTATCAGTGTCTCTGCAAAAGTTGAAAATGTAAATCTATGTGCTTCAATTTGGCTTATCTGGTGAAAGAAACATAAAGAGCTTTGAAGAAGTATACAAGCTTATAAATAACTGATATGGTTATTCTTTCAATTAAAAGAATCAGCTCTTTTAGTTACAATTTAGCAATATCAAATCCGTGCATGTTTCTTTTGACAACAGGGGACTTAATCCATGGAGGAATTACTTTGGTGTTTTTACACAATAATTCAGTTCAGTGTAATTTTAGGGGTCCTTGAGTTCTTATTGAAGGGCAAAAATGGTTTCCATTTGTTGCTGTAAGGGTGTTTCGCCTAGTTTATATGAGCGATGCTAATCAACGTGAAAATTTCAGAAGAAATATCTACTGGCTGACCTTCATCAAATCCTATCTGAGTTCAGTTTCTTGTCATGAGATAAACTGCTAAGTAATACACGGGGTTTCTCAATTTTTGTTTTGTTTTGTTGACATTACTATACCTGGGGTTTTGATTTGGCATATTCTGCATTTGTCATTTTATATTGGTCAGGGTGCTTGTGTTTTATCCGTATGCAAGGAAATTGAAAGAGTCTAGGGAGAGGAAATTTAAAAGTAAGGGTTTGGTGGAAGTTGTGATGTCTGTAGATGTATGAGCTTCGGTCTTGTTGCATATTGCTGATGGAAATACAATTAAACTTTCTAATCTAACAGCATATATGCTTCTTTTTGCAGTTGTATCTTAAGCAACAAGCAGCGCTTAAAAAGTAAACAAAATTCCTTTGTTCTTCTGCAGTATTACTAAATAGAGTTTCTGTTTATTTCTATTTCTAGTCACCTCCACGATATAGTGGTTTTTGTGATCAACATGAAAGAAACCTGCATGCTTTCTGTATCTTCTTGTAGCATTTGTTTATTTTCAAGCTTTTGAAAGGCCTATTTCTATGTAGTTCTTTCCTTATGCCTGTCGACCAGGAAGAGCTCTCAAATTTGGTCAAAACTGAAAGTGAATTAGTTGTGTTAATTTTTAGTATCTTGGCAATTTAATTTTCTTTGCTCTTTTTTTTTTTTTTTCTCACCACACTTGCCTTGACTGGGGTTATATCCTTCTTGGGCAAATACAATGTTTTCATAAAGGAAGACTTGAGTCTTTATGGTGGATGGAAACTATCACCTTGAATGAGAAATGTTCTCAAGAAATTAATAGTGTCGCTTTCAATGTGTCAGTGCTTTGTGCCTACTCAAATGAGTTTGAATTCTGGTAGTTGAATCATATTGACTCTATTGTGTGGGTGAATGAGATTTGGCCAAAACCCAAAATGATTGCACTTTTTTACTTTATCAACATTTGAAGCAAGAGAATATGTCTACATTATTAACTTTGTCAATTTGAATGGTTAGTTTGGCAAGTTCACTTGGCAGTTGGCACATAACCTTTGACAATAAGGACAAGCTCAGATTTGTTTTCAAAGTTTGGCTTTGAAGTCTGCACATGAAAAATCATGCATTTGGCTGTTTTGATTGATGATGTATAACTTTTTATTCTCTCTTGTTTTTTCTTTAGAGACGGAATATTTGATAGGTGAATTCTGATAAATTATATATGCATTTCTTCAAATTGAATGCCTGCAAAAAATCAAGATCGTTCGTGTCAACCAAGAAAAACTTCTATCTTGCTACAGATAGGGGCAGATATGCATTACATTCAATGTTTCTTGCTACAGATAGGGTCAGATTGTGGGGTTTTTTCAAAGTTGAAAAAGGTGAAAAAAACAAAAACATGATATTGAAATTTTAGCTGGGTAGCATGAGACATTTTAACATATTTTACTAAACTATTCTATTGCTGGGATTTTCACACCTTTGAAGTAGGGTCATTTAACACCTTAACATCTCTTCCTAATGATGAATAAGCTTGCCTTAGATGATATTTGTATCTGATGCTAGATATAATTAGAGAGTTTATTGTTTTTATTCTGTCGCTTTCTTGTATTAACTAGCGAATCTCAGTTCAACGAGAAACAGACACCGAAGAGCTTCCAAGAAGCAACAGATCTATCAGACTTCCCAGTTGCTGAATTATATATAATATCTTTGACTTGTTAAATTAAGTTGCGGTTAATGCATCATTATATAGTTGTTATTTTTTAATAGGAATTTGCATGAAAAAACTAGAATTGCACATGCAATTAGTAGATGAGATGTCACATTGCATTAGATTAATGAAGTTTACCAGAAAAAAAGAATAATTAATTATGTTTCTGGATGTGTGAGTATTGAAGAAGACTTTGCAGGGAAAGGAGATGGAAAGTGTTAGGTTGGATGTGTGGGTGTGTGTGTCTTTGGAATAAAAAAATTGAAAAACATAGAAGGCTGACCATACTGTTTTCTTTATTTTATAGTAGCAACTTGTGAATTGTGATGATGATCAAGTGAATTGTGTACACTCCTTAGCTTTAGGGACAGGTCTGGAGTTGAGTAGTATAGTGTAACATTGTTAATTAGTTTTGACCTTAATTAATTAAGTCATATGCATAATGCTCTTGCGCTCTCTCTCTCTCTCTCTCTCTCTCTCTCTCTCTCTCTCTCTCTCTCTCTCTCTCTCTCTCTGTGTGGTCGTATTAGAAAAATCGTTTAGCATTCCTAACAACCGTACAATTAGAACTCTTTGCCCGTTGAAGATCTTAGAATAAGATAATGATGATTTCTGGGTATGATATCCCTATCCAGAAGTATGTGTCTCTATTCTCTTGATGATCTGAGAAGGTTAGATTTGTGTTAAATGGACTCATTTGATGATTAATTAAAGCACTTTTGTTAGGGTAGAGCTTTCTCTATTTACTACCAAATTTATTTGGCTTGATGGAAGTGAGCAAAGCAACTGACATATCTATTGATGCACGTTTATATTTACTTTTTTTTTAATTTTTTTTTTAGTTCTTTAATTTCCCATCTTTTATTCTCTTCACTCTACATTTCCTTTATTATTATTTTTTAAATAAATACTTTTCTTTCTTTAATTCTCAATCTTTAATGTCAGCTTTGCAGAATCTATTATTCTAAGAAGAAAAAAACAGTTGGCTCTGAGAATTTACTGAGTCTAGTAAGTTTGGCAGTTTCAAAGCTTCAATTTGGTGCACTTGAGGTGGGTGCTGTGTAGTTTAGCTAGCAATTTCTTTAATTACGGTCACATTTAAGGGAGTGTTGGGGTTGGGTGCAATGAAGTAAAATCATGATGCAAAAAACAAAATAGTCCTTAGAGCCACTTACTTGATTTATTATATCTCATAAGCGGATGCTTTTCAGGTCAAAACATTCCGTGTAAATCCTTAGTTTTGTAACGTGTAAATGCTTTTCAGGTCAAAATCTTTAATTATAGTTTCCCAAGTGTAAATCCTTTAAAGACAAACAAATGTTAGGAGATTTATGGGTAAGCTTTATTAAGTGACATGAAAATAATTTCAACGTGATTGGGTTTATCATACCATGTGACATAAACATTCCGTGGGTGGTACATGTAAATCACATTATGATTTCAATGGACCGAAGAATTTGTAACCAAGAGTTGCCTGAAATCGGTGGTAAAATTGTTGTGAATCAAAAGAGAATTGATGGTCTGTTTGGGTTAGTGAGAATTTCTTGGAATTCGGAAATATGTAAAGCCAAAAGGGAAGAATAATTCCGTTTGAGTGGGATTCCATTTTCTTTTTGATGGTTGATTTCACGTTTCCTCTTGTGTTTTAGGTATGATAACCACCTTTTTTTTTGCATACACAAAGACTTTATCTTAAAAACTAATTTAATAATAATGAAAAAAAATAAATAAAAAAAAATAAAAGGTTTGGAATCAATCTTCTAACCCCTAAAGATGAAATAGGTTATGTATTATTAGTTAATGATTGACAGATTAAATTAATATCTTAATTGGTAGTCTATAGCTTGCTTTTGGATTGCTAACAACTACAAATTAATAATCATTTACGTTTCTCATCAACAATTCATTTAGGTTTGTTCGGATCATTCATTTTTTCTTGTTCTAACTCGGTGATAACCACATCTCGTTCTGTCATACATCAATATATATATATATATATATATATATATATTAAGGACTTGCTCAATGAAAGAATGTAAAGATGATTGAAGAAAATGGAAGTGAAATATATAAAAAGGTGAAATATGAGCGATAGACGTAGAGATAGAGTGATGATGAATGTGATAGTTGCGATTGGAATAGTAGATTGCAAGCAAGCATGAGTGTGTACCCCACATATATATTGAGAAGAAGATTACTGATTGCAATCTCCTTGGGGGCATTAATGGAGGGAACATGCCCCTACACTACACCTTTATGGGGTCCTCACTTCACTTGTGCCCAAACTCCTCTAAATAATAATTTTTCCAGTCCCAGTTGCCCTTTGACAGATTCCCCCATTCTTCACCTGAGTACTCAAAACTTTTTCATTGTGTTTTTTTCATACCATCACATCCACTACATATATAATTATATGCTTATTCTAATCACATTATCACAACCCCTTTTCTTTATCTTTTTCCTTTCATGTCTACCCAAATCTTTCCATTATTGGTACTTTTCATATTTTTAGCCAAGGAATTGAACTCAAAATGATTTTATGTGGGGGATGGACTATGGAGATAGAGATTGCAATTCCTGTTATTATGTCATATTTGTCTCCATACAAATTCAATTTGTTTAATTAATTGTGTCATACATTAACCTGTTAAATTTGTTTTAATTTGGGTCTTAAAATGTTGTTAATAGTTCATGTTTGTGTTTATCGACGCAATTGCAATAGTATACTTTTTTCATGTTAATAGTTAAATCGTTTCGTGTTTAAGACGTGTTCATAAGTGGAATGAGAGGAGAACTAATAATGGACCAAAAACTTAAAAAGGTTCATGAGGTTGGCATTGATTTTAAATGTTCCTTCTTCCCAACTGCAACCACATGATATTGACTATTAAAGGAAGTGGCAACAACACAAGTAGACCAGATAAGCTCCTAATTAAAATAGTCACACACACACAACTTCATTATTTTATTTTATTTTTTGAATTTAAAATTTGAAAATGATGACTTAAATTGAGGGTCAGAAATATAGGATAAGAAAGAGGAAGAAAAGGAAAATCTGCAGCTCATACTCATATTTATGCCTTGCTTTTAATCATATGTGTGTTGGGGATAGCAGTTGCCAGTTGGTGGGTCTCAACACTAAATTGGCCCAACCAATCACCCTACCAGTGCTCTCTCTTAGTTATATACATATTTTTTTTACTGCAAAAATCGTTCACACGAAAGATGTTTTTTCGTATGATTAGTTATTCATCTTATATAATATAATTTGATCGGATTAAGAGTAAAATATAAGAGTAGATATCAGGTGCAGGATTCAGGATTTTTAATCGACGACTCCATATAGAAACCCTGCACTGGAAAGTTACTATTAGATATAGTACTTTTATATATATATATATATATATATATAATTAGTTTCTTTATGTGCCTGATATTGTTATTATTATTATTGAATTTAAAAAAGAACCCATGAGAGTTTTCAGTTTAATTAAATAATAATTTATACAATCTTATAGTTATATTTGATCACTAAAGCCAAGGTCAGGGAATTAAAGGCAAGCATGATCATGTCACAACTCACAACCAGTGGCAGTACTCAGACCATTTCCAACTTTTTTTTATCATAAAAAAAAATATAAATATGTTATATGAACTGTCAAAAGATAATTAAAAAAAAAAAAAAAAAAAAAAAAAAGCAGCTTGAAATTGAATGGTTTCTGCCTCAAATCTTCTCCTCTTCTTTCCTTTCTTATAAGATGCAGATTTTAAGCCAGGATTTCCTTCCATTTATCTCCATATTATGAATCAATTTCCTTCCTTTTCAACAAATATGAAAAAAAACAAAAAGATAATACAGTTCAAATTCACCTACCTTGTCCAGCTTTTAACTATTCATTTCCTCTTACTACAACCCAAAACAGATAATCATCCATTTCTGATTTCTCTCTGAACTCACAGATCTCTCTCTCTCTCTCTCTCTCTCTCTCTCTCTCTCTCTCTCTCTCTGTTTTCATTTTCTAGATACAATGAGAGACATGGTTTCTTGTTTTAATGAAAATGCTGTAAATGTATCTTATTCTTCATGTTCTAGTTACTCAAACACTTGTATCTCTCCAAGCTTGGTTCCTTCAATCCAAAATGCAGTCACTTGTCTCTACAGAATAATCCTCTACACTGGAAAGCACCTCTTCATTACAGTAAATTGGTGCAAGAATCCCATTACAGGTCAAGGTCTAAGCATAAACTTCAGTGGTGGTGGTGGTGGTGGTGATGATCATGGTCATGATCATAATAACAACACATCAACATCTTTCAAACTCAACACAAATTCACGCTTGTTCAGGAAGAAGAAAGGAAACAAAGTGATCGAATCCAACAATTCGAGGATCGAAGTCTGTTGGGATCTTTCAACTGCTAGATATGGTACTGGACCTGAACCTCTTGAAGGGTTTTATGTTGTAGTCACTGTTGATTCAGAAATAGGCCTTGTTTTAGGCAACTTGGCTGAAGAAATTGTCACCAAGAAGCTCAAGAACGGCAGCAGAGTCGCCAAATTCTCTCTAGTTTCGCAAAAAGAACACTTTTCAGGCAATACCCTTTATTCAACAAAGGCTCAATTTTGTGATACTGGAACTTCACATGACATTTTGATCAGATGCAGTGGAGAAAATGAAGGCCTCAAACATCCGGTTTTATCGGTCTCTATCGATAAGAAGACGGTGATTCGTATAAAGAGATTGCAGTGGAACTTCAGAGGAAATCAGACAATTTTTGTAGATGGATTGCTTGTTGATCTCATGTGGGATGTGCATGATTGGTTTTTTAGTCCCTCATCATCTGGATATGCTGTGTTCATGTTTCGAACAAGAAGTGGAATGGACAGCAGATTATGGTTGGAAGAGAAATTGTTGCAGAAAGAGCAAGACAGAATTGAATTCTCTCTATTGATCTACGCCTGTAAGAATTCTTAAAGAAACTGACTTGTGTTCTTTGTGTGTTTTTTTTTTTAATCTTCTCTGTGTTTTTTTTAGGCATACAATTTCTTTCTTCTTGAAAGGATGGAATGGAATAGATACTTAAAATTCTTTTGATGATATGAAAATAGAAAAAATAACTTGTGAGTGTCAAAAAAATCTAGTTTTTTGAGATGAAATGTAGAAATGTGAATTCAAAGTTTTAACATTTTGGTTTATTTTTGTATTTTTGATCTCTCTCTCTCTCTCTCTCACACTCTTCTCTGTTTCATTTGAACACAAATTGTCACTGAATTGAGTGGTAGTGAAACTGTGAACAGAGATTTTCACTATGATTTTTAAAAAGGCAAAAGGACAAGACATCAGAAACAAGGTTTTGTTTAAATTTGAAGGGTATCAATGAAGATTTGCTAAAAGGGCACTAGGAGATTTGAAAGATATCGGTGAAGATTGCTTTTGGCCTTAAGGACAAAATAAAGTTGAGAATCTTCTGATAATGATCAATCACATTTTGACCACATAATTTTTTTTTTTTTTATTTTTATTTTTTTTTATTTTTTATTTTTTTTCTTTCTGAATTCTGATTCTGTTTTGAAAGGCTAATACCAATTTTGTCTATCAACAAAAACGGCAAACATTTCCAGGAGAAATATTTTGATTCTGTACAATGTGCTGCAACTTTCTAGGGTTGAAATTTTTTTGGTTGGTGCCCCATTTTCATCTTGGAAATTAAATGAAATCATGGGTTTTTGCCCTCAAAGGGCATTAGCTTAGTAGTTGGGGGAAGCCGTGGGGGTTGGTTTGTAAACCCAAACAACCTTCGTTATGGGTTCGAGTATCTCTCTTTGAACGAATTCCCAATATAATTGGTGCTCGTGGTGTGTGGTAGATACCGATGTACGACCCCACGTTTGCCTATGTGATATTACTCAAGACATAAAACAATATTAGGTATCGATTTTGAAGTTGTGGAGGACAGACTGAAAGATTATTCTCGTTCTAAAAAATAAAATAAAAAATCACAAGTTTTCTTTTTGACATTTCTTTTGTTCTTTTACTCCATGCTTGGGATGTCAATTTCTCTATGGCCCCAAATCCCCAAATCTCCATTCTCATTTGGGAAATATATATATATATATATATATATATATGAGACGGGGGATTAAAGGAATCGGGGGAGGGTGGCGATATGTCCCCCCAAACTCCCCTATCCCCATTTCCCCTAGATGGGTATGGATTGGGGTTAGTAAATCCATATCCATCCCCAATTGACATCCCTACTTCATTTAACATTCTGTTTAACTTAGATGGATTCAAATGAAGCTTGAATACATTTAGATACCTCTAGTAAGGACACAAGTCAATTCTGGTGTCCTCAGAAAAGCCATTGTGTTTGAGTGTCTCCAATGGTCCCCTAGCTACTCTTTCCATTTATTATTTGGTCCCCAAAAGAAAATCTGAATACAATTCAGTGATTCACTAAAACCCAGAACATTCAGCGAGGTTTTAGGCAATCAGGTACTTGAATTTGCAGGATGTCAAGGAAGTGATTGGTGCATCTCCTGGAGAATAAAAACATTCATTGCTTGGCTCATTGCACATTGTTTTCCTTGGATCTATGGGGAGAGCCATAATTCCTTGGATCTATGTGGTTTCCTTGCATTGTTTTCCTTGGATCTATGTGGAGCCAATCTGTGTTGGGTGACCAGATTATTGCTGCTCTAATTTATTGTTTTTTTTTTTTTTTTTCCTTTAAATTTCATTAAAATTTTCTAGCTGTTTATTTCTTGACAAGCTTCTTCAAGTATTTTTTTTATATACTAGTTTGAGATCCAAAATTGCAGACTAATGTTAATGATGTGTCCCATGTTGAAGAGATTTAATTGCACTTGCTCATATGTACTTAAATTTTACCGAGAGTACTTTATCGCCTTAGTGGTTGGAGATTTCAAAATGAAGCTCCACCACCATGTTCAAATCATGGTATTGTAAATATATGTTCACATTTGTCCATTAAATCGTAAAATGTGGAAGATATATTTTCCGAATGAGAGTTGCATTCCTGACCGTGCTTGTAGAGTCAAATCTCGTCAGGTCGTAACAGACCCTAACTCATAATGGTGTCAACTTTCAAAATATATATATTTACTTAAATTTTTATGCTTAAATTTTGGTGAGGTATTCATGAAAAACTGAGGCCTCTCAAAATCATGATTGTTGTAGAAGAATAATAATGATGTAAAAGGTGTTGGGTAACCAAACCCAAAAATGCTTGGTGGTAGGGTATACAGTTCTTTGTTGAGTAAGTTACAAGTTTGTGTTATCAAGAATTAACTTTTTAGTGCTGGTTTGGGTCTTTTCTTGCACGTTATTGCTGTTTGTAGTTGAGATTTGAACTTGAAATCTTTTGTGCTGTTAAATGATTCATTACGATTATCAATTGGGTATTGGATTTTTATTTAAATTCCAAGTTGTTTTTAACTTTTATAAAAGTGATCAAATTGATCCTCACATTTTTTCTGAGTACCAAATTAGTCCTTCTCTTTTTAGAAGTGACTAAATTGGCATCTTTAACAGTTTAACGGTGTTAAATATAACAATTGACTTTAACAAATTTAGTTAAAGTACGTAAATACTCTTTATTTGTCATATTAGAGTAAATTTGTTTTTATCTTTTATACATTAAATTCACCATTATAATTATTAAAAAAAAATCGAAAAATATTATTAATAAAACACTATTTGTACCTTTTTTTAATTAATTTTTGTTAAGAAAATCTAAAAATATTTTAATAAGACAATGTCAATTATACCGTTATTTTATAAACAAAGTTACCATTCATTCACAATTTAATCTTTTACCCTTTTTATAAAAAAAAAAAAAATTTGTTAATATTATACAAGCACTGTTGTCAAAAATATTCAAAAATCAAAACCCTCAAATAAAATAAATAAAAATATACATGTGTTAAAAAAATTATGCATGTGTCATTATTATATTGTTTAGGAGTAAAGTACAATTTTAGCCTTACACAATTAAAGTTACTGACGGAATTTAATTAGATGGACTAATTTGGTACTTAGAAAAAATGTAAGGACCAATTTGGTCACTTTTGTAAAAGTTGCAAACAATTTGAAATTTACAAAAAAAAATCCAAAATCTAATTAGTAATTGCTTTAAATGCAATTATGTAATTAGGAGAATAAATAAATTATGCTATAATTCTTGTCTACAATCATCTGAGTTTCATACTTGTAGAAGCAAAATATCTTTATTATAGTTTTAAGCAAAATTGCTCATGGTGACTGTAACAGTGAAGTCCACGATGTAGATTTTGTTCATTTTGAGCTTCACATACACGCACGCGTATTTCACTCTTAAAGATTTATTTTAGATCATCGGTTTCATGCAAATATCCTTTATCAATGACTCAAAACATTAAGTGTAGGGAGTAGGGGTGGGCACCAACCTGCTAACCTAATCCAATCCGACAACCCGATATAAAAAATAAAAAATAATTTAAATAATTTTTTTTATTATTAGATTTATTATGAAATCTCATTTTTTTTTTTAAATATTTAAAAATTTTAGTCATGCACCATTTATAATATTATAAATGAAAAATATAAATGCATAATTTTAAATATTTTTATACCATAAATATATAATACATTTATTAAAAATATACAATTATATTGTTTTTATCTTTTGTATTAATTGGTACATCTTTGATTATATTTTAAAATACTTTTTTTATTATTATATTTATTTGATTGAGAATTTGGTAGGAAAAAGTCTAATAATTATATATAAACTCAAATTATCTTGTTGGTTGAAATAAATAATAGATTATCCAATCATGAGATATTTAACGAAACGATTATAATTGTAAAATGGGTAAGATGTTTAAAGCAACTCTAATGCGGCAATGGATTGTGAAAAAATTATATGCCAAATAGGATAAATAGACATTATGTTTAAATATGTCTCTCCAATGCAGTTGTTGTTACTCAATGTCTAGTTGATGTGGTAAAAAAAATAATAGACACTGTCAAGTTGAATGTCTATTTTTAGAGGCTCTGTAAAACATCTATATTGTAGGCCAACTCATAATTTGGAGATAAATATAAAAAAATTATTAAGAAAGTTGTTTGATTAAAATAAAAAACAAATAAAATAAGGGTTAATTGCATTAACAAACCTTGACCTTTCACAATACAATAGAAATATTGTAATTTTGAGTTTATTACATATACATATACATACCCTTGACTAACATTGGAATAGTCAAAGATAACAGTTGACTCTCATAACAGTGGGAAATGTCTAGATTGCCCTTCATTTTAATATTTTATAAATTATTTTAACCTTTTTCTTTAAATACAATTTCTTTTCTTTTTTTAAATAAATTTTCTTTAAAATAAGTAACATAAAAAAATAATTAAGAAAGTAAAATACTAAAAATTTAGTTAATTAACTATAAAAAAAAAAAATACTAAAAAATAACTATATAAAATTAACAATACAAAAAGTTTTAAGAAAATTAGAAAGATTAAAAATAAAAATAAAAATAAAAAAAAACCAGTTATATCAACAATATATATTGTTATTAAAAAAAATAAATAAATAAATAAATAAAAGAAGAAAAAAGATATGAATCTCCAATAGAGACGTGGTTCAATCTCCATTGAAATAGATATTCATGGTTCTCCAATCTAAGGACAAAGAATAAGAAGTTTGATTTTCTAGATCTCTATGGTTCTCCCTGTTTGGTTGGGTCTGGAAGAAAATGAGTCGGAAGTTTTGACTTCGAGCCACCATCAAGGGAGCGAGAGATGGAAACAACGGCGGCAATGGAGGAGCGTGGAGGGAGGGAATCTGAGACGATGTCACGGGAATACAGTGGCAGTGATTGTGAGGACTGAGGACTAAGGGATTTGGTAAGTGAAAGAAATCGAATCGAGGAGGAATCCTAGATATGAAGATTTAATACAATGGACTTGGAGCAGTGAAATTGATTAACTAGGTGGTGTTAAACTGTTAATACTTATGGTTTGAGCAAGAGTTTGGAAATGACTAGTGAGAGTGGAGATGTTTAGAGCGATCTCTACTTCAAATCTCCAAGAAAAAAGTATCAATATTTTGTGGAGATCTAGGCGATCCCTAAGTCCAAAAAAAATTTCGTTTTTTATTCTTTAGTTTTCTATTATTTTGTTATTTATATTTTCAAGTAATGTTTTATTATTTTATAACAAAAATCATTTTGTTTTGAAATGACCTCTTTGCCCTTCCACTCTTAAATATGCTGTTAGATCTATCATTGTCAAACAAGTCAACGTTTGGTCAATGGTTAGCTCACGGTATGTATGTGTAATAAATGCAAAATTACAATATTCTAGAGATATTATAAAATGTTAGGGTATGTTATTGTAATTAGCCCATAAAATAGTAAGGCATGTCATTATTAAATTAATATTTAAACATGGCATGAAGATAGATTTTTTATTCGGCCGTCTATCAAGTAGATTTCTATACCACATAAGAAGCAAGTCTCTTAAGATTGTTGATATATCAACAATTATTGAAATGCAAATCACTTTTACATTAAAGATACTCTTAAATAGAGACTTTCCGAGTTGATAAATTGTTATATTTTTATTTTATAATTATGCAACAGATATTTAAACAATTTGTATTATATGTTGTGATTTGACGTTGATGCTTTTAAGAAATCTAAACTCTATGTGATATGATATTATGGTGAAAAATTATTTTAAATTTGAATTTTGATATAACAAAATTTGAAATTAAATATATATTTTTTTTCTATTGAACTTAAAAAGCCCAGTCCAGCCCAACCCAATCCAACCCGACAAATATTAGGTTGGGTTGGATTAAAATTTACGTTGAATTGGATTGTATAGAAAAAATTTCAACTCAGCCTGAAAATGCCCACCCCACTAGGGAGACCAATGCTTATATGTATGTCTTGGACGGACCTCACCCGCTAGAGATGTGATCACTTAGGGTGTTTTTACTAATCGAGAATTCTAATAAAGGAAGGAGAACTTGACATAATACCCTATTTATGATTAATGAAGTAAATATCAACTTCGATAAAAATATTGGAGGGCCAAATTTTGGGAAATTTTAGAAATATTACCAATATCCTTCAAATATTGATGATATTTTTTATATCGGTCCACTCAAGATATGGATAATATCGAAGATATTTTGGTTAAAGTATATGTATTTGCACCATTGTTTATAATTATATTGTTTACTAAAACGATTGGAAATCAAATTATGTGGATAACATAAACAAATCAAGAATTAAATTCCTCTTGAAAATGAAATTTAATTTCCTTCCCACCTAAGGAATTATATTAACTTTTTTATTTTTTTAAATTCTCTTTCTAATGAAATTTTATTTGTTTTCATAGGTCTAATTTTATCGGTCTAACTTTATCAGATTGAGTTGCTATCAACTCATTTAAAATCGTAATGATACTTAAATTATTCATTGTACACACCATACAAATACACTATATAAAAAGGGGAAGTTTGCCCGCTGGAACTATAGCTCCCCCTTGATTTTGTTTGAAATTTTTGAGTTTTTTATTTTATTTTTTATTTTTTATTTTTATTTTATTTTTTAATTTCTTTAAAAGTATAATTATAAATACAACCCTTAAAATTTATATAATTACTTAATAGATAAGTTTTAGTAAGATTTTGATTATAACATCCCTTAGATTTTCTTTTAAAGTTAAGTGATAAATACAAGCTTTTGAGTTTGTAGAATTACTTAATAGACATGTATTAGTAATATTAACATAACAGAGATTGTATAGTACTAAATGGGTTAAATCATTGTTAAATAGTTTATCCTAATTATTATGAATTTAAATGGAATTTATTTGAGTTTGTAGAATTATTTAATAGAAATATCTTAGTAATAATGACATATAATGATATGGATTGGACCCAAATTAATAGGTATTTGGATTGATGATTGTTTTATGTTGTAAAATGAGATAGGGGATGAAAATATAATTTTTTTTATGCATTTAATGACTTGAAAAGAAATAAGAAATATTATAGGGGTACAAATTTAATTTGTCATGTAACTTAATGACTTATATATAAATATATATACAAGGGAAGTTTATAAGTGAAAGAAAGAAAAGAAAAGAAAAAAAAATATATATATATATATATACATATATATATATATATATATATATATAAATATAAAGGGATTTAACTGCAAGCGGTGGATTCATCTGATAAGGAAGATATGTATATCAGTTATTAAAGAGTTAAATAATCATTTCATCATAATTTATGCAATTTAGTTGAAGAGTACTTTTAGATGTAAAAAAATATAATTTAGTTGTTGAATTTAAATTGTTGAGATGTTCAATAAAAGTTGCAAACAATTATACATAGATTATCATTGTTAAATAATCATAAGAAGAATCTCTTTTGAGGAAGTGTAGAAGAGTTTCTTGTCAAACCCATGAATTTAATTCTTCCTCAGGGTATTATATCAATGTAATAACATTTACATAAATTAAAACTATACTATGTTATATTAAAATCTCTTATTTTTCAAGGATATATATATTTGTAAATACGAAACTCAAATACTAATTTAAGCACATACCTTATATGTGCCCCGATACCTAGTAATTTTAAAAAGATTTAAAATAAAAAATTTCTTATCTTTCTTAAACGGTAACCTAATAAATTTTTGGTTCTTTTTATCATCTATCGCCAAACCCAAAAAGTCAAGTCGTCCGTTTTCACTTCAGGACCACATATGATATGTATCCTCACTGATATGAAAGACCATAATTTCTTGGTTGCCTTCCTTTTAAGGTATGTCTCACGACATTTAATTCTAATAAATAAATAAATATATATATATATATATATATATATATTTAAGTTTTTATCATCGATAGGATTTAAACCACTGATTTATGAGTCATTTATCCAAGTCTCAATCTCGTCCATTTACCAACTAAATTACGCCCCTAGAGATGACATTTAATTCTAATTGAAATGAATATTCATCAACAAGAATGTTTAAAATAACGTTACGATTCAAAACCGTAATTTATTACGCTGAATAATCACCTTTTACAATCAAACCAAATTGGACAATATGCATAGATAGCAATGTTAACCTCTCAATTGAGTATGTTTTGTCTTGATTTATGTAATATTTGTAATCGAACCTTTATAATAAAGGGGGATGTCATTTGTGTTTCTCATTCATTGTTTGACACGTATACATTTTTTTATTTAATAAAAGAGAGCTTCTCCTTACAATCCACAAATTATCTATTCACACTCCAATTTAATTTTTTTTTATTAATAACAATTTTAACCTAAATTAAAATTACTAAATAAAACAACAAAATTTAAGGACACACCAAACTAATTAAATTATTAAAAAAAAAATTCTCTCTCTTAAATCATTAGATTAAATATTACGTATTAAGCACTCTTTCCTAAATCTGTTATCACCATATTAAACCCTCTCTCCTAATTAATCTCTCTCCATTTTCAAAAAATAAAAAATAAAAATCATATTTCCACACTTTCTTGATCAATCTCTGATTAATATATAGTTAAAGAAAAAAAACTTATGAATATTTTATTTTTTTTACTAACAGTAATATACATACATATATATATATATATATATATATATATATATATATATTAAAAAATCAATTTTTTTTTTATTAAAAAAAAGATATATGAAAGCTTGAATTATTTCAACTAGGCATTCATATACCTACAAGAGTAATAAAAGAATTTTCATATTTTGATTTTTTTTTTATAAAAAAAACAAGGTACTTGCTTTTTGAGTTATTTATTTATTTATATTTTTTTTATATACATACATATGGTTCATAAAAATCAAGTTTATTACAGTAGTAAGTTTTTTTTTTTCTTAACTGTTAGTCTTACTTGAGAAAAAATGGAGATAGAAAATTAGAAATATGTATTGGAAGAGGGAGAGTTTAATATGGTAATTAAAAATTTAGGAGAGAGTATTTAATATGTAATAATTAATTAAAAGATTTAGGAGAGATAATTTATTTTTTTATTAATTTAATTCAAAAAGATAAAAATGATAATCTTGTAACAAAATGAAGTGTCTTTAGAATTTTTTAAAATTTAAATTTTAAGAATAGAGTGTTTTTAGAAAAGAAGTGTAAAAAGAAAAAACTGGATTGTCAAAAGAAGCTCTATTAATAAAAAACTCTCACTTTTTACTATAAAGCTTGTTTACGTCTTTACCCTTGATGACTACTTCTATCATTTAATTAATAAAAGGTGAAGAAGTAAACAAGTTTTGTAGTAAAAAGTTAGAGCTTTTTATTAAATAAAAAAGTGAGAGCTTTTTATTAAAGAAAAAAGACACTTTTGAAAATGATTTTCAACAAGCTTGAGTTGACAATGGTAATCATTAGTCACCAAATAACTAACAATCAATAATCATCTTTTTGTCACATCTCCAACACCATCACAACTCTGCTGAAAATGATTTTGTTGATTTTCCTCATTTGTGGAAGTTTACCAACTCTTATAAAGTTGGTTCTAACTTGACAAAAATCACACCAAACACCATAATAAATAAAATAAAAATTAAAGATTTTGACTTACAAAGCATGGTGCATAGTATTTAGGTCATTTTGTTCACTAATTTATCTCCATAATCCATAATCATTCATTCATAAAATAAAGAAATATGCACACATGCTTACACGTATTTAAATATCAAATGATAATGGTAATGAAAAAGTTTAAAATGATGACTATATGACATAATTATTATTTCATTAATTTTCTATATAATAATGTAAATGGTGTTAACAGAGGCATAACTCAGTTGATAGATAGACGAGCTTGAGACTTAGACAAATGACTCCAAAGTTAACGGCTCGAATCCTACTAATGACGAAAGTTTTAAAAAAAAAATATCTAGTCCCGGATTAATAGATATCGTAAAAAAATAATAATTTAAATGGTGTTCAAAGTGTTCTAAGAAAAAAAAAGGGCAAATAGTGTTCACTTTTCTTGCCACAACTCATTTTAGTCTGTTCTCTGTCATTTTGTTAGAAAGCATGATGAAATGAAATGTTTATGCTATTTTTGAATTATTAGTTAGTTTAAAAAATATATAATTTGATTAAAATCTTATATAAATCTGAAAGCAAAGGTTTTTTATTATTTTTAATTATGAATTAGTTTAAGGATACTTTTCAAAATCAAATATAAAAGATATTCCAATCCACATTCATTTTCCTTTTAAACATTTCTTTTGTCTTTTATTTCAAAAAATATTGTACAAAAATCATAAATTAAACAAACTTTCAGCCTCTTAACAATGAGTTTATAGATGAAGTTTCTCTACTTGAGTAGAACATTTTGGAGTCATAATTATTGAATTTATATAACTGCTAGAAACCCATGTGATTAACACATCATCTCTTTAACACATGTGAATATGTGATAGTGCACCTCCCTCCCACATTAGTGGTGATAGGTTTAAATCCATTATGCGTATTTTACAAGTATGTATGAGAAATTTTCTTCTCGATTTATGAAAGTAGATATCATTGTTTGATCTCGACAGGTCCCGACAGTCTATTGGCTATTGTTAAACAATTTCAATTTTAAAAAAATAATAAAAAAATTTATGCAATCAAAAGCCCTCTACAAAATTGGGCCAAAAGAGAGGCCGTTGACTAGTTTCCATAGGAGAGGCCCATTTAATATCTAACATCACCCGGATAATATTAGACATGTTTAGCACGTCGTATTGTACTATATTGAACTGGATTTATTGGACTAGACTAAACTGTAAAGTATTGGACTGGATTATATGTTGTGTCGTGGTACTTTATAGTTTATAGTACTGGACTGCATTTTATTTCATTATTTTAAATTAAAAATTAATATAAATTTTTTGAAACTAAAATTAATATTATTATTGTAAAGTATTTTATTCATAAAAGATAATATATGTATTTTGTTAAATAATTTTTTTAAACAAATAATTCAAGATGAACCAGTTAAATAAAATTTTTATTATATAAAATTCAAATTGAAAAACTATTGCAAATATATTTTTTTTTTTTTAATTTTAATAATGTGTTCATGGTTGGCATGTTATTGTGTTTTTTTTTTTTTTTTTGACAAATTACACAAACTATCCTAATTTTATGGATAATAACATAAATCGGAAAAATATCATAATAACACTCACAACCTTTTAACCTGTTGACTAACAGTTGACCACTATTAGTCACTAACAATTAAAGGGTAAATTGGTCTTTTTGCTGAGAGATTTTAAATAAAAGAGATTTTCTCCTTACAATTCAATTTTATCTTTTGACACTCTTTTTCTAAATATACTTCATTCTAAAAATTTAAATATAAAATACTTCTAAAAACAATTAATTTTGTTACAAAATTATCTTTTTTATCTTTCGACACCCCATCAAAAAAACATAAATTTAATTTATTCACATCAATTAAAAAAATAAATAAATAAAAATAAAATAAAATAAAATAAAATAAACATATTAAGATTGTTAATACCTCCTTGATATCGGACATAATAAAGTGGGTGGGATCGTTGGACAACCTATGACAACATGTCCCACTTTTTTTTAATTTTTGTTTTTGATTTCTACTATGTCTAAGGCTTGAAGCTTACACTAAGTTGTGAGTTTTAAATCAAGTCCGACCGTGGTAGGTATCCATGGCCCGGACCGAATAGTACTATATGAACTGGATTATACTGTACACCCTCGATTAAATAATCCACTTGAAAAATTACCAAACACCGGACAGTATTAGACCTGGTAAGGTTTCGGTTCCAACCGTGAAACTGGAATTGGAACCGGTCAAAGCCACCCCCGGTTCCGGTTTCGATCCCGGTTCTAAGGTTTGACGAACCAGTCGGTTCGAACTGTCTTAGAACTGACGGTTTCGGTTCGGTTCAAACAGGCCGATTTTTTTTTTTTTTTTATAATTTTTTTTTTGGTGACCGTTGAGGCCCAATGCCATGTTGACGCGCCCCCCCCCCCCCCCCCCCCCCCCCCCTAATTTTCCTCTCATCCTCTCTATTCTCTCTATTCTCAATTCTCTAAATCTCTGATTCTAAATTTCTAATTTGTCTTTGAAGTTTCATTGTCTCAACTCTCAAGTTTCTAACACTCTCCAACTCTCCAAGACTCCAAGTTTCCAAGGTTTTTATTATTTATTTCATTTTGTAATTTTTTTTATTTGCAATTAATTTTATTTTCAAAATTCCAATATATTTTATTCCAAAAATTCCAATATATTTTATTTGCAATTAATTTTATTTGCAATTTATCTTATTTATAATTTATTTAATTTCTGAATAACCAATTGCTATTTAGTATTTACTAAATACTAAGTTTCCAATTTCATTTATTTGTAATTTATTTTATTTGCAATTTATCTTATTTCTAGTTACTACTTACTACTTAGTACTTACTACTATTATAATATTATAGTATTATAGATTTATAATATTATTCCTCTAAATTCTAAGTTTTCAATTATCTATTTCTCTCCCAAATTTATTCTGTCCAATCCAATGGCAAGTGGTGGAAATGGAAGGGGTCACGGCCGTGACGGTCATAGGCATTCGATTTCGATGAAAGGTAAGGGTCAAATGGTTGATAATCTCGGTCATAACGACACCACCTATCACGATTATCTGTAACGCCGGCCCTATACTGAAGACCTAGGCCTAAACATTCCTACTCCCCCTTTAACAATTTCAAAACCCGATCATAATGCCAACCCCCCGACCCTAATTTGACAAGCCAGTCAGAAAATATGTCTGATATTGATACACCTCCGGATTATGATTTTGATCCACTGGAAGCAGATGGGGACGAACCGGATTCAAAGCAGAGCAAATCTAATATATTCGTCAAACATATGAATAAAGTTAGGTAAGAAGATGGAAGCTATTTATTGGCTTGCAATTATTGCAAAAAAGTATAAAAGTTGTCCAAATCCAGAGGATATGACACTTATTGGAAGCATATTCAAACCAAATATCCAGAAGCAGAGACCAGATCGAGATCACAAACACAAATTTTCAGGTACGCTACTCCTAACGAACAATTATTTCATTATACTGATGAACAAAATAGGGAAGAATTAGCTAAAATGGTAGCAGTAGAACACTTATCATTCGGTTTTGGTAAAAAGGTTGGTTTTATTAATTATTGTCGACAAGCATTAAACCTCACTGCATGCCGTGTTCCTAGATCCACTCTTGTATATACACTTGAAAAGATTTATGTAAAAGAAAAAAAAAAGTTAGAAAGATTTTTTGAAAAATATAACGGTCGTGTTTCTGTATGTGCCGACATATGGACTGACCATTGACGATCACATTCATACTTGGGTGTCACTTGCCATTTTATGGATGATGCATGGAATATCCAAAAAAGAATTTTTGCATTTAGAGTTTTTGATGATTCACACACTGCTTATAATATTTTTAGAATGCTTAAAATTATTTTTTCAGAATATAAAATTGAGAACAAAATTTTTGCAATTGGTTTTGATAATGCTTCTAGCAATACTGCTGCTATTCCATCTTTAATTGATTTATGCAAACCATTTGTTGATGGTGCATTTTTTCATCAAAGATGTGCATGCCATGTTTTAAATTTATGTGTTCAAAAAGGATTAAAAACTCTTGATCATTTTATTCTACCTATTAAACAAGCCCTTCAGTTTTTATGGAAACATTCTTCTATAATGAATGCATGGGTAAAATATTGTAAACAAAATGGTAGACGTGCCGTTAGATTTGCTTGTGATGTTCCAACACGTTGGAATTCTACTTATAAATTGCTTGATCAAAGTTACGAGTATAGAGATTTATTAATTTCTTTTATTCAATTTCATGTTATTGACATTCAACTTTATAAATCTCATTGGGATGCTTGTTACAACGTTTTCAATTTGTTAAAAGTTTTTCATACTGCTACAACAAATTTATCTGGTGTTTATTATCCTACAACTCATTTATTTATTATTGAAAGTCTAAATATTGCTGGTGCATTTGCTTGTTGTGAATCCGACGTAGAAATAGGGGAAATTGTTAATGCTATGAAGGAAAAATGGTTACGTTATTATGATGAGTTGCTAGATATTTATTTGATTGCCATGATTTTTTATCCACGTTGTAAATTAGAACATTTTTGTTATTATCTCAATGGTTATTACGACCTCCAATGTTTAAACATAGAATATAATGTTAACGCATGTTATGATAGAATTAAGAAATTATTGTATTCTTTATATGATGAATATCTTTTAGTTTATGGATTCTCACTCAACTTAGATGTTACATGAACACGAACACAAACTGCATAGCCCACCATCATCCTCCAGATTTTTGAATTTATGGTATAGTCCATTTTTTTTAAAAAAAAAAAACAAAAAACCTAGATCTTCTTCTTCATCAAGCACTAACAAGTATTCTGAGCTTGAATCTTATCTAAATGATTCTTATGAGTTTATAGAAGATACGCTAGAGAAACAATTTGATATATTACAATATTGGAAAGAGTATGCAAAGTACTATCCAATCATGACTATCATAGCCAAAAATATTTTTTCAACACCAGTTTTCTATAGTGGTGGTGAAACAAGAGTTCAGCGCTGGGGGAAATATCTTGGATGAAAGACATTCATGCTTGACTCCGAAAGCACTTCAGATATAGGTTTGTGTGGATGATTGGACAAAGGTTTAATATAGACAACAAGAAATCGAACATGAGATAACATACGATTTCTTTAAAGATGACGAACATGAAAGTGGGACAACAAGTACAACGGGCCCGGAATAGATGATGTGGATCACGTATTCACGTCATCACAAGTCTATGTCATCAACAAACCTGCAATAAAAGGTAAGAGAACTACGTGGCATTTGATTCGTCTAAACCCCTCAAGAGGATACTTAGGCAACTTAATTGTAGTGAAAATTAAGTGCAAGACTAATAACTTTACGTTTTTTTTTTTTTTTTTTTTTATGTAATTTTGTAATTTATCATTTATTTATTTTATTTTATTTTTGAATTTCAGGTGACCTAATTCCCAAATATCCAATGAAATGTAATTTGTAATTTGACATAAGGATTATTTTATTTTAATTTCTTTTTATAATTTGTGTTTTGTCATCACACGGCTACAGTGCCACACCCAAAAGTCCCAAACCCAATGCAAATCACCTAACTCCCAAGTCCAAACCTAATGAATTTTATTTTATTTTGCAATTTGTCATATATATATTTTATTTTATTTTATTATTTAAAATTATATTATTACAAGTTTACAACTTAGAAGTCTTTTTTTTTTTAAATTAAAAAAAAAAAAAACGGTTTAGAACTGCTGGTTCCGTAAAAACCGAAACTGAAACCAACGGTTCCGGTTCCATCCAAACCGAGAACCAGAACCGCCGGTTCGGAACCGGAACCTTGCCACCTCTAGACAGTATTAGCACTGTCTGATCAATTTGTCTTGTGAACATGACCGGTTGTCTAACTAGGTTTTGTAATAAAACCACACTTTTTCCTTTTATAATTTCTCAAACCCCACTTTTCTCTTTTAAAACAGATTGAAGCTCCTCAAAATTAAAAACAATAATCGACAATCTTATTAAAGATTTTATCAACGATCATGAAATTTATAGCATTTACACGTTAAACAATGAGGCGAAAAATGAGATGAAGAACTCAGAAATGGATCCTTGTCTCTCGACATAGATCTATCCATGTAACTCCATCTCCATCACTTAGAAATCCAAATGGAGACTCTCATTGTAAGATACAATGTTTCTAAATTTTCTCCAACAATTTATGGGAGGATAATGAGAGTATCTCCAAACATTATTAGTGTTAAGAGGATAGAGCATCTCCAACGTTGCTCTATCCCTCAAACCAACTTGGATATGAAGCATACTATTCATAAAAACATCTCCAATGTTTTCATTTTTCGTTTCTCAAGAAAATCAACTTGTGTTGGAAAACAGTGGTGCACTGGGTTTACTGCGCACTGTTCCTTAACCCTTGACTTTTTTTTTTCTTTTAAAACGTTGCATCAACCTATCTCTCTCTTTTTTTTTTATATTTTTTTATTTTATTTTATTTTATTTTATTTTCTTTTATAATTAATCTTTTTTATACTTAATTACATGATATGTATTCTTAAAAAATATACTGTTGGAAAAATCTTGTTGAAAATTTAAAATGACACCTATATCGATATACATATTTAATTTATTTAATTTACTTAATTTACTAAATAATTATATATTAAAATAATATTAAACTTTTATTGGGATATTATTCTTTTATTTATTAGGATATTTATTGAAATTTAAGAAGATGCTTTTTTGATGTAAAATTTAGTATAGAATATTGGAGTGGAAAAAAATTTAGTGTTAACATATTCCTCAGATTCTATTTTAACTTTAAATTTAAGTAGAGTTTAGTGTGGAACATTGGGATGCTCTTAAACCTAACACCAACTTCAATATAAAGCATACTGTTCATGTATATGCGCTCCAACGTTGCTTCATTTTATTTTATCCAAAATTTTTTTTTTTTACGTTTTTGAACTGTTCGCTTTATATATAAAGTCAACTATTCGTGTACAACTTGAATTTGTTTTTTATTTTTATTTTTTGTTCTTAACATCTCACTTCAAAGTTTTATTTATTTATTTTTTAATTTCTAATTTAATTTTTTTATACTTAATTAAAATAATATGTATTTCTAAAAAATATACCGTTGAAAAGATCCCATCGAGAACTTTAAAATGACACCCACTTTAATATGTATTTTATGTTTATTAAATTATTAAATATTATACAAACTAACTAATAGAAATTAATTAGTATAATATAAATATTTATTAGCATAATATTCTTTATATATGCTTTTTTTTGTGGTAACATTTGGTGTACGTCGGAGATGCTCAGACCATTACATATGAAAATTGAGTGGCTCAAAATCCCAATTTTGTGGATAGATTGAAAAATCATATTTTGTGGTCCCAAATCCCAATTGCTGATTAAGAATCCACAGTAATTCCCTTCAAAAATATATTCCTTCATATCATTATTTGACTGACTGATCGCAATATCATCTTTTGGATGCTCTCAATGACTCAAATCATTTGCCTCTGCCACATATACCTTCAACTTTTTTATAAATCTTCTTACATCCACTTCAAAATTAAATATATATATGAGTGTGCTTGTTATTATTTGCAATTAATTGTTGTATGTAAGATAAATTATCAAGTGAACAATTATATGGTATATTTTGGTGGGATGATCCAGCAGATGAACTTCTTTTATGGGCAGTATTATGTTGTTAGAATTCACGTTCAAATAGCCACTGCTTCAACTAAGGGTCTCTTAGTTTAGTGGATTGTGAATTCAAATAAAGTTCTACTGTCATAGTTCAAATTCTAATATTGTAAATATAGTTTCATATTGTAAATTCTGATATTGTATAACTCGGAGACACCTCCCTGTTGTGGGAGTTGCATTTTGAATGGTCTTTGTAAAACCTAATCTCGTCAGATCCCAACAGATCATAGACCCGTAATGATTTCAGGTTTCAAAAAAAAGAAAAGAAAGAAGAAGCTAGTATTTTATGCAATTTGTTGAACATTTTAAAGGCATTTGAAAATCTAATCATGTTATCAAATTAGTTAGATATCAATTGTAGTAAGTAAGAACATTTAGTTCAATAATGTAAATTTAATATTGATCCTTGTTGTCTGATTAGAGTCAAAAGGGAGACATCTCACATCTTTGCATCATTTCCATGGCCCTTAACCGGTATGTGGATTTACTCTCCTACTTTTTCACTGATTTGAAATCCGGTTATCATAACTAATTTGTATGTTTTCATGAAATAATTCAAAGAAAATCCTCAATTAGATCCCACATATATTCTACGTACAAAAGTACACAACTCATCTCACAGTAACTTTAAGCAATATATCCCGATCAGAGCATCACATAATTCACAGCAGTGAAAGAAAGCAAAGAGAAGAAGACATTACTGATCGGTTTGAGGGATTCACTCAAAGATATCACCTTATCTTCTGCAAAAATATGACCATACAACTCGTAAGTATCTATCAGACCCAAAAGTTATATACTTAAGCACTCGAATACACTCCCACATGTTAAAACGATTTAGTCCTAACAATAGTATTTAAACATTCTACCGGACGGATAAAAATACATATTACAGAATAAATACATAAAAAAAACGCATATGAAGTTATAACAATAGTATTTAACCATTCTACTGAACGGATAAATATGCATATTGCAGAATAAATACATAAACAAATACTTACCAAGACTCTGGTACATGTTAGTAACTATGAGACCTAGAGGATAGCATTTAAACACACTAATAAGCACAAAATTAAAAGAAATGCAATCAAAAGCTGAATTCTAAAAGCTAAATAGAGATGATGATGATGATCAGCTAATTTATAAGGATACTTACTACACTGTTTGGCATGGCAAATGCACCTCAACCCAACACCACAATTTCCATTAGGCTTCTCACACTCTTTACAAACATCTGGGACATGATCATCAGGAATGTCAAATGACACCCTTGTCTCTAACCCAACTTCTTCTTTATCTTCCAAAGATGATCTTCTGTGTACTTTTCTGTAGTGTAAACAATTCAAATCTTTTGGATGAAAACCCTTGTCAAGCTTTCCATGATCATCAACAAGTAAACAGGAATGATTATCAGGATCTATTACATCATGCGAAGCAGCAAAGCAATTTCTGATAAAAAGTGGTGGCATGGAGTGGTTTCTCTGATCAGTTGAGCAGTTGAAGAGAAGGAGAGAGTTGGGGTGCGGAGTTGGAGGAAAACCAGCTGAGAGAAGTGAAGCTGAGACATATTGTTTAGAAGAAGACAAAGAAGAATGACAGATGATTAGTGTTTTAGTTGTGTAATCATGGGTTTTTGCCCTCAAAGGAAATGCTTAGTGGTTGGAGGTAGCCGTGGGGGTTGGTTTGTAAACCCAAACACCTTTAGGTATGGGTTCGAGTCTCTCTCTTTGAATGATTTCCCGATATAATTGGTGCTTGTGGTGTGTGGTTATGGATGGGTGTGGGGGCCCAATGGGGCGGGGCAGGGTACCCCTACCCCTACCCCCACCCCCACCCCCATTCCTCAAACCTCCCCCTCCAAAACCCGTTTGGAGGGGACTAGGGGTGAGAGCGTTTTTCCTTATTTCTTTTTAATTTCAATTCTAAATTTTCAATCCAAAAATTGAAATTTAAAATTTGGAATCCGAACATTCCAATCTTTAATTTAACACGGTTAAAATATTCAATCCAAAAAGTAATAAAAATATAATATAAAATACAATACAAAATAAAAAATCTATATAATTGTTAAAATTTTATATAAAAATAAAAATAATATATATGCTTTTTATTTTGAGGAAAATGGGGTTTGGGGTTTGAGGTTTTTTTTTTAGGGGGGGGGGGGGGGGGGTGTCCCCCGGTCCCCACCAAAAATCTATTTGGGCTTAGAGTTTGCACCAACCCCCTAAATCCATTTGGGGGCAAATTACATCATGGGGGCCCGTGGGGGATGGAGCCCTATGAGGACACGTCCATCTCTATGTGTGGTAGATAGTTCCGGCTATTGGGCAAAGCAACCAAAGCATCAACTTAGGGTCCGAAAAAAATACAAAAATTTAGGCATCTCATTTATTATAAATTTTAATAATATTATTAAAAAAAAATTAAATAACTGAACAAAAGATATTGAAGGACCTCTTTATTTATTTATTATTATTATTACTATCTAGAAAATAGAAAAAAAAAAATTAAACCTTGAAAATATGATAATATTAATAATATTATAAATAATTTATTAAATAGATAAGAGTTGGAAATCATTATTGAGTTATGAGTATCAAAGTATCCAAAATCCACTTTTCAAGCATTTTTATTATCCCATTAAAAAAACATTTTTATTATTAAAAAAACCCTTAAACTTCTCCCAATTTATTTTTTTACTGTTTAAAAATTATCTATACATACATACATATATATATATATATATATATATATATATATTAAAAAAAAATCATATCCATTTATCTATAACAATCAAGTATAGCACTGCAACTATAACTCTTTTTTACTAAAAGCTTTTGTTCTTATAGGTTACCAGTTAAATTTCTACAATCATTCTTTAAATATATTATCTATTTATCTTTAAAAAGAGCTGAAGATATTCCAACAAGTAAAATTTAATCTTAAAAATTTAGTTTATGTTTTAATTTTTTCTAATTGTATGATAAATCAAATGATTAATTTTCTTTTGGTTACTACTTATTAATTGTGTTGATTATATTGTAAGAAGAAAATTTCAATTGCAATTTAGTTAAGTAATCAGATTCAATCGTTTATTTTTCATTAAAAAAATTATTAGTTGAAGAAAGTTTGATTAAAATTTTTGCATCTCAAAAAGCATACAAAGTTAATTTTTATTAATTTTATTAATTTTTTTCATTATATATATATATAATCGGGGTCTTTTTTTTTCCCCTCCCTTAGGGCCTTAAAATCTGTTGAGTCGCCCCCAGTGGTAGATACCAATGTATGGCCTTGGGCTTGCCTATATGGTATTACTCAAGACATAAAACAATATTAGGTATCAATTTCAAAGTTGTGGAGGACAGACCAAAGGAATATTCTTGGGGTTAATTGCACTAACTCACCCTGACATTTTATAATATTATAACTATATTCAACTTTTATATTTATTAACAAAAACATACCCTTAACCACTTTGAATAACTATAATCAATGTTTTATTCATTCAAAAAGTTTAAAATACCCCAATTTATTATATTAGCATTTATATATTATCAAGATAAATTCAAATTAAATTTATAATTAATTAAATTTAAAAGTAAAACTAATTAAATATGTAACGTTTTGGTGTGGATGTTAGAGTTTTTATTTGATTTTATTTTATTTATTTATTTATTTTTTTAAGTTAGGGTTTTTTTTATTGTTATTTTTAAGGTTTTTAATTTGGGTAAGGAAATGGTGGTTTTTGGAAATGATTTTTTTTTTTTTGTTTTGATTTGGTGGAATCAAAAGTTAATTTTTTGTTATTTTTAAACAAATTAAATATTTATTATAAGGAAGGGTGTTAATATTTTATTAAAAAAATTTGTATAATAAATTTCTTTTAAAATCTTAATTTAATTTTATTATTTTAATTGTTTTAATTGTTTTTATTTAATTTTATTACATTTATTAATTTAATTAGTTTTATTTTTAAATTTAATTAATTATAAATTTATTTTGAATTTGTCTTGATAATATATAAATTCTAATATAATAACTGAGGGTATTTTAGACTTTTTGAATGAATAAAACATTGATTATAGTCAGTCAAAGTGGTCAAGAGTATGTTTTTATTAATAAATACAAAAATTGAATATAATTATAGTATTGTAAAATGTCAGGATAAGTTAGTGCAATTAACCCTTATTCTTGTTACAAAAAATAAAATAAAAAATCACATGTTTTCTTTCTGACCAATTTCCCTATGGGCCCAAATCTCCATTTTCATTTGGGAAATATATTTATATATATGAAACGGGGATTGAAGGAATCTGGGGAGTCCCCCCCCCCCCAAAATCCATGCTTAGGATGCCAATTTCCCTATGAGCCCAAATCCCCAAATCTCCATTCTCATTTGAGAAAATATATATATATATATATATATATATATATATATATATATGAAAGGGGGATTGAAGGAATCGGGGGAGGGTGGCGATATGTCACCACCCCCCCCCCCCCCCAAAATCCATGTTTAGGATGCCAATTTCCCTATGAGCCCAAATCCCCAAATCTCCATTCTCATTTGAGAAAATATATATGAAAGGGGGATTGAAGGAATGGGGGAGGGTGGCGATATGTCCCCCCCCCTCCCCCCCAAATCCATGCTTAGGATGCCAATTTCCCTATGAGCCCAAATCCCCAAATCTCCATTCTCATTTGAGAATATATATATATATATATATATATATATATATATATATATGAAAGGGGGATTGAAGGAATGGGGGAGGGTGGCGATATGTCACACACAATCCCTCCCCCCCCCCCCCCATTTCCTCTAGATGGGTATGGAGTGGGGTTAATTAGTGAATCCATATCCATCCGCAATTGACATCCCTACTTCATTTAACATTCTGTTTTAATTTAGATGGATTCAAATGAAGCTTGAATACATTGAGATACCTCTAGTACGATACAAGTCAATTCTGTTGTCCTCAGACAAGCCGTTGTGTTTGTGTGCGTCCAATGGTCCCCTAGCTACTCTTTCCATTTATTATTTGGTCCCCAAAAGAAAATCTGAATACAATTCAGTCATTCACTAAAACCCAGAACATTCAGCGAGGTTTTAGGCAATCAGGTACTTGAATTTGCAGGATGTCAAGGAAGTGATTGGTGCATCTCCTGGAGAATAAAAGCATTCATTGCTTGGCTCATTGCACATTGTTTTCCTTGGATCTATGTAGAGAGCCATCATTCCTTGGATCTATGTGAGAGCCAATCTGTGTTGGGTGACCAGATTATTGCTGCTCTAATTTATTGTTTTTTTTTTTTTTTTTTTTTTTTTTGGTTTAAATTTCATTACATTTTTCTAGCTGTTTATTTCTTGACAAGCTTCTTCAAGTTTTTATTTATTTATTTATTTATATACTAGTTTGAGATCCAAAATTGCTGACTAATGGTAATGATGTGTCCCATGTTGAAGAGATTTAATTGCACTAGCTCATATGTACTTAAATTTTACCAAGAGTACTTTATCGCCTTAATGGTCAGAGACTTCAAAATGAAGCTTCACCACCATATTCAAATCCTGGTATTGTAAATATATGTTCATATTTTTCCATTAAATCGTAAAATGTGGAAGATATATTTCCCGAATGAGAGTTGCATTCTGGACCGTGCTTGTAGAGTCAAATCTCGTCAGGTCCTAACAGACTCTAACCCATAATGGTGTCAACTTTCAAAATATATATATTTACTTAAATTTTTTGCTTAAATTTTGGTGAGGTATTCATGATAAACTGAGGCCTCCCAAAATCATGATTGTTGTAGAAGAATAATAACGATGTAAAAGGTGTTGGGTAACCAAACCCAAAAATGCTTGATGGTAGGGTATACAGTTCTTTGTTGAGTAAGTTACAAGTTTGTGTTATCAAGAATTAACTTTTTAATGCTGGGTTGGGTCTTTTCTTGCACGTTATTGCTGTTTGTAGTTGAGATTTGAACTTGAAATCTTTTGTGCTGTTAAATGATTCATTATGATTATGAGTATTATCAATTAGGTCTTGGACTTTTATTTAAATTCTAAGTTGTTTTTAACTTTTATAAAAGTGATTAAATTGGTCCTCATATTTTTTCTGAATACCAAATTAGTTATTCTCTTTTTAGAAGTGGCCAAATTGACCTCTCTAACGGTTGTGTTAAATATAACAGTTGACTTTAACAAATTTAGTTAAAGTACGTAAATACCCTTTATTTGTCATATTAGAGCAAAGTTGTTATCCTTTGTGCATTAAATTCATCATTATAATTACAAAAAAAAAAAAAAATCCAAAAATATTGTTAATGAAATACCATTTATACCTTTTTTAATTAATTTTTTTAAGAAAGTATAAAAATATTTTAATAAGACAATGTCAATTATACCCTTATTTTATAAACAAAGTTACCATTCATTCACAGTTTAATATTTTACCAATTTTATATAATTTTTTTTTTTGTTAACATTATATAAGCACTGTTGTCAAAATTATTCAAAAATCAAAACCCACAAATAAAACAAATAAAAATATACATGTGTTAAAAAAAAAAAATTATGTATGTGTCATTATTATATTGTTTAGGAGTAAAGTATAATTTTAGCCATACACAGTTAAAGTTGACTGACGGAATTTAATTAGAGGGACCAATTTGGTACTTGAAAAAAATATAAGGACCAATTTGGTCACTTTTGTAAAAGTTACAAACAATTTGAAATTTACAAAAAAGTCCAAGATCTAATTAGTAATTTCTCTAAATGCAGCTATGTAAATAGGAGAATAAATAAATTATGCAATAATTCTTGTCTACAATCATCTGAGTTTCATACTTGTAGAAGCAAAATATCTTTATTATAGTTTTAAGCAAAATTGCTCATGATGACCGTAATAGTGAAGTCCACGAAGTAGATTTTGTTCGTTTTGAGCTTCACACACACGCGTGCGTAATTCACTTTTAAGGATTTATTTTGGATCATCGGTTTCATACAAACGTCCTTTATCAATGGCTCAAAGCATTTAGTGTAAGGAGTAGGGGTGGGCATCGACCAGCTAACCCAACACAACCCGACAACTCGATATAAAAAAATAAAAAATAATTTAAATAATTTTATTTATTATTAGATTTATTATGAAATCTTATTTAAAAAAAAAAATTAAAAATTTTACTCATGCACCATTTATAATATTATAAATGACAAATATAAATACATAATTTTAAATATTTTTATACCATAAATATATAATACATTTACTAAAAATATGCAATTATATTGTTTTTATCTTTTGCATTAATTGGCACATATTTGATTATATTTTAAAATACTTTTTTTTTTCTTAGGATTTGATTGAGAATTTGGTAGAAAAAAGTCTAATAATTGTATATAAACTCAAATTATCATGTTGGTTGAAATAAATAATAGATTATCCAATCACAAGATATTTAACGAAGTGATTATAATTGTAAAATGGGTGAGAGGCTTAGAGCATCTCCATGCAGCAATGGGTTGTTAAAAAATTATATGCCATATAGGACAACTAGATATTGTGTTCAAATATGTCTCTTCAATGTAGTTGTTGCTACTCAATGTCAAGCTGATGTGGCAAAAAAAAAAAATAAATAATAATAGACATTGTCAAGTTGAATATCTACTTTCAAAGGCTCCGTTAGACATCTATATTGTAGGCCAACTCAGCATTTGAAGATAAATATAAAAAAATGTTAAGAAAGTTGGTTGATTAAAATAAAAAGGGTTAATATTAAAAACCTCCCCTTACCTTTGAACTATTATTGGATGTATAGTTACAAATGCTTTTATTTTAAAAACCTCCCATATAAACTAACACTGTTAGTATTCCGTTTATGTTTACTGAGTTTGACTATTAAAAAGTTTAAAAATGTCTCTATTTAAGTTTCAATTGTATGAATTGACAATTATACTCTCATACTTTTATCAAATAAATTAATAAAATGATACAAAATGTGGGAATTTTGACTTGCAAATGAGAAGTTATTTTGTGGACAATTTTATCCCTAAAAATAAAAAAAATTATAAATGAACCAAAATAACTTCAAAGAATTCTGTAATTAACGTTCAAACTCAGTCAACACAAACGGAATGCTAACGATGTCAGTCCATAGGGGAGGTTTCTAAAATAAAAGCATTTGTAACTATACATCCAATAATAGCTTAAATGTGAGGGGAGGTTTTTAATATTAACCCAAATAAAAAACAAATAAAATAACAAGGCATATCATTAATAAATTAATATTTAAACATGAGCATTGGAGACAGATTTTTTATTTGCCCGTCTATCAAGTAGACTTTTATGCTATATAAGAAGCAAGTCTCTTAATATTGTTGATATGTCAATAATTATTGAAATACAAGTCACTTTTGCATTGGAGATGCTCTTAGATGGAGACTTTCCGAGTTGGATAAATTGTTATATTTTTATTTTATAATTATACAACAGATATTTAAATAATTTGTATTATATGTTGTGATTTGACGTTGATGCTTTTAAGAAATCTAAACTCTATGTGATATAATATTATGGTGAAAAATTATTTTAAATTTGGATTTTGATATAACAAAATTTGAAATTAAATATATATTTTTTCTATTGAGCTTAACAAGCCAAGCCAAGCCCAACCCAATCCGACAAATATTGGGTTGGGTTAAAATTTACGTTGGATTGGATTGGATTGTGTTGAAAATTTTTCAACCCAACTGAAAACGCCCACCCCACTAGGGAGACCAAGACTTATATGTATGTCTTGGACGGACCTCACCCTCTAGAGATGATATCACTTAGAGTGTTTTTACTAATCGAGAATTCTAATAAAGGAAAGAGAACTTGACATAATACCCTATTTATGATTAATGAAGTAAATATCAATTTTGATAAAAATATCAGAGGGCCAAATATTTGGAAATGTCGGAAATATTATCAATATCCTTCAAATATTTATGATATTTTTTATATCGATCCACTCAAGATATGGATAATATCGAAGATATTTTGGTTAAAGTATCGATATTTGCATCATTGTTTATAATTACATTGTTTACTAAAACGATTGGAAATCAAATTATGTGATAACACAAACAAATCAAGAATTAAATTCATTTTGGAAATGAAACTTAATTTCCCTCCCACCTAAGGAATTATATTAACTTTTTTTTTTTAATTATCTTTCTAATGAAATTTTATCGGTTTTCATAGCTCTAACTTTATCGGATTGAGTTGCTGTCAACTCATTTAAAATCGCAATGATACTTAAATCATTCATTGTACACATCATACAGCAAGCCGTGAAATTTTAAAAAGATTTAAAATAAAAATTTCTTATCTTTCTTAAACGGTAACCTAATAAATTTTTGGTTCTTTTTATCATCTATTGCCAAACCCAAAAAGTCAAGTCGTCAGTTTTCACTTCAGGACCACATATGATACTGATATGATTCATATGAAAGACCATAATTTATTGGTTGCCTTCCTTTTAGGGTATGTCTCACGACATTTAATTCTAATATATATATATATATATATATATATATATATATATTACAATAACTATTTATCTATATATTTAGACCGGATATTTTTTTTTTAAAGTTTTTGTCATTGATAGAATTTAAACTTCTGATTTAAGAATTATTTATCCAAATTTCAAACTCGTCTATCTACCAGGTGAATTACGTCCCTAGAGACGACATTTAATTCTAATTGAAATGAATATTCATCGACAAGAATGTTTAAAATAACGTTACGATTTAAAACCGTAATTTATTACACTAAATAATCACCTTTTTCAATCAAACCAAATTTGACAGTATGCATAGATAGCAATGTTAACCTCTCAATTGAGTATGTTTTGTGTTGATTTATATACGCAATATTTTTAATCGAACCTTTATAATAAAAGGAAATGCCGTTTATTTTTCCCATATATTTCTCACTCATTGTTTGATACGTATACACTTTTTCATTTAATAAAAATCTCTTATTTTTTACTGCAAAACTTGTTTATGTCTTTGCCCATGATAGCTGCTTCTATCATTTCATTAATAAAAGGTGGAGACGTAAACAAGTATTGCAGCAAAAAGTGAGAGCTTTTTATTAAATAAAAAAGTATATACATGTTATGTAATGAGTGAGAAAGATAAACAAGAAAGGTAGATATCATTTCCTTATAATAAAAAGACACTTTTAAAAATGATTTTCAACAAGCTTGTGATGAGTTGATAATGGTAATCATTAGTCACCAAAAAACTAACAATAAGTAATCATCTTTTTGTTACATCTCCAACACCATCACAACTCTATTGAAAATGATTTTGTTGATTTTCCTCATTTGTGGAAGTTTACCAACTCTAATAAAGTTCGTTCTAGCTTGACAAAAATCACACCAAACACCATAATAAATAAAATAAAAATTAAAGATTTTGACTTACAAAGCATGGTGCATAGTATTTAGGTCATTTTGTTCACTAATTTATCTCCATAATCCATAATCATTCATTCATAAAATAAAGAAATATCCACACATGCATACACGTATTTAAATATCAAATGATAATGGTAATGAAAAAGTTTAAAGTGATGTCTATATGACATAATTAATATGTCATTAATTTTCTAAATAATAATGTAAATGATGTTAACAAGGGTATAACTCAGCTGGTAGATAGACGGGTTTAGGGGTTGGATAAATGACTCACAGGTCAGCGGCTCGAATCCTACCAATGACGAAAGTTTTCAAAAAAAATACCTAGTCCCGGATTAATAGATATTGTAAAAAGAAAAAAAAAATTAATTGGTGTTCAATTTGTTCTAAAAAAAAAAAAAAAAAAAAAAGCAAATGGTGTTTCACTTTTGTTGCCACATCTCATTTTAGTCTGTTCTCTGTCATTTTGTTAGAAAGCATGATGAAATGAAATGTTTATGCTATTTTTGAATTATTAGTTAGTTTAAATTTTTTTTTTAATTTGATTAAAATCTTATATAAAACTGAAAGCAAAGGTTTTTAATTATTTTTTTATTACGAATTAGTTTAAGGATACTTTTCAAAATCAAATATAAAAGATATTCCAATCCACATTCATTTTCCTTTTAAACATTTCTTTTTATCTTTTATTTCAAAAAATATTGTACAAAAATCATAAATTAAACAAGCTTTTAGCCTCTTAACAATGAGTTTATAGATGAATTTCTCTACTTGAGTAGAACATTTTGGAGTCATAATAATTGAATTTATATAACTACTAGAAACCCATGTGATTAGCACATCATCTCTTAACGTATGTGAATATGTGATAGTGCACCTCCCTCCCACATTAGTGGTGATAGGTTCAAATCCATTATACGTATTTTATAAGTATGCATAAGAAGTTTTCTTCTCGATTTATAAAAGTAGATATCATTGTTTGATCTCAATAGGTTTCGACAACCTATTGTAATACAATTTCACTTAAAAATAATAATAATAAAAGTTTATGCAATTAAAAGCCCTCTACAAAATTGGGCCAAAAGAGAGGCCGTTGACTAGTTTCCATAACAGAGGCCCATTTAATATCTAACACCACCGAGATAATTTTAGACCATGTTTGGCACGTTGTACTGTACTGTATTGAACTGGATTTATTGGACTAGACTAAACTGTACAGTATTGGACTGGATTATGTGTTGTGTCATGGTACTTTATAGTTTAGAGTGACAATATTCACACCCCTCAAAAACTGTATATACACTTCATTAAAAAAATTTAAATATTAAAACATATAAATCCATCCGGCATTTTATTGAATTATCTATTCTCTAAAGTTTTTATAAATATCATAAATAATAAAATAATTAATAGAAAATAAAAATGAAAATGAAAAGCACCAAAGAACACTCCACTTCGAAGTCGTAGCCTCCTTGCTAGGTTTGCATTTGAGTGTTCAGTTTTTTTAAAATACTAAAGAGAGAGAAAGACAAGCAAACCTAGAATATGAGAAAAGAAAAAATCAAATAGATTTAAACTAACCTTCAATTCTAAGAATAAAAACAAACTTGTAAGGATAACAAAAATGATTTAAAGAAAAGAAAACCCTAAATTTACTTGAAAAGAAAATAATAAAATCTTGGAACTGGTTTTAGAGATTTAATGTGCTATAGAGGATGAATTTTGATTTAAACCAAGACTGAAATCAAACTCTCTCTCTAGTTTTTAATACAAAATCTCTAGATTTCTGGTTTTATTTTTTAAGCCTCTCACTCTTGTGTAGTTTTTTAATAAAAAAAATTCTGAGTTTCTAGTTTTTAATTATCATAACAGTCAAATAATGACTATTTTATTATTTCGATTAATACAATTAATATTATGATTGAAATATAGTTATTTATGTATGTTTGTTAAAATGTTCAAAATATTATATATTGTATTAATAATAATATACAAAAAAATATATAATTATTTTAATCTTTTTAATAGTTTTACTTAAGGGGTAATCTTGGAATTTTTTTTAAAACTACTAATATAGGGTGCATATACAATTTTACATGGGTTTAAATACCGCCGCTCTATACTTTATACTTTATAGTACTGAACTGCATTGTATTGCGTTATTTTAAATTAAAAATTAATATATTTTTTTTGAATTCATTACAAATACAAAATAAAATTCATTAGTGCATTTTATATAAAATGTGTATATATACTTAGGGAGTTAGGGTTTTCAATGAATAATTAAAAAAAAAAATCAAATATATATATATATATATTATAATTATATCTATATATGTTTGGGGGAAATGGGGAAATGAGAATGATTTTCATCCCAACACCCCACCCCCCAATTTCCTCATTATCAAAAGGTAGTGAGTGTTATTATGATATTTTTCCGATTTGTGTCATTATGCATACAATCAGAATAGTGTGTGTAATTTGTCAAAAAAAATAAAAATAATAATAAATAAATAAATAAATACAATGACATGCCAACCACAAACACATTATTAAATTTTTTTTTAAAAAAATTGCAATAATTTTTCAATTTGAATTTTATAGAATAAAATTTTTATTAAATTGTTTCATCCTGAATTATTTGTTAAAAAAAATTATTTAACAAAATACATATATTATCTTTTATGAATAAAATACTTTACAATAATAATAATAATAATAATAATAATATATATATATATATATTTTAGTTTAATTTGTAAATTTAAGTTAAATGAGGAAATGGGGGAACGGGGGAAACGGGAAAAACGGAAAAATAGGAAAAACGGAAAAAAACGAAGAAAATGGAAAATTGGGGATAATGATAGATATAGGTCTCCCCCAAAATTCTCCATCATCATTTTCCCCAAATGAAGGGTCTGGTAAATGTGGATGGGGATGGGGGGACCTATATCCATTCCCATTCCCCAAATGTGCATCTCTAGTCATTAACAGTTAAAAGGCAATTTGGTCTTTTTGGTGAGTGTTTTTAAATAAAAGAGATTTTTTTCCTTACAATTCAATTTTATCTTTTAACACTTCTTTTCTAAATATACTTTATTCTAAAAATTTAAATATAAAATACTTTTAAAGACAATTCATTTTATTATAAAATCATCTTTTTTATCTTTTGATACCCATCATAAAAACATAAATTTAATTTATTCAAATCAATTTTTTTTTTTTTTTTAAAAAAAACATATTAAGATTGTTAATACCTCCATTGATATCAAACATAATAAAGTTGGTGGGACCGTGGGACAACCTATGACAACATGTCCCATTTTTTTTTTTGTTTTTTTTTATAAATATTTTTACTGTGTCTAAGGCTTGAAGCTTACACTGAGCTGTGAGTTTTAATTCAAGTCCGACCGTGGTAGGTATCCATGGCCCGGACGAAATAGTACTATATTGACTGGATTATACAGTACACCCCGATCCAATAATCCACTTGAAAAATTACCAAACACTGGACAGTATTAGCACTGTCCGATCGTCTTACAAAATAAGACCTTATTTCCTATTAACATGACCGGTTTTCTATCTAGGTTTTGTAATAAAACCCCACTTTTTCCATTTATAATTTCTCAAACCCCACTTCTCTCTCTTTCAATACAGATTGAAGCTCCTCAAAATTAAAAAAACAATAATTGACAGTCTTATTAAAGATTTTATCAACAATCATGAAATTTATAGCATTTACATGTTAAACAATGAGAAGAAGAACTCGGACATAGATCTATCCATGTATCTCCATCTCCATCACTTAGAAATCCAAATAGAGACTCTTGTAGTAAGATACAATATTTCTAAATTTTCTCCAACAATTTACGGGAGGTTAATGAGATTATCTCTAAACATAACTGTTGTTTGTGTGTGTGTGTGTTTTTTTTCACAATATATATATATATATATGTATATAAATATTTCTTAATATTTGAAAGATTCTATCACTTAACAATCATAAGACCACTGCATATGAAAATTGAGTGGCTCCTCTGTTTATGGATAGATTGAAAAATTATATTTTGTGGTCCCAAATTAAGAATCCACAGTAATGCCCTTCAAAAATATATTCCTTCACATCATTATTTGACTGACTGATATCAATGTCATCTTTTGGATGCTCTCAATTATTTGCCTCTGCCACATATACCTTCAAATTTTTTATACATCTTTTTACATCCACTTCAAAATTAAATATATATGACTCTACTTGTTAGTAGTTGCAATTAATTGTTACATGTAAGATACTATTATCAAGTGAACAATTACGCGGTATATTTTGGTGGGATAATCCAGAAGATGAACTTCTTTTATGGGCAGTGTTATGTTGTTAGAATTCACGTTCAAATAGCCACTGCTTCAACTAAGGGTGGTTCGAGAATTCAAAATAAAGTTCTACCATTATAGTTTAAATTATTATATTGTAAATATAGCTTCATATTTATCCATTAAAATTCGGAGACATCTCCCTGTTCTAAGAGTTGTATTTTGAATGGTCCTTGTAGAACCTCATCTCGTCAGGTCCCAACAGACCTTTGATCCGTAATGATTTTAGATTTTAAAAAAGAAAAGAAAGAAGAAGCAAGTAGTTTATGCAATTTGTTGAACATTTTAAAGGCATTTGGAAATCTAATGATGTTATCAAATTAGTTAGAGATCAATTGTAGTAAGTAAGAACATTTAGTTCAATAAAGTAAATTTAATATTGATCATTGTTGTCTGATTAGAGTCAAAAGGGAGACATCTCACATCTTTGCATCATTTCCATGGCCCTTAACCTGTATGCGGATTTACTCTCTCCTACTTTTTCACTGATTTGAAATCCGATTATCATAACTAATTTGTATGTTTTCATGAAATAATTCAAAGAAAATCATCAATTAGATCCCACATATATTCTACAAAAATACACAACTCATCTCACAGTAACTTTAAAGCAATTAATATATCCCAATCAGAGCATCACATAATTCACAGCAGTGAAAGAAAGCAAAGAGAAGAAGACATTACTGATAGGGTTGAGGGATCCACTCAAAGATATCACCTTATCTTCTGCAAAAATATGACCATACAACTCGTAAGTATCCACCAGACCTAAAAGTTATTTAATTAAGCACTCTAATACTAGTGGTGGCCACGGTTCGGTTTCGGTTCGGTTTCGGTTTGAAACCGGCGGTTTCCAAAACCGAAACCGTAACCGGAAAACCGGTTTGGTACACGGTTTCTAACCGGCGGTTTTACGGTTTCGGTTTAAAAACCGACAGTTTTGGATTCGGTTTCGGTTTTTTTAAAAAAAATTCAAAAAAAATGCAACGTGTCAGCTTCTAATTAGTCGATTTTTTTTAAATTTTTTTTTTTTTTTAAAAAAACCGGCGGTTTAACCACGGTTAAAACCGGCGGTTTTTGGCGGTTTTTGGAAGTACCCAAACCGAAACCGTAACCGGTTCAACCGGTTTCCGACCGGTTTTGAAACCGCCGGTTTAGGTTTCGGTTTTGGTTTTGGGGCGGTTTTTGGAAGTACGGTTTCGGTTAAACCGCGGGCAAAACTGTCGGTTTAACCGAAACCATGGCCACCTCTATCTAATACACTCCTACATGCTATACCGATTTAGTCATAACAATAGTATTTAAATATTCTACCGGACGGATAAAGATGCATATTACAGAATAAATACATAAACAAATGCATATGAAGCCCTAACAATAGTATTTAACCATTCTACTGGACGGATATGCATATTGCAAAATAAATATATAAACAAATGCATACCAAGACTCCGATACATGTTAGTCACGATGAGACAAGAATTTAAACACTCTAATAGCACAAAATTAAAAGAAATGCAAAAACTGAATTCTAAAAGCAAAATAGAGATGATGATGATCAGCTAATTTATAAGGATACTTACTACACTGTTTGGCATGGCAAATGCACCTCAACCCAGCACCACAATTTCCATTAGGCTTCTCACACTCTTTACAAACATCTGGGACATGCTCATCAGGAATGTCAAATGACACACTTGTCCCTAACCCAACTTCTTCTTTATCTTCCAAAGATGATCTTCTGTGTACTCTTCTGTAGTGTGAACAATTCAAATCTCTTGGATGAAAACCCTTGTCAAGCTTTCCATGATCATCAACAAGTAGACAGGAATGATGATCAGGATCTATTACATCATGAGAAGCAGCAGAGCAATTTCTGATAAAAGGTGGTGGCATGAAGTGGTTTCTCTGATCAGTTGAGCAGTTGAAGAGAAGGAGAGAGTTGGGGTGTGGAGTTGGAGGAAAACCAGCTGAGAGAAGTGAAGCTGAGACATAATGCTTAGAAGAAGACAAAGAAGAATGAGAGATGATTAGTGTTTTAGTTGTGTAATCAATAGAAGAGATTGGGAAAAGACCTAGAGATGTTCTGAAGTATAGCTTCTTAGATTTGCAGAGAATTATTCGATTTAATGGGGACGAGAATGGTGTTAGGATTTCAATTTTCCCACAAAATCTTCTGGGAACATGTCCTATAGAGATTGTACTAACTTGGAAATTTATTATTATGAAAAGAATAAGATATTTCTGCATTTTTTTCTTCTCTTTAAAATGGTGACTCTATAAGAAAACGTTGGATGATGAAAAGGAAACAAGTAAAAAACATGTAAAAAAAAAGTCGATAACAGAGAATCTACTTTTCTGCTCTGCCCAGTATTCTTATGTAAACCTAAATGGAATGAAAAAAAAATAATAATAAAATAAAATAAAATAAAATAAAATAAAATAAAAAACTTGATTGATTACTGAATAGTGTCTACCTTTTTTTATCAATGGTAGAATTTGGATTTGCTTTTCCAGGCGCCTTTTTTTTTTTTTTTTCTCAGTAGAATCTTTACTTTTCTCACAGCTTTTGTTTAGATAGAGTGGGTTCGATTCCCATCTTTAATTTTAGCTTATCACTAGCTAATGTAGATAATCTTTGATATTGCACCGACTGATATGACATCAGTAGTAGTCCACACGGTGGTCACATGTCATGGTGCCACCAGTACAGCCTCTTATTGTTGAATTTTCACATCGATTAATTAAATGTTGATTTTAATTTGTATGATTGTGTCGACAAGTCACAAACATTAATAGCTATAAAAACCAAACTTTTCTCTCCTGGTGTGGTGTGATTGGATCATTGTGGCAGACAGGGTGGTTAACAAGGGATTTTCATGATGAAAAAGAAAAGTTAATCATCGATTATTACACTAAATTATTATAAGGTTGTTCCAGCAACAAAGTCAAAAAGTGCTTTTGTCGACTTTTTGAAGATATTTTGAACATATATGTATACATTGATTAGCCAAATTTATGTTAGATTATATGAATATAATTACTTGGAAATCCAGAATAGCAGTTGAGATTGCATAACTTGTGACAAATTGTCCATAATTATACATGCAAATTAACCCATAAATTAAAGATATGCAAACACACAGACACTTACACACTTGCACACACAAAGCTAATAGTATCCTTTACTGACAAAGTGTGTTATAGTTCATGCCGGTGCCGGTGTCGGTTCCGGTGCTGGTGCAGGTGATGGCTTGACAAGAAAAGTTGGGAAGTCAAGCAGAACAATGTTGTCAATAGCAGCTGAAAAAGTAGAAGAGAATTCAAGATGGCTTGGATGGGTGACGAATGTGGTGTAGTAGTCTTCCTTCTTGTTGAATGTCATCAGGAATGCATGAGTGAATCCTTGTCTCAGCATTTCTTGCCCTTCCACATCTTGTCCCCTGTTAATAATATCAACAACTTAAAATGTCTCATGGAATCTCTAAGAAATCGAAAGAACCAATTTATGTTAATATATGGAGCAATTTCCAAGTTCAAAAAGAAAAATCAACCACTCAAACCTAGTTAAGATTGAATTGTCTGTTTACTTAACTAGATATTTTGTAACGTTACATAACCTACTGTATAATGTTTTTCCTATGGTATCGACATTAGAACCCCTCTTAAATTATATATATATATTAGTGTTATTAGTTTAAACACAGTTTTTGTAATTTGTTTTCATGTATATAACAAAATCAGCAAAAAGACCTTATATATACATGTTTACAAAGTTGCTAAATCTCCCCACTTTTCAACATACAAGTATATATCTAACTTAGGATTGTGTCAGCTAAGCGCACTCTAACAAAGATTTTACCAATACAAATAATCATAAAAAATGACATGGATTTGGATGTTAATGCAAGTGATTCCATCAATTAATTATATTATATTACAAGTAGTGGTAATGACAAAACAAGTAGATATGATATATAAATTAAAAGAAGATAATGAGTAAAAAAGAGTAGAGATGATGACTAACCATTCAAAGGATTTGACAACATCAATCTCAGAAACCAGCTTCTCCATTCCTTTGATGATGTCCTCCACCACCACACCTTCCTTGAACTTAACAATAACCAAGTGCTTGAACTCACTCATGACTGCCTCTTCGCCCATGTCTGCCTCTAAAAAATCATGTATCACAATGTCCTATTTATACACACATGCACACACACAAACACCAATATTGCATTATTTGAGTGTCAACTTCCACAGTCCTATTTGTTTCCTGTCACATTTATATGACTCTGACAGTATGACCCAATATAATTCACCCTACCGGCCTTTCTCTCTCTTTATGAAATAGAAAAAAAGGGGATTCTAACGCTAGACTCCTACGTCAAACCTGACTATAATACTATATTAGTGATCATCAAACCTAAAAGTTTAACCGATAGAAAATGGTACAATAATAATATTTGAGTACTTTGAACGTGTGTTGCCAATTCACAGTAATTGAGTCTATGCTTTGTTAGACAAAATCTGTAGCTGAATATTATGGCAAAGAATAGAGAGGTGCATGGGGGGTGTGGACACCCACTAGTCTCTGCTCCACCTCACAGTAATATTTGTCTAGCATCCTTGTCCTACCTCTAACTTTGCACATGAATGGTGTCCTTTTAGTGCCCGTTGTTATTGTTTTTTTATGGAAATTAATTTGAGTTTTGGGTTGAATTCTTTTTCATATATAGATAGGCATTATTATATATCATCACATCACATCACATGATATTACTTTATTTATTTATTTATTTATTTTCTTTTGTTTTTCGTGTGGGGAATTTAATAAAAGGATCAGTTTTTTCTTGTGAAATAATCCTGAAAACAGTGTTTATTATTATTGCTAGACTTTTCTCCATGTCCTAATTCCCATGTGTGCACCAATCCAAGGTTATATTATTGGACTTCAATCTCATGGATGACATGATATCACCACTTGTTTTTAAGGAGTCTTAAACAGATATAACTTCTGTAAATTTATCTGAGAAAAATCCAAATAATCATCAACCCACTCAGTTAGGTTATATGTAAAATCAAAAGTATGATTTGATTTGAGATTAGTACGTAGTAGTAGTTGTACTACTGCTTCTGATCTTGATCAATATTAATGGTGAAATATTGCCTGTGATGACCTATTTGACAACTATAGTAGCTGGATTATTGTCTAATAGTGTTTAATTGGCTTATATTGATAAAGCCAATTTCAAAGATTTGTTTCAGATTCTCAGTGAAAACGATGTAATAAGTTATAAGATAACCACGGCAGGATTTGCAAACTTGGTTTATATTTCATACTTCAATCATACTTATTTGTTGTTTGCATGGTTACAAGCTAACCACACAAGTCATTATTAAACTAGTTCACTCACATCCGGTGGTGGAATGAGGGCTGGCTAGGTTGGGCTGTAGAACACCCTAGCTTTTTGAAAAAAAAAAAAAAAAGTTTTTTTCAATAGTTTTAAATATATCTCAACTAATTCTAAGTATATCATAGTCTAATTTCAATTCTAACTTAATTACAATATTTTTCTTTATTTTAATAACAACCCAATAACTTGAAAACATGTATCAAACTCATTAAAGTCTATTGTATTTTCTTAACCAAGTGAACAATTAAATTGATAAATATTAATCCTTTACCGACTCAAAATCAAATTGGGAAATTTTAACCCCTTAACAACACACCAAAAGTAGTAGATTTACCATATAAATTAATCTTCAAATCTCTAAGAATTTCAATTTTATGAGTTTTCATAACTTTTGGATTTGTGGAGGTATACAGATTTCGGGATGAAAAAAAGGTCTTTGCACAATGAGATGGATGACAAGTTTCTTGAGAATTATATGGTTGTTTATATTGAAAGAGAACTTGTTTTTACAATTGATTCGGATTCGGTAATAGATGTTTTTTGCTTTTTGAAGCCTAAAAAGTAAAAATTTAAGTAGGATCTTATTGTATTGACATTTCATGTATATTTCATTTTTATTTTCTTATGTTTTTTCTTGGTTAGAATATGTATTTGAGGGTAAGATTCGTTATGTCTCCTGACTAGGTATACTTTTTTATTTTAACTAATAAAAATTCTCTCGTACCATCGAAATTCGCTATCAAAATGATTATTTTTATTATATAGTATAATCTTTTATCTATATAAAATTGTTCACAGTTCACCTAGAAAATAATTTCTGGTTTCGCCCTTACTCACACCACATTATATGATATGAGTTTAGCATATTTATTCAATCATCTATTACATTCATATCACGTGAAGTGTTGTGAGTAGACGGATACATCGATGGCGTGGTGACCTGCCTAACCCCACCGAAAGTTTTCTGATATACCATACATAATTTACTAATTAATTTGTTGATACAAGCTAGACTGTATCCAGTTAAGGGGATTAAAGTTACTGAGAAGGAAATTTCATTTTTGAACTTCACCGACAGGATGGACAACCTTTTGTAGACGTGCGTGCGTGCAAGGAATAATATTTGAGTGCACGTCTTGCTATATCCTATATGAACAATTAATGCTCTCTACAAACTGCTAAACATTATCAACAATCCCTGGTACTTTTACACTCATATATTCAAAAGTCAAAACCGCTACATTACCTCACTCACTCACTTTGAGAAACTTGGGTGAAGCTGGGTGCACATACATCTCCTGTTATGTGACGCAACCAGAGTCCAGAGATGTATGGTGCATAAGGCTGCACTTAAGATTTTTCCCACTCTCACAGACACACTACTGTTTCTCTGTGACCTCCAGGAAAACAACCGCATCAGTGCATCACGATTCACGACACTCTACTATAAAACCCTAGCTAGCTAGCTAATTTTGCCCCTTCTGTGGAAAGCTTCATTTTTTTGTTCTTTTTATCCTTTTTTATCCTGATGATTTTGCAGATATATATATATATATATATATATATATATATATACACATGTAAATTCAAAGAAAAGAAAAACATGTGAGTGAAGGTTAACATTATTATGATATATGGGAATAACCGTGGATGGTGTACATTGTTTTAGTCTCTCATCGAGGATGTATGTGGTGTCACTTTCCAACCTGACTGTGTGAGTAATGTGAACTATTCATCCAAATTTAACCCTAGACTCCTTGTCGGGTGGTCTGAATTCAAATATAAAAAAAAGGGATGGGAAATCTCACTTGTTGAATACACCTGACATCTTCACATTACTTTCTGTATGCGTATAAATACAGAATAAAAGACAAAATACTCTCGTTACAAATCAAATATCTAATATACACACAGGAAGTTTCAGATGTAGGATTTTCTTATATTTTTTAAAGTGAGATTGATTATAGCTAACAGAATCCTTAATGTAACATTATATATTTATATTGTATAATGACATTGTTACTTTTGTGAGAGTGTGCAAGTCACTCTATAATGTACATATAGGGTTCATCCCACTTTTTTTATAATTTTTTTTATAATTTTTTTTATTTAACTACTTGTAGAGTTCATCCCACTTAATAATAATAATAATTGTTATTATTACTATAGATATATATTTTTTTTTATAGAAATTTTCAAATATTTTTACACAATCATAATAGATTATTATTTATAAATACTGCTACCTTAGCCGGTTAATGAATGTGCAAATTAATTATATATCCTAACAATATTGAGAGATCAATTGACTACTTTTAAAATCCAATTAATTAGTGTGTGTAAACAAATAACGATCACTTATGCAATTATAGATACCGAAGCAGCAAGCCAGCAATCCAACCTCAATCGCATCAAGGATTTGAAATTGCTGAAGGATATATACTTATATATATATATATATATATATATATATATATATATATCAGTTTTTCTATATTAGGATTTGAAATTGATGTGGGCTATTGGATTTAAATGCTTTGACTTGACTGTATGTACTTGTCAAAACATCTTTTAAATCTAATGGTTCACATGTAAATAACTAATATATTTTATATTAGTATATCAGTTCGAACTGACAATAGAAACACTTACATATATATAGTAATTTTCCAATGAAGATTTTTACGATGCACACTTTAAGCTTTGATGAAATTGTATGTAATCAAATGTTTTTCAATGAAATTTTTTCTATGCATTCTAAGAAAATTAAAATACACATTTGTTAAAATTTTGGAAATTTTTTGGATTTGAGAACTATTAATTTTTTCTTATATTTTCCTATTTTTAAATGTTTTATCTTCAAAAAAAAAAAATCGAAAAAAATTAGTTTTTGCACCCAAAATATTTATAATTTTTTTTTCCATAAATTTATTTTAATGTTTTCACCATTCATACAAAAAATCAAATCAAGATTCAATATATTTCATGCAATTTCATCAAAGGTGCTTAAAGTGTGCATCGTAAAAAATCCTCATTGGATTATTACTCTATAGATATATATACTTATTATAATTAATAGTTATATTAGCTTTTTTTTTAAAATAAAAAAAATAACGACTAAAAAGTTTTGAGAAGTCGAAACAATATCAAAGAAGTATTGAGATTTGTCAGATGAATCTAACGATTGACAATTCAAAATATGGATTTCGTTAAATCCGAACATTTTGATCTGAAAATTTCTATATAACTACAAATATTTAGGAATTACACAACAATATTAATTATTATGAATAACAATTCTTAGAAAAAGTAGTAGAGATGGGCAAATATTAAAACCTTATAATTATTTATCTCCATTATTGGGCATGCATGTGATTTGATGATCTTCATTGTTGTACTTGTTCATCACTAGACCCTTGTGATCCACCTTGTGTTCCTCTCCCTCCTCCTCCTCTTATAACAAGTGTTCTAATCTTGAAGAGCTCAAGCTTGAGGGAATCAGAAGACTCTTCATGATTATGATCTGTTTGGGATATTACTCCTCTTTGAAGATGATGATGATCAAGTGATTTCACCTTGAAGAACTGATCATGAAGCTTATTGTTCAAGAAATTGCACTCATGATGATGATGATGATGATGATGATGATCAACACTACTACTAGTAGTAGTACACACTTGCCTTTTCAAGGACAGATGTGAAAGACCATGACTTATAACATATGCCTTCAACACTTTGGTTCCAAAAGCCTTCTTTGAATTTGTAGGATATTTCTCTAACAAATCCTTGAATTTCCTCAATCTGAAATCCTCTTCACTTTCACTTGGATCAAGTTTATGATCATCAATTGAAGTGCTGCCTGATTGAATAACTTTGCTTGAAAGTTCTCTGATAAGATCATTTTGCACACCCAATTCGAGTTTCTTGAACCATCCCAGGACAACGAGCTCGTAGTTGATTTGATCAGAAACCTGACGATTGGGTGAATTCATAGGATCAGATTTGCAGTTGTTGCACAAACGATTGTTTGACATTGTGATATGAACTGTCTCTAGACTCTGCTGGGTGCAAGATCGTATTTCTTTACTTTAAAGACTTTGAATAATTAATTAGCCTGTATATCTTATTAATTGGATTCACATTTTTGCACTCTAACCTTGATGTTTTTTAAAGCAAACAAAGTACTCAGGAGACCAACTTGATTTTTTTAGTTGTAATTACACAATATATATATATATATATATATCCCTCCCTCTACATATCATATTAAAATGTGAATGAACTATACTAGATATGGAACAATTCATCTTAAAGAAAAGCTTCATTATACGACTTATATGATGTTAATTTTCGTTTAATTGGTCACTTACATTATACATCGTGATATCAGTGGATTAAGCGTACGTATATAGCTGTTACACATTTTGTTTCAAACCCATAGAACTTTACTTGTTATTGCTTGTTCGTTGGTTAGTTTACCAGTCAAATTAATTAAAAAACAATTGGACATCTCTCCCAAGTCCCAATTAGAAGTAACCAAAACGTTTCCAGCAATAACCTAAATCCTAAGCCTTTGAATTTGGGGATAAGTGCATGCATGCATTATTGTCCATAAATTTGACTCATTCCTTCACGAAGATCCTGAAATTCGAGTGGTTGACTTCTAATAAATAAATAAATAAATAAAAAATAGCACATTTCGTATTATTTGGTGCAATGTCCATATGTGCTGTGGCCGAGATCTGCCTTTTCGGCTACGACCATGAAAGAATATTAAATATAAAAGATGATGTTACATCATATAAAATTGTGTTCAAATAATCTAGCAATTAAGGTGATTTGTAGTAAAGATAATCAATATCGTTGATATTGATTATAAAATAATGTATTGATAATGTGCTAGTTACAAATCGATTTACTATATCATTTGAGTTTTGAGATTACACGACAAAATTTTTGGAGAGTATAACATTACTCTTATATATAACGTTGTTTCCGATTGCCTTAAGAGGTAATTTAAGCTAATGTTGTTATAAGAGTACAGCTTGTCAACTGTCAAGAGGTCGTGCACTCGGATCTACAGTTGACTAATTGAGCGACCAATTAAATTAATGTTAATTTCTAAAACTTAAAGATCAGGCAAACAAAAAATGTAAATATTAATCAAAATGTAATGAATTTTAAAGAAAAAAAAAACATAGGGACCGGAATGACAATCGCTAATCGTATTATCGAGTTGCTAATGTATATATATCATAGTACTACTTCTTGCAAGCTTGGAGAAACATCTCATATTGTAGAATTATATCAATTATGCGTCTCAATTTGTTTTTAGGCTACCCACCTATTGGCTTCTTCGATTAACATATTAAATAGTCAAGTTATTTTAATTCTGTCATGTTTGGATTTCCAAAGCAATTAAAATTACTATTAATGTCATATATTTTAAATTTTAATTAAATTCTTCCTTTGAGTGTGCGTGTATTAGACACACACGACTCTTTTTTTTACGAACCGTATTTTTTGGGCAAACCATATATATACGGACTATGGTTTGATAACTTGAACCTGAAACATTATCAAGTTGAATGAGCGTCATTTACCATCAAACCACATTATGAGAACCGATAATGTAAAGATTCGGGTTTAAATCAAAACAAATTGTATGGATACGAGATATTATATATATGATCCAATGAATTCTAGACTTTAAAACTAGTTGCAGAATACGGGTTTAATTAGTTGCAGAATGTTATCAAGTCTTTAAAACTATAAAATTTCATACATGTTTGGTTATGTAGAAACTTCCAATATGAGATTCAAATGTGAAATACATATCCATTCAAATTTTTACAAAGACTTTGATTCATCTATGGCTTAGGAGGATGAATATATGCATAGAGAGCAATGAAGGACTGAATCATGGTAAATAGTAGCAGTACAAGAGCTGCTAATGCTGACATAAATGACCATGGCGTGTCGAAATAAGTGTGTTTGAAGCTTGCCCATCTAACATGCCAATTATTCCTGTAATGTTCATTCACTCCCTGAAACAATTCTGTCAAGTAATTCCGATTAATATCAAATGCTACATCCTTCCCAACATTGTTGAAGAATCGGGTAACCTCCTCATCGGTTCCAAAATAGTTCTCGATGATTTTCTGATCACTCAGAAACCCTGCATCTCCAGGGGTGTTGATCAGGCATCCCATCAAAGTTGCATAGGTCGTGATGTGCTTCGTGCAATGGCGGTAACATTGCTCAAATGCAACAATGTTGAGGAAGACTGAGCTTGTAAAATCATCTATTGTTAATGGTGGGATCTCAAGCACTCCATTACTGAATTTGATGTCTAAGAAACTGTTTGTCTTCCTTGGCTTGAATTCGATTCCAGCTAGATGAAGCTTCTTTGCCGAAGGAATCAGCTGAAGAAATGGACTACTTTCTCTTGTAGTTTCCTGTGATGAAGGGATAAAGCTCTCGCTAAACAAACCGAGCAAATGCTTCCCTGGAAGACTATAGTATTGCTGCAGAGTTGTCACGTCTCTTTCCACCATGTAATTGAAAAAATGTAGGGCGAGCTTGGCTAATGTGGGGGGGTTTGCCCTTCTCGAATACAAAATCGTGAGCTCGAACAATGTTGCGAGAACAAAGTAAGGAATTTGATTCTCAAGTCTAAGGAGATCGCGGGTTAGAAAAGGGAAGATCCAGGCCATACTGAAAATCGGATCGTCATCATCACTTGGCACCAAGTTTGCGACCATGCAGAAAAGCTCAATAACAAAGCATCCATCAAGCACCATCATCTCAATCAATTGACGACTGTCGAATTCAATAATCTCCGAATAACACTCTCTTATTCTTTGCTCCAACGGTTCAATGGCTTCAAACAAGTCCTTGAAGCCAACTCCGTGGCTTCTTGTTCGAGCAAGGAAAGAACTAAGGTACCGCCATTTGTGTTCTTGGATCATTTCCAGGTGTTGTTTGCCATGGTGATAAGGTCCCATGGAGACTATATGGGGTTGGTAAGCTTTCTCGTTGATTTCAACGAGGCTTTGAGGGACTCTGAAGATGCAACAAGACTCCTTACCAGCTGATCTGTTCAACATCTTCGGACTTCTGTCGATTTTTCCTTCCACTAGAGCTATCCAAGCCTGCTTGTCCATAATGACTTGATGTGAGGTTTCTCCAATTTCAGGGATTCTTGTTGCTTGCGGAGGAAGCTGATTGTGTTTCTATTTGCTAATGTGATCAGGTTCTGCTTTCAAAAATTTGAATGGGAGATCTTGTGTTTGTTTCATTTAAACAACCGGGGAAGACTCCATATACAACGAAATCTACCCTTAATATATTGCCGGGAAAGTGACAACTATAATTAACGTATACATCCGATCTATACATCCAATCCAATCAAATCAGATGAAAGATATACGGCACATGACAAAATACTACTAGATGTATTGAAGCATTTATCGTCCTCTAGGGGTCCAGGAATTTGAAGATATGTTTTGATCAACTTGTGAGAGACTGATTCAATGCTTTTGAGTGTTGACTATACAAAACGTAGAGACTGGTTCAATGTTTTTGGAGTGCAACAGTGTGAGCTATACGACTGTCCTTCGGCTCTAAATGAGCCACGTGTCCTTATTGATTTTATGAAATTAAATGGCTTTACAGTTTCTTCTAATTACAAATTTGATCCAAGTGGCTTGAAAAGTCTTCTAGTGCCACATGGGTCTTGCAGAGCCCACAAGTGTTTAAGCGATCAACCTTTGCACAGTTCAATTATATACAACTTGAGTGTTTAGCTACTGTCATCAAAACCAAGCATATTTTCTCTAGCAATCTCCATCAAAATCATCTAAATTTTTAAAATTATTATAAACCCCACTTCGAATGTCAAACTTTCTACTGTAATTTCATAAAATTTATTAGAAATATCAAACATCCCTTGTTAAAAAGGTTCTAAGATGAAGCTAGGTTATGTAGACAACAGAGAGTATAGTTTGGTTTGATGAGCAATTGTTGGGTAAAATTAATATTTATTTGTTTGTTAAATGTTAAGGCCTAAATGCTGAATTATTGACCATACCAAAATTATTTTAAAAGAAACAGAGCAAGGAGTGAAAACAACAATTGTTCTATTGTTGGCACGGCAATCATTAGCACAAACAATGACTATTCAAGTTTATACTTGAGACTCGTAAGACTGTAAGAGAATTGTAAATTTAAGGAAATTGGTCTCTAACCACAGTAAGGAGTTTGTTGTTGTTGTTGTAGTTGCTGCTGCTCCAGAAAGCCAAATCCCTGAGACTTCCTAAGATGAGAAATTCGTTTTCGGTGTCTACGGCCTTGCTTGTGCTGTTCCCACTCATGTGCACCTCTAAGTACCCTGTCTCCACAAGCCTACTAAGAAACAACCCATCAATACAAATAGCCAAGACCTTCATTTAATCAACAAGCTTTCGAACATGGGGAAAAGGGCAGTAGGAACTAAGAGAAGAGAAAAATATTGGGTTTATGAGAATGCTAAAATAACTCTGGCATACCTTGCATATGTGTTGAGTCCACAAGTCTCTTTCGGTTGATTTTACTGATGTATCCTTAGGACCCATCAAATTAGACATCGATCTTTCATCTTCACTTAGAAAAGTTCTGATAATTTCCACAGCAGGTCCAACCACTTGCGAAGCCCATGATTCATCCGATTTGCCTGAAATATAAGATATGGAAGTCATTGAGGCTTATACCTATAAGATACCGTACAAAATCAGATAGGATCCAGAAAACATACCGGAGATGGATTCTGTTGCATCAACATAATGAATGTTCCATCCAAACAATGTTTGAAGTCGATTCACCCTCCTCTTCTGTAGAATAAAAAGGTCTGTATTACTACAGCTTTAACATTGTCATATTGCTTTCATTCTAATATATAAGAGTAGAATTTAATCATTGCCAGAGATAACTAAATCAGAAATTTGTCAGATTCTTCATTCTACAAACTACTCCCCAAAATAAGGTTTTTGAGAGTCCTTGTACTCTTTAGCTTAAAAACTACCTCCATCCGTCCAAACCCTCAAAAACCTTGTCATCAAATCTAATTTCCAAGAACTATTCAATATAGCAGCATTAGGCACCATGACTGAAGTTGGGGATCATGCAGATGAAACAAGGGGCTCCCAATGAATCCATTGCTCCTCAAACGCAGTAAGTTTTTAAATTATATATTGTAGTATTATTTCAGCTATCTCCAACCTCTTGAAAAACAAAAAATAGGTTTGATTTTCATAGTAGTAACAATAAATCTTTTTTTGGAGAGTAATTTTAGAGCTAATATGAGACAGGCTGGAGTAGAGAGGATATGTGAGACAGGTTAGAGGAGATAGAATGTTTTTGTATGGTTATATGGTTGTAACGAGGGTAATTATTTGTCTTTCAAAAAGAACTAATTTCTCCTAACCATTCAAAAAATTTAATCTTAGGGTCTGTAAGAAATTGTGTAATATATAAATTTTAGAGCTAATAAAAGAAATCAATGAATCAAGGGCCTTTTGCAATATTTTCACACAACTCATGATTATTAACAAATAATATAAGGCAAATACTAACAAATTCTCAAAAAATGGCAAAGGCAAACAATAAATTGAAAATTCAAATATAGTTGTGAGACTATGTATACTTACTTGACAACGAACAAGTCTTCTAGTGTTTAGTTTCACTTTGTCAATAGCCCCTTCTAGTAGTACTTTGAGTTGATTATTATTGGAGGAATTTAGTATTTCTCTCATATACTCTTTCAATGTCTGATCATCCTTGTCTGTTGAGGCCAGGTTACAAGATGCACCGGTAGGTTCAGTTGTCTTACTATTTCTGCCTGTAGATAGGTATATTTTCAGAAAATCCTCAAATTCCCGGACACCAATTGCCTGCTGCAAACCTCGAGTATAGTCTGTATTCACGTTGTAAATGTCGTATACCTCATGAAGCAATCCAGCATCTATCATAGAGTCTACTCTTTGTTCCACATATTGGTCCAACACTGGGGTAGCTGCATCAGTACATATAAAGCAGCAATTGAATCTAAAATTGTCCACACGACCCCAGTTCTGCCCTGCCACATGCAATATTTTGGAGAAAATCAAGCATTTCAGTCAGATTGGTTTCACAACTCACCTCTCTTTTAAATAAGATTCAGCTTGATTTCAGTGCTTTCTAATTCTAATTAAAATTTCAATGTTAAATGAAAAAGTGGGTAAATTAATTGCATTCGGAGACACAAGTTATGACATAGAAATACTAGTTACAATAATTTTTGTTACAAAACATCATAAAGGTGTTAAAACATTATCAGTATCCAATAAAGAAAATACAAGAGAATAGCATCAAGAAGTACAAAGAAGAGAGGGGGGAGAGGGAGAGGGAGAGCGAGAGAGAGAGAGAGAGAGAGAGAGAGAGAGAGAGAGAGTACAGGAGGGAAGAAGAAATTTGTGCATAAGTTAAAGGGTGGAAGTAGTATGGAGCCATAACTGTAGGACAAAAGCAAAACAAAGATTACAGGGAGAGAGAGTACAGGGGAGAGAGAGAGAGTACAGAGATTACAGGGGGGAGAGAGAGAGAGAGAGAGAGAGAGAGAGAGAGAGAGAGAGTACAGGAGGGAAGAAGAAATTTGTGCATAAGTTAAAGGGTGGAAGTAGTATGGAGCCATAACTGTAGGACAAAAGCAAAACAAATAACCGTATGCAATTCCTATTTCTTCCATTTTATGATAGCTTCAAACATTAAAAACTGAATAGACAAAGGAGAAATTTTGAAGATGCTAACAGTTTAAATCGTGTATGTAGGAATCAATTAAGACAACCGACCTCTGCTGCCTTTCCTTGATAAAGTTTGCTAGGGAGAACACCAGATCGAGCATACAAACTAAGGTATTGACTAATCTGCAAGAGAATCAAAAAGAGATAAAACATAACATCAGAATTTTTATTTATTTATCTATTTGAATTTTGAAATTAACAAAACATCAGATTTGAAGGCACATCACTACTATAGAGTAATAGGACACAAGTTTCCTGGAATTTCTCACATAATTATTGGCATCAGAGAGAAAAAATGTAAAAAGATGTCAATTAGGTGACTGCCAAAAACTTCAAATTCTCAAATAAAGAACTCAAACAATAGATATTTTAAGAATCCATTGACAAGACAATCAACTAAGAATTCAGAACCCAACAACAAAATTGAATATTTAAAATTCAATTTGTCTTTGAAATATAATTCAATGTCATAAAAATCCTGCTTCCCGGCAACTATGTCGGTGTATAGATTTATACACTTTCTTGCTTCCCTCAATTATTCCCATTATCCATAAAAGAATTCACATCAGTGAGAATCAAGGCATAATTATGCAGGCAGAATTTGCCAAAAAGAAAAAGTTAAAATAAATTTAGCTAGTCACAGTATAATACAATCAAAGACCAAAATCTATCAATCAAACAAGAGAAACGCATAATAAAGGCACAACTATTTCATATATTTTAAGTATTTAAAAACCTGGACCAGTTAAAGCCCTTACTTTTCGGTGGTTATTTGGATGAATTCTTTTTGCTGCAACTGGATCAAGATCTTTAAGATTTTCATAACTATATGCACTGTCACTTCCAAAGTCAGGCTCCAAATCAGTTTGCTCATCTCCTGTGAACATGGAGAGGATATAAAATGTAGTTAAAATGTATATACAGGTAACAAAGTAACAGGACTGTTCCATACCAATAAGATCGCTAGGACAGCTTTCATCCATATCTTCTGCTGAATCATCTAGAAGGAATGGACTCACAAGAGCCTGGATACAAAGAAATAAATTATCAATCCAATAGGAGAGACACTCTTTTAATCTACCCACAAGTTCCATGCAAGGGCAATGTGCTTCATGCTAGGACTTTAGATATTGATTAAACTAAAAATTGTGGAAAATTGAGAGGGCAGGTAGTATAACAAAATAATCTTAAGAAATTTGGAAAATTGCTACATTTTGATATTTTCTTTTTAAAATTAAAATTTTGAAAGGAAGTGTATTATTCTCATCATTTTACCTGGAAACCTTCCTAGAAGGTTTCCCTGGTGAGTTTTTGGATTCCCCTTTACTAGTTAACACCCCACTAAATATTGGTGTTAACAGTTAACATACTAGAGAAAAATTAACCCAAGTCAGCAAGGTAACCTTTGGCAGACTTCATACTTTATAGAGGGTAAAAGTTCCATACCTGAATATAGTAATTTGTACCCCCAACAATGACTGGTATATTGTTGCGAGACAGTATTTCATTGATGATCTGAAAATTGAAACATCGATCTGTTTCAAACCAACAAATCCAAATAGTAGGTGAACAAGAAAGACAATGTAAACTAAGCTAGCTTTTGGACACTATATTTACAAACCAAATCAGATGCTCAGTTATATCAAATGAACTACATGAACCAAATTAGACAAAAATCAAACTATAGAAATGCAGACCAACAAAATACAATCACCATATTTTACTCAATTAATCTAATATGGTACATAGGAACCAAAAATATTTGACGGTTGTTAGCTTCTTGGCGTATTTCTATGTCATGTTAAATTATTAACTAGCTTAAACAATATATATATATATATATATATAGAGTATTAAAGGATGACAATGATAAAGAGGAAGACTGCAGACCCACTCATAAGTCATAAGGGCAAGTAGCTTGATTGGTTCGAATCTAAAGAAGCACTTCATAAATCAATCCCGGATTTGATTGATTTTATGATTTCCTTTCTACAGGCGACAGAAGAAAACTTACATTTAGAATTGTCTCTCACGATCTTTGTCTAAAAAAGTATAATATACATACATTATTCTACCTTCTGAATAACATACAAGAAGAGCTTATGAAAATTGAGCATTTTCACATAGAAGATGTAAAACGGATATTGGGCATTTTAGAAAAGAAATAGAAAAGCACTTAACAATTGATTCACCTAAAAGAAAAAATCAATTGAATTGAACTTAGTTCACATTTTTTTATGAATTAATCTTTATATATATATATATATATATAGTTTGTTATACACATTATTACTAAGAAGAGGCCATAGCAAATACTCAAATACGAAAAAGAAGGAGATTTTAAAGAAGATGGAGTCGAAAGTAAGACTCACAGGAATAGCAGAGTCTCGAAACTCCTTAGAAGTGAATTCCACATTTGGACTTACAGTCCCCAGAAGATGGTGTGGCACACCTGCGCAGCAAAATCCATTTTTGCAAATAAAATGAAAATCGATACGTAGACACATAATTAACATACATGTGGACACACACACACACACACACACACACAGAGGGACAGACCGTTTTGGTGTTGAAGAGGAAGCTTGTTGGTGAGAACATCAAGGCCTTGATAGAGCTGCATAGAATCAGCGTTGATGATTTCTATGGGGAAGTGGGACGCCAAATCAATGGCTAGCTTCGATTTTCCTGAACCTGTGGGACCCATTATCACCACCACCTTTGGCCTCTCTTCTACGGCTTTTCCATTCCTAGGGTTTAAGCTTCTCTCATCCCCCGCCCAACTCTCCATCTCTCCCTCGCTCTCTCTCCTCTCCGTTTTATTTAGATAAAGTTATTAGAGAAAATAGAACTGGACACCGATAAATAGAGTCCCAAAAAGGCCACGTCTATTTAAGTTGCTCCAAAATCATTATTATGTTGAAAAATTGTTTATCGGTTATTTAGTTGAATCCAATAGAAAGCTACAGTTGTGACATGGAACTCTTAAAAAATAAAATAACACTATACACCTTTAATCGGTGATTGGAGTTCCATAAAGGTTATTATTTCCATCTATGTAAACTATTCAAATCTGACTTATATCCACATTCAAATGCACATTTTTAAAAATACTCAACTTTATTTGCTCAAATTTTGACACAAGAAATTAGACATGCAAACAAACATTTTTCATTCAGAAAATATTCCAAAAATCGATTTGGAAAAGTGTGAAAATGAGAGATGAACACAACTCACTCGTGGATTCGCGTCGTTTCTGACCTTTAACTGAATAATTGATCATAACTTGCAAAATACCACCCAGAATTTTACATTATTTATACCGTTGGATTCATATTGAAAAATTGAAGAACTCGACATGGACAAAAAAAATTATTTCCTTGCCAAAAGATATAATTTTAAGGAAAAAGAGCAATGAATATACCTCACTTGCGAATTGCGCGTCGCTTCTGACCTTTGATTGAATAATTGATCATAACTTTCAAAATACCGACCAGAATTTTACGTTCTTTATACCGTTGGATTCGTATCGAAAAATCAAAGAACCCAATATGGACGAAAAAATTTATTTCCTTGCCAAAAGATACAGTTTTAAGAAAAAAGAGAGATAAACACACCTCACTCAAGAATTGCATGTCGCTTCTGACCTTTGACTGAATAATTGATCATAACTTTTAAAATAGCGTCCAGAATTTTATGTTCTTTATACCGTTGGATTCGTATCGAAAAATCAAAGAAACCAACATGGACGAAAAAAATTATTTCCTTGCCAAAATATCAGTTTTAAGGAAAAAGATACAGATTCAAAGAAACCAATATTTTCTTTAAGCATTTCAAAATGTCAATAATATATCAATGTTAGATATTGAACATTTTTGTACTGTAATTTATCAAATATATCATCATAATCATCTATATATGTCAATTTTTTAGGGAGGTTTAGGGTATGCTAGGAGTATCTCATTTGAGGAAATCCTGCTTATAGTGAATAAATATCCTATTATCATTGACCAAAATTACGACAGTCTACATCGTAAAATTAAGGTAACATTGATGTTGTAATATAATTACAATAAATTTTAAAGTCGATTTCTCGAACCTTAAATTTTAACTAATCAGACGTTTTGGATATTGGATGGTTAATTAATTAATTTATTGTTTTGGTGGACAATGTTGTAGACGAATTCTATACAAGTGAGCAATGTGTTATTTGTGTCTGTGCACAGGACATCGGCGAGTTAGCAAGCAATCACATTGGATTGCAATGGTAGTGCGTATGGTTGCTCAAACATTGTGATGAGTGGAGTGAATATAACTTCATCAAATCCTGGAAAAGAGGTTCGTGCCTTGTGTAAAAACACCCACAGAACCTCTCACTCCACCACGTACACCTAATGTCCCTCGTTGACAACAAAACATCATTTGATCATTAAATGTTCATTGTTCTTGTCTCTCAAGTAGTGTTACAACACTCATTTTAATAATAATAATAAAAAAAATACTTGTTTAATTTCCAGTTCTAGATGACTTTGAATGTGCCATCATTTCAAACGCCTAATTAAAAGCCGGAAAATAGAAAGAAAAAGAAAAATATAGCTCGTACCTACATTTCTGATCTTAGAAAAGAAACTTTGATCTTAAAAAAGAAATACGAGTTGTATGATATGCAGTATCTTGTAATCCATATCTCGTAATTGTATTTATCCTGTTCCGTTCAAGATAATCCCTCATTGTTACAGAGCTTTTATTGAAAATAAAAGTGAAATAACGCTTTGAATATCTTTATCAAATTGTGCCCTAAGTGGTGACTTGATGATTTTGCAATATTGTCCCTTCTTGTTTTACTATTTTAACCTTGATTCTAACAGGTTATGATATAAGTAAACGGATTATGATATAAGCAAACGGACTTCAAACAATTAATGACCAAAGTGGCAACAATTGATATATTCTTTCAATGAAATGGCTAATTTGAACCATTTTGAAAAATTAATGGACATTTAAGGACCGCTTCACCAAATCACTGGCTCTAGATATCACTGTCTCAAGTTATTATTTATTACGTGAAAAATGAAAATTGTCAAAAGTAAGGGTCGTTTGGTTTTTTTTTTTTGTCTCATTACTAAAAAAAAATTGAGTAAAAACAATCAAAACATTAATGCTGGGGAAAAATAATAACTCATCTAATTATATGGTTAGTTTCAATTTAACTCATAACGTAACTCATAATTATACACATAAAACATATCATGGCCTTGCCAAGCTTGCTTTGTCTTATGTCGGCAAGTTTGTTGTCTTATATTGGCAAGTTTGTGTGGTTTGAAGACTGTCATCTTTGTGCGGAGAGTCTTGGTTTTGGGATACCCCTAATGCTTTGTAAGCTTTCTGTTTAATGAAAGCAACAAAAAAAAAAAAAAACAGAGAATATGGAAACCAAAACCCTGCAAAAAGGAAGAATTTTAATGTTGCCATGGTTGGCACAAGGCCACATCTTACCATACTTTGAGCTAGCCAACAGACTCTCGCACCAAAATTTCCAAATCTATATTTGTTCTACACCCATTAATCTAAAATTCATCAGACAAAAATCATATTGCAAGCTAATTTCCTCTTCAATACAATTTATTGATCTTCAACTACCTTCTTCATTGTTCCCAGAACTGCCTCCTCAACACCACACCACCAAAGACCTCCCTCCCCATCTATATTCCACTCTCATGACTGCATTCGATGCAGCAAAACCAGCTTTTCGTGAAATCTTGAAGGCGCTTAAACCAGATTTGGTCATCTATGATCTTATTCAACCATGGACGCCTGAGGTTGCTTTTGAGCTGAACATTGAAGCCATCATGTTCTTGACTTGTGGTGCTGCAAGTTTGTGTTTCTTGTTACATTACAGCAAATGTCCGGATATGGAATTCCCTTTCCAGGAAATATCAATCCCGGAAACTGAATTCAGTCAATTTAACCAGTTTATAAATAGCTCTGTTAATGGTATGATGAACAAGGACAGGTACTTGGAGTGCCAAGCAAGATCTTCCAACATGGTATTGATCAAAACATCGAGAGAGATTGAAGCCAAGTATGTCGATTATCTTACTCTAATATTAGGCAAGCAGATGGTTCCTGTTGGATTTCTTGTTCATCAGGAACCTGAAAACATAGATCATGATCATGATCAGGGGCGAATCCAGGATTTTGTATCTAGCGGGGCTAAACTAAATACTAGTCATGATCATGATCATACAGAGATCATGGACTGGTTAAGCAAGAAGGAGCCCTCTTCAGTTGTCTATGTTTCCTTTGGATCCGAGTATTCTCTTACCGAGGAAGAGATGGAGGAGATAGCACATGGAATAGAGCTCAGCCAGGTTAATTTCATATGGGTTGTCAGGTTTAGAAATAGAGATCACAAATCAAAAATTGATGAGGCTTTGCCAGGAGGATTTCAAGAAAGAGTTAGTGAGAGGGGTTTGATAGTGGAAGGTTGGGTTCCACAGGCAGAAATTCTAAAGCATCCAAGCATTGGTGGGTTTGTGAGTCATTGCGGATGGGGTTCAACTCTTGAGGCAATAATGTCTGGTGCGCCAATTATAGCCATTCCAATGCTTGTAGACCAGCCCTTCAATGCTAAATTGGTGGTAGATATTGGAGTCGGGGTCGTGGTGCCAAGAGAGAATGGAAAGCTTAAGAGAGCAGAGATTGCAAGAGTGATCAAACAAGTGGTGTTGCAACAAGGGAAACAAATGCGGCGAAAAGCTAATGAATTGAGTAGGAGAATGAGAGACAAAATGGATGAGGAGATGGATGTGGTAGTAGATAAGTTAGTTAAGCTTTGTTCAGGAATCTAGCTACCTCTGTGTAACTTTTATTTCTATGGCTTTTATGAGAAAACAATACATGACTATGAAATTTTACTTTGATGAGTAAGAGTCAAGACTGAACAAGCATGTTTTTCCACATCTGAATTGAATACTTTGACATGTAGTGTTTGGTGTCAAAAAAAAATTCTTTCCTATTTAAATCAACAAACTATATCAATGGAAAAACAAGTAAAAGAAAACAAAGAGACAAAGAACTCATCACAAGATAATATTGTTCCAAAATACAAAGAAAATCATGATTCTAATTACATCACACACAACCCAGAAGCTGGTTTCCTTCCTTATAATATAGTAGTCAGAGTCTAGCGAAGTAGTTCGACGTTTTTGCTCAGCTCCTCTAGCTTCTTCATCCTCAACTTCTCACTTTCACTCGCCAACTGACCATCAATGATCAATCCAAAACATATAATAAGCAACTAGACATCAACTGTTCTGATAAGTATTTGTGGACAAAAACTGGTATTTGATTAATTAATTACCTCCATTAATTTGCTGAGCAGTTGAGCCTTTTCCTTATTCTTGTCATTAAAAGCTTCAAGGGCTTCTTTGTATTCCCTCTCCTACAATCAAAAAAAAGTATTTAGGAGCTAAACAAGAACATGTATACACAATGATCATCATTGTTTTCATTTCAAAGACATTGTAACCAAATTGAAGTGTAAAATTTGACCTTCTTTTGGCAATTCTGTCCTAGAGGCCTCAACTCCTTGTTGACTGTATCGATCCTTTTTCGTATAGATGCAACATCCTTCCTCGTTGGATCAGACAAAGTTTCAAGCTCCTATACAAAAAAATTCAATGGTTAGCAAGATGCAGATCGATTTTTTTATTAAAAAAAAAAAAAAAAAAAAAAAACTGGGCTGATCTAAGAAGAAAAAGCATCACAAAAAGAAACGGATCAACTTCAAACAATGGTTTCGTATATTTTTTTTCACAACTTACTTCACGAATTTCAGCCAAGCGCTTGGTTGCTTCTTCAACACGACCAAGCTGAGCACACACCTTGTCTCTGACTTCAGTTTTCTTCTTCTCAATCTCTTCTTCCTTAGCTCGAAACATTGTCAATGCAGACCTTGCCATCTCCTCTTCTTTATCTTCCCTAACCGGGCTGCCATTGATGCTGATGAGCCCCGAATTCTTCACCTTTTGTACCTGCTGCTGTTGCTGCTGCTTCTGTGTAGCCATTTTCACACAAAACCCTTTTGAGTTTCCTTGAAATTCTCTGGTTTTTTTCTTCTTAAAATCAAAATGATGGCTCTCTTTCTCCAATGGGTGGTGGGGTTATTATAAAAACAAGCCTGGCTTTTCAAGTTAAACAAATAAATAGTGTATAGAGTTACAACACTGAGTCCAAAAATGACTAAATTGCCTGGTAGCTTTATAATCATGAAAGTTAGGAGGGTGGTTTCACCTTTATTGAAATGAAGATGACATACCTGGAATCTCAATGATCTTTCCACCTTAATTTGCTTTTACATGATCTCCTTAATTATTTAAACACCATTATATCTTTTGTATTCAAATTTAAGTTTTATTAGTAATACTTACCTGTGCATTGCCTTTCTCCTTTCTATTAATTTATTTTTATGTAAACTTAGTTGAGAATCTAGAGGGGCCTCTCTTGTTGTTAGGTAGCTATTTTCTTAAGTTGGTCAATGATAAATTCAGCTAACTACTTCATGTTTTTCTCAATTTGGCTATTCCCTTGTACAAAATTAATACAAACTTGGTGGTAAAAAATGATCATTCAATCCGGTAATAATGTAAGTTCAAGTCACCGTACCTGCAAGTGATATATAGAAGAAAAAAAAAACTATTAAAGAAGTGCACTCCTCATATACAAAATGTTTAGTTAATGCACTTATTATGTATCTAGTTTGAAATCACTGGACTTGTTGAGACGTTTATTAAGATAACACCGTGGCTTTCTTTCAAATCAAAACAGACAATATCTCTATAAGTTTATTACAATATTATATAAATTGGGGGGTTTTCTGAGGAGGGAGAGGACTTGAACCTGCAACCTCTTGATATAGGTGTGATAGGTTTTATCACCGGATCAACCTCATCTCGTCAATATCTCTACTAAGTTTAAGTAGGTCTCAAGTAAACGAAAATACATATGTTGGGGACTAGAACATGACCTTTTAAATGAAAATTTAAACTTAAAAGTAAAAAATTAATAAAAAAAAGCATTTGTGAAAAATAATACATAGATTACATTATACATCACTCATACCCACTAGTGTGTACATGAAGAGATGCATGATTATTGGATTACTAATCTTTTTCCCCCAATTTAGAAGGTTATATGATTTCTATGTGATAATGGGGATATGATATAAAATGATTGTTGAGAGGTCCTAAACAGTACTGGTTAATCTTCTTTTTCCATGGAAAAAATAATGGTGTGCTTTGTGTTCAAGTTTTGTTTGTGGAGTGGATACCAAGGGCTCTCACCTACATGTGTAGACATGGAGAAGAACAAGAGCCTTAGTGGGCAAGACAGAGTAGGAATAAGGAGATTGTCAACTCATCAGCTGCTTCATAATTTATTACATATAATATTATTCATTAATTATCTTTAATCCAGCTTGGACTTGTAAACAAAGAATCTTCACTTTTAAATCTTTTGAGTTTTCTATCTTATTTTTCTAGTCTGGTATGACCATCTGTTCTTTATTTTATTACAAATCTAGCAAAGTTTTTTAGTTATATATATTTCTCACCTTTGTCCATGAAGCTATTTCATGTACACAAAAACAAGACTAAGTTTTTGAAATTTCCATGCAACTATTTATTAGTCTGTTATGATTGTGAATTGAATTTGGATTTTCTGCTTTTCTTTTTTCTTTTGCCTTAATTCATGTTTAAGTTTGTAGAATTGCTGATTAGTGTATATATATATATATATATATATATATAAATGATTAAATGTACACATATCTATGCATTCAAAAAGAACTTTTTATTGTGAATGTCGACGTCTTGTTTTATTCAATCAAATGCTTGTGGACCTTATAATAAGATATGTTTACCAGCCCCCACTAGCCACTTCCATTCTGTAATCACAAAATCTTTTGAAAACAAATTTTCCCTTTTCTTTTTTTTATCTTTTTTTTTTGCTGGCTCGGTTCCTTGTATAAAACTCAACATAACTTTAGTCTTTAGACTTTAGTGGTTAATATGATAAAAAATATATATAAAAGTCAAGATGAGCAAGATGTTATAGGTAGACATACAAGACTTGAAGTCGTGAGTTCCAGTCGTGTTCCTCTCCCTCGAACCTTGATATTGTAATAGTTAGAGAGAGAGAGAGAGAGAGATGTTCAATTAATGTAGCTAGACCCCCCAAATATGTATAGATATGTCACTAGCCTCACTTAAATTGAAGGTGTGAGTTCGAGTCGTGTCTTCCTCCCTAAACTTTAAATTAATTGTAATAGTTCGGAAAATTTGAATGGTAGCTTTTGGGGTGGGTGAGGGTGAATCATGTTAGGAGCAGGAGGCCAGTTCAAGCCAGCAAGGTGTGCATGTGTGCTGCTGCATTGCACCCTTTTTTTTCATTTTTTCAAGTCTAATATTTATATGCATTGCCAACTCTTTCTTTCTTTGTTTGTAAATTCTAATTGATGCAAAGGTGTATTCTGGTCAAATCTTTGGCCTACGTTGGGTCCCTCCCTCCCTCACTCTCTTTTTCTTTGGTCTTTTTTGCCCCATCAAACATCATTCCTTTTTACTTGGGGGGTTTTCCAGATAAACTATGGGAGTAGGTTCCTTTAATTGTACCTTTTCTCTCTAGACACCGAATTCGGAACCAACCGAAATCAACTCTAGAGAACAAAGGAATATAGTAATGAGATCATAAACTTTCATGCTAGGCCCAAAACCATACAAGTCCACCAAAGCCAAGTCTAACAGAAGGGTAAAGAACAATGGATCTAGAGAACAAAGTTTGGCAAAAGCCAGCAGAAATCACCATTCACTAATTATTTGCTATTGAGTGATTTTGCAATTTTGCAAGATAAGTTTTTCACAACCCAAAACCGTGTGAACACTTAGGAAGACGATCTATGTGAAAATGAGGGAGGATTTTTATCCAACGTTGACTACTAATAATTTTCAGATTTAGGGTTTTTTTTTTTTTTTTTTCTTTCAATTTACATCTTATTTTAAGATATATATATATATATATATATATATATAATTTTATACTAGGACTTGTTACAATCCACACTTTAAGTACATTTGGTGAAATTTGATGGAGTTTATTGAATAGGGAAATATCAGAAAAAACGACCCCTTAAAAACTTATTATGTATCTTCCATCTCTAAAAAAATTCATATCTATCTTGAGTGTCGTAGTGGCACCAATGTCTCAATCTAATCTTTTTTCATAGTTTTCAAGTTGGAAGATTGCGGTAAAGACCTCTGTATCATATCCATGTCATTTTTCAAAGCTAGTCGTTGAAAGTCCAACTCCATTCGATATGGAATGGTTTTTGAATTTTGATTGACTTTGAACAATAGCCAAATTTAACCATCAACAAAAGTTAATAAAAAAAATTCCTTTTTTTAATAAAAATTTTATTTACTTCCACCCGTAAATTATTAAAGTTAATCCTTTAGATAGCAAATTTAAGAGAATGGTAAAATGGTGAGAGATAGCATTTTGGAAGCATGTTTGTTGTCAAATTGATACCACAATAATATCAACAACAACAACAACAACAACAATAATAATAATAATAATAATAATAATAATAAGTAAACCTATTAAAATGTATTTTAACATTTTGTTTTTATTAAATTTACTTATATCAAAAGGCAACCCTGAAGGATCAATTGAGTTTCTATCAAAGTAAAATTTTTAACCACAATATGAAATCCTAATAAAAAAGGATATGCAATTGTGCATGCAATTATAAATATGAAGGTAAATTGCACAATATAAAGATATAAAGGATTGAGAAAATCAAACTAAAGAATTTTAATGGTTCGACCAGCACCGGCTACATTCACTCTACCAATCTTCCTAGTTTGATACTCTTTTGGTGGTATCTAAGTTCCTTAAGACGATACAATATTTATGATAATATACATTTTTTACGGAGTGATTCCCACATTTGGATTATCAATACTCGAAGTAGTGTTTCTAAAACACTTAAATACAAGAGAAATGATAAAAGATTACAACAAAATACTCTCACAATAATATATGTGATAATGATTCTCAAACTTAGCTCAATGCGTTTGAAGGTTTTGCGAGTGAAATTATCATCCAAAAGTGTAACTATACGGAATTATCAAAAATATTTTGAAAAGAGAATGTTGATTTGATATAACATAAGAGATATTTGAATTTTAAGTTTAAAAAAAACAAAATATTAAAAAAAAAAAATACCATTATTTCAAAAAATAATAATAATAATAATAAAATAACGAAATACCGTATAAAACTTTTGAAATCAAAAAACCAATATACGGTATGTTACATACCCTTCACCTTCAAATCTTTCTCCAAAAGCGTGTCCCTGTATCTGTTGATGTGATGTTGACCCCACCACCACCACCACCACCACCGCCATAAACCTTAAAAACCCAACTTCATTCTTCTCTTCTTTTCTATTCTCTCTCTGTTACTGATACTGTTAGGGTTTTTATGATTCCAAATTTTTTACTTGCTTATTCTACAATGAGACACCCACCACCATATCCAAACACCAAAACTCGCTCTCCGCCTCGCTCGAGGTTTCGCCACCGTGAAACTGAAGAAACACGCCAACCAACTCCCCAGAGGAGTTCCCGTCCGGTTCGTCCTGACCGGTCTAGACCCCTTTCTTTGAACCGCAATCACTATGAATATGAGTGTGCGGGAAAACAACTGTCTGAGTTCAACGATTCGTTGCCCAGAAGACGGTTTACTTCCGAAAAATACCAGTGGGCCAATCTCATGTTGAGTCGTGTTGGTAGTGAAAACGAGAACGTGGAGTGTAAAACACTGCACTCTCTCTGTTTCACAGACCCCAACAACAACAACAACAACAGAGATAATGACAGTTTTTTATCGAATATATATCATTTGGGTGTCCATGGAATTGAAGTAGTAAAGAACCCAGATGCTTCTTTTCCATGTAGAACACAAACATTCCAGTCCAAAGGCAAGGGTTGTTGTGTTACCACAAACCCATCTCCTATCAGATTAAAAGACAACAACTCTAATGAGATACTATTTAGGGACGTTGTTGGGTTTAGTAGAGCCAAAGATTTGGTTCCTGATGATGGGTATGATGCTATAAGATCAAATGAGCTTCCAGATAACTCTAGGCCCAAACATTTTATGAGAGGTAGCACTTTGGATTCCATTATAGACAAAATCGAAGCTAATGATGCATATAATTCTCATAGAGAGGATATGAGAGATGGGTGGATGTTGGACCATAATGGTGCTCGTGATCAATACCAAGATGGAGAATTTTCTGGTTGTAGAATTTCTAATGTCAGTAGAGGGTCTGAGGATATGGAGATAGCAGGAGAGGATTTGGGTTCTAGAGGTTTTCTTGTTGAGCATGGATTGGAAGTGGAATTGGATGATGGAAGAGTGCATGTGGGAGAAGATTATGGTTTCAAAATAGATGGCGATTCGGGGTCACATGAAGAAGTTTTGAATAGGTTACCATATTCAGAGAAGATGTTGGAAGCAGAGGAGCTAGACATTCAGGACTTCTCCCGAAATCGGATATCCTGTGATGATGTTTATGATCCGACAAATGTAGATGGACAATGCACTGCTGAAGATTTAGAACGGTTTCCAGGTTTGAAAAATAATGTGCAAGAGCATTCAGATGAACCTGTTAAACCTTCGATAAAGGAGCGTTTGGGTCCTGTTCAAAATATAAAGGAGCGTTTGAGGTACTCTAGCAGACACTTTATCAAACCTTGTAATCAAATTACAAAGAAACGACCGGGACCTCTATCATTTTCTTGTGTTAAGAATCATGAACAGAGCAAGCTCTCAAGAACAAATTCGGATGATTTTAATGATGGTGCTCTTGGAGATGATTTTAATGATGCTAACATGACATGGTCAAGAATGGAGCCGCTTGAAGACTCTGAACGGTTTGAACAACTTGTACAGATTGCTTTTCTGAAATTTGTAAAAGCACTGTATGAGAACCCAACTCAACAAAGCAAATTCACAAAGCAAGGAAGAATGAGCACTTTCAAGTGCAGTGTTTGTGTCAGGTCTGTCATCTATTTATGTGTTTTAAAGAGGAAATCTCATTCCCTTTATCTTCCCCTTTCTTAGATACCAAGAAATGATCCTATAACCTATACTTATCAATTTAGATTTCTTATTAGTTATTACATTTTTAGTTGTTTAAGTTATGAGTTTTGGATTTTGCTACCTACATATCGAGATACTTTTACATTGGTGCAACCAATTATCTGAAGTTTTGGATCCATAGGAGGTTGATGATTAATTGGAACATATTTTTATGCAATGTGAGGAGATTTTCTTACCATATGATTATTGCTTAGGAGTAAAAATAACTATATTGATGCTTCATATATATGTGTCCGAATTCGACTGACAAGGTTTGTTAATACTGTTGCCAAGTCATTTTCTAAAGGTTTATCAATTAGAATAGAAGTGTCAATTGGAGAAAGATTGGAAATCTTTGATTTTGATTATATATTATTATATTGACTATTGAACATTAATAATGAAAATTCTATCAATTAAATCTTAGAAGAGGAAGACAGAGGGAGATGACTAGAGAAGAGGGAGTATCTCTTGCAAATTTTTAAAAATTAAATAGAAAAGCTTGGAACATTAGCTTCTCTATACTTATGGTAACTTTATTTATGTTAGTAGAGTCAGATATAGAAGTATAATGCACTAACAACATAATCAACTTGCTGAGCTAGGCGGATCAGACTATAGTTAAGTATTATTATACTGCAATAAGATTACGGAGTTGTCTGAAGTTTGGTTTTTAGAATATATATATATATATATATATATATATATATTTATATATACATATGTGTATGTAAGATACCGTGAGCTGGTAGAAAAAAAACTATTACTTCTTTGTTTCTCTTGTTCAACTTGGTTGTATTTTTTATTGTTGCCAATATTTGTTAGATTCTTGGAATGGTGCAAGTATCAAAACGATCCCATGTGGAATTGAGTTTGTTAAAGCATTGAGAACCAAGGGTGGTTGAGACTTGAGAGGGGGAAAATGCTTTTGAATTTGTTCCTTTGGTTAGAGTACCCCGCATGCCCCCACCAATTATGACCTTAGATGTTACATACATTGTTATGTATTGTGATTGTCCCATCATTTTATTTCACGCTCCCACTCTAGAATATTTAATTGAAATAAAAAGATTAGACTAATTGATCACATTAGATCTTATAACTATTTGAGTTACTGGATGCCTCCATTTATGGCTTGTTTGTATACCCTTAATCATATTGACATGAAAGGATATCTGGTACTAGTAGTGTCATCCAACTAGTGTTTTGGAAACGGTGGCATTTACTGTTGAACTATATCTAGATGTAAAATATGTTATTTCTTTTTTTCATTGTACATACTGTACTATTAATAAATATGATTACAAATGTTATTATTATGATGATTAAATTTAAATGAATGCTAGTTTTATTGGATTTTCTACAATGTTTTTCAACTTTCTTGTGGGAAATTATAAAAGGGAGCTGTTACCAAATGCTTTATGAAGAATTTGGGAATGTCATTATTCGTCTTTTAGCTCGTCTTTCCTCAACCGAATTTTTTGTTTTGCTACAGTTTTAGAGAAACTTTGTTCCAAGCAAAGCAATATCTTTAGGAATTGCTTAGTGCATGAATCTCTTTGCAGTAGTTTTTTTTTTTTTTTTACTTGGCTCCCTCTTTTTCTCTTTCCTCTGATTAGAAGGAGCTACCTTCATCTATTCACTTTAGATTGAGGAATAATAGTCTTAAATTTTCATCTGTTTAGTATATACTTTTCCTGCCTACTATTTTTTTGGAATAAATCGATCCATTGCAAGACTTTTTCATTTGCTTAGTCTAAGCAGTTTTAGTCTTTGATCTCTTTAGATGTTTCCAATGTTATTGAAGGAAGATATTATTCTCGATTGTCTCTCACAGCTGGGAAATCTTAGTCTAATTGATGATTCTGTATTTGGTTCATAGCTGTTGATTTTGGTTTCAGTGTACTTCTATAATAATTGCTTGGTCTTCCTTCATGTTATATCCAGCAACTCCAAAGAGTTTGTGGACACACTAAGCTTGCTGCAGCATGCCTTTATGTGCAAGGCAGCTGGGCTCAGAGCAGAGCACTTGGGATTTCACAGAGCACTTTGTGTGCTGATAGGATGGAGTTATGAAGCAACCCCTAATGGCCTTTGGGTTCGGCAAACATTGTCCAACGCTGAAGCGTTGGCTGTGAAAGAGGACCTCATTATATGGCCTCCAGTTGTCTTTGTCCACAACAGTTCCGTAGTAAACGCTAATCCAGATGAGCGGATGATTGTAAGTATTGAAAAGCTCAAGGCTATTATTAAAGGTATGTACTGTTTAAACTAATGATCAATCCCACTGTATTTTAATGAATTCAAATGCACTCTTATTTCTGTTGAATGGTACCGGTTACCATTTTTCCTGCCATTTAACGTGGGACATTTTTTTGTTTAAGCACCAAAAAGTTTCGAAACTCATATTTCATGATTGCAATTCTATCTTGTTGATTTTGTATGAACAACTTGAAGGAGGACAAGTTATCTGGGGTTCCTTTGCCGGACAGTTAACAATGTCATTCGGCTGGTTCCACATGGATGTCTTGCTTTAGATGGACTTGATGCACTTTGGCCATTACCAAGTTTTTTCTTTTAGCTATCCCAATATTAAGGGTGATGCCTATCTTGGTGTCTTGATCCTTGTTCATATTCTTCTTGTCCATGTGCTTTTAAATTTCAGGTATGGGATTTGATCTGGGAATGACCAAGGTCTGCCGTGGAAAAGCTGCAAATCAAAGCACTATGATGGTGAACTTCCACGGTACCCTTTCTGGATTGCAAGAAGCAGAGAAGCTTCACAAGCATTATGCTGAGAACAAACATGGGAGGTCTGAGTTCCAGCAAATTGCTTCAAGGAGCAACTGCACCAGTAACGGATCACAAAACACAGACAAGATTTCAAGTTTTTTATATGGCTACTTGGGTATCGTAGAGGATCTAGATAAACTTGATTTAGTAACAAAGAAACGGTGTGTTGTGAAGAGCAAGAAGGAGATTCAAGCCATTGCAGGGGGGTCTCGTGATAGTAAGTAAATGAAAGAGTAGGTTATGTTTTTAACTTCAACTTTTGGAATGTTTGTAAATAGTCATATAGTTCTTCTTCCGGTTTTTGTCAATCAATGAAAATACTGTCTCCTTTTTTTGTTCAGTTGAGCGGTTATAGCTGACACTTTTGTTCATAAGTGATAGCAGGAAGAGGAACAAATTTACAGTAAGGAATGTAACACGCTGGAATGTTGATCATTGATAGTTATTGCATTTGGATTAAATTTTAAGCTTTGAATCTTGTTGTAGGAACATAGTAATGCACCGATTTTCTTTTATCTTTTTCTATTACTGCAAATAATGTTTAGGCAACTCACTTATAGTTAATTCTCATTTGTTACGATTGGATCACTTCGAACAACATGCTACACGTTATATATTCATGAAACTCGGAACCTATTTTAAGAGGATCAGGTTGGTTTGCCACATTATCACATTCTGCAATAGAGATCACCGGTTGCAGAGGTCGTATAACAATAGAATCCTTCAATCAAACATTAAAAGTTACAGGCACAATTTTCCAGTGTCACTATCGGAGCTACAAGTTCATTAACATTGATAACAAGTCATCCTCGGTCGTGACAACTATCCTTCCTCTACAGGGAACTATAAGTTCAGCTACATCAATGCAACAGTCAGAATCTCGCACCTAGTCAGCTGTGTGACTCGGAGAAACAGAACAGATGACATACAAAAAGTGTTCAATCAATCGCCGCTAGCACAGCCCCTACATCCACAATGCACACACTCTACATTTTCCGCTTCCCTCAGCTGCTTGGGGACTCTACACACACAAGTTGTGCCAAAGTTGTGATCCCTTGGCTGCATGCATTGTAGGCAGCAAAGACGTTCATATCCTGACTGCATTTTAAATAAAAGTATGTCAGCGGGAAATATTCTTAAAACTATAATGAATTAAGTGCGCTAGACTCAGATTAATTTAACTCAACAACGCCTAAAGAGTTTTGACTTATTTCCATTTAATGTATGCACAAATCACTGAGGCAGAAACAAAAGCAAATTTTCCAAAACCAGTGACATATAGGCCATTGTAAAATTCGGTCAAATATTAGTTAATGCATGTCTCAGAAAAGATCAAAAGTACTAGCAGTGTGAGTTTATGCAAAAGAAAACGTGTTAAAATAACAGGATATGGTGACGCTCCTTTAGTTTTAGACTCAAGATTGTTTCAATCACAAATCAGATTGAAAAGTTTAATGGTTAAAAGTGTTCTCAAATACTGCATTAGTAAAAGTCCTACACATAATTAATTGCAACACCAAACCTTTTTCCACTTTGCGATTAAGTTACGGTCCCCATAGCCTTGTTCCAAGCAGAACTCATAAAGCTCTTTAGATATCTCATTCCTTTTGTAATAAAGATCATATATGTACTGACTTTTCTGATGAGCAATTTTGAAAATAGGCCACAATGCTTCACACTTTCTCTTGCCATCATGTGGATCATTTTCAGCTGCCAAACAAATAGTCAGTAGTCGACAGTAGAGCTTATTATTTATTTTGGTTTTTCTCCAAAAGTCAGATAAAAGAGCAAGAGGAGATAAGAGTACTCATCTCAGTTTCTATAAACTAACCAGAACAAGAAACTTGTTCATTTGGATATTAACTAAAACTGAGATACGGTTTTTTTTTGTTAGTTTGTTGCAAATGTGAATGAATTGGAAACCGAAGAGATCCGAGTGTATGGAAAGGAGGAAAAACATGAATTTAACTTTCATTAAAGAGACATGAAATAAACCCACAAATTTGAAGAGAATAAGTAATTAACCTTCTCTCATCTTAGCATCTAGCTCACGAAGAGTAGGCTCAATCAACTCCCACCCATCTGGATACTTGATTCGGTTTGTCTTTACCTTAGGCATATTTAACACCTGCAATTTGAGTTAATTAACAGCTAAATCAAAAGCTAAAAGCATGACAGTTTATCAAAGGACTTTTTACATATAGGTGACCTCATTTCTTAATATAAAATACAACTATATTCTGTGTAGATTTCCAATCAAGATAGCAATGGAACCTTTACATCAATCAAGTGTGCAAGATTTCTTTCTCTTTTGTCCTCTTTTTCCTACAAAAACTCTTATTTTGCACTTTATCAAAAAAAAAAAAAAAAAAAAAAAAAAAACCTCTTATTTTGCATGACTTTTTACTTGAACAAGTGAAAAGGTGACATTGAGTAAAGTAAAACTTCTAGTTCCAAGCCTTGATTTATTGAACCCAATACTGCTGTTGTTCTAACTCAGTTTTAGAGAGCTATCAATACCCCAGGAGCAATGTCAAGAACCCTAACTACATTATATTCATCTTCCATGGGATTCATCTCATTGCAAAAAATAGGCGCACAACTACATTCAACAATTCCATTGTCAAGAGTAAAGGTTGACGTGTCATTTTTATTCCAATTCTAACAAAAAGAAAATGAAGTATTTCGTTTCTTGAGGATAGCTAGTATCTTATTAGGTGGTTTAGAACTTCAAGTCTTTCTATAGTGTGCAAAAAAGAAAAAATAATTTAAGGTCAAAACTCACTACTTAAATTCAATTTTTCTCTCATATATAGGTCATTACATCCACTTCAAATCAACTATCAATGAGAATTTCATCTATCCACCTCATATTAGTGATTTTAAAATATACCAACAGATGATATGCACCACTAACATCCTAAGATATGTAGCCTTCTAGCCACTACTTATGCTGCTATAACTAAAGATAAAATTTTAACCCTCAAGACTTATTTGAAACTTAAAATAGAAACAACCAATCTATTATGGACCAGACAGTGTTCATTAAGCATCATAATTCTATCTTTTACCATACAACGCATGAAGACAATGGCATGAATGCATGATGTTGCCTACTAACTAAAATTTTGAAAGGACATTTTCGGAACTCAACTGGAAGAGGCTCAATTTAGTGAAACATGTACTTCTGAAAACTCTCACTTTGTAAGACATACTCTACCAGGTTTGACTAATATATGCCTCGATCAAACCTCATGACTTCATCATTCCTTCAAATTCAATCAAAAGTTCATCTTTAAGGTTTTGCAAACAATCAGGACCTGCCAAAGGTCTACAAAGCAATACACAACCTAGACAACTAGGGATCTCGTTTTTTTTTATAGTTATGCTGAGGCACTGGCTTGCAATGCACAATCAACTGTCAAACCAATTAAATCTAGGGTGAATAATATTTCTGGTGTGTTTAAATATTATTGTTGGGTCATTTCCTATCCGCTTAAGCTTTTAGGTCTGATGATTATCGACAAAAACATCAATAAAACTTTAGTACATATGCTTCAAAGGGCTTTTATGCATAGATACCAACATCTCTTTGCCTGCATTAGTAACCAACGCAACGGGCTATGCACCAACAAACTTTAAGAAAATAAAAGACTGTTTATCACTTGATCAAGGCCCTAAATGCTCCTAATGTATTTGCCAAGTAGTGTTAATCTGTAGATAGCCAAATAAAGGGGTTTAAAGGGTTCAATAGGGAGAGGTTTTTACTTGAAAAGATTCAATCAACAAAATTCTGTAGAAACACTTTATAGCATTATAAAATCCTTAAGACTTTGAGACGAAAATAACTGAAAACTAAATATGGGATAGTGAGCTTGATTTTTGTGCATATCTCCTAGATATTATTTTGCAATAATAAGACTAAAACAACTAAAAATGTAGCAAACAAAAACAAGGCATCATGAAAGAACAAGGTAAATAATGATAGTGTCATCTTCAATTCTTAATACAAACAATATGCATAATGTAACTAGGTTTCATGACCAGAAATTGTTGAGAGCTCAAATGGGTTTGAATTATTTGAAAGCTCAAACTTACAACGAAACACCATGAGAGAGAGAGAGAGAGAGAGAGAGAGAGAGAGAGAGGCGTACCAGTAGTTGATCGAGTTGAGTTGATACTTGAGGCGTACCAGTAGTTGATCGAGTTGAGTTGATACTTGATAGACAGCAGAAGTAAAGAATGCAACAAGACCTCTCACCACAAAACAATATTCTTCCGATTGTGTTATTATTATTTGGGAAACTATCAAAATCGCTCGTCTAGTTTGGTTGTTGGCCCTCTAATTTCGTTATTAACCAAAAACCATCATGTTATAGATTTTTATATCTTGATTTTTTTTTTTTTTTTCTATTGAAATATATATTTTTTATTTGTTTTTATATTCTAGTGGAGATATCGAATAAAAAAAAAATTATCAAAATACAAAAATTTAAAGTATATATGGTGATTTTTGACTAATAACGAAACTAAAGGGTGATTTTTGACTAATAACTTAAATTAAAGGGACATTTTTGATAGTTTCTCTTATTATTAAGACTAATTGCACAAACCCCTTAGGGTTTAATATAATTACACACACAAGGCAGTTTTGGACTTACTAACACCTGACTTTTGAAGAACGCCGTACAAACTTCCTTTACCGTTAACTCTAAATACTTAAATAGTCAATGGTCGAAAGTAAAAGAAAAAGACTAAAATACCCCTTTATTTTCATTTTATAAAATTAAAAAATGAAATAAAAACTTCACATTCTTCATCTTCCTATTTTTTTTTTTTTATATTTGGACATGGTTTTTTTTACTTTCATAAAATGAAAATGAGGGATATTTTAGTCATTTTCCTCTTTTGACCATGAATCGTTAAGAGTTAACCGCAGGAGCTGGGTGATATTTGGGTTAATATGCCTAAAACTGCTGTATGCCTGTATGTAAAAATCCCATAAAAAAAGACATTAACAAGGTTAATTTGGTAATTACAGAACAAGAATTTGCTATCCGGCCGCTGGATCTCACATTTACAATCCAACGGCGTAGAGAAAAGCCCTAAAACCGATCCAGACACTTCTCGTTCTCTGTTCTCTCTCACACACACATATTCTCTCTCTCTCTCTCTCCAATTTCAAGGCGGCGTGACGATAGAGTTCTGTCTAGCTACTTCCTTCAATCTTCTCTAACAGGTTCGGATCTCTCTCATCTTCTTCTCGTTGATTTGATGAATCGATTTGATTTTCATGTTGTTGTTTTATCGAGCTTTGTATCATTGAATGTGATGGTAGATTTAGATTTTCGTGGTTAAAGCTGAGCTGATATCTTAAGATTTGTTTGTAATGGAGTTTTGGCTAGATCTGTGTCTCTGTCTACATGATTTGTTATATACCTATACATTTCTGATTCGGTTTGTTTTTAGATTTTTAATATAAATTTCTAGTGACCGTAAACATTGTTATCGGATGCATGTTAACATGTTTAATTTTCATATCTTGTTGTTTTCAAAGTTTTATTTGCAATTTATTTTGTTGACTGAAGAGTTAGTAGTTCAAAAATTTCTGTTCGTTGATGATTTCAACGGTGTAGGACTATTGTTTGGAACCAATTGTTACTCTGTTAAATTGGTTGTTCGTTGCGTGTATATTTTGTGGATGGCTTGAAAACGCTGATAGTTGAAGATGTTATTTATGTCTGTTTAGTCTTTAGATTTATGCTTTTCGATATCGTCTATTGTTATTGTTACTATGTCTAAAGTCTGTTAGACCTTGTTCTTTTATCTGGTTGTTTTGTTGATTCGACTCTGTGGTTTTGTGGATAGCTTGGTTTTTCAGTCTTTTTTTATGATGAGATATTTTCTGCAAATTCTTTCATTATTAAAATTATCAATATTATTATGAACAGCAGACTAAATTGATTTGTAACATTTTGAGAATTATGGGTAAGATAAATCAATTAATAAATATGCTCTGTTTATATTACAATGTTCTTTTTTTTTTTTTTTTTCTTTTTTTTTTTTGGCTTAATTAGTAAGGAAAGAGTTAACTTTTATTAGAATAATTAAACGATGAAACGTCCATGCTCTGTTTACCCTGTTCTTCGTTATTTGTTAATGAAAATATTGAAAAGTATCTGGTGAAGTTGTCTTGTTTGTGTTTCTATTTTCAAATACAGTGAAATCTAGCGTAATAGCATAGTAAGTTTTTTTTTTGAAGCCCAATGATTACCAGAAAGTGGAAATGCTATATAAATCATGAAGCTTTATATAACCAATTGTGTCATAGTACTTTTCCTATTGTTATTATTATCTGTTCAAGTGTTCTCAAACTCTAATTAGGCTACCGATGGTGGAATATGTGCATTATTCAATCTTCAATGTTAATTTATAAGCAATTATGTTGTATTAATGTACTGGAAGCTAAATGTTGGATGCTACTTTACCCATTGACTAATTTATATTTTTGTACTTATCAGATTAGTGTCATATGATTCATATTGCATTATGTTTAAATTTTGATGGAAAAGGCATTCGTGTTGTAATGAAGTATTGTATAATGTTTGTTTTATGGTATTGCTCTTCATATTGAGGTTTTTGTGGAAACAGTAGTTATGGAATGAATGAATGATTGATGGGGAGGTGATTGATTACTCTCTCTTTCTATCTTTTCATTTTTTTTTTTTTGAGACTTTATGTGCTCCGTGGGTGATATTTTGATGTTTTGCCTTGTTTACTTTGGTTGTACCTAGTTTATGGCATTTTTTCAAATTTACACGTGCTGATTGGATTTGGAGTGGTCTAGCCCTCTAGGGGTATTGGGGATGAGGTTAAGTTGCTTTGATGAGTTTTTATTAATAGATATTTTAGTTCTTAACGCAGGATGACAGACATCGAACAACCATTCAGACCAAGGGAGAAGCTTTTGGAGAAGCAGAAATATTTCCAGAACATCCACAAACATACATATCTGAAAGGACGATTTGATATGATCACCTCTGTTGCCATTCCAGCTGCTTTGGCTGCTAGTGCATTGTTTCTAATTGTGAGTGTCTTTCTTTGTGTTATAGTCTTCTTTCCAATTTATCAAGATTTTTATTTTGATGTAACCATTATTTGTATTTTGCAATTTTCTTCTTTCAGGGACGTGGAGTCTATAACATGTCTCATGGGATAGGGAAGAAAGAATAAGGCTGCGGTCTTGTTTTGTCGATTGCCTGCCCATAGTTCAAAGGATTTTGTATTCGTGAACTTGGGACAGTGTCTTTTGAAGTTTCTTGTTTAAAATTTTTTAATAATCGCTTCGGCTTAATGTAAGTTGAAAGTTGAAACCTTATCTCCGGTGACTTGTTTTACTTGTTTTTTTTAATAGTACATAATCAAGTCTTTGACTACAATTGGTTGTTTCACAACATGAATTATCTTTTTGCTTAGTTTTTATTTTTATTTATTTTTTTAATTTTGCGTCATTACAATTTGCCCTATTTTGCTGGTGATATGCCTTTATTCTTTTGAATATGACACCAATCGGGGCTGTCAGGATATGACGATCAACCACGACACGAAATACAATTCCTCACTAAAAGGGACAAATTTCCCTACACTTTACCATTTAATGGTGAAATGTGAAACTCAGGCCTTTATTACATTAAGTATTGAAGTAGCATTCAATCACAAATATTGATAGTAATAAAAAAGCACTTCCACTCAGCTGCTAATCATAATCTCCCCCCTAGTAACAAACAACTTACTCGTGTTTTTCGGTATGTTCTTGAATGCTAGTGGAGTTCCAAAAGCAAAAACATATTCTATTAAAGTGGAGAGACATCGCTCCTTCATCCTGGGTATTGTATCAATATGTGCAGACTGCAGAGTACAATCAATTACCTTGCTTTGCTGCTTCCTGGTGGAGTAGGTGACACAACCTCCTTTGAAACTAGCAATTCTATCATGGAGAAATTCTTACAAGTTGCCCCTACTGCACAAGACAAAACAAATTGTAGATCATGCAAGCAAAAGGCTATACTATTATTTTGTTAAAGAGTTTAGTTATGATAGTTGGGTCATTTCTTGTAAAACTTTTGGGATTAACGGTTCTTCAAAATGGTAACAAAGTATATTTAACTACAAGATCTAAGTTCGAATCCTTAAAAGTCCCTAGTATAGTACTATAGTCTGTGTATACCCTAAATGACAATTGGGTTAATAATATTCAACTTCTCACCAATTTAAAATATGCCATGAAGCACTATTAGTCAAGTACTTCCTTCCTATAACCTTTCCACCACTATGGTTCTTTTTGTGTTATTAGGTATTCTTAGGTATTGAGACTTTTTAAGATCACAAACCACTTTGCATTATTTCAAAAATACTGCCATTTAAATTTAAATAACCATAATCCCAAAGCCTATTTTTCCATCAGTTAACTTCTTTCCCTTTCAATTCAATAATAATTATTATTATCATCATTATTACTTTTACTCAAAATAAATACTACGTCATGAAATCAAAATCTATCAGCTTGGAAAAATAAACATCACATCTTGTACCTTTCGTAGCAGAAAGTTGTGTAGCCTCAGTACCCTCCATTATTGTTGAAAGAGTTCTTTGACTATCCAACCATGATCATCAAAGCCCACATAAGTCAATTGCTAGCAATGACTGCTAATTGCACTGATCAGAAAAGTATAAATCTTCAAAATCATGTTTATCTGCAATAAGAATCAAACAATTCATCATAATTTATATCTGTATCAGAGACACAACGAAATATTCAACACGGAATGTTTAACATAATCAGAAGCCTCATTTACCCATTGATTAACCCGATTTTTGTGCTTGATGGTGTGTGTGAGAGAGTACTGGAGGTCTTTATTTGAAAAGTTTCCCTTGCAGTTAATGAACCCAAAAAAAATGATTACACAAAATAGGCACAGGATTAAATCTGCATTGGGTAAAGAGGAAAAAAAAACTAAAGAAACTATAAATCACTTCAAGGAAATGCTTTTTGTTTTTAATTTTGTTGTTGATTTGCATAATATTTTATGTTACCAGCTTCCAACCACTCAAGACTTCCTCAATTTGAACATGGTGCCAGAATGCATTCGATTGATTTTCCAAAAAGAAGGAATTCTACACATTGTTACCTTAAGCGCTTTCTATTATTTGAATCATCTAAGTCGTCTTCAAACACATGTTGGAGCTTCCTGTAATTATGCCCATCCACGAGCTCTTTATCTTGCAACTTGTTCAACAATTTCATGGCTTCTTCTACCCTTCCTCGTCTGCACATCTCATCCAAGACAGTTCTGTATGTAATTAAATCAACTAATATCTGTTTTTCAATCATCTCCCACAAAGAACTCGTTCAACTAATCTCAGTTCTTCAAAATATTATACGTCCTAATTGAAGGCCCACATTCCAAGTTCCTACTACTCTTCATATGCCTAAATATATTCACAGCTCTAATCAACTTCCTAGCTTCAGTGAAAAAATATATTATTGTATTGTAAAGAGCCTCAGAACCAACATAAGGAACCGCAAGCACTCGATTAACCACATCGTCCATTTCTTGATACATTTCTGCCGCACCAACCTTCTTTATCATGATGTGATAAGTGGACACATTGTGCCTAAAACGGGGCTGCTGCGATGCCCAATTGAACAACCCCCAGACACACTAAAGGATCTTCTTGAAGAGTTATAACATTGCCTAGTTCTTCATTACTGAATCTTGGTGGGAGTTGAGGGACTGCCCGTTGAAATCAAGAGTAAGGTTGCTGTAAGCTTCGATCTTTTACTTATCCTAAGAGTATTGAAATGCACAATACTGAGACGAAATTTTAGAGTAATCAGAAAATTGGTGAATTATGTTTATCGAGCGTAACTGTTTGATAAAATGTCTGTGAGAGAAAATATGCCTCAAGCAATCACTCCTCCCAACACTATTCATCATAGCTTAAAAAAAAAAAAAAAAAAAAAAAAAAAAAGGATATCGCAGTCACATGTAGAAAAGATCAGCAGAAATTGAACTTTTCCTGATAATTTTGCTTCGAAAATACATCTAATAAGGTTACTAACCGTGTGTACACAGCTTTAAATTGAAACAGAATTTCTTCATGCTTCTGCTTCCAACATTGCAGAGTCTCAAACCCCAGAGCTTGGAAAATTCGAATGAAGTCATGAATTTGATGATTAAAACAAAAAATAATAATAATAAAGTGAATATATTCAAAAGGGTATGGTGGGTTTCATTTGCAGTTGAAGAGCAAGGTGTTGGTGGTATCAATGGAGGTTCTAGAGGGGTTTTTAGTTTCTACCGTTTTGATAGTTTGTGACTGACGACGACGACACAAGATATTTCTTTCTATTTTTCTTGCAGTTTTGTGAGTTTGGGAGATTAATCTCTGAAATTAACTTGGGATTTTAACCTGCCCATTCATGTCCTCCATTCAAACTTCAAAGATATACAGAAAATTCTTTGGACGAACCGTTTACAGCTAAGAAACGTAAGCGTTTCGTAAAAAAACTTTTCGTAAAAAAAACTTTTCATAAAAAACGTTTTTAGGAACGTTTTCTTTAACGAAATACGTTTCAAGAAAACGTTCCTAAAAACGTTTTATTCCATAAAGATAAAGTGATTCGACTTGGCAATCTGATATTTCCAGCCGTTGGATCTCTCACTTTTACAATCCTACGGCGTGGAGAAAAACCCTAAACGCGATTCCACTATAAAATCTCTGCTCTCTCGCGCTTCTCATTCTCTGCTCTCTCTCACACTCTCTCTCTGTGTTTTCAAGGCGGCCTAACGAGAGAGTTTTATCCAGCTACTTCCATCAATCTTCTTTAACAGGTTTGGATCTCTCTCATCTTCTTAAATGAATCGATTTGATTTTGCATGTTGTTGTTTTATCGAGCTTTGTAGCATTTAATTTCCCAGTAGGTTTGGATTTTCGTGGTTAAAACTGAGCTGATATCTTAATATTTGTTTTTAATGGAGTTTGGTTAGATCCGTGTCTCTGTCTCTAAAATTTTCTGTCTAGATGATTTTTTCTGTATCTACATGTTTCTGATTCGGTTTGTTTTTAGATTTTTAATATAAATTTCTAGGGAATATAAATATTGTTATCGGATGCATGTTAACATGATTAATTTTCATTTCTCTGTTTTCAAAGTTTGATTTAGGGTTTATTTTGTGGACTTAAGTTAATAGTCTAATAACATTTCGTGATTTCAACGGTGTAGGACATTTGTTGTGAATCAGTTGTTACTCTGTTTAATTGATTGTTCATTGTGTATATATTTTGTCGATGGCTTGAAAACACTGAATAGTTGAAGTTGTTTATGCCTGTTTAGTCTTTTTAAAGTCGTATAATAATAATATTTAGTGCATGGCTATTGAAGATATTGTTTTATTTATTAACGGAGATTGTGCTTTAAGATCTTGTGTTTGATAGCATATTTGTATATTATTTGCCTGTTTTGGAGTTCAGTGGGGGGTTTTGGTGTATTAATTGTTGACTATTCTGATTGTGTGATTTTCTGTTGTAGTTTTTTTTTTTCTGAGATCCCATCATGGGTAAAGAGAAGATTCATATCAACATTGTTGTTATTGGACATGTCGACTCCGGAAAGTCGACCACTACTGGTCATTTGATCTACAAGCTAGGCGGTATTGACAAGCGTGTCATTGAGAGGTTTGAGAAGGAGGCTGCTGAAATGAACAAGAGGTCATTCAAGTATGCCTGGGTGCTTGACAAGCTTAAGGCTGAGCGTGAACGTGGTATTACCATTGACATTGCCTTGTGGAAGTTTGAGACCACCAAGTACTACTGCACTGTCATTGATGCCCCTGGACATCGTGACTTTATCAAGAACATGATCACCGGTACATCACAGGCTGATTGTGCTGTCCTTATCATCGACTCCACCACGGGTGGTTTTGAAGCTGGTATTTCCAAGGATGGCCAGACCCGTGAGCATGCTTTGCTTGCTTTTACCCTCGGTGTCAAGCAGATGATTTGCTGCTGTAACAAGGTGAGCAGATTTCTTGATCACTATGGTTGTAAGTTTTAGGCTGTCATATTTAATTTAGTTGGTTTTGAATTTTTAACTGCAATGGGATATTAAATTGCGTGTGAATTTGTTTATGTAGATGGATGCTACAACCCCCAAGTACTCCAAGTCGAGGTTTGATGAAATTGTGAAGGAAGTCTCTTCCTACTTGAAGAAGGTCGGTTACAACCCTGAGAAAATCCCATTTGTCCCCATCTCTGGTTTTGAGGGTGACAACATGATTGAGAGGTCTACTAACCTTGACTGGTACAAGGGTCCAACCCTCCTCGACGCTCTTGACCAGATCAACGAACCCAAGAGGCCCACAGACAAGCCCCTCCGTCTCCCACTCCAGGATGTCTACAAGATCGGAGGTATTGGAACTGTCCCAGTGGGACGTGTTGAGACTGGTATCATCAAGCCCGGTATGGTTATAACTTTTGGCCCCACTGGTCTGACCACTGAGGTTAAGTCGGTGGAGATGCACCATGAAGCTCTCCTGGAAGCGCTTCCAGGTGACAATGTTGGTTTCAATGTTAAGAATGTTGCCGTGAAGGATCTCAAGCGTGGATTTGTTGCATCAAACTCCAAGGATGATCCCGCCAAGGAGGCTGCCAACTTCACATCTCAGGTCATCATCATGAACCACCCTGGGCAAATCGGAAACGGATATGCTCCAGTGCTGGACTGCCATACCTCCCACATTGCTGTCAAGTTTGCTGAGATCTTGACCAAGATTGACAGGCGATCAGGTAAGGAGATTGAGAAGGAGCCCAAATTTGTGAAGAATGGAGATGCATGTTTCGTGAAGATGCTTCCCACCAAGCCCATGGTTGTGGAGACTTTCTCTGAGTACCCACCATTGGGTCGTTTTGCCGTGAGAGACATGCGTCAAACGGTTGCTGTTGGTGTCATCAAGAGTGTGGAGAAGAAGGACCCAACCGGCGCCAAGGTGACCAAGGCTGCCGCCAAGAAGAAGTGAGAGGCCATTTTATGAGTTTGATCTATTTTTTGTGTCTTGTTTGGTTGTTGGTTTTGTGGACAGATATTTACAGTACCTCATAGGATAGGCAAACCTCAGTAGTTGATGAGAATGAGTGTCAATGCTCTCTCTATACCATCTCTATTTGATTTACAGTGCCCAATGGATTGGATTTTGTTGGTTGGACCAAAAGATGAATCAAAAGTTCATTTGAATTCCGATAGTTCTGTTTTTGGTTCATTTCGATTCTTATATTTGCTTCTTGATTGTCTCTTTTTGGAGTTTTCCCCCATTGTTACGGTTATAAGTTATCACATATATATATGAATTAGTACTTTATATAATCAAGTCTAATTCACTTGTGGTTGTGGATTAGCAAAAGTGAGATTAATTACCATTGCTTACATGCAACATTGGACCCAAAGTGTTCTTTTCCTTCACTGTCAAATCCATACACGACAGTTTGCCGGACTGGGTATCCGTTTACGGCTTGTCATCTCTCTCTTCCAACTCACGTCTGCATTTGCTCTTTATCTTCTCTTTCATTGCAATTTCTCGTCTTCTCTTATTATTATTATTATTATTATTATTTTTTTATAGAGGCAATAAAAGTAAGAGACCTTTTATCAATAGCAGTAGCTAGGTTGACGAACGAAGGATAGGTAATTCGCGCAGTGCAAATAATCTATGTTGTTTGCAAATTCACCATTCTGTTTGAACCCGTGCTTTTTTCATTTTTATTTTTATTTTTATTTTTTATTTTTTTATTTTTTATTATGTTTTCAGTCCATTTATTTGGTTTCATGTATCGATATCATATTAATACAGAAAAATATTTCAGTTGTCTGTAGCAACATTTAAACAAAACAAAAAAAAAAAAAAATTTGTGAATAGTTTTTGAATTTAATATTTATGCTGAGGTTTTAAAACCGTTTGAATTTAATTTAATATTTGAATTGTGAGCCAGCTTGGTATTGTGTAACTTTTATAATAATCATTGTTAGCTGTGCTGAAGAAATAATCAGCTGTGAAGTTAATTATCAGATTGGGTAATTGTATTTTTAAAACTACTGTATAGCTCAAAAGCAATATACATATGTTCGGTAATTTTATTGTAAAAGTGCTGAGATTAATTACAATAACTAAATATACATGAGTTTAGAACCTTTTTTTTTTTTTTTTTTCCATTAATTATATATATTAAATCAATATTTAAGTAGAATATTTAAATTGGAAAAAAAAAATTCCACAAGGACAATAAAAATATTTTCAAAAGATTTTATAAATTAAATCAATATTTAAATAGAATATTTAATTTTGAGATGCAATAAGGTATATAAATTATTTTAATTTGATTTCATAAGGATAATAATAATATTTTAAAGATGTATTAAATGCTGAAATAGATTATTCCATAATCACTTTACAAAAGTAACCATCCACCCACTTCTGAAAATCACTGTCAAAACTTAACAAATTATCAATTAATCACTTTTGGAAGTTTTACCAAACATCATTTTATGTCAAAAGTATAAAATAATCCTATTTTAACTTTTTAAAAGCAATACTAAACTGACCCTTGGTATGACTTTTCAAATAGAGGCTTTTCAAGTAGAGCTTCTAGAGTAGATCTTTTTGTAATAGGGCTTGTAAGAGTTTTTCTCTGGTAGGCATATGTTGACGGTGATTTATGAATTGCCATGCGTCCAACAATAATACCGTGATAATGAAAGCGGTAATGTAAATAAAAGCATGCAAAACACATGTTTTACGTGAAAACCCGGCACCCCTTGAGGGCAAGAGAAATAATACTATGATTTTCGTTAGGTTACACTTTCTATGTTTGTTTCTTCTCTCATACAATTGCTCCTAACTCTCTAGGATCCGACCTCCTTCTCGTTAGCTATATGATCTTATTTATATCATGTAGATTAGGGTTCTCTTGCCTTGACCGTGTAGGTGGCGGACTTCCCAAATAGAATCGTTTTAGGATTCTAGTCTTGCGGGCTGGTTAGGATTTGTTTCTCGTCCAATATCTATCCATTTGGATGCTTTCTGTCCTTTCCTATTCGAGGTGTAATTCGGGAAACCCCATACTTGGATGAATACTTGCTCAACAAGTTTATCTTTGCTGTGTTGGCCAAGTGAGTATTGGCGAGTGAAGGTTCTTGGTGAGTGAAGGTTTCTTAGCGAGTGAAGGTTTTTGGCGAGCAAGGCCCTGGTTTCCTTTGGTTTAAGCTATCTGGCGAATACCGTTTTGGTTTCTGTTAGTCTTGATGATGTGGCAAATGGTCAGAGCTTCCTTTGTTGACTGGTTGACAAGTGACGTGGCTTTATTCTTCTATTTTTTCCGCCCACATTGCTAACGTGTCTCTTAGTTGAAAATATACAGACAACAATACCCCCATAAATACTTCGAGCCGAATAAGAAAGCAGACCTCTTTATCCCTTTGTTCCGGCAAGCAGTATTTATATCATACTTGGCTTCTTGCTTTATTAAGAAGATCCTTTTTTATTTATATATTTTTTCCAAAAAGCATTTTCCCGCCCTTTTATTTCCCTTTATGCCCACACGTCCCTTTGGTGTTGATTTCGATGGTCAGAAGCTTTCACAGTAAGCTTTCATTTCTGGCCACAAGTTCCTTCAAAAGGTTGTGTTTGTCTTGACACAGTGAGGTGACGTTCTGTCTACAGACTACTACCTGCGGTGCCACGTGTTTACCTTTTGGGGGGAGATTTTGTCATTGTCTCGTGCCTTAGTGGTTCACCCTATCAAAACCGATTTTGAATTTTGAATCTTGAAATACATGCACCTTTAAAACCAACAAAACGTCTCGTTTCCGCCTACTTTTGCCTTTTGCTAAACCTTGGCTCTCTCTATTCTTCTCTTTAAATTTTCAAAACCTTCAGACTTCACGATTCTTCGTCTTCTGGGATCGAGACTCTCTACATTTCCACTTCTCCTGTTCCCGTGTTTTGATCGTCTGACTGTTCGAAACCTTCGTTTGCGGTTCTTCGAGTGTCCACCCCAAATTTCTACACGAACTCCATTGTTAGGGTTCTATTTCGGTGAGTTTTTATGGACCCATTTCAACGTTCTTTGCTTTTTAGTTAAATGATGCGGGCTCTAGAGCTTGGTGATAAATATACCGCAGATAAAATTGAGTTGTTGATTCGTAATTTTAATCCAAGCTTTCCCGTTCCTGTTTCTTATTGTATCCCCACTGTTTATGAAACCTATGCCCCTAACATCTCTACTATTTCATCTTTTGATAGTGATTCCTTAGATATGACGAAAACTTCAAAAGCCAGCGGTAGTAAGCGGAAGTCGCCTAGGGTTCCTAGAGAATCCCGGATTGGTGCTCAGTTAATAGTGGATTCCGATGTGGAGGACCATCAAAGTGATCGGTTACACTTCTCATTTGAGCATCCAAGCTTCTTCGATTGCGAGGTAAATGTTGTTGGCGAGCAACAACTGCAAAAATATAAGAGACGATTTGATATTCCTGACACTGTTCAGTTGATACTTTCTGGCGAGCGAGCCGTATGGAATCATCCTCAGAACGCCGTTGCCATTTATGGATCAATGCTCAAATGTGGGGTTACTCTTCCCCTTCAGCCTTTTATAACCAAGTTCCTTGCTGATGCCAAACTTGCACCTGCGCAGTTGGCCCCAAATAGCTACATGATTTCGATGTGTATGTGTTTAATGTGGAAGATGAAAGGTTACAGGCCTCCTTCTCCTCGTGAGATTCGCCATATGTACACGTTGAGGCAATCGGGCTGTGGTGGCACTTACTTTCTCCTCTCTTCGGCTGTGGAGAATTGGATTCTTGAAGGCGTGGTGAGCGATGGTACAGTGAAAGTTACAGATGATGAAAAGAAGAAGGGTTTCATTTGGGGTTCCCCTGCTGCAAACAAGCGTTGGAAAAACAGTTGATTTTTTGTTAGTAGTGCTTGGGGTAGAGATGTTTCTGCCAGTGTTCACCGGAATCTCCCAACGAGAAAAGTCCTAAGGCACTTCACTTCACTTGACGCCTGGTCGAAGGCATTACCTATTCTACTAGATAATGAGATCTCCCATCTCGCGGCTGCTGTTGTGCTTCCTTTGGCTGAAATGGGGCAACCTTTTCTTTTGGATGAGGAAAAGATAATTAAGGAAAAACTTTTCCCTTGTCTGTATGCTTGCCTCGAGCGCTGTAAGATTGTTACTAGATATCTTGTTTTTGTTTTCTTTATCGTTATCGCTAGCTCATGTTGATAATGTTTTGTTCTTTCTTACAGTGAATGATTTTGATGTCGTATGCGACTTAGTGGCCCGAGCGGTGAAGAATACTCCTTTTGAGGGAGTTAATTTGGAGGTCCCCACTACTGGAGCTGGGGTTGTTGATTCAGTTCCCCTTTCGGAGAATATCGGTGATCCACGTGTCTCCACTTCTGCTGCTCAAAATCTAGATGATTCTATTTCTGCCCCACCGGATCCAAATATTTTCGCCTCGGCTCCTCGAGATCCAGATGTCTCCGCTTCAGTTCATCGAGATCCAAATGTCTCTACTACTGCTCCGCCATATCCATCTTCTCGTTTGGCGAATGCTGATAAGCAGAGTGCTCCTCAGCCAGACAAGCCTAGTCCATCTACGTCTGCTATGGATCCAGCAGGTGTGCACGAAAAACCCCTGCTACTGCTGCTAAAACTGGCGAATCTTCGGGTTTTCTTTCTCTTTTAGAATTTTCTGCCATGGAGATTCTGTCGCACCTGGTCCAGAACGATGTTTATGTCGGGCAGAGTTGGGAATACGTGAAGATCAAATCTTGTAATAAGAAGATGTAATTCTTTTTCAACTGCCATTCGTTGGTGAGTCTTTAATCTCTTTGTTTATCCTTTATTTTGCTTCCTTCCTAACACATGTTTTCCTTTCTTCTTTTGTTCAGATGATGTCTTAGATGACTGACAATTATAAGCATGGAAATGCGGTTTCTTTTGAAAACAAGTGTTTGCACGAACAGATCACCCGCCTAGCAGTTGAGAAGTCAAGTTTTGAAGAGTCTTTCTCGCAACAGGTTGCTCAGTTAAGAGAATCTGCTGAGCAGCTGGCTGTCGAAGAAAAGTTATCTCTAACCGAAGAGGAAATCAGGGTTTTAAAAGATCAGTTGTCTTCGAGCCATGATTCACTCGTAGCCCGCATGGAGGCTGAGAGACTGGCTGAAGAGGCCAGGGAAAAGGTTGAGTGAGAACCTAAGGATCTTCGAAACCAACAGATGTTGAGTGAGACCGTCTTTAAAGACTTGAACGATGAGCTTGAGGTTCAAGCCGTTGATCAGTTCAAGAGGTCCCTCGCTTATGATGCACTTCTTCTGCGGGAATTCGAGTGTGGCATGAGACAGCTAAAGAAATTCTTTACGATGAAAGACCACTCGAATGAGAAGGCATTGAAGCGCTTCGACAAGTCCCTAAAGTTGCATATGGATGGTGCGGTGGGTTCGATTAAGGACCAGATAAAAATGTGGAAAGGCCATTGTTGCTACACGAGAACTGTGCCTCACCCGATGCACCTTGTAGTCCCCTCAAAACGTGCATTCAATACATATTATTTCAGGAAGAAAAAGAGCCTTACTAGTACTGGTGGTGAGCCAGATTTGGGGTCCATTCCTGATCGAGACTTTGAGCCTTTCATGCCAGTAGAGGAAGATGAAGTTGTTTGGCCATCGGAGGACGAAATCAAAGACAAGGAAGACAGTGGTGATGCTGGTCTGGCGAATGCTTGATTTTTTATTTATTTATTTATTTTTTGTCTTTGTAATTTACTGTCATATTCGCCAATGTACAGTTACCATCTATTTATATAATCAGCCTTTGCCTTTATTTTGGTTCTTGCGTAACTTGTTGTGAGTCTTTATTCAGCTACTATCGTTTGAGCTCTTTGATTAAGATCTTTAGAGTTAATTTATTGTTTAGCTATCATTGCTGAGTTTTTGGTTGAGGTTTGATGCCTTTTTCTTTCATTTTTCAGCTACCATTGCTGGGTTTTTGGTTTAGACTTGATACCTTTTTCTTTCATTTTTCAGCTACCATTACTGAGTTTTTGGTTTAGGCTTTATGCCCTTTTTTTTTTTTTTTTTTTTTTCCTTTTTAAGCTACCATTGCTGAGTTTTTGGTTTACTCAATGTTTGTCAGGACGTATCCGGCCATACACCAAGTTTTTAGGCATACTATTGGGACGTCTCCTACTTCTGCCTATATTGTTATTATTGCTAGTTTGTTTAACCTCCATCGTTTCTTTATGAATGTGTTTTTAAGCACTACTTCCGAGTGCTTTAATTGCATCTCCATGGGTTATGATTTGCCAGTGGTGGCGAGCATCGATTGATCGTATAGCATATTTCTAGATCAGGGCGTTGTAACGTATTCGTCTCAGTCTGCTATGTCGAAGAATACTCCGTTCACCTTTCCGCATTAATGAGATTTTTTCGATCTCATGCAGTGGCGAATAGTATTTACCTTTTGAGGGTAATATTTTAGAAATGACTTACGCTATTAAGTATCAAAATTATTTTAATAATAAATTACTCTTTATTGAAAGCCTTGAATACTTCGGTAATGGATTGCTGCAGTGAGCATCTCGAGTACTTTAGTAATAAATATTACTCTTTATTGAATAAATTTTGCAACTTTAACAATGCTTAAAGGGAAAATATTGAAAGTTATTCTAAAAAGCGAAAAGCAAACTTTAAAAGACGAGTTCTCAGGGGTAGTATATATTCAAATATTGCGCATTACACGGTCGAGGAAGCTCGCTGTCTCCCATTAATGCGATGCGATATGTTCCATGCCCTGGTATACTAGGAATATGATATGGCCCTTCTCATTTATCTGCGAACGATCCGACAGCTTTATCCTTGGTTCCAAGGGACACTCTTTTCAGCACTAGGTCGCCGAGTGCGAATCTTCTTAGGCGTACATGTGAATTGTAATACCTGGCTGCTTTCTGTTGATAAGCTGTGTTCCTGATTTAGGCATGTTCTCTTCTTTCTTCTAACTCATCTAAATTGTATTTAAGCGTGCCAATATTGAGCTGAGATTGAAAGAGTTGTACTCTTGGCGAAGAGAAAGCTGTTTCTACCGGAATGACAGTTTCAGCTCCGAAAGCCATAGAGTAAGGTGTCTCACCTATTGAATTTCTTTATGTGGTTCGATAAGCTCATAGTACCTGTGGTAATTTTCTGCCCAATTTCCTTTCTTGACGGCTAGCTTGGTTTTTAGATTGTGCTTGATTATTTTGTTCACTGCTTCCGACTGCCCATTCGTCTGTGGGTGAGCTGGGGATGCATAATAATTGTTGATCTTGTATTTCTTGCACAACTCCTTGAACTTTCTATTGTCAAATTGTGTCCCATTATTGATGATGATGGTGTTTGGTATTCCGAACCTGTACAAGATGTTCTTCTTCACGGAACTGGTGGTGTTTGCCTCTGTTATGTGTACCAATGGTTCGGTTTCCACCCATTTTGTGAAGTAATCCACTGCCACAATAGTGTGTTTTGCTCCTCCGACTGCCGTGGGCATCGAACCAATGAGGTCAATTGCCCACATAGCGAATGGCCAAGGGGAAGATACTCTGCAGGTTTTTAAATGGCTGCCGGATGTTGTTCGCAACTTTCTGACATGCTTTGCACCTTGCAGCTGTTCTTTTTGCATCGGGGAACAACGTTGGCCAGTAAAATCCTTACCTTAACGCTTTGTGGGCCAAGCTGACACCACCAGTATGGTTTCCGCAACTCCCACTGTGTATGTCATTTAGTATTCCTTCTGCATTTTCAGGTCCAACACACCTCTGCAATACTCTTGAAAAACCTCCTATGTATAATTTGCCACTTAGAATTGAATACCTTATGGCTTTGTACTTTAGGCGTTTACCTTCTAGCGGGTCGTTTGGTAAAGTGTCATTGATGATGTATTCTTTTATTGGTGTCGTCCAGTTATCTGACCTACTTCCGTTTACTCCAACTTTATTTTGCTCAACAATACTTGGCTGAAGTAGATGAGCCATTGGGACTGTTTATAGCCAAACGTTGATTGTGGTCGAGGCCAGCTTGGCCAAAACATCCGCTTGTTCATTCTTTTCTCTTGGGATCTGTACGATCCTGGATTCTTTAAATCGCCCCAACAACCCTTTCGTTAATTCCAGGTAGGCTATCATGTTTTCATCTCTCGCTTGGTATTCATCCAATACTTGGTTAACAATGACTTGGGAATCGTTGAAAATTTCTATCTCATCGGCTCCTAACACAGTGCATACTTTCAAACCTGCTATTAATGCTTCATATTCTGATTGGTTATTGGTGGCCTTGAAATCGAAACGCACAGCACATTCGACCGAATCCCCTTCCGGGGTTGAAACCACTATCCCTGCCCCGCTGCCATGCGTGTTTGATGACCCGCCGACATAAAGTTGCCATTGAAAATTTTTCTTTGTCTATTATGCTATTATCTTTACTACTTCTACATCTGGTTCGGTAAATTCTGCAATCGCCTAGCCTTTGATTGATGTTCTAGGGAGGTATTTGATGTCGAACTCGCTAAGCTCGATGGCCCATTTAGTTAATCTTCTGGAAATCTCTGGCTTCTATAAGATCATTTTGAACGGGCAGTTTGTGTATACCTCGATTTGGTGGGCTTAGAAATAAGGTCTTAGTTTCCTTATTGCCGTTATCAGGGCGAATGCCATCCTCTCAGCTGGCGAATGCCTTATCTCGATGGATAACAATGTTTTGCTTGTGTAGTACACTGGCTTTTGGACTCCATTTTCTTGTCTGACCAGTACGGAACTTGTAGTTGCTTTTGTGACAGATAGGTATATATCTAGTATTTCTCCGTGAAGTGGCTATAACAATAGTGGCGCCTGACCGAGGTAATCTTTTAATCCCTTAAAAGCTTGTTCACAGTCCTCGTTCCATTCGATCCCTTTACCTTTTTTGAGAGCCCTAAAGAACGGTAAGCATTTGTCGGTTGATTTGGATGTGAACCTATTCAGCGACGCTAAGCACCCAGTGAGTTTCTGAATGTCTTTTAAATTCTTTGGTGACGTCATGTCAGCTAACGCTTGAATTTTATCCAGGTTCACTTCTATTTCCCTTTGGCACACCTAATACCCGAAGAGCTTGCCAGATGGTACGCTGAACACGCACTTTGCAGGGTTCAGCTTCATGCCGTATTTGGTCAGCACGTTGAAGGTTTCCCGCAAGTCACTCGCATGCCTGTCGCTCGTTATGCTCTTTGTTAGCATATCGTTAACGTATACTTCCATGTTCCTCTCTATTTGTCTAGCGAACATTTTATTGACCAATCATTGATATGTTGCCCCCACATTCTTCAAGCCGAATGGCATGACCGTGTAGCATATAATCCTTGGTCGGTTGTAAATGCGGTTTTCTCTTCATCTGGTTTATGTATCTTGATCTGACTGTACCCCGAATATGCGTCCATAAAGCTCAAGAGTTCATGCTCTGCAGTTGCGTCAACCAATTGGTCGATTCTTGGTAACGGGAAGTTTTCTTTGGGACAAGCTTTGTTCAAGTCAGTAAAATCCACACACATCCTCCATTGATTGTTCTTCTTTTTTACAAGCACCACGTTTGTTACCCACTCCGGGTACTTAGCTTCCCTGATTAATCATGCTGCAAGTAGCTTGGCCACTTCTTCCCTTATGACCGTGCTTCTTTCTGGGTTGAAGCTTCACCTTTTTTGTATCACTGGTTTGATCTGGTCATCTACTGCTAAGTAGTGTGAAATCATATTCGTGTTGATCCCTGGCATATCTTTGTAACTCCAGGCAAAGATTTCCTTATATTCTTTTAGGAGGTTTGCTATGTTAGTCTTGAATGACTCGGCCAACCTTGCCCCAATCTTAACGATTCTGTTCGGTTTCCTTTCGTCTAAAATGATGGTTTCAGTTGGCTCTTTTTTTTCCCTGTTCGTCTTATCCCTCAGATTGAGTTCGAAACCCTCAGGTATCTCTTCTTGTTCGGCCCTGCCAAGTTCGAATATGCTCAAAGCTTTCACCCCTGCTCTGTCCTTGAAGACTGATAAGTTCGTTTGGCTAGCCATCTCTTGTGATCCCTTGAGCTCTCTAATCCCGAACTCTGTCGAAAATTTCACTTTTAATGCGTATGTTGATGTGACTGCTCGGGCCTTGTTCAGGAATGGTCGGCCGAGTAATGCGTTGTATGGCCAGTTGTAAATGTCGACGATGACTACAAAATCTAATAGAATTGTTCTTCTACAAGGTGCGGTGCCGAATCTTGCTGGCAGTTTCACAGTTCCCAAAGACCTTACTTCTGCACCCCCAAATCCCTTCAACTGCACATGAAAAGGCTCTAAGTCTTTTCTGTCCAACTGTAACTCATCATATACTCTGGCACTCAGGATGTTAGTTGAGCTCCCATTGTTGATCATCACTAGAAGTACGTCTCTGTGAGCTATTTGGACTCCCACTATAATAGCGTCGTTGGGTCTTGCATCAATTCCTTCTTAATCTTCGGCTATGAAGGTTATCGGGTCCCATCCTTCTTTGCTTTTGTTGGGGCTTCGCTATACGGAGTTTACTTCCGTACTTCTATTTTCGTTCATCGCTTCTCGAACTTCAAACATTTTTTCTCTGTTGTTTCGACCAGTATGGGGTCTACCGAATATAGTATTTATGGCGGTGCCCTTGCTATTTTTTATCGGACTCTTTCTCTAACTCTTCCTCTCTTGCCCATTTCTCCGGTTGTCTTAGCGACCACTGTGCTTGTCTCCCCTCAAGGTAAAATCTTTAAGATGCCCGTCCCTGATCAGGCTTTCTATGTGATCTCGCAGTTGGAAGCACTTGGAAGTGTCGTGTCGTGTCGTGTCCGTGGTCCTTGTGGAAACTGCAGTATTTTGTTGTGTCCCTCTTGCCATTGGCAGATTGCTATCTAGGGTACTTGGCGAGCCCTTTATCTTCTACTACAGAGAGTATGTCCTCTTGGTCGCCTATCAAAGGAGTGTAGCTGTTATACCTACTTCAGAACCCACAGATTCGATTACTCCCTCAGCTCTCCTTGGATTGATCTTTTCGGCTTTTCTCGTTCCTTCAGCGGTCACGTGGCTGCGTTTTTGCTTTTTCACCTCTAAGTTCCAGTTTTACGTCTAATCTATGGCCATGTAAGTAGCTACTCTCTTATGCTACCTCCTCTTATTCGGCTAAAGCGTAATCACCGGCTATGTCCATCATCTCTTCATAAGTTTTTGGTCGGTCTCTCTGCAGGTCAAAAGATAATCGACTGCTCTATAATCTGTTGATGAACGTAGTTATAATAGCAACATCGCTCGCGTCTTCAAACTGAGCAACATCCTTGCTGAATCTCGTTAGATACTTCTTAAGAAACTTGCTGTCTCTTGCTTTAAGTTTGAAAGGTGGGCGAGCGACTTCCTCCTCTGCACGCTTCCCATGAACTGTCTTATGAATACTTTACTGAAGCCCTAAAAACTACTGATGCTCCTGGGCGAGAGCCATCCAAAGTCCAAACCACTTAGAAGCAAGATCTCTGAATGTTTGTGGAAAGGTTAGGCACAAAAGTCCTTCGTTAGATGTGTACTGTGCCATGACGTTACGGAACCTCCTGACACGCTTCTTCGGATTTCTGGTTTCTTTGTATTGTTCGATGGTTGGCATCCTGAACCTTTCCAGGAATTGAGTATGGGTAGAGGTGGCAAGGTTTGGTTCGGTTTTGATTCCGATTCCGAACCGACGGTTCCGGTTCCGGTTTCGATTTTGATTTTACGGAACTGGTAGTTCTGAACCGTTTTTTTTTTTTTTTAATTTTAATTAAAAAAAAAAAGACTTCTAAGTTGTAAACTTGTAATACTGTAATTTTAAATAATAAAATAAAATAAAATATATAAATGACAAATGACAAATTACAAAATAAACAAATGACAAAATACAAATTACAAAATGAAATTAAAATAAAATAAACAAAATGTCAAATTACAAATTACATATTACATTTTATTGGATATTTGGGAATTAGGTCACCCGAAATTCGAAGATAACATAAAATAAATAAATGATAAATTACAAAATTAAATTAAAATAAAACAAAAAAAAATGTAAAGTTATTAGCTTTGCACTTAATTTCCACTACAATTAAGTTGTTTACGTATCCTCTTGGGGGGTTTAGAGGAATCAAATGCCACGTAGTTCTATTACCTTTTATTGCAGGTTTGTTGATGACATGGACTTGTGATGACGTGAATACGTGATCCACATCTTCTATTCCGAGCCCGTTGTACTTGTCTCTCCACTTTCATGTTCGTCATCTTTGAAGAAATTGTATGTTATCTCATGTTCGATTTCTTGTTGTCTATATTGAGCCTTTGTCCAATCATCCACACAAACCTGTATCTGGAGTGCTTTTGGAGTCAAGCATGAACGCATTTCATCCAAGATATTCCCACCGGCGCTGAACTCTTGTTCCACCGCCACTGTAGAAACTGGTGTTGAAAAAATAATTTTTGCTATGATAGCCATGATTGGATAGTACTCTGTGTACTCTTTCCAATATTGTAATATATTAAATTGTTTTTCTGACGTATCTTCTATAAACTCATAAGAATCATTTAGATAAGATTCAAGCTCAGAATACTTGTCAGTGCTTGATAAAGAAGAAGATCTAGATTTTTTGGTTTTTTTTTATAATAGACTATATCCTAAATTTAAAAATCTGGAAGATGATGATGTGGGCTGTGCAGTTTGTGTTCGTGTAACATCTAAGTTGAGTGAGGATCCATAAACTAAAATATATTCATCATATAAATAATACAATAATTTCTTAATTTTATCATAACATGCATTAATATTATATTCTATGTTTAAACCTTGGCGGCCATAATAACCATTGAGATAATAACAAAAATGTTCTAATTTACAACGTGGATCAAAAATCATGGCAATCAAATAAATATCTGGCAACACATGATAATAACGTAACCATTTTTTCTTCATAGCATTAACGACTTCCCCTATTTCTATGTCGGATTCACAACAAGCAAATACACCAGCAATATTTAGACTTTAAATAATAAATAAATGAGTTGTAGGATAATAAACACCAGATAAATTTGTTGTAACAGTATGAAAAACTTTTAACAAATTGAAAACGTTGTAACAAGCATCCCAATGAGATTTATAAAGTTGAATGTCAATAACATGAAATTGAATAAAAGAAACTAATAAATCTCTATACTGGTAACTTTGAGCAAGCAATTTATAAATATAATTCTAACGTGTTGGAACATCACGAGCAAATTTAACGGCACGTCTACCATTTTGTTTACAATATTTTACCCATGCATTCAATATAGAAGAATGTTTCCATAAAAACTGAAGGACTTGTTTAATAGGTAGAATAAAATGATCAAGAGTTTCTAATCCTTTTTGAACACATAAATTTAAAACATGGCATGCACATCTTTGATGAAAAAATGCACCACCAGCAAATGGTTTGCATAAATTAATTAAAGATGGAATAGCAGCAGTATTGCTAGAAGCATTATCAAAACCAATTGCAAAAATTTTGTTCTCAATTTTATACTCTGAAAAAATAGTTCTAAGCATTCTAACAATATTATGAGCAGTGTGTGAATCATAAAAAACTCTAAATGCAAGAATTCTTTTTTGGATATTTCATGCATCATCCATAAAATGGCAAGTGACACCCAAGTATGAATGTGATCGCCAATGGTCAGTCCATATGTCGGCACATACGGAAACACGACCGTTATATTTTTCAAAAAATCTTTCTAACTTTTTTTTTTCTTTTACATAAATCTTTTCAAGTGTATATACAAGAGTGGATCTAGGAACACGACATGCAGCAGGGTTTAATGCTCGTCGACAATAATTAATAAAACCAACCCTTTCACCAAAACCGAATGATAAGTGTTCTACTGCTACCATTTTAGCTAATTCTTCCCTATTTTCTTCATCAATATAACGAAATAATTGTTGGCTATGAGTAACGTACCTAGGAATTTGTGTTTGTGACCTCGATCTGGTCTCTGCTTCTAGATGTTTGGTTTGAATATGCTTCCGATAAGTGCCATATCCTCCGGATTTGGATCACTTATATACTTTTTTGCAATAATTGCAAGCCGCTACATAGCTTCCATCTTCTTGCCTAACTTTCTTCATATGTTTGACGAATATATCAGATTTGCTCTGCTTCGGATCTGGTTCGTCCTCATCTGCTTCCGGTGGATCAAAATCATAATCCGGAGGTGTATCAATATTAGACATATTTTCTGACTGGCTTGTCAAATTAGGGCCAGGGGGTGGCATTATGATCGGGTTTCGAAATTATTAAAGGGGGAGTAGGAATGTTTAGTCCTAGGTCTTCAGCATAGGCCCGGCGTTGCAGATAATCGTGATAGGTGGTGTCATTATGACCGAGATTATCGACCAATTGACCCTTACCTTTCATCGAAATCGAACACCTAGGATCTTCACGGCCGTGACCCCTTCCATTTCCACCACTTGCCATTGGATTGGACGGAATAAATTTGAGAGAGAAATACTGAAATAGATAATTAAAAACTTAGAACTTAGAAGAATAATACTATAAAGTATAAATCTATAAATCTATAATACTATAATAGTAGATTAGTAGTAAGTACTATTATAGTAAGTAGTAAGTAGTAACTAGAAATAAGATAAATTGCAAATAAAATAAATTGCAAATAAATGAAATTGGAAACTTAGTATTTAGTAAATACTAAATAGTAATTGGTTATTCGGAAATTAAATAAATTAGAAATAAGATAAATTGTAAATAAAGTTAATTGGAAATAAAATTAATTGTAAATAAGATTAATTGGAAATAAAATTAATTACAAATAAAATATATTGGAAATAAAATTAATTGCAAATAAAATTAATTGGAAATAAAATTAATTGGAAATAAAATAAATTGTAAATAAAATAAATTGCAAATAAAATTAATTGCAAATAAAATATATTGGAAATAAAATATATTGGAATTTTGAAAATAAAATTAATTGCAAATAAAATTTATTGGAAATAAAATTAATTGCAAATAAAAAAAATTGCAAAATTAAATAAATAATAAAAACCTTGGAAACTTGGAGTCTTGGAGAGTTGGGGAGTGTTGGAGACTTGAGAGTTGAGTGTTGAGACAATGAAACTTGAAATAAAAATTAGAAATTTAGAATTAGAGATTTAGAGAATTGAGAGAATGAGAGGAAAATAAAAAATTGGTGTGAGATTATGAGAGAAAGTGTGTGTGTGTAAATTGGTGTGAGATTATGAGAAAATGTGTGTGGGGTGTGGGTGGGTTATTTAACGTCATGCTGACGTCAGCATGCCGTTGGGCCTCAACGGTCCAAAAAAAAAATAGAAGAACCGGCCGGTTTGAATCGAACCGGAATCGCCGGTTCGAACCGGCCGGTTTATTAAACCTTAGAACCGGAATAGAAAATCCGGTTTCGGTTCTGGTTCCGGTTCATGTTCAGATTTAGGTTTTTTCGGTTCCAGTCCGGTTCCACGGTTGGAACCGGAACCTTGCCAAGTCTAAGGGTGGGCGATCTGGTCAACGAAAGGGTTGTCCGATTCCTCATCCGATGAGGCATTGTGCCCGTATCTCTGAGCCATTATTGAGACCTTTTTTGACAGTTCTTGAAGGGTAATGGTTCGTCGACCCGTGGGTTCTCCTCCTGGGCCGAACTGGCTCTTAATAATCATCTTTTGGTAAGCGTTTTTCTGACTGTCTCTACTCTCTTCCGACTTCTGGTCGTCTATACTTCAGATCTCCTATGTCTTCTCCTTTTGGATCGTAAACTCTTTCTCGGGCGTGAACTTTTATCCTCATATGAAACAGATCGATGCCTCCGGTGTGCATCATTAATTATTGATTCGCGCGTCTGACTGTAGATTTGCCTCTCCGGTGATTCTCATTTACCCAGCTGGTCTCTTCTTTGTTCTTGTCTTCTCCCTTCAAGGTTTTCAAGATGGTCTTAGGGGGTTTCCTCTATTGATAAATCTGCTTGTGCATCTAGGGTTGCTACATGGACTTCTGACTGCAGTCTTTCTAGTGGATGATTTTCGGGTATACTTGTCGCCAAGCCGTAGGGAGAAGAGAACCCTAGGCCGATGAGGGAGTGAGAGTTCCAACTTGTTGGCCTCGCAGATTAGGTTGATTAAGGCGGCTTGGAAGTGCCGTAATGTTCTTGATTCGGTCACTTCGGTCCATGGTGTTACCATCGACTGCTCCCCTATGGTGACTGTTTCGCCCCTAACCAATCCGGCTGTTTCAGGATCTTGACGTTGGTTATCAACACTCGAGTTTTCATCTTTCTCACTGGTGTTGCTCATGTTTCCTGGGTTTGTTCGTGAGAGTTCCTCGAAGTTCTTGTTCACACCCCCTCCTTCTACTGCCAATTGTTGACAGTGATTTCTGGATTGCCACGTATCCAACAATAATACCGTGATGATGAAAGCGGTAATGTAAATAAAAGCATGCAAAACATAGGTTTTAAGTGGAAAACCCTAAAACGGGAAAAAACCACGGCGCCCCTTGAGGGCAAGAGAAATAATACTATGATTTTCGTTAGGTTACACTTTCTATGTTTGTTTCTTCTCTCATACAATTGCTCTTAACTCTCTAAGATCCGACCTGCTTCTCATTAGCTATATGATCTTATTTATATCATGTAGATTAGGGTTCTCTTGCCTTGACCGTGTAGGTGGCGGACTTCCCAAATAGAATCATTTTAGGATTCTAGTCTTGCGGGCTGGTTAGGATTTGTTTCTTGTCCAATATCTATCCATTTGGATGCTTTCGGTCCTTTCCTATTCAGACTTCTCCGGATGGGAAATAGGAGTATTTCCTTTTCGGGGTGTAATTCGGGAAACCCCATACTTGCAAGTTTATCTTTGTTGTGTTGGCCGAGTGAGTCTTGGCGAATGAAGGTTCTTGGCGAGAGAAAGTTTCTTAGCAAGTGAAGGTTTTTGGCGAGCAAGGCCCTAGTTTCCTTTGGTTTAAGCTATCTGGCGAATATCGTTTTGGTTTCTGTTAGTCTTGATGACGTGGCAAACAGTCAGAGCTTCCTTTGTTGACTGGTTGACAAATGACATGGATTTATTCTTCCATTTTTTCCGCCCACATTGTTGACATGTCTCTTAGTTGAAAATATACATACAACATCATATAATTGTGAGTATACTTATAACACACTTATCCACCCACCACTCATTTCCAGAAAAAGCAATGCAATTTGGTCAAATAACTCTTACATGGCAAAAAGTGATGGGGTGGATAAGTGTGTTATAAGTATGCTCACATTTATATGTTTACCAGAAAAAAAAAAAACTCGGGCTTGTAATGGGTAGAGGTTCTAACAAAAAGCTATATGTTAATTTGGTATTAAAAAAAAATTAATAATACTTTTAAGTTAGTAGGTTGTTTGGCGGTATAACTTCAAAAGAGCTTTTAGTTGTAATAATTTATAAATAAGTACATAAACAAAGATTTATAATATTTAAATTTACAAACACATCATACATGCGTTAAAAAAAATAATAATAATAAAGATACATAAGTTAAAAAAAGTACTGATATATGAGTTAAAAAAAAATTATTTATTTATTTTAAATCACAAGTAAATGATTTTAAAAAAATCACAAATACATAAGTCTTACGGGAGTTTTAAAAAAACCGTCGCTTTGCATACATAAATTTTAAACACTTTGTAAAGCTAAAAGCTGGTGCACATCAGCACTTTTTAACACTAAATTGGTTGTAGACCGAAAAATCTACTGGATAGAGAATTCTTGACAAGGACAAAGACCAAACACCTAAATGATATATTCACATCATCAATACATACCGATTGATTATTGTAATTATAATTTTATTTGACTTGAGAAAAAAATATTGATTATATGATTATTGTGTGAAGTTCATTGATTGTGATACACACTCATATATGTTTCTTTGTGGTTATTTTATTTTATTTTTTTCTAACTTTAATAAAACATATGATCTCTAGAAGAATACGAAATAAAGGTCACTTTTTTGAAACCGTGTTCATTATGTCCAATAAAATTAAACCTTGCAAATTCAAGTTTAATTCGATCTCCTTACGATTTTGATGTTTCAGAACATCACTTACAACAATTTTTTTTTTTTTTTTTTTAAATTTTCGAATGTATTACAGATTGTTTTTCTTTTTTCATTTCATAAATTTTATTTTTTTTAAAGAACCATCAACCAATATACGACTTAATTAGACACTACTTTCCTCTTAAAAATAAAACTATAAATTTGTTATTTTAATTAATCAAAGATGTTTGTCTATTTTTTTAAAGACATAACACATCTACAATTTTTATAGACACACTACATATAATAAGTTAAACACACTCTAATTAACTTATATGGGCGGATGTGTGTCTATAAAAATTATGGATGTGTCATATCTCCAAAAAAGTGGACCAATATCTTTGACTAATTAATATAACTTACATTTTTTTTTTCTAGAAAGTAGTGTCTAATTAAGTCGTATATGGATGATAGATGGTTGTTCTTTCAAAGAAAAAAAAAATCTTTATGGATGTCGACAGCAGAGTTGGTGGTCTCTTAATAATTTGTGGTATACAATTGGTCAACTGGATAAGTTTTAGCTAGCTTATTTTGTTTTTTATTCTTAAACTCCCAAGTGAAATTGTAACAATGCATCTCTAAATGCCATTGTAATCAGGAAAGTAAAAAGTATAACAAAACAATAAACATGGGATATATATATATATATATATATATAAGCTCTCAATATAATTTTTAATTGAGAATTTTACGTACATATTTTGTAATTATATTTTAGTAAACTTCAGTAAATCAGGAAGAAAATTTAATGAAATGAAAAAGAAAAACAATCTGGAATACATTTGCCAAATTAAAAAAAAAAAAAAAAAAAAAAATGTTGTAAGTGATGTTTTGAACTTAACAGAATAATCATATAATCATTATTTTTTTCTCAAGTCAAATATAATTATAATAACAATAATCAATCAGTATGTATTGATGTGAATATAACATTCAGGTGTTCGGTGTTTGGTCTTTGTCCTTGTCAAGAATTCTCTGTCCAGTAGATTTTTCGGTCTACAACTAATTTAGTGTTAAAAAGTGCTGATGTGCACCAGCTTTTAGCTTTAAAGAGTGTTAAAAAGCTTTTGTGAAAGTGATGGTTAATTTGTATTTATGTATGCAAATGGACGACAAAATTCAATATAAATACTGCCAGTATATGTTCAGATAGGCAAAAAAATCACAAACAAGAGTTTTGCATAAACATTCTTGTTGCATATATAAATACATCATATAAATATGGTCGTGATCTTCTCAAAGGATCTAACCAAAACTGATATAGATACAAGATTGACACTCCCAATGAGAGCTCTGGAGCATATCAGAATGCCTGAAGGTGAGAACAATGCGTCTGTGTCGTGCAGGTACTCAAATGATGGAACAGAATGGACATTTCGATGCTACAAGAGGCCGAATGGCCACCCCAAACCAGCTTTCACCACCGGTTGGCTTGAATTTGTTCGAGCTAAAGATCTTCGAATCGGAGATACAGTCACCTTCAGTATGCAGGAAGATGAAGCTGGTGGCGGTGGAGCAGCACAGTACACGATTCGGGCCGAAAGAACTATCAGGTTACTGGGGACTCGGATTCAGACCGCAGTACCCATATAACTTTCTATTTATGCATGGGGACAAATAAATATTAATTCTCAGATGCGTCATATATCCCACAAGGTCGTTTCAATTCAAGCAGTTATATTATATATATATATATATATATGTTCTCTCAGCTCAGGCTTGAACCAGTACTTCAAATCTCCAGTCAGTTATGGAATCTCAGAATCAATCTGGTTTGGAGAGTTGTTGTCGTCGATGTAATATTGTTTTCTCTGTTGTGAAATTAAATAAATAAGTTATTTTTAGTTATCCCTTTTGTTTATATATACAATTATTTTTCTTTAATTTTCTTTAAAAAAAAAAAAAAACGCTAGACAACAATGTTTTTTCATTAAACCTGCAGATTGATTCTGTCACTTCCCGCCAGTGTTGGACTTAAAAGTCTTACGTGATGTTGGAATTTTACGGATGGGACCATTATGTTTATTATTGGTCCAAGACAGCACGTGCCTTCATGCATATATGCATGTAGGTTCAAAAGGTTTATAAGTTTCTAATTAATTTTCTATTACCATTTTTATAATTTATATGCAATCAAAATTCAAAACCAGTAAAGTTTATGAGATAAGATTTGATGATTGGTGTGTCATTCACACCTATACTATGGGCTTGTATTTTTTCTTTTAAATCCTGAATTATTGTAATATTTGAAATAAAAAAAATAAAAAAATTGAAAAGTGATCTTTAATTATTTATTTTATTTGACTTGTATAATTAATTAATTCATTAAAAAGAAAGCACAAGAAACTGAAGATCAGGCAGGAAAGTGAGAATTAAAAAAATAAATTAATAAATAAATAAAAAGATGCAAATAACTTTTATAACTGCGGTGGATAATTTAACTGCTTGCAAGTTGCAACTAAATTTGACCTCTTCTTAGTTGTTGTCGGGAATGTCATGTACATGTTAGATTTGTCTTTTGTGTCCATTTAATAGCACACCCCGTTGCAGGCATACATGGACCGGATTAAACTGTATTATATGGGTCTCATTAAACTATTTATCGAAATAAATAATCTGATTACAACTTTTTACTAAATATCAGTATTGTCCGGTCCAATACTATAAAATTTTTGGTGATAAAAGTTTTAGATTCGAACTTCTTTGAAATAGAGTAAATGATGGGATATCTCAGTACACTTACCGATTCTAATTACCAACAATTTTATTTAAAGAAACAAATCCACATGAGATGTGATGTCCTTAAAGCTGTAAATTGGGGTAGGTCTTGTGAGGGGGGGGGGGGACCTAACCTGTTTAGCATGCCCCCGTACCATGTCGTGCTAGGCACGGCATGCCAAGGTACCTTACCGACCCTAGCACGGCACAAGGGGCGTGCCGTGTGGGGCCAAGGTTCCCGGCTAGACATAACCGTAGTTTGGTTCAAACCGTAGCATCGAATTGTAACCGTAGACCCGAATCGTAACCGTAGACCAAAAATGGAATCGGATTGGAACCGTAAGGCTTAAGGTTTTGGTTCTTTAAACTTAAAAACCGAACTGGAACCGACGGTTCAGTTCCAGTTCCACCAATTTTTTATTTTTATTTTAAAACATTTTTCTCAAAAAAAATTCTCAAAAAAAATTTGCCCAATATATCTATTTAATTTTTTTTTGTTTGTTTGTTTGTTTTTTTTTTTTTTTTTCACATGCTAAATGTTTGTAAAAAAAGTAAAATTTTATACATTAAGGGTATCCCGCCTGATGGTTCAGTAAGACATCAACTGTAAACACATAGGGGATTAATTTTCTTAGTTTTTAAATTTAATATTTATGTTTAGTTTTTATTATGCTTACTTTTATTTTTAATATTTATACTTACTTTTATATTTAATATTTATGCTTAGTTTGTATATTTATGCTTAAATCTAATATTTATGCATACTTTTGTATTTATTATTTATGCATAGTTTTTAAATTTAATATTTATGTTTACTTTTATATTTAATATTTATGCTAAAGTTTTATATTTATTATTTATGCTTAGTTTTTAAATTTAATATTTATACTTAATGAGTTAATATTTATATTGTAGGAAATTGATCCTCCAAATTTTTTGGACGGTTTGAACATACAGAATGATAATTTTAACCTTTTTGAGTTCGACGACTGTGTCGATACTAGGGATAAGCATTTGTGGAATGATGATGGATATAAGTCTCCTTATCCCCATTTGCACTTTTGAAACCCTCCCCCATCCCTCTCCATTTCCCCATTTGGGGAAAATGGGGATGAGGGAGTTTTGGGGGGAGGTCCCCCCATCACCATCCCCATTTCCCCATTTCTCCATTTTTTTTTTTCGTTTTTCCCCATTTCTCCGTCTTTCCCATTTCCTCTGTTTAACTAAAAATTACATACTAGATCAACACAAAATTCATTATAAATTCAAATATAAAATAAAATCCATTACAAATTCAAAAGATGTATATATACTTAGTAAAATAGAAGAATAAAAATATTTTAAAAATTTTATATGTGTATATATATCTATATATTATATTATATTATATATAATGTTTGGGAAAATTGGGGAAACGGAGATAGGGGCACCTCTCCCCATCCCCGTCCCCATTTTAATTTGGGGAAAAAATCATCCTCATCTCCCTCATTTCCTTAATTTCCCCCAAAAATTCTCCCCCAAATGGGGATGGGGATGTGGGGATTTGGATTCCCAGGGATAAATGCTCATCCCTAGTTGATACCTAAGGTCCAAGACAACATGAAAGTTTTACTCAAGACGCTCCGGGGATGAGCAGAACCACAACACGTCTCAGCAAGACGACAACGAAGGTAAGACTTTGATTCTGATGATTGCCTTCCTGATATTACCGATCTTGATGATTCTGACAATGTATCTGATCACCTCTCGGACTATATTGATAAAACCTCCATGGGCTCAGGCCACCCATTCGGGATTTTGCCAGAGGTGAATGTAAGCGTCCTTGTGGGTGACACAGTAATGGGTCAGACCAATGATGCCAATGTAAAGCAAACCAGTGTTATTCCTCCAAGGACTGTTCCTGCGATGGCTGTCCCGACAGTACAAGGTAGCCTTACTCAGGTTGCGGGAGCCACATGAACTCAATATGTATATATGACAACTAAGGTAATTACTTTAGGCATGCTCCCAGTCAGTTTCGTGGGTCCTAATCAGCCCAATCCCCAATCATTGAGCTAGATGGAAGTCTTATCCATGACCATTTGATCTACAAGGAGAATAACTGACCCATCTTAGAGTTAGACACCCTTTCCAAGCATACCTCGCTCTGATTCTAAAGCCCATTCAAGCTCTCACGAGCCATTAAGATCCCTTTCACATTATGCGAGCCATGTCTGCTGATAAGGGATACATCAGAGAAGGGTACTAGAGGGATTTCAAAGTTGCTCCTTACAATGATCGGGTTCACGCAATTTTCAACAACAACATATATATAAGTACTTTATTTTCTCTTTTCCTTAGCAGTTTCATTCTAATCTCGATTGACTTTAGTGCTATTCTTTCTATCCTTCTTATAAGTTGTGGAGGAGTTAACCCAAGCCTTCATTGCCATGGAGAGGCAGAGTTGGGAGATTTCTCGGTTGAAGAAACGGCTCACTGAAAGAGACCAAATGCTCGAATCCGCCTTGACCGAGAAATTACAACTGCAACAGGGTTTTGAGATGAGGTTGGAGTAGCGTGAAATCACTGAGAACACTTTACGGAGATCACTGGTGAACTATGAAACTAAGGCTTCTTTGGCCAGTGAAAATGCTCGAGAGCTTAACATGAAGAATGGTCAACTTGAAGTGAAAATGGCACGTGCTAAACTGTAGTGCATTCACTTTAAGCATAAAGCTATCTTAGCTGAACAGAAGGTTGCCCAGCTTGAAGAAGATGTTGACTTATTGATTGGCAAATTGATTGGGATTGATTGAGTTGATTGGAAAATTGATTGGGATTGATTAAGTTGACTTATTGATTTGGATTGATTGTAGCTGATTGGTAGTGATTGATTGCAGCTAATTGTTAGGGATTTAATTATGTAATAGTAGTATATATATAGGACCTCTGTACTAAGAAAAAAAAACAAGACAATAACAATAAACACAATTGTTCACATGGTATCAGAGCCCTAAATCAATTCTAGGGTTTACATTTTTTTTCTTTTCTTTTTCTCAGTACAACATTCATCGCCAAAATTTCTTCCGTAATCGACCTTCATTGCCAATTTTGTTCCTCCCTACGACATTCATAACCAGAATTGTCATCATCATCACGATCAATTCACTCTTTTTTTCTTTATATCCATTGTTGACTTTACCAATAGTTCTAACTAATTATGGCATCTGAGTCAATTACCACACAGCAGTTCAAGCACTCAGGAAATCCGCCCCAGAACAATGAATATCAGCAACTCCAACCATCTTTCAGATTAAATGGGAGAAACTACCTGGTTTGGTCACAACTGGTGAAAACCTTCTTGAAGGGCAAAAGGAAATCAAGTCATTTAGAAGGTCATATACTAGAAAAAAAATGACCCAAAATTTTCTGAATGAGATGAAAAAGATTTGATGATTATGTCCTGGCTTTAGAACTCTATGCAACCAGAAATCAACGGTACATATATGTTTCTTACAACAGCCATGGACATTTAGGAGGCTATGAAACAATCCTATTCTAAGGTTCAAGATGCTACACAAATATATGAACTTAAGACAAAGATCTCATCTACAAAACAGGGATCTTTGTTTGTGATTGAGTATTACAATCTACTGAAAAGCCTATGGTTGGAATTAGACCATTATCAGAACCTTAAGATAAAGTATGAAGATGACATCACAACCCTCCGGAAATATGTAGAGCATGAATGAATCTTTGAATTTCTTGTTGGACTAAATGTTGAGTTTGATTAGGTTTGGGTGCAAGTCTTGGGTAAGGAACCCTTACCCTCTCTAAACGAAGTTTTTTCCATTATCAAGGCAAAGTCAGGGAGGAGATTAGTGATGCTTGAAAATAAAACTAGAGAAGCTTTTTCTCTGGCAGCAAAAGGGATCACGCAGATGCCATAGATGGGTGGTGGAAATGGAGCAGAAATGTTCAGAAATAGCAAAGAATGAGTATGGTGCAATTATTGCAAGAAACCCCACCATACTAAGGAGACCTGTTGGAAGTTACATGGCAAACCTGCCAACATTTGCAATAATACTGCATATAGATATCAGCAGCCCGGTCGGACGCATATGGTTCAGTCTTAGGATGAGAACAACATGCTCAATAAGGAAGATATCGAAAAACTAAGGCATTTCCTAGGCTCTCTTAAAACTCACATTGGTTCTTGCTCTCTGGCTCACTCAGGTAAGTTTTCTAAATCCTCAACTCTTAATGTTTCTGAAAGCTATCCTTTAAATTCTAAAATTTGGATCATTGACTCTGGAGCCACAAATCATATGACTAATAATACTAGCCAATTCAATACCTATACACCTAGTCCATGAAATATAAAAGTTAAAGTAGCTGATGGTACTCTTGCTACTATGGCGGGTATGGCACTATATATTTAACCTCATCTTTAATCCTGAAAAATGTGTTACATGTCCCTAAACTTTCAGTGAGTTTATTATCCATACACAAAATTACCACAGACCTTCAGTATCACGTAATATTTTTTCCTACATACTATATGTTTCAGGACCAACTTATGGGGAAGACGATTGAGCATGCTAAGGAGCATGATGGATTGTACTACCTTGACACAAGTAATAGTTGTGGTGGTGGAGTTTCACTTTCAAATTTTTCTGCAAGTTTTTCGTCTAATAAAGCTAAGTTGTGGCTTATTCATTGTCATTTAGGACATCCGTCTTTTTCTGTTTTAAATGTCATGTTTTCATCTTTGTTTGATAATTTATAACTCGAAATGTTGCACTGTGAAGTTTGCCAATTAGCCAAACATCATCGTGTATCATATCCTTTAAGCAATAATAAAGCAAGTTTTCCATTTCAATTAATTCACATAAATGTATGTGGTCTGTCTAAAGTTTTGAATATATCAGGGGCTCGTTGGTCTTTTATTGATGATTGCTCCCGTGTTACATAGTTATTTCTTATGAAAAATAAGTCTGATGTAAGCTTCATAATCTCTATCTTTTTTAAAATGATTACACCTAGTGTGGAGAAAAAGTTAAAATCATTCGTTTTGACAATAAAATTGAATTTTTTTTATCCAAACTTTGGGATCTTTTTTCCAAAAAGAAGGAATTATACATCAGTCCTTTTGTGTTGATACCCCTCAACAGAATGAAGTCACCAAAAGGAAAAATCGTCATCTCCTTGATATGACTCGGGTGTTATTATTCCAAAATAAAGTTTCTAAGTCATATTGGGGGGAGACGGTTTTGACTGTGGCATGTCTCATCAATAGGATACCTTCTAGGGTCTTGGATCACAAAGATCCAATTTTAGTCCTCACAAAGTTTTTTCCACAAGTTCCCCAACCAAATTCAATTCCACCAAAAATTTTTGGGTGTCCTACATATGTCAATATCTTGGCTCATCAACAAAGCAAACTTGATGCTCAAGTCTTGAAATATGTCTTTATTGGGTACTCCCCAACGAAGAAAGGATATAAGTGTTATCATCCCCCGTCCTAGAAATTTTTTGTGTCTATGGATGTTACTTTCAATGAGATACAATCTTATTTTAATGGTCACTATCTTCTGGGGGAGTGTGGTAGTAAAGATAGTGATGAGTATATCTTTGAATCTTTGGATCTCGAGTCGGAGTCTAATTCTACTATTGAACCAGTGGTCTAGTTGGTTGAACCTGAGTCTGTCAGTGCAGGAAATGAGAATGAAACTACTACTTAACCAATACAGGTGTATACAAGATGGAACAAATCCATCTTGCCTCTACCGCCTGCTCAAGCGTCTACCCATTTATTTAGTCCTAACATGAAGCCCAAAACCAAAACCAACACACGTACAACCGATAATTTCTAACCAAAACCAGCCAATTGCTGTGAGGAAATGAGTTCGAAAATGTACAAAACATCCCATCTCAAATTTTATTTCTTTAGAGAGACTGTCTCCTTCACACAGTGCATTTGTATTCAAGTTAATAAACCAAATTCCAGTTTCACAAACAATTCAGGAAGCATTAATAGATGAGAATTGGAGAAAAGCTATGGGTGAGGAGGTGTTGGCACTCGAAAAGAACAAAACATGGGAGTTTGTTGAATTACCAAAAGGGAAACAACCAGTGGGATGTAATTGGATGTTAATAGTGAAATACAAGGCAGATGGGTCACTAGAAAGGTATAAGACAAGGTTGGTTACCAAGGGATACACACATACGTATGGTATGGACTATCATGAAACCTTTGCTCATTTTGTCAAAATGAACACCGTAAGAATTTTACTTTCCTTTGCAGCGATTTTTGGATTGTCCCTACAACAGTTTGATGTTAAAAATGTCTTTCTCCATGGTGGTTTGGAAGAAGAGGTGTATATGAAGGCTCCTCCAGGATATAATGGGAACCTAGGGAAAAATAAAGTATGCAAGTTGAAGAAGGCCTTGTATGGTCTGAAGCAATATTCAAGAGCTTGGTTTGGTGGGTTCACTAAAGTCATGACAGGGATGAAATACAATCAAAGCCAAGGAGACCACACTTTGTTCATTAAAAAGTCGATTCATGGCAAGATTACTGTCTTGATAGTTTACGTTGACGATATTATAATGACAGAAGATGATATCAAAGAGATGACCTTGCTCAAGAAGTATTTGGCAAACGAGTTTGAGATAAAGGAATTAGGGAGGCTAAAATACTTCTCGAAATTGAGGTGGCTCACTCAAGAGAAGGTATATTTATCTCACAACAAAGATATGTTTGTGATCTTCTGAAAGAAATAGGGATGCTTGGATGTAAACCCGCAGACACTCCAATTGAACAGAACCACAAGCTTAGAGAAATCAAAGAGGAGCTAGAAGTTGATAGCGGGTGATATCAAAGGTTGGTGGGAAAACTGATCTATTTATCGCACACAAGACCAGATATAGCATATGATGTGAGTGTAGTGAGCCAATTTATGCACGCTCCTAAGGAAAGTCACAAAGAAATAGTCTACAGAATCTTGAGATACTTGAAGTCTACACTAGGTAAAGAGGTTCTTTTCAAAAGAAATGGGAGTTTAACATTAGAAGCCTACACGGATGCAGATTGGGCATGATCAGTTATAGGCAGACGTTTTACTTCAAGATATTGCATATTTCTAGGTGGAAATTTAGTGACGTGGAGCAGTAAGAAGTAACCAGTAGTAGCAAGGTCCAGTACTGAAGCAGAATTCAGAGTCATGGCCCAAAGGAACTGTGAGTTACTCTAGATCAAAATCATCTTGAGTGACTTAAGAGTTCAATGGGAAGGTAGCATAAAGTTGTACTGTGATAACAAGTCGGCAATTAACATCGCCCACAATCTGGTTCAACATGATCACGCTAAACATGTTGAAGTGAATCATCACTTCATTAAACAAAAATTGGAGAGTGGACTCATTTGCACACCGTATGTATCTACAAAGAGTCAGCTAGCTGACATTTTTACTAAAGGTTTGGTAGGACATACATTTAGGGATATTTCTAGCAAGTTGGGAATCGATGACATCCATTCTCTAACTTGAGGGGTAGTGTTGACTTATTTATTGGCAAATTGATTGGGATTGATTGAGTTGATTGGGAGATTGATTAAGATTGATTGAGTTGACTTATTGATTGTGATTGATTGTAGCTAATTGGAAGTGATTGATTGTAGTTAATTGTTAGTGATTGATTGTAGCTAATTGTTAGGGATTTGATTATGTAATAGTAGTATATATATATATATAAGACCTTTGTACTAAGAAAAAAAAAAACAAGACAATAACAATAAACACAATTGTTCACAGAAGAAGCCTGGATCGCCAAAGAGACTTTAGCTACTGGTCATCACTCAATGCTTGAGTTCCAGCAGAATTCTGAGGAAGCCAGACTTTATTATGAGAAGTTGGCTAAAGATTTGGGCCGCCAACATGTCACTATGGAGATACTTCAAAGGAGACCACTCAAAGTTTAGGCTGTCGAACGATACAAAAGATCTCTTACTTTTGATACCGTCATATTGAGAGAATTGAAGTGAGGGCTCTGTACTGATTGCATGTTTTTTAACAGCAAAGAGTGGTCCCCTAAAGACGTTTGCCGCAGATGGGATGGCAAGATGAGGAAATACAAGGTTCAGTCTTTAGAGGTCATAAAGAACCAAAGAATGAGATGGCGAGTCAATTGCAAATCAATCGAAAAGGAGCCTCATGTCATGCACCTGGAGTTACCTTCTAAGTCTTCCCTCATAACTTTTCATGCTAATGAAAAGGCTGACATCTTGGGTGAAAAAGTTGATGTTGGGCCTTTGCCTGACAGTTACTACTTTTCCTTCATGGTCGATGATCCTGATGACATCAGCTGGCTGGATTTCAAAGACCTAACCAAGGGATATAGGGATGATCCTTCTAGCGGCACATCTGTTGGTCTCCCTATTGGTTCTAAGCCTAGAGGATCTTCGGGCTCATCAAAAGCTTGACTTGTGGCTACCTAGTCTTCTTTCTTTTCAATTTTTTTATAGTCGGTTGACTCTCGGGAAACTTGTACATTTAAAGATAATAATAGTTTCTTTCTTTTTGGTTATTTTATCCCATCTTTATTTCTGTTTAAATTGAGTAATCCATTCATCTTGCTTAACCGAATATCTAATTAATCGATATGAAGTTCAAGTAAGTCATGTACATGTTAGATTTGTCTTTTGTGCCCATATAATAGCACATCCCTTGGCAGGCATACATGGACTGGATTAAATAGTACTATGTGGGCCTTATTAAATTATTTACCGAACTAAATAATCCGATTACGATTTTTTACCAAATATTGGACAATACTAATTAGAACTGTCCGGTCCAATATTATAAGATGTTTGGTTATAAACTTTTAAATTCGAACTTCTTTTTTTCAAAGTTATCTTAATATTATATTGGAATAGAGCAAATGATGAGATATCTTAGTACACTTACTGATTCCAATTACGAACAACTTGATTTAAAGAAACAAATCCACATGAGATGTGATGTCCTTAAAGGTGTAAATAGGGGTCAGGCCTAAGGGGCCTAACTTGTTTGGCACGCCTTGGTACCATGCTGTGCCAGCCCCAGCATGACACAAGAGGCGTGTTGTGCGGGGCCAAGGTTCCCGTCATGGTATGGCATGTCGGCACGTATGCCGGTGGTAATGGTAGGCCGACGAGCCGACCATTACCCCCCATTTGACCGTTGGCCCCAATTTTATTTTATTTAAAAAAAATTATAATTCCCCATATTTACCATTTTACCCTCATTTCACTTTCCTTATAAATATAAATTTCATTTCCAATTTTTTTTACACTCTCTACTATCTCTCAATTCTCATTCTCTCCCTCTACTCTTACTCTCTTTCTAGTCTCTACACACTCTCACTCTCTAATATAATCATTAATTCAATAATTCTCTACTCTCTAATCTATCCACCAAAGTTTTTCTACTCTCATTCTCTCAAGTCTCAACATATCTACTAAAAATTACAAAGGTAAATTCATTTTTATTTAAATTTTAACATTTATGCTTAGTTTTTATATTTATGCTTACTTTTATATTTGTTATTTATGCTTAGTTTTTAAATTTAATATTTATACTTAATGAGTTAATATTTATATCATAGGAAATTGATCCTCCAAATTTGTTGCAAGGTTTGAACATACAGAATGAAAATTTTAAACTCTTCAAGTTCAACAATGGTGTCGACACCCAAGGTCCAGGACAACACGAAAGTGTTACCCATGACACCCAGAGTGCGTTTGGTATGTGGGACAAAACGGAACGGGATGGGACAACTTTCTCTTGTCCCGTGTTTGGCTTGCTATAAGCATGAGACGGGAGATGACAAGGTGGAACAAAAAACCCAAAAACTTGTCCCACCCAAATAGGTTGGCCAGGTTTGTCCTATGCATGGGACAAGTGTCAAAAAGACTATTTTGCCCTCAAAACTTCCAAAATTTACAAAAATATCAACTATAAAATAAATAAAAATTGATTTTCAATTTAGGTTTTCATCTTCATTCGATCATCATCATCCGATCGTCTCCTCTCTACCTCTCACACCTACCAGCCGCAGATCCATCTTCATCGAGGTCGCTTGAACTCACCGTCGACACTATCAATAGCACACCTTGTCTTTTTTCTTCAAAGCCAGGTTCGTGAACTCGGATTTTGTCTTTTGTCTTTTTGTTTTTATGATCTGTCTTGTATGCCTTTTTTGCGCTTGAACCATGCCTTCTTACTTTCTAGTTCGAATGTTGCTATGTTAGTGCTATGTGTTGGCTTTCTTGGCTGTGAATAAAATTTACCTCCTTAAAAAAAAAAAAAAAAATTATGGTTCAAATGTTGTTGAGATCTCTTTTCTAGTTAGAATGTAAGGTAAAAACAGAGGCACGATTTAGGTTGGCCACCTAGATTTAAATTTGATTTTTGCTATTAGTTCATTTATATTTCCTTTGTGTGCGTATATAAGTTTGTTTGTGATTTTGGGGATGTCGATTAAATCTACTGTTTTTGGCCGATGGGTTTGAGGAAGAATGATAGGTGATATCAGTTTTATTTCTTTTAATTTAGTATGTTAATCAATTTGATTTTTTGGATAAAACGTGAGGTAGGTCATGTTCTAGCTAAATTACCTCATGTTTAGCTTTTGTTATTGGGATTTGTCTAGTATGCCTTTTTTGTGCTTGAATCATGCCTTCTTACCATCAATTTCTGGTTCGAATGTTGCTGTGTTAGTGCTCTGTGTTGGCTTTCTTGCCTGTGGATAAAATTTACCTTCTTCAAAAAAAAAAAAATTATGGTTTGTTGTGATCTCTTTTCTTGTTTGAATGTTGTTTGAAATCTTCAATCTCCAAAGATCCAAATTGACATGTAATTAATGTTGTTTACCAGCAAGTTTGAATGTTGTTTACCATAGATTATTTAGGTGGGTAGAAGCAGAGATTTGTGTGGGTTTTTTTTAGTGTTTGAAGTTGCTACAGTTTCATTTGTGCCTTTTGTTTTGCTGTTTTTGTGGGTTTAGGCCTGTGCCTGGGTTGTGGTTGTTTTTGCCTTCTGGTCTTTGGTTATGTTTATCAAAAAATAAAAATAGCTAAACTTTGTGAGAATTTATTTGAGCCACAAAGGGCAAATGAACAAACACAACAGTTGGGCATCAGCAGCCCAACCAAAGATGCAGAATATATATATTTTATATAGTATATAGTTCTTTTTATTTTGTATACAATTCTTTTTATTTATGCTTTTATGGATTTTCTAAAAGTATTCTCATATTGAATAAAACAACATATATTGTAAAATGGATTGATTCTGATTAGTAGAGTTGTGATTTTCTACTATGGATTTAATTTTATGTTTAGACTAAGTGTGCGAAGTTGTATTGTGCTTAGATATTAGGTACTTTATTGAATGTAATTAGCTACAACTGATTTGTTTAAAATTATGACACTCCTTGCATTCTTGATTTAACTTTAGCAAGATACATGGATTAATTTGACTAAATGTATGCTTGTTTTGTTTAATTTGTGAAATTTGAAGCTATAGATGAACGTGGCAATCACTTGATTTTACTCATTAAAGTGTGGAGGCTTTACGTACACATGCTAGTGTGTTTTGCTGCAATTCAAGTTTATTTATTTGAATATGAGAGACGGCGGTCTAAAAGGAGAAATTTAGGTCATAGGACATTTTCTAGATATCAAATTAGGTCAACAGAAATGCAATGTTTCACACGTGCAAGTGATACTAATTGTATATGAGAGTTGCGAATGGATCGAAATGCATTTGCAATTTTGTGTGAGTTGCTAAAAATTTGTGGTGGGTTGTTAGATGATGATAATGTCACCATAGAGGAGCAAGTTGCTACTTTTGTATACATATTAGCACACCATGTCAAAAATAGAAGTATTCAGGTTAGATTCTATAGGTCTAGTGAAACAATTAGTCGATATGTCCATCGAGTTTTGCTTGCTTTGTTGCGTTTGAAAGACGTGTTATTTGTCAAACCAACTCCCGTCCCATATGATTGTACGGACTTGAGGTGGAGATGGTTTAATGTAATCATTGTAACATTACCATTATATACATTACATAATAATTTATATTTTCCATATAAAACATGAGTTGTTTCTTGTTTTTAGGGTTGCCTAGGAGCACTAGATGAAACATACATAGAAATGAATGTACCTGAGTCCGATAAACCAAAGTATTGAACAAGAAAGGGACATATTGCAACCAATGTATTAGGTGTATGCACTCATGATTTGAAGTTTGTATATGTCTTATCTGGTTGAGAGGGCTCAGCGACCGATTCTAGAGTTCTTCGGGATACAATTACTAGACATAATGGATTGAAGGTCTCATTTGGTAAGATAGTATTTTGTATAGATAGTATTTAAAATTACAACAATTTACTCAACTTATTTGCTCAGTGAGAACTAATATGTGTAGTTATTATAGGTAATTACTATTTGGCCGATGCGGGGATATATCAACGGTCAAGGTTTACTTGCACCATATAGAGGTACTAGGTATCATTTACAAGAATGGGAAGACTTTGATCGTGCAACTAGGAATCACGAGAAATATTTTAATATGAAGCACTCACAAGCTAGGAACATTATTGAAAGGTGTTTTGGTCTCTTGAAGAAACGTTGGGATATACTACGTAGTCCTTCTTTCTATCCAATTAGATTTCAAGGGCAAATGATCGTAGCTTGTGCTTTACTGCATAATTTTTATTAGGATGTGTACGTGGATGTTGATCCTGATGAATACACGCCAGTCACATTTGATGAGTTACCAATTGGGGAAGAAATACCAAATGAGTTAGAATCTATTGATGTCGTTGAAGTAAGCGATGAATGGAGTCAATAGAGAGATGATCTAGCCGAAGAGATGTTGACAGTTGGATGTCAAGGAGAACTTAAGAGATTTATGTATTTTTTTTTTTTTTGTTATTGTTAAACTTGAAAGATTTAAGTTTTTTTTTTCGTTATTGTTGAACATTTCTATTGTGTACTGAATGAGAAAGACGAGTTGAATATTTACGTTTTTGTTTTCTATTGTTGATATATACATTAGTTTTCTTTTATGGTATAAACTTTATTAAATATGGTATTAATTTTCTTTTATTTTTTAATACTAAAATATGGTATTTTATCGGTTCATGTAGTTTTTTGAACAAACTTAACAGTTTACAACTTTTTTAGGTAGCCTTATATATATAGGCAAAAAAAGAGGCAACATATTTTTTCTTTAATTTTTGTTAGATGTTAATCAATTTGATTTTTTGGATTAAACATGAGGTAGGTCAAGTTTTAGCTATGTAATCTGTTTAATTGTTCTTATGCTTGTTTTGTTGTACTACGATTTCAAGTTTTTATTTATGCAATACTCAAGATATTTTTAGAATATTAATTAGATTGAATTAACTTTATTAAATGATAGGAAAATTCAATATGTGTGATAGACGTAACTGGACACTTGAAGAAGAGGATGCAATGATTAGCATTCTCGAAGGGATTGTTGCTGATGGTCGTAGATGCAATGCCGATAGTTTTAGATCTGGTACCTATGAGCATGTTGCTTCAAAAATGCGTGAAAAAATTGAAAATATTAACATAATGTCAAAAAATGTTCAAAACAAAATGAAACGACTAAAAGATAAATATTCAGCAGCCTATGATATGCTCAACACGAGTGGGTTTGGTTGAGATGACACTCACAAATGTATTACTATTAATGTTCCTGAAATCCTAGAGGAATAATTGAAGGTTAGTGGTTATATTAATTCTCTTTACATATGTAATCAATTAATAGTTTTATTGTTATAATATATATATAATAATAATAATAATAATTTTATTGTTCTAACATATATTTGTTTGTTGTGATAGAAACATCTCAACAAGAATTATACAGTTGATAAACCATTTCCACACTATGAACGACTGGTAATAGTGTTTGGGAAAGATCGAGCAATAGGCAATATGGCTGAATCTGCAACATATGCTTTAGATCACATGGGATTGGAACATGAAGAGTCGGACACGCTAGTTTCACTCAACCTTTGTTAACTCCGTCAAATGTTGCCTCTGCTTCCTCTGATTCAAATACAGAAGAAACGTCAAAGCGGAAGAGAAAGAGGAATGTCAATTCAACAACAACAGACATCACTAAGGTATTTGAAAAAAGCATGGAAAGGGCATCCGCGGATATTGCTAAGTTGACTGAGGCTATTACGGAAGGGGATGTCATGACCCGTTTAGATGTTGAACTAGAGGGTATGGGTCTTGATCGTATGCAAGTGATATGAGTTGTTATGTATTTTGGAAATAAGTCAAACTATGTGCGCATTTGGAATGGCTTGAATGACTCCTACAAGCCAGATTTCGTGAAGACAATTCTAGAGGAGTGAACATGTTTGATTTTGTGAACATGTTTGAAACTTATATTTTGTTGAAATTATGGACATATTTGAAATTTATATTTTGTTGGAATTGTGAACATATTTGTGTCATGGATTATGTTATTATGTTCGTGAACATTTATATTACATTAACTTTTTTGTTGGATCATGTTATTAAGTATTATGCCAAAAGAAAAGATGTGTGGTTAATTAATTAAAACTTGAAATTGTAGGCCATGAGTATGATTTACATCAATTACTAATTACATGTATCTAAAATTTATTTATCTTTTCCATTATTCACAATTACGAGCATGTAACATTTAATAATAATTTTATTTTTAAAAAAAATTGAGGGAATGACCATAATATTATTATTTGATATTATTATTATTAAAAAAAAATTGAGGGAATGGCCATAATAATATTATTATTTGAAAAAAAAAAAAAAAAAAAACTAACATGTCTTCCAAAAAATTATTAATTAAATTATTTTTCAATTACAATACTATTGTTTTAATTAAATATGATATATAAAAATATTTATTTAATAAAATAAAATAAATACTGACTTATCCAGTCTCATATGTCACTATTATGTGGTAAAAAACGGTGGACAGGACAAGAAGGGCACTCTGATCATTTGAAGCTCTTGTCTCGTCTTGTCTCAGCCATACCAAACGCATAACAGTACAATGAATAGTTCTGTCCCAGGCCTACCAAACACAATACAGAACAACTTGTCATCTCCTATCATGTCCCGTCCCGTCCCGCCTTGTCATGTCCCATGTCCGTGCCAAACGCACCCCTAGGGGACAAGCAGAACCACAACACGTCCAAGAGAGTGCGTTTGGCACGGAGATGAGACAGGACAAGATGAGACGGGACATGATAGGATATGTTTTGTATTTTGTTTGGAAGATCTTGGACATAACTATTAACTGTACTGTTATACATTTGATATAGTTGAGATATGACAGGACAAGAGATTCAAATGACCAGAGTACCCCTATTAATTTTAGAGACTTTAAAGATTAAAAAAAAATGGAAAACAAAATTCTACAACATAATTTCACACTATGTCCTTTTTTTTTGTTGCAATTCCAAAGAAACAAACTGGGTTTATATTTAACACTAATTCGGAAAAGATACCGGTAACAATAGAATCTGCAAACAACATAATTTTAGTAACAAAAAAAGTTTTATGTTCTGCGAAATAATTCATCCCACCTATGAATGTCGTGTCTTCAAAAAATTTCTACCATTATATTTTGTACTCCAATCTTGGCCTAAAATATTGTAACCATAAATTATGCAAAAACAGAAACTCTTCTTAGTACTGTACTATATCCTAGGGTTAAATTTTATGGTTTAGAAACTCTTCTTTATTATATTTCTACTAATTTGAAATTAGATTTTACTAAACAGTTAACTAACTTGCGGAACAAATTATTTGAAGTTTATGCTATTTATGAGTGTAGGTTTGGCGGCATAAACACTCAACCATCATAACAACAGAACAACCACTCGTTGAAGATTAGTTGGAAGCTCCTCTTAAGGTCTGGCTCTTCTAGTCGGAGCTCAACAAGTTATTCATCTCAACCTCCAGCTACTCAAACTCAAAAATGTCGAATTGAACAACTACCTTCAAACTGAGTTCTCTCTATTAGAAACAACCGATGGCATGAAGGAGGACGTCTAGAATTTTGATTTGCTATTATTGTGGAAAAATCATATCAACAGATATCCAGTACTATCACAACTAGCACGTGACGTACTCGTTATCCCTGTGTCCATTGTTTCTTCAGATCAGGCATTCAGCACGAATGAATGTATAATCAAACCTAGAAGAACTTCTTTGACCCTTAAGATGATGGAGGTATTAACATGCCTTCAGGATTATGAGCATGTTTGAAAGAGGATGCATTATGAAATAGAGGATAAAGAAGTAATTATTAATTTCTCCAACCTATAAGTTGATTAGGGTTCCGGCAGTAACCAGTATGAGGGTTGAAGAGTGAAGACACATTTACAATTTTTAATTATACAGGTGATGTACTAGTAATTCAATTGCACTTTTCTTCCCTTACCAAGTTTTTATCACACTAAGTTTTTTTTTTTTTTTTTGGTAAGGTTTTTAATGAGTCAATTATATAATATTGAAATCTGAATCAGTAAATAAAATTCATTTCTTTACCTATATATATATATATATATATATATATTTTCATGTTTTGAACTACATGTTTCAATAGTTTTATTATTTTTGTTAGGATCAAATTAATTATACTCAATCACTCTCATTTTTAGTCTAATTACATTTTAGTTACTATATAGTATATACTAATAATAGCAACAATTGCTTCAAAAAAGATATCAATAATAATAATAATAATAATAATAATAATAATAATAATGGTTACTACTTTTGTGACAATTTCTCACGATGAGTGATTGTCTGATTGATTGTATATTAATAATAATAATTATTATTATTATTATTATTACATTTTTTTGAATTAATTTTTTTAAAAAAATTGTTTTTTAATAGTTGGATTTTTTTATTAAAAAATATATAGGAAGCCCTGCCAACCTAAAATTTAAAAGGCACGACATGACCCATTTCTCGGTCATACCTTGTCGACCCTAATTTACTGCTTTACTTCAATCATACTAATACAAAATAAGTAATGTTTATTTGTCCAAATTTTGTATGATTTAAATGAATGGATTATATTGATGTTACATCATTTGGACACTAAATTTTAGGTAAAGTGGCATTATTGATACAAAATTGAAAGATTTTGGTTTTTATTAAGATATTAAAAAAACATAGGTATTGGATAACCGGTTATCCGGGTGGGTATTTTCGGGTGGATACATGGGGTTTCAATAACCGGGTATAACCCGGACTCAGCCGGGATTTTTGTCATCGCCTGTATAGAGCAGCTCCCTTTGTTTTTCTGACAAATCCAAATCTAATGCAATTCTCATAGTCGAACTCGTGACGCTCGTTTACTCTCCATTGTCCTCCCATCGCTAAAATGCGTTCCAAGGACAGAATTTCCTACTTTTACGACGGTACACTTCTCTCCCTCTCTCTCTCTCTCTCTCTCTCTCTCTCTCTCTCTCTCTCTCTCTCTTTTCTTCTTATATTTTCTTGTTGAATGAATTGAAAACCGGTAATTTAATCTTGCTTCAATTTCCGATTTAGTTCATCCCTAGTCTTAGTGTACGCTGATCATGTTTTGAGTTATATAACCTAATTTCTCTAATTGTTCTTTTCTTTTTTGTACTTTTATTGTAAATGGCTTGGTAGTTCACCTCATAGTGTGTGTAATAACTAGACGTTTATTCAAATTAAGTTGGGTTTCTTGCAATCGTAGATGGGACTTAAAATAATTTATGTGAGAAGGCATTATGTTGCCGTGATCTTGCCGGAGCATGGACCTCACGGTGCTAAAATTATATGACTTTATTTAATTGATCGAATAGATTCTGTATCCTTTTGCTAATATACGATGTGTGATGCAGGAGATGTGGGCAGCGTCTACTTTGGGCCTAACCATCCCATGAAACCACACAGGCTCTGTATGACGCACCATTTGGTTCTTTCATATGAGCTCCACAACAAGATGGAAATTTATGTTGGTTTACTTAGTTTTCCATTTTTAGCTGATTTTCTTTATGAAAGATGCGATATTTTATTTTACTGATGTTTGTTTCACGATGCAGAGGCCCCACAAGGCTTACCCTGTCGAGCTTGCACAATTCCATTCGGCTGACTATGTTGAATTCTTACATCGGATTACTCCTGACACTCAACATTTGTTCTCACATGAATTAGCTAAATGTATGCCCATTTTCCAAAACTTTATTTTGTGTTGTTGCTTGTCTATTTAAGCATTTAATGTCATCGTTCATATCATAAGGCAATTTTTTGCAGGGGTTGTCTTATTTGAAGGTAAAATGGAAATTGTGTAATAAACGAAAAAAAAATTTAACATGTGTTCCCCACTACTCAAAAACAACCACCTCTTTTATTATGTGCCAGAGATAAGTTGTTGGTTTGTTGAAGATTGTGGTGTAAGCAGACTTAAAGGAAATCCATAACTTTGATCTCATATCAGTGGTTTGATGGTTATCATAGAATTGTAGCATGGTCAGCTTAAGAAGTTAACCTGGTGACATGCAATTGAATTTTTCGTTCCCATTCACAACCATTACTTCTTCTTTATTGTCGTTTGTATTTTTAACATTAGCTTAAATGAATTAAAACAAATGATTACTTTGATATAGCATTAGTAATTATAATCTGGTAAGTTTAGTGCTTTTGCTTTTGTATTCATTGGGTCATTATATACTTTGGATTGATTGGTCAGAGTGATTTAAGATATTGCAATCTGTTGAAAATGATGATTCATTGTTGAGTAGATTGTCAATTTAATTGTAGTTTCAGAGCTTGCCCCTATCTTGTCTCATTCTTATTTGAGTTTCTATTTGATTGGATGTTATTTCATTCCTTTTTTGAATTCAGTAGTATGTTTTGGCAGGCATCAAAACTGGAAAATAGCATTGAAATGAATGATGTGCTGTTGATTGGATTTTAGTTTCAACTTTAACTAGTTTCCTTCTTGTTTCCCAGATAATCTTGGAGAAGATTGCCCTGTTTTTGAGAATTTGTTTGAATTTTGTCAAATATATGCAGGAGGAACAATAGGTAATTTAAGGGTTAGTGTTTCTGTTGAACTTGGTTTTATCTTTAGCTTTACCTACTGATTCAAAATTTCCTCACAGATGCTGCAAGGAGATTAAACAATCAAGTCTGTGACATTGCAATAAATTGGGCTGGTGGGTTGCATCATGCCAAGAAGTGTGAGGCATCTGGTTTCTGTTACATCAATGACCTGGTTTTGGGGATCTTGGAGCTTTTGAAGCATCATCCTCGTGTACTGTATATTGATATAGATGTGCATCATGGTGATGGTGTCGAAGAAGCATTTTATTTCACTGACAGGTAGTATAGCATTCTTATTGTATTATAAATATTAACTACAAATGCTTTGTAAAGCTGTGAGAACTTTAATTATGTCCAGAGATCAGGATAGGTACTAATGTACTATCTGTAACTCACTGTAGGCTGATTGTGTTAATTGTTATTTATCATTTGATCAGATAAAACATTTATTTATTGATTGATAAATGAACATGGTTTAAGCTTAATATATGCCATTTTAGCTTTTATGCAGCTACTTGGGATCTTCAGACTGTAGTTTCAAACACAAAATGTTTTGCGTTCATGACCAAACTTGCATTTGAGCTATATTATTCATTTATTCAAACTTATAGCATGTATAAAAAAAAATCCAAAATTTGTGGTTGTTGAACATCTTAAGAATCAACTATTCTGATTATTCCTCATAGTTCTTCTCTATGGAACAAATTTCTTTATGTGATAGTATTTTGCCTTAACTTACAGAATTGATATATGTGATTTATGTGTTTTGGCTGCTGGAGGAAGGCTGATGTGTTATGGAAATGTTTGATGATGACTTTTTATTGGATGATTTGGTCAGTGAGGAATAGAAGGCTATTTGTGGATTTTATAGGACTGTATGTTTCCTTAAGTTATATGATGCATGGGGGGTTTTCTTTTGGTTATGTAATTGTGCTTCTTGTGTAATTTGTTAGTAGTTAGTACTATCCTTGTTTATACATGGTTGGTAGATCTTTGGTTTCTTTCTCATTATTACAAGTTTTGTGTTTCCTATATTAAATGGTGAAGTTAAACATGACAGGGTAATGACTGTTAGTTTTCACAAGTATGGGGATATGTTCTTTCCAGGAACCGGTGATGTCAAGGTAATTTTAATGCCTCCTTTCATTTATCTGCAGTATTTTCACTTTACAATTGTTCCCCTTGTTTGAAAATTGAAATTGAAGCATCAAGATAGAAATAAGAAATATTTTACTCTAAGTTGTTTACTGCAGCTTCAAATTAGAATGTTATTTTTATGTGACCTGCATTTAGTTGCTTTTGAGTTTTCATTGTTAACAATTCTAAGCTACGAAATCGATGTTAATTGATTTATTATTTTATTTATTTTCTACAATGTATTTGTGTTATGAAAATGATATATAAATATCATAATTTCTTGTACTTGTAATAATATTTGAGAAATTCTAGTTGTGTAACATCTTGGTTTTCTGGGGAAGGGTAGGTACTAGGTATATATGCTAGTATGCCGTGTATAAAAAGATGCAAACATAATTGCTGCTACACCAAAAGTTGAAAATGATATTAAACTAGCATATCCTTTGAACGAGCTATCTCTTGACCTTGAACAAGATGCCAGCTTTTCTCACAGGAGATATATAATACTCCACTTGGGTTACAGTGAAAACTCCACTGGGTTGGAATAACTATTTAATGACATATTGTCAGCGTTCAAATAATATCATGGCTGCATTATGTAATTTTGTCCGAAATATTGGTTGTATTCACATCCCAAAGAACCGATGTCACCAAAATCTATTTAGCAGTGGAAGCGCATGTCATATTCTACCCAATTATTTGTGCCGGATCGACAATAGTTCATCTCTTATCTCATAGTCTGAAGTGATAATTTAGCATCTTTCAACATGAATCAATCTATGTTCTCTTTTAATTTTTTTTCTCTATCGAGGTCTTTTTTTGCTTGATATTGTTACTTGGGTTATCTTGCAATTATATAGGAAAAGGTTATAATCAAGAAAAAGGTCCCATTGCTTTGCTATGCTTCAAAAACCTAAATAATCACTCTTCGCCCTTCACAAAAGGCTTGGTTTTGAAAATAAAATAATTTTTTTGAGAGAATTCAACTTTTTGTCATAAACTCATAATCTGCTTTAACTGACTATACTCGACCATATGGATTTTTCCCTTTTTATCTTTTGGCTTCAATATTTATTATAAGTTGTTTTAAATGTGTAAATACTTCTCACTTCTCAATAAAAGTGATGCTGAGTGTTATACTCTTATACTAGTTAATATACTGACTTCTGCTTTCATTGTTTTTGTGATGTGTTATTTTCATGGAAGTTCTATAACACAAGGACCATTGTGACAAAATATTTATTTTCTTAGAATTGTTGCTTGGAAGTATGTTTATAGTTCATCACCAGTTTTGTGTCAAAGTAGAAATTTAAGTGATCTATTGAAATCATTTGAATTGAAGGAAATAGGAGAAAGAGAAGGCAAGTTTTATGCCATAAATGTCCCACTCAAGGATGGAATCGATGACACTAGCTTTAATCGACTTTTCAAGACAGTAAGTTCCAAGCACCTAAGCATGGAAAACTATTGTTCTTTTTTTTTTTTTTTCTGTTCTTTTTTTCCGGCTTAATGGTACCAAAGTGTAAACTTGCTTGTATATACCTCTTTTGTAGATTATCTCCAAGGTTGTTGAAACATATTTACCAGGTGCCATAGTTCTTCAATGTGGGGCAGATTCTCTTGCTGGGGATCGCTTGGGCTGCTTTAACCTCTCAATTGATGGTGCTTATGTCTTTGTAATTAATACTATTTTTCTCCCCTTCAATTATTAAAATGTAGAGTGTGTTTGGTTTCTCATTCTCTTACTTAAATTGTGAATATTTGCTTGATCTTTGACCTAGCTGGCATTAGTTTAGTTGTTGATTTTGATGTTGAAGTTTTCTTTGCGAGGTTCTTTGCAGGGCATGCAGAGTGTGTTCGGTTTGTGAAGAAATTCAATTTGCCGTTACTGGTATGTGTATTTGATCAAGTTGTACCTGCAATTCATTGGTGTCATACATTAATGAAAATAAGAAATCATTCCTGTAGGTTACTGGAGGTGGAGGGTACACAAAAGAAAACGTAGCTCGATGTTGGACTGTTGAAACCGGAGTTCTTTTAGATACAGAACTTCCCAATGGTATGCTTAGATAAATGTTTATATCTCTTAATTTGATGTTTCTTTTGCCAGATATGCTATTGTGCAGTTGAATTTTGTTTTATTCTTTATAGTAACTTGCATGATCTAGGTTCATATGTTATGGGTTTCTGTATAATGATAGTTGTTTTATGGGACGTTGATGTGGAACTTCAGCTGCAAATTTTGGTTTATAATTGTGTATGTTTCGTCTCGAAAGTTATCAGATTTTAGGGTTTTAATGGATTAGGGAAATTTTCTTATTTCTGCTTGAGGGAATTGTACTGGTGTTTCTGAGGCTCTCGTGTCCCAGTGTTTTTGAATTTGTTATATTGTGCAGATGCTGTTGCAGGCTGTAAACAACATTGAAATCTTAATTTATATGAAATGATCTCCTATAAAAAAAAACATATCGGAAAGTGTCCAGATTCATATTGGTTGTGTTGTTTACTTGTTTATGCAACTGCAGCTTATGATTTTCATTCAAGTGCTCTTTTGTAAAATTTGACTACCAGTTCTGCATATAAAAATAATTTATAGATGGAAGGAACTTGTAGCTTTTATGGATTGATCATTCAGACAGTCCCAAGTCAATTATTCCTTTCAAAGTAAGCATGCTACTGGGATGTTCTATAAAAAAAGTCGGAAACTATATGTTAATGATGCTAGCATATATACAAACATATTTTTTCGCCTCAATTAAATTGTTTCATTTTATTCTGACTTGTTTGTTATATTTATTTTTCTGTTCATTTTTATGCTTGATGTTTCTTGCAGAGATCCCAGATAACGAGTATATCAAGTATTTTGCTCCTGAATGTGCATTGAGAATTCCAAGTGGGCACATTGTATGTAATTTCTTTTTCCCTCCCTTTTTTTGGTTTACTTTATACTAAGGAATCATTTTACTAATTGGTCAAATCAGCCAGAATTAAAACATTTTTTAGTTGAGCCAAAAGAGCAAATTTACATGGGTGATTTTGTGAAAACATCTTGATGATTTGCTTTGCATGCTACAATAGCAACTTTGATGTATAGAGACTGCCTCATCATCTTTTATTTCATTTTTTTAGCAGGAGAACTTGAATAGCAAATCATATCTTAGCACGATTAAGATGCAAGTACTGGAAAATCTTCGTTCCATCCAACATGCTCCAAGTGTACAGATGCAAGAGGTGAGCAGTATACAAATGATTACCAAAAATGAAGTATCCAATGACCCAATTGATTTGTAATAGTGGCAGCGTAATGAATGTTATTTTATTTACCATTTTTCTGATCTAATGGCAATAATTTGTGAGATGCAGGTTCCACCTGACTTCTATATTCCTGACTTTGACGAAGATGAGCAGAACCCTGATGAAAGAATAGACCGTAAGTGAAATTCCAGTATATTTGCACCCCGCTGCCTGCACACCAGCACATTTTCAACTTGATTACATGTGAAATTTCCTTTTCAGCATCATAAGTTTTTTTTCTCAGTAGTATAAAATTGCCTTTTCAGAACACACTCAAGACAAACAAATTCAGCGTGATGATGAATATTACGAAGGAGACAATGATAATGACCACATGGACGTTGGTTAAAAGTAAACTGGACCAACTTTTTTTCATCTAGGATAGATTGTATTCAGTATCTGAGGAAATGATGTATTATATTACGTTGTGGCTAAAATATACTATCGAAGGAAAAACTACAGGAGGAGGATTATTAGCTCATTTTTTCTTTTCATCTAGATTCCATCTTATTGTCTATTGCTTTAAACTGCAATGTGCTCAACAGTTTTGTTCCTCACCTACGCAAATGTTGTATGTTCAGAATGTCATCTTGATAAATAACAAATGTTATGTTTGGGATTGTTTTTACTCGAGAAATAATCACTTATTTGAGTGTTTGGTAAACTTTTTAAAAGTATTTATTTTATAATTTGCTCCTCCAATTATTAATTTTGGAGAAGTTAGCCAGGGGTTGTTTTTTGAAGTAGAAAGTAGCTTATTGTTTATCCAATGTCTAAAATACCCTCATTATTTTAATAAAAGACAGTATTACCCTTCTATTTATTATTGATATTTTTTTAATTAATAATATTTTTAAAAAACCGAAAAATTAACAAATTAAATTTTTTTTTTTAAGAATCAGTGGCCACTGTTCGCTGGTGGTGGCCACCACCAACGACGGAGGCCGGAGGATAGCCGGCGACATCGAAGTCTTCAAAGGAAGCCGGTCCTCCTCCGGCAGTGAAGGAGGCAAACTGTTTCACGATTGAAGTCGAGAATCTCGACTGGTTTCGTCGTGTTTCTGTCGCGATTCCATCCTGATTCCATCACATTTCCGGCGTGATTTCGTCGCACTAGAGATATCTTGTTGGTGATGGAGGTTCCTCCTCCATTTTCGCGATGGATCCGGATCGAAATATCGCGACAGCTCTCGATACTTTTGGTTCGACGATGGAGACGATTCGATGTCGACGGCGAGGGATGAAGGATGATGATCTCTCGATGTTGGCGGCGAGCGGGAGGCGGTGGGGGATTTGGATTTGAGTTGCAGAGATTCATTAATGACGATTGAGTTACTTAGTTGACTTAATAGAGTTGACTCAGCAATTTAGAGTTAAGAAAAGAGAGTTGACTCGTAACTTAGTATTAGATAAACGAGTTGACTCAGTAGATTTTTTTTATAAAAAAAATTATATATATATATATATATTCTATATTTCTTTGCTTTATATTTGTATTTTCAATTTTTTTAAAAAAAATAAGTAGTAAAAAACTGTTTAAATAATATACTATATTTCTTATATATATATATATATATATATATATTATATTATATTCTATGCTTTATATTTGTATTTTCAATTTAAAATATATATATATATATTCTATATTTCTTTGCTTTATATTTGTATTTTCAATTTTTTTAAAAAAAATAAGTAGTAAAAAACTGTTTAAATAATATACTATATTTCTTATATATATATATATATATATATATATATATTATATTATATTCTATGCTTTATATTTGTATTTTCAATTTAAAAAAAAAATATATATATATATATATATATATATATATGTAGTAAAAAACTATTTGAATAATATATTACATTTTAACAATTATGTCCATTTTAGTCATTTCTCATAATCAATTAAAGTTTACAAAACACTTTTTCATGTTTTTTTCTTAAGTTGATTATCCATAAAGTCAATTTACTAAACATCTATCGACTTATGTTGTAAATTGATTATTCCTTAAGTTAAGCTAAAAGTAAATTATTTCAAAAGCAAAGCAATTTCAAACATAACCAAAGATCGGTTGAGCATTCCATTTGAAATCTGCAGGTTCAGCCCATGGGAGCTTCTAAACCATTGCAGGGGGTTCTTTTGTCGAGTTGAGTTGTTGAAGCCTCCAACCTTTAATAATTCTCCTATATAAGTTGTTGGTGTGATCTTTGTTTGGTTTTGTTGCTGCTCTATAATGTGAATATGTGACGATCATGTCCATGCTTTGTGTAGGTTAGAAAGGCAAATGATTATGTGATTTGTATACTTGGTTCTATTCAATTTCTTTAAAAGATAGAAAATTGTCATGTTGAGTAATTGAACTTGATTTTGTTATCTGATACCCGTTTTTAAAAAATTATAAACATATCTAGGGTGTTATGAATATTTACTTCTTTTAAACCAAATGAAGTCCTCCTTCGGAGATCACGAGAATGTGAATGATAAAGGAAATATCAAATAATGTTATATAGTGAAATTTATATAGGTGTAATGTGGATTTATGTAAAGTAAAAACACAAAATTTCATACTACGATTTCATATATATTTTCTTTTGAGGGATTTTAGCAAAAATGCCCTATTTGAGGGAATGTATTGCAAATATACCCTCTGAAATTTTTTGTTGGCAAAATTGACCCTAAAAGACTAAAATGTCCTTAATGATACATTCCCTTCGATTAGAGAAATCCTCAGTTCAGTTGCCCTAGCCATCCCGATACCACCCAACCCGAAGCTTCGTCATCACCACCCATGACCGTTGCACCTTGTCAACACAACTTTCGAGGAGTATTTTTGCCATATTTGGAACCGATATAAATACCTCTCTTTAATTTTTAGACCCAACATCAGCCATACGAGGATTCCATACCCAGCAACTTTTCATACTCTTTCATCATCCCTTTTTACATATTCTTGTTATATCATCAACCTCATCCATCATTGGAAGATTTGGAAGCAAGAAGAAGAAGATTTTCAAGACAAGGAAGCTCACATGACTAATATGGGTTTTCTCTAGAACTCTTTTATGATTTTATTTTTTCTATTGACGTGTAACTAACTTTTATCTAGGGAATTGAGATAACCATATTGGACAACTCTATGTAATTAATTAGTCAACTATTTCTAATTCAATTCAGTTTAGTCGCATTTATTGAATTAAAAGCTTTATTCTACTTGCTCATATGATATTGTGACCTCAATTGATGTGGGTTGTGGATTAGTTTATCTATGAGATTGGGGTTTAGATTTCCGTTTGAACCCTAATCATAAGCTTATTAGAGTACTAATATTTAAAAATTATTTAATTTAATTATAGTTTAAGCATATAATAAACGATTCATCAAAAAAATTCCAGGTCATTCCAATCATAATATTAGACTATTTTAGTCACATTCTATGTTACACCAAATAATAGAGAGTGTTTTATTTAATCATATCAAATCCACTCCAATCCTAGTCCAAACAAATCCTATAAAATTGTTCAATTCAATCCAATCTTGTACACCAAACGGGGCCTAAGGAGAGAAGGAAGAATTTAAAGTATTTAAGGTTGATTTGTTAAAGCCATAGTTAGGGTTTATCTATATATTTGCAAATTAAATATTTATCATTGATATTTAATTGTGTTAAATAGGTTGGCGGGTTAGAAAGGGTTCAACCCAAACACGATGTGTTTACTTAACAGGTTTAACATGCTAACCCATTAGTGATTCGAAACAAATAGAATCTAACCAAAACCCATAAATATCGTGTTATGTCACCAGGTCTTGGCCCATATTGCCACCCCTAGTTTTGAAGGATTATTTGTGTAAGAAAATGATTTTCATACTGTAATTGCAATTACACTTAAAATTAGATCATGTCAAAGCAATTTTCCCTGTTCATTTTATTCGGATTACTCTTTTAAATTTCTCAATCAATAAATCTTTAATTATTTTTCTAATGTAAAATTAAGAGATAATTACACCGGTGACTAACGAATTGACGACATACTATCAAAATGGTCATTGGATTGGAAAGTTATTCCAAATTGGCCATTTTTGACGAACTTTGTGACACTAATGACAATTCCATCTAATTCCATCAAATTCCATCCAATGAGTAGCATTTTGGTAAATAAGAGGATGACATTAATTTACTTTAGATTTTTTTTTTAAATCAATTTTTTCTTTCATTTTTTGAAACGAATAATTATATTTAGTGTGTATATATGTATAGCATATCTCATATATATATATGATAGATTAATGCTACAAAATCTAAAAAATCTAAAAAACAAAGAAGAGACACGTGTATTGATCTAAACCATTTCTTTTGTTTTTTGAAAATAATAATTATATTTAATGTGTGTAAATATATATATATATATACACACACTAAATATAATTATTCTTTTCAAAAAAAGAAAAAATTGATTTCCAAAAAACATCTAAAATAAATTAATATCATCAATTTATTTATCAAAATGTCACTCATTAAAAAAAAATTGACTTCTAAAAAACATCTAAAATAAATTAATGGCATCACCTTATTTACCACAATGCCACTCATTTGATAGAATTGGATGGAATTGGATGAAATGGTCATTAGTGTCACAAGGTTCGCCAAAAATGTCCATTTTGGAACAACTTTCCAATTCAGTGGCCATTTTGATAGTGTATCATCAATTCAATGGTCACCGGGGTAATTATCCCTAAAATTAAACTCCTTTTTCTTTTTCCATCCATTTCATTTCATTTCATTTTCAAGGCTCTATTTCACACGGTACGACATTTGGCAAGTAAGAATAATTCATTCACCATCCTCCACGTGTACTCTCTGGGCCCACATATTCATGCCATAAACCCAAAAATAGAATCGCATGCTTTAGTAGCTTGAAGTTGCAGAGAGGTTTTTAAAAGTTTTACGGCTCACTCTCTCTATTTTTTACAGTCGAAAATAAACATATCAAAACAATCCTTCTCTCCAGAACAAGCAAAATCACACTTCAACAACCTCTCTCTCTCTCTCTCTCTCTCTCTCTCTCTCTCTCTCTCTCTCTCAAAACGCTAAATTGACGCTCTCGCTCTCTGGCGTTGTCTTTCGTCTTCTCTCTAAAAACGTAAAATTATAGGTTAGGTATTTCAACCTTTTCAACTGTAAAAAAGGTTTATTATTATTATTATTTTAATATTTATGTGTTTTTTAAATAGTAGTAGTTAGATGCTCTGTTTGGTTTCTAGAAACTGTAGTAAAATGTCATCGAGAGTTTTTTGTTGATATTTGGTAGATTTGATGAAAAATGGTTAATGGTTATTGTTACGGTTGGTTTTGGTGTTTTTTGTGGTGATGGTGTGGTTTTTCTCTTTGCTGTAGTTTTCTTGGCAACCAAATATGGGGCTTTGGTGGTGCTCTGTTTAGTTGTTGAGAATTGTAGTAAAATGATAATAGAAGTAAATCTGAGAATATGTGTTGTTTAAGTTTATGTTTTCATTTTTTTTTTTAAATATTTGTTACATTTGGATAATAAAAGGTAAAGCATTATTGTTACAGTTGATGTCAATGTTTTGGTTGTTGAGTGTTGAGATTTTTCATGTTTTTGTTTTGGTATTTCTATTCACCGCCGCTCCTTAGTTTGGTTATTGAGAAAGTGTAGTTCAACTTAAAACATAGGTATATATGTAAATGTTTCCATTTTTTATTATGTTTTTTTTTTTTTTATTGAATGAGGTAAATGATTCTTATTGCCTTTATGCGTTAGTGTTTTTGTAGTGAGTGATGATAGTGTTGGTTTTCTCTTTGTTGAAGTTTTCTCCACAACCAAACAGAGGGCTTTGAGTGTTTTGCTAAAGTTAAAGGAATTTGTGCGTTTTTGTTTTTCGATATATGGTATATTGGATGTCAAATGGTTAATTATTACTGTTACGTGATTTTGGTGTATTTTGTGGTAAGTGTTTTTAATGTAGTGGAAGCTTCTACAAGAAAGACTCACACGGAAAATTGATCACAACCTTCTTAATATCTGTTGATTCTCAAATAATACCGAAAATTAAGGCATTAAAATCTTGTTGATTCCCTCATAATACCAAGAACAATGGACAAAAGAAAGAAAATGTCTCTATTTGAAAAAACAAAACTCATAATCTGATCATCTGATTTCCAATGAAGGAAATACAAGCCTATTTATATGCCAAACACAATGACAAATACATGTATCAACAATAAATAAAACTTTTAAGTTCTCCAAGTTCACTCCTAGAATCCCTCTAAATTCATTTTATAATTCCTAGGTTCATTTACTAAAATTAACTAAATAGTTTTGAAAACAATGAACCTATATAAATAGATGCCTGTATTCTAATTATTGTTCTTAATATCTCCCGCATCATTCTCTCCAGTCTGGAGAAAATTCGTCCTCGAATTTTAACAACTTTGAGGAACAAATAAGTTGGAGATGTCGTTGAATGATGAAATATGGCAACACTGTAGAAATAATCCTCAAAAATTGAGTTCCTCTCATGCTGCTCGTTTTAGAACAAATCTTCATTAAAAATTGGTGGCTTATTGAAATCAACGATAACAGGTTCTATCACATATTCCTCATCTAAAGTTGGTGGCTTATCGAAATCAACGATAACCGGGTCCGACACATAGTCGTCATCGAAAAATAATGAATAGTATGAGGAAATTTTGTTTTGGGGATTCATGAGAATTTGATTTTTTTTTTTTTTAGGGAAAAATATGGAAGGTGAATATCTAATGGAGAAGTAGTTTGTTATGGTTTGTGGATCGATGAGCCTAGCACAACGGTAGACTCGATGGCTCTGATACCAACTGATGTAGTGGAAGCTTCTATAAGAAAGATTCACGCGGAAAATTGATCACAACCTTCTTAATTTCCGTTGATCTCAAAGAATACCGAAAATTAAAGCATCAAAGTCTTGTTGATTCCCTCAGAATACCAAGAACAATGGACAGAAGACAAAAAATCTCTCTATTTGAAAAAAAAAAAAAAAAAAAAAAAAACCTCATAATATGATCATCTGATTGTTAGGTTTTGACTCGTATTCTTGAATGAACTGAATGTTAACCAAACGAGACTCAATTGATGTAAATCTTCATGAAGACGTGGAATACGTTTGAAAGTAAAATTAGGTGTTTGAGGGAAGAAATGAAGACGAAAGCAGAAGAAGATGAAAATCACTCTCCCTACCGATATGGCTTTAATAATGGTTGTAGGAGCAGTCGAAGCAATGTTCGCAAAGATTGAAGGACCGTTGTGCCTTGTGATGTGGATTGCACAACGGTAATGACAGTAGTGGCATCTAAAGGTTTTCGCTGTGGGAAACGATGTACTGCAAACAGCGGTACTCATAGCAGTTCGACGAAAATTTGTGCGAATCAAGAAGTCTTCGATGGAAAAGGAAAAAGGGTTTGTCTTCATGTGGAACAAGAAAGCCTTGTGCTTGAAGGAAGAGGATTTCTCTTTACAAGAAGACTTGTCATAAATAGGAAATAATATTTATGTGGAACAAGTAAGCCTTGTATGTGTAGGAGATGGATTTCCTTGTTAGTTCCTAACTCCCTGTAATTCGTATAAATAAAACCTTATAATTATGTTATTTGTGTGTGGAGCAAAAGAATACCATGTAACATCTGAAAGAGTGTGGTGAGATCCGGGGAGACCCATAGGGAATATCCGGAGAGGGATCCAAGGGAATATCGGTGGATCAAGTTAGAGATCCGTGGGTAATATTCATGGGAGACCTAGAGGATATTAGGGAGGTACTCTGTAAGGATCTTGTGAGTGTGGTTTGGGATTGAGGTGAGAGAGAGAATCATAGAATATATGGTTGTAACAATTTATCATATAGTGGAACTTCTCTGTCGTCCTAATAGTTCGTGGTTTTTTACCCAATTTGGGTTTTCCACGTATATCTTATATTATGATTGTTTATTTTCTCTCATATATTTCTTCTGCTATATTGACGTTATTAATTGCTATGGGTTATGGGCGAGTATTAGGCACGACGTTTCCACGTTCATCGGTTCAGAATCCCCAACACTGATTTACAATGGAGGAAATACAAGCATATTTATAGGTCAAACACAATGACAAATACATGTATCAATAATAAATAAAATTTTAAAGTTCTCCAGGTTCACTCCTAGAATCTCTAAATTCATTTTATAATTCCTAGGTTCATTTACTAAAATTAACTAAATAGTTTTGAAAACAATGAACCTATATAAATAGATGCATGTATTCTAATTATTGTTCTTAATATCCCCTACATCATTCTCTCTAGTGTGGAAAAAATTCGTCCTCGAATTTTGACAGCTTTGAGGAACAAATAAGTTAGAGATGTCGTTGAATAATGAAACACGACAACATCGTAGAAATAATCCTCAAAAATTGAGTCTCTCTCATGCTGCTCATTCTGGAACAAATTTTCATCGAAAATCGATGGCTTATTGAAATCGACGATAATAGGTTCCGTCACATATTCCTCATCGAAAATTGGCGGCTTATCGAAGTCAACAATAATCGAGTGTTAGGTCGATAAATGTTGATATTTGAGACCCCTAGTTCCTATGTTTTATGTTATGTTCTTGAATATAATTGAATGTTTTAATGTGTTTGTTGAGATTGTGTAGAAGATAGCTCTTGAAGTGAGTTTGATGACAAAAAGGTGATTTTTAGTGAAGTTTGGAAAAATGCTTTCGCAGTACATCCAACTTGTAAAGACTATGTCTTCCTCCTCAGATCAAACCAGATTGAGATCTACATGTTTTTGGAAAGCCCTGAAAGTCTAGTTTCCGGTGCATCTTACGGTTTGTCGATACGAGTTTTCTAGAGGAAGTTATGACCGATTTAGTAACCGAAGGTCAGAGTTGGAAAAGCCTACCACGGGCCAGACCACCGAACATGCACATTGTCTGGGCAGCGGTAAATAGCAGAGGAACACCATTTTTATACCGCCGGTCGTGCACGTGCACACGGAGTGACCCGGGCAATGGTAATTACATGTTTTTGGAAGATTTTCACTCCGAATTGACCCAAATTCGTCTCAAAGCTTCCCATATCAAATCCTAATGACTTTAAGAGATCAAGACATGTTTGGGAAACTTTCTAAACTCAAATTAGGAAAGGATTTTCATTCCTTATTTAACTCTACTTTTCTACTTGATAGGTCTCCTACATCAAAGCAATTTGGGAATCTACAAGAGGTATCACCTATAAATACCAAGAGCTTCTTCAAGAACCGGGTCAGAAATTCATTACTCAAGATTGAAGACCGAAGACATTTCATAGTTTTATTTTCTCTCTTCTTCTACCTTTCTTTAGTTTTAATGTCTTTAATTGTTTTCATAGTGATGATGTGTAACTAAACTTCTCATAGTAAAGGCTAACTTGAAGCCCTAGACATGATTTCGATTTCATAGACATATTGTTTTAATGAAGTATTATTTTTCTTACATGATGAATTCAATTTCCCCATAAGAATTGTCTTTCTTTTATTATGTTTCTTTGATTGATCACCTTAGGAGCATGATTTTAGGATTTATGTTGCAAGGATACAAGCCGAACACCATACGGATCTATCTTTGGTTGTAACAATTAATTGAAATAAAGTCCGATTAAGAAAAATTGTTTCATGAATTACCTAAAATAAATACCATGTTTTAGGGTTCATATGATATTCATATTCTCTTTGTTCTTAATGGATTCCTATTATTAAATCTAGTAAATGCCTATACTAGGTTATAATTTGGAGTACACGTATTTATGTAGATGTCATGCAACTTACATACTTACTAAGAGAGAATCTATATGACTCGAGTGGGATGTCAACACCTTGTTGTGAATATCTTTATCATGTTTGATATCTTTAACTCCATTATTTTCTGTGAATAGGATGAATGTTTAGTGGTGGATAGAAAGCTCTAGCTAGCTTCTCTTTATTGATTTTTCTAAGTATATTTTTCTGCTGCACTTTTTATTTAAGTTTAATTCAAATTCTTAGTTTTTAATAACCAATTCAAAACCCCTCATTTGTGTGTGTGAGTTGTGTTTTATTCACGTTATTTGAGAGTCATAAAGTGTCTTAATTTAGTGTTTTCAAATTCATAACTTCCGTATGTAATTAATTCTTTGTGGGAACGATCCTTACTTACCAATTGTGCTATCGTTTACGATTTGTGCACTTACAAGGTTTTTATTATTTTTGTTTGTTCTTTTGCAACCAACATCGAGTACAACACATAGTTGTCATCGAAAAACAATGAATGGTAGGAGGAAATATTGTTTTGAGGATTCATGAGAATTTTATTTTATTTTTTATTTTTTTTAGGGAAAAATATGGAATGTGAATATCTAATGGAGAAGTAGTTTGTTATGGTTTGTGGATCGATGAGCCTAGCACAATGATAGACTCAATGGTTCTGATACCAACCGATGTAGTGGAAGCTTCTATAAGGAAGACTCACGAAAAATTGATCATAACCTTCTTAATATCCATTGATTCTCAAAGAATACTGGAAATTAAGGCATCAAAATCTTGTTGATTCCCTCAGAATACCAAGAACAATGGACATAAGAGAGAAAATCTCTATATTTGAAAAGAAAAAAAAAACTCATAATCTGATCATCTGATTTCCAATGAAAGTAATACAAGTCTATTTATAGGCCAAACACAATGACAAATACATGTATCAATAATAAATAAAACTTTTAAGTTCTCCATGTTCATTCCTAGAATCTCTAAATTCATTTATAATTCCTAGGTTCATTTACTAAAATTAACTAAATAGTTTTGAAAACAATGAACCCATATAAATAGATGCATGTATTATAATTATTGTTCTTAATATCTCTTGCATCATGGTTTGTGGATCGATGAGCCTAGCATAATGGTAGACTCGATGGCTCTTATACCAAATGATGTAATGGAAGCTTCTATAAGAAAGACTCACACGGAAAATTGATTACAACCTTCTTAATATCTCCTACATTAGTTTTGGTTTTTCTCTTTGCTGAAGTTTTCTTGACGACCAAACGGGGCTTTGAGTGTTATTTTTGTGCTTGTTTGTTGAGAAAGTGAAGTTAAAGGAATGTGTGTGTTGTTTTTGTCGTTATATGGTATATTAAATGACAAATGGTTAATTATTACTATTACGGTTGATATGGAGTATTTTGTGTTGATAGTTGTGGTTTTTTTCTTGCTGAAGTTTTCTCGGCAACCAAGCTTGGGCTTTGAGTGTTGTTGTTGTGCTTGTTTGTTGAGAAAGTGAAGTTAAAGGAATGTGTTTGTATTTTAGTCAATATATGGTATATTGGATGACAAATGGTTAATGATTACTACTACGGTTGATTTTGGTGTATTTGATGGTAAGTGTTGTGGTTTTTCTCTTTTCTGAAGTTTTCTAGGCAGCCAAACTAGGGGCTTTGAGTGTTGTTGCTCTGCTTGTTTGTTGAGAAAGTGAAGTTAAAAGAAATGTGTTTCCCTTGTTATTTTTCTTGTTTTGTTTTTATCTACGGTGGCTCTAAATGCCACCCAAAAAAAGTTCTAGCACCCAATTTTCTCATTAAACCCATATAAAAAATTTAAAATTTTAGGTTTTACTTTACAAACCCTTATTATACCAAAATTGACCCTAATTAAATACTGAAATTATGCTGATACATCTTGTATTCCTCAACTCTCTGCATCCATCAAATCAAATTTTTACCAGGTTGCTGTGTGTAGTTTCCTTTCATTATACCAGGTTGATGTGTAGTTTTTCTCTTTGGAAGAAAATTTCCTTAAAAAAAACACCCAAATTTATGGTTTATTCAAAAGTACAAATTTGAGCAAATAATTGGTTCTAATATTTGAGCTTATGACAAATTTATATCTTGTTTACATATGCTCCGTTTGATTTTTTGTCTGAAGACTGAATAGTGCTAAATGTTACTGAAAACTGAATAGTGACTGAAAACTGAAAACTGAAAAACATGTTTAATTTTCTTCACTGAAAATCGAATATAAGTGATAAGTTATTTGTTTTTTTAAAGTTACAAATACATGAAAATACCAAAATGCCATTTAAAAAAAAATACCTGAAAATAAATATTTTTACATCTATCCCCTTCTAATTATTATTTGATATATATATTTACATTTTAATATATTAATGACAACTATAACAAGTAATTTAACAATTCTAAAACAAAATTATTTAGTTATTAATAATATTTCAAATTTATACATATAATTTAACAAAACTTTTTGTTTAGCTATATTACAAAAGGAATCTTAGTTTTTTTTTTTTTTGAACGTACGAGATCAAGTACGTTGATCTTATTGAACAATATATCATTTTCCTTTGAAGTAATATATATATTTTTATCGTAATGATTGCATGATATGCTCAAATGAAAATAAAGTTATTATCGAACATTGGAATTAATTGACTATAAACACAATTGAATTGCATTATATGTTATGAAGTTGTAATAATCCTACTATGATGTAATTTTGTACAAAGAAGTCCACTTATGTAATATTTTTTACAATTTTTTCTCCTATTATGTTGAAGTTATATTTTTTTTGTTGGTGGGGAACTAAGGACTCAATAGAATTACCCTACGCAAGTATGAAATCACTCAAAAACTGTATTCCAATGGAGTTTATATAAATAATTAAAAAAAAATCAAAACTATATTCCAATGGAGTTTTTTGTGTTTTAAAGCAACTATGTTTTGTAATGCTAAAGGTTTTTTACTATGATAAGAAAACATATATATATATATATATATATATATATTAATACAGTTGGATTTTAGATGGAAGATCAAATTGGAAATAATTAAATTAGTGAGGATAGTTTTAGAAGTAAAAAATTGTTTTAAAATCCGGTGCTTTTTTTGCTAAGTGAAAAGTGAAAAAATAAATTACTTTTATAAACAAATGATTTTATAAGTACTTTAAGTGATTTTATCACTTAAAAAATCAAACAAAACATTTGAATGAAGCACATTAAGGGGTTGTTTGTTTTTTTGTTTGAAGACTGAATAGTCCTAAATCTGAATGACATGTTTTTTTTTTTTCTCACATTTGAATGTACTGTCAACATGTTTATTTTTTAAAACTAAAACCGTCTAAAAAGAAGTAATTTTACATATATACCCATGTTAAACAATTATGCATATAATATAGAATAAAAACAATCCAAAAATAATAATTATATATGAACACATATGATAATTATCTTCTTCCATTACAAGCAAACTTTATTTTTATTAAGAAAGGAAAAGACTTTTTTTTTTTTCAAAAAATAAAAATGGCAGTAGGAAAACTCCTGTAAAACACTCTAAAAAAATAATATATAAATACATCACCATAATATCATAATAAAGTATTGATATTAAACACCAATATAAGAAGTGATTAGGGTTCTTTTTTTATTTTTAAAGCTATTTAAAATAAGCAATATATTAAAGTAAAGATTTCTATACAATATATAATTATTATGAAATTTGAGATATGTTATATATGGAGGATAGTATCAGAAGAAAAGATTTTTGATTGCATTTAATGCAATTAAGTTATTTACAATTAAGTGAAAAGTCATGATTTTTTACTTTTTATTTTAAGTTTTTTTTATTTTTTTTTATTTTTTTTTTTGTTGGTATTTTTAAGTTGTTTGACTACTTAAAAAACACAAACAAAACAACTTAATAATTATGATTTAGACCCATTAAGTTTTAAGTGGAAAAAACAAGCGACCCTTAAATGTCATTAAGTTTTAAGTGGAAAAACAGGATCTTAGTTGAACACTTTTATTAGGCTAATAAATATTGTTTACAGCTTTCTTCCAAAGTTTCTTCCATTAGACTCTAAATTGTTTTGTTTATAGTCTTATATCTTAGAAATACATCTTGGTATTTTTTCCCCTTAAAAAATCATCAATTTTGATTCAATGACTAAAAACACATGATTCAAAAGCCCATATTTTGACAAAGAGAGTGAAGAAGATATGGTTGAAACATCTGCTCTATCAAAATACAATTGTATTATATGATGTTACGGTGAATATGTGAATCTATTCCTTTTAAATATATATATATATATATATAATAATTTATGAGAAGAAGATGGTCATGGGTGTATCTCACAGGCGTGTAGAGAGTAATTTGTTTGTGAATTAGACTATTAAGACTTTTTTAAATGTAGTCTAGGGATATTTTAGTAATATCATTTTTTTAATTAAAAAGTGGGTGTAGGGAGGACTTTCTTGTGTGGCAATAGAACCACCCTTTTATCTAACGTGCTACTGATGTTTTATTTTATGCTTTCGATATATTTTTTTCTCATGTATTTTACTGTTTTCTATCAATATTTTGTTTGTTTAGTTTTGTAATTTTTGTTTACTATTTATGTATTTTTCCTTTTTAATTTTATTCTTATTAGTTTTATAACTTTATTTTTTTTTCTTTATTGTGTTTTTGTAGTTATGGAGAAACTTAGCAAGGGTATTCTCACATTCCCCAACTCTAAATTGATCTCTTTCTTGATCTCTTTCTTTTATTATTATTATTATTATTATTATATTATTATTATTATTATTCTGATTTTTTTTTTTTTCCTTGAATTTTTAGACTTGAAAGTTAATCTTGAATCTATATCCGAAAAGAAACTCCCTGAACTTGCTAAGATGCTAGTTTCTTCCTCACAAGAGCCGCAACAAATTATTGAGGATGCAGTGTCGACCTTAGAAGAAGTCATCAGAAAGGAAAACGAGAAACATGATATGAAGGCGAGGGATGAAAAGCAAGCATTGGTAATTTATTCTTACCATTTATTTGAGACATACTTTGCATAATTTTTTACTAATTTAATTTTGATTTGACTCAGATTCTACAACAAATTTTGACGAAGCATGTGCGCACAACTATGTTGAATCATACACAAACACAAAAGGTAGTTCTTTTGTCATTTAAAAAATGGTTATGCATTTAAGTTGATTAGTTCTGATAGTTTTCACTTCTGACCTAATTACAGGAAGAAAAGAAAAGTCTCTGCCAAAAACTAGATAGAAAACATCAGCTAGAGTACGGTTTTACAGTAGGAAAATTACAGGGCAATAATTTGGGACTTTCGGAAGGGCTTAAAAAGAAGGAGGAAGAGCTTGAGATGATTAAAACATTGATTAATAAAGGTATATATGTATCATGATAGTACGGAACATACATATGATGTTAATTCTATAGATAGATCTGATGCATGAATTAGTATAAAGTGCAAGACTTGTTCTCATATCATTAATTGCCTTTAAGCATATGCTTCATAAAGTTTAATTGTTTGAAACGCATCCAATAATCAATCAACTTGAGGACAATTAGCATGCATGAAATGATTAATGATTGGCAGTAAGAGTTTGTATTAAACAGGTTAGGCCAACTTTTTTGGTTTCAAGATCCTGTCATGGATGCTGTAGATCATATGGTGGATGTGTGAGCTTCAATGATTCTTTTTTTATTACATTTTTTAGAAGCTAACATGATTTTTACTTATATGTTAAATAAATCTTAAATCTTAAACGATAATCAATAATTGAAACTCTGTGATATTATAGATAGATTTTATCTTAAATCTTTCTCACAACTTTTTAATTTACATAAGCACGAGTAGTGCCTGACTACTTCATCTTAGTGATAGTGATACACCCATACTTGACTTTGAACATATTTCTCATAGCAAAAAAACTAACTAGAATTATTTTATTAGTAAACATACCCATATCCATCATATTTCTCAGTAGACAAACAGAAGTTTTCCTCACTATTAAGGTTTGTATAATAACTAGGGTTTTTGTTTAACTTCGAATAAAAATTAGATCTAAATTGGATAAAATAATTCATGTTAATTTTGTATATTTTAATATTACTAAGAAAATATAAATTATTTATTAGGATATTGACGAAATCGAGAAAGAAGTTGGTCTGCAAACCTACCAAAGTAAGCCAGCAGAGGCAGCTGAAGTTGAGAGAGCTCTGAAAGCTTCTGAGGACGAAACCGTAAAGAAGGTAAAGGGGAAGCAGATAGTAGATTGGACTGAGTAGTCACGAGAATCACAGATGGGACTGGTTTGTGTTTAGTGGATTAGGATTGTGTGTTGTGCCTAATTTTATTTAACAAACAGATTCAAGTCGTTAAGATTAAAATATAGGATCTTTGGAGAAAGCGACCGAAATATTGAATCATGTTACTCACTTTTATTATTTAAAAAAAAATATATATTCATATTGAATATTACGTCTCTGTTCGTCTCAGGTTTATAAAAAATCAGAAGACTACATGCAACTGAGAATGTATAAGGAGTCGATCATATCTCTGAGGAGGCAGCATCTTGGACGATCCTAAGGGAAAGAAAGTAGTTGACGGCTCCAACTATCCAAGTAGTGCATGGACACCCCAGCTAGCACACGTCTTTAATTAGTTTAATTTTGTTATTTCTTTTCAAGTTTTGAACTGATTTGCAGTTGTTTTTACTTTATATTCTTGTACTTTAATTTGATACTTGATTGGATTGTTATTTTGGATATATTTGTTATTTTGGATATATTATTAATAAATATTTATGGATATTTAAATAAAAAAGAAAATTTAATTATTCAGAAAATTAAATTCATATTTTTATTATTATTAAACCATTATTTCAATTTTAAATTTCCAAATTTTATTTTAAAATTTTGGTCAGATAGGTATTTAGGTCATATTATTATATTGTTTCTAGTTTGATGCAATTATCTATATAATCAAGGGAACTTACTGCAATTTGTCATGACAGAAAAATTGATGGCGTTAGGATTTGGACAATTTCAAAGAGTTCAGGGGGTTTAATGACCCTTTTAAGAATTCGGAGAGCAAATGAGCAATACACGTATAATTCAGGCGTTATTCGTGCCATTAAGTCATTTATTTAATATATTTTTAAATAAATAAATCCAGTTCTTAGGAGGTGATATCGATGCATGGTAAAATCATATGTTCATGGTGTACGGATATTGACACTCATAAATATGAAAAGCACACTTATATTTATAAGAACAGTCTAAAATTTAAAATTTAAACATTACTATAAACACTCATCTTAATGACAATAGTACCATTATTTAAATGAATGTTTTTCATTTTAATACAATTTATTTATAAACCCTCTTAAGTTATTAACACACCCAATTGCACAAATGATAAATTTTTAAGTTCTCCAGACTTGAAAACACAGTTTAGAAAATTCTTAAATTCTTAAAGTGCAGTAGCTTTAGGCTCAATGGACTGGAAGAGGTTTGAAATTAATAATTCATATAGTGGCTCTACAAGTCAAAAAATAACCCGTTATACTCCTAAAATTAGATTCATACTGAAGAGAAAGTGTAAAAGGTATCACCACCTCATAGAAAATGATCTAGGGATAATTCCAAGTAGTAAAATACAAGCAGTTACAACACAAATAATGTGTGATCTAGACGATATGAAGTTGAACTTCCTTCAGGTGGGAATATTAATGCACTACTTGAGGTTGGTCATCTAGGTGGCATTCGTCATTACTTGCAAATATTAGTTTAACATTACCGGTGGCAATATATATATATATATATATATATTCGGTCTGGGATAGATAAATATTGTAAAAAAAAAAAAAAAAAGCATATTTTCTGTGTTTGGTCATTTTTATGTTTTTGAATTATTGTAGGAAGAAAAAAAGGGCCCTAATTGCAACTCATAGAAAAGAAATTGAGGACACAATAGAGATCACCTGTGAGGTAAGTTGGATTCCATCTTTTTATTGGTTGACCTTATATATTTAGTTGGTTAAGTTTTAGAGTTATTATTTTATTTGATTGGGTTTAGTTAAGCTATTCTTGCCAATAGTACTGTTATCCTTTTTTTAAATTAAAAAAAAAAAAAAAAAATTTACTTCTCACTTTTGTTTATTGATAAAGTCATAATAAAATAAATAAATAAATACGTACCTTTGAGAATTCTTTTTCCATTACTTTGTTATATAATAATATGAGATTTGATACTTGAAATAGAATTAGGGATTAATTAGGGTTTAGTTTTTTATTTTTGTTTTAATAAAGTGATATAGTTAAAGATATAGGTGCACATAGTATTTGGTTCAGGAAAATGTTTGGGTACTGACCGGTCAGTACCCAAGATACTGACCTACAAATGGTGTGTTGGCATGTAACATTTTTTCTTTCACTTTTTACATTTATCTCTTTATATTCTTTTAAAATAGACCACGTGTCAACTTCCTATTAGTGTGGTAATACCTTATGTATTGACTAATCATTACATAAACATTGTTTTTTGGTTTATTTTTAATTAAATTAATTTGTTCTCATCGGTAAATTCCTCTTGATGAACCCATATCTAAAAAATTATAAACATATCTAGGATGTTATGGATATTTACTTCTTTTAAACCCAACGAAGTCCTTTGGAGATCACGAGAATGTGAATGATAAAAGAAATATTGAATGATGTTATACTTGTGAAATTTATATAAGAGTTATGCGTATTTTATGTAAAGTAAAAACACAAAATTTCATACTACAATTTCATATATATTTTCTTTTAAGGGATTTTAGCAAAACTACCCCTATTTGAGGGAATGAATTGCAAATATACCATCTGAAATTTTTTGTTGGCAAAATTGACCCTAACACTATATTTGGTAGGAGGGAGGGAAAGTATGAGGGATGGATAAAGTAAGAGAGAGAGAGAGAGAGAGAGTAGGAGGGATGGAGAGGATAATATCTATCCCTCATGTTGTTTGGTATTGAATAGAGAGTTGAATGGAAGGATTTGTATTAAATTTATAAAATTACTATATTACCCATAAAAAATTAGAGAGCAATGCAAAATTAGAGGACATTATGGTCATTTCCCTCCCATTTTGTTCTCCCTCCTCTCATCTCCCATATTTGGGAGGATCCAAAATTGTGGGCCCGGATGGATTCCACCTCCTTCCTCTTATCCTCTCCTCATCTCCTTCCTCTCATCCCTCCAACCAAACAAAGGAGGGATTTGATCTCTCCCTCCAACCCTCTCCCTCTATGTATTTCTCCCTCCAACCAAATAAAAGACTAAAATGTCCTTAATGATACATTCCCTTCAATTGGAGAAATCCCCAGATCAGTTGCCCTAGCCATCCCAATACCACCCAAACAGAAGCTTCATCGTCAAGCTGCTTCATCACCGTCGCGCAAAGTCGTTGCCGTCCGTTCGAGATATGACTGTCGCGCTACACGGCTAACATCTTTGACGAAACGAGGATGAAATAGCCAACATCGTCACCGCGTCGCTTCCTTCGTCGTCCTTTCATCTGCTTCTGGCAGTAGTCCCGCTGCACCATCGAACTGGTTACCATGTCGCTACACCCCTAACACCACTGAATTAGTCCTCACTTCATGAAGCACATTTTGGTGCTTCAAGTATAAGGCTACCTGAAGCTCTGAAAATGTGTTTTAGGTCATGGGTCCCCCCCCCCCACAAAAAAAAAAAAAAATCACAAAAAAAAAAAAAAATCAAAAATCAAAATCAAAATCAAAATATTAGATATTTTACCCCCTGACCGTTAGAAAGTCCATCAGTCAACTTCTTTGACCGTCAAAAAATCAATTAAAAGACATTATTACCCTTAAATACATTAGTTATACCTCCTAATGACACCACTAATTGATTTTAAAGAAAAAAAATCAGAAATAAAAAAAACTAAACTAATAAAAGTATTTATAAAAAACATAATTGAAAATAAAAAATTATAAATTTAATTAAACTTTAATAAAAAGAAATTCGGTATTTCAATAAAAAAAATATATTAATGTTTTTTACATTATTTTTACATTAATTAAATTTTTTAATTATTTTTACATTTCACTCTTTATATTAATGTTTTGTAAATGAAATTTTTATTTTTTTCATTTCATTCTTTATATTAATGTTTTTAAAATAAATTATTCAATATTTCAAAAATATATATTAATGTTTTTTACATTATTTTTACATTAATTAATTTTTTTTGATTATTTTTACATTTCATTCTTTATATTAATTTTTTTAAATGAAATTTTCATTCTTAGATTTTATTCTTTATATTAATGTTTTTTAAATAAATTTTTATTTGTACATTTAATTCTTTATATTTATTTTTGTTTAAATAATTTTTTTTATTAAAGTTTAATTAAATTTTATAATTTTTGTTTTAAGAAAATACTTTTGTTAGTTTAATTTTTTTTTCTTTAAAAATAATTAGTGGTGTCATTAAGGGGCATAACTAATGTATTTAAGGGTAATAATGTCTTTTAATTGATTTTTTGACAGTCAAAGATGTTGACTAACGGACTTTCTAACGGTCAGGGGGTAAAATGTCTAATATTTTGGTTTTTAGGGGGAAAAATGACCATTATAGAAACTAGAAAGAGTAAAATGTCTAATATTTTAATTTTCAGAAAGAAAATAGTCATTACAGAAACTAGAGGGAGTAAAATGTCTAATATTTTAGTTTTCAAAGGGAAATAGTCATTACAGAAATTAGAAGGGACAAAGTGTCTAATATGCCAAACTACAGGGGGAAAAATGATTATATCCCTCGGATCAGGGGCATCATAAAGTTCTAAAATTTTCGGGCCAATTTTGACCTGAAGCATAATTTCAAAGCTTCAGGTAGGGGCATCTTGAATCTTTGAATTTTTCCCTTGATCCGAAGAATATTTTAAAAGTATCAGGTTGGGGGCATCTCGAAGCTCTGAACTTTTCGAGTCATGGGTGACCCAATAATAGGGCCCGAAACATGTAAATCTTACGATCCAAACAAAACGCACTCCAAGCCTTTCCAAAACCCTAAATATTTGTATTTATAAAAATAAAAATAATAAAAAAAATAAAAAACTAAATATTATTTTGTCATAGACGGAAAAAAATTAAAACCCGACTTGAATATAAAGTGGATGGCCCACTAATCACTTGAAGAAGATGAAGATAGTTAGATAGATAGATGTTGAACCTTCTCTTCACTGTCATCGTCTGATAAATTGAACTTTACTGGACAGATACGTGACGATGAAGAGGTAAGCGATCTATCCCCTCATGTTTTGACTACTTGACTTCATCTACTAATTAACTGCTTATTTATTTCACTCGTGACATCTCAAAGATATGAACTTTTTAATTCTTTGTTTGGTTGTTGCTTGAGACAACTTTCGAAAGGATAGATGAATCATAGTTGTTTACTGTCTGTGTTTGTGTTGTGCCACTGAATGAATTGTCATCAAAAAGTTTGACTCATGGTTTTGTGTTCTTTGCTTAGGTTGTTCAACTAGATTGGGAGGTCATCCATAGAGGTTCCAGTTGAAGAATTTTTATAGGATTTCATTTCTATTAGGCCAATGGCTACTTCGGAGGCTGTTCTACAGGTTTTCTCAGTGGCTTCGTCTCGCCCTTATTGCTTTGATGCGTGTGTCAACAGTTTAAATTCAGTTATTTCCCTTAAATTTCATGTAAACTATAAGAAGAATAAAGGGATTGGATGCATAGGGTTGCATAATGGTTTAAGGAACCGCTTTAGTGTACGTGCGTTTCATGGTGTGGATGGTTACTCCCATGGAAAGATTAGTAGTAATAGGCGGAATTCTATGAGTTGCAAATGCCGAAGAGCTGAAAGTATCGATGGTTTGACTGCAGATGATGGAAGACAAATATCATCTCCTGTTAATGGTGTATCTAGTGTGCAAAATGTTCAAGATTTTGAGTTGGATAAACAATTGAATAACAAAAATGGAGATTTCACTGCGGATAAGGTAGATGTGGTCGGAGCAGCTAATGATACAGTTCATAAGGTTCATGCAAAATCAGTTGAGGACGAAGCATGGGATCTACTAAGAGAGTCCATTGTTTACTATTGTGGGAATCCAGTTGGAACCATAGCTGCTAACGACCCAAATGATTCTGGCATTCTAAACTACGATCAGGTCTTTATACGTGATTTCATACCTTCTGGGATAGCTTTCCTTTTGAAGGGTGAATATGATATTGTACGGAATTTTATCCTTCACACCCTTCAGTTGCAGGTATGCACATCTCTTGTTTAGTTGTCCAGATAACCATTAGTCACAGACTCACAGTTGCTTGGTTCGTTTATATGAGTATCATCTTTCAGATATGAGCGTCTATTGTTGCCTTTGATTTTCCATATCCACAAAATTTGTTCTAAGGCTGCAGCTTTCTCCAATGACAACCATCAAATCTTATGTTAATTGCCTTGTCATAATGTAAAATGCCTTTGCCTACCTAATTTTTCTGAATGTCCAAAATTAAGGAAGGATTAATCTTTTATTATCCAATTCTGAATCCATTCTTATTATTCGTATTGGTGATGTTTGAATATACATTTACAACTTGATATGCTTGATATGCTTCTTCAATTATCCTAAATTTCTTGGTTTTCAAGGGGTTCACTTTACAATTTTACTTGAATTATCTGTTGATTTGTTATTGATCCGGTTAGAAAGTGGATTTGCGTGGACGGTGAGCTGGTAGTGGATTTAATGTGTCCTACTAGTAAAGAATTGGGAACTATTGAAACATGTAGGAAATTAGAACTTAGATGATGACCCTTCAATGATCAAGTCAACAAGTTATGTTTTGTCGTTTCTAGGAGAAAACTTAGGGGAAATGACTATAAAGCTTAACATTCTCGTTAGAATTCTTTGGAGCTATTCTATATGACTAGGGTTTTTCTCTAGTGGCTAGATCTCATTCTCATGAAGAACAGTCTGATATTTATACTCAAGAGAATCTGGAAAATCATTTTTCCTTAGGAAGAGTATTCTAACTAAGGTGGAAGCTCTTGATTGGAGGGAAAAACAAGTCACCTCCTATCCAAGAATAATCTCCAAATTCTTCAAGTATAAAAGACTTGCCTCTTCTTCAGAAGCGAAAACTCTAGCCGTTGTAGCCTAGTTTCGGAACATTTCTATGATTGCATTGAGCTCTGGAGTCATTTTCCCTTAAGTTTTCTCCTAAGTCCTAACAACAACAAATTGCAACTCGCGGACTTAAGCATCACAAAATTTGCATATGAGGGAACTCTAGCGACCGCTTGACTGGTTATCGGCGTTTTTGGATGACCATTCTATGTGTTTCCAGCAATTCCTATCTCTTCAATAGTAGGATACAATGATACATGGAATCCACTGCCACTCACCATCCATGCGAGTCCTGTCTCTGAGAGATGCAAGTTGCATGCTGTCTTCAAATTCATATTGATGCTTCACAGATCCTATGACCTGAAAGTTTATGGAAGCGTGCATTTCACTTGTTACTGTCCAGTACATTATTTTTGTTCAACGACTAACACTCAATTGCAATGATAGAGCTGGGAGAAAACCATGGATTGCTATAGTCCTGGTCAAGGACTGATGCCAGCCAGTTTCAAGGTGCGTACTGTTCCCCTTGATGGTGATGATTCTGCTACTGAAGAGGTTTTAGATCCTGACTTTGGTGAAGCTGCAATTGGCCGTGTTGCACCCGTCGATTCTGGTAAGAATAATTGCCATACACATCTGGTTAATTGTTTTTTTCTTGTAAGGAATTCTCTTTAAAACTTCTGATTGTACCTCCAGGATTGTGGTGGATTATATTGCTACGAGCATATGGAAAATGCACCGGGGATCTTACAGTGCAAGAGAGAGTTGATGTACAAACTGGGATTAAAATGATTTTGAAGCTGTGCCTTGCAGATGGCTTTGATATGTTTCCAACTTTATTGGTTACAGATGGTTCATGCATGATAGATCGTCGCATGGGAATTCATGGCCATCCTCTAGAGATTCAGGTTAACAACTTTCCTTTAATAATGATCATTTGCTCTTTTTTGTGGTGTTTCTTGGTTCTTTTCTATTATCTTTTCCTCTTCTTCCTAGAAAGATAATCATGCGCATTGCTTTTGAACGTCATATTGAGCAACCCTCTAGTGCTTGTGTTGTTTCTTGTGTTTTATTTTTCTTGTAATTCTCAGAAGAAAGTTACCACACCTTATCATTTGTTCTAGAAACATAGCGTCGTAAGTTCTTGAATGGTCTTGTGTTAATCTAGAAGTACTTCTATGTGGAATTCTGATCAGATTTCTACTTACTAGTATGAATTCTACCCCAGCTGTATGTGCCACTTTTTTTTTACCCTTTTTATGTGCTAAATTTCTCAGATTCTGATCGTTTACAATTAGACACACTGTACAATGTTCCAAGTGTTAGATTTGGAGCATGATGGCTAGCTACTCGTGATTCTAAAAGGCAGTTAGAAATTATGTTCTTATATTTAGAGGTAGATTGCGGGACATGATGATGGAAACCTTTCTTCCATTGAAAAAGTAATGGCATGAGTTTTCTGAAATTCTTGTGCCTTCTTGTAGGCACTTTTCTATTCGGCATTACTATCTGCACGTGAGATGCTTGCTCCGGAGGATGGATCAGCTGACCTTATTAGAGCTCTTAATAATCGTCTAGTTGCATTGTCATTCCACATCAGGGAATATTACTGGATTGACATGAAAAAAATCAATGAGATCTATCGTTACAAGACAGAAGAATACTCATATGACGCAGTTAATAAGTTCAATATTTACCCAGATCAGATTCCTCCATGGTTGGTGGAGTTTATGCCCAATAGAGGAGGCTATTTAATTGGAAATCTGCAGCCAGCTCACATGGATTTCCGTTTCTTTTCTCTCGGAAACTTATGGTCTATTGTAAGCAGTCTTGCAACACCGGATCAATCACATGCCATATTGGATCTTGTTGAAGCAAAATGGGCAGAATTAGTAGCAGATATGCCGTTCAAAATATGTTATCCTGCTCTTGAAGGCCAGGAATGGCGAATTATTACGGGCAGTGATCCCAAGAACACGTATGTGTTTATTTCCATCACTTTGACTGCTTTAGTAAATTTATGACTACATTTAATTCCTAGTTGCTGCCACTTACTTTTGACTGTATATCTTGTTGCAGTCCTTGGTCTTATCACAATGGAGGCTCTTGGCCAACTTTGCTTTGGCAGGTTTGTATGGTATTTATGAATTTCGTTAAAGATTTATTGCCTGTAACGAAAACCATTGCATCTTTTTATTACTAGTTTTTGGTATTGCTACTATTATATCAATGTTGTTGGTGAGGTTTTGATCTTATTTCACTACTTAATCTGCTGCACTTATGATAAACAGTATAATACTGACATTATCAGTGGCATTGTCTCAGCTGACTGTGGCAAGCATAAAGATGAATAGATCAGAGATTGCTGAAAAAGCTATTGAACTTGCAGAGAGACGTATAGCTCGAGACAAGTGGCCAGAATATTATGATACCAAGCGAGGAAGATTTATCGGAAAACAGGCTAGGCTGTTTCAAACTTGGTCAATTGCAGGATATCTTGTAGCAAAGCTCCTCCTGGCCAACCCCAGTGCAGCGAAGATCCTTGTAAATGAAGAAGACTCAGAGCTTCAAAATGCCTTTTCTTACATGATCAGTGCCAATCCACGGAGGAAACGTGGTCGTAAGCAAACCTTCATAGTGTGAGTTATATAGACTACGAGGCATTAAGGTTTAAGTTTAGCTTTTTTTTACATAATCTCGCACCATTCGTAATTAGAGGAGAGATGGTTACTTGACATTGGAAAGAAAAGTTAACGTCATTGTTTTAATACCATACACATACTGCATACAGCAGTAAAATATTTTCTCCTGGGTATTCAGTTTCAATAAAATTGATAGAGCTTCAATATAGTCTTAAAATATGATGAAGCTTCATAGTATTGTCCTTACTTCTTTTGCTCTTCCATGATTCATGACCAAATCAATATATCCCAACAGTTATTACAAATACAACTCAATTTTGGCTGTTTCGATTTTAAACCGGAATGATCGAATTTTCCGAAACTTGGGTTCGGTCAAACAGCCTTTGGTTAGGTTTCAAAATTGTGTTATAACACGGACTAATAAAACTAGTTTGATCAGGTTATGGGCAACAAAAATGACAAAATCATTAATACCTACAATTTATTACAAACAGAAACCAAAATTTAGGGTTCCGACAGATTTGGTTTCAAACCGAAATGATCGAATTCACCAAAACTTGGGTTTGGTCGGTCAACTTTCGATTGGGTTAGGAAAAACAGTTCTAACTTGACTAGAAAAACACAAGTTTGATCAATCTATAAGCAACAAAAAAATTGACAAAATCGATCATTTCCAACTGTTATTACAAATAGAACTCAATTTTGGTGGTTTCAGCTTCAAAACGAAATGATCGAATTCGTCCTAAATTCTGTCACCAACCCAAAATACAGGAGAAAGCATTATTGTGTCATGTCACCAGCTTATTCAACAATTGCCAACCCTAATTGCAATGCAATGTTGGTTTTCTATACGTAACTGTGTCCATGAAGTCATCTTGAGCAATGTAAAGCTTACCGGAAAAATATATATATATATATATATATATATACATTGAAGTCACCATGAATTCCAACTTTGATTCAAATTTTATCAAGATACAAAATGATGATCAAATTACAATTTTAATATTTTATGGCAGCCGTACGAGGAATACAATGCGCCAACTTGAGAATCGCACAAATACTAAAACATTAACTGAGCAAGGACAAATATTCTGCTCATCAATCTTAAGTTATGGTATACCTAATTTCAACCAGAAGTCAGGAATTGAAAATGCTACCGTTCTCCGCCACAATGCTGTCCAACAATGACTCGCAAGCATCTTCAAGTAAATCTAACACCTGCCATGGAAAGAGATGATAGCTTGAGGATCTGCAAAACCCGAATACTAGTAATGGCATAAGAATATGATGGGAATGCAACTCAATTTTGTTTTTGGCTCAATCCGGAAGTTTATGAAATCGATACAAGCAAAGATATTGATTATAAAATATAAAATGCTGATATGATTACAAAAAAAAAAAAATTCGTGAATCATGAACGCATCTATAAGCAAAGAACAGCTGATGTCTCGGATATATAAACTAGAAGTAAACGCATCTTCAGTGACATTAGGAAAAATCATTAGATTATGAGGGAGTTCCTGTACCAAGGATCATTAGGATTAAGAACAGCTGATGTCTCGGATGGCCTCCATGGAAGAGAAAATAACTTTTTTAAAGAAGATTGAAATTCTACAACTTGTTAAGTTACCTAAAGACAAGAAAGTCATTGATAGCAAACGGGTAATACCAAGAATAATGATAAACACAGTTCACATGACGGGAGGTACATAACCTCAATGCATGTTTTCTAAAGGTAACCTCTTTAAAAAAAATTCGGTTTAGCTATTAGAATAAACGAACCATTTGACATCACAGCTCACAGGTGCCATCATCAATTCACCATGTCTCAAATAATTAGAATACTAATACAGTTCTCACAAACATTATAACGATATCATCTTAATCGATATGAAAGCTGCATGCCCGTTAATTCATGTAAAGTTTCATCTCCTAACGATGCACGAAAAAGAACTCAGCAAACTAATTTCATTTCACCTTTCGTATGCTAACCGATACACATATATTACCTTCTCAAAACCTTGTGGTCCACCATAGTATGGATCGGGGACTTCCGTTTCATCATGCTTCTTACAGTAAGAGCACATTAATTTAACCTGTATGATTATAAACCTGTTAGATCACAAATTTGATACTCCTTCAATCACAGTTTACCAACATCTACCATGTATTACTGCTAAAAGCTAACCTTTTTATGTGCATCTTCAGGGAGTGTCTCCCTGAATTTCCATCTATTAAAAGCAACCATTATATCATCTACACACAGCAAAAAAAAAAATAACAAAGAACCATCCAAATCAATTCAAAGTAGAATAATCTACAATCATGAAAATCAATTTCAATAAAGTGAATAAGTGATACTTCTGTTTTGCTTGTCCATAGCAAGAATAAGATCAAAATCTTTAAAATCAGATGCCCTAATCGGTCTCGAAAGAGATGTTATTTCAATTCCACGCCTCTTAGAGGCCGCTCTCATTCTTGGGTCTGCCAAATTCCCCTTCAACAACAACAACAAGAACCATGAAACAACTATACATACAGTATATGAATACAAATGTAAAGAAAGAAGAAAAAAAAAAACCTCATGGTAACCAATGGTGCCAGCAGAGTCAATGTTGAATTTAGAGTCAAGGCCTCTTTTAGTAACAATATCTCTAAAGACACCCTCTGCAGCTGGGCTCCTACAGATGTTGCCTAAGCACACGAACAGAACAGACAAGGGTTTGGTGGTGGCGGTCTCTGTAGATTCTGCAGAAGCAGCCATTGATGCTTTTACCAAGGACCCAAATGAAGAAGTATTATTATGAGAAAGAATTAGAACAGATTTTGAGGTTTGGAGAGATGGGTTGTGTTGGTGGGTTGGATGAGGAACAAGTGTAAGAAATGGCGATGTGAGGGCGTAGTGGCAGATTGGTAAATTTGTGAGAGTTGATACTCTGGTCGTACAAGTGTTGAGTGATGCCATTGGGAGTTTGTATTGAACCAAATAGTATGCTTCATTTGAAACTATGGTTTCTGCTAAGAGTCAGTGGACATTGGATAGAATTTTGATTGTGGATCGGGCTGGTGCTCGGGTTTGGTTTGGTTTTTGTTTTATTTAAATATTACTGTTTTAATTAAAATAAATTTAGGGTTTGATATATCGATGATGAGAGCAAACCATTGAACCAACCACATCTTGTCATATATAGGTTTGGTTAAAATCGGATAAATCTCACCCACATTTGTAAATGCTTGATTCAAGCTATCTTACAATATTTGATTTTGAAATTAGGTTACAAACGTTACGTTGGATTAAGATTCTCTCATGTACTTTTTTTTTTTCCTTAGCTTTGCATTAGATGTTGACACCTAAACATTGTTATGTAATTTTTCCAATTAAGGAAATTACATGGAGAATTTAGAAGGAGAATAGAAAAAGAAGCTCTTAGAAATAAGAAAATAAACAAAAGGAGGATATTTGGTTACTTAATAATTCAATTATTCATTGAATTCAAAATGAGCCATTTTATAGGCTTACAAAAGACAACACAGTCTGATAACAAATATCTACTCTTAATAAACTAAGCATCCATTAACAATAAACTTAACATCCACCGGCACAAAACAGGGAGCACCGACAACACTTATTAAAAACAACATAACGAAACATTGAGAAAACATAAGGTAAGTGGTGGTGCCCACTTATGCACATCAAATATAAATGAAAATACATGGTGAAGATTTATTGGTTTCTTTTTCTCTCATGCGAATGGATATTTCATTTATAAATGAGATGATCCTAATCCATGCCTAATTGACGCTTTTTATAAAGACTTTGACTTGAGATTTGGAGAGATATATGACAAGAGCCCATGGCATCATTGCGTGGACGAAAGACTTACCATTGAACCGCCTCAACTTTTGTCTGTCTAATCCCATTTAGGTGCTTGAATTTGAGAATCAAATGATGTAATCTAATACTAATCTAATACTAAGTTAGGCAGGTCATTTGCAAAAGTGTATTTTGGACGTAGATTACTACTCTAGTATATATATAAATATATATATATATATATATATATGATATATCATGCTAAATTAAATTGCCGCCAATTTCTTTCTGAATTACATTTACACTATATGCTATGTATCAGTTACAACAAAGGATGAAAGATATCTTCTTTTTTTTTGGAGAGGAAAAAGTAAAGCAAACATCTTCTTCTATGTATAGTGCAGCAACTTTTAAGCTAAAACATCTCAAACTCCACATGCTCATCTGTACCCTGCAACTCTTCACACTTGATGCTCCCCTGTTTCTGTAAAGCCATTCCCGGTGGACCAATTACGGCATCATAAGACTTAGGCAGCTCCGGTGGTACTGCACATCGTATGAGTGCCCAATTAAGGCCTTCGAAGAAAGGGTGCTGTTTGATCTCTGCAGCTCCTTTAACGGATCCTAGTCGATTGTTAGGTTCCTTCACTAATAGACCTCTGATTAAGTCTCTTGCATGAAAACTAACTGTTGGGTTAACAGGAAACCTAAGGCTCTGTGATACCACATTGGATAGCGTTTCCTCATTTCCTGATCCCTTGAAGGGGGTCCTGCCGTATAATAGCTCGAATAGAAAGATTCCAAATGTCCACCAATCAACTGCACTCCCATGACCCTCACCCTTGACGATTTCTGGAGCCAGGTATTCATGTGTTCCAACAAAGGAATTCGATCTGGCGCTGGTTGGTTCCACTACAATCTGTGGCAGTGGGCTGATCTGAGCAGCTAGGTCTGATTTTATCTTCCGAGATTTAGCAGCAACGGACAGAAGTCTAGGAGTGAAGCATGAAACTTGCCAAGATGGATGGAGACAAAAAGGTTCAATGCAGCTAGACTCGGTGCACGGACTTGAAGCCTTTTTAGGGGGCTCCACAACAGGTGAAGATGATTTAAGCAACATTGGATTAACAGCACATCTGAGTGACAAATCAAAATCTGTGAGCATAATGTGACCGTCTTCTCGAACCAGGATGTTTTCTGGTTTTAAATCTCGATAAACAACTCCAAGCATGTGCAGGTACTCCAATGCAAGGAGGACCTCAGCAACATAAAACCTGAAATATGATGAAACCGGATTACATGAAGATCAAAATGGACCAGGGATCATCAAATCCTCTTAAATTCTTACAAATCATATGTGATAAAGTTTAATCCTATTTATGTGTACCAAGCTGTAGTTCTGACCATGTTAGCCAACTCAATCTATATTCTGAATGACCAATAAAAATTCTCAAACAATGCATCTAATGTACACTTAACATTTAGCTATAATCCAGGAACTGCATTGAAATAAATGTCTGCCATACATTGAGTCCGTTTAGCCTTATATAACAGCTTTAATTTGGCGGCAAGCTAGGACGTAGAAACATGTAATGAAAAGGTCACTTCGGACCCAAAAACAGAAGTGCTTGTCAAGACAAGAGAGAGTTTATATGCATAGATAAATAATGAAACAACTGAAATAAGATATATGGCAGGCACGTAATATGGGTGCATCCCATCAAAAGTCTCAGATTGTTGTACTGCACATGCAAAAGTAAAGCAGAACTCCACAACAGATGCATACCTGGCTGCTTGTTCAGAGAAACTTCTGTTGGGTTGCCTCTGCCTCAGCACATGCAAATCTCCACCAGGACAATACTCCATAACCAAGCCTGAGAATTTTTCTGTTGTGAAATGAGCAAATAGCGTAGGGAGAAAAGGATGATCCAACATTTGCATTATCTCTCTCTCAGTTTGAGCCCTAGGCATTTTCTTCCTGCCCACCAAAAAATCATTGTCCATCACTTTCAAAGCAAACAAGCAATTCGCACCGGTTAGCTCAGCAAGATATACAGTCCCAATGTCCCCACATCCAAGCTTCCTGAGCAGCTTAAAATGCCTCAAACCTATGCATCCATGCTGCTTCTGAACACTGCGAATGGCTTCCCACCTCAAGTCCTTTGACATGTGGGGCCTATAGCCACCACGACTAGACCCACTAAGAGTGCTATCCTCACTAATGCTGGTGCTACTACTATAATCACCAATGCTACTTTTAGAGCTCTGAGAGAATTCTCCCTTTTCTCTTGATCTTGATCTCTCATCAGCTTTCGTCACTGCAGCTTTATTTCTGTTACCACAATGCAAACTGAAACCTACTTTGCTTGAACTTGTCGTCTCCGCAACACTTGAGTTAACTTCAATGCTCGTATTTGTGCTGCTGGAAGCTGGAGAACCTTTCAAATTTTCTTTCCTTTCATTCTTGTTCACAGTACAGTCACGTTTATGGCTGTCCAAATAACTCGTACTAGGACCCAGATCGTTATTAGCACTTCTATCACATTGAGTGGAACTGATGGAGGCAGAAGTTGGATCCTGCTTTACTTTTTTCTTGATAAAGCTCTTGCCCCGGAAGACCGGTTTGATTAGACGTGGACTATTGTTACCACATTTGCTCACACTACAACCAGCACTGGAAGTAGACAGAGAAGATCCAGGATGCAATTTGTCTTTTTTCTCCTTTTGTACCGCTGGAGTCTCGACTGGAACCTCAAATGAAGGAGCTACAGTTTCCACCTCTTGGATTTCCCCACAAGTAACAGCAAAAGATGAAGAATCTTTAGAATTTAGCTTTTGAAGCTCTGCCTTCGATGTATCTTTCTCAGATTCTGTTACCAAAGGAACAACCTGATCCAATGAAGGCAATTTGTTCATCGTCACCTTTGGTGTCATTGCATTCTCCAAGGGATGGTGTGCAGCTTGGTTCAAAATCTCTGTCTTGGGCACTTGTAGGGACTCAGGCATCTTCTCGGAAGAATTTGACTTGATGTTTTCTGGTACAAGAGTGATTTCAACCAGGTTCTCTTTGCCTTCATTAAGGGGGAGCCCAGATCCACTGGTCTCAGCCACCACAGCCCTGTACAGCCGTTTGATAGTTCCCGCTTCTGAGGACCTTGAAGAACTAGAAGGCTTTGATAACCGCTTCATAGCAGCCGTCTCTGCAGCCTGAGAGATACATAATCCTCTCAGAGCTTGCTTCAAACTCACAGGCTCTGAAATTCCTATCCCTGAGGCTTGAGATGAACCAACTCTAATAGGCCTTTTCATAGCACTCTTTCGTAAAGCTTCCAGACCCCTAGCTGAAGTTCTAACATCGATTGCCTCAAAAAGACGATTAATGTCATCCTCTATAGAATACTTATTTCCTGATTTTGGCACACTGCGTCGTTTGGCTTTGTCATCTATTTTCAATTCATAATCTAATTCTTCAGTCGATTCAACTATTTCACAGGTATTACGTACTGTATCCATTTTTGTTAAATTCAAACACACACTAAAAGAGAGGAAATATGACTGTGCAAATTCAGACTAACCCATTTCTGAAGAAACATCTCGGAGATAGAGAAAAACAGAATACAAAGAGAATGCTGCGTATCCAGAGAAGTTCTCTTCGATCATACTGATTCCCAAATTTGAATGACCCTTTAATATCACTTCACTAATTTCAAAACGAAGCATTCCAATCCTGCCACATTTACTGAATTTCAGATAATTACAAGCAATGCGAAATAACTATCTTATTAACAGAAGTACTAACTCAATCAATCATAATGTTGTAAAGCACAATGTACATGGCATTCATTCATTCATTCCTTACAAAGCTCTTTTTCTACAAAATTTAAGGTTAAACTTTGCTCTCTACTAATTATTGAAATTATGTAATATATCAAATACACCTATGACTATGAATCAACATCATGATCTTTCGAAAATATATAGATAATCAAACAGACGTCGTAAAAACATTTAGTTCTATTCTATTCCATATAGGATTTTATCTACAACATGTGGGCAAGTGATCAATAAAACCATCATGTCCAACAAATTTGGACACCAAATGACAAGAAAAGCTTCAACCTTTATCTACTTGATTTATAAATGAAGAGGTCCACAAGAACAAGTTAATTATGCTTTTCTATTTAGTATCCATATTAAAAGTTACTTCAAATTTTAATTATTTTATTTCTGTATACTAACAAACTTAATGAAAATCTCTGTCTCTGTGCAAATGGAAATATTATATACTATATTCGAACAATACACATCCAAGATCCTCCAGATTTTGCACATTGACCATGCCAGTCAAAGAGAAAGAGCAAATATCTATGGAAATACCATCCAGATCTTTCAAAACAAAAGGTATTACTCAAATAAAAAATTTAAAAAAATAAATAATTTGATCTTAAATCAGCTAAAAGTTATGATCAAACAAAGCAACATTTAATTCACATCAGTTCAAGAATTACGTATGCATTTAAATACTTCATTCTATGATTTATAAACAGCTGTCATATTGGATCAAGTTCAAAATATATATTTAAAAAATAAAAAATAAATTAAAAAAAAAAAACAGAATAATGTTATTTAATTTCAAATGAACACATCTACTGAACTCTAATACTGATCATCAATTACACAAACACAAGGCAATAAACTCTTTCACTGGCAAGTAAAACCTAAGAGAGAAAAAAAAAAAGATATATTTTTTATTTAATTATACAAATATTAAAATCAATCAAAAATTGTTAAAACAAAAACCCATAAACAAAATTATGCAGAATCACAAAAGCTATCAAGTACCTTAGATCAAAACCAAATTTAAAATATTAAAAAAAAAAAAAAAGTGAGTAAAGAAAGAAACACCAGCTAAACGGAAGAAAAAACCAGAAAGCATTTTTAAAGTGAAATTTAGAGAAAAAGCGAAAAGGGTATACCTGAAACAGGATGAGAGATGGAAGCAGACAATGTTGTTTTTGAAGAAAAAGAAAAAGAAAAATTCAAAAGAGAGGTTGAGTTTTTAGGGTTTAGGGCACGAGAGAGATGGGTTGAGGAGTGAATGAAGAAAGAGAAAAAAAAAAAAAAGGAATGCAAATCACGAGAAGTACGAGTATGAGAGTATGAGGAGTAGACTGGTAATACTAGTCTAGTGTTTGTGTTTCTTTTTTCCTCTCTGAAATGGCGGAAAAACTATAATAAGAAGAAGAAACCGCTTTACATTTACAACAATAATAATATTATTATACATTTTTGTCTTCTTCAAAGTTCAAACAAAGTAGTAGTAACGTAGTACTAAGTACACAACTACACCATTCACTCTCTCTCGAAATACAGACACGTTCCTCTACCGACTCCTATTAATAGTCATATACTCAATATACTGTAAGTCTGTAATCACTTTTCTTTTAAAACTAATAATTCTTCTACCCTTCGATTTTTATTTATTTTTAAAATAAAATTCAAAATTTTGACTTCAATTTATGATATTAAGATGATTAAGATAGGATATCGATAACTCATATACTACATCATTTTAGTATGATTTTGGACACTCTTAACATTATCGTGTATTCTTTTTTTTTTCTCTTTTTTCCTTCTCTCAATTCCATGGACAATTTCATAGATACCATCCAAAACTTGAAAAAAAGATGTGTTAGCCCATATGAAATCAAATTGTTTATAGTCTTCTAGGAATCGAAAGTACCAATCTACCCATCTATCATATTTTTCCCATGAGTACAAACCAAAAGAGAGAAAGATATATAACCATTGAGAAAAGGGGAAGAATTGGTCGGATAATAAGATTTTGATGTCATAAAAGACTAAGGGGTCGTTTGTTTTTATTGTCAGATAATAAGATTAAGTTTAATTTATTGTAAAAAAAAAAATTCAAATTAATTTGCATGTTGTTCACGTTTTCAATGTATATAATTGAGGAAACCATTATTGTTTTTTTTTTTTTTGGCTTCCTAGATCATATGTATCAGAAACTAAATAAATAAAAAGATTATTGAATTTTTTTTTTTAAAATAGGTTCTTTAATTATTTACACTAGTATCTATGTGAAGTGATTAGAGTTTTTTTTTTTAAAAAAAAAAAAACCGTTTAAAATAAGAAATATATTAAAAGAAAGAATCATACATCATATCAAATTATGATAAATTTAGAATATATTTTCTTTGGAATGATAGACTTGGAAGATAATATTTTAATTATAATACAGTGATTTGAAATTAAGTTAAAAGTCAGGATTTCTTACTTTATTTTTTAAGTTGTTTTTTAATATTTTAAGTTGTTTGACTACTTAAAAAATTAAAAAAAAAAATTAAAAAAAAGTTCAATTCAAATCCATTAAGTTTTAAGTGGAAAAAAATAAACAACCCCTAAGTCATTGTTAGAATCTAAAGATAGAAGATAAAGTCAATGCAGAGACAATTCTATAGAGTTGCTACTACATTTGTCAAACTCCCTCTTCCCGGCTCTTACTCTCTTCTCTGGTCTCTCACATCTTCTTCTCAAAAACTACGTGAGATCATGTAGGAAGGTAACAGATTCTAAGCAAAATCGTCATGTAGCAAGATTTCACATAAATTTGAACAGAGCTATGAAATCACCTATATCAAACGAAATCGATTATCGATACTCAAATAAACAACCCCTAAGTCATTGTTAGAATCTAAAGATAGAAGATAAAGTCAATGCAGAGACAATTCTATAGAGTTGCTACTACATTTGTCAAACTCCCTCTTCCCGGCTCTTACTTTCTTCTCTGGTCTCTCACATCTTCTTCTCAAAAACTACGTGAGATCATGTAGGAAGGTAACAGATTCTAAGCAAAATCGTCATGTAGCAAGATTTCACATAAATTTGAACAGAGCTATGAAATCACCTATATCAAACGAAATCGATTATCGATACTCAAATAAACAACCCCTAAGTCATTGTTAGAATCTAAAGATAGAAGATAAAGTCAATGCAGAGACAATTCTATAGAGTTGCTACTACATTTGTCAAACTCCCTCTTCCCGGCTCTTACTCTCTTCTCTGGTCTCTCACATCTTCTTCTCAAAAACTACGTGAGATCATGTAGGAAGGTAACAGATTCTAAGCAAAATCGTCATGTAGCAAGATTTCACATAAATTTGAACAGAGCTATGAAATCACCTATATCAAACGAAATCGATTATCGATACTCAAATAAACAACCCCTAAGTCATTGTTAGAATCTAAAGATAGAAGATAAAGTCAATGCAGAGACAATTCTATAGAGTTGCTACTACATTTGTCAAACTCCCTCTTCCCGGCTCTTACTTTCTTCTCTGGTCTCTCACATCTTCTTCTCAAAAACTACGTGAGATCATGTAGGAAGGTAACAGATTCTAAGCAAAATCGTCATGTAGCAAGATTTCACATAAATTTGAACAGAGCTATGAAATCACCTATATCAAACGAAATCGATTATCGATACTCAAATAAACAACCCCTAAGTCATTGTTAGAATCTAAAGATAGAAGATAAAGTCAATGCAGAGACAATTCTATAGAGTTGCTACTACATTTGTCAAACTCCCTCTTCCCGGCTCTTACTCTCTTCTCTGGTCTCTCACATCTTCTTCTCAAAAACTACGTGAGATCATGTAGGAAGGTAACAGATTCTAAGCAAAATCGTCATGTAGCAAGATTTCACATAAATTTGAACAGAGCTATGAAATCACCTATATCAAACGAAATCGATTATCGATACTCAAATAAATTAAAAAATCGATCTCACACACGTACAAATATAAATACATAATTTTCATGTATTAATAGTGAAATTAAAAAAATAATAATAATAATAAATAAAAAAATAAAAAAGGGGTTAAAAACAACAAAAACATTCCAAAATGGGATGAAATCAGATGAAAATAACTTTAGGAATGAGAAACTATGGAAAGATGTAGGAGTGATATTTTGGTTATTTTTTGGATATGGGTGAAATGAAATTTTGCAATGCGGCTATTAATAGTCAAACTTAGGTGTGTGGTTAAAAAAATTGTCAAATAATTCATGTTGTCAAATTTGATAAATTCAATTAAATCCAGTGGTAGAAAAAAAAAAAACGTAAATTCATTAAGGTAAATTTAAATTGATAGACAATAAATGGATAGACGTTAATAAATTTAAGTTAATATAATTCAAATCAGTAACGAAAATGATTTACCCTTACCTAATGTGACTTGATGTTAAATAACGCTCATTCATATTGATAATGTCTTAAATTCGACTCGACGTACCGATAATATTTTTTAAAATGAAAATGATTTTTCTTTTGAAAAAATAAGTAAATGGATAATTTCATAAATATTAGAAGTTTGATTAAAGTTATAAATCAGTCGTGAAACAATCATGATGTGATTTAGAAATAATTATAATCTCATAATATGAGGTTGGCTCATTAGTAAGCCCCTCACACCTACATCCATGAGATTGCAGATTCAAGTCATGTCTCCTCCATCAATTCCGAAATATTGTAATAGTTTTTTTAAAAAAAAATGGTAATATAAGTTCAAAACTTACTAGTAGGTAGTAGGTTGTTTCGATTTTTAAATGTATTGTAGAAAGTATTTAAGATTCTTCTTAAAATGAACATGAAAAAAAAAAAAATCACAATTAAAATTATTAACTTAAATATTTTATTTAAATTTATGATTTCAACATCCATCTATCCATTTATTTTTAATTCAAAAGGTAAATGAATAAAAATAGATGACAACTTTTAAAATGAGAGTAATTTAATTTTAAAGTTATTTATCTCAACTTATCCACTCTACATGTGAAATGTCGATTTAATTCAATTGATATGTGATTATACATTAATTGTGACACCATCTCATTTGCCATATTTAAGTTTAATTTATCATTTAGCACCTTTACCTAACAAAATTGATGTATCTATTTGAATTTTACTATTTTATGTGCAATTCGTGAAAATAAATATGTACAAGATAGATAATAATTACATAATTACGATCCAAAATTATTATATCAAAGATTTAATTTTCTAATAAAAAAAAAACTTATACATTATTAAGCGAAGTACTAAATAACAAGTTCATTTGTCAACATGGACGTAGCTCAGCTGATAGATGGACGAGCTTGGGGTTTTAGTAAATGATTCCTAGGTTAACGGTTCAAATCCTATTAATGACGAAAGCTTTAAAAAAAAATACATAGTCTCAAATTAATAGATATTTATAAATAAATAAATAAACAAGTTCATTTGTGGTTAAATGTAATAATCTTATAGTAACCACATCTTTTACGGAACTTGAGTTTTTAACTTTTAAGTTAAAATCTTCCTTTAAATAAAATAAAATAAAATAATAAAAAAAATCCCATTCACTAATTTTAATCCTTTCCTAATATTTATTTTAAAAACTTTTCTCAATAATTACTAGCATGACCAAAAAAAAGTAAAAAGGAAAATTGATGTGTTAAAATGGGACAAGATATTCTTTTGAAATTTGGACGGCTTATATAGCTTTGATAACTTCAATGAGGGTGTCTACTTTCTATAGAAAATCTTAATGTATTTGGTGTTATAGAATTATGTAGTAATATTATATCATACGTTATAGATAATTAATCAAATGTGTTTTCTATCCTGTACAATGTATAAGAATGGAGCAAGAAATTTTTATTTTTAAAAATAGAAATTTACTACCAAGTCTCAAATACATAGAGATACATACTTCCAAAATATTAGGAAAAAAATTATTCACCGATGCCGGTAAATATACAAGGTAAAAGTTGAACCCCAACCATAAATGTGAAATAGAAGGTATACACTACTCAACCATGAGTCTATGTATGAACTATATTCATTTGATGGCACTGTAGTCCTAATACTCAATTCTTTTTACTATTTATTATGTTTAAAGTGAAAAATAATTATACTGTTGTTGACACAAATACAAGTTTTATCGGTCTATTAATCTTATCAATCAAACAATTAATAAAAAATGAATAAATAAAAATTAAATGTTATTTATTTATTTAAAATAATATTTGGAAAAAAAAAAAGAGAAAAAGAAAAAAAATCATACATTTAGGATGTGTTTTGTATGACTTTTCAAGTTGAGCTTCTAGAGTAGATCTTTTACTAAGTGTGTGTTTGGTATGACTTTTGTAAATGCCAAAAGCGTTTTTTTTTTTAATACTAGAAGCTATTTTGAAGCCTTTTTTAGTTGTTTGGCAAAATCAAAACAACTTTTTTAATATATGAATTGTCTTAATTATTCTTTATAAAAGTTATTTTATGTCAACTAGGAGAAGCCTAAAATTTGAGATTTTTTTTAAAAGCTTTTTTAAATCTTATAAATTGTCTCAATTACCCTTTATAAATTTTAGATATTCCATTATACAACTCTTTCATTATAAATATATTATCAACACTTTTTTGTAATTTACACAACCAAAAGCTATTTTTTAAAAATACATTTTCAACACCATTTTTTTAATTTATACAACTAAAAGGTTTTTTTTTTTTTTTATTGAAAGCTCTACTCAATAATTAGTAAAAGATCTACTTTATACGATCTACTTGAAAAGTTATACCAAACATACCCTAGTAAAGCTTTTAACAAAAAAGCAACTTAAAGAAATAAAAGGTATTGTCATGGCTAACAACTTAAAGCTTTTACCACAGTGTAACTGTTAGACCCTGTAATTTAAAAAAAAAAAAAAATCAAAAATCAAAAATCAAAAAGCAATTTAACATTTTCTAAATTCAAGATACTTAATTTTGAACTATCATACTCATAGATGATAAGAAGCAGTGAAATATGGAAACACTAATGCAACACAACTTAAAAATTAACCGGCCCAAAAATCAATCTAAATGATATGGTAAGTGATTTGTCTTCACCATGTCATTGGCTATATCATTTCACGATTTGTATGACAAGAACAACCCACTTAGAACAACTCCAACATACTCGTTAAATGAGTTTTGTGTGAAAGTTAAATGACTATATCAGCATATATGACTCCAACAAACTCGTTAAATAAAAATTTTCAATCGAGATTTTGTTTCTCTCCTTTCAATAATACAAATGAGTTCTCTCTCTTCAATTTATATTTTATTATTTTATATCACATCATTATTATTACCAACTATATTTGAACAACTCTTTCTGATTTCAAACACATTTATCTGAAAAATTTCAAATAGCTCTATCTGACTTCAAACAGCTATTTTATTAAAATAATATAAACTAATATAGATCTATTTTTAATTGAAGAGTCTTTTTGAATTATTCTTCTTCAAATTGCCACCTGGGTAAGTAAATTTAAAGAGTAAAAATTGAAAAGCCTTTTGGAGTTACTCTTACAACATAATTTGAGTTAATTTTTGGGGTTGTATAGTATTTTACTTGAATGGAAAAAAATTTAAACAAATCAAGCATATTTGGTACAATTTTTTTTATATTCTATATCATCAATTGATAGTGATTAATTGTAATGGCTATTTGTTAAATTGCTTTAATATTAAATATATATATTATTAAGTAAAAGGAGAGAAAAAGACATGAATGAGATGGGAAATCCATCCATCAGTGGAAAAACATTGTATACCAACAAAAGGTAAAAGATAAAGTGTTAGTTAGTTGACAATATAAATATAAATGTATTTGATCAAAATTAATTAATTAAATGACTACAAACCATATAATTACAAGCTAGCTTAGATTATTGTCCTTCTAATATATATATTAGATAGTTACTTTGGTCTACCTGCTGGTCCCACTACACACTCACAAGTCACAAATATGTCTTTCAAAAGAAACACATATATAGCTAGTCTTGGACTCCATCACCACCAAATCCTTTTAGCTTCTTCTCTCCTTGAAAAACAACAAGATTGTGCCACGTGATTGTCCCTCTTTTTTTTTTTTTTTTCATTAGAATTTGATGGAATTGTTAGAATTTCAAATGTTTTGAAACTACGTTTTTGTTTTTGTTTTTGTTTTCGTTTTCTTAAAACAATAATAATTATACTTTACTTAAAATAATGTCCAAATCATATCGCATCTACCAACATTCAATATGGCTTAACAATAAAGGATACAAATTCAGCTTATTAATGATATGACATCATATTATACCTTGTCAAGTAATTACCAACTCATTTGTTTTAATTCATTAAAATCTATTTTTATTTTTTTTAATCCATCATATTTTCATTTATTATTGAATCGTCTCTTAGAAAACATCCCAAATTTTATCAGATACATCAAATTGAAAAAACTCTTTCAAAATGTGAGATTTTTTTTTCAGAACCTTATCATAATCGTATATTCTTTTGCTCTTAATTTTATGATGTATTCTTATGAAATTATGACATGTTTCACCCCTTGTTTTGAATATAATTCTCTTTTGAAACACCAAATAAAAAATTATTTATAAACAAAAAAAAAAAAAAAGGCATTTGGTTGGATTATATATATCCAAAATTGTTAACAATTTAATTTTTTTTCTCAATTTTAAAGATTTAAGAGGAAATGTTATATATATATATATATATATATATATAGTCTCTCATGAGTGACCCCTTATTTTAATTTCGGTAAAGATCATAATGAAAACATATCGATTTTAAGGAATTTTAATTTGAATTTTTTTTATGGATGATGAGTTCATTAAAATCTACCTATGAACAAAATTTGAGAATTTTCCGAGTATTATAACTATTTTATCCAAATTTTGTTAAATATGAAGGTATCGGAAAATATGCGAAATATAGGAAAATTCAAGTAAAACAGTTCTAGTATTCGAAAAATTCTCAAAATTTGTTTATATATAGATTTCAATGAACTCATCAATCATCATCCACAAAAATATTCAGATTAAATTTTATTAAAATGATCCTTACCGAAATTAAAATAAGGAATCTCTCATGAGAAACTCACTATATATATATATATATATATATGCTTAAGTTTGTCCCTTTTTATGGAAACCATTTATTAATAATTGTAGATTAGAATCAAATGATATCTTATTTGTAAGTAAGATCAATTGCTATTGACTCGAACTTAGCTTATACACAAACACGTATTTAAATACAAAACAAATATTTATTATAAAATACATATAAAATCCTTATGATCAAACGAAACCTAAATACATCCTCTTAACTTGTTTTAATGGTATGTTTATTCATCATTAGATTCAAAATTTAAATTCGTAAATAAAGAAATAAATAATAGTATTTAAATCTCGTTGTGTTATATAAAATTAACATAACAATCTGGTTTAGTAATTTTTGAGTGGAGGTAGATGTTGAGGGGATGTTGAAAGCCTCTCTCATGAAGCAGTTCGGTTGTTAGCCAAAGAATGGAACAAATGTGATTTGACCAACAAATGGGGGGTGTTGTGTCATGTGTGATGGTCCAATATCTTCCTAACAATCAATTTGTCATTGCTCCAATATTCCATGCATTTTACCCTCCAAAATAATTCCCATCTAATTACAGCTTGCAATTTGGTGGATGTTATCTTGAAAAAAAGAAGAAGAAAATGCTATGCATATGAATTATAAGTTGTTGAATGACTCTAAGATTTTGCACCGTACAGGGGCGAAGCCAGGACTTATCATCCGAGTGGGCTAAATTAACTATAACTTTTTTTTTTACACCTCTTACGGTACAACGACTCGAATCTAGGACATTATCATGCTAAATTATTATAATTTTCTATCCAAACTACATACGATGGTAGTACAAAGTTTTTAAAAGCAAACCTAAAGGGAAAAAAAAAATAGCAAGCAAAATAAACTTAAATAATTGTTCGGACAAACATACGAATTAAGGAATTCAAAATATGTTTCATTTATCTATAGAAGAACAGAGATAGAGAGGAAAATCAAACTTTAATGTGTTTGAGTCTCAATAAAATATTAAATATATCACTCTAATGAATCTAATGAGATTATCTTAATTAAATTAAATTATAAAGTAGACTATTTTTATGAATTATCAAGTAATGTTAATATTGTAACCGTCTTTCATTTATATTATACCTATTATTTAAAATAAAATAAAAAAACCTAAAATCGTTAACTTTTTTTTTGGTTGAAAAAACTAGCCTGGGCTGAAACCTACATTAGATTGCATGTACCTCCGCCCCTGGCACCGTGTATGTGCATGAAGCCACTACCCGTGAGATATTGTTCGTTTTGTCCCACTGGGCCTTACAGTTTTGTCATTAAAAGGGACATCGTGGGGTTAACGCCAGCATTTGCTTATTTATACAACATGTTAGTCAGGACTTAAACTAATGTGGGAGAAAACCCCTTAACAATAACCCAATCAAGGATAGACCATGTGTTTTCTTGGGGCCCCTCATTATGGAGCCAATTGTTAACGTCAAAATTTTGCATTGTGTTTGCACAAGGCCTCTACCCATGAAATATCGTTCACTTTGATCTACTGGCCCTCACGGTTTTATCCTTAAAAAGGGACTCGTAGGATTAAGGCTAGGTTTTGCTTATTTATATTATAGATTAATTTTGACTTCAACCTATATGTGAGAAAACCTTTGACAGCATAGGCTAATCAGCCGTATTTATGATGTGTTTACTAATCAGGAATCCAATCCAAGAAAAGTGAATTAAGTTCCTAATTTTGAATTACAGTGTTTACTAATGTTTTGGGGAATTAAGTTCCGTGGACCCTATCCATAAATCAGGAACTAAGTTCCTGAAGAAAGGGAACTTGATTCCTCCCACCCACCCTAGGAATTAAGTTTCCTTTCCAGATTACAAGGAGAATTCATGTGTCTTTATTAAACTATCCTCACATAAAATTAATAAATAAAAACAACTGTGCATACATTTTTTTCATTAATATCTCATATGAAATTATGTTGTAATATATATATATATATATATATATATATATAATAAAAATGAACTATGAATACCTTGAATTTGGTATGTATATATAAATGCTTTTATTAGGAAAATAAAAAAGTTTGATATAAAAATAAAAAATAAAAACATAACCGTGACAAAAAAAAAAAAAAAAAATTGTGAACTATCGTATACCGACTTCTTGCAAATGTTACATTGTATATTGTGAACTATCATATACCGACTTCTTACAGACGTTGCATGGTATATATATATATATATATATATATATGTGTATATATATATATATGTATATATATATATAATGAATGAATAAATAAGTAAAGGAATAAGAAAATAACATGCCATCATTGTGGAAGACATAAGTTTGTATTTTTTTTTTCAACCGGCATTTCAGTTTTTATCCTATTAAAATTGATATATATATATATATATATATATATAGCTCTATTCTATATATAAGGGTATTTTTGTAATCAATTTTGTATAAATTTGATTCTATTTCTAATTCTTCAAAATTAGTAAACGCTAGAATTGAATTTAGTAATTTAATTTCGATCCCCCTCTATTCCCTTTTCGATAGAACTTGATTCCGATTCATTTCATTCTCAATTAGTAAAAGCGCCCTTATAAGGTGGAGAGAGTTATACATGTGAAAGACTAAAGGAAAGTATATAATAAGATAGCATTGTAGAATTGATATACTAGATTAAAAGATTTGATTCCGAAAATTTTATTACCTAATTTTGACGATAATAATAAATAGTTGATTAAATGTTTAAGACACGTTCGTTCATCAAACGTGAGATATAATTTATCCAATTATACAAACTCCAAATCAAAGAAGCAAAGTTTGATATAGTTGCAAATTATATGAATAAGTTTTTTAGTTCAAGGTATTTATTATTTTAATGTACTTAACGTTAACGTTGGTTAATTGACTCTCAAGAGTTTTTTTCTACCTTTTTATTATTATTATTTTTTTATTTTTTATTTTATATTTTATCTGTTTGAAAAGAAGTGTTTATCTATCTTTTGCTAAGCCTAACCATTTTTATTTGGTCCATATCCAACCTTCGTGATCTTTCTAAAATGGTTTTAGCTTCTAAGCTCCTTCAATGTGGGTAAAATTTACAAAGCCCAATTCACTCTAATATTCCATCTCTTGTACTACTGTTTTTTTTTTTTTTTTTTTTTTTTTTTGACAATTGTTTATCGAGATCTACCGAGCCAGTACCCTATTAGCACATCCGAATGCCTACTATATAATCAGAAAAAGTCGACTTTCAACATCAGAATATGTATCCCCATACTTATTGCGGCTTTATAGACAATGGTGAGACAATATAATAATATATACAAGGTGTTTAAGAAAAGTTTTAACAAATTTCAGAGACTTTAACAGAATTTACATGTGATTTTTAAGAGACTTTTAAACATGTGAACCAATTCATCTATATATATATATATATATATATATAATTTCATCATATCTAAAAGGAATATAATCAAGTCAACCAAGGACTAAACAGTGAAAGCAATATGCTAGCTTTGTCATCGTCAAATTTTATTCTGAATTCTTGATTAGTTGATTGGATCGAAACATTTGTTTACAACAGAAGCAACTTTCACTTTCCCTTATAGGTTTAAACACGAAATTAACGATAAAAAAGCAATATAATATGCATGTGAATAATAATAAAAAAAAGGGTTCAAGCTAGGATCACGAGAAAATGGCAAAAATAAAAATAAAACGAAGTTGAAGTCATGATTGATACCTTAACAAGAAAGAGACTTTGGTTTGATTAATTTCTTTTTTCTTTGTAATAATGATGATAACATTCAACAAAAAATTTAATTATCCAAGAGAGCGGGGAAGGAGTTGCTTTATAGGCTAAATGGAATGTTTTAAATGCAAAAATTTGGGGTGCTTTTACTTGTTAGGTGAAGAGTCTTGTTGTTTTTACCTATCAACTTCATCATGGAGCTTTGACGATTCCAGCTGCATTTCTTATGGGGTTTGAATGACTGCCAACTTTTTTTTATATATATATTTTGTAAGAGGAAATGCTACCCACTTTTTCTTTTTGTCTTTCTTACATTTAATTACCAAAAGAGGGAATTTTTACCACCATCCAATGTAGATATGTGTGAAGCAGTATTCATTCAGTTTGAAAATATACTAGATTCGAATCATTAAACATAAAAAATATAAGAAAATAAGGTGATTGAACACTTATTTGTACAATGAGTATACATTTATATAATAGCTCGACAATAAAGAAAGAATTAACGTCTAAATCCTATGTCGATGGTAATTATATATAAAGAGATAAAAAACAGTCAATGTTTGAATCAAAACAAATCAACTCTTTATGGAAGGTAATCATGATAATAATTCTGTTATCAATCCGGATCAAAGTCTTCCTCGTATCATGGTTATAATGTTGATTTATATATATATATATATATATAAAAGAATATATTATCAAATGGTATGAGCGTTCATTTCATCTAATTATGCAACTGTATCGATAATGCTCAATAGTGTTGTGGCATGACCATGTTTACTGATCTTTACCATCTTCCTCGTGAGTGTTCTTTAATAAAAAGGAAAATAGATTTTATTACCAATATTAATACAAAAATGACCCACCCCTCTTGTCTTGTCTCTCAGGCCAAACAAGTAGCAACGGCAATTGATGCTTCACTTTCTAACTTAAAAACACACATTGAATTATTAAATAAATAGGTCAAAGTAGATGTCTGTGTCACAGCAAATGAAGGACAAAAACAAGACCATCAATGGTCGAAATCTAGAGTCGGAATCACTGTTTCTATTTCTAGTAAGGCCTCAACTTTGTGGTATATGATTGTACAAACTGTTGGTTTTTAGCTTTTATTTTTTATTATGGAACTTGTATTATGATGGTCCTTTCATTTCATTAATCACCAAAAAAAAGTTAATCATTTCTCTAACTACTGTTGATAAAGCATACTTTACTGTGTAATTATAAAACTTTAATTTCTTTGGTTTTCTAGAAAAGATAAGAGAGTACAGACAAAGGTATATGACAATTTACATTCAAATTTTCATTCTTCCTTTGCTAATGGAATGTATCTAATTCTTTGTAATTTTTTTCAATATCATTTTGTATATTAATGACTGGAAATGTTTACTTATATATATATATATATATATATATTTTGACGGTATCTATCTATCCATCAATCTAGACTATGTATTTCTTTAAAGTTTTTAACATTGTAAATATTAGAGCAACTAACTTAGAAATCATTTACCCAAATCCTAAATTATCTATCTAACAGTTGAGCTACGCCTCTAAAGGTTTTGTGACCGAGCTATGCCTCTGAAGGCCTTGTGATGATTGTATTGACGAGTGTAATAAAGATCATAGTATTAATCCCAATTTAAATGTGATTAATGTTACACGTTTGACTCGGCCCAAAATTTAAAAGTTGAGCCCATATACATTTGGCCCACTAATATCAACAGATGGGTCTATAATCCATAGGGAGGTTAAGCTAAAAAAAAAAAAAAAAAAACTTCAATTTTTTCACCTAGTAAAACAGTTGTTGATCTAACGTAAATTTATTATTATTATTATTATTATTATTATTATTATTATTATTTTTTAGGTATTAAATTAACAATTATTACAATATAGCTACCGAGAAAACTCCTTACACATATTTGTAAAATGCAATCATCATGTTTGGAAGGGAATTGTACTACCATCCCTGCTAAGAAGTGACGTGCAACATCAATTTATATATTATTCTGAACGTTAAAGATATAAATTCAAGTTAATATAACCCGATTTGTAACGATTAAGCTGAACAAACCGGTGTATGAAAATTGATGCACTATGTGACTCTCCAAAAGAGAATAGTACGTTAAATTTAGTGGTGACGCATTGTACATGTGAGTCGTTTTCATTGACATAATAAGAAGCAAGCAAGGAAAGAGATGGTTTTGTCCCATAGTTTCATGTGTGTTACTGGTGTGGACAAGTATATATAACGTAGAAGACAAGACATCACCGGCCAATTCCGAGACCAAACATACACATGAAGAATTACATTTATGTATTTTTGACACTGACTAATGCTGCTCTCTATTCCACTACTAATTGGGTTTGTCCATTTTTATGTATTTATGAACCCAATTGACAGGTGTTGTTGTTTTTTTCAAACCCACATTACCGGATAAGATGGATCCAGTCATCTAGTGGTATGTCTCTCACGTTTATATTACGTGCGATACATCTCTACCTATTTAAATATTTCCATTCTTAAAAATCCGTTAAAATTTGTTTTGATTCACTATTTTAGCACCTCTTATTTAATTTTAAATTTTACATAAAATAAAAAGTTGTCCCCTTTTTTTGTTTTTTTTGTCTTGAATATACAAATATTTGACTCATTTTCATTATTTAAAAATAAAATAAAAATAAAATAAGGTTTTGAGTGATTATTATCATCAAGTAATAATGTGTAGGTAAGAACATAAAGACGGCCCACATTTCACCACGCCATCTAACATTTGATCTAGTACACATGGCCCATATCCGGCCCATATCCGGCCCATACCCGGACCATGCCCGACCCAATGCGTTCCCTTCAAAAATGTCAAAAAAAAAACTCTCCCACTCGCTCTATTCTCAAATCACAACTCTCTGTTTCTGTTCTCTCTCTCTCTCTCTCTCTCTCTCCAATGGAGCCATGGCTCGACGACTTAGCCGACGATCTCCAGAGCGTAAGCTTCACCTCCACCAACACCACCACAACAATCAACCGCAGCACCAGCTCCGGCTCCTCCGACGCCGCAGCCCTCACTCCGGCTCCCTCAGCTCACGGCTCCTTCTCCTCCTCCTCGAAGTCCAAATCCACACATTCCATCTCCCTCTCCGACCTCCACTTCTCCCTCCGCCTCGGCTCCGGCGACATCGGCTCTGTCTACCTAGCCGAAATCAAGAACAGCGAGAGCAACAATATCAACAATAACAGCCTCTTCGCTGCGAAAGTGATGGACAAGAAAGAGCTCGCGTCTAGAAGCAAAGAAGGCAGGGCCCGAACCGAGAGAGAAATCTTGCAGCTGTTAGACCACCCGTTTCTGCCCACGCTTTACGCCAGTCTAGACTCACAGAAGTGGCTGTGTTTGTTGACGGAGTTCTGTCCCGGCGGTGACCTCCACGTCCTCCGCCAACGCCAGAACAACAAACGATTCGACGAAACCGCCGTCAGGTACGACTCCACATTCTTCCATATTTGCTTTCTTTTATTTAAATTCCGATTTGCGTAATATATTTTTAAAAAAAATAATACTAAAATGGAAAGAGTTAGTGTGAGAGAGAGAGAGAGAGAGAGAGAGAGAGAGCATTGGGTGATAGACGGTAATGGATCGCGTTTGGGTGGGGCTCATCAGTCACTCGGCGGAGACACAGGTGTGGGACCCACCAGTTGGTCACTGTCCGATTGAGTGAGTGAGTTAACACCATTTTTACAGTGGATTCATCACGTATACCGGATCGTTATTCGTTACGGTAGATTAGGATGGTCGTCTCGTCTAGAATCTTGATTGAAATTTGTCGGTATTCATGATTTTGATTTGTTTGACTTTTTTTATTTATTTTATTTAATCTGGCCAGTGGCCAATAGGACTAAAACGACGCCTGTTGCGATCACTCAACCTCTCTGGAGGAAAATTTAATTAATTACAGGGAAAGAAGTTACGTATACGGTATACGCCTGCAATCTCTTTAAATGCTAAAATAAATTTGGGAAACTAACAGCTCTAATTGGGGTTAAGTAAGGGATCTAATAGAATCACCGCATATTATGCCGTTCACTTGTGAGCAATTTGTTTACAATTACAGACCAACTTTGATACATATCTATAGTCTCTGGAGTTTATTAAGCTTAGTAGATTTGATCTTATTAGACAGTTATTAGTGGGTTGGGGTTGGACAATTATTGTCGATTGAACAACCCTGTTAAATGGTCATTTAAATATTGGGTAGTTGAAACTTGATTGTATTCTCATAAACCCACTTTTAATTTTACGAAGAAATAAAATCAAAAATCATTATGAGAAAATTATGGTAAATTGGTAACAACATACAGTTCAGGTTTTTATTGCCCTAAATTATGACGGTAGATATCATAAATTATTAATATAATAGAAATTTAAAAAGATACACAAAAATAATAGCCTAATAATTTTAATGTCGATATCAATTACATAAATAACTTTAATAAATAAATATGTACGATTTTTAGGTGCATAACTTTATTTGATTGTTAACATGAGAAAGCCATTTTTTTTATTTATTTTTATATATCACTTGGCGGTGACACGAAATCTGTGGCCTGTGTGAATCACCTCCCTTACACCCGTCCCTGATTTTATTCCAATTATTATGAACCAAAAATCTAAATTTAGGTTCCCATATCTTTAGCCGGATTTATGGGAATCTTTTATAGTTCCAAGTTTATGTATTTTGCTTCACCAAGGTGGTCCCCTGTTTCGGCCGGTTGCCTCTCCTAGCCTCCTTTTATTATTTATTTCCAAGTCTAACCTATTTATTATGTATTAAAATCTAAGTCTTGCCCTAGGAATGCAAATTCTATCTTTACTCCTAAACTTATTTTATGTCGTTTTTTCTACTCCCAAAGCAATTTTTTTTTTTTTTTTTTTTTTTTTTAAGTGCACCGGTTGTATTGTTGAGTGTTGCATTTGACCGCTGAGGTTGTGACATATGACATTATCAGATGTGATACATGTATATCATCTTCTGTTTTCTTATCATATGTCACATCTTCAGTGGTCGGGTGCACTACTCAAGAATGCAGCCGGTCTTCTCCTAAGTTGGCATACCAGGCACTAACTTGACTTGCTTTGCTAATATGAACCTCCCATAACAGACATATACACATTCACTCAAATAAACTAAATAATAAAATTGTAGGAAAACTCGATCATCATGTGAATCCCATCTGATTGACTATATTTAAGCATTAATTTATACCATAATTAAATTAGTAACTCAGTTGACTATATAAACCTATGATTAAATTTTTACTCAATTTACATTTTTCATCTTCTTATACATTCTATTTCTCATTGAATGTATTATCTATTATGCGTATAGTCGATCCTAAATTATCTCGAAGCTGTTCATATTAGACATAATATATACTAGTGTGAACATAATCGTTTTTAGACCTAATTGTGGGGCACATAAGATGATAGGGAGACAGGGAATAGAACAATGCAATATATTCTTCTGTATAAGGACACAAGTGGAGAAACTTTATTTTCTTCGAACTTCGCCGCCCAAAGAAAATTTCTTTTCGGTACATGTATTCATATATTATTTCATGGAAGATTTTTAAGAGGTTCATGAAATCTCAAGAGTAGTTTATCAAGTAGGTCCCTTATATCATGCATTAGGTGGTTAGAACTAGAAGCAAAATAAATTATTCTTTAATAATTTTTAATGATATGAAAAAGTCGTGAATTCTGGCTTCCTGTTTTCAATAAGAAAATAGCACCAGACCACTGATTAGTGATGGCCTTAGTAGGTCCATATATCCCGTGGTCAACAGTTTTTGGTAATCTAACACCAAACAGGGTCTGTTGGGACCTGTCAAGATCAAGCACCGCATGCAATAATCAGTTGAAGATCAGTCCTTAGTAAAACTCGAAATTAATTTGTGAGGTTTGGATGTAAATCTGCATATAGTTGAGATTAGATTTTGTATTTAAATGTTTAATTTGTGTAATCGAATATCAAGTTTGAGAATGACTACAAAGCCCCAATTGTTTTTACCGGCAAGGACATGGATACTAATATCTCCACTAACTTTCTTGTTGTATATATTTGTCACCAGGTTTTACTCATCAGAAGTGATAGTAGCACTAGAGTACCTGCACATGTTAGGGATTGTCTACCGTGATCTGAAACCCGAAAACGTCCTTGTTCGATCAGACGGTCACATTATGCTAACGGATTTCGACCTGTCGTTAAAATGTGATGATTCTACAACACAGGCTCAGATAATTTCTGATCACTACCCGTCAACTCCAGCTCAAAAAAAGAATGACCACGCGAAGGATCATCCTCCTTTTACATCCAGTTCGTGCATTATCCCAAACTGTATAGTCCCTGCTGTTTCATGCTTCAACCCGAAACGCAAACGCAAAAAGAAGACAGGGCACCACGGTGGGCCTGAATTCGTAGCCGAGCCCATGGATGTTCGGTCTATGTCATTCGTGGGGACCCACGAGTATCTAGCACCGGAGATAGTGTCTGGTGAGGGACATGGGAGTCCTGTGGATTGGTGGACACTTGGGATATTTATATTTGAAATGTTTTATGGGGTGACACCTTTTAGGGGTGTGGACCATGAGCTAACCCTTGCTAACATTGTGGCCCGAGCCCTAGAGTTCCCCAAGGAACCAGCTGTGCCGGCTACGGCTAAGGACCTCATTTCACAACTATTGATTAAAGATCCGGCTAGGCGATTAGGGTCGACAATGGGTGCATCAGCAATCAAGCACCATCCATTTTTTCAAGGGGTAAATTGGGCATTGTTGAGATGTACACCACCACCATTTATTCCTCCTCCGTATAGTAGAGAAGCTGTGTCAGATGAAAGTTGTCCTGAGACCCCAGTTGAATATTATTAACTAAATAAAACAGAAAAAAAAAAAAAAAATGTTTATACACTTACTGGATTGGTTTTGAAAATTTTGGAATACAGCTGGTATCGATCTGCCATGCATGCTTGGATCCTTGTTGTCACGGCCACTGTAAAATGAAATAGATCTGCAAACTGCACGTGGTGGTGTTATATTCATCGAGTTGCACACGATTGACCCGAGAAATATAAAAAGATTTTAAAACTTATTGATATGGTAGAATGTAATTGGACGGTCTCATAATTTACCCACATAAGATTTTCTCGGCATATGCACCATGCACATGTGGAATGTTGGCCATCCGGGGAAAATGTGGGGCTGCCCAATCACACCAATGTCAACTTTTTATTATTTTCTCTTTTTCTTTTTAATGCTTGTATTAATTATTTCATGAGACAGAATTAAATCACAACACTGTATTATTCTCCTTTCATACAGTTTTTTGGATCTATGGTGAACTATGTATGTTAGAGGATAAGGGGAAAAAAAACAATCAAAAATTGCCCTTTAAAACATTATAGATTTGTTTTTAATGACAATATGAAAGTTTAATTGTTCATAAACAAGATTTTTATGGATTTGCATTTAAGAAGATTTGTCACAGTACGCTGTTACGGATAAAAAACGTTAAATTTTAAGGTTTAAAACTGTGAAACCTTACTTAAAAACATGGAACCACACTTGAAAACGTAAACTATTGATCGATAATATATACTTCAAAATATTAATATCTATTTTAATGGCTTGGTTGGTCTATGTATTATTTGGTTCAATCTCAACTTTTAGGTTCTGTTTTAGTATGAATGAGAGATGGAGGGAGGGAGAGGGTTGGAGGGTAGAGATGCACATATTTCCCCGGGTCCCCATCCCCATTTGGGGATTTTTTTTTTTTTTTTTTTGTGGGAAAAATGGGGAAATGAGGGGTGGGAAACGGAGATGGGAAAAATGGGGAAATGAGAGGCGGGAAATGGAGATGGGGATGGAGATGGAGATGGGGATGGGGATGGGATGGGGGGGATCTCCCATCCCCATTTCCCCATTTCCCCCAAACATATATAAATATAATTATAATATATATATATTTTTTTTATCCCTTTGAAAACCATAACTCCCTAAGTATGTATACACATTTTATATAAAATGAACTAATGAATTTTATTTTGTATTTGTAATGGAATGTTTGATTTTTTAGTTTAATTTGTAAATTTTAATCAAATGAGGAAATGAGGGAATGTGAGAAACGGGGGAAATGGGGAAAAACAGAGAAAAACAGAGAAAATGAGGATTTGAGAATAAGGATGGATATAGATCCCCTCAAAATTCCCCATCCTCATTTTCCTCAAATAGGAAAATGGGAGGGGATGAGAGAAGGGTCTGGGAAATGGGGATAGGGATAGGGGGACCTATATCCATCCCCATTCCCCAAACGTGCATCTCTATTGGAGGGAGAGGGCAAGAAGGAGAGATCTTAACTCCCTCAGGGTCCACCAAAATCAATCTTTCCCTCATGGAATGGATGAGAAGAGAAGGGATCTTACTGGTGGGAAAGGACAATATTACCCTTAAATTTTTTATTACCCTCTAATTTATAAAAGGGTTATATAGTAGATTTACAAATTATATATCAATTCATCAATTCAACTCTCTTTTTAATATCAAACAACATGAATAATAAATGTTATCATCTCCATCCCTCATACTTTCTTTCCTTTCTAGCAAACACAACGTTAGAGCATGGGATGAGATGGGATATGATTGATTTTAGATTTTTAGTCCAATCTCCTATGTTTGTACGTTCCTTGCATAAGATGAAAGTATTTAATTTCATGCAAACAACTTATCCCACATTGATGTGACTAATTATTCCCACCATTTATAATGGGACCAATTAGTCTCATCTCACCCCTTCATACCTTTTTTTTCTTCCTCTTTTAAATTTATTTTATTTTTATGTAATTAAAATATAAATATCTTTTAATAATTAATAAAATATTTTATTTTAAACATTATAAAAATAATAATTTGCAATATTAACAAATAAAAATATATATTACTTTGTTTAAAATTGGTTTAAATATTTTAATTATTTTTTAAAAAACATTTTTTATTTTTTATTTTTTATTTTTTTTAGATTTAATTTAAATAATTATTTTAACATGTTCACTTCTATAAAACCATTTTATTCTGCCATCCAGGTTAGGTGGGGATATATAGTCCCATGGTTTTTTTTATTTATAAAAAATTCTTTTTATTTTTATTTTTTTTATTAATTATAAAATTTTATATTTATTCAATATATTTTATTATAATATTTAATTTTTTTAATATTAAATATTAATTAAAATGTTATTTTATTTAATATTAATTTAATATATATTTATTTATTTATTTAAAAATAATTTCATTTCATTTTATATTAATCAATTTCACACTGTATTAAATATATAATAAAATTTTTTTTTTTTTCCAATTTCATGCCACACCAAACTAGAGACATGAGTGACATGACTATTTTAATCCAATCAATACGGCACCAAACACATCATAAACTAATTTAGTCCAATCTAATATAATCTAATCTAATCCCATGAGAATAATCCTATCATTTCCCGCCTTTAAAGATTCAATTGTCTCCACCACTTATTTATTTTTATTTAGGAAATTACCAATTAGGTCCTAGGCTTGTATTTAAATTCCAAGTTGTTTGCAACTTTTACAAAAGTGACCAAATTAGTCTTCACTTTTTTTCCAAGTGTCAAATTAGTCCCTCTTTTTTTGGAAGTGACCAAGTTGGTCCCTCTAATAGTTTAATAATGTTAAATATAACAGTTAACTTTAACAATTTTAGTTAAAGTACGTAAATACCCTTTATTTATCATATTATAGCGAAGTTGTTTTATCTTTTATGCATCAAATTCACCATTATAATTACAACAAAATTTAAAAATATTATTAATGAAACACCATTTGTACCTTTTTCAATTAATTTTTATAAGAAAATCTAAAAATATTTTAATAAGACAATGTCAATTATACCGTTATTTTATAAACAAAGTTACCATTCATTCTCAGTTTAATCTTTTACCATTTTTATATAATTGCTTCTTTTTGGTTATTATTATATGAGCAATGTTGTTAAAATTTTTCAAAAATTAAAAACCACAAATAAAATAAACAAAAATATACATGTGTTAAAAAAACCTTGATGTGTCATTATTATATTGTTTAAGAGTAAAGTACAAATTTACCTCTACACAATTAAAGTTGACAAGCAGAACTTAATTAGAGGGACTAATTTAGCACTAGGGAAAAATATAAGAACCAATTTGGTCACTTTTGTAAAAGTCGTCAATAACTTGGAATTTTAGAAAAAAAAAAAAGTCAGGACCTAATTGATAATCACCCTTCTTATTTTCTATTTTTTTAAAATGTTATTACATAATAAATTATTAATTTAAGTTTTTGTAAAAGAAAAGAATAAGTTATATGGCACATGTCAAGCTGTCATTGGATGTTCAAATCATGTTAGTTGTTAATTGTAAAAGTTTGAGGGCGAAAAATGTCACTCACACTCAATAATTTAATAGAAAGTGCAAAGTAGAAAAGTTTATTTACATTTTCAATCACTTGAGTATACATTTTGGATAGTTTAGGGAATATGCGAACCAAAGGTGGAAAAAATTATAAAAAAATATTATAACCTAACCAAACTCCATCCGTTGAATTAAAAATTAGTTCAAAAAATTATTATTATTTATCAAAATTGTTATATTTAAATATTGGAATATATTTTTTAATAAATGAAACTGATTGGACAATGTGCAATTGGGGAACCTTGCCTTCAACAGGGTTGAGAATATGGATGAGATCCCCACCCTAAACGGTGCATAATGTGGTGAATGGTGACGGGGAATCCCACCCTAATCATGGTATGGGATGGGACAGGTGAGCCATCATTGACTAGGCTTGTTGCCATACCAAGAGGTGTGGGACAAAACAATCTAATTTAAATGAGTACTATTGTTATTAAGTCATATTGGACAGTGGTATTTAAAAGTTTAGTTAGGATTATATTAAATACCATCGAATCATATTGGGGTGTATTCGATCTAAAATTGATTGGAATTTAAAAGATTTTAAAAATCTTGATGTATTCGATTGAGATTTATAGAGAGTCTATCAAAGTCTAGTTGTATACAATCAAGATTTGTAAATATTCCATTAAAATCCAAATAAATCTAGGTGTGTTCACTTCAGAATTTTAAGAAGGGTACAGATATTAACACCTATAAAATTTATTAGTACACCATGTCTAAAATTTAAAAAATTGGAGAATTGTAAATAATCCCTTAACTTTTGATTAAATGTCAAATCAAATCTTCCGGTTTGAACAATTAGCAAAAAAACCCATACTATTAGTTAATGTTAGTTGATCGTTAGTTGACTTTATAAATATCAAATATTAAATTTTCAATCCTTTAATAAAAATAGAATAAAAAAAGAAAAATAGAATAAAATTATATACTAATAATAATAAAATCAATTTCATACAAAAATAATTTTATATTTTAAAATAAATTTTTTGTTTAAATTTTATAATGATTTTATTGCTTTGTTATAATATGTTTTTATATATTTAATTTTCATTAAAATAATTTTTTTATTTTTTATTTTTTATTTTCTAACATATTTGTAATATATTTTCCATTATTTTTTTTAGTTCATTTATAGAAAAAACCACTTAAATAATTACATTTCATTAGATTTAATTAAAGTAAACTAACAGTTATCTAATGGTAGGGTTTTTTTTACTGATTGTTCAAACCAGAGGGTTTGATTTGACATTTAATCAAAAGTCAGGGGTTATTTACAATTCTCCCTTAAAAAATAAATATTACTATAAACACCCATCCTAATACCAATAGTACCCTCATTGAAATAAATATGTTCATTTTAATACATATTATCTATAAACACACTTAAATTATTAGAACATCTCCAATGCAAGTGTGGCTTGTGAAAAAAAAAAAAAAAAGATGCCACGTAGGATAAATATACGTTATGTTAATAATTATGTCTTCAATGCAACCGTGCATATTCAACCTCGAGCTGATGTGGCAAAAAAAAATTAGACATTGTCAACATGACCGTCCACTTTCAGACGGTTTGTTGCACAACTATTTTTAGGTTGACTCAGCAAACATTTAAAACAGGCATTAATTTTTCATATATTTTTGATAAGAAATAAAATAAGAAATTAAACAGGAAAAAAAGATGGACACGTCATTAAAAAAATTGTGTTTTAGACGGAAGCATTGAATACCAAATTTTTCGTTGACTGTCTATCAAATCTATTTTTAGGCCACATGGGAAGCAAGTATCTTAACATTGTTGTCATGTCAATAATTATTGGTATGCAAACCACTTTTACATTGGAGATGCTCTTATCACACCTAATTTATAAAAAAAATAATATATTTTTGGAATCAATCCTCTTTTAATGATGGTCCAATTTACTTTTGGAAATATCTCGAATGTAAGAGCCTTATAAAAAGGAATATGTGGAACCGTATATGGGGTTAAGAGATTTTCAATCTAAAATTCACTTATTTATGTAGTTATCTTAAAATATAAAAAAAAAACTTAATGATATTTACGCCTATCTTAAAAGAAAAAAATAATATATATATATATATATATATATATATATATCATGTGATGATGAGAAAGTTTGATGCTTGAAATATATCAGTTGATTTCTACAGCTATCGTTAAAAAAATATATATTTATATTTTGTTTGTTGATAGAGTTCATAACCGTACATAAAAGAAAGACAAAAACGATATAATAATTATGTGATGATGAGAAAGTTTGATGCTTGAAATAAAATTAGAGTTATTAGGATTATCATAAAATTACTAAATTAGGGTTTATCATAATTTTTTTTTAAAGGTAAGATTTTTTTAATAAAGAAATATAGTTGAAGGTATTGGTGTAATTAATCAATGTATATATATATATATATAGTATTTGGTTTATTTTTAATTAAAATAATTTGTCCTTATTGGTAAATGTTTATTGGAATATTTGTAATTAATTTTTTTAATAAAATATGGATGTACTAATAAGTTTTATGACTGTCAATATCGGCACCCTTTTAAGAAATCCAAATAAATCTAGATGTATTTAAAAAGTTATTGACTTTGTAGATTTGAGTTAATCGATGAAATTGGATGGATTTGGAAATTAAATTTATAAACAAAAAAGTGTATAACAAATCTTATCCAACTCTTATAATTTTAGATGGATTTGACTTTTATAATGTATTGAAATTAACAAAAAGAAAAAAAAAAAAGTTATCCAACATTGATTTTGATAGTTAAAAATTCGAGTTGTCGTCGATACAAGTGAATTTTTTTTTTCTTATAATATCAAAATTTAATTAATTTGATTAATATATATATAAATAAGACTCATATTAATATATATATATTATTTTTGAAAGAGACATTTTATCTTTCGGTATGGAGGACCGGAATGTATTGAAATTAATATTTTTATATATATAACAACAAATGCCCTCGATAATTAGATTTTAAAAAGTCAATTATTCTTTTAATAATAAAAATTTCATTAATTTAATTAAGTGTAATGTTTCTTTGCCAAAATTTGGTGTCCAAATCTAGTGCTCAAATGATGTGGCAACACTCGAATCCATTCATTTAAATCATGCAAATCTAATACAACTTAAATGAATGGATTATAATGTTGGCACATCATTTGGGCACTAGATTTAGACACCAAATTTAGACAAAGTGGCAATATTGTTTAATTAATATAAATAAAAGTCCCCGTATAAATTTGTTAGTGATTGATAGCCTCAAAGTATTATATATATATATATATATGAAGAGTAATATTATTTTACCCAAATTTGATGCCTAAATGATGTGGAATCACTACAATACATTCATTTAAATTATGCAAATCTAATATAATTTAAATTGATGGATTATAGTGATGCCACATTGTTTGAGTATCAGATTTTGGCTCAAAATTTGGGCAAAATAACATTATTGATATTTGATTATCTCAAACTATTATAGGATCAACAATAAAATATTATGCTTAAAAAAACAATCAAATATTTTTTTTTTTCAAGACAAATCATTACAAATCTAGGAAGTACGAATACTCCATTTGGTGAAGGTAACTTGTATCCTTACTATATCCTTACAATGAAGGTGCGTTTCAATTGTGGGATGTTGGAAGCAATGGTTTTGATTTCATGAACACGGAGAATGTCAGGATACTTAAGATTGCAAACCTTACTCTTGATGAACTAGAGTTAGATACCGAATTATTTAAATCATTTAACAATATGAATGATGATAATGAAGTTAATTAAGAATTTAGAATATGTTTTATAGGTTTTGTTTTTTTTGTTTTTTTTGTTTTTTTTTTTTGTTTTTGTTTTTGTTTTTTGTTTTTTATGTATTATTTGGATTTTGTAATATGTTATAACTTATGTGACGTATGTTTTATTTGGATTTTCTAATATGTTACAAAACATGTTTTATTTGGATCTTGTAATATGTTATATTGTTATGACTTATGTAGTTATGTGACATGTTTTGGAATTCTAAATATGTTTTGATTTTGAATGAATTAACAAATATGTTTTCATATATTATTATTATTATTAATATATATATATATATATATATTATTTAAATTGACGTATCTTGTTGTATTCGTATCCTAGCTTTTGGAGATTTTCTGTCGCACAAATCGTACCGTATCCGTATCCCATACCCGTGCTACATAGTTACAAATCCATCCAATCCCATGTAATTATGTTTAAAAGGCCAATAAACTTTATAGAATTTTTTTAAAAAAATATATATGAAATCTATTAAATCTGTAGAATCCAGCAAAATCTATCACTTAAAACACAATCACCAAACTCCAACGAACTCTAGGTCGAATACATTCCCTAATTTTACTAAAGAAATTTTCTTTTTATGTCAACTTTGACTGCGGTTTAGAAAATCAATTTAAGTGATGGTGGGGTGGCATAATTAAATACTAGTTACAATATTTGGAATAATTAACTGAAAACAATTTTGCATTTTTGCTTAGCATCCAAAACAATGAAATAACTTTATGACAACTATATTGACTCGTGACAACTATATTATGAATTTTCCTAAATCATGCAATAATTCTTAATTTTGAATTTTTTGTGCGCGTGCCATTTATCATCACTAAGGTATTCACCGGTGTAATCATTAATGCACAATTAAAATGCTAACAATGCTGATGTAAAATGCCATTTATCATCACTATGATGTGAAATGTCCTTTTTTTTGCTGGTTCAACATACAATTCATAAAAAAATCAATATTGTTATAATTCAACCAATGCATTTTCATGGTTTTTATAATTTTTCTTTATATTTTCAAATATTCATTGACACCGCATAAATTAAGATTTAGTTTTATAATAACCTTGGTTTTTTTTTAAAAATAAAAAATAAAAAATTAGGAATCATGTCTACAATCACCGATAATATAGAGAAACAAATTAAAAAGCATTGTAATTAAACAAACATAATGACAAATGTAGCAAGATAGCTTCTGCTGCATACATGAACCAAACATGGTTGAAATTAAAATAAAAAATAAAACATAAAACTTATAACATAATCGATTAACTTTTTTTTTTTTTAAATTTTTTTTTAAAAACAAAAAAATACAACAAGAACGATACAAGTAACATTAATAATAGAAATTGCTAAGTTATGGCTTGGTAACATCAGACGGACCAACATCGCTCCTAACAGCAAATTCTATAGAATCGAGAGGAGGAGAAGGAGCATGCTGAAGTTTCCTCTCGATCTCCTTGCGTTTTTCCTCAATGAACCAAGCCAAAGTTTGGGTGTCGGTTACACTGAGTTCATCAAGGCCATTACCTTGATCAACATAGTGCATGAGACTGGAGCCCTCCATTTTTTTGTTTTCGTGCTGAACCTTCTCGAGTTGTTTCTGTAGTTTACAATTACTTTCTTCCAAGTAAGTCTCCTGATCCATATTCTTTTTGTTTTGCTCCATCTTGTGATTCAAATTCTATTAAAATAATAGCCTATTTATAGATATAAGATATTACATCAAATTCGAAAATATTAAATAATATGGAAACAATTTAAATTTAAATTCAAATCTTTTATATATGGTATATAATAATTGAGGGAATCAAATGTTCAATATCCACCTCAAACTCAAGGTGTCAAATCAAAGCCAAATTGATTTTGCAAATGAAGCTTTATAGACATAATGACAAGTTCAGAGGAAATATGAAATGATAATTGACTTTGGAGGTGATATGGGTTGAAAATGAGTCCGAAGGTGATCCGAAATTTTAATTGAGTCCGATGGTGTTCCAGGACATTGATTGATTCTGTAGGTGATATAGATTGAAATTTATCCCGGAGGATATCTAAATCAATAATTGAATAAATAATGGAAACAATTCAAATACAAATACAAATACAAATATAAAAGGTAATAATATAAACTCTTTTATATATGGTAGATAATAATCGGGAGAATCAAATATTCATCATTCCCTTTCAAACTCAAGGTGGCAAAGCAATGCCAACTTGAGTTTGCAAATGAAGTTGTATAGACATGATGACAAGTTTAGAGGTAATATGAAATGATAATTGAATATGGTGGTGATTTAGGACATTGATTGACTTTGTAGGTGACATAGATTGAAATTGACTATGTAGGTGAAATGAATCATTGATTGAGTCTATAGGTGATCCAAGACATTGATTGAGTTAGAAGTGATCCAAAACGAAAGCCCGGAAGTGATCTGAAAAAATGATTGAATCCAAAGATGATTCAAATGATGATTAATTTGCGAAAGCTATTTGGAAACAAACAATTGTAGATGATCGGATCTACAATTACTTTATAGTTTATACTAGGTATTGACAATCTCCAAAACCAAGCAAAAAAGGTCGTTTGACACTTGAGCGGCCGAGGTTGTGTTAGCCAAGTGAACTTCGATGCTCAAGTTAGCGAATGTAAATAGTCGAATAGAATAACAGAATAAAATCACAAGAAATTGGATAAGATTTTACTTTATGTAGGATATAGATCGAATAGCAATGGGGTAACATGAGTTCCATGCTCTTTCTTAAGGTAGAGTTTGGCTATATTATGAATGAATCGATATGTTCGATCATCGAGCTAGTTGTTTGACTGGATTAGAGTTGAAGTATTTGCTCGGTCCTCATCGAACGACGTTGACTATTGCTAATAAACAAAAAACGAGAATTACGAGGTGATTTGGAGCTCTCGTGTGAATGTTTTCTTTAGAATTTAGAACCCCTTCTAATGAAATGAGGCTGTGTATTTATAGGTAAGTGAGTACGACTTAGAAGAAGATGAGTTAGTGTAATCCCTAGAATCTCAAGGCGAGATTATGGGCTGAGATTTTAGCTTATCTCGAGTATCTCAGAGATATTGATGAAGTGGCTGACTTTGTTAGTCACAGAGTCTGTTGTTTGACTCAAGTTTATTCTTTGACTTAGTCTTTGAAGACCTAGTCGTAGGTCGTATAGTGTTTGCATCTCTATTGGGATCACTTTTGATTGGACTTATTTGTCGTAAATGTTTAAACTTTAGCAAATTGCTTAAGCTTAAAGAAACTGATTTTGACCATTAAAATGATTGATGATGCCGTATACGATAATAGATGATATCGACTCAAATTGTTTATCATCAAATGGTTTTTTTTTTTTTTTTTATGAGATCAAATGATGTTGTAATACCATGTAAAAATATAAGGGAGAAGAAAATTTTCATTATTCTAAAATAAAAGCCTATTTATAAACATAAGATTAGAGCTGTCAAAATGATTTGTGACCCACGAACCCAAGGTTAATAAATGGGTTTGTGTTGGCTTTAAACGGGTTCGGATCATAAATGGGTCAATCTGTTTGACCCATGTATATATACGAGTCATGTCGCATTCTGCTTCACAGGTTAGTGGGTGATCCGTTTAACCCGTTTATCATATAAGGTACATTTATCTTTTTTGATTATTTAAGGGTAGAATTGATATTTACATAGTATATTTTTGTCTCTTTCTATCAGCAGTAGTCAATACTCACACTCCAATTAAACCATAACCCTAACTCTCCAAAGTCTCACATATCTGCCAGTCTGCTGACCCATTTCTCATCTCCAACATCGTCTCTCTTCCCCACTGGTCCAATTGCCTCTCATTTCTCAAGTCTCAAGTCTCAATTCTCAAGTCTCATGTTCATTTTCTCTTTTCGTGTTACATAGCCATAGATCTTCTTGAATCGAGCTATATCCATGATGTTTTTGTTAGTAAAAATGGAACCACTACGTGGAGTGAGTTTCCTAGCTAGGATTTCAAGAAGAGAAGACTTTCCAGCTCTACTTGGAGCAACAATGGCTAGGATTTCCTATCGTTTTGCTATGCAACTAACGTCTTTCAATATATGCCTCACTAATCACTCCTACACTTGATAAATCTGCTTCCAAATCTTGAAGTTGATTATTACAATGAATTTGGTGGTTTGGTTTGAAAGATTTAAAAAGGTTTTCTCTCTTGTTAACTGGGTTAAATGGTTCCGACCTGACCTAACACAACCGACTCGATTCTTAAATGTCTCACGGGTCAACCCGTATAACCCATTTAACTAATCGTGTCGTGTTGTGTTACAAGGGGTTAACCCGTTTACTTAAACGAGTCATATCGTGTTAAGGCTAAACGGGTTGACCCATTTAAGTAAATGAGTTGTGTCGATCCATTGACCCGATTTGACAACCTAACATAAGATAATTACCTGTAAGTACCCTTGCTGTGTTGACCACTGCTAAGTTAATGAAGTTTTTAACAGTCAAAGGATATACTAGTCTTTTTACATGTCAAATAAATAAATATATTGCAAACATTGCTATCTTCAATCAAAACACACCACATCACCCAAATTTACATTGCAATATCTAATAAAAAAAATGCCACTTCATCCAAAATTAAACAATTAAATAAAGCCGAAAAAAATACTAATAAAAAAAAATGAAGGTGAAAATTCGGCGAGGCCTCACTAGTGATGCAGGAAAGAAGATCTTCAACCAGACCAATTTCCTTACCCACACCATCACCAACTCCATCCCATCTCCAACACCATCGTAAACTCTATCTCCCACATCATCATCAACCACATCTCCAACTCAATCCCTATTTCTAACTTCATCTCATCTCGAAATCCATTACCAAAATGTTCTACAATCCAACAAAATAAAGAAAAGTATATAATAAAAAATTGAATTATGCTGATTTTGATACTTGGAATCCATGGAGTTAAAAAACAAATAAAAAATAAAGCGAAGCAAAAAACAAACTGATGGTGTCCGTGAGGAGTTGAAAAAAACCTCCATAAGATGCTAACAATCTCAGTAAGATAAATGGTTCAAATCAGATCTCCAATGAAGCTTTTGAGTTTTGAGAGATCTCGCCACACTTGGTGCGATTTTCCAAGTTTATTTTATTTTTATTAGAGCAAATTACACTAAATCTCTTTTAAGTTTGCTTTCTTACACTAAGAAACAACTTTATCATAAATTAACATTCACACCCCTGTCGTTAGTCAAACTTGGTCAAATATAACTGTTGACCAAGTTAAACTGTCCAAAGACTAAACTATTCATGATCCTAAATTAAATTAAAAATATATATAATTTCTTTTTTTAAAAAAAAGGATCTCCACCATCCATCTTAAACATGGATTGTGGAGATCAAATAAAAATTTATCATATAAAGTAACATTCACACCCCTGTCGTTAGTCAAACTTGGTCAAATATAACTGTTGACCAAGTTAAACTGTCCAAAGACTAAACTATTCATGATCCTAAGTTAAATTAAAAATATATATAATTTTTTTTTTTTTAAAAAAAGGATCTCCACCATCCATCTTAAACATGGATTGTGGAGATCAAATAAAAATTTTAAAAAATCAAAACTTGAATTGAATTAAAAAAATCTAAAATAAAAAAGAAATAAAAACAAAAATTTAAAAAGAAAGCAAATTTAAAAAACAGAAAATAAATTGAAAAACTGATATATATATATATATATATATATATATATATTTATCTTTTTTTTTTAATAAAAAAAATGGATCTCCACCATCCAATGGTTGGAGATTAAATATATTTTTTCAAATGCGTAAAAAAAAAAAAAAACCAAAAACAAAAAAGGAGAACACATTGATCCATGGAGATCTCCATCCTCCCTCGCCACGAAGAGGGGAGGCATGGAGAGAGAGGTCTCACCTCTCCCAGTTTGCGGAGGGAAGACTCCAACCTCCCTCAGCCGCAAACGAGGCAGGCAAAACCTCACCTGTTTGCGATTCGCGAACCGCAATTTCTAGGGGTTCATCTTAGACGTAGAGGTTGCTTCGTCTATGAAAATCCAAGTACATGGTTAATAGACAATAAACTTGAATGGAAAATTTTAATACGTGGAACTATTTTTTCTTTTCTTTTCAAAACCTCATCGGATCGTATACTAAATATAATATAATTTAGATATTACCTTTGTAGTTTAGTCTCCTTAAATCTTCCGCACTTAGCACAAGATTGAATCACCTAGGAGTGTGGACTCCTTTTTTTTTCCTTTGAATTAAGATGTGAATCCTCCTACAAGACTTAAAGAAAAAGATTAAAAGCTCAAACAAAATTTGAAACTTAAAACTTACTTTCTAGCTTGTATCAACGTCAATGAGAATGACAAACTTGGTGTGTCTTTTTTTTTATTCTTTCTCTTAAGCCACTTATTTATAGATTTAGAAAAGAATAATTTGTTTCTTCATAGGACACAAGACTCACAATCCTATTGTGATTTAGTAAGCCTAATCTTATTAGAAATCTTTTCCTTTCCTTTTTTATTTTTATTTTTTATTTTTTTTCTTTTCAATCAAAATCTTATTTTGATTTGTCTTCCATTCCTAATGGGAAACCAAATACAAGAAGCAAGGTAGCAATCCCTTAGATGATCTTATTTTACTTGTGAAGTTTGGAGATCTACAAGTTATTTTAATTATAAACTCCAATATATTTAGCCCAAGTACTAATTAACTCTTAGTTAATTGAGCCCAAATATATTAATTTCAGTTTAGTACTCCACTATAAAAATGAAATTGCGCTCTTGAATTAAAATAGAATGTATTAAATATTTTTACCCTAACAATTGTGTGAAATATGTATCCTCATGAAAAATACCAATAATTAAAATGCTTTTTGACCATTGCATTTTTAATTATTTTTTTCCTTAAAACTGTCCTTACGTTTAAATGGATAATTTGATTTATCATAAATCATGATTCAATAACTCCTTATTGAATATTCAGTACCAAAATTTATTATCCATGCCTTCGTAAGACCCTTAAGATGGTATTTACTCTTATTTAATTATAAAAGCTATAATGTCCATATCTATAAATATATGTCCGCTATAACATATGAATCAATAACACCAAACTATATATCGGGATTAAATCGTTATTCTGTCGTCGTACCCATTGATGGCTCAAATGTTACAACCCATAGTACGTATGGTATATTATTTATCCCATGATTATAATAGATATTTTAATTGCTCTATTATGAATGTATTATTCCATTAACCGTAAAATAGAAATATATTATTCGCGTGATCCGTTCAATACATCATATGTATTGGGTCTTTTGTTCAAAGTCTTTAACTTTGGTGATTCTAGACACATCACTTCCCAATTGAAAACTAAAGACCCACTTAATCAAGATAAGGTGTCCAACATGTATTTCAAGTTGTGAACAATATTTTTTAGACTAAATAAAGAATTATGTCTACCACACATAAACTTCTTTAAGTGGATAATTCTTTATTTTTCTTTTAATTTTGGAACCTTAGAATATTTTGCTTTTGACATATATGATAAACGATTTATACATGCTACATAATTTATTTATAAACAAAAGACATTAATATCAAACGATTTGTTACAGAAAAAAAAACCCTGCTTTAGAGTATACTTCCTACATTCAATTCTTTAGACCAAACATTCAATTGTCAAATGTTTGTCCCTCTAGATTGCTTAGTTACACAACTCATATATATATATATATATATATATCGTGTAAATGCATGTAGACTTAGGCACTTAAGTATCTGTCCTTAGTCTATTATATAAGTGTGAGTTAATTCAAATATGTTTAGATTTAATAAACTAATTAAATCTAATATGTATATGGAAATCGAATACCTAAAATTCTACTAAAAAGAATTTCACACATACAAGTATATTGAAATAGAAATTACACAAGCAACAAATGAGATATATGAGTAATGATCGATTTAGTAATTGTCTTCACTTTTTTTACTCAAACTTCACTATGTCTCTTATACAAGATATTCAATGTAAAACAAATTTACAAGATGTAATGAGAATATTACAAAATTCCTTTTCAACACAATTTTACAACTTATAGTGATATTCTCAAGATATACAATTCTAATCATAAAATATACAAAGTAAATGAGTTTGAGTTTGAGAAATTTGGACACAAGGATTTACGTGATAAAACCTCCCATCGAAGGAAACATCTACGGGTCGAATCCACAACTATCAAAAAACTCTTCACTAGTTGAATAATGTGTACACCTTCAAGTAATCAAATCCATGACCTACTCCTACTGACATGTCCCACACTACTCTACCCTCGGACCTTTTACTAATGGAATCTTGTGAGCACTCAACCTAGACTATTCCAAGTCTTATTGAGATTTTATTCCTTTTACAATGCGTGATCTAAGTGTCCAAATGAAAATATGCAACATATAATATATGGTCAACATATCCTATGGAAACTAGATTTTATTTAAGGACAAATCAAGGTATATTCTAGTTTAAAACAAGCTAGATGCATTTTAAGCACAATACAAAGGTAATCTAGCTTGAAAATAAAAGCTAGAAACATTTAAGCACATAATTAAAAGATAACTAGCTTTTAATTGAAATTAATACCACAAATGAATGTATGTTCAAGTTATAAACATAAAAGTCAAAGTAACAAACAAGGATTCATACAAAATAAATCATAACAAGTTTAAGTTCAATGAATGCCTTGAAAGTGTGAAGAAACCTCCACCAAAACTAGAGTATATCACTCTAGGATTTGAGAAATTGACTCTAAATACAATTGGTCTTGGTAGAGCTCTCAAAAACGAATCTCTTGGTCTTTGAATCACTCAAATCGTAGTTCGTATGAGTGAGAAATCAAAGTTTGAAGATATGAGAGAATTAAGTGAAATCTAGAATTTTTTCATATTTAAGGAGACTTGGAAGCTCTTGGCGTGAGATGCCCCACGCCAAGACACCCTTCTCACGCGTATGGTATACGCATGAGCTGCCTCATGTAGACGTAAGCTCCTCACGTAGATGGCATATGCGTGAGCTGTCTCACACTGCCCGTGCAAGCCCTTATGAGTTGATGCATGGTCTTGACGTGGCCTTGACTTCACCAAGGTAATGCGCCTCACGTGGGTAGCTTTCCTTCTTTGGCGTGACCTAGCTCATGCCAAGGGTTTTTGCCCATGTGGGTTGCAAGGCATTCTTGGCATGGCCTAGCTCCCCTTGTCCCTAGTCACTCACACCAAGACTAACTTTGGTCTCAACTTTCATAAACCAAATCCGGGCGACTCAATGATCTAGAAATCGATCCCTATTTCTGATCAACACTCGAAATGTTACAACAATCTCGGAAAACTTTCGAAACACCTTTGAATTTCCCAAAATACTCATGTATCTCAAAGTAACTCGGAAAGGCTCTGAAATATTCGAAAACACTTGAATAAGACACTGAATCGCTTGGAACTCAACAAGGGACAAATCCACACATGGTTGGACCCTTATAAACGAAAACTCTCAGGGAAAAAATTTCCATGATGAGATATTCAACCGACAAATAAAATCTAACAAATATAAAAATCAACAAACACGAGAACCAAACATCAAAATGCACAAACAAATTCAAGTATGCCATTCCTTAATTCTAATTCATAGAACATGTTCAAATAAGAATATTAACGAACTAATGCATGAACATATGAAATGTGAACATGTGTGCTACATATAATTTGCACAACGATGTAGGAACACAAATGCATGAAATGTGTATGTGTGCATCTATAGCATTGCAAGAGGTAACAAGTCTCGTTTTTCCTTAACTTGTCCATGAAGCATACACCTCTTGAAGACTTTGTTTGCATTAAGAGTCGTTCTTTTGTTGAACTTGATCCATCACGAACAACTTAGACAACTAATTATTACAAACAAAACCATTTTGATATGGAATTTTACCAACTTAAAACATAAACCTAACAGTCTCGCATGTCTTCCACAGTAGCCTTCAACGCCGTCTTTGCCTCGACCGAAAACCAGGCTTTATGTGAGCAGTTAGTTCACTTTTGCTCTCTATTCTTTATAATCAAAGTCTTATATTTTGGGTTTTATTTGTAGAATTTGATGATGAAATAGTGCTTTGCGATTGCTAGATTGTTGTGTAGAGTTCGTTGTTTATGAATTTGCTTTTGATATTAATTTTGGTTAACACAATAAGAAAATAGTCTTGTACTTTAACTGTTTGCCAATATTAGAGATCTCCATAGATCACTGTCCATCATCCATTTATTTTGATGGATGGTGGAGATTTAAAGATGGATGATGGAGATCTATTTATATATATATATATATATATATATATATTATGTTATTAATTTGTATTTTTAATTTTTAATACTTTTTTAAATGTTTGAAAGGTCAAAAATATCCTTATTTTTGACAGTCAAACTTAGTCAACATTTAAGTTTGACCAAGTTTGGCTATCGGCAGGAGGTGAGTGTCAATTTATAATAAAGTTTTTTCCTGGTGTAAGAGAGCAATCATCAGGGAGGTTTAGTGCAATTTGCTCTTTTTAATATTATTTTATTTACTTTACATATTTAAAGATACTTTTAGCTTGATTATTATATATTTTTGAAAACAAATATTTAAAAACATTGTATTATTATATAAAAAAATATTGTATTATATAAATTGTTTAAAATATGGGTAGTTAAGTAATTTCATTCTTTAACATTAGTCAAACCGTTAACTTTAACCAAGTCAAATAATGGTATTCGATAGGGTAATTATGTGTAATTATAGCTAAACAAGTCTTTTTTGTGTAATTATGTTAAATATCGAGGTATATTATTACAATTTGCCCTATAAAATGATATGAAAACAATTCAAATACAAAAACAAAAGGTAACCATATAAAATCTTTTATATATGATTGATAATAATCGAAAGAATCAAATATTCAAGTATTTAGCACTTGGGCTTCTTGGTGATAATAGAGGCATTGGCCCCACAAAGAATGCTCGGTTATTTCACTTTTTTCAATAACCCCTTTTATTTTTAAGGTTCACTTTCCTAACTCTATCATTAACAATCCTGCAACAATTAGAACGTGTCATGTAACTATTTTTCATTTTCTGTTTTTTGAGAAGAAAAACGAAAATGAAAATAGTGTTTTTGGTTTCAATTTCAAAATTCGAAAACGCGTCCGGTAACATATACAGAAATCAGTATTCTGAAAATAAACACACTAAAAATGTGTCAGGTAAGTGTAGCACGTGACATTTTTTCTTTTACTTTTTATATTTATCTCTTTGCATTCTTCACAAATTGGGCCACATGTTATACTTTAATTGGTGGGTCGGTATTTTGGGTGTTAACCGGTCAGCACCCAAGCATTATCTATTTGATATTAAGTAATAAGTGGTGCTATTGGCACACCCCCTACTGATCTATTTATACCCCATTTTTTTTAATTATTTAGTATTAATTTTTTTTTCTTTATCAAAATTACTAAACTAGACATATAATTTAAGAAAAAAAATATTATATAAAGTAAACCTAATAAAACCCAACATTCCTTAAAAAAAAAAAAAAAACCAATGTTTTTTTAATCATTTTCTTTATATTTTTTTTAGAACTCTTAAACCCTCAAAATACTTGTACTGGATCCTTATTTAAACAATAAATCAAATACTTATGGTGCATTAGACAGATGATATATTGATTATTATTTAATCTTATTATTCTTTTAGAATATGAAAGTGAAATGATGATAACCAAAACAAATGCTTGCTCTTTACTTATTGTTTTTTTTTCTTTTTATGTTTTGTCTTGGATTGCTCTGTTCTTTACTCTTTTTTTAAGGTCGTTTTAGATTACAAGAGTGGTGTGTTCCTCTCGTCCCCAATCTTTTGTCTACCTTTAGAACTTCCATGTTTAGACATCATAGAATTATGCACTCCAACAACTGACCTCTGTCTACTACACTACATGCAATTTGGAATTTCAAGAAAATCTTACTGTGTTTTTGTCCTGATCATTATTTAAAACTTCTAGACCAATTATTTCATTTTTTTTTTTGTCTCTGTGTTAACCTAACGCCTCCTATTAGTTGTAGAAAACTATGAACCGTAAAAGATAAAATATGAACCGGTTGGAGAGCACTGAAAGAAATAAATCCCATAAATGGATTAATGAATTATGATGTACATGTAATATGAATAGTTATTTTTGGATAACAAATAAGATTAAAAAAATATAAAAAATAGAAACTCTGTATAGTTTCCATCTTCAGCGGGAGAAGGAAGTGAGGAACAAAAAAATTCGTTCATGGGAGGTGAGAGAAAGACGAGACTAAAGATAAATAGATTTGAGATAGATAGAGATATTAGAGATGTGATTTATTAAGTTTGAAAAGTAAGTAAAATGGTAGTTTTGAAAATAAATAAAATAAATTAATAAAAACATTTAATGTTATTTAATTAAATCAAAATTTAAAGAAATGAGACATAAATAGATCAATAAGGGGTTTACCAATAGCAGCACTCTTAAGTAATATCATATAATAATATAATATATAAAAATAGCTTTTTCTTATGAGGAAGCGACACGTGGCATCTATTTAATGTTATTAATATATTTTTTTTAAAATTAATCTATCGATATTAAGTAATTAATTTATCATATTATAATCATATATAATAATATAAAAATAAATCATATATCATCATAATATAAATATAGTTTATGCTCATGAGGAAGCGACATGTGACATCTATTTAATGTTATTAATATATATATATATTTTATTTTTTTTCATCTATTTGATATTAATATATTTTTTTTAAAATTAATCTATCGATATTAAGTAATTAATTTATCATATTATAATCATATATAATAATATAAAAATAAATCATATATCATCATAATATAAATATAGTTTATGCTCATGAGGAAGCGACATGTGACATCTATTTAATGTTATTAATATATATATATATATTTTATTTTTTTTCATCTATTTGATATTAATTAATATCATATAATATAATATATTCTTATTCACAAGATCTAATAATTTTTAGTTTTTTTTTTCATCGTTTGATATAAAATAATATCATATAATATAATATATTCTTATTAATTACTTAATATATTTAATCTATTCCACTCTATTTTTTTCCGTTTCTTTGATGAATAAAATAACATTCCATTAATCACATATAATATCTATAAATTTAAATTAAAGAACCTTTCATTTTCCAATTAATTTTCTTTTTTGATTGGTTACACTTGAAAATTAACATTAAATTAATACTTACTTTATAATTATATTTACATGATAATTTGATTGCCTCTATTAACTTCTTAATCACACCAATTAATTATATGTCGATCTCTTCAATCCTCATGTACATGTAACATTCATATGAGGATACAAATCAATCATGTCAAATTTCTATATAAACCCTAGCTTTACATAATCTTTCACACATCGATTTGGCAATCAATGTCTACTATTTAGCTATCTCAAAATGGCTAGGGTTTATCATGAAAGAAAGATATATACTTGAAGGCTACTATGAATCTCCACATTTGATGTCATTCGTCGAGGAGATTTCTAATGCTATTCAATCTCATTATATAGAGTCAACTATTCAATCCTAAAAAAAAATGCGAAGAGAAGGTGTTTGTGACGCCTGATTATAATCAGACGAAGGAGCAGCAGCGTGAGATCACCGTGAAGATGATCGCTTGCTTGCTGGAGAGAGGTGTTTTCGAAGGATCGCTTACTGAGAAAGCGGAAGCCAAGCCGAGATCAAACCAGAGAGTAATGCTATTTAATTAACATTATAATTGTGTAAAATTTATGGCAAATGACGTGGTAGATAGTAATATGTAACAATTGTATATATTATGAAATTATTAATTTGATGAATTTTTAAATAAATTCACGTAGAAAAAATTTCATAATTTGTATAAAATCCTAACTTTTCAACAACCCAAGTATTACAACTAATATAAATAAATCTTAACTTTTCAACTACTCAATTCACAGTTTTCATGGAGTTTGAAATCGACCCGGCTGGATTTGATTTGAGTGTGCATGATGTTATCAGTTTTTTGACTGATCTTCAGTTTATGTTTTAGAACAGTTTAGTGTATTATATCTTTTTAGCTGTTTATATTATATTGGGTTAGATCTGGTTTATGTGATGTGAATTTACAAATTTCATTGTTATTTTCCGTAACACAAAACACACATTGATTCATATTTATATAATTTCTTATTGATACATTTTCTTTTATAAGTTTAAAGAATCATATTTTTCTTCAAAAATAAATAATAAAGAACCATATTTTGATATCAGCATCTGGGATTTTCTGCAAGTCCATTTTCAGTTTCGGGTTTCATTGACTTGCTTTGGTAAATCACAGTAATTGGTACGATCTGGACATGTTTTGCAGTAAAGACTCGTGAAAAAAAATCTGTTTTATAATAATAATAATAAAAAACTTAGTGAATATAACCTAAAAAGTTAGCATGTATAATTGGAAGAAAAAAAAAAAAATTCCAAAGCAACACCTTCATAATCATAGAGTGTAGAATCCAAAAAAAAAAAAAAAAACCCTTTAGCGTGTATAATTTTTTTGGATTATACACGCAAAAAATAAAATAAAATAAAATAGTAAGATCTCCATCCTTGATCAATACCTGTTTTTATGTTTAAACATGTTCACTTTTGAATTTAGGTATTACAAATTATATTACCCAACATATTTTATATAAATATATATATAAAACAAAGAACATGCATGGTACGGGTTGATACACTAATGAATAAGTAAAGAAGCATAAAAATTCAATACAAGTAGAAAACTAATTAATGTTGCATGTTGTGCAAAGTGTAAAGTGTTATCGGTACCCATCCCTGGTCCTTTTTGGCGTACAGCATTTGATTTAGAGAGTCGACGTATATGGTTTTGTTATGAAAAGCATATATTTGGTGACCATTATGCATCCTCCCATGTTTAGGCTTAAAAAGCAAGTCATTCTGCTGTGCATAGGCCTGGATAATTTCTTTTAAAGTCATCTGATCATCATCAGCTGCTTGTAGTAGTACTGTTGCTTCTGCTTTGTGAGGCGCTCTTTGCTCCACTACCCTGAGTCCATCAGCAGCCTGTGACATCATGTTGAGAGCAATATTAAGGTGAGCCCGAATGTTTTCATTGGCCAGAAGTTGTTGTGGAATGAGTCCCTTCCAACCCACGTACCAATTATGAATCTCTTCAAAGGTTGGATTAGTAGTCAACCAGTGATACAAAACGTGCGACCACTTAGGGAAGAAAAATCTGTCCATCAAATCTACGATGAGGTAATTAGGGAGCATAGAAGCCCAAGACATGACCCCAAGAGAAGTGATCATCAATCTTCTTCTGGTTTATTTGCAACTCTTGTAAGGCAACCTGCAATATGGGAAGTATGTATGGAGCACACATTAGTTGTTGGTCCAATGATAATGAGTAGTAGTCAACTTGGCCTGAAAGTATAAGAAGAATTTTGTCCATGTTATCCAATTGCAGCTTCTGCTATTCCAACTCGTCCTTGTGTTTTTGGAGGCTGATTGCTGTCTTCTTCTCAATTCTCAAATCTTCATCTATGTTTTGGATATCAAGCTGAGTCAAATCCAGAATCAATCTTAGATTATGCTGTAGCTCAGGCATTAATGGCATTATTGCAAGTTTCTCATCTGCGTTCTCCTCCAGATTCTCCAAAAACTGATGTGGCCCTCGCATATCATAATTCTTCTCATCCTCTACCACCCTTGTTTCATTGAACCCCATCCCCATATTCTTTGGCCTCATCTTGGCTTCAATCGGAGTGACAATCCCTTGCTCATTCTTGCCAAGCCCACCACCTTTATATCCCATTTTCCGTAATAACTTCAACCCAATTCCCTTGTATACTTCTCGAAACCCCCAATCTCATCATCTTCTTCTTCCCTCTTCCTCCTCCGCTTGCCCTCCAACTCCATGTACATCTCTCAATCTCTTTCTAATTCCTTGCTTTTCTTTTTCCTTACATATATATAAACTGTACGAGGGTAGCCATATATATTCCTAAAAGTAGTGGGTTTTGTTTTTCTTTTCCTTTCAGGAGTCTCATGTATATATATTCCTACAAGGAGTAGGTTTTGTTTTCTTTTTCCTCTTAGGAGTCTCGAATTTATAAAATTGGTGTGGTGGGGTGCATTGAGTATCACTCTCCGATAGACTATATAGCCTGATTCTGTAACCATATGAGAGACCTGGGAATTTTAGTGGTGCTTATGAAGAGCAAGCAAATGGGTGTATTTAGTATCACTCTTCTATAGACTAGCCCGATTCTGCAGCAATATCAGGGACGGGTTAGTGGGCCTGGACCTGGGCCGCTAAAGCCTAAAAGCAACCCAGAATTTGAAAATTTCGAGTGGAGAGGAGAACCGAGAACTCACTCTAAGTGGTTCGTTTTCTCCATTATTTTTCTTCGGTTAACAAGCTCGGAGCTTTTGAAACTCTGTTCGCTCTGTCCAGTTCCGTACTGACAAACCTTAGAAATCAACGACAATGGAGGAACCTCAAAACGGCAACGCGAACAAAGTTGCAGCTGGTGAGGACGAGGAGGCAGAGGCCATTGTCGGCCCAGCACCTGCCGCTCCTCGGGCCCGAGCCAAGCGTCCTCTCCAGTTCGAGCGGGCGTATCTTGATTCCCTTCCCTCTGCTAACATGTACGCACTTTGCTCCGACTCTCTCTCTCTTTTTAAATATCTATACCTATATTTGTTAATTGTGTGTTTTTCAGGGTTTAGGGTTTATTTGAGTTTTTTTAATTAATTAATTAATTAATTAATTTTTTTGAAATGTCTTTCTATTGCTTCGCTTTGTTGTTTTTAATTGTTGGTGGTATCTTTAATTGGAGTTTAAACTTCTATAATTCTTATTGCTTTGTTCTTCCTTTCTGAAATTTTGAACGTAATGGGAAATTTCTTATTGGTGATCATCATTTTGCAGGTATGAAAAAAGTTATATGCATCGTGATGTGGTTACACATGTTGCTGTGTCAGCTGCTGATTTTTTTATGACTGGAAGTGTCGATGGTACAACTTTATATCTTGTTACTTCCTTTTCTTGTAGTCACTGCTTAGTATTTCACCATTTTTCCCTGACTTCTTTTGACATGAAAATTGGAGACTTTCCAGTGAATACTGATTTCAGATGAGTTGCTTGACGTAAAACTTCAAGCTTTTAAGCCATAACTGATGCTGGTTTCTAGTTTGTAGAAGCATAAATCATTGATTGGAAATATGATATCTTTGCTATAAGAAGAAATAAGAATAAGAAAGTAGATAAATACTGGGCATCACAATAGAAGTTGTAGGAACTACTCACCACTCACTACAGTCTCAAGAATCATTCATGAGAGAGGATACCTCACTTATCCATGTGATGGTTTCGCATCACAAGCACAAATTCATTAAAGGATGACATATGTATTCTCAAAACTCTCAGAATGAACCTTGCTGTACTTGCGGAGGATGAGATTTTCTATATACATCAATGTCTGCATTTACCCTTTAGTTGTATAAAAAGATTTAAATTGCTGAGCAATGTTAATTCATATATATTGTGAAGTTCAAAAAGTGAAGTGCTGGTCATTAGTCATACACTATTACAGTGTTTATATCGGAATGTTGTTTGTTGATTTTTTTTTTTTTTTTTTTTTTTTTTTTTGCATTATGAGATGATGAGCTTGCATAGTAAGAAAATATTGTCTGTTAGAGACCCTTAAATTGACAGGTTTGTAGTTTGGTTAATTTGGTAGTATGGAGATGGAGATGGACTAGAAAGCCTCTTTGTACCACCAAGACAATTATTGTGAAGTTACCAATTAGTTTCTTCAATTCCAAATACATCCTAAGCTACTATATTTTGGGTGATATTGATGTTTGCCTAATGCCTACGATGGTATCATGGTAATATGTTTGTAGCAGGAATGTTTTTACTGTTTTCTTTGATGACATCAGTTATATGATGAAAAGTAATATTTACATATCGATTTACCTTTTTATTTTTAAATTTTCTAAACCAGGGCATTTGAAATTTTGGAAGAAAAAGGCTGTTGGCATTGAGTTTGCAAAGCATTTCAGATCCCACCTTGGTCCAATTGAAGGCCTAGCGGTGAGCTCTTCCATCTTGTGTATGGATGTTTGTGTGTAGTATTCTCAAAATTTATCCATGATTTAACTGTGATTCACGTAGGTATTATATATATATATATATGTTAGTATATGTCTATCATTGGATTAATGTCCTATTATTGTTTGCTGATTGGTCGGTCTCATCAGAAGTTACAAATAAATCTGTGGCTCAATTATTTTTCTTTTTGCATTCTTGTGCCAACTGCTGAAATCACTTGTACTTTAAGAGTCTAATTTTGATAATGATGGGTACACGGTACACCACACATTTCGCTTTTACCTTAACTTCTGCTAAAAAATCCAATTCTCTATGCTACTCCACCACTACTATTACATCCACCGCCATTGTGACCACAATGAAATCAGTCAATCATCATCTTCATTGCAACAACCACTTCTATCAACAAAAATGACTCTGATATTGTTGCTATTTCCACCTGTCCACCCATTGTTGCTATGAATGTCTCTGTTGCTACTTGTCAGCAGTAGTTAAACACTATCAAGTTGCTGGCACTATTCTCTGCACTCTGCCTTGGATATGGATAGTCCTCAATTGCTGGCCTGCGACTGCCAGCTGTGTTCTAGCTTTTCCAGACAGTGTTCACTGTTTGGACTGTACTCTACAATTGAATCACTTCTTCCACTAACATCATTCTCACCACCCGCCGCATTCTGACCATCAACTTGGGCTTTACTGTTGTCAAGACCTTCAATGAGGATCAATTAGTAAATTATTAATTCCATAATTCCTTTTACGTCTCTTGAACATTATAGATATGTGATTAAAATTACATTTTATTGTCCTAAATGGTATTGAGGCATTGTAACAGCTAGCATTGGAAAGTTAAAGTATGGGAAGGGCAGATTATGTGGTGTCTCTGGTCATCTTGTGACTCATTGGTCTGCAGAATTATAGGGCATGTATGGGGCCGTATGGCAGCATTTTCTGTTTTCTGTTCCCTGGAACATACTTCCAAGAATGAGAATACAAAATAATGTGTTGTTTTTTTTTTCTCTTGTTTATTTCTCATTACTAATTTATGTTGCATAGTGGAAATTATTATTAGTATTTGAGTACTGATATGAAGACTTGTCATAACCACTAACTCGATCTTTTTGGTAATAAGAAAACATTTGAAAATTACTTCTCAATGCATTGTTTCCAAACGATTTTTTGAGAAATGTATATGGTTTTTGTAAATTTGGTGTAGTGCAAACATTTTTCTTGAGGACACTAGACAAAGTTTTCTTGTTGAGAAAACAAATCATGTTTTTGAGGGGAGAGAATTGATTTGGAAATAGTGAGGGCAACCATGCCAGTAGTAGCTCATAATTCTTAAATTGTAGAATGGATGCTTCTCTGCTCCCTTAAATATGCTTAGATATATCCAAGACTTCCAATGCAGGGAACTATACTGTATTCTTCTGTCTTTTATCTTTGTTTTCTTTTGAATAGTCAGTAGTTCTTTTCTTTGAAATACTGATGTTAAATTTTGGGTTTATAAGTGTGACTCTTAAATCTTGAGGTGCTTTTGGGAGAAGCTACAAAATATAGCTTCTCATTTTCTCATTTGGGAGAAGCCAAAAATGACCAAAAATGACTGGGGTGTTTGGTAAAATTCTAGAGAAGTGCTTTTGGTCATTTTTGGCTTCTCCCAAATGAGAAAATGAGAAGCTACATTTTGTAGCTTCTCCCAAAAGCACCTTAGGAAGCAATGCCAAACTAAGCCTTAATCAGTTAAGTTTGGACTCCTCAAACAATATGTTTTAGTTTCATTCTGTGAATGTGCAGATTCAATACCAGGTTCTCATGTATGTTGTTTATACACTAAAAAGCACTTCCTCTTCTAATTTTTTGTATATGGTTTAGTTATTCACCAATATATTATGGTTAAGGTAACAAATTCTTTGATGTTCTTTCATTTTTTGGATTATCTGTGTTGTTCTCTATTGTCATCTTTTCTTTAAATATATTATATATGCATGTCTATTTTTCTTGTTACTGCAGTCATCAACCATGACTTGGTTCAGCTATGCAGGTTAGTGTTGATGGTTTGCTTTGCTGTACAATTTCAAGTGATCGATCTGTGAAGATATATGATGTTGTTAACTATGACATGATGCACATGATCCAACTACCATTTATTCCTGGTGCTGCTGAATGGGTCTACAAACAAGGAGATGTCAAAGCTCGGCTTGCCATTAGTGATAGGAATTCCTCATTTGTGCATATCTATGATGCACGAGCTGATTCAAATGAACCTATTATCTCTAAAGAGGTATCTTAGCTGCTCATGAAGTTGTGAAATTGTTACAACTCTTTGATTTTCCGTTTTACTTGTGCACTGGCCATTGTAACATTTAGATAACTCTCTTTTAAAACGTTCTTCACTTGAATATTTCAGGTTCACTTGGGGCCAGTAAAAGTTATGAGGTACAATGCTGTATTTGACACAGTGATATCTTCTGATGAAAAGGGCATCATTGAGTACTGGAGTCCTGTTACACTTCAGTTCCCAGAGAGCGAGTATGTGCTTATATGTACATTTAATATAACCATTACCACAAGTTATATTGAAAAAGAGACCTACAGAAGTTTAATAAATATTTATGCGGTATTTTTCATATTTGAATAGATTTCTAGTAATTCTTTTTTTTTTTTAGCGTGATCTGGATTGCAATTTGGTGTTATGCTTTTATTGCTACAAACAATTATATAAAGTTACAATTTCCGAGAGGCGAGGTAACAATAGAAACATAGTAGTTAATGATCATAAGCTGATGCTTAGCATATAGCTTTTCTATGGTTATAAAACACTTTCAGTATATGATACGCTTGAGTCATTGGATCATGGAACACAACAGTAATATAAGCAGAAAAGAATGGATGAATTGATGCCAGGAGGATAGAGCAAGCTTATCATGTTTAGCATTTAAATGATTGCTAACAATGTTCTGGCATTGAAATGATTTTTATGTTTTGGCAGTCAAATGATTGCTAACAGCCAATACTAAGAATGGAAAAACATTTAAATGATTACATGCAAGGAAAGCAAACTTTTTGATGGCTAACAAGTATTAGAATTCTAATATTTTAACAAATTAACAATTGTGACAAAACTTGAAATATGGAAGAACAGTCCAAATGTTGATTGCAAACAGAGTTTTGAGCTGCATTTGTCATTTGAGAATGATCTACATAGCTGCATTGATACATTCATTGGCCCAAAGCATAGCATATTGGGTACTTTGGGGTTTCATAGTACTATTTGCACGTGCGTTGTCCTTGGGAATGCACTATTGGCACCAAGTTGGGATCATAGTTCATTTGAATTATAAAAGAATGTTTTTCTTGTCTTCCAATTTTATGGATGCATTGCACGGAACAAGTAGTGGGTGAGGCATGGTGTCATATAACTGTCATGTTTCATATAACTGTCCTGTTATCATATAACTGCCATTTAATTATAATTTACATTTGTTAAATTTTTAATATTTTTTTGATTTTATATACACACATTGAGATTGAGTTTATATATCTTTGAATAGCCTTACAACAAAAAAACTAGTTTATTGAGTTGTGAATATAAACCTTATTCCCACATTCTATAGCCTAACATGTGAGTTCTCTAACACTCCCTCTCATATGAGTTAGGGTTGACATTGTGTGGCCACTCTTCTTGAATTTTTTTAAATAATTTCTTGAGTTGCTTTCTGGCAAAGCTTATGATTTAGCTATTGATGTTGGTCTAGAGGCTTTGCCACAATGTTAAATTTTTGATATTTTTATTGGATTATTATTAGTTTTATTACCTTATTTATTTATTTTTAAAAACTAGTTTATATATCATTTGATAGCCTAACAAACCAAAAGACCATTCTATGGGGTTGTGACATCCATTTCTATAAAAACCTTATTGCCACCTTATCTAGCTTCACATGTGGGTTCTCTAACAATATTGTTGTTAGATGGATAATTTGTTGATCTTTGCTTTTTAACCATTGCCAGATTCAATTCATATCTGCTTCTTGGTTCAAACAACAACTGTTTTATGTGTTGAGGTTTTGGAGGCTTGTGCTGCTTTCATACTTGTGTTTTTCTGTATGCTTGTTTATAAGTCATTTCGATGTGGCTAAAGTACTGCATGGCCCCCTGGAATCTGATTTTTGTATAGTTACATTGCTTTTATCTTAGATAAACTTAAATTTTCTTATGTTTTCTATTGCTATTTGTTTTTGGTGCGTGCAGGGTGAATTTTAGATTGAAGAGTGATACTAACCTCTTTGAAATTGTGAAATGCAAAACAACTGTTTCTGCTATTGAGGTATATACATTCTGTGACTATTTTGTCTTGACACCCATAATGAGTACGAACCTTTTGTAATTGGATATATTGTAATTTGTATTCCTTTTAATTGTAAATTTTTGCATAACAGTTACGGAAGTTGCTAATTCACTGTGTGCTTTATGAACTTTCAGGCCAGCGCAGATGGTACACAATTTTGCATTACATCGCCAGATCGTAGGATACGTGTATTTTGGTTCAGAACTGGTAAACTTAGACGAGTTTATGATGAATCACTAGAGGTAATTTTAATTTATCTTAAAGTTTACTCTTACAATTTAGATTTTGAACCCTTTGATGAAGATGATGATTAAGTAACTCATTTAACTAGGTGGCCCAAGATCTCCAGAGAAGCGATGCTCCCTTATACCGGCTGGAAGCTATTGATTTTGGACGAAGAATGGCTGTTGAGAAGGAAATTGAGAAAACAGAAAGTGCACCACAACCAAATGCTATTTTTGATGAAAGTTCTAATTTCCTTATATACGCAACTCTCCTTGGAATAAAAGTAATATATCAATTGTAATTGGATTATGGCTGTGCTAGCTTTATGGATTACCTTTCAAGTATGGATTTTCTGTTTTCCTCCTCTTTTAATTTTCTTATATATTTTTCTTTCTTTCCTGTTTCTGGATTTCTCTCTGATAGGTCGTAAATTTACACACAAATAAAGTGGCGCGGATCCTTGGAAAGGTGGAGAACAATGATAGATTCTTGAGAATTGCCTTGTATCAAGGTGATAGAAGCAGTAAAAGAGTTAGAAAAATTCCAGCAGCTGCAGCAAATGCCAATGAGAGTAAAGAGCCTCTCACTGATCCAACTCTCCTGTGTTGTGCTTTCAAGAAACATAGAATCTATTTGTTCAGGTACCATACTACTATCCACTTTACTAGTTGTGTGACTGTATCTCGGAATATTGTTTTTCTTGTCAGGTTTTGACTAGTGATGCCTTAGGGTGGCTTTCGATGTGGATGGTTGTTACATGGTTTCCTAGGACATGGTAGCCTAAAAGGCAATGACACTAGTAAAGTTCTAGGAACTATGAACATAAATGGTTTTGTGGTCAAATCTTATTTGAATATTGAAAACTACATTATCTATGTTTTACATGTCTATGTAGTTCTAGTTTGTTCGAAATGAAATTCTGTTGCATTGAGAGTGCGCATTCCCTTTTTGAGTTATTGAAGAATTATTCTGCGTCTAATCTTTTATCCAATTATGGTCCCAAAATAGTCGGAGAGAACCAGAGGAGCCTGAAGATGCAACCAAGGGAAGGGATGTGTTCAATGAAAAGCCTCCGCCTGATGAACTTATGGCTGTCTCAGATATAGGAAATGCGGTCACAACATCTCTTCCTGACAATCTGGTGAGTTTCTTTTTCTATATTTATTTGCATGTATCAATTTAGACTTTGTTGTAACTGTTACTTGCCAATTTAATTTATGAATCTTGGAGTTTACAATCTTACATAATATGTTCTTGTGTGCATGATCAACAATCTCTCTTTTTTTTTTTGACCACTGTGAGTACATTATAAGGATTCTTTAGAAAACAATTTGGCTTAGTGAAGGACCTGTTAATCCTCCTTCCTTTTCTTTTCTCATTGAGTGAACTAAAAACTGAAGTTGAAAAGAAGCAGCTGTTTTATGGTATAATGGAAGGTTGTCTTCTGCAAACTTGAGCGGATGTGATAATAAATATTTAATATGTTTATGTGGATAGCATAGTAACCATGCTTTTGACAATGTGGAAAACCGCTCTTTCTTTTTTGTGTAACCGACCATTGAAGGAAAGTAAAAATACTTGAAATCACACTATCCAAAATGGAAATGGCCTTTTCCTTTCCCTTTTTCTAAAACAAAAGGTCGTTCTTGTTTTCACTTACAGTGTGGATCACCATCTATTCTCTTCCTTTATTCCCTATCAAACTGCATAGCATTTTTACCATCATCTCTCTCTTTTTTGTGCTTGGAAACAGACTGCCCAAAGTGTAAATGACCTGTTATTTTTCTCTTTTCAAAAAAACAAAAGATGGTTCTTTGCTCACTTTACAATATTGTTCACATTCTATTCTCGTCCCTTTTTCCCTAGCAATACACAACTAGTCCCATACTTCGCTAAAATATAAGATCCAAACAATCCATCACGCTCTGTAGTTGTTGTCCATGGCAGTCTATCATTCTTGATTGGATGACTTTGTAGGTCTTCTTCCATAGGTAGCAGTTCTCCCTGGATTGCCCCTTCTGTGATGAACCCACTGCTCAGCCTAATGGTTATCTCTGTTAAAAATTGTTACAAACCCATGGGTAGAATTCATCCTTGAAAATTGGCTTGCAGGAGGGCGTGCAAGAGCTTATAAATCCTTGACTAACCCATACTTAGTCAATGTAATATCCCACACAAATGATTCCATACTTGGTCAATGTGGGATTTTAACACAAACTCTATCCAACTAATCACAGCAAGCTAGGTTTCAAAGGGGTTAGCTGTAGAATTTCCCATCCATTCTGGGTATTAAGTTCTTCCCTTTTCTATGCTCAACATTTTCTGGCCCTTTCTGTGCCATTCTATTCCTATAGAATGCTTGATTTTAATGTATCCCCGATTGTTAGTTGATCATCTGTGTCTGTGTAGCTAGTTCTTTTGCTTTAATATTGCATCGTTTACATCCTAGATGATTGTTTTAACAGATTTTTTTTTATGAAGCAGATGCATCCCTTATTGATTTTTAGTTTCTATTCACTTGCTAAGTAAATAAACTCATCATTGTAAGATTGGTAATTTACCCCTATGCTGCTTTTAGGTTGTGGTGAACAAAATGTGCTTCTTAGCATGTTTAATTGGTTTGCCATACTTTTTTAATATATATTACTGTTTTATCAGATTTTGCAAGTAAATAAAGTATAAATCATTATACGATATGATGGGTAATTTTGCCCCACAGCTGCTTTTAGGCTGTGGTGGACAAAATGAGTTTCTTGGCATGTTTAATAGGTTTGCTCATTATTATTATTATTATTATTTTTTGTGATTATTTAATTGTTTTATCAGATTTTGCATACAACAATGGGTGACATTCACACGAAACTTTACCCAGAAGAATGTCCAAAAACTGTGGAGAATTTCACAACACACTGTCGGAATGGCTATTATGATAATCTCATTTTTCATCGGGTCATCAAAGGTTTCATGGTTCAGACAGGAGATCCTTTGGGTGATGGTACTGGTGGGCAATCTATCTGGGGGAGGGAATTTGAGGATGAGTTTCACAAAAGGTATTGTTTATTAACATTATGAAGCATCACATTATTGGCTCTTGGAGTCTTATTTCACTTGATACTTCTGTCATTATTTTAATGAAGCTTACTTCCATGAATACTATAAGAAATTGCTGCAAGACTAGAAACAATATAAGAAAATACATAAACCTTTTTTTTTTTTTTTTTGAATTAATACTTAAGCATGTTATTTGTTAATGATATTACTACTCAACCACTAACTGGCATGTTCCCCTCATTATCAATGTTTTAAAATACATTGTTAGTATCGAGGCGTTTTCTTTCGATGAGGCGAGGATAAACCTCAAGGTGAGGCATACGCCTCAATTGGTTGAGGTGTAAGCTTCGTAAATAACCAGTGAGGCTTACGCCTTATTGCGTTTCTGTAAAAAAATATGCCTCAGAGGTGTGCCTCATAACATTTTTTAAAACAATGCTCATCATAATGCCATTATGAGCTTTGTTAGATTTTGTTAGTCTTAGGGCCATTAGCAACTGGCTGGATACTGTTTCTTAGTAAATTTCTTGATGTACAATGACTTACTTACGTTGGACTGTTTGCTTCTGTATGTGCAGTTTACGACATGACAGGCCTTTTACTCTTTCCATGGCAAATGCAGGGCCAAATACAAATGGCTCTCAGTTCTTTATCACCACAGTGGCTACTCCCTGGCTGGACAATAAGCACACTGTTTTTGGTAGAGTTGTCAAGGGAATGGATGTCGTACAGGTATTATTTGTGTATTAGCTCAGAGAGACAGAAAGAGAAAAGAGAGAGAGGGAACCGTTTATCCTGCTTGAATGTATAGTTCTATGTTGCATGAAAATTTCATCACTGGCTAGATTTGTGTTATAAATTTGGGCAAAAGCTAGAATGCAGTGGGATGCACCATGCTTCACCCGCTGCGATCTTGCCATGTGGCAATTTTGCCGTGTGACAAGATCTCAACTGGAGATGCATGGTGCATCCGCTGCACCTAGGATCTTCTCTAAATTTGGACATGTTAACCTTTTTGGTGTCAAAACTAAATTAAAGAGAGATTCGTTGCTGTCTATACATCTCTCTATATACTAGAGATTGGCCAGCATTTGACATTTTTTAAATTGTGTCAGGCTATTGAGAAAGTGAAGACAGACAAGGGGGACAGGCCATATCAAGATGTAAAGATTCTGAATGTGACCGTCCCCAAGTCTTAGGCCTTGCGAGGTTCAATAAGTTGAGACATGTTCGGAAGTCCTCATTATCAAGTTTTGGGCGGAAAAGATCATCTGTTGGGGAAGTTGTAAGTTGTTTGTTTTCATGGGGCATTCGCCTGCTACATACTTGAGATGAATGTCGAGGTTCCGTTATTTAGGAAGAAGTAATAGACATCCTCCGTAATGCATTACAGAAGAAAGAAAGAGTAAAGTCGTCGATAGTTGATTTAAAGAGCAGTGAGATCCTTGAGGATGCACAAGGGTCCAAAATAGGTGTTAGGAAAAAGGTTGAAATTTTAGTCATCTTAGCAAAATGCACTGCTTTTTAACCGATGGAATTGCTACTGATTTGCTGCCTATTTTATACCAGGATTTCTTTTTTACCTTTTTCCATTCAAATGGATTCTTGCTGACCATCTTTCTTGTACTTAAAAAGATATAAGCATGAAATTACACTTTTGAGTCTGTTGTGTTTGAGAGATGAATTTTTTATCATGGTAAAACATAAGCTTGTCGGACCAAAAAACATAGTATGCCGAAAGGTTTATGAGAGTTTAATTTTAAGATAATTATTTCTTTTTAATAATTTGTAATCTTAATTTTACAACAGTCGGAGAAATGCTTTAGTGTGTTTGATGTATACGTTCAACTCGATCAAATATTGTCGTGCGATATAAATAACTTATCACTAGAAAGATACATGATATAATATAAAGCGGAAATGGTGCGAAATGTCACTTTTTCAAACTCATTTGGTGATAAATGAGTGTGTTTGTATTTACATAACAAAGTGAGGAAGAACGTCAATTGAACAATCACAATTTGTGAAATTATTCTTACGGCTAATAAAATTCAATCAACATAAGTTGATTACGTTAATGAATAGACGTGTAACTGCATCTTTAAATATCCATAATATTTAAGGATTTGAGATTGATTGATGACGTAACGATAATTCTCTGTTTTTTAAAAGAGGAAATTGCATTAATATACCTTATGTTTTTCGAATATAGCATATTGGGTTAATGTTAAAAACCAACCCTCACATTTGAACTATTATTAGATATATAGTTACAAATGCTTTTATTTTAGAAACAAACGTTATGAACTAACACTGTTAGCATTCCGTTTGTGTTGACTGAGTTTGACTATTAAAATATCTAAAATGTTCCTATTTAAGTTTTGATTGTATGAGTTGACCATTATATCCATATACTTTTACCAAATAAATTAATAAAATGATACAAAATGTGAGAATGTTAACTTATAAATGAGAAGTTATTTTATAGATAATTTTATCCCTAAAAATAACAAAATTACAAATAAACCAAAAACATTGAAAATAAACCAGAATATGTATTTATTTGTCTTTTTTATAAATAACAAAGTTTTCATTTTAATTTAAAGTTAAGATAATTATTTTAGTTAAATTAAATAGAAATAAGGGCAAAAGTGTATTTTCATAGGTTTTAAAATAGTTGATTTTTAAATATTTAGTAAAATGGACTAAAGTTGTGAGTTATGGAAAAAATAGGGCTTAAAGTGAGGAAGATGGTAAAGACATTTATAAAGGTGACAAATCGCCAAAAAAGTGAGACCTATATGAAATTCTGCCTATAATTAAGGGCAAAGTATTATGCCATAAACTAAAACAATCAAGCTATGTTAGTGTAATTTGCCAACTTACATAATTATATATATATATATATATATATATATATATATATATATAAATCAATTATTCAAAATTACTGACTTACATAACTATAAGAGTTTTCATTAGACCAGCAAGCTGTCGTCGAATGAGAAGTGAGAACTATAAGTTACTGTTGTCTTCGTAGAGGTCGCTGAACTAGAATCACAAGCACGTCCGCCCTTCTTATGTGTAGAATTAGTATTATTTTGTGTGCTGCTAAATGCAAATTTTTATGGGTAGAAATTTTTTTGTTTTCTTGCTATAACAAAATTTTTCTATTAGAAAAAAGAATGATTCATATATGAAAAAAAAAAAATGAAAAAAAAAGTTGTTATTGGAAATATCAGAATAATAGAAAAAGGCAAAAAATGGAGATAATAAAATTTACGAAATCCAACAAGGAGGAAAAAAAAAATGAAAGAAAATTGTCAAAGAAAATCTTGCAACAAATTTGGTTCCGCCACTTTCATTTTAGGGGAAATAACAATGATAGTTGACCATCGAACATATTTCCAATTTTTGGACTTTTTTTTTTTAATTCATAAAAGAGTAAACTTGGAATATCAAATTATTTTATGGACTCGATAGTAATTGTCATAATTATCTTATTTTATTTTAATTTAATAATTTAAGGGTAGGTTCGTCATATTGTAATTATATATAAAGTAAGTTGAGAAAAACATTCTTTAAGGGTGTGTGCAAAACTGTAAAGGAACTCAAACATGCCTTTCAAGATCCATGGTTTTCATTCAAACAAAACGAATTTTTAAACATTTTTAAAGTCTGCTATTGCCTTTTCAACAGGACTTACCCACACAGACCACGAAGGAGTTTTTATAGAAAATCATAAAATTTTTTGTTTTTATAAAATCAGGATCTCTACTAAGGACGTTTATAGAAAGAGTTCTTTCAAGATTACAACAAAACTTTTTAAACTTATATTAGGACTGTGTTACTCTAGAAATTTAACATTTTTCTCATGCTTTCGTTAACCTGGTAAGATTTCTTGGTGTTTAACTATCTGATAAAAATTTAAAAATATAAAATAAAAGGCAAGATAAAAGATCTTACTTGAAAATATTCACAGCTTTATTGATTGCAAGAGAGAGGATTGAAAATGTTAGGGGACAAGTGTTTTGAATGCTCTGGATTTGCATGTGTTTTGCAAATGAGAGATTGATCCTTTTTATACAAAAATATACATAGAAAAAGCCAAAAAGGTGGCTGACAATAATTAATTTTTACATTAAGTCTATCTTATCGGTTGCTTGCTTTTTACTGTTCTTTGCTGACTACTGTCTATATTTGTCAATCTTATCTTCATTGATCTTATCTTCTTTGATGTTGATCTTATCTTCTTTTCTTCAATCTTTGTTGACGATCTTATCTTCTTTGCTTTTTACTATTTTTGCCGTTTGCTGCCGACACTTTTCTAATGATCTTGTGCTTATGTGTCTAGATTATGATAAGCTTCATCATCGAATTGCTCATCTATCTCTTCTTTGGTAAGAAAATTCTCTTAATCTAGCTTCTTCCTCTTCCTGGATTTCACTCAAATAATCATCTGTCTCTGAACTTAGGAAAATCTATGGAATTGGATACTTCGTCATGACATCGTGACTTCTTATAAAGATAGACATGTGAGGAGTCTGCCATATCAGCTTTGGCCTGAACGAATTTACACATGTGAAGTATTTTTGAGCTCTATATCTCTGAAGGTACTCAGAACATATGTCTTTATGACCATAGTCATGGGGGATGTCTTCACGAATAAATTCAACATGAGTATTATAAGGTATTATCACAATGAAGTGATAAACCGGTAAATAGTTTGACAACCTGAAATAGTTTGACAACCTATAAAGCTGGTTGACAATCCATTCACAAGGGACTGAATCAATCTCAAGACAAAAACCGTGCTTTCCTCCAAATATCTTGATTGATTGTTGAAGTTTTTCAGGAAGAAAGAAGATTTTTAAAATATTTGTAGAATGGATACCATCAATGATACCATAGCTAAACAATTCTTCAATACTTACTTTATCTGCAAAATCTGAGATTTCAAATTCTAAAGGAAAAATATTTAGGTTTATTTGTACAGAAACAAATTTGAATATAAATATATTATTTAGCTTTTTCTCGTGTAGCCATGTAGTCATACCTTCAGGTAATCCTACACCCAAAGCGAGAAACTTTTGAAGTTTGATAAAACGCTTTAAATGTACATTTTGAGCTATACCAAAAATATTTTGCTTTATATCTATAGGAAGTTTTTCTACTGCTTTAATAAGATTTTTTGCTTGATCTCTCATTAGGGTAATATTAATAATATCAAGGGACTTTTCTTCAAAATTTGCCTCTTCTTCAGAATTTGCCTCCTCGTCTGCTTCTCTACTATTCTTTTGGCTTTCAGCTTTTTTACTATTCTTTTGGCTTTCTTTACTAAATCTTTTAAATTGTTCAGCTTCTTCTAGCTTTTGCTTTAGTTCTATATTTTCAACTTGAAGTTTTTCTAAAAGATCTTGCATAGTCTTTTTACAACTTTCTAGCTCTTCAGTAATTCTATGATTTGCTTCATTTACTTTTTTGAAATGATTCATGAAACTGATAACTTGGCTTCGATCATAAACAAGAGCATTAAATTCCATAATTGGTTCAAAGCCATTTTGGTTTTGTAAAAACATGTTTAAAGATTTATTGGCTTCTTCTAATGAATAAAAACCTTTAAAACTGGGATTTGGAAAATCTTCAACATATGTAGTAGTTTCTTGCCATGTTGAATAAATTCCAATCTTTCTACCTTTATAAACCACATAACACAAAAACTTGTTATTTTCTACAAAATACTGGCTTAAAATATTTAGTGAATTTAAAAAAATCCTTTGTTATCATTTCTAAAAAATCATATATTGTTAAGCAAAGTTTGTTGAGGTTCTAAAAGCTTATCTTTCAACTGATTTAAAGGCTGAAAAGAAACTCCAGGGTTATGATTTATTGTAAAAGGTCCTATACTATGCTTTTTTATACTATTGCTTTGGATTGGAAAAGTAAAGTTTTTCTGAAAATTCTTTGAACTTCCTACCATCCTGCATTCAAAATTAAACATTTATTAGTCTAGATAATATATATGCTATAGTATTATCCTTTCCACTAATATGTTCAAATTCTGTTTTGTATCATCTACCAGTTAAGGTTCCTAAGAAACTAATTCATCTCTTACTTATAAAGGAATTTTTCTTTTCAAAATTTTTCTTTTGTACTTTTCTATAGAACTCTACTATATTATTACAATCTGTCCTAATAGTAAAGGATTCATTTTGTATATATATATATATATATATATATATATATATGAAAATGATTTAAAGTGTTTATTATTCGTAATAGTTCTAATTCAGTACTTGACTTTCTACTCTCAGGTTAAGTAAATTTACCACTATAATACATTTCTATTTCTTCTGTATCATTTGGGTTTCCTTTATTAGGCTTTTGTATAAGAATTCCAGCCCATCCTATGCTACTAGCATCTGTTTGAATTATTTTATAATAACTATCTATTGAGAGAGCTATTGGTCTTAAATTCTTTACTATTGCTTTATTCTTTGTATTAATTTATATCTTTATTATTAAAATACCTCTGACCATTCTTGCTAAGTTTATTGTAAAGGGGTCTAACTAAGTTGCTTAGATTAGGAATGATTTTTCTACCGTAATTTAATAGTCCTAAAAACTTTTGTAGTTCTTTAGTTTCTTCTAATTTATCAGGGAAACTTAATATTTTAGTAGTTATGTGTGGTTGGAGTTCTATTTTTCCTTTATTTATTTTTAGTCCTAAAAATTCTATTTTATTCTTAAAAAGTTCTATCTTCATTTTAGAAAGAATAATATTATTATCTTTACATAGGTCAAGAATTTTATGAACATGTTCTGTGTGAACATATCTATTATTGCTAAAAACAAGAATATCATTTATATATACTATACAGAAACTGGAAAATTTCTTAAAAATTCTATCCATCCTAACTTGAAATACTTGAGGTGCGTTTTTTAATCCAAATGGCATTACGAGCCACTCAAACTGTCCTTCAAAACAACTAAATGTTGTCCAAAGGATAGATTCTTCATCTAATTTTATTTGCCAAAATCCGATTTTACAATCAAATTTAGAAAACCAAATTGCTTTTTGAATACGGTTTACTAATTTATCTTTGTTGGGAAGTCTATAACTATTTCTTAAAGTATTATCATTTAATCTTTTGTAATTAATAACCATTGACATTAATGATAAGTTGGATATTATTAATTATTATGTTTATCTTGTTCTTTCGTTATGTTTTAAGATATTTTAATGTATGAGTTTTGATTTTAGTATCATAGACTTAGCTTTGATAGAATTAGTCAAAGACAGTTCAGAAAGATTAGAATCTTTGAAAAGTCATAATTTAAAATTTATCAAAGAAATTGATAAAAAGTTTAAAATTCACTATAATAGTTTTGATCAAGTCTTTATTAAATATTCATAAGATTTTCCTATTTTTGAAAGAGACCTTCTAGATTTAGAAAATCTAAATTAAATAGTGAAATAAACTAAAAGAAATAGAGAAACTTTTAAAAGATAATAGTCAAGCCGAAAAAAGTCAAGCCTCAGCTTCAACTTCAATTTTGAATTTACCGGATTAAATGAATGATGAATTTTCAGAATCTCAAAAAATAGAATTTATAATTGAGCATTTAGATTCTTGTAGGATTAACATTAGAAATTATAGTATTAAGCTTAAAGAAGGTAAAACAGAAGAAGAAAAATTTAAACTAAAAGGTAGAATACAGAAGAAAATCGTTGGAGAGAAATATTAGGACCTCTAAGTAAAGAAAAAGAAACTTTTAATAGTCAAAAAGAAAAAATGCTGCAATAAAAAACTTTAGCAATAAATAACAAATTTGTACAATAATAAGTTTAGTATTAAAAGTTGTTGTAGACTTATAAGTGTATAGAAAAAGTAGTTGTAGAATTATATAAAACCTTAATATAATACTAGTAGTAAGCAGAACACGTAGGTACAAAAAGTTGTTTTAGTTATTATATGTACAAAGGTTGCTGTTTGTAGAGTAACTTAATAATAAAAAGCTATAGTAGAATTTCTAATGAAAAATCTTGGGACCAAACTGTAATTTCCCTTTTAAATAACATTAAAATGTTTAATATAAAAGGGAAAATCAAAAGTGACTTACCAAAATATTAAACTTTCAACTTTCATTTTTAACTACATATGAAAGTTTAATTATTAATAACCATATTTTTAAAAAATTACTTGAATACCCTCATATAAAAAACATCCCCAAACTCTCTCTCTCTCTCTCTCTCTCTCTCTCTCTCTCTCTCTCTTACCTCTCTATCTCGTCAAACCCTTCGCTGGATGACGTTGCCTAGGCATGTATCACTGGGCCCATGCAGCCACGACAGTGCTTGGGCTATGCAAACTAGGTGAAGATGCTTGGCATTGTGAACCAGGCGAACTCGCCTGGGCATCATGCAACCAGGTGGCACTGTGCCGTTACAGACGAAGGCATGGCAACAGCGCCACCATGTCTTTCCTTTGCCGGCGACGTTGTTCAATGAACAAAAATTAAAAATGAAAAACCTAAGTGGCGAAGGGAAAATTACCGAAACATAATTTTAGAGGGGTTGTTTCAGTAATTTTACCTTTTAAAAAGATGTTGGACATTTCAAGTCTTTTTTTCAACATTTCAAGTTTTTTTTTTTTTTTCAAAGATTTCACTTTTGAAAAAAAATATAAACATTTTATGTTTTTTACAACATTTAACAGTTTTGCAATATTTCATGTTTTTCGTAAAAAAAATTTTAAAGCTAAGTTTCAGGGGTATTTTTTTTTTTTTTCTAATTTGTGGATATATACTGATTTTATTATTATTTTTTTTTAAATATGGTTATTAACGATTAAACTTTCCTATATGGTCAAAAATAAAATTTTCATATTATATATGGTTATTTTCAGCAATTTTCAATTTAAAATAGCTTTTTTAATTGACTAATAAACGGAGATCAACTTTACTTTAAAATTTCTACTTCTGTTAATTCTACTGCCAAAAGATTTATTTAAAGAAGATTTTCCATACGAACCATTATTATTTCTGTAAAAAAGTATTTCTAACGTTTTTTTTTTGCCAACCTTCGTAAGTCATAACAAATCCAGCTGTTTAAGCTGTTTAAATCATTAAACTACAGTAACTACCCATCTGATTCAATTGTCTTCGTCTCTAAAATCATCCTTGAGTTGCATATTTATTTGTCTAGTTTGCAGTTTGATACTGATAGTTATAGAAAGAAAACACGTGAATGTGTTATTATTATTTTAATTGTAATTTTATAAAATTAGTTGAGTACAAAAAATGTATTAGAATATCAAATTATCATAATGTGGTGGTTTGTTCAAGATTAATGTGGTGGATTATCCAAGATTAGCATAACTGCATATGCATGTCGTTTAAAGATACTCCAAATTCAATTATTTTAACTATTTAATCATGTCTCGGACACCATTATCTACTTTAAATTAATATTGTCAACTTTGCTATAGTGTGAACTGTCAAGTCCTTTTCCTTTTCCTTTTTTTTTTTTTTTTTTTTTTTCAGGATAAATTTTATTACAACTAAACTAACTACAACTCAAGTAATGAGATGGTGAAATGGTGATGGGGAATGCTAGGAAATCAAATGTTACGAGAAATTATCCAATTCATTAGTCGATTTACAATTAAGAACATAATCGATCTCTTGTCCTTAACCAATTAATCACCTACTAACCGCCTAAGGTCATAGAATGGCAAGCATAATCAATTAACCAATTTAGACACAAGTTCATCAATCTCTAACCACCTATATAAGGTCATATAATGGCAAGAGAGATAACCTTCAAACTCAAGAGCACAAGAATCACTCAATCAAGCATATCCATCATTCAATCACAATCGTAATTTTTTCTTTTAAAAAAAATGAATAATTGATATATGGAAATAGCATTTGTTGTTATTGGAAATATCGTAATAATAGAAAAAGGAAAGAAATGAAGAGAATCAAATTTATGAAATCCAACAAGGAAAAAAATGAAAGAAAATTATCAATGAGAATCTTGCAATAAATGTGGTTCAGCCAGTGTCACCTTCATTTTATAGGAAAAAAAAACACGACCATTGAGCATTGAACATGTTTCCAATTTTTAGGAATTTTTTATTAATATAATAAAAGGTTAAAAGTTGGAATAACAAATTATTTTATTTTTAATGGTCAGAAATTTAAGTAATATAGACTGACCCAATAATATTAATTTATTTAAGTCCCAACAATCAAACATAATCAATTAACATCCTGTGATTGCAGAATTTGAGCCTTCTCCAGAATGAGCTTCCATAAATCATCAACATGTCGATCTTCAGTCAGCGTTGCTCCAATGGCAGCACGTATGACGAACAAGCCACCCACCACTGCATGACTCATGAAAGCTCGGCCACTTGAATTCACAGCTTCCAGAAGCTTCTGGTTCAGTTCCGAGCCATCAGATTCGAGCTCTGGCTTGAGCATGAAACAAACCAATGCAAACTTTCTAAGCACCACTATCTCAAACCTTCGGTCTGTAGCCACCATTGCCTCGAACCGCTTAGCCATATCCACATCACTGCGAATATGGTACATGAGGTTAGTCAACCCATGTTTGCGAATCACAATCCAAAGCTTCAAAGCTTTGAATCGTCTGCTCAATGCGATTTGCCAATCTTTGTAGTCTATCACAGAGTGGGATTCACTGGCTTTGTTTCTCAGGATTTCTGAGTCAGTGGAAAGCGAATCCACTAGAATTTTCGGTTTCTTGAGCCACAAGTAACAACAGTCCATATTGGTAAGGAACCACTTATGTGGGTTCAAGCAGATTGAATCAGAAAATTCAACTCCATCCAAATAAGGCCTGTATTCAGGGCAAATACAAGCACTTCCTGCATAATTTGCATCAATATGGAACCACATTTCGTATTCTCTCGCAACTTTTCCCAATTCTTTGATTGGATCAACAGCTCCGCAGGCAGTTGTCCCAACGGTATCACATAAATACAGTGGAACCAGCCCAGCTTTGACGTCTGCTTCGATGGTAGCTCGTAGATTTTTCGGTGATAGTGCAAACTTAGTTGAAAATGATGTAGTTATAACCCGGAAATTTGACTTGGTAATACCAATCAATTTCGCAGATTTTTGGACTGTGAAATGAGTTTGATCAGAGGCGTAAACCGCCAACTTAGTTATGTTTTCACTTACACCAAGATTCTCCAATGCTTTGTCTCTTGCAGCAGCCAGAGTACAGACAACAGCCTCAAAAGTGCTTCCATGCAAGACCCACCTCCAGTTCCAGAGAAGAGAAATGAAGATGGAAGCTTGAGCATTTTGCCCATCCAATCCATAACAATGGTTTCGAGCTCCGTTGCTGCCGGAGATGAAATCCAATTGAATCCAACAACATTGAGACATGAGCAAAGCATCTCACCAAGAAAACCAGCAGTGCTTGCATTTGCTTGGAAATAAGCAAAGAAATTGGGACTTTGCCAGTGAGTCAAGCCTGGTAAAATACTCTCAGAAACATCTTTCAGAATTTCTTCCAGGGACTCCGGGACAAACGGGGCACTTTCTGGTAACTTTTCTGATAAGTAACCAGGCTCGATTCTGCTCCGAACTGGGTATTTCTCAATGTTTCTGTAATACTCCGCTATGAAATCGATAACCGTTTTTGATTCATCAGAAAAGTTCTTGGAGTCCAAGAATGGGATGGTTTTTTTGAAGAGATGATCACTACCCATTTGAGAAAAATTGACAAATTATTTCTTGATATTTCTTCCCCCAATTTTGTGGTCTGTGTTGTTATGAAAAATGATCACCGGTTTAAGGTGTTATATAATGGATTTGGATCCAAATTCGTTATATAATTCAACTTGTCACCACTTGCGGATTGTATAAAATGTTATTAATTATATTATCAATTATCATTTTCTGTTGAAATGTTTTTGTGGTCAACAATAATTGAATGCGTGCTTTGAAAATATATAGGATTCCTCTCCTGATTAAGCCACCTGATCTATTGAGGCAGGCGCAAAGATCATTTAGAAGATGATCTTTGTTCTTGAAAATGATAGATTGTGATACACTTAGAATTTTGGTTTAAATGGATGTTTTAAACTAATCACGTGGAGTCACATATATATTGATTAATACACGATCCAAAGGATGGTCCAAGTCTAACCAGATTACCAGAACTTTACACCTTATTTTATTATTGCTTGATGTGTATTCGCATTTTCATACAAACGACCGAAGAATTAATTGATTTGAATAGTTTGTGTTGATTCAATTGATTTGAATGGTCAGAAAACTTAATTCCAAAATGCATTTATGATTCGGCCGAAAGTTATTATCTGGAGTCGAGGGACATATTAATGTAAACTAGCAGTCTTGTTTGATATATATGATTATCAAACATGAGGACATACGTACTCATTCTTAATGCATTTTTGACACCTAAAAGAGAATGTCAACTGAGAGTTTACTAATAGAGAAATAACTAGCAGTCTTGTTTGATATATATGATTCTCTTTTAGGTGTTGTACAGATACTTCACATCCGGATTAAAAATATTTTATTAAATTAACGATATTTCCTGAAGTCTCAGGGATTAAATTATTGTAAATACCCTTTTTAAAAATATTTAGAGTAAGTGGAGCAAAACAGTCTTTTAATTCAAAATTTTAAATTCATGGGCATAAACGTCATTTCAGTTGATACGTTAGGCTTAACTGTTAATTTTTTTATGAGGCCATTTTGATGAAATTCTAAACACTTGATGATAAAAAGCTAATATGTAAAGTTCAAGTAAATTAACTATATTTCCTAAAACCTTATGGACTATATTGTAAATATCCTTTTTAAAAATAGTTGTCTCCAATCTCTGGTCTCTGTGTGACAGCGCGTGGAACAAATATGAGTAAGAGCCTAAGAGGCGCGTATGATAGATACCAAAATCTGATCTGTCAATTTAATTGGTGTGAGTAATAAGGTTTCCATATAAGGGAAGATTGAAATATGACTGCCAAAGAAAGAAGAGTGCCGGTTTAGTTTAGATACGATTATCACCATATACGAGAAAAACTTGAATGGAACGGTCTCATTGTCGTGGCAATGAGACCGTCCAATGAATATGTGCCACATTTGATTTTAAAATGTATTTTTATTCTCCCATTATATATATGACACATATCCATTGACCGTCCCATACAACTTTTTCTCCACACCAAATACAATGTATAACCTAAAATTAAAAAAAAAAAAAAAACATTATCACCAACTACAATTTACAACCCAAAACTAACCAGCTCTATAACGCTCTCTCTTGCTCACATAGTCACATATAGAAAAATTACCATAATGCAACTTTTCACCTACTCGTAATTCGTGTTCACTTCTTATTATTTGCAAGGCAAGGTGACAAATGCCTATATATAAACCCACACTGAGGTTATCTCTATTTATTTCTTTTCATTTTCACTCTGTCTCTCTCTTTGCAAATTGCAAGATCTCAAACTAAAGTAGTAGAAGAAGAAAATGGTGGGGCTTACCCATAAACAACAACTAAGTAACTATATCCAGTACATGCATGATGAGGTCCAACTCTTCTACTCTTATCATATCAGCTTTTCTCTTAATCTCTTCTTCATTTTTTATTCTTCACGATATTATATGTATAGGTTTCTTTGTCAAACTTTTCTTTTTTTTATGGAATGGTAAGTCTTTGAAGTTGTCTATCTTGTTTATGCATGACCCATGAATTTCGGTGTTGTCAATAATGAAAGTCTAGGGCGGCAACACGGTTTCTCTCATTTTTGACTCGGTTTGGTTAATGCTATATCTTATTTTTTAAGTTGTCTCGAGTATTATTAAAAAAACATAATAATTTTGACCCAATTAAGTATTGTACAATAATTCAGATCCTCTGAATAAGAAAATTAACATAAAATTATTTTGAGAATTGTTTTTAGTTTTTATTGTCATATTTGAAACTCATACATAGGCTCTACAAAGTACAAACTTGATGACTTTTCTTAGTGGTAAACGGTAAGGATTTGACCTTATAGCTAACCTCGATTGTGCAATTGTGATAGTCTTTGAAGATTAATTGAATAGTATATGGTTCCAATATAATGCTAAAGGATGAATTGAAGGCTGTTGCTGGTTTGGTGTTTTGTTGGCCTGTGGCCCTTGTTCTCTTTCAATAAACTTTTGGCTGTTCAAAAAAAAAAAAAAAAAAATTCTCATTCATTCTTGTTACTTGTAGGGCATATTGGACCATCATTTTGATAATATCAGGGAATTACAAAGACATCAGAATCATCGCTTTGTTTCGCAAATGATAATGATGTTTATCAATGAGGCTGATGATGTCATGGAAACAGTGACCAGATACATGTAATTTCATATTTCAATCTTCTTTTGGTGTCTCAAATATTTAAGTGAACTTTCCACTTTTATTTTCAGTTATAGATGTATTACCTTGTGTATCTTCAGAATATATCGATGATATTGGATTGAACTTTGACAATTTGATCACTATTTTTCACTTATTGGTTTATTATTTGATGTTTCTTCAGGATGAATAACAGTGAAGTAGACTTTGACGATTTGTCCAATAATGTTCACCAACTGAAAGGAAGCACCAGAAGGTTAGATTTTTCGTTCACTCTCCAGATTATGAAACTTTTATGAGAATCTGATCTGTTAATTTTCCTATTTAATGCAATTGATTGCACATTTTTATTTTAGCTCATACGTAATTATGTATATTTGGCATTCGACATTTATCCGGATTAGTCGGAAACATTTATTAGCTAAGAATTTTCCAATTTAGTTGATTATATTTGTGTCACATATATGCATGCTAATCATTTAAAACATTTGGAAAGCAATGATGATGTGAAATAGATTGTATTTATAACTTAAACATGCATGTGGTATCCACATAATTACAATCTCACAATTTACTTATGGGATCAGGATCCTCTACTGATCTTCTTATATGCTGAATATGCTGAGCTTGTAAACATCTGACTCAACGTGTAATTGAAAATAATGTGTTGTTAAGATTTATCTTGTTTTCTTCTTTTTTTTCCTCTAATAAATCTAAAACTATGTCGTTTCATAATGACCAAACCCTTCCCCAAATGTCAACGATCAAACATTCCTTTATCGTTTTGTTTACCACTCCGTCAATCGGCGAAAACAATTGGATTTTTTACCAAAAGCGAAAGGAAACAAAAAGGACTTTGAATCTTCGATCTCCGGCTCTTTCTCTGTCTCCATTACTCTATACAAAATTTGAACTTTATCTTCTGGATTTGCTTTAATTTTCAATGATCGGTAATTCGATAAGATTTATGGTTATATTATTAGCGGTAGAAATTCACATAGTAACAACTAGCTCGTATTGCCGTGTACAAATAGGAGAGTGTATAAGTCAGTTTGTATTTTAATTTAATTCACGTCAGACCTGATGCAAATATGCAATTGTGTATAAATACCTTGTATCATAAATGAAAAGCGAATGAATAATTCACACATAATTATCTAAATTATATTATGGTATCAGAGCCCAGCTAAGAAATAGCTTGAGATCCTAAAAACCCTAAAACCTTCTCCTAAAATTTTCTTTTCTTTTCTTCTCTTTGTCTACAAACCCTAAATCGGCCACTTAACATGACTCCTCCCAATCCTACCGTCACTGCATCCACCTCTGCCTCTAACTCCATTGCACCTATACCTCAAGTCACACTCATGGGATCGATCAACAACAACCAACCATCATCACTCATTGCAATCAACTCCACTTAGGTTTCTATCAAACTCATCAAAGGGGGGAACTATACAGCATGGAGGTCTCAATTTGAAAACCTATTCTTCGGCTATGAACTCATGGGATATCTAGACGGCACCAAGCCGTGTCCCTCTGAATCAATTTCAACCACAACTGATACTGCCGGTTAAGAATATGACCAAACCACCAACAATCCGGACTATCAACTTTGGCTTCGTCAAGATCGACTTCTTCTTCATGCAATTCAAGTCTCATGTATGGGAGCCGCTCAGTCCATAGTCACTCGATCCACTACCTCTGCTCAAGCCTGGACAAAACTTGAAGTCGCTTATGCCAACCGTTCCAATACACGTAAGCTCGAACTACTTGATTCACTAACCAATGTTAGCCTGAAGGACAAATCCGTAGCAGATTACATGCAAGGGATCAAAACCATCCTTGACAATCTTGAATTGATTGGTCATCCCGTTGATGATGGTGCCGTCGTCATTCACACATTGAATGGTCTAGGGACAACATACATACCTCTTGCATCAGCCATTCGAGCCCGAGATACCCCAATTTCCTTTGAAGAACTTTATGACAAGTTGCTTGACCATGAAGCGTTTCTTTGTCGTGATGAAACAAAAAAATAGAGCCCTGTAATAACTGCACAATTTAATCAACGCACCTACAATCGACGAGGCCGTGGACAACAAGGAAATTCATCACACAATACCGGTCAACATCAGTCATTTGGCCACAATAATTCACATGGTCAGTTTAACAATTCTAGTCTACACAAGGTTGTGGTTTCAACTCAAATTACAACAGCCCATATCGTCACAATAGCCCATATCGTCACAACAGCTCATCCACTACATCTCAACAGACTCAATGGCGTCTTTCACCACACCACTCTAACTCTTGGCCAATTTTCCAACCGTGTGACAAATTTGGGCACACAGCCCGCACATACAGATCACGACCTCCTTCAGCAGCTCAACCTTGGCCTCAGGCTAACCACATGACAACTGATCAATTTGGCACATGCAACAACACCAATTGGATACTTGACTCGGGTGCTTCCTACCATATGACCTCAGACCTTCAGAATATGTCACTACATTCAGAATATAGTGGTCCAGAGGACATAATGCTTGTAGACGGTAAAACTATCTCTATCACTCATACTAGCTCTACATTATTGACTGATTCTAATAATTTCTTTTGCCTTCAAAATGTTCTGTGCTCCGCAAAAATTTCCCATAACCTGGTATCTGTGTCTCAATTTTGCTCTCACAATAAAACATCAATTGAATTTTTTTCTGACTATTTTCTTATGAAGGATTTGACTACGGGAGCATCCTTGGTCCGCGGCCAGAATAAAGGAAATCTTTATGTTTGGCCAACGTCCAGTCAACCAGTGTCTAGAGTCCACCTCAATTCCGCGTCTGTTCACCCTATCGCTTCCCGGTTAACGTGGCACTGCCGTCTAGGACATCCGTCTGCACAAGTCCTACAAAAACTCATCCAGTATCACAATCTTCCAGTCGCCAAGTCTGGGTCTCAGTTTTCTTCCTGCTCAGCATGTCTATGTAATAAGAGTCATAAATTGTCATTTGGTAAATCAACATTGACCAGTAATAAACCTCTAGAAATTTTATTTACTGATGTTTGGGGTCCTGCTCATATAAAGTCGTTTGACAATTTTCGTTATTATGTTATTTTTGTGGATTATTTCTCTAAATACACTTGGCTATATCAACTTAAAAATAAATCTGAGGTTCCTATTGTATTTAGGCAATTTAAGGCACTAGTTGGGAATTTCTTTCACAAAAAAGTAAAAACTGTGTATTCGGATGGCAGTGGGGAAGCCCAATTACTTGGCATTGACCTGAAAAATATGAGCATTCAACAACTAAAATCTCCACCCCATACACCTAAGTATGTAGGCACAACTAAACGTAAACATCGACATGTGGTGGAAACGGCACTAACTCTGCTTCACCATGCGTCACTGCCTATAAAATACTGGTCGCTAGCTCTTAGAACCGCGGTTTATCTCATAAATCGCATGCCTACTCAAGTTCTCAACAACCATAACCCATACCATCTACTCTTTGACAAAGATCCGAACTATCGAAAATTACATGTGTTCGGTTGCCTTTGCTATCCTTGGTTACGACCATATATGTCTCACAAGCTTCAACCCCGCTCTAAACCGTGTGTGTTTGTTGGTTACTCCACCGAAAATAATGCATTCATGTGTCTAGATTGCCTCACCGATAGGGTCTTTGTCTCTCGTCGTGTCGTATTTGTTGAAACGAAATTTCTGTTCCCCTAAGGAGTCAACCGTATGTCATCCCACACCCCACCCGATGTCAACACTTGGTTTAGGTCCCTCACCTCCGCTGTCAGGTCCACACAAGAAACTCCATAACATACTACACTTGACACATATCATATCCATGACACCTCCTCACATGACACAATATATGTCCCCGTGTCCTCACCTGCTCAAAATCTCCAACCACAATTGGCACCATATAACCATCTCCCATGCACAACATACTACCAACCTAAACGCCCCACACCTCTCCAAAGTCAATCGCACCACACCGACTCCCCAAGTGAAAGGCTAATAGCACCACTTTCCTCTCACCCGATCACTGCTGTCTCAAGTCAGCCAACACCTGATCACCCCTCCTCTCCCACTCGTGTCATTCAAACCAGATCCAAGAGCCATATTTTCAAATCTAAAGTGATATTTGACCTCACGGCCATAAACCAAACCAATTTCCTTAACACAGGCCTGAAAGCACTTGGAATGGCGACAGGCCATGAGTGCTGAGTATGATGCTCTTGTCAAAAATGCCACGTGGGATTTGGTTCTGTCTCACTCGTCTCAAAATGTGGTAGGTTGTAAATGGATTTTAAGGATCAAACGCTACCCTAATGGCTCCGTAGCTAGGTACAAAGCCCGACTTGTGGCAAAAGGTTTTCATCAATGCCCTGGTGTCGACTTTCATGACACTTTCAGTCCTGTTGTGAAACCTGTCACGGTTCGAATTATTTTAACAATTGCTATCACTAATGACTAGTCTCTACGCCAGTTAGATGTCAATAATGCCTTTTTACAGGGAACACTCCCTGATGATGTATACATGGTGCAGCCACCTGACTTCATTAATTCCACCAAACCGCAGCATGTGCAAACAACGGAAGGCGATATATGGTCTCCGTCAGGCTCCGCGAGTATGGTACACAGAACTTCGTACCTTTCTTTTAGCTGTCGGCTTCATTAACTCCACATGTGATGCTTCCCTCTTTATTCGTCAATGCCCTTGACACACATTGTATCTCCTCGTCTATGTTGACGACATCATTGTCACCGGTTCTTCAGACTCCCAGGTCTGTGACTTTATTGCCATCTTGGCTCATCGTTTCTCCCTGAAAGATCTAGGTCTACTCTCCTTCTTCCTTGGAGTTGAAGCTCACCGTTCTCCACGTGGGCTATTTCTCTCTCAGCAGCAGTACGTTCATGATCTCCTTGTCAAGACTAACATGCTTGAAGCGAAGCCAGTCTCCACCCCACTCTCGCTCAATGAATCATTAAAACTAAATAATGGTAGTACGCCCACATATGCAACACAGTACAGGCAGGTGCTTGGTTCCTTGCAATACCTTTCACTTACTCGTCCTAACGTCTCATTTGCGGTGAATAAGCTCTCCCAGTTTATGCATCGACCAACCACGAGTCACTGGACTGCCGTCAAACGAGTACTCAGGTACCTTAGGGGCTCTCTTGACCACGGCCTGCTCCTCTCCACAGCTCTCCACTATGCCTTCATGCCTTTGTCGATGCAGATTGGGCGGGTGATCCTGATGGTTGACCTTCCACGACGGCATATGTTGTGTTCCTTGGTTCCACACCCATCAGTTGGAGTTCTAAAAAGCAACACACAGTTGCACGATCATCCACTGAAGCCGAATTTCGTGCCATTGACTCAGCAGCTGCGGAACTCAACTGGATTGGTCACCTCCTCCAAGAACTTTGAATACAGGTACCAGACACTCATGTCATCTACTATGACAATGTAGGTGCCACATATGTCTGTGCAAATCCCATCTTCCACAACCGCATGAAGCATGTTGCCATTGATTATTTCTTTGTTTGGGATCAAGTTGCGCGCCATCAACTGCGTGTAGCACATGTCAATACGAAGGACCAGCTAGCTGATTCTATCACCAAAGCTCTTTCCCGTAGACATTTCCAAGATCATAGGTCCAAGATAGGTGTCCTCGCCGAAAGCTCTATCTTGCGAGGGCATATTAGCTGTAGAAATTCACATAGTAACAACTAGCTCATATTGCCGTGTACAAATAGGAGAGTGTATAAGTCAGTTTGTATTTTAATTTAATTCACGTCAGACCTGATGCAAATATGCAATTGTGTATAAATACCTTGTATCATGAATGAAAAGCGAATGAATAATTCACTCATAATTATCTAAATTATATTATATATATATTCTTGATTATGCCTTTCGGTTCGAAAACTCTTAAAAGTATTCACTACAGTACTTCAATCCATTAATCTGGCCTATTGGCGTAAGCAAAGGGAAATAAAATCTAGTTCCGTAGATATCCTCACTCCCAAACAAAAGAAATGAAGATTTTAGTGGCAAAGAAAGAGTCCAAAAAGAAACAAAAAATACACAATGATTACATCTTTTGGTTTTGTGGGTTTTTCTTGATTGTGGATGGACAAGGGAATCAAAACATTGGGAGGATGGATTGTAAGGTTTGCCTAGGGACTGTTAAATTTATTTTTGGTTTGTTGCTATATAGTCTTCCAATTCCAGTGCAATAAAAAATGTGATGTTGGGTTTGGTAGAAACAGATGACGATCGATCAATGATAGGATTGGTTGCATATTGGGGAAATGGGGATGGATATAGATCCCCCCACCCCCCAAATTGCCTAGGGAAAATGGGGATGGGGGAGGTCCCCCATCACCATCCCCATCCCTATTTTTCTATTTTTTCCGTTTTTTTCCGTTTCCCGGTTTACTCTATTTCTCCATTTCTCTATTTCTCCATTTAACTGAAAATTACAAATTAAACTAAAAAACCAAATATTCCAAAACAAATACAAAATAAAATATATTAGTGCATTACAAAATAAAGTATTTCAATAATTCAAAGTTTGAAACCAAGGAAACTTTACATATGAAGCAAAACAAACTTAAAATAAAAAATAAATAAATAAAAAAAATAAAACACTTTAAAAAGCAACGCAAACTTTATAAAAATAAAAAAAATAAAAAAAAACACAAACTTCACATATGAGGTATTTATAGTTAGGTTTTCAAATAATTAAAAAATTAAAAAATATATAAATATATATATAATTATTTTTATAATATTTGGAGGGAAATAGGGAAATGGGGATGGGGGGACCTCTCCCCGTCCCCGTCCCCATTTCAATTTGGGGATGATTTTCATCCCCATACCACCCCCCCCTTCTCCCACATTTATTTCCCCATTCTTTTCCAAAAAAATTCCCCCAAATGAGGATGGGGATGGGGATGCGGGAAATAGGGATCCGGGGAAAATGTGCAACCCTAATCGATGATGATATTGTGGAACAAAAAAAAAAATTAAAAGTTATTTTTTTTAAATACTTCAATTAGATCAATTCTTGAGCTTTTGGGAGATTCAACTGTTTTGACTGTCGTGCTTTGAAGGAGGAAAGTTGCAACTTGCAATGACATGTTGTTTAGCATAAACGATATCGTTTAAACAAGTTAGAAAATAAATAAATACAAGTTAGAAAATAAATAAATACCTAATCAAATCCCAACCATACAATTACTTAATGGGCATGTGGCGCTAGATCCTTAAAAGCTCACCAAAGTTCAGCACGTAAAAAGATCAGTAGAGATCCAAGTCCCACCTACAAACCCCATGTTATAACTTACATACAAACCTATTTATTATATCATTGATTATTACTATAAAGTAAATAATAAAATGATATTACCATTTAGTAATGTGTTTCGATATAAAGTCTAGTTATGATCCTCTTGATATATTCTTCTGAATTTGACTTGACAAGTAGATGTTTTGAAGTTTAACCCGTTTAGCTAGATATTAAAAATACACTGAACTTCTATCATACTTAATTACTGCATTTGAAACACAGCATCGGTGGTTTCCGAATGGCTCATGTTTGCCGTGAACTTTGCCATGCTAGTGACGAAGAAAACATGGAGAGGTAAGATGCGCCATCGTATGATTAACATAATTTCAACATCAAATTCACACGTCACTCGTGTTTCATAATATACTCTCTCTTTGTCGATCTCTTTGAGCAAACAAAGATATATGAAATTAGTATGTGGTGCTTATGTATTTATTTGTTTGTTTTCTTCCTCTTTTTTTTTTTCATGTGTTGCTGATCTTTCTTGTAAAAATTGAAATCAATTTTCCAATAATATAAATGTTGGGTTGCAGAGTTCATTTAGTTATATATAAAAATACCTGCACTTTAAGCCAAACTCTTAAATTTCATTTCCCTGAATATAGACCATTATGGATAACAGTTCAGAATTAAGAATTTGTCCCTTTATAGCTTCAAATTGTAGAAAAGAACTCACTACCATGTTATCGAAACTATGCAAACTCAAACTTCATCATCTGAGTTTGAGGGGATGTTAAAGAATTTCGAAATGAATTGTTATATACTTCCATTTTTGTTTTATTATATTTAATATATTACCATTTAAGGTTTTTCAATATCTTTATTCAAAGTTGGGTATTGAAAATATATATAAATATGCTCCAGTTTGAGGGGAGTACTGTTAAAGCTAGTTTTCAAGTAACTATAGATTGATTCAATTAGATGGTTAAAAAAATGTAACGACTATGCTTATTTTATTTCCAGTTGAATATAGCAGTTGGTATTGAGAAATTCTATGCGTAAGAAATAATGAAGTAATGCTAATATGCATGTACCAATTATGGCCTCATATGAACTTGGACATGTACTATTGATATATGTTGGAAGCTAAATCTCTAAATTATGGGATATCGGGGAGTAATTATTTTTTAAAACCTACCATAGATTTCGTCGGAGAGAATAATAATAAAAGTGTTTATCTTTTTTGCCTATCTTGTTTTTCCTTCCATTTGTATATATTGTCTTCTTTATTCTTATATTGTGTAATGAAGTACTTTATGGGGCTCTTAATTGACATTCTAATCTAATGGTTGTGTATGTGTTTTTAGATGCCTTGAAATTTTTCAAAGGTTAGAACGAGAGTACCAGACTTTACGTTAGAGTCTTAATAATATTCGGCAGGTAATACTTGAGTGTGGACTTGCTTTCATTGTTTTAATTTCATAGACATGGTTTAAAAATAGTTTACATGGAAATGTTCCATCCGATCATCCAATGCAAATTCTCTTAAAAATATTTTAAATCGACATATAAAAAAAGTAAATACGCAATATGCTGTTATAAATCACAATGTTTATTTATTTTACCAAACTATCATAACTACATATAAGTAATCATGGATTCTCTCTAGCTCTTTCTCTCTAGGTAGTGTTTATGCTTTCTCATACTATTCTATTTTTAATATATATATATATATATATATATTTGAGCACAGTTGTAGAACTCAATCTTTTCCAATGAGATTAGAAGGCGCCGCATGTGAAGTTGGTTGAGATGCTGGTAATTGTTGCTGCTTGAGATGCTTATTCTCGAATCTAGACGTTGGTTTATAAAGGACGACGCAGAACATTAGTATTGTGTTCTTCCTTATATATGTTGTGTTTGAACTCGAAAACTAATGTTTTTTATGCATTAAGTTACTGTTTTTATTACTTGGATCTCAGCTACGCCACTTGGTTTGTTGTAAGTTAAAGCGTTGTTCTTCATTTTTAAGTCTTTTAAAAAAAAATAGAAGTGTGCTTAAGTTTGAAAATTATATCTCCAGAACAGAAGACTCATTCTTTGAAATCACATATTAATGAAATGTCTTTTTAAAAAATGTTTTAGTACTATTTTACCAAATAGTTTTCAAGAAAGGTACGTACTTGGTGCGTCAAAACAGGCACTTTATTTGAAGTTTGATGGCATTTCACTCAAGCAAAATCCTAAAGTATGTTTATAATTCCAATATAGAATGAACGGAAAGGTAAAGGTGCATGCATTTGGTAAGCGTTTTCATATTTAATGTTATTTTTACTATTAGCATTGGAATAATGTATTCAAATTGTTGAAATTATCAAGCAATGCTCTGGGAGGGTTTGAGATGAGATGAATATATCCAGCCCCGTGCTTGCCAATGCTTTTTGAAGAAGTACCAAAATAGTGTGAGCCGATCGGTTTTCCATTACGAGTGTGCAACTAATCCACCAAACCGATGATCTAACCATTGAAAAGTGAATTTGGGTTGGACCGGATTGATGAATGAACCCCATTACTTTATGTTTTGGTTTGGGTCATCAAAATTTTATGAGAGGGTGCAGTTTTTCGTTTTTTTTTTCTTTCATGTGACTCTTTAACGTTCTTGAGCATTGAAGATGGTACCATTAATCAACTTTGTCGGTATGAACACTTGGGTTGTGTTTGAGAGTACTCTTTAACTTTTTCTTTGAAGATAATTCTTTTTAATAATTTTTAATAATAATTGTACATTGGCATAGCTCGTTGTGTTAGATAAATGTAAAAAATGTGAACTGTACTATGAATTGTCGTTTAAACACCATTTTAATTTCTATAGCTTGTAGCTACAGAAGAAACAAATGAGGAAGAAAATCAATTGAACAAATAGGATTTATGAAATTATTCTTACGTCTAACGAATTTTTTGTATATATATATTCCATGAAATTACTTTTAAATAATCATATAAGATGTCTCGTGTATAGAAACTATTTTCATATTCAAAAGCCAATGATTTCTAAAGGGGATTTATGACGAGATGTCGTTTGTGTATATCAACATATTTATATTTTAAGTTAAGAGACTAGTGTATAGCAACAAGCAAGGGTATCATTCCATATGGAGGTATCATCCGTCAACAGTATCGAGTTTTAGTGTTTATTGAAAGCGTGTAAATAAAAAAACGGAGATAATGAGAATGGTGTGTGTGGGGTGTAAGCATATTGTGGTGTTGTGTGTGTGCGAGTGCGAGTGCGAATGGAAATGAATGCGTGCAAGGGAAATGTAAATGAATGCAAATGGAAACAAAAGAATATAGAGGGGTGAGAATGGTGTTTAAAGAGACAAATAATAAAATGATGGCTTGGAGAGATGTAGGATTATGATTACACAAGGTACTTATGCTCACCATACATAAATGCACACCTAGCTGGTTGTTGACAATTAAGTTTGTCTAATTCAAGCTAAGGGCTTGTTCTCTCAAATAAGGGATTCGAAAACACTAATCACTCTCTAAAGGTCATGGATAAAGCAATTGTGCCTCTGGTCCTAACCATTAAGCACATGAACATATAGCCAAAACCTACTCTAGCAAAGATCATGCATAGAACAAGTTTCATCCATTCTTTTAGAGTTAAGTGGTCAAGATCATACCAGGATTGGTCCTCTAAGGACACAACCCTAACCCACATACACTCAAACCTATCTAAACAAGGTATTTTGACCAATTCTAATCTCTACACACATGCATATCAAGATAAAAGATTGTATAATAATAACAAGAATGAATCAAAATCCATTCAGATTTAAGAACAAACATCACATAAATGAGCACAATATAGGTTTACATATATTCCCAAATGAGGTTACACGTCAAAGAAAACAGGACTTACAAAGAGAATTGTAAAAAGGAGACAACCCTTGAATGTGACCTTCTCCAAGACCTACATGAATACCTAGCTCGAAATTGGTCCAAGACCACTCCTTTCTCTTTGCAATCTACTTTCAAATATGATAGAGGATGTGTAGAAATGGTGGTGGTGAGGCATCTATGGAGGAAAATGAAGAAGATGATGATGGAGTGTGGGCTGCTGTTTGGGTCGGTGTTGGGTTGAAGAGAAGAGAGGAAAATGGTGAGTTTATAGTGTGGGAAGGTTAGGGCACGAAATGGGTGCGAAATAACACATTTACCCTTCAGAAATGGCATGCCAGGATTAGGTTTGAAGGTGAGTCGTGGTTTGGTTCGACAGGGCACAACAGCGGTAAAGATTTTCACGGTTTAAGTGTCGTTGTTGCCGCGGTCAGGTTTCCAGCCTCACGCACAGTTACAAAAACGAGCATAACTCTCTCTAAAGAACCCAGAATCGTAATCCTTAAAAACCTCTAAAAAGTAGACGTTCGGAGATTTCCGAATATATGTGGATCTCAATGTGGTTCGATATAAGGAGAGAGATATGACCCCCGAAAATTGGGTGTTTTACATAAAGCTCTCTGCCACGGTCATGTTTCCAGCCTCGCGTACCGTTACGAAAATATACATAACTCCCTCTAAAAAAATCGGAATCGCATTCTATAAAAACCGCTGGAAAGTAGACATCTTAGGTTTTTCGAATATATGTAGTTCGATCTGAGGAGGGAGATATAGCCCCCGAAATTTGAGTATTCTGCATGGGCATTCACAATTTCACCTCATTAAGAAAAACTCTTCAATTAAACTCAAACACCATTTGAAGGGAACATATAACTATGCATAGCTCACAAAACACATTATATACACAAACATGCTCTAAAATGATAACAAACGATAGGAAATAGAGACCTCAAATAGGTATATAAATTGTCCAATCAATTTACATTTTAGACCCTAAGTTTTCAGAAAATATCATTTTTCATGAGTTTGGTCCCTATTATTAATGGCCAAAACGTCACTCAGTAATCTATTACACTTGACTATTGTTTTTTTTTTTTTTTTTTTGTCAAAAAATCATTTTGATACATTTCTAAAAAGTTAACGACTAAAGAAACTAATATGCCAAACTCAAGACGAGACATATCTGACTTAGGGATCAAATTGTAAATCCCCATTTTCTAAATCTTAGTCCTATCTCCAATCCCTTAATTGAGTGCACGATAGATTATAAAAGTGTGGCTCTATTGCCACCTAAAATTGTTCTCCCATTTACTCTCTACACTCGTCATAAAAAAATTGAAATTTAATAATTTATTTTTTACATATATCTAAAATGTCAATATTAACCCTAAATTATAATAATGATTTAGGTAATGTTACATTGTCTAAATTTGGAGCCCAAATATGGCATCCCGAAAATCCAATCATTTCAATCATAAAATTTTAATACAAAAAATCAAGGATCTACATCATTTGGACAACATATTTATGCACTAAATTTCGGTAAAATAGTATTATTGTAACTATTTTAATTAAGAGCAAATTGCACTCAACCTCTCTGAGGTTTGGCCTCTTGCATACAGAAATAACTTTATTATTAATTGACACTTACACCCCCTGCTCTTTCTTTTAAGAGAATAAAATACCCTTAATCCCTTAATTAAATGGGAAAATTGCACTAATATCCCCTAACTTTAGGTAAAATTGGACCTTCAAACAGAAAATCATTTTATTACACAAATCTTCCTTGGATTTCATTGACCAAACGTTGACCACAATTAAGTTTAACTGTAGACAGGATTGACTATTGAAAAGTCACATTTATCCCAAGCCTTCAATATGAATAGTTAGATTTACCCCTATCCAATAATAAATGAAATAAAAAAGAAATTGAAATATTTTTTCAATAAACACAACAAAATCATCATTCATAATTGGTTTTTTTTTTTTTTTTAATGAAGAAAAAGATAAATAATTTTATTTTTTGGGTAGGGGAGATCTGATTCCCAGATCCCGTCATCATCAAATGAAAGAAAAAAACTTAAAGAATTAATTGTCTGAATTGAAGAAAAAGGAAATGAAATTTATTTTTGGGGTGGAGGTCAAGATCTGGATTTCATTTTTGGGATTTCCATCATCACTATCATTGGAGGGAATTTTTTTTATGAGAACCCAGATGTCATTTTCTCTTATTCACTCAATCATCACAACATTAGTATTCTTTGATCGATAGGACTTTGTGGTACTGGAATTTCATCATGTGGTATAAGTTCTTTAACTTGGGGTTATACACCTTGCTCTTCATCTTTTTGACTACCATGTTCCATAATCCTACAACTCGATATATCTTTTGACCCAAAATAGTCTAGCTCTCCCTACTTAGACGTCCGTGTGTTCATGTCCTTGTACATGACCTTCTCATTAGATACAACATCTCTACTCTTGATCATCTTGCAGTTTTGGTCGTTCTAAAGTTTATACTCAAACGTTTTCACTATAACCCGCCATGGTGCACTTCAGTGATTTTGCGTCCAACTTGCTCCTTGCATGAGCACCTACATGTACATAAGATATACATCCAAACACTTTCAAATGAGTATGTTTTACCTCTTTCACCATCCATATCTCCTCTGGTATAGTTAGGTCCAAAGGCTTTGATGGTCCCGCGTTGATCAAGTATGTTGTTGTATTAACTGCCTCTGCCTATAACTGCTTCAGTAATTGAACGCACTTTTTGTGTCGTTATCAAATTGCGAATTCGAAGGATATTTATAAAGAGTCATACACATGTGCTCTAAAGTTTGGAAAACTAGTAAAGCGGTAAGCGAGGGTATCGTCCAAAGGGAGATGTCATCCGTTAATCGTTTCATGTTTTTGTGATTATTAAAGCAATGAAAATTAGAAAATGGCAAGGGCAAGAGTGGTGTGTGTGAAGTGTAAACATATGGAGTGTATGTGTGGGAACGAGAGCAATGATAGTGGTTTCAATCCCGGAAGGAGATTCAGTTGAATGTGCCATGCATTGACTTCAAAGCCACCAAAAACCAAGCAGAATATGAAGCACTAATAGTAGGTTTGAGAGTATGCACGGCCTTAGGAGCCGACGAGATAGAAATTTTCAGCGATTCTTAGGTAATTGTTAACGAAGTGTTGGATGAATATCAGGCGAGAGATGAAAGCATGATCGCCTACCTGGAGTTAACAAAAGGATTATTGGGTCGGTTCAAAGAATTCAGGATCGTAGAAATCCCAAGAGAGAAGAATGAACAGGCTGACACACTAGATAAACTAGCCTCAGCAACAGTCAACATTTGGCCGCGAATAGTCCCTATGGCTCATCTGCTACAGCCAAGTATAACCGAACAAAATGAAGTCAGAGTAATCGAAAATAAGTCAAACGATTGGACAACGCCGATAAACGAATACCATATCAACGACACCTTACCAGGCAACCCACTGGAGGCAAAACGACTCAAATACAAAGCTACAAGATATTCAGTCCTCAACGGTGAACTGTACAGAAGGGGTTATTCAAGGTTATTGCAAAGGTGTGTCGGACCTGAAGAAGCTGAAGGAATACTAAATGACATATATAGTGGAAGCTGCGAAAACTATACTAAGGGCATCAGCTAGGCCCACAAGGCATTAAGACAAGGGTTTTATTAGCCAATGTTGTTCACCGATGTAAAAAGGACAGGCGTAAGATGCGAAGCATGCCAGAAAGTTACAAACAACATCCGACAGCCACCTGAACGCCTGCAGAGTATCACTTACCCTTGGCCATTTGCCATATAGGGAATTGACCTAATCGGTCCAATGCCCACGGCCGTCGGAGGAGCAAAGCACACCATTGTGGCTGTGGATTATTTCACAAAATGGGTGGAAGCCGAACCATTGGTGCATAACGAAGGCAAATACCACCAGTTTTTTGAAGAAAAATATCTTGTACAAGTTCAGGATACCAAACACTATCATCACAAACAACGGGACGCAATTTGACAACAGAAAGTTCATGGAGCTGTGCAAAAAATATAAGGTAAACAATTATTATGCGTCCCCAGCTCACCACAGATGAACGGACAGACGAAAGCAGCAAAAAAGATAATCAAACATAATATGAAAGCCAAACTCATCGTCAAGAAAGAAAATTGGGCAAAAAAAATTGCCACAAGTACTATGGGCCTATCGAACAACAGAAAGAAGTTCAATAGGCGAAACGCCTTACTCAATGGCCTTTGAAGCTGAAGCTGTCATCCCTGTAGAAATAGCATTTTCTTCTCCAAGGGTGTAACTCTTCCAACCTCAGCTCAATATTGACATGCTGAAATACGGTTTAGATGAGCTAGAGAAAAGAAGGGAACACGCTCAAATTAGGAACGTAGCTCATCAACAAATGACAGCCAGGTATTACAATTCACATGTGCGCCTAAGGAGATTCGCACTTAGCAACCTAGTGCTGAAAAGAGTGTCCCCCAGAACTAAAGATAAAGTCGTAGGATCTCTCACAGATAAATGGGAAAGGCCAATCGGTATAGTAGGGCATGAAGCGTATCGCATCGCTCGTAGGGGAGCCGGCGAGTTCCCTCGACTGTGCAATGCACAATGTCTGAAGATATACTACCCCTGAGAATGCATCTCTCTAAAGTTTGTTTTTCGCTTTTTTTAGAATTCCTTTTTCAGTATTTTCCTTTTTAGCATTGTCAAAGTTGCATGATACATTCAATAAAGAGCAATTTATTACTGAAGTACTCAAGATATTCAATAAAGAGTAATTTATTACTAAAGTATTGGTGAAGCTCAATAGAGCAAGTCATTACTGAAGTACTACACACGTAAGGTCCAAGTACGACATTCGGTCATAAACGTTATTTTCCACTGTATGAGATAGAAAACTCTCATCAACATAGAAGGGCAAACGGAGTAATCTTCGGTATAGCAGGCTAAGACAATTACGTCACAACACCCTAAGCTAGAAAGATGATATAAGACCAGTTGGTGCTCGCCACCATTGGCAAAGCATAACTCATTGAGATGCAAATGAAGCACTCATAAGCAGCACTTAAAAACATATTCATAAAGAAGCGCTAAGGGTTGAACAAACTAACAACTATAACAATATAAGCAAAAGCAAGAGACGTCTCAATAGTATGCTTAAAGACTTGGTGTATAGTCAGATACGTCCTAACAAATATTGAGTAAACTAAAAACTCAGCAATGGTAGCTGAATAATAAAAGGGCACCAAGCCTTAATCAAAAACTCAGCAATGTCAGCTGAATAATAAAAAAACACCAATCCTTAACCAAAAACTCAGCAATTGTAACTAAACAACAAAAAAAGTGTGGACCATAAAAAGACACTCCAAAAATCAAAGAAAAGATAAATCGATCGTATAAATAGATATAGAACAATGTACATTTGCAAAAATGACAAAAGAAAGGGCCAAAAAACTTCTTCAAACTTCTTAAAACTTCTTCAGAGAGGGAAATTACAAAAGGATTGCACAAAAGATCAAGTATCCGTCGGACGGGCATCGCCACTATCTTTTTCTATCTCATCCTCTGATGGCTAAACAACTTCCTCGTTCCAACCGACATGAAAGGCTCATAGTCTCAACTAGGAACAAGTCCTAAATCTGGCTCACCACCAGTACTGGTAAGATTCCTCTTTTTGCCAAAATAATACGTATTGAACGCATGTTTCATGGGGACTTTAAGGTGCATTGGATGAGGCGCAGTTGTCATATAGCAACAGTGGGTCTTCCACCTTCTTATCTAGTCCTTGATCGAACCCACCGCCTTATCCATGTGTAACTTAAGGGACTTGTCAAAGCGTTTCAAAGTCTTCTCGTTCGAGTGATCCTTCATCGCAAAGAATTTCTTTGACTGCCTCATTCCATGCTCGAATTCTTGTAAAAAGAGTGCATTATAAACGAGGGATCTCTTGAACTAATCGACGGCTTGAACTTCCAGTTCATCCTTCAAGTCCCTAAAGATAGCCTCACTCTAGGCCTGTTGATTTCGCAGGTCCTCTGATTCTCACTCAGCTTTTTCCTTGGCTTTTTCGACCAATCTCACAGCTTCCATGCAGGCGACAAGTGAATCCTGGCTCGCAGACAACTAATCTCTCAAAAGCCTGATTTCTTCTTTAGCCGAGAATAACTTTTCTTCAGTAGCCAATCGGGCAACCAAAAATCCGGCAGTAGATTCTCTTAACTGAGTAAGCTGTTGCGAGTAGGATTCTTCAACACTTAACTTTTCAGCCACCAGACGGGATATCTGTTTACACAAGTGCCTATTCTCCACAGAAACCGTGTTTCCGCATCTATAATTTTCAGTCATCTCAAATATCATCTGAACATTTAAAAAAGAATGCATGTTAGGAAAGGAGTAGAACACGAATAAAGCAGAAAGGTTGGAGACTCACCACAAATGGCAGTTAAAAAAGAATTCCATCTTTTTGTTTTCTTTTTGTTGCAAGACTTATTCTTCACATGTTCCCAACCTTGCCCGACGTAAACATCATTCTGGATCAGATGCAATAAGATCTCGGTGGCAGAGAAGTCTGAATGGGAAACAAAATTGGAGGCTTCACCGGCTTCAACCGGCTTCAACCGAAGCAACAAAAGGCTCTTCGCATACACCCTCCGCACCCGCGGCCAGCGCAGATGGTCTAGGAAAATCTGTTTAAGCAGGATTATCCGGATTGACAGCACTCGCTGACTGAGTGGGTGGATCTGTTGGAGCAGAAGTAGAAATGGGCAGATCTGGTGGAGTAGACGCAGAGATATGTGGATCTGTTTGAGTAGAAATAGAGGTGTGAGGATCCAATGAAGCAGAAGTAGAGATGTGTGGACCACCAACGTTATCCAAATTGCGAGCTGGATATGCGATCCTGTCCCCAGCGGTTGGGACCCCCAAACCAACACCCTCCGTTGGACCAGTCTTAGTGGGCTCAGGATCGCCGTCGCCCTTCTCATCTGAGGAAATCAGGTATTGAACAAACCTCGAAGCCCTTTTCGTTAGACAGGCGGCGTGATCAGGAGTGTGCTCAGTTGTACGCTTTCCCCTACCAACTCGAGGATTCAGATCATTCGCAGGATCCTCGGGGGTTTCTGGAACATTAGCGTTGAAAAATTGACTTTCTCTTTACCCTTTCGGCTGGGGGTACGCCTCTCAACGACCTCACGACCTCCCCTGATGTGGATCAAGTTCTACGTTTTGCTCATTGTCTTCACCCGCATCCTCATTATCCGCTGAATTATTCCCATCCGGGGCATCGATTTCCTTCTTAGCCAGTTCGACGGCGTGCCTTTGGATGGCGGCAGCGGAATTCTTCATTGTCCGGGCTTGCAAGTCGTAAACCGTGTCAATATCACTCACTGCGAGAAATAAAAAAAAGCATTAAAAAAATGTAAAGAATAACAATGAAAGCAAACAACGTTATGAAAAGGTATCAGGAAGGAAACTCATAACGTTTAAGCCGAGCGCATAAACGAGGAAAGATCTTCTGAGTAATCATTTTTTTCCTCATCCAAAAGGAAAGGATATCCTCTTTCAACCAGAGGAAGAACGGCAACAGCCGCAAGAAGGGAAATCTCATCATCCAATGAGACCGGCGATGCCCTTGACCAAGCATCAAGAGAGGTGAAGTGTATTAGAACTCTCATCGTTGGGAAATTCCAGTGAACACTGGCTGGTGCATCTCTACCTCATACGCTACTTACAAAAAACCAGCTATTTTTCCAGCTTTTGTTTGAAGAAGGGAAACCCTTCTTCTTGTCATCATCTGAGATCTCCACTTGACCTGGATCCACCACACCTTCATGAATCCAATTCTTCACGACATAAGAGAGAAAGAAGTAAGTGCCACTGTGGCCCGATTGCCTCAATGTGTACAAATGGCGAATCTCACAAAGAGAGGGAGGCCCGTAACCCTTCAACTTCCACATCAAACACAAACACATCAAAATCCTATAGCTATTAGGGGCCAACTGGGTAGGTGCGAGCTTGGCATCAGCAAGGAATCTGGTTATGAGAGGCTGAAGAGGAAGAGTAACCCCACAACCAAACATCGAGCTGTAAATAGCAAAAAACATTTTAAGAAGGGTTCCATACGGCTCGCTCACCAGGCAGCATCAAGTTTACAGTATCAGGAATACTGAATCGACTCCTATACCTTTGAAGATGTTGTTCACCTACAACATTTACTTCACTGTCGAACGCACTTGGACGCTCAAACGAGAAATGTGACCTATCGCTTTGGTGATCTTCAACGTCATAGTCAACTATTGTTTGGGCATCTAACCGAGACTCTCTAAGAATTCGAGGTGCCTTTCGTCTGCTGCCACTGGGTTTTAAAGATTTCGTCATCTATGAAGAATCGTTATCATAAGATGAAGCAAGAGATGCATTAGGAGCATTGGTTTTATGAACAGTAGGGATATAAAAAGAAGTAGGGACAGGAAACTTGGATCAAAATTACATATCAACAACTCAATTTTATCCGCGGTATTTTTATCATTGAGTTCCAGAGCCCGCATCATTTGATTAAAAAGTAAAGAACGTTAAAAGGGATCCATAAAAACTCACTAAAAAATCCATAAATGGAGGATGCGCTGATAACTTAGGAAAGCAAGGAAACGCAGCTGAAAGCCTTGAGTCGCCAGATGATTAAAAGCAAAGAAACGGAGGAGAGAAATGCTAGAAGCCTTGGTCTTAGAAAACGGAGAATTGAAAGCCTGTAACTTGGGATTTTTAGGGTTTCTAGTGGGAGAAGATGAAGAGTTGAAATTTGCCAATAGTGGAAGTAAGCAGACGAAATGATACGTTGCCTTAAAAAGAGCGAGCTTTTTTTGAAATTCAAAATTCAAAATTCAATTTTGGGTTTGGTAGCGTGAACCGCTAAGGCATAGGGCGATGACCAAATTGTCCACCAAAAAGTAAACACGTGGCATCTCAGGAAGCGCCTTGTAGTCAAAACGCCATCTCATTATGTCAAGTCAAACATGATTTTTGAAAAACTTGTGGCTGGAAACAAGAGCTTGCTATGGAAACTTCCAACCGTTTGATATCAACACCTAAAGAACATATAGATAAAGAAGTGATAAATAGAAAAAGCGGGAAAGAATTTTTTTAAGAATTTTCCCCATCAGGGCAAAAAGCCGAGTATAGTTATAAATATTGCTCGCAGAAACAAAGAAACGAAGGGATCTATTTTCTTTTTCAGCTCGAAGTATTTATAGGGGTATTGTTGTATGTATATTTTCAACTAAGAGACGCGTCAGCAATATGGGCAGAAACATAGAAGAATAAATCCACGTCACTTGTTAACTAGTCAATGAAGGAAGCATTGACCTCTTGCTACGTCATCAAGATCAGCAGAAACCAAGACTGTGTTCACCAGATAGCTCAGTCCAAAGAAAGCCAAGATCGTATTTGCCGAAGACCTTTACTCGGCCAAAACCTTTACTTAGCCAAAACCTTTACTCGGCCAATACGGCAAAAGTAACCTTATTAAAGTAAACTTCGTCGAGAAAGGATTCATTCAGGTATAAGGTTTCACAAGTTGCACCCCAATAAGGAAATGTTCATATTTCCCCTCAAGAGAAGTCCAAATAGGAAAAGACTGAAAGCATCCGGAAACATAGACATTAAACTAGAAACAAATTCCAATCAGCCCATAATACTGGAATCCTAAAACGATTCTATTTGGGGAGTCTGTCACTTACACGGCGATGAATAAAAGGAAACTCTAATCTGATATAAATAGGACCATGTAGTATACGAAAAAGGGGTTCTGAATCCTAGAAAGTTGAGAGCTATTGTACAAGAGAAGAAACAACATCAAAAGCGTAACCCAAAGATAATCATAGTATTATTTTTCTTGCCCTCAAGGGGCGCCGTTGTTTTTTTCCATTTTTAGGGTTTTCCACGTAAAACATGTGTTTTGCATGCTTTTATTTACATGATTGCTTTTATTAACGTGATATTATTGTTGGACGCATAGCAATCCAAAAATCACTGTCAATAGAATATAATCTACACAAGGCTTAACAAACACATTATATACAAAAACACGCTCGAAAACAAGCACAAAAGCTAGGAAATAAGGGCTCAAACATCACACAATTTTGGCACAATCAGTAACAAACACCTTATATACAAAAACACGCTTGAAAATGAGCACAAAAGCTAGGAAATAAGGGCTCAAACATCAAACAATTTTGGCACGATCAGTAACCCTGACTGTAGTCGCATGCTTCTGGATCTCTCAATCAATTTTATGTTCATGTGTTCTATTATATCATTTTGTTATGGTGTCCCTAGCACCGTCCTAATTAATGAGCTTTATCCTGCTCTGGTAGCAAAACTTTTTGAACTCATTGTCTTTGTACTCTTCACCATTGTTTGAACGTAGCTTCTTGATCTTTAACACTCTCTCATTCTCAACCATGGCCTTCCACATCTCAAAAGCCTCAAACACATCAGACTTGTATCGTAAGAAGTAAACACATACCTTCCTGGAATGGTCGTCGATAAACGTGGTGAAATACTGTTTACCCCCGGTCAATGAGACTGAATTTGGACCACATATGTCGGGGTACACCAGTTCTAGCTTTTCCTTTCTCGGTGCTCTTTCGGTCTTCTTGATGCTCATTCGTTTCTTCTTCCCAAGAATGCAACTCTCACATAAATCTACTTCAATAGATTTTAACCCTAACAGTTTACAAATGCAAGCATTTCAACCCTTAACTACACATATGCCTAAACCTTCGATGCCACATATTCGGATCCTCTCTACCCTCCGTCACTTCGATCGATCTATACCCATTAGTAGTCATGTAAAGTGACATGTTCTTAGTTCGCCGAGCAATTTTCATAGTTCCCTTCGAGATCTTCCACTTATCACATATGAAAGTCATCACATAACTGTCTGACACTAACTGCCCTATGAAGATCAAATTCTTCCTCAAGTTTGATACGTGCCTCACATTGCTGAGCTTCCAAACTGACCCATTCAGCTAAGTATTCACATCTTTATTCCTAGTAATGTCGCGTGCTTGATCGTCACCAAGATACATCTTACCCAAATTTCTAGAGACATAATTCTATAACAAATCCTTGTGTGAGGTGTCATGGAATGACGCCCTTGAGTTTAACACACAAGACTCCATCTTATTTTCCAACGAGCAGATAAGGCAATCGTCTGACTCCTCTGAAATACAGTTTGCACTACTATTTACATCGTCCTTCTTATCGAACCTACACTCACTCGAGTAGTAACCCATCTTACCACAATTTCAGCACTCGATGTCTTTCTTGCTTCGATGCTGATTACCCGAATTGTTGCCTAGATAGCCCCCGAACTTGAATTTACCCCTTGACTTTGATTTGCCTTATTGATTCTTGTTTCAATTTATGCCCCTGCTTTTTCTACCTTCCATATTCAACGCTGCAGAAGATGTCCTGGATCTTGTTTCATGCATCATGATTTCTTTGTTCATGCTCATGTTTACAACCTGTTGGAAGTTTATCTATTCTTTTCTAAAAGAATTGGCAATTGATTGACATGTTGTCAACCAACTCTCTGGCATCCGGGTAAATAGTATGCTGCCTAAGAACTCCTCATCAAACACCATGGACACAGATCTTAACCCATCTTTAATTTCATTGAACTGGTTCAGTTGATCCTTAAAACTCTAATTTTCCGACATCTTCAGATTTATCAGCTTCTTAATTAGAAGGACCTTCCTTGTTGTAGAAGGCTGCTTGTATAGGTCCGATAAGGTCTTCATAAGATCTGCTACAGTCACAAGATCTTTGACATTGAAGGCAACTGATTTCGTCAAACTGAGATAAATCGATCATAGTGCTATACGGTCCATGAGTAACTAATCTTCGTTGATCATTCCTTTAGGCATCCGCTTGACCGTCCAATCTGCATTGGATACACTCTTCAACTTCTCCACTATCGGCTAATGTAGGTCATTCTAGTACAAATAATCCTCCATCTAAATCCTTGAAATTTATGCTATCGAATTTCTCAATCCTGTAAAAATATTTCTCTAATCCCATATCCTCTCGATAAGAAAAAAAAAAAAAGATTTATGGCCTCAAGAAACCCTAGGTTTGCTTAAAACCCTAAATCCTCATGACCTGACTCTGATACCATTTGTTGTAGAAAATCCACAAACCACGGTCACGCAAATCACAATCACACACGCAGATAATAAAAGTAATAAGAAGAAGACACAAAAGATTTTTACGTGGTTCAGCAATATGTCTATATCCACAAAATGCACGTGCACTTAATCTACTATCAAAGTTGATTACAATCTATGTCTCTCTCTTTCAGTCTCTTTACAAATGTCTCTCAGCCTCACTTGCTATTTTCTATACACCTATAAACATAGGAAAATAATAGTATTTATATGGGAACACCAGGGCAATCCAAAACCTATTAGGAGTCATTTTATTCTCGCACAAGATTTCCTGTTTCGTATGAAATCTGTTGTCACCGCAATTTAGGCTGCGGTCTGCAACCCATGCCCTGCACCACGGTAAACTCTCTAGAATCCATTGCTCATTGCATCGCAGTCTATGCACCGCACTTTAACCCGCGATAACATCTCTGGAATTGACCTCTATTTGTGCTGCAGTTTGCGCCTCCTCGTCTACGATGCGGTTCCTTCCAGACTTGGGTTCTTCGGTTAATTTCTGGCTTCACAAAACCCTACATTAGTCAATAATATAACAACCATGCTTATTTTATTTTCATCACTTGAATGTAGTAGTTAGTGAATCTAGAAATTATTTGCTTAATCACGAAATTAATGTTAATATGAATGTGAAATTATGAAAAACCTTATAAATGTATGAAGCTATATCCCTAATTTTGGGATAAAAGTGTAATTATTTCTTTATTATTTCTTTCAACCTTGGATTTCGTTAGAGAGAATGAAGCTTTTATCTTTTGTGCCCATCTTGGTTTTCCTTTCATATCTTATCTTATCTCTTTGTATACTATGTAGAGTACTTGTTGGAGTTGTAATCAGCAATAGATGTGTATGTGCCCATCTTTTGTGCTCAAGTTTTATCTTTTGTGCCCATCTCTCTTTATTACATTATTACCCTCAAAAATTTACATGTATAACAGAAAAATGTATTTAAAAAAATATAACCAACATGAGTAGTATTGATTTGGTTTGATATAGAGTTCCAACCTGAATTAAAGCGATCAATTAAACCAAATTTGATCACCCCTTCAATAAAACCAGCCAATCTTGAGTAATCCATTGGAAAAAATATTCAATTCTAAAAGATGAATAAAACCCTTTTTCATATTTCAACACACTACAAAATTTATTCCTAGATACATAATACTTTAGGAACCGGTGACCCTTTCTTTTGGTTGTGTATTTGTACAAACTCAAAATAATTATATGCCCTACATGCCTCTAGTCAAAGGAATGCGCGATTTGAACATCCAGCACCATAAAAAGCCAACATAAATTTCTCACGCCACACCAATTCAGTGACGCGATTATCTTTGTGCATCATCAACCTCAGCTCTAACTGCAAAACAAAACAAAACCTCTCAAAATTAAGCTAATTAATATGACACAATGCAACTATAAGCTATGTAAGTGTCCTCGCTCGAAAAGAACATAAACTCCATTAAAATTTTCAACGAGTCAATCCCTACATATATATTGACTTCATCTCGAAAACCTTAAAAGGGTTCTCTACTTTAATTCATTTTCACTATCTTAATTCCTTCTTGATCTTTTTTTTTTTTTTTTTTTTGGAACTGCAAATGTTATTAAGGAACAAAGAGAGTATAACATAGAAAACAGAGGAGGCAACAGCCACAAAAGAAACAGGGGAAGGCAATAACAGAGTAAGAAAGCAACGAACAGCTGCACTACAATAACAGCCTACAAGACAAGCCTGATAAGACCAAACTAAGCCCTATCAAATGTCTCTCCACTCACCCCTACCCATGGATGAACCCCTTTTAGCGAGCATATCAACCCATAGAATTGGAAGCCCTCGAATTGAACACCACCACCGTATTCCTCATGCAGTTCAGTTTGTAACGAATATCATAAATAATGTATATATGATTAAGGCTTTCGAGAATTTCTTTGTTAACCCAAGAGACCGCAGCCTTTGAATCGCTAACTATCGAGATTTTCCTTCCAATAAGATCATCTTTAGAGAAGCATAGCTCGCACGCCCTCTGAATAGCAGCGATACAATGGCTACAGTTCAACTATAATTTCTCTCTTTCAAAAATAATACCTGGTCCAAAATTAATAGTTATTATCAACAACAACAACAACAAAAAACAAAAAGAACAAAAACAAAAAGAACAAAAAAAAAAAAAACAAAACAAAAAACACTCTATAATTTCTCTCTATTTCTCGTGTATAACCACTACAGACCTGACACTCTGTGATCACACAGTTGAATTTTATTTGCCTTGGGTAGTAAAACTACTTATCACTAGCTTAATTGATTTAGATATTTAAGATGAAATGTTTAATTGATTTGGGTTATAAAAATTTAGTCCAAAAAATACCAGTAAAATGCAAACCCTGTGTGGGTTAGGTCCAGACCCGAACCTGCTGTTCATATGCTATTCAGTGGTGGTACCTACCTACAGTGAGGGCCTGTTTGTTTTTCCAGCTGAAGACTTTAAGTTCATTAGTCAGGCATTTTGTTTGTTTTTTAAGTGAAATTAGATCTGAAAAACCATTTAAAACATCTGAGAAAAAAAGCTCAAATTTCCAGCTTTTATCTGAAGACTAGAAAGTTTAATATGTTTAAACACATTTCTTCCAAAAATGCCCTCCGGAAGAATTTACAATTACCTCAGTTTTTTATTTCAAAAAAAAATCTGGACACTTGTTTGACCATGGAGGTTGCTGACAACACTTTGATGTTGGAGGAGAGGAGAGGAGGTCGGTGGCCTCTTTGATGTCAAGTAGCCGTCGACATTCACAAAGGCGGCCGGTGACCATTTTTTACCATCGAAGTAGGAGGTCGATTGTTGAAGACTTGAAGAAAGAAAAATAGATCTGAGATTTTGAGAGAAGAAGACATGTAGAAGAGTCTGACAAAGAAATAGAGAAGAAGAAGAAAGTCGTTCCCAAAAAATTGAGAGAAAAAGGCTTCTGGTCACATGGTGGATCGTGAGCACATTATATAATGATATAAAAGTGATGATATTGAAAAGAAAAAAAAAAAAAAAAAAACTTTCTAGAGAATTCTAATTCTAATTATATATATATATATTAAATCTAATCATCAATTTATATTTATAAATATTCATTTATTTTCTTTTTAAAAAATCATTTATTTTTTGTTAAAAAAAAATTGTGGTTTCGATTTGGATGAAGCTTCCAAATATTTATTTATTAATTTAAACTAAAAATATTATAAGATACATTAACAATAGAATTATATCAATTAGAAATATATAAATCTATTAACAATTAAAAGGGTATAATTGTCATGTTACTGGTTTTCAAATATTGATATTCAGACATCATAAATAAAAAATAAACATATTATCTAGATTTCAGATTTCAGTAACCATTCAGACTTTAGTCAACTTCAGACATATTTAGACTTCAGACAAAAAAACAAACACCACCTGAATGTGTGCGCGTGTATCAATCGTGAGTATAAGACGCGTCATAGATAAGAAAATATGAGCTGTCAATGTAACTGATATGACTATGAGTAATTAAGTTTCCATAAAGGGCAAGTGCAGTTCGACTTCCAATAGAAAATAGAGTGCCAGTTTAAATATAATTATTATTAACTACGATGTATAATGTACATCCCAAAAATAACAAAAAATAATAATAATCTAGCTTAAATATACTGACAAATTACCATAATGCAACTTTGCACTCACATGTAATTTGTGTTCTCTCTTCTTATTCTCGGCCACCACAGGATTGTATCAGGCATCATTGGGACAAACGCATATATAAACCCACCCTAAGGCTCTCTTTTCTATTGCAAGCTAGATCAAATCCATCAAAGTAGTACTAGTGTACAAGAAGAAGAAAATGGAAGGGCCTAACCTTAAGCAACAGCTCAGAAGATTCATCCGGTACAAACACGATCAGGTCTGACTCAACTACTCTTATCAGATCAGAATATTTCTCCTTCATTTCTTATTCTTCACCTCATATATATATGTATAGTTTTAATTTCTTTGTCAAGCTTTTCTTTTCTTCATGGATATATATATATATATATATATATATATATATATATATTGGTGGATATAAGAGAGTGCTTGCCTAGGCTGTAGCCCGGACAGCCCTCCAAAAGAAAATTAAATTCAATACATCTTTAGGTCTAATTATATAAACACTCTTAAGGTTTGATAATATTATAAAACTATAATATTTTATTTAAATTTAGTGAAATGTAAATATTTTATAATTCATTGTAAAAATACACGTAATATAATAATATTATGGCTTCTAACATTATAGAATTAAGTCATTTACAAGTTTAAATATATATATTTTTTTACTACAAGTTTAAATAATTATTTATGAATAAATTTTACAATGTATTTCATATTATTGAGTAGTCCATTATTAAATTGGTGTCATCTTATTATTAAAAAAAATAAATAAATACTTTTATCAAGAATTATATAACTTTTGTTTATTATTAATTAATGACTTGCATGTCTTACATTGATGTTATTAATTCCGTATACATTTAGGAAGAAAATCATAAGAGTTTTCTCTATAATACACAACAAATTTAATAAATTTAGTGTGAGAGAATTTGTGAGTCATTAATTAAGTATTATAATATATAGACAAAATAAAAATAGATAAATAACTATTGATAGTTAAGGAGTTGACTTTATAATATTAGTGTATACTGAGAAAAAAATATTGTATATATAATTTAGCCCGAACGATAAATATTTTCTGAATACGTCCCTGTATATTTATATATATATATATATATATTGTTAAAGAATGGACTTTGTTCTACAAATGTCTTCCTAGGGGGGTTTCTTTGAGAATTAAAGATATTATCAAACAGTATATCACTAGATGAGGTTCAACTACCACTGACATAGATATTATCGAACAGTATATCACTGGATGAGGTTCAACTACCACTGACATCTACGTCATGAGATCATAGGTTCGAGTCCTCCTCCACTCTAAAAAAACCCTGAATTTATATAATATTTCAAACAAAACAAAAAAAAAAACAGTAGATCACTTGCATATTATCTTGAATCTCTACTGCTTGTGAATTATACCTGGTAAGGTTCCAGTTCAGTTCCAAACCCACGGTTCCAGTTCCAGGTTTAGGTGGAACCACCGATTTTGAACCTTTTTTTTTTCACATGATCTGATCTGATGATCTGATGATCATCATCTTCTCAACTTCTCCACAACTCCACCAGACTACCAGAGTACCAAACTACCAGACGGTCCAGAGTCTAGACCATCACCATCACCATCTCCAAGTCTCCAACATCCAAATCCAATGACCCAAACGGCCAAACCCTAACCTAATCCATCATTTTAAAACAAAAATAAAAAATTTAAAAATTTAAAACACTAGTAGAAAGGCTGAAAGCTGCGCTTTTGGATCTGGAGACCCTCAAAGGCTCAAACCCATCATCAATCTGAGATTCTTCCCCAATTTTCTCAGCAAACAAACACCAAAAAAAAAATTAGAGAATCAAAGTCCAGAGATCGTGATTCGTGAAGAAGAAGAGGAAGAGGTCGAAGAGGGCGACCGTTCGGGACTCCGCCGTGCGTCGTTCGCCGCCGCCGACGGGATGAAGAGAAGCGATCGAGTGTGACGGTGCGAGTCTGAGAGAGAGAGAGAGAGAGAGAGAGAGAGAGAGAGAGAGTCTGATACTGTGAACTGTGAAATGTGTGAAGTGTGAATATGTGATCTGATGAGTTTATAAAAAATATAAAAAATTAAAATTAAAATAACACATGAACCTGATGAGTTTATAAAAAATATAAAAAATTAAAATTAAAATAACACATGAACCGCCGGTTCGAACCGGCCTGTTCTGCAAAATGTAGAACTGGTACGGTTCTGGTTTTTCCAGTTCCGGTTCCACGGTTGGAACCGGAATCTTGCTAGGTCTATTGTGAATTGTGAAAATCTTGGCAGCTACACGGTTTCTCTGAATTTTTTGTTTTGTTTGGTTAATGCTATCTTTTTTCTTTAGTTGTTTTGAGTATTATTAGAAAACATAATAAATCCGACCTAGTAAAGTCCTGTACAATAATTTTGATCCTCTGAATAAGAAAAGTTTGATAAAATATTTTCATGTTTAATTTATTTTTTCATATTTGAAATTTATAGGCTCCGTAGACTTGATGACTTTTCCTGACTTTTCCTTATAATTTAAACTTATAGTGGTAAAAAGTAAGAATTTAACCTTACAGCTAACCCCAATTGTGATAGTCTTTGCAAGAGGAATTGAAAACTATATAATTCCTACGTAATGCTAATTCATTCTTGTTACTTGTAGGGCATACTGGACCATCATTTTCAGGATGTTAGGGGATTACAAGGCCCTGAGAATCCTCGCTTTGTTTCAGAAATGATTACCACATTTATCAACGATGCTGACGTTGCCATGGCAACAGTGACCAGACTACTGTACTTTCAAATTCAAGTCTTCTTTTGGTGCCTCAAATATTCATTTAAGTGAACTTTTTCATTAATTTTCTGATCACTTATTGGTGTATTATCCAATATTTCTTCAGGATGAATAACAGTGAAGTACTGAACTTTGACAATTTGTTCAGTATTGTTCATCCGTTGAAAGGAAGCAGTGCAAGGTTAGATTTTTCATTTATTCTCCAAATTATGGAACTTTTATGAGAATCCGATCCGTTAATTTATCCAATTTGGTTGTAATTGATTGGGAAATTTCTATTTTAGTTCATACGTACGTGCATGGCTTTTGATACATATATCCAGATTAGTCGGAAGCATTAACCATTAGCTAAGAATTTCCCAATTCGGATTGTTATATTTGTGTCACATTCTAATCACTTAAAACATTTAGAAAGCAATCGTGATGTGAAGTAGATTGCATTTCTACACGTATGCATTGGCCTGAATCTTTACTTAAATATCCATGTGGTATCTGAACATATTTACCACATCAAAATTTTGTTAAGATGATTATTATTGATATGCACATGCACTAATAGCGCGTGGTATAGATTCACGACCAAGCGAAAGATATCATTAATAACCTAGTTGACTGTGGTGCAGTGGCAAAGCAATCCCCACGACGGACAAATCGTTCTGGCACTGCCCGAGTTCGATCCAACTCTCTGGAGCAACTCTTAGCCAGGGGACGTGCCTCTCTTCCCGAGCAGGATTAGTCTCACTCCTTTGTGATTGGTTGCCAATCTGAGTGGGGACCACATATGGTTTAAACCAAAAAAAAAAAAAACAAAAAAAATATATCATTAACAACTACCTTTCTAAAATGTCCGGGTCTTTCTCATTTAATTCATCTTATTTATATATATAATTAAAACTTTTTGTGATCGACCACATAAAAAATCTATAGTTGTTTGGCTTTATTCGAGATAGTATTATTCATCATTGAATTAGTAAAGTTCCCATCCCTCAATGCGCTAATTGATGCTTTGATAATTTGTAGCACTCTTTTTTCATCGTGATACCCTTGACATGTTTTAGTTGATCTCAACAAGAAAAATATTAATGTTTTCATGCTATATTTACACTTCGTTTTAATGATTAATCTTTCGCTAACACTTTAATGATCCTAACACAATCTATTTGATTAATAAACAATATTATGATATTATCATTTACTAATATATTTCGATATAAATATCTAGTTTCGATCCTCTACTGATTTGCATTGAACTGCACTTGTCATGTAGATATTATGCAGTTTAATTTCTTTAGATATTAAAAATAGACTAAACTTCTATCATACTTGCTGCATTTGAAACTACAGTATTGGCGGTCGCCGAATGGCACTGGTTTCTCACGAGCTTTGCCTTGCTTGTAATGAAAGAAACAAGGAGCGGTAAGATGTATCCTCCTCTAGTCAGTATAATTTTAACATCAAATTCATGTGTTTTATAATACTCTCTCTCTCTCTCGATCTCTTTACACAGACAAACTCACAAACCTATATAAAATTAGTATGTGGCGGCTATTTGTTTGTTATTTATTGATTTTTTTTGTTCTCTTTTTTCATGAGTTAAAAGGATGTTTTGAATTCATTTTATTGCCAGTAATATAAATATTGGAAGTGTTGAGATTGGCCCAATGGTAGGCTTCTCACACCTTATGGGTTCGAGTCATACCGTTCCCTTCCCCCAATCCCAAAATAATGTAAATAATGTAATAGTTATATATATATATATATATATATATGTATATAAATATATATAGGGCTGTGGTGGATTCATTTAGTAATTAATTAATAACAAGACCTATTCTAAGCCAAACTTTTACATTCCATTTCCCTGAATACCGACCATTCTTGTTAACACTTAAGAGTTAAGAATTTGTCCATCATAGCTTGAAATTGTACAAAGAAGCCTTAGTCAATAATAATACAACCATGCTTATTTTCTTTCCAGTTACGTTGAATGTTACGGTTAGTATTGAGAAATTATATGCCTAATAATGAAGTATTGCCTATATGCATGTGATGGCCTCATATGATCTTTTGGATAGTTAGTATAGATATATGTATGAATGATCTAATCCCTAAATTCTGGGAAAACAGCGTAATTAGTATTTAAAACCTACAATAGATTTCTGGAGAGAGATGAATAAATTAGGCTTTTATCTTTTATCTTGTGTTCCTATCTTGTTTTTCCTAGCTTCCATTTGTATATCTTGTCTTCTTTGTTCTTATACTATGTTGAGTTCTTTTTAGAGTTCTTAATTGATATTTTAATCTAATGGATGTGTATGTGCCTTTAGGTTCCTTGAAAATTTTGAAAGGTTAAAACCAGAGTACCAGTCTTTACGTGAGAGTCTTGATTATATTCGGCAGGTAAATATACTTAAGTAGGGACTAATTAGTTTAATAGTTTTGGTTTCATAGACTTGGTTTTCATGGAAATGTTCCATCTCATCATCCAATGCAAATTCTTTTGAAAATAGTTTAAATCGACAAATCAAAAGTAAATATGCAATAGGCTGTTGTAAATCAATATATTTAATGTAAAAAAACTTCTCATAATTAATTTTTAACTACGAGTAACAGTTCAATATTTAGCCACTCGATTCTCTTTAGCTCCCTAGCTCTCTTTTTTTCTAGGGTTCAAGGTTTTGTTTATACTTTCTCACACAATTTTATGTTTAATATATTTGGACACAGCTAGAGGACTCAATGTACGAGGCCAGAAGGCATCTCCCATAGAGATCGAGCTGAAGATAGTCTTTTCTGAATAAAGTTCTCTACTCATGAACTTGGTGTGTTTATTTGAGACTCTTTTACTTGATGTCTTGTTTTGTGTCACATGTGAACATCAGTAACGTATTTTTCCTTTATATTTGTTGTGTCTGAAGTTAAAAGCTACCGCATGCATGGGTTGCATGCCCCATGTAAATGAGGTGAATTAGTTTTTATTTATATTACAGAGAGCATCTCCATTTACATTTGATATTGCTTCCTTATCTATATATGTGCTAGCTCTATCAAGTTCTTGTTTTGTATCATCACTTGGATCTTAGTTGTCACTTCTTTTTTTTTTTTTTGATATACTATGGATATGGCGACTAGAATATTGAACATTGCATCACGTATTGAGCAGTGGTATCTTAGTTGCCATTTATTTGTTGTTAAGCATTGTTTTTCATTTTAAAGTCTTTTAAAAAAAGTCACTTAAAAAAAAAAAAAAAAAAAAAGGTGAAATACTTCACTTCTTAAGTTAGAGTTTGAGTTTGACAGTGATTTCTCTAGAATAGGAGTTTCTTTCTTTGAAACCACATGTAAAACGAAAAACGTTTTAGGACATGTTCCGTAACGTTTTATTTTTATCAATTTTCATTTGAAAACATAAAAGAAAATGAGAAACTGATTTTTTATGTTTTTAAAATCTTAAAACACGTCTGGTACGTAACAATAATTGAAAACAATATTTTTTTTAAACAAATTAAAGTTTAATATTATATTATGTATAAATGTTTATTTGGTTGAGTTTTCTATTACCTCAAAAGCTCTACACTCATCTATTTGAGTTTTTTAAAGTTGTTTTGTTGGGCTTTTAAGATTGTATATTTTAATTTCAGTAGAGGTTGGTAGAGTTTATACCTCTACCAAGCAAAATCTCATGAGGAGAAGTTTCTCCAAATAGATCTTCTTTTTTTTTTTTTTTAAGTCTATCAACCAAACAATTATTTTTTTTTTTTTTTCAAAACCCTTTTATAAACATATTTTTCTTTTTCTTGTTTTCATTATATTGTAATTGTAAAAAGAAATATTATTTGTAGTTAAATTATACATATTATTAGCAAAAATAATTTAAATTAATTTACAAAATTTATTTGTGTTCTTCTTTTTTTTTTTTCAAAAAATATATATAGTATATATATTTACTAATTTTAAGACGAAAAAAAATATATATATATATATATATATGCACTATTGTGCCACATGGGAAAATATAAATTGGTAAATGAAACTATGTTTATCTACAATTTAAAAATAGCTGTTCTAGTCAAGTAAAAAAAAAAATGTTTTTTATTTCAAAAAAAAAAAAAAGTTTTTAATAAAAAATATAACAATTATTAATTAAATTACGAGCCTATGAGAGTAATTGAAACCAAAACATTGAAAACGATGTTTTCAGTTTTGGTCTACCATGGGTTTGGAGAAAAGTTGATTTGTGTGTGTTCATTTTTTTTATTATTATTATTGAAATAGTACCGAATGCAGTTTTTGGTATTTTTCTCAACTTGGAAAACGTAAAAAATAAATAAATAAATAAATAAATAAAAATTTTTGGAAATTAACGTTAATGAACACCATCTTAGATTCTTAGTATTTACAAAATAGTTTTTAAGAATTATACTAGTGCCAAAAAAGGCACTGCATTTGAATTTTGAATGCATTTCACTCGAGCAAAATCCCAAAGCATATTTGTAATTCCAATATGAAATGAATGAAACTGTGAGTATCACGAATTGTTCTTAAGTCTATAGTTAACAATTGACTTTGTCGTTCAAGCTGTTCTTACTAAACGTATGAATAATAATGTATTCAGATCGGAGAAGGAGAAGTTATGCTTGAAAGAACAAGCAAGGCTGATAAGATTAGATTGGCATAGGATTATACCCTTCACACATATTCTAGAAAGTTATGAGTTTGAACTGTATCTGTTTTATTTTAAAGAGATGAAAATGAAGATGGATCTAGCCCATTAACAATTTTTATTTTTAAAAGAGTGGCAGTATTTACACCCTTCTAAAACTGTATGTATACCTCAAATTAATATATTTTGAAAATTCAATAATACACTTGAGTAAATTATCAAGAAGACTAAATAGTTTGTAAGTATATCTATTAATAATTATTAATTAGTTTCATATTTTAATTTTTTGTGAAAAAATAAAGTTTCCTATTACTGATTAGATATTATTATATTAACATATATATATCATTAAAAACTCTTTCTATTTTCTTAAATCCTAGATTCTCTTTTAAATACAAATTTCAAATATATTTTTAATTCTTTTTTAAGGAAATACAAATTAATTGTTAAATATGGAGAATGAATCAAAATCATCCAAAATAGGTTGTGAAAGTTTTAAATTAATTGTTATTAGTTTCAAAATCAAAATCTCTTGTTATCAGTATCATCAGTTATTCTTCAATTTCTTCAAAAACTTTTCCACTTCTAAATCAATTAGAACATAGCACAAAACTTGCATCTCTACCGCTTTCACAAACAGCAAATGGATCTCCAGCCGAAAAACCTCAAATTGTAGTGATTTGTGGACAATAAACAATCAATAAGAAATTGAGAGAATTACTTGACATGATGAGAGAGAAAAAAGGAAAGAAAATAGAGTCTGATTTTGTAGAATGAAACATAGAAGAGAAAAAGTGAGGGGAGAGAAAAAACGAGTTTTTCTCCTGTAGACACAAAAGTATTAGTATACTTAGCACACTTATCCACCTCATCACTTTTTGTCAAAAAAAGCACTGCATTTGGGTCAAATAATGTTTACATGACAAAAGGTGATGATATGAATAACTATATTATAAGTATGCTCACATTTATGTACCTATAGAAGAAAATTTAGAGAAAGAACAGAGATAAGAATTTTAAATAATAATAAAATTGATTAAATAACATAATAATATATGTAAATGGTGTGTAATTGTAAAAATATAATACCGTATAATTTTAAATTGGATTTTTTTGGTATTAAGAGTGGTTCATTTACAAATTATAATTTTAAAAAATAAATAAATAAATAAATAAATTGATTGTTATAAGAAGTGTCACTCTTTTTAAAATTGATCTTTGGATGCTAACGATTTCTTTTTAACCTTATTTAGTCCAGCCGTCAAAAGGAAACTGCCACAACCGGACTCAGGGTAATGTAGACCAAATGTTACTTTGTTTTCAACACAGCCCAAATGTACAGGCTTTTAATGCAGCCTAATTGGGCCCAAGTCCTAACTACTTTCAGTTCAGTTATCCCACATGTCCCCTTTCTTATTTCAGTTTAATTTATATGATAAAATGAGGGGTAAAAAATTGCTTCAAAAAAAATAAAAATAATAAAAAATATCCAATACATTATTAAGAATAAAAAATAGATTTTCTGTAATTTTTTTCAATTTCAATTTATATGATCATTTAAAAAAAAATTCAATAATAAAATACAATTAATGTTCAGAAGAAAAACCAAGGGCAAAAATAATATTATTAAATTAAATAATTTGATAAATAGATAAATAGTATAGCAAAAAATTTAAAATAGTTTTAAAAAATGAATATTATTATTGTAGGATATATTTTTATTATTTTTCGTTTATTTTGACTTCATATTGTATTTTAATTATTATCTCTTTTATATAATTATATTTGATTTTGTATGACATTATATCATTTTATTTTGTCTACAAATCTAGGAAGCATAGGTACTCCATACGGTGAAGGTAAGTTGTATTCAACTCTATCCGGTTTGGATACTTTCTAGATACTCCATATTATATATCTGACACGCCAAATGACGTATTCTATGACTTTCTAACAAGTTTGACCGGAGGATACGAGGAGGATATAGTGGGATATGGAGAGGATACGGCGGGATACCTTATATTATAATTATTTTAGTAAAAAGGAGGTCAAATTATAGTTTTAAAAAGTTTAGGTGTCAAAATCAATTTTGTAAAAAATATGTTGGTTTTGATTCTATGAACATGGAGAATGTTGGGATACTCAAGATTGCATACCGTTCTCTTGATGAACCAAAATTAGTTGTCGAATTATTTAGATTCTTTGACAATTTGAATGATAACAATGGAAGTTAATAAGAAATTAAGAATATGTTTTATAAGGGTTTTTATATTTTATTTTTTATGTTTTATTTGGATTGTGTAACGTTATGACTTATATAACATACGTTGTATTTGGATTTTGTAATATGTTATATCTTTTGTAACTTGTTTTATTTAGATTTTGAATATAATTTGAATGAATTATCAATTATAGCTCCATAGATTATTATTTTTAAAAAATATATAAATATATCTTATTTTATTTGACATATCTTAATTTTTAGAAATTTGTCATATCCTCTATCGTGTTCCATAACGTGCTGCATATATAAACATACATATTACCTATTACTCATTACATTACCAACCTAAGAGCATTGATTTACTCATTACATTACAGACATTGTACATTGCACATCTCTTCCATTAAAACAAGGAAAATCGCTTCCTTAAACCAAGGAACGCCTATCAAACAAAAGGGATGCAAATTTCATATAAGCTGATTTTTCATCTTATTTAAAACCAACATAAACAATATTGGGGTCGAGGAATCCTAGAAGCAGGTACTAGATGGTGTATTGGGAATGGTTCAACTGTGCCCATCAATACTGACCGATGTATACCCCATCCGTCTACTTTTCAGATTGTGTATCCTCGTGCGTTTGATGATATGGTCATGGTAAATGCTCTCATGTTGCCATTTGGAGGTTGGAACATTCTTTTAATTAAAGCCTCCTTTGTTCAAGATGATGCGGAAAAGATTTTGAGTTTCCGACAGCCTTTACAAGAACTGATAATATAATGATTTGGCACTATAACAAAGGGGGTGCGTATTCGGTCTGAAGTGGGTAAAAGGTGGGTCTTGAGTTGGAAACTAGTGTAAGCATTTCAGGAACTAAAAATGTGTAGGGTTGGTGGAACTTGTTATGGCAGTTGAAGCTTCCACCTAAAGTAAAAATCTTCACCTGCAAAGTTTGTCTCAGTTGGATACCTACGGCTGGGAACCTATATAAGAGGGGAATATTGGTGGAGGATCGCTGCTTGGGCTGTTCTAGGATGCCGGATTCCACCCTTCATGCCATTTGGAATTGCTCAAAACTTAAGCGGGTTTTGTCCTAGAGACAGAGACAGGGCTGGACTAGGGTGGACTCAAGCCTACCCTAGCTTTTTCCAAAAAAAAATCGAAAAGATAACGGTCATTTCTGATAGCTTTAATTTATATATAATAATATAATTAATGATTTACAAAGCATAGTACAATGTAATTGATTTGTTGTAAATGAATATATGGTTTAAATTATACAAGATTTCTCATCATTAATTGTCGCACAGCAGTGGCACCCACGAGGCAAATGAGATATCAGATATCAATTTTTTTTTTTCCATTTCCCTTTAATAATTATTATCTCTATCATCTTTTCCCAAATTTTGTTCCAACTTCTAACACTCCACTAATTCATGAATAATGTTTGAATATTAACTAGTCAGTACCCAAAATACTGACATCGTCAATGAGAATGTAACACGTGACCCAATTTATGAGATAAATGTAAATAAAATAAAAAATGGCCGTGTGTTACACTCTCATTGGTGGGGTCCGTATTTTATGGTCAGTACCAAAACATTATTCATAATTCATCTTCTTTGCCTCAATCTCTCCAAAAACACAGTTGGAAGAAAACCGTTGGTCTTGATTTCAAAAATGGTGCTATTGATATTAATTTCATAATTGATAAGTTTGATATTTTGAAAAACCGTAGAATGTAGCTTAATTAGTATTTGATTGTATTTGCATAGCATGTTTATTTTATAATTTGTTTTGACTTTTTTTTTAAATTATGTTAATATATTTATTTAGAAATTACATTTACAAAGTAATCCCCGCTATATTTTCTTAACTAGGTATATTTTTATTTTTAATTAATACAATTTTCTCGTATTGTTAATAACGGAAAAAAAAAAAAAAAAAAAATACCTAATCCACCCTAGGGTTTAATCCTGGTTACATCCATGTTTGGTCCTCTGTTCTATTTATGACTAGCCACAGGTGGTGTGATAAAGCTTCGGCTCTTGATTTTCTCATTTTCTACTCAAAAAATCTGAGCAAAAACGAGATCGAACTTTTGTGTGTGATCTTACGGCGTTGTTGGTGGAGGAGGAACCAATTGATCCACCATATGGGTTTCAAGAGTGATGAAGTTGTTGTGGATTTGGCTGAAAAAATTTTGGTGGGGTACCGGAAGGCTGATAAGGGAATTAAGGATGAGAACATCGTGAATTGTCATAAGGTTGAGCAAGACATTAGATGGGAAAGACCGAAGAAAGGGCTGTTAAAAATTAACACGGATGTGACAATTCACAGTAACAAGAACTTTATTAGCTTTGGGATTGTTATCCGTAATCGTAATGGGCTGCTCTTCTCAAAGCGCTATCGCGAATTTCACTCCGCAGTTGCCGAGGCTTGTGCCATCTTTAGGTGTATCTGTTTTGCTGTGGATGCTGGATTACTGCCCGCTGTGGTGGAATCTGATTCCAAAACCGTTGTCGATTTGTCAACGCTGATGACCCTCCCACGGCGGATATTAGGATTATTATATCTGACATTATTCACCATGTAACCTTTTCTTGATGTTTTTAAATGAATTCCAGTTGTTCTTCAAAATAATAATAATAATAATAATAATAAGAAGGCGAAATATCACATATGTCCTAATTTTTTAACGATTTGTCACCTTTATAAATATATTTACATATTCATCATTTTAATCTCTATTTTTTTCAAAACTCATCACTTTAGTTCATTTTACTAAATATTTGAAAGTCAATTATTTTACTAAATATTTAAAAGTCAACTATTTTAAAACCTGTAAAAGTACATTTTTACCTTTATTACTATTTAATTTACCTAAAATGATTATCTTATCTTTAAATTAAAATAAAAAACAATAAAATTCTCAATAAATAAATAGATAAAAAAAAAATCTTAAATAAATAATAATAAAAAATCCATTAATTTATATTTTTTTTCATAATGAATATTTATTTAACTAAAATGAATATCTTAATTTTCACAAGTTTTAAAATAATTTACTTTCAAATATTTGATTAAATGAACTAAAGTAATAAGTTTAGAAAGAAAAAAAAAAAAGACTAGAGTGATAAATATAGAAAGACATTTATAAAGATGACAAATCATCAAAAAAGTAAAACTTATATGAAATTCGGCCTATTACTACCGATAATAATAATAATTATACCAACCTAAGATTATTGATTTGGTTTGATACCGAGCAAAATGGCACATTGCACATCCCTTCCATTAAAACAAGGAAAATCCCTTACTCAAGCCAACGAACGCCTATCAAATAAATGGAATGCCAAATTTCTTATAAGCAGTTTTTTCATCTTAATTAAAACCAACCACCAACTTTAAATTGGTATTAAAAAACTCCATTTAAAAATACCTCAACTTTGATGTCCAAAAACTAAGAGATATTCCCGGGTCATGATAAGAAGAGAGTGTTTTGGGAGGTTTACACAATATATTGATGTCCAAACACAATATATGCCCTCTAATCAAAGGAATACACAATTTAAACATCCAGCATTGTCAGACACAAGAAAATTATTTGTCCATCCAGCAGGGTAAAAGGCAATGCATGCAGACAAACAATATTAGGAAATGTGAGCACTCTTATGTAAAATCAAAACTAAGCCAACATAAATTTCTCTCGCCTCAACAATTCAGTGACACCATTTTCTATGCGGGTTGCATTGATATAGAAATGTCAAACCAAACAAAACTTCCAGGAGTTCCAACAAGCTCTAGAATATTAAAACCATATCCAACTACAGACCAAAAAATTATAAAATCCGAAAGAAAACACTAATAACCATGGATAAGAAGAATCCTTCATACAGAAACATTGATATTCTGATCTTAGTCGAAAAGGCTGAAACCCATGTCCTGCAGCAATACAGAATTAGCAGTCAGGCAATATAGACAACAATATATATATATATGATAAATAGCAGAATTAAAACTTCAATTCAATAAAAGAAAGCTTACATCATCGGACTCTTCTTTTTCTTCCACTTTCTCTTCTTTTTTAGCCTCTGCGGCGGCAGGGGCAGCACCTCCACCTGCAGCAGCGCCAGTGGCAGCAAAAGCTACTGCACCTCCACCACCAGAAGGCACTGATGCCAATTTCTCCCTTCCAGAAGCAATAAGCTCTGTGAGATCCTTTCCTTTAATTTCAGACAAAAGCAACTGTATCCTCTCCTCATCGACCTCAGCTCCAACTGCAAAGCAGAAAACCTCTCAAAAACTTAATACCACACAAAAATGCATGTCCTCGCTCACAAAGAAAATAAACTCCATTACAGTTTCCAACAAGCAAAACCCAGAAACAGTATTAAAAAGGGGAAAAAGCTTTATAGGGTTCTCTTTAAATCAGTTTCACCGCCTTTCTTTCTTGGTCTTTGAAATATACAAATGGTACAACTCAAATTTAATTTCTTTCTGTTGCTAGTACTTTTTACTTTGGTTTCTCAATATAACCACTATGACACAACATTTCAACAGACACTATTTGATCATGTTTACGACCTTTCAGCTAAATTAAACTAAAAATCATGCACAATACAGTTAAATTTTGAAATGCTAAAAAATCAATCCTTTTTTAGCAACAAGAACAGCAGACGATACCAACTTATCATATACAGATTATCAAGGTATAAAAATCAAATAATACTGCGTATTCTATAAGGTAACATGAGAAAATAGAATGCAGGCATTCGCGTTCTAAGAACTCGAAGCAATAAAAAACAAGCACAGAAAATTAAACAAACAAACAGACCTTGTTAAATCAGAGAAACTAATATGAAAAGTAGAACATAAAATTGACAAAATTCTATTTTAACTTTTAAATTGAAGTCGAGTGTAGTCAGCAAGGAAATATTGTCAGCAAAAAAAAAAAAAAAAAAATCATCCCCGTAAGAATAAATTGAAGATCCAAATCGTACAGAAAATAAATGGAATACCTGATCCGAGAATTTTTTTCAAGTCTTCTGCTGAAGGGCTGGCGTTGCCGCCCAAAGCAGCGAGCAAATAAGCAGCGATTAACTTCATTTCTGCTCAAACCCCAGAAAATAAAAACAATGACATCAAATTAAAACACCGTATCGATCAACAGATATACAAAAATAGAGTGAGAGAAGTAATGAAATTACTTGTGAGACGTGAGAATTGGCTCCGGCTGTGAGAGAATTTGAGAGGTTGCTCTCCTGTAGGTCTTAGGGTTTGTAAAAGAGTTTGGCAATGCAAGGATTATATATAGTTAGGGTTTGACAGTCCTTCTTTTGTTTCCTATATTACCCCTCTCTTTCTTTTGTTTCCTATATTAACCTTTTTTATTTATTTTTTTTCGTTTTAAGTGTTTTCAACTATTATAATAGGATTGTCGAGATCTGTTAGCTAAGAATCTGAAACAATATAACTATGGTCCTAATAATTACTTTTGTAAATTATGAGAAAATTCTCTATATATTTGTAAAATATATATGAGAAAAAAAAAAAAAATTTGTCACACACAATATTAGAGTGAACTTTTTTTTTTCTTTTAATTAATTAAAAAAATTATTATTGTATACTTTTCATGAAAAAAAATGTGGTTAAAAATAATAATTACAATAAAATATAAATAAATTAATTAAATGTTATTAGTGATTGATAATTTAATTATATATTACTTTAAAATCTAATGAAAGTGATTTACATAATTTAAAAAACATGGAATAGAGTATTAGGTATTTAGGTGAATACATCAGCATTCTTTCCATTTAAGGCTTAAAGCCTTAAACTCCAACTTTTTGAATCCGTATTTTGTACTTTTTTCTTCTTCTTCGAAATAGTTGGCAAATAGGTTTTTAGTATCACGATGCTAGGCAATTCAAAATTGAAGTAAAAAATAAAAATAAAAAAAAATAAAAAAACCCAAATAATATTGTAAATGATTTTGATTACCATGTCATTTAAATATTTAACACATTATCTCATGACCTTACATACATTTAAGTTCGTCAAGAAGGCCGGTTTTAAAATAGATATATTGCTTATCCAACTTCTTCTACATAAAAAGGTTTTTCAAAATTAAAACTAATAAAATTTTACTTAAGATCAACAACGTTATAAGAAAAGATTATATGAATTAGTTTTATTATTAGAAAAACTATAATACAATTATTTATTCAATATTTTAGCATTCCAAAAGTAAGAAAAATAAATTGTAAGCAAAATGTATTTTTTTATTATGAAAAGGGATGACTTTATGATAAATATATAATTTAGCATGATTTAAGGTATTGGTAATTTGGTATACATAGAGCCTTTATGGTCTGTTTGGTATGTGAGATAGGACGGACAATTTCCTCTTGTCTCACGTTTGGGGCGTTTAAACAGGGGACGGGATATGATTGGATAAAACAAAAAAAAAAAAACAAAAAAAAAAAAACACTAAGGGCATGTTTGGCGTCTGGGATTGGACTGAGATTGGACTAAAATAGTCTAAAGCCCATGTTTGGCTCAACAACCGGACTAGGATACATTCTCCAAACAGTCTAAAATAATCCCACCAACTTTGGACTAAATAAACCCACCCCTCCTCATGGGTTTATTTGTCCTGGGATTAATCCTTCAATTGTTTTTGTTTTTTCAACATTATCTCATTCTTTTCTTCATTTCTTCTTTTTCAACGACCATTAAATTTTTTTTCTTCCTTCCTCATATTCTCTTCTTCTACTATCCTTCTTTCCCTCTCTTATTTCTCCAAAGCAAAATCAAGCTTCTACAATCCTAGGTTCTTCGCCGCCACCGCCGCCGTCATCACTAAAAGCCAACAACGCAAAGCGGCGATGCAACTCACGACACGCTTGATCTGGACTAGATCGTGGATGACAACCGACGATCATGATCGTTGCTGTGAATTGCACATGTCTTGTGTGAAAATCGGCCAACTCAGGTGAGATCACATGTCTGGGGAGGCGTTGACCTGAGATCAATCACGAGTCTAGGTGTGAAACCCATCGACCCAAGTGAGAAAACCCAGAACTGGGTTGATATGATCCTTCATCAAATCTTCACACCACAATTTCTAAAATTTATAGCTAATATAACCCTAGATTTTGGGATTTTTTTAATTTAGTGAGATACATAGATGGTGGGGACAAATTCACTAGTGGGTTGCAAGATCACTTTGAAGCTGGCGAGTGAGTATGATATTGATGCCTTGATTATCTTTTTTGACGGTGCCATTGCTCGGATCAACAAATATATCTGCTATACTTTTTTCTAAATACTCCAACACTTTGTTAGTTAGTGGTTGATATTGTTGTTTTGAGAATTTTTGATTTTTTTTCTCTTTAGAAAGAAGAAGATGAAGATCTTGGTTCCCACTTTCCAGATCTCTTGAAAAAAAATAATTTTCTTATGTTTATTATTCAATTTTAAAATATTATCAAATTAAAAATATTATTGTATTTAGTCCAATCTCATGTTTCACCAAACAAAACGCAATATTAATTTGGTCAAGTCTCATGTTTCTCCAAATACAGTATAGTATTCATTTAGTCAAATCCAGTCCAGTCCAATCTCATCTAGTCCCAATCTCAATCTCATCTCAATCCAATCCAATCCAATCCCACGCACCAAATGGGGCCTAAAACTTGTCACACCCAACCCTCAGCTAAGGTTGTTCCATTCATGGGACAAGTCTGAAAAAAACATTTTTACCATTTTAAATTTCAAAAATTATAAACATGTATAATATAAGAGTAATGCTAGATGTAACATTTTTTTTTTCCAAAATGTTGTCCCAAATGATGTGGTACGTGAGGTGTCAGCATCTTATAAATCATGAGATTATGTGGTGATCGATGTGATGTTGACACCTCACGTGCCAAACCATTTGGGAAAGAATTTGGGAAAAAGATTTGAGATGTTTAGCATTACTTATAATATAAAACAAAACCATAAACCTTAACACTGTGTTTGGTATGAGGGAAATATGGAAGGAGGGAGAGGTCTAATCCCTTGTTTGGTTGGAGGGATGAGAGGAAGAAGAGGAAAAGACGAGGGAGAGAAGATCCATCTAGGGCCACCATAATGGATTCTCCCAATGATGGGCGGATTAAAGGAGGTAGAGAGGATTGTAGGGGAATTACTATAATGCCCTCCAATTTTTCATTGCCCTCCAATTTTTTTTAAAGGTAATATAGTAATTTTATCAATTAAATATCAATCCATCTATTCAACCCTCTTTTCAATGCAAACACAACATGAAGGATGTATGTTATCATCTTTATCCATCATACTCTCTCTTCTTCTTAATTCATTCATCCCTTATACTCTCCCTCCCTCTTACCAAACATAGCCTAAACTCGACCCTCTTCCCCGCATTGCCTCCTCTTTCTTCTGCCGCATTACATTTGTAGCTCGGCTTTCTCTCTCTCTCTCTCTCTCTCTCCGGTCATCCACCGCATCTTCAACAACTCCCTCCCTTTCTTCCGCCGCATAGTTCTCCTCCGATCTTAGTTTTTGATTTTAGAATCTTTCAATTCAGGTAATTACCAATAACTTTGGTTTTAATTTTCTTATGTCTATTTAATGACTTGGAATGAATCTTTTTATTTCCTTTTCTTTTTCTTTCTTTCCTCTCTTGCACGTTTTCTGCAACTAAATTGGTGTTATCATATATGATATATATATATTTTTAAATTATCTCCTAAAAGATATTGTTTATAATTTTTTTGCAACTAGAAATTATAAACAATCTCGGTCTACTTAATTCGTAAATAACGTATTACAAATCGATAATGTGGAAGAAAAAAAAAACTATGAATCTATAATGGATGATCCAATAATTTGTCACTTATGTAAAGTAATCTGTAGTAGCGATTTTAAGTTGACAAGGAGTAGAAATCATGTGCAAAGTTAGGATTGAAATATATTTTATGTATAACAAACCTAATTGGGCGGATTTAAATATTATGTGCAAAAGAAAAGAGAGAAAACCAAATCTAACCATTTGAAATATTAAACTTTTGTTAGTAACCATTTTTGAAACTTTAATTGTTAATAACCACTTTAAAAACAAAAAAAAAAAACAAAAAATCATGTGTATGTTTATAAGTTACAAGAGTACCCCTGAAATTAGTTTTTTTTTTTTTTATAAAAAAAACCTCAAACTTGAAATCATTGCTAAAAACTTGAATGTTGAAATTTGAAATTATAACTAAAATGAAATTTGAAACTTGAAATCATTCCTAAAATGAAATATGTGAAACTTGAAACCATGCCTAAAATGAAATATGTGAAACTTGATTTTCTTTCTTCCCAAAATTTCCAAAATTCCCAAATTAGGTTTTTTTTTTTTTATTTCCCCTTTTTTGCAGATCACATCCCCGTCAGAGGCGGGCTCCGATGGCCGTAATCCTAGGCGAACAAAAGCAGTAGCAGTGCGCAGAAGGACGGTAGCGAAGCGAAGCTCGATGGTCGCACCACTCATTCGTTCGCGAAGCAATAGTGCGCACGGTTGCACAAGCACGTCAACAGCGTTGTCGTACAACCTAGAAGGACACCGATGCTCGGCGAGACGTTGACGTAGCACGGGCACGCCGATGGTGACTTTGAGGGAGAGAGAGAGTTTGAGGAGAGAGGGGAGAGGAGAGAGAAAGAAAAGAGAGAAAAAGGAGAGAGAGTGTTTTGATGGTGGTTTTTTATATGAGGGTTTTCTAGTAATTTCTCAAAAACATGGTTATTAACAATTAAAATTTCGTTTGTGGTTAAAAACGAATTTTTCATAATATATGTGGTCATTTTTAACAATTTTCACAAAAAGAAAATGTGCTGTCAGTAATTAAAATATAGTGGAAATTGCTAAAAATGACTACATATATTATGGGAAAATTCATTTCAAACACAAACGAAATTTTAATTGTTAATAACCATGTTTTTGAGAAATTATTGAAAAGCCCTTATATAAACCACCCCCAAATCATCTCTCTCTCTCTCTCTCTCTCTCTCTCTCTTTTTCTCTCATCTGCTCTCTCTTTCTCTCTTTCCCCGATCCTCTCTCTCTTTTCTTATAGCCAAACGTCAATCATAGCTGATCGTCATCGATCATGGCGTCAATCACCTCCTGTCGTCGTCGCGAAGCGCTTGGGCTGCGCACGAACCAGCACCGTCGTGCTTCACGACATTGCTAGTTCGCGCACAGCCCAAACGCTTTGTGACGACGGCCAGAGGTGATTGACACCATGATCGACGCATCCTCTGGTTCAAGCGACAACCAGGCGACGTTCGGTGGCTAGGTGTGCCGGCGATGTGGTCTGCCAAAAAGAGAAACAAAAACCCTAAACCTAATTTGAATTTGAGGAAGAAGGTGAGGAAGAGGAAGAAGAAGAAGGGGAAAAAAACCTAAGCCTAATTTCAATTTAGTCCACATTTCAAGTTTGGACATTTCAATTTAGTCATGATTTCAAGTTTGGACATTTCAATATAGCCTTGATTTCAAGTTTGGACATTTCAATATAGCCATAATTTCAAGTTTGAATATTTCAATTTAGTTATGATTTCAAATTTGCTTTGAGGTTTAAAAAAAAAACTATTTTCAGAGGTATATTTATAATTTATCGACATACACAATTTTTTTTTTTTTTAAAAGTGGTTATTAACAATTAACTTTTCAAAAGTGGTTACTAACAAAAGTTTAATAATTCAAATGGCTATTTTTGGTTTCCTCTCTAAAATATACTTACAACTATTGAGTTAGTAAACGACACCGTTTGAGTCATAACCCTTTGGGATTTTGTTAGAGTGAACGACACCGTTTTGGGAATGAAGATCCATTAACTTAACAAGGCTCAGTTGGGCTTGGCCCATTTCACCAAAGCCCTCTGAAACAGAGGTCAGATTTTGCGCGGGAAAATTGCCCTATCCCTCTACCGTTTAGAGCGGCGTTAACATTTAGCAAAGCACCAAACAGATCGCAAATTCCACAGTAGTCAGTACAATGGACCGAAGATGGGACCGCAGAGACCCTAGATTTTCCAAGAAGCAGAAGCTCATACGCACCGCCGATGAGGAGCTCGAGTCCAAGCTCGGTTTCGATCTCTTCTCTGAAGGCCAAAGCCGCCTCGGTTGGCTTCTCACTTTTGCGTCCGTAAGTTCCTTCCATTTTCAATTGTTATATCTGATTTTAGGTTTTTCATTTCTGATTTTCAAATGTTGCTACTTGTTGCAGTCATCATCGGAGGATCAAGAGACCCGCAAAGCCTATAGTTGCATTGATCTTTATTTCGTTTCTCAGGTGAATTGTTTGAGTTTTACTTTGGAATATAATGATTTTTTTCATACTCTTTAAGAAAATTTTGCTTTCAGTATTTAATATATTGATTATTGGAATAAATTTATCTGTTTTTGAGTATTGCAGGATGGTTCTACTTTCAAGGCAAAGTACAAGTTCCGTCCATACTTTTATGCAGGCACAAAGGTCGAATCCTAATTACATTCATCTATTTATTTTCACTAACTCCTGTTTGTATTGTATAGTTGGTAACTGTTGATGATTGATAATGTTGTTAATAATTCCAATGATCCATTTGTTACAGGACAAAATGGAGATGGATGTTGAGGCATATTTGAGGAGACGATATGAAAGACAGATTGCTGATATCGTAATTGTGAGAAAAGAGGACCTTGATCTGGTGAGTAACTATATCTCCACCTCACAAGCTTTATGAATCATTCATTACTTAAACTCTTAGAGATGTATAATTTTTTAGCTTGTCTTTTGAATTTTGGTGTCTAAAGGGGATCTTTCGGGTTCAATATTAATTTCATAGCTTCAATGATGTTTGAGCACACCTAACTTTGAAATCATATCTCTTGTTTAGGTTGTGAATGTGAACATAATGACTTTAAAACTTTTCTTAAGTATATAAATTATTTGAACCATTGCTGTTTGGTCACTTCAGGAGTTGTATTAGTTCTAGACTTTTAAATTTAGGCTGTGGCTATCGCAATCAGTGGAATTTTGAAGAAGGGAGTAATTGGTTATAAGATTATTTTGATTAGTTGTTGATTACTCTAGCGAGGTAAGCACATTTATGGCCTATGTTCTGGTATTGGCGACATTATATTTTTGGTTTGACTTAACATAATCAATAGCAACATGAAATCTAATTGTATTTTCCTAAACTTCTATAGGTAGACCTGTTGGCTGAGGTGGTGGTTTTGAACCATACAACTTCCTAAGCTACTATTGTACATCGATTTTTGGTGATTAATAGGGGACCAGACTCAAGTCTTGACTTACAATGAGCTGTGGAAATCATGTTATAATATATGAGAAAATCATAGGTTTTATCATGCAGTTTATGATCAACAGCTAAAGAATTCTGACAAGGCATTGTTATTATCGTTATGGTTTACTATATTTACTCATTCTAAAGTTTAAGTTTGTCCTCAAGAAAGCAAATTATTTTTTTTGAGATGAGCTGTAAGTATGTATCCATTTGAGGTTATTGTCAGGGCTATGGTAAGTACTTGAATTGTCATCTGAGAATGAAATAAATAATTGCCATATTCTAAGAAAATTCTTTGGCATCGAGTAAATTTGATTAAATTTTATTACACCTTTTTTACAATCAATTTGTATTGCATAAAAGCAAAATGGGATGGATTTGCATCCAAAGTCTAATCCATGCATTTGTTTGTGAAAATTTGGCAAATTAAATGAAATGGAGAAGTTTCATTGGCCATGTAAAATGCAGGAAAAGAGGCTTAGTAACTGTAAGCATAAATGGCTCACAGACAACCATTCATTAGAGTTTCTCATCTTGGATCTACTTATGTTCAAAGTGGAAAGTTATTGAGTCTTGTTCTTCAACGTAGTACATTGAGTAGATTGGGTTAATTTTATTACACATAGCTAATTGACACAGATAAATAAAATGCCTGCTCAATTACCAGAAAAGAGAAGCAGCAATGACCCAAATCCATTTTCAACATTATGTATGAAGCATGAGTCTTGTAGCAATAAATGCAAAAATAAAATAAAAATAATTGACACTGCTCATTCATGCTCATGCTATACTGCTTCAGGGTCACAGTTTCTGTAGTTTAATTCTACCTCAGCATTAATCATCACTGCATTTTTGAGAACATTACTTCATGGATTAAATTTGTTTTTATCACTTGTCCTGCAGTTGTGGTTAAACTTAGTTGATTTGTTTAGATTGTTTAAGAAATTGTTACTGGTTTTTGCTGGAATAATGTGGTTGTTCATGCTTAAGTTGGTATTGCATTTATGCATGTTTTATTCTGAAAAATATGTCTCATTTTTTCCCTGTTCATGGACAGAAAAATCATTTGTCAGGTTTATGCAAATCATACTTAAAAATATCTTTTGATACCGTTCAACAATTAATGGATGTGAAGAAAGATCTATTACATGTTGTTGAAAGAAACCGGGAAAAGTTTGATGCATCAGAAGCATACGAGTCCATATTAATTGGGAAACGGTAAGGCTTCATAGTCTGGATCATTTGTATAAACAATAGATTTCGTGGCTTTATTAATGTCTAATTGATTATCACATAAAAATTTCAGGCATGGTCCTAATCGGAGAAGGACCCTATATATGAGTAACTTTCTAATGCGGGATCCCGCACTTGATAATTTTTCCATATATAATATATATTTATCACCTATTGGTCACTTCTTCGGTGGAAAATTCTTTTTTATTTCTTTATTTGTTGTTTAGTATCGCATTGACTATTGGTACCTCATTTCAAATGGGCGTCACATGCTCCATTCCTAAGTCCATTTTGGTATTTGACTTGCAGAGATCAAAGACCTCAGGACTTTCTTGATTGCATAGTTGATCTTCGTGAGTACGATGTTCCTTACCATGTTCGCTTTGCCATTGACAATGGTAATTTCTTATTTTTTCCTATCAGTGTTATGGAAGTTTTGTGTTATTGCTGTTTTAGTTGAAATAAATGTTGTATTTTTACTTTCTTGACACCAAGAAATATCATTCTACTCAGATGTACGATGTGGGCAGTGGTATGATGTTAGTGTTTCTAGTGCTGGTGTGATGCTTGAGAAGAGGTTTGATCTTCTGCAACGTGCTGAAGTTCATGTTTGTGCGTTTGATATAGAGACCACAAAACTTCCTTTGAAATTTCCAGATGCAGAATATGATGAAGTAATGATGATATCATACATGCTTGATGGGCAAGGCTACTTGATTATTAACAGAGAGGTATTTACAGGTTTTCTTTTTGGTTATGACTAATGCAAGAATAGCAACGTGGTTGTTTTTATACATGGCATGTGTTTTGACTTCAGATTACAACTGTGTAAACAGGTTTGTTTGACCTTAACTTTACCATGTGTAGTCAAGCATTTCCCAGTTTTAAATTGATGATATATATATATTTTAAATAGTGTTGCACTTGAAGAATTCATTTGTTGAATTCTTTCATTTAAAGTTGTCCTTTTAGGATGTTAGTAATTAACAGACCCAAAAACTTGAGCTAATAGGAATTGACTCAACAATAGTATTTAAGCACTCTAAGTCTCTAACGTGCAAGACCAATAGGCTTGTCACATGGGTCGAATTTAAGATAAGTATTTCTAAAAAGCTAATGAGTGATGCCTTAGTCACATTCCATATCGCTAGCTAATGAGGTCCTGGTGTGGTATAGAAATCATGGATTCTTTTAATTAAGTAAACTCGTAGACTCTTTTGGGACTCATTGGTGAAGGATGTTTGCACAAAACTTGTGGCTTGAAACAAATTTGTGAGGTTGAAGAATGTTTGCGAGTTTGCATGAAACCCAAAACAAACAATATTGGTGACTTGTGAAGTTACAAACTTAATATATTACTTGGACAATTGAAACAACATTACAGAAATGCCTTAATTTTTTTTTAACATGAGAGAGATATTTGAAGAAGATTGGTGGTCTATTGTGGACTTGTGGCTATTTTCTTCATTTTTGGGATAAAAAATATTTATATGTTTTAAATTGGTATCTTACTCTTGTGATGTTTCCTATTCACATATATGTCATTTCTGTATTTTGTTTGTAATGTACTGTTGATTGTAATTGCAGTATGAATATTTCTCCATTGACTATATAGATTATAATAAGCTCACTTGTATTGCACTTGTCTTTAGTGTGTGGGGGAGGATATAGAGGATTTAGAGTATACTCCAAAACCAGAATTTGAAGGGTGTTTCAAGGTGACAAATGTGAAAAACGAGGTAATACAAGGTTCATCAATTTGGTGATGTGTAGTGGTTTTGGGATTTTAATGCACATCAATTTTTTGCCATCATATCATCTGGTGTCTCTTGCAGGTAGAACTTCTTAGATGGTGGTTTTCTCACATGCAAGAGGTGAAGCCTGGTATATATGTTACATACAATGGTGATTTCTTTGACTGGCCATTCCTGGAAACTAGAGCTGCTCATCATGGGATTAAGATGAGTGATGTATGTAGCCTATCCCTGTTAGTCACATATTCTTAAAACAATTTAATGACTTTGATCTTTGGCTTGTCTTCTCGATTGGATAATGAATCTGTTTATTTGTCTGCATGGGTTTACTCATTTGTAGCTCTTTTTGGACTTTGGATTTCCTTTGACACTGTACCTCCAATTATGCTTTTCAGTGAGCAGCCTTTTCCTGCATTATTGGAGAGGCTGTACTTTGCTATTTTTGGTCATTGATCTAGAGTCTGGTAATAGGCTGTGGCTAAAGTCTTAAAGTTTACTCAGCCAAGAAGATTTTTTAAGTTAATTGTCAATTGTTAGTTGTTACTCTTTTCTTTGTTAACGCAAATTGTTTATTTCCTGTTGGAGGCAAATTGCATTATTTAGAATTTTGTAATACAGAACTAGGATCCTAGTAAATGTAAAAGGATAGAGGCTTGGAAGGCTCATGATTGTTATGATTTTACACAGGTAGCCCGATATAACCTTGTTAAGTATGTGATGCACAAGAATGAATATTTAATACTTGTCATGCAGATGAGCTTGTTGCTAATGTAAGTTTAGAATTATTAGATTTTTTATGTATCAATTGTTTCAGTAGTTAGTGCATTATGATATAATATGATAAGCTACACTTAAAGTTTTACTTGGCACATAGTCTGCCAACTAAAGTTGTATTTTCTTATGTTTGTTGCACTGATGGTCTACTTCTAACTTCTAGGTTCTGGTATTCCTTTCCTTCTTGCGTTCATGGCTTATAAAAAATTCAGCATCAATATTTCAAATTGTGCATCCTGTTCTGTCTTAGGACTATTTGATCTTGGTGCTAATAGTGAAATTATCAGTTTGATTTCAAAGCAAAAGTGTTGTAAGCCAGAGAGCTTGGTTTGATTTGGCTTGATTCTGTGTTTGTAATTTAAATTTTACCTGTACTAAAGGTGGTTGGATGCCAATGGTATATCTTCATGATCTTACAGCCATTTGCATTTGGGTCTACTTATGAGGTCTCTTCGGTCTGGAAAAATTATTACATGTTTTACCACCACTTTATTTTTGCTTTTCTTACTTCTCCTTCTTGAGCTTTCAGGTGCTAGGATTTCAATGTGACAAAAATCAGGGGGAATGTCGTGCCAAATTTGCCTGTCATTTGGATTGTTTTGCATGGGTCAAACGTGATAGTTATCTACCTCAAGGTAGCCAAGGCCTAAAGGTGAAAATTTTCAATTTGAGTTCATCGCTAGTTATTAGTCAATTTGTGTGGGTTTGAAAACATTGTTAATAATATGATTTGCTCTGATTTTCATGTCAGTTAGTTTGCTGAGTTTTGACATTTTCACCTCTGCATATTTTGTCATAACAAATTAATCAAACAGAGTTCTATATGATTATTGTATTTATTTTTCAAGTAATCCTTTTTTCTATTTGGGCTGTAACTGTAAGGAATGAAACAGTAATTGATATAAACACATGAGGGTAACAATCACACATAAAATCTTTAATAATTACTCTGGGTGCAATAATTACTCTGGGTGCAGCTGTACATCCATCCTGTTATCATCAGGTGACGAGCTTTACATATATTGTCTCTGGTTTTTGTAACTTTTTTGAGTCATTCTGCCCATCCCAGTTCGGCAGGTGATGTGTCATCATACCCTTGGTCATTGGCTATGTCATTTTCCTCTATGATGCTGTGGATTCTAAATTCATAGATGGCTATTTCTTCAATTTTCAATAAGTTTTCATATGTACCATTTTTCTGTCGGAGGATAGCCTTAGGTGAAGTTTTGAAACAAAAACATTTATTCTTGTAAATTTCGTGAAAAACATAAAACTTTTATATCTCAGGTGAAGTACAAGATATTGAGGCTACGGTCATCATTATAAATTGCTAATTAATTGACATTTCTTTTCCTGACATGTTTCATTCTTTACTGGAAAAATTAACACATGCTTTCTTTTGATCATGTCAGGCCGTTACAAAGGCCAAGTTGGGTTATGATCCACTGGCGGTGAATCCAGAGGATATGGTTCGCTTTGCCAAGGAAAAGCCTCAGGTATGCATCATCTCAAATGGTGTATTTGTTGTTTGCTTGTTTTGCCTTCTAGAATTTTGCAATTTGTTTTGCAGATGGAAATTAATTTGAGGTGAAATTACTGAAAAGTTTAGACTTTAAAAGTAATTTTGCAAGACGGGGCAGGGTAAAATATGTTCTAGTATTAACTGCTATTACATGGTTTAAATCATTAAATGATTTATTGGTTTTGCTCGATTTTGTAAGATATTGATTCTCTATTTAAGTGTTGTTCACAAACCTGCTGTGCTAATTTTATGTTTGTTTTCCTCCCTGTAATTTGTTTAAAGGTTTATTTTTCATATGGTTCTACTGATTTTCTAATGATCAGTATAGCTGTTCGATGGATAAATTCGTATATGCATTTCTTTGAATTATGCATCATTAATGTCAATTGCATTTTAGTATACTTCTCCAATAGCCTATTTGTACATTTTGTTTGTGAAAACTTTCTGATATTGTTTTCGTTTTTGTTGTTAAAAACATTATCACAGATGATGGCCTCCTATTCTGTTTCTGATGCTGTTGCAACTTATTACTTGTATATGACCTATGTTCATCCATTCATTTTCTCTCTTGCGACTATAATTCCCATGGTGCCAGATGAGGTTTTGCGGAAAGGCAGTGGCACCCTGTGTGAAATGCTTCTTATGGTCCAGGTGTGGTTCTTCTGTTCATCTATACACTGTAGCTTTGGGGAGTGCCGTTCCATCTACAGTTTACTTCAGTTTTGTATTTGTTACAGGCATACAAGGCAAATGTTATCTGCCCTAACAAACATCAATCTGACCCAGAAAAGTTTTACAAGAATCACCTTCTCGAGAGTGAAACATATATAGGTGGTCATGTTGAGTGCCTTGAAAGTGGTGTTTTTAGATCCGATCTTCCAACCAGCTTTAAGCTTGATCGATCTGCCTATGAGGCAAGTTATCTTCATTTGCCTTATGACCCACTATTTTGTTCAAACGTTTCTTTCCATTGATTATAACTTATGTAGCTGGATGGTATAATTGGTGCATTAATTCTTTTTCAATGTCGTCTAGCATAATAGATTGAACAAGTTCACTCACATAAAGTTGGAATGTCTCTGTTTAACTGTTTCTAATGGAATTCATAAGCCTCCCCGTTGTAAAGAAAATTTTTGTACTTGATTTTTCACAACATCAACCAATATATGAGGCAGAAGAATTAGTCAGTTTCATGAATGCAAATCTTTCTAATGTGGTGAACTTGTTTATTGATTAAGATGTCAGACAAGTAAGGCGGTCTCTGATTAAGTGTAATTTAGTAATCACAAAGTATATTTCTTTCATAAACTTTGAATATGTTATAGCGGAATGGAACAACTCCTGGCAGCATGATTCTTTCATACCACCTCTACATTCTATATGTACTAGTGAGAATCTAAAATTTTTTGAACCTGAATTGAGAAAGACAGGCAGACCACATTGCTGGAAGCGTGGAAAAATAGCACATGAGGCACTTTTCTCAATTCATCTATTACTTTACACTTAGGCTCGTGGCCACATATTTAAAGAATCGTGTCTGTATATTGCCCTTGTAATTCATTTATATCTATACACTTTTTAGATAACCTCGATAAACCTTGCATATTTGGAGGTTCAAGGCAACACTTTATCGCAGATAAAGAGAAAATTATGCTTCCAATATCTGGATAACGAAATATTAGTTTGAACTAATTGATTACTCTATGTAGTACATCGTGGCACAAAAAAAAAAAAAAGAGTTAGCTGTATTATATTTTATTTTTTTATGCTTTTTTCGCATCACTGAGACTATCTAGATTAACATTCTGCAAATTTATCTAACATTAGTTATAAATGAATTCTAAAAAAAGAGCTGTTTTTTCTCAATAGTAAGCTTACTTGTCTAAAAAGTTATCCTTGGACCATCACTAAGTGAATGAAACATAAGTTCTTATTTTTGAAATAAAAATGCTTATTAGAGATTTAAACATTTTAAGAGACAATGCCCTAAAATTATTAAGTAATCAGTGATATATGCTTTCTTAGAGTGCTTAAATACTATTGTTGGGCCCTATCCTAATAACTTTAGCCTTTCGGGTTTAATGGTTACATACATGCTTTAACATTTAAGCCTGGCTGGAGTAATTTTGATTTTAACCACATTTTAGTCATCTGCATTGATGCTCTCTTACATCAAATTTTAGTGTACTTGGCGGTTGTGTGATGGGCTTGTATCAGTCAATATGTTACGTTTTCAACCGTATCTGTTTCTACCATCATTTTAGTTTCATAAATATTTTTGACTGATGTTTGAGTGCTTCAATATCCAGCAATTAATCAACAACCTTGATCGAGATTTGCAATACGCTATAACAGTAGAGGGTAAGATGAACCTGGAATCAGTCTCCAATTATGATGAAGTGAAGAACTCTATTATGGAAAAGGTGCTGGTATTCTGTTCTCAAGCGAATAATTTATGTTATCGTGCACGGTTGGGTCATTCTAGTGGAATGTTTACTCTTATATTTTATTTCGGTTGTGTCCTTGCATTTAAAGGGGATTGGGGTGTGGTGCAATGCAAAAGAAAACAAAACAAAACAAAGATTATTTCAGTTATTTTGCTTGTTTATCTGTCAACCATGTTGCATTCCTTGTATTGTTTATAGTTTCGAGGTGAAGAATTCGTAAGTATGAATCTGTACATGGGTCATAAGTCTGTAGATGCTTTTTTTTCCCCGCAAGATTTATTATGCCCAAACCTACATACATGCATTTCATCTTTTAATACATTCTTCAAAGCTTGCAATAGCTGCTTATTGTAGTTATTTGCTTAGTAATTCGCCTTGTTTTGATTACAACATATGATCATTTATGTGAGATATGCTAGGAAAAATGTAGTCCTTTAATCATTAATTTTTTTCTTGTGCAGCTTTCGAGATTGCGAGATGAATCTATCCGTGAAGAATGCCCCCTCATTTATCATCTAGATGTGGCTGCAATGTATCCAAACATTATTTTAACAAACCGGCTCCAGGTATGTGTTCTAGCTGGATTCAGCTCATTGAAATTGACTACTTTTCTGTCTTGATTTTTACTTAACTTCTCAGGACGCAAACTGAATATTGGTTTTTGTATAATATTAAGTATGACATTATAATATCTTTACCGAAATGTTAACTTGTGATCTCAATGTGTCCTTCAATGGTTAGTTCCATATTCCAACTTGATTAGATGAGTTTGGTAAAGTATTATTTCAGTTTATAGGGTGTCTGATGTTGACAATGACGGTGTTAGGATGATATTGGAAAAATCATCTAACAACTGCTTGATGTAGTGATGTACACATACATATATGTGTGAACACACAGACACGCATGCAAGTTCTGCTGGAATGATTCATTTACTTTTCAACCATCAGCTTACTATTGTTGTTTTTGGTTGTCATCAATTCTCTTCCTTTAATGGAGTGCTTTTTCAATTAATATTTAGTGTGGTTTCTTGTTTAATTCCAGCCATCATCTATAGTCACAGATGAGGTCTGCACGGCATGTGATTTCAACCGTCCAGGCAAAACTTGTCTTCGAAAGCTTGAATGGGTTTGGCGTGGAGAGATCTTTATGGCGAAGAAAAGGTTCTTTGTTTTTCTTAAAAAACAATTCCTATGGTTTTCTTTGGTATAAGCAGAAGCCTAGTTAATAATTAAGCATGCAAATAATTTTAAACAATTTCAGTGACTATCATCATTTGAAGAAGCAAATTGAGTCTGAGTTTGTTGATGGCTCCAATGGTCAGTTTTCAAAATCCTTTCTTGACCTGCCGAAGACAGAACAACAATCAAAACTCAAAGAGCGACTAAAAAAATACTGCCAGAAGGTCAGTAATCATGTCTGGGTAGTATCATTATTAATGCTGGTGAAACTAAGCTTTTGTGTTGTCCTCAGGCATATAAACGGGTAATTGACAAGCCAGTCACTGAACTTCGAGAAGCAGGGATCTGCATGCGGGAAAACTCTTTTTATGTGGATACTGTTCGCAGGTAAGAAGTTAAATTTCAATGACTAATATATTTTGCAAGCTAAACTTTCACCTTTACTGTCAATTTCTATTATGGCAAGTGTCTCATTATTGTTTAAATTGATTTAAATGCTGTAGAATCTGAATGTAAAATAAAGGGGTTAGATTGCAAATAATTCTTGATTATTTTACTTGTTGCTATTTCATGCTAAATGAATCATTTTTCTTTTTTCGGTTCCAGCTTTCGAGATAGAAGGTATGAATACAAAGGACTTAATAAGGTTTGGAAAGGGAAGTTGTCAGAAGCAAAGGCTAGTGGAAATTCTATTAAGATCCAGGAAGCACAAGTATGATTGCTTCTTCTGTTTTTGAACATATCCAATATAATGCATTGATCCCAAAACTAGTTTCCTATATTTATCGGCTTTGCCTACTGATGCATGCAGGACATGGTAGTGCTTTATGATTCCTTACAACTTGCTCACAAGTGCATTCTTAATTCCTTCTATGGATATGTCATGCGCAAGTGAGTTCGGATCTAAAATCTCAAGTTACTTATTCTGTCACTTACATAGTATTCTTGTTCTCAGTATTGTTTGAACTAATGTAGTTACATGCTTCTTTACCAGGGGTGCTAGATGGTACTCAATGGAAATGGCTGGTGTAGTTACATATACTGGTGCAAAAATCATACAAAATGCTCGCTTGCTCATTGAAAAAATTGGAAAACCACTTGAACTAGATACAGATGGCATCTGGTGTGTGCTCCCTGGATCATTTCCAGAGAACTTTACTTTCAAAACAAAGTATGCCTTTTCTCCTTGAGATGTATACTTCTTTTCCCTTTTTGATAAGAAAGAATTGTCTAGTAGGTTACAATTCATGAACAAGTTGTCCAGAAAAACTAGGACAGATCTGTAAAGAATGACCGATACAAAAACTGCCCCAACAAAATCAACTAAAACATCTTCTCAACTTCTTCTGTCCACATGACCATGTCTATTACTGATTATGATTGGTTACTGAATTATCTTTGTTTGTATGGCTATATATATGTGTGTGTATGTATGTATGTATGTAGGCAATACTGCTAAGGTTATTCCACTATATATGTGACATGTGACCTAGTTTGCATGTTATATCCAAGCATTCCTTATATCTATACAATATATGGGCAGTGCTTCCAAGTTTAGTTTATTCTATGTTGACCTACTTTTCATGCTAAATCTGTATACATTGACAATGGTTTGTGAATATATGTTTCAGAGACTTGAAGAAGCTGACAATTTCATATCCATGTGTAATGCTTAATGTTGATGTCGCAAGAAACAATACAAATGATCAATACCAGGTCAGTTTGAAACTTTTTCATATTCATCTTTAAGTTTTTCACTTCCAGATGTATTTGGACCATTCTGATCCAGCAATTTCATAATTCTGAAATGACTTTGCTTCAATCTCAGTTTTCTTTCTAAAGTTCTAATAGTAATTTCCAACACAGACACTTGTCGATCCTGTCAATAAAATTTATGAAACTCATAGCGAGTGCTCAATTGAATTTGAAGTGGATGGACCATACAAGGTAACTAGTAATAGCAAGTTACTATGGATGCTAACTTTTGGATCATTTTGCATGGTATTTATATTGATTGATTATTCTTTAATGTAGGCAATGATTATTCCTGCTTCTAAGGAAGAAGGAATTCTAATTAAAAAGCGATATGCTGTTTTTAATGATGATGGAACCCTTGCGGAATTAAAAGGTTTTGAGATAAAGCGCAGAGGTGAGCTGAAACTCATCAAAGTATTTCAGGTATTCCTTTTGGTTCAATTAATTCTTCTCTTGTTACAAGTAGACATTTTACCGATATAGATTTAGGGTGTTGTTTTCATGCTTTGACATATGTCATTGGAGGTTTTCTCCAATGTTGTTGGAAACTGGGCCATTCGTCATCCTTAGAGCATCTCCCATTGTACTCTATTTTAGAGTACAAACTCCAAAATAGAGTATCACATGCTCCAATCATACTCCAAATTCCTATTTCCAAGAAAATTTGAGTTTGAAAAATTGAAACTCTAAATTTACTTTTATTATTTTATATTCCATTTTTACCCTCATGTCCATAGTTATAAACAATATTTGACATGTATATCCTTTTTACCTTTTTAATTAAATTCAGTTATTCTATAATAAGTTTTAATTTATAAATTTTATTATCATAAAAATTATACCGTTAAAATGGTCTTATCTAGATCTTTAAATTGAGACTAATATTGAATATTTATTAATAATATTTTTATTTAATAATTTTTCATATATCAATACTTATTATTACCATACTTTATATTATTTGCATATTAATAATTATAAGTTAGCAATAAAGTAATGACGAAAACGTAGTGACACAAAAACTTCTAAATGAAAATTACGATGACAAAAATATTAAAATTAGGTAGAAAATTGTTTGATGAAAAAAATTAGATAAAATTAGATAAAAATATATGAGAATATTTTGTTTTTATTAATGCATGAATGTGAGAATATTTGGTAAGCAAGATTATGTGAGAAATTAGTCTAAAATTTAAGTGATAAAACTAAATTAAAAAACTATAACACATTCATGCACTAATAAAAATGTTATATTTTTAGAAAAAGTTGAAAAAACATGTTATTAAAATAATATTGATTAAAATTTAGTTGAAAAATAAAATTGTATAAAAATAATTAATTGAAAATTTGAAATAGTAAAAAATAATAATGAAAATATAAGTTATTTGGAGATAAGAATAGAAATAGAGATAATAGAGATAATAGAGATAATAGAGATAGAGATAGAGATAGTGTGGTGGGAGTGAATTTTTTAGAGAAGAAATATAGAGGGAATATTCCCTTTTGGAACTCTATTTTAGAGATAGAGATGGATTTTGGGTGGGAGATGCTCTTACGTAAATGAGGAGTGTGCCATCCAAGTGTCAGAGCAGGCCTACATCTGTCCAACATATTAAAATAATTGTTTACTTTCATAAGTCAAGTTGGTATGTTTCTTTTTTCAAGTTTTTCCAAAATTTTCAAAATTTAACAATGTTTCCATTACTTCAAATATTTCTCAGACATTACATTTATAGAGTGAATGAAAAAACAAATTATGTGACCGATAGAATTACTGCTATCCTTTCAACATCTGACAATAATTAAACTCCAGATGCTGCATAACTGAGCTACTCCAACATAAGAGTTGTTGGTGGATGCTTATGATGTGCTTAATGCAAAAGAACTGCTATATAACTATGGTCCATAGTGATATTGTTATTTGTTACATGTCTGTCTATGTTCTCGAACTGAGAAAAGTATGTTGAATCGTCTTTCACATATCATAAAAGCAAGAGATAGAGAAGTTTGATTTCATGGTTCACCTCATGAACTCAGAACTTATGGTCAACCCAGATTTTTTTCAGTGCTATACGAAAGATAAATAAATCTTATGTTCTACAGTAGAAATTTTCTTTTTAAAAATATCTTAAAATATGATTCTAAGATCAACTTTATGAATGTTATACTCACAATATATTTCACCATTTCATATATGCAAAATAGAAAATCTTTGTTGCTGATTGTTATTTATCTTTTATGTGATATTTCGTATGTTTGCAGGCTGAGCTTTTTGATAAGTTCCTTCATGGTTCAACCTTAGAAGAGTGCTACTCAGCTGTTGCTGCTGTCGCAAACCGCTGGCTCGATCTTCTTGATGTATGTGAAAATATTAGTCATTTACTTTCAGCAGCAAAATCTCTTTGTTTGCAGCATTAAATTGAAGTTCCCTGAGGACCCCTCCTTTCGCTTTTTTCCTGCCTTGTTGAAACGTTGCTATTAGCACAATATGGTTCATATTTTACTTTTTCATTATTCTTTCAGAATCAAGGAAAGGATGTTGCAGATAGTGAGTTGTTAGAATACATATCAGAATCAAGCACAATGAGCAAGTCCTTAGTTGATTATGGTGAGCAAAAGTCATGTGCAGTGACCACAGCAAGGCGTCTCTCACATTTTCTTGGTGATGCAATGGTTAAAGATAAAGGACTGCGTTGCCAATATATAGTTGCATGTGAACCAAGGGTACGTATGCTGTTTTCGCTTAAGGAATGTATGCAAGTATGCAACATGGACTTTTGGTGATACACTAAAAACCATTATTACAGTAAAACCAGTACTGCCTCTTTTATAATCAGAAACACAATCAAAGTGTTAGAAACCCCCTTTCCCATGATGTATGGCCAACTTGTTGGATTCACTTTTGGCACTGCTTCTGTTCCCTTCTATTGTTAATATATTGTCTCACATTCCCAATTTGGACTAATTTGGTCTTTTGCCACTCTACTGGCTCCCATTTTACAATCATATTCTCTAGCCATCTTGTAACCATTTGTCAAGGTCAATTGGTAATTGAGAAAGCAACATATGGTCATTTAATGTTTAAAGCTAATAGGTGCTTAATTGAGCATTCTTTTTCCCTAACAATTTGACAGGGAAGTTTTGTTCTTCTATTCTTCTGTTATCCTATGAGGAAGGGGGCCTTTTATGATTACACAATTCCATTTAGAAATGGAATTGCCTTTCTTTTCTTGTCATACTAATTGACATCCTCAAAAAATTGGGAATATAATGACTAATCCTTGTTGATGTCGCTACTGACAAATTAATAAAATAATTTGATATTGTGCTTGCTTTAATGCACTTACGATCTCTGTATGTTGCTCTTGCACTTGAAATCATCTATCTCATTTTCAGATTTATTTTATTTCGCTCATGGTTGTTCTAGTTAGGAGTTGTTTAAAATTTAATGTGATCAGGGGACACCTGTAAGTGAGCGTGCTGTTCCTGTTGCAATATTTGAAACTGATGCTGGTAAAGTTCACTACTTTTTATTTAGTTTACCTTTTATTGCAACTAGTATACTGAACTGATAGATATGTTTTTATTCGTAGAAATAATGAAGTTCTATTTACGCAAGTGGTGCAAGACTTCATCAGATGTTGGCATTCGGTCCATTATTGATTGGTCCTATTACAAGCAACGACTTAACTCATCAATTCAAAAAATTGTTACAATTCCTGCTGCGATGCAAAAGGTCCTTTTAGTTGTTCAATGTTGTTTTCCAAGTAATGTGTCCTTTTTTAGCCATCTTAAATCGAGTTGAATTTCTTCAGGTTGCAAATCCTGTTCCTAGGGTAGTTCATCCTGAATGGCTGCATAAAAAGGTTCGTGAGAAAGAAGACAAATTTCGTCAAAGGAAATTAGTTGATATTTTCAGTTCAGTGAATAGGGACGATTTGTTAAAGAAAACTAGTGATGCTTTTACCAACAATCATGTGATGTTTGAGAATGTTGAAGATTTGGAAGACTTTCCAAATAAAAGCAGAAATTCCGTAGATGGACCCAGGCCTATTGTTCGTTGTTATGAATTGAATAGTGAACAACAAACAGTCAAGGCTACTGGACAAGTAATTTCATCGCAACAACAAACTGATGCTAGTAAAAAGCTGCTTCAGCTCTCTTCATCATTGAAAGAAGGTGCCATCGACACTGAAACTATTGACAGAAATGTGGATTATCGAGGATGGCTTGAATCAAAGAAGAGAAAATGGAAAGAAAATCTGGACTGGAGGAAGAGACAAAGGTACATAATTTATGCTTATCTACATGCTAAGGTTGTTTTGATGTTATATCGTTAATCCTTGCAAAATGAGATTAATGGCAGAATTAGGAGATTCTAGAATTTCATAATGTGATCATTTTGATCTGTTCCACATATGTAATTATTCCCTTCCGCCACCCAAGTGCATTTAGTGGGAATAAAAGCTCCTCTAGTGACAATAATTTGTTTCACTGTGAGAGCGCCCAATAAGTATGGAAAGAGCTGATAGATCTTTTTTTTATTTTATTTTTAATATAGATCTCCTTTTTAGTATCTTAAATGCCACCTACTCATTAGATGTTTATGTTATTCTTATATTGCATATAAAAGTTGTATGCAATTTTATACTGGCTAAAAGTCATATATTATCTAGTGGACATCTGCATATATGCGTCTTCATGTTCATGATGGAAGGGTTGTTTTAATGTGAGTATGGTTATATTTTGGTTAATGGTTCTAGTACAGTGCTTCTTAGTTAAAATGGCAATTACTTGGCAGGTTGAGCAGTCTAAGGACTTCGCACGTTGCCAGTGGTACTTCTAAGCCACTGGGTGATATCGTAAACCAGAAGGAGGCACAGGGTAGAACTAGTGTTGGCTCATATTTTAAGAGTCATGAAGTAGCTCTGACACGTTGCCACTGGCAGGTATTGAAGTTACCATTTGTTTGAAACATCTATCTGCTAAGATTAATTTATGATCACTTAAACCCACTTTTTCCGTTCAGATAATACAGCTAGTTCCAAGTTCACAAATTGGCATGTTTTCTGCTTGGGTTGTGGTCGAAGGAATCATGCTTAAAATTCCTATAACTGTTCCACGGGTTTTTTACCTTAACTCTAAAGATCTGAAAACCGAAAATTTTCCTGGAAGGCATGTCAACAAGACTCTACCTCATGGAAGGCAGAACTATAACCTAATTGAGGTATTTCTGGGGTTATTTTGCTGTAACATGTAGTTGTTTTCAAGAAAGCTTTTTGAAATTTTAGTTTTCATTTCCTCTGAATTTTAATAGGTTATGATTGATGAAGATCAATTTAGGGAAGAAAGCAAAAAATTAGCCGCTCTCCTTGCAGATCCTGAAGTTGAGGTCAGCATACTCTAATAAACATGTTTAGTTTTTCTTGCATAATTTCTGCAGATTTATAATATAATAAACTTTCTTTGCTGGTAGACTTTTACTAGTTCTTTATCATGGTGCTTAAACCCTAATGCCTTTTCCCCTTAAGATTATGCTAACTTAAATTAGATATCTATTTCAATATCCATCTACTAAGGTGCTAAGCTAATGCTCATCCCTTTATATTCAATTGTTGTGGCTATTACTATTTGGCATGATAACATCTTCAAAATTATAAAGTTATTATATTTTCACAGCAATGTTAGTCAAATCTTGCACTCAGTTAATCTCATCCTCGCTTCTTAGAACTCAAAATTTAGCATACACTTTTGAAATCACAGTTTTTCTTGAAAGATTATTTCTAATTTTGCTGGCATAGTGATGTGCTGTTTCTCATCTCTTGCTCAATCAATTCCAACTGAATTCAGATATTCTTGCTTAATTATGGGCTTCAGTTACTAAAAAATTCCAAAGATTCCTCTTTTTTTTTTCCTTATACAAAATTGGGTAGGTGTTGTTAGATGCTTATGTTGATAGATGACTATATTGTGGTTTTGATGTTTTTTGATTTGAAAGAATCCTCCATCTTAATGATAAGAATATTGAAATTTGGAATGTTGAGTATGCCTATGGCAACTGTAGTGAGATCTTAGTTTTTGTATGTGTTCTCTTTTTAAGTGGTTTAGGTTATTTAGAAATTTGTTTGATGAAATGCGATTCTTTGATCAGGGAATATACGAAACAAAGGTTCCCCCAGAGTTTAATGCTATCCTCCAGATTGGTTGTGTCTGTAAGGTAAATAAATCAACTAAGAAAAGGAACTCCCAGGATGGCTGGAGCCTGAGTGAACTACACATGAAGACTACAACAGAATGTTCTTATCTGGATCAATCAGTCTCTTTCTTTTACTTGTATCACAGGTAAATTGTTGTATGATGTAAGCATACTAAAATGCTAGCACTATGATGAACTTACCTTTTCTTTTCGGTAGTTTCCATCAATATTTAAAATATAAGCACTTTGTGTAGAAGATGGAACATCGAGGGAGATTAAAATTCATTGTGTGATAATCTTCATTTTGATTCAAATTGGTAAGCACTAACCATGGGATCATTACTGCACACACAAACACACTTTCCCTCCCTCCCTACCGTTACACGGACATGTTTACCTCTGTAGGTTCATTACTGCAGATACACAAACGTAACCTTTTTTTTTTTCTTTTCAATTTCTATTTGCCATAAGCTATTTGCCATAAGCTATTTGCGTTATTGTTTTGTTTTTTTGTTAAAAATCATAATAGTTTTGTACAGTAAATTATCAATTCATGTAACTAGTAAGAGGTAGATAATTCAAAAAGAATAAAATAAAGGATAGGAAAAAGATGGGTCTGCTTTTGCAAGCATGCTCAAACTTATTTTCTGTTCTGCATGTTCTTTCTTGCTGAAAACAAACTATAACTCTAATGTAATATGTTTTTTTTCTTCAGCATTTCTGAAGGACGTGCGATATATGTTGGATATTTTCCTACATCAAGAATAGTAACTACTGTGGTAGTTAGTCCTCATCAGCATCGGGAATTGTCGCCTTCTATTCTTGAAAAACAATTCCGTGAAGCTTGCCGGAGTTTGTCCTCTGAACTGCCACCTGGGAGTCATGTTATTTTCAAGGTGAATTTATAATTTTGAGAATATAGGCTTTCTTCACTTTCTTTTCTTCTAACAATTATTCTATTTACCATATACATATATATATATATATATATATATCAATTTCAGGTGGACTACGTTGGATATGTTAAGGATGCTGAAATGTTTTTACAAAGAGCAATAAGTGAACACAGGTATACATCGTCTAGGTTTTTTTAGGGCATATTTTATTTAAAGGAGAAATTTGATTTTATTCCTTTGTTTTAAATTTTAAGAGCCTAGAGCTTCCAACAAATATATTACTTTCTAAAACTACAGCTGTGGTGTCTGTATAATTGTGGTTTCATTCTAGGAGAGAGTGTGTGCGGTTATCCAACACTGTTCTGTTACCTCTAGAAACTGAGCCTGTTTATGCCTTCTTTATTTGTATGTTCTTGCAGACTCAGGATGATCTGTTGCTTACTATTCTGCTGTTAGTTTTTATCTTTGTTCATTATGATATTATAATTCATTAAAGCAGGGTGCTACTTTGACTAATTATTATCAGGTATGCCATGGTCATGTGTTGGGATTTGTAAACCACTATGAAATTTGAATATATTCATCTATACTTGGTGACTCTGCGAGTGCAACTTTAGTGGCCTTCGAATTCCAGACTTTCCCAATTTTCTAGACAGTAGAGATGTTATACAATATTATTTGCACTCATTTTCTGGTTGAATTTCAGTTCTATATATTTTCACAAGAGCAATTTAATTTGCCTTACCATTATTATATTGGATGGCAGACATGAACATTATGGACCTACAATTGCTGTCATTGAATGCCCCAATTCTCATTTACTGAGGTTAGGAATTCGAGTTCTTGATGATTTTCCATGCGTGAACATCCCAGCCAATGCTTGCGATAGTCAATATCAGGTACAATAGTTCTGAACTAATAACTGCTTCACATGGATATGCTGATTTCTGAATATTGAGTTTGCTCACGAATCTCGGCAAATGCATAATATTGCTGAACTTTTATGCTCAATGCAGGTTCTTGGGTGGCAGCAAAATGCTGCAAAAATTGGAATGCAACGCTGTGCTGCATCATCGCAGTGGTTCAATGAGAGACTTGCTCTTGCAAAATATGCTCATGTACAAATTTTTATATTCATGGTAACAATGTCAGTCTGATCGCATGTTATGTTAGTACATGAACTCTTTAAATTTTTTGGGCAGGTACCTTTGGGAAATTTTGAACCTGATTGGCTTATGTTTACGGCTGATGTCTTCTTTTCCAGAGCATTGCGTGATCAACAACAGGTTTTTCTATGTGAAAGTTCGATATGATTTAACTCTCCACTTTAAAATAATTTTCAGAGATGTGGCTTTTTAAATTCTTTGAATAGTTTGATTGTTTAAGCTACTGAATTTTCTCTGTTTTAATTGTTGGTGAAAAACTACCTTCCGATTTTTCTAGAAAAATTCTTTTCTGAGTTGTTTCACTAATTACTTCAATATTGATTCTCACAGGTGCTTTGGATATCTGATGATGGTGTTCCAGATTTAGGAGGCACTGGTGAAGAAGATACATGTTTTGCTGATGAGGTTAGTTATGAGCATGTCTCTATAGACAGGACTTTATTGTTGCTGCTTGTAATATTTTCTTATTTGGTTATATTAAGTAGTGCTGGGTTCAATTCTTTAGATCTGTTCTTCCCTTGAACACAAGTACAATTTATTTATGCTGCTCTATAGCTCTGTTTTGTTTTAATTAGAAACATTTCTTTCTCTTGTAATTTTCTTTGGTGAACTTACCAGCTTTTACTTTGAAATAGGTTCATCAACCTGTTCTTACATATCCTGGAGCATATAGAAAAGTTTCCGTGGAGCTGAAGGTCAACAAAACATTCTTTCCTTTCCTTATCTCTCTCCCTCCCCCTATTTCCTGAAGGGGTTGGTGGTAGCTTTGTTAGTCAAGCTGATTGTTAAAGTGTATGTAAATTTGTTTTGTCAACAGATTCATAACCTGTCTGTCAATGCACTTCTGAAAAGCAACCAAGTCAATGAAATGGAAGGAGGTAGCTTGTTAGGATTTGACCATGACATGAATTCTGGAGCTCATGTTTATAAAGAACAGTGTGGCTTTGATGAGACTACCTCATGTGCACCTGCATTCCGTGTCTTGAAACAACTGATCCAGAGGTGCCTTTCAGATGCAGTTTCTTCAGGAAATGTATTTGCTGATGCCGTATTACAACATCTATATCGATGGCTTTGCAGGTTGGTGTTACATCTTATGTATGTCCCTTGTTCTTCGTTCACTCATATAATTACTGTTCACTCTTTTATATTGCAGCCCTCATTCAAAGCTTCATGACCCAGCACTTCACCGCATCCTTCATAAGGTAAATGTCGTATGGATACTTGAGGTCTATCAGTTTGTAATGGAAACTGATTTTATGTTACAAATGACTACAACACAACTCTTATATTGGTCAAATTAATAAATCTTCCTCGACCACAACCACATTTAACTTATCTCGCTCTCTTTTTCCTTATGATTTTATACCCTAAACATTTCCTTCATGATTTGTTGATGATTTTTATTTTTTCTAATATCCATAGGTCATGCAAAAGGTGTTTGCACTGCTATTGGCTGAGTTGCGCAAATTAGGTGCCACAATAATATTTGCAAACTTCTCAAAGGTTATTATAGACACAGGGAAAGTTGATCTTTCTGCAGCAAAAGCATACTGTGACAGCTTGCTGAAAGCTCTGCAAAATAGGTTGGTCTTGGACTAAGTTTGTTACACCTTCTCATTTGTCATCTTTCTGTAAGTTATTGTCTTTGCTGATTTGTAGAGAACTATTTGAGTGGATTGAGCTTGAGCCACTGCTTTTCTGGAATTCCCTGCTTTTTATGGATCAGGTTTGATCACTTTCTCCTTTATGATGATTTATTCTGCGCCCTACAATTGGTTGTAGTTTGTTTTTCATTTCCTTTCCTTTCCATTAACCTGCTGTTTCTTTTGCTGGCGATTACCAGTTTGATTGTTAGAACTTCCAAATATCGTCTTTCTTAACCAACCCACTGAAAACAAAAATTGTGCTATTAGTTTCCAAAAGAAATGAAACCTACTATCAAGTGTGAATAGAAGGAAATCATATAGAAACTTCATTTCCCTTATTCTGTATTCAAATTTTGAGTAATAGTAGTTCAGGGAGGAAACGAGAGCTATTTTAAGCACAGTTTAGTTACCCAAAGGTACTTTCATCTCTTGGACTTTGGGCAGGCTATTCCGGGTCTATTTGACAACATGCTGGGTGCTCTTGAGTTTTATGGCACGTGAGTGATGTTAAATGCTACGGTGGCCGTATGTTCTTGTATACAAAACAAAATGTCAAAATCTCTCATGCACTTTATTGTTTTTGTTAGTAAACAACAAACCCAAAAACTTAAGCCGATAGGAAATGGTTCAACAATAGTGTTCAAGTACTTTAACACACTCCCTCACGTGCAAGACCAATGGGCTTGTCACATGGCTCGAGTCCAAACACAAACATACAACAAATTCACATAATAAATAAAAAATCCAAATATAACCGCGTCAGGGAACTTGAATCCAGGACTCCTTGATATAACAAGGCAATGATACCATATTACTCTATTAGTAACCAACATACCCAAAAGCTAAGTTGATAACGTGTAAGATCAATGGGCTTGCTACATGGCTCGAGCCCAAACACAAACATACAACAAATTCAAATAATAAATAACAAATCCAAATGTCATCACGTCAGGGGACTTGAATCCAAGACTCCATGGTATAACAAGGCTTTGATACCCTATTAGTAACCAACATACCTAAAAGCTTAAATTGATTAAAAATGACCCAACAATATTATTTAAGCACTCAACGGTTTTGATACAATCTCATCACTTTCACAATTGAAGTTCACACCAGTTTTGTTGTGTTAGTTAAAATAGATTCCAATAAATTGGCACTAAATCAAATCTGGTCAGAGAACGTTTTTCTGGATTACTGCTTTGTCTATTCTTAGTATCAACTATCAATAAATTATGTTTTTTATTTTTTCTGGCTAAGATTGAACATAGTATTATGTTCTAGATGAATGCACTCTAATCTTTAGCGCCTTTTATTTTAATGATGAAATCATCAAACCTGATGCCAGATCTGAAACTGAAAGCCAACTGAAATAAGAGTTATGCTCGTCATAAGCAATTTACTAGTTCTAATTAATATATGGTTATTTGGATTTCTGTGATAGTATAACTATGGTGGAATCCCTGCCCGAGATGATGAAATTTTACATGATAAATCACAAGTGGATATTGTATCAAGCTGGAATATTGCTGAATACTTACCCAAGGATATTCAAGTAAGTCATCTGATTACAGATTTTCTCATTGATAATAGACATGCTTGAAGTTCATTGTTATTGGTTTATACAAACACTAGTTTTTTTTTTTTTTTTTTAATTATTTAGTTAGATTACTACAGTATATGAGTTTTCTCCCGAGCATAAATCTTCTTGCATTCTGACTTTTTCAGTAATTATATATTCTTTTTGCAGGATCATTTTGTTTTAGTTGTCTCAGAGTTTATGTACATTCCTTGGAAGTATGCACAAAAGCAGATTGCATGTAGAGCATCTTTGCAAGATGCCAACTCATGCACTCCATCGATCACTGTTAATGCTGCAGAGACCTTTGAATCACACTTGGTGGAACATCTTAAAGGGGAGGTATAATTTAGGTTTACAGTTGCCAAAGGGTGCATGACTTATTTGTTCCTCAAATGCTATGTTCTAAATTTATTGATTTGAATTTTGAATATGTCGTACAGATTGGCTCTTATTTCACAAGCAAACTTTTAGGAATTGTTCGTGATACTATTCACCATTTGAAGAGAATGAACAGATCTGAGAATGATCAACGTAGTTCTCCTGGGGTCACACAACTGGCTGGTAACACCCACAAAGTTGATGCTGCATTGGAGTTCATTAAGCATGCCTGTGCTGTTTTCGCCCTTGACCAAAATGTTCAGCATGATGTTCTGGTAGTAATTGCATTCGGATCCAGCCATCTTATAATCTAAATTAGATAATGCAGACACTTACTCATAGTTATTACTTGATAATATTCTTACATAATCAAAGAAACTAGGTAGATTGGTTCTTTTGTCCGTTACTTTGCACCTGTTTCCTATTCATTCTTGTTAGATTTTATTTTTTGATTTCTCATCTCAATTCCAGACTCCTTTGGAGGGGTTTTTCTTGTTTGGAGAGAAGTTTTAACTAGTTGCCTAGCTAATAATCTTTTCATGAAGCTTAGCATTTTCTCTTTTTATTTTTTAATCTTTGTCTTGTTTGAATCCATTAGTATTTTTTCTAGCTCATTCTATAGAAGTTATTCTCAATTTTCTTTTCCTGAAATTGCTTGCAATATTTTATGATACTAATATTATTTTTTGTTTTATAAGATAGTAATATGTTATCTCCTCTTCTTTCCATGTCTTAAAATCTGAGTACATGTTAGTCAATCTTGAAGAACCACCCAATGTCAATCTGATCATTTTGACAACTATGAGTTGCATGACATAAAGTCAAATGGCATCAATTTTGCTGTGGAACACATGTCATTAAGTTGTATAATTTGAAATAAATCTTTTTGTTTTCTGGACTTTTTTATATTCCGGTTTATCTTATAATTTGTATTTTATTAGTGAATGAACTCTTTAACCAGTCTCAAGCTTCATAACCTTACAGTTGTTTTACTGGGTGTTACAGGTGATGAGAAAGAATCTGCTGAAATATGTTCGTGTGAGGGAGTTTGCTCCTGAAGCTGAATTTCATGATCCCTGCCCTTCCTTCATCTTGCCAAATGTTATTTGCAGGTAACAGAATCGATAACCCATATTTATATATGTCATCAAGCAGAAAGATTTAGTATAATGTATTATTATAAGAACTCAAGTGGAAGATACTTCGTAATTGAACTCAAGTTCAATCTTTTGAGTGGAATCGTATTGGTGGTTAGTGCAATTCAAAACCTTTAAATATAATAACTCATCCTAGTTTTTATGATCGAACTACCACCAAACTTTTGAAATAGGGAAAACCTTTAGCAAGGGAAATTTGATTTGTCAATTTTACTTTCATGAATTTATCACAATTGTATTAATAGGTGGGTATATAAACTGGCCATAGGTTGAAGGTGGATGCAACTGATAAAATTTTAACAAACTAGTCATTAATAGTGACAAATTGATTGCTGAGTATCACTGTGTTGGGACTGTTCAAGTTGCAATGAAACCAGGGTTTGTAATGAAATAACTTTGCAGGGATAAGTAGAACAACCGTAAAAAGATGAATTATGTTAATAATGGCCTGTTCAAGTTTGTTTATGATCAACCCTTCCTATTGGATACTACTAACAACAGTGAAATTAATCTTAATTATTATTTTTATTATTTTATTTTCTGGATTCAATATTAGCTTTAATCTTTTAGGAATTCAAACTTATAGCTGATACCTAGTTATATTACTAGGAATTCATATTTTCTTTTCATTTGCTTTTAAAGTCTGAGCATTCGAAGTGATTACTGATTTTAAATTGTTTTTCACAGCTACTGTAATGACTGTAGAGACTTGGACTTGTGCCGTGATGTGGCCTTAATGGCCAAGGAGTGGCGTTGTGCCATGCCACAGTGTGGCCAGCCTTATGACCGTGAAGAGATGGAGAATTCTCTTGTTCAAATTGTACGACAAAGAGAACGTCTCTACCATCTGCAAGATCTAGTATGCGTTAGGTGTAACCAAGTGAAAGCTGCACATTTAGCAGAACAATGTTCATGTGCCGGTTCATTTAGGTGCAAGGAAGATGTGTCTGAATTCCGCAGCAAAATGCAGATTTTCTTAAACATAGCCATCCGTCAGGAGTTTCAACTCCTCCAAGAGTTTACCTCATGGATTTTAGAAGTCCGGTAGCTATTAATTGTTGCTCTTTATATACATAAAATCTGATCACCTTATGTATCAGAAGGGTTGTTCAGGAAGGTGGTAAAACTGTGGAAATAATCTCCACGAGCTTCAAGTAATTGTTGTCAATCGAAGTGAACCTCTTCATACTATTGAAATGACGCTGTAACAGTGGAGGGAAACTCGAACTCAGCCCAGGATTGCTTGTACATGGAATGCAGTAAAATTAATGTTGTATATAATTTTCAATTTCATTTATTCGATCAATGTATTATAATTTCTTGTGTCGCTCTGACAATGTGTAAATTAGATAAAAAAAAAAAATAATAAAAAAAAAATCATGAATTTATATAAATGATTTGATGCTTTCAAGATGAGGCTATGCATTTCTAATTAGACTTCTTTGTGATTTGGAATTATTATGTAAAATTATAAAACGATGCGGTGAATTCACTTATGATAGTTACAAATCACCTATCCCTTATCAGTTAGGTTAAATTTTTAGCAATATTGTTGGGCTAAATAATAATAAGCCATTGAAAATCGCAACAGATCAGCATTCTTATTCTTTATTATAAGACAGATAATGATTGTTATTAAAATTGGTAACTTAAAAATTAAAAAAAAAAAAAAAGTTTTTACGATTCATCAAATATCTATTCTCATTTTATTTTTAAAATTTTCATGAATGACAATTTCTATCATTAATTAAAATTTAAAAGGATAAAATTATAATAATTACATTTACAAATCTTTAGAATACACAAGTCAAAACTTTTTTAAAAAAAATTTAGTTTTACGTTTTATTGTCCAAATTTATTTCTACTTGGCAAATTGCCTGCTGTCGTCTCCCTCATTTTTTCACATTATCTATCAAATTCATTTTCCAAGTTTGTGCTTAAGTCATTAGTGCACAATGATGTTAAAAAATTTGAGGCTTGAGGCATCATTGAATTTTGAAGGCATATTTACTTAATTCGGTGCATCACTCGATTGGTGCGGTAAGAGCAAATAGTATTTAAAAGAAAACACATTTGTAACGTGCCTTGAAACCCACATTTTTATTATTGAAATATTTTTTGTTCCAACAATCGGTTTTGATTCAACATAATTTTAGTCACGATGAACCACGATACAAAAGGTACGCAGGTTTCCTTTTGAAACAAATATGTATAACATAAGGTGCAAGGCATTGCAATTATATGTTGTCATTTGAACCAGGAAGGATTAATTTTAAATGCCAAAAGAAAAAAAATCCTCCATGCCACTGAGAACAGGTCTCAAATCTGTTGGTTTATCAGTTATTCTCTTTTAAAAAGAGAAATAGAATGAGAAGAATATTACACGTACTCTTTTCTGACTTACAATTTTGTTACACAGGGAGACCAATGTCCAGACAATGAACATAGAGGAAACCAACAGCTTTATCAGAGTAGTCATGCATTAAATAGCACTACATCTTCAGAAAATTGAAAGAAGGTTCAAAGCCTTCAAAGTAAAACTTGTGATAAACTCCAATTCAGGCCTTATCTAGCATATTGAATGTTCAGTATTTTGTTGCAGGTCACTGTGATTCATCCAAAAATTCTCTTACAAATGCAGCAGCAACCTTCACCAAAAGAACCATTTTTTGGCAGTTGAACCTGGGACTGGTTCATCTTTTTTTCTAGTCTGCATTCCCTGCTTTAATGACTCCAACCTATTTCTGCAAAAATTATGACTTTAATTTAAGACAATAAGAGGAGAAAGAAAACGCACGCAACAATACAATGTTTGGAAAGTGATGGAGATAATGATGTTGATAATTATGGTATTAAGAGATAATTATGTAAATAATCTTTCTGAGTATTTAATTTGTATTTTGATTTGGTAACTGTTATCACTTCTCAGTTATCATTTAAAATATTTTATTATAGTTATGTATTTTAGGACTCAACTAGATTTCATTACTTTACAATAAATAAGTGTCGGATTTTATTTTTATTTTTCTGAAGTTTCTTTAATTAATAGATGTTTAGCTCAATTGGTTGAGTTAATTTATTTGTTTTACTATTTCTTAGGTATTCTGAGAATCAACAGCTTATAGTGTTCTTGTTTCAGTCCCAGTATTCCTAAAATCAATGGATTGAAATATTTATCCTACTATCAATTTTGGTTGAAGAGTACACTCGGAGCATCAGAAGGCCATTTGATTGATAACTTAAAACTAGGTCATCACAAAAACTGAAAATTGTCAATAATTGGTGATTAGGGTAGGTTCATTTATCAATTTTCTAAAAACTTCAAAGAATTAAACATTTAATAGCTAGTGGGGTAAGTAGTCACTTGGGATTTAATGGTTACTGCAGCAATGATGTCCAAATGTGCAGGTTCCACTCCCCCCATCTCTATTCTTTTTCTTTCTAATGGCTTATTCTTTCAGGCTGCTAAAGGTACCCCCAACTCATTATAGGAAGCATCCCCTACAACTGAAGAGCACACAGTATGGTGAAATTTGAACTGTTCATTTCATGGGGATCACATCTATGGATGATCTAGATCCCTACCATGTCTAAATCACAAGAAGGGGGCATTGCCCAGCCAATGCAATATCCATCATTGACTAAATGACTGATGCAGGCCAGAGAATTTAACAATTAATCCTTCCCGTATGATCTTAATCAGAATACAAAGTCATCCAATTGCCAGATTAACCTTTGCCCCGAAATATCCATCACATTTAGAGTAGAACTTAACAAAACAAAATGCTTAAGTGTTTAATATGAAAATGTATGGATATTGAATAAACATTACTTGGTATCTGTGAGTCGACCATGTAAACTCCATCTTTGACGAAATCCATCCATTCCCTCAATTCCACTCGCAAGAATCAAGCGCCTACAGATGTTAGAGTAATACATGAAAGATTTCCGAAGATTGCTGTCAAGCCTTTATATCTACAAAGTACTAATTTAGCAGCTTCAAGAAAGGTAAGAAATCATTAAGGTAACATTCATGACCAGTATATAATTGCACCAAGTCGTCATTCAGGAATTACCTCTCCAATGACGTAACTTCTGATTCAAGCTGAGCAGATCTTTCCTTTACTTGATCTAAAGGCATTGATAAACCCAATTTGTGTTCACTGTCTTGAAGCCGTTGTCGTAGTTCCTTATCCTGTAACTCAATTTTGTAGGAATAAGTGAAAACATTTTTCATTAGGAGAAACCTAAAAAGATAGTACAGACAAAAATAGATGACAATATCTCACCCTCTTTTCAGAACATTCCCGGTACAATGCAATCTCTTCCTGACAGAAGGGCTCAATATCATTGATTTGCAGGCCTATAGCATCAAGAAATAATCAAATGGAAACAATGGTTAAAGCCCATGATGATAGCAGCAATACAGCATAAGCTCAAGAAAATTCAATCCACTATGTTGATCTAATTATTCAATTTCCAAGTAGACTGCATTAATACAAAATTATGTAAGTATGGCTTACACAATTCATAGAATGACTTTTGTCCTGACACCAAAGTATGAGTCAATTTTAAAAGTTAGACTTAAATCCAAGCAAAAGATAGTGAATGACTTACACAAGAATAGATTTCTTAAAATTCCATCACACAAATCAACACCTTCAAGCACGTGAGAAGCAATCTCTGGTGGGATGAAAGGAGAAGGTGGTCCCATCATTAGATCGTCACCGACCAATATGGTCTCCTCCATAGTTGGCTGTGCATCAACTGAAGTCCACAAAAGTAACAACAGAATCTTTAGGTAAGTGACTAAATTATAGTTTTAAAAAGTGATTTTCACTTCTAAAGGGAAAAAAAGATTGACACAAGTTCAACAGATTGACGTGAAACCTCAAGGCATGAACCCCAGCTAAACCTTTCATGAATATTGATTTGGTGAATGTAGGGAAGAAAAAGAGAGAGAATGAAATTCAACATATAGTAGATATTAGGCCTATAAAGTGAAAACTCTAAACAAATCAAAGTTGTTCATTGTGATTTTACACATTGAGATGTGATCTACATGTTGAGATGACAGGCGTAATATTCGAAGTCATTTTCCTAGTGCTGCATATCATTTTTCACAATTTTCTTTCACCCAAGGATATCTTCATCATGAAAAGAAATTTGTATAGACTTTACCATTTCAAATATATGCCTATTTCAATTTACCATTTCACAATTTTCTAGTTCTCTTAAAAATAAAGAACAAACCCTGAGGTAGTGATGTCTGGCATAAAAGTACTTGATCACACTGATACAATTTAAGTCCCTACAGAAAGCATTTCGAGTCCTAACAGATACACTTTGCTATGAATGGTATGGATAGGTTGTTAAATATTAATAATTGTGAGCCCCATAATAGCACTAAATTTATATATTAAAAGCTAACAGGTTTTGTTCAATAAACATTCCAAAATATAAGAAACACTAATAATTTTAAACTTGGAACAAAATTCCAAAACAATAGCATTTTGGAATGGTTTCTCAATTAAAGCAATTCCAATAAAAAGAACAAAAAAGGGTAAGAGTTTACTATAGATAACAAGAAAGAAAGGTCGCAGCTTTAACATACCATCCATGGTTGCTTTTAGTTAACCTTTCACTGTGAGTTAGTCAAAATCTGTAATCTGCAAGAAGCAAACAATAAATAAGACGACAAACAAGTATCAGATATAAGATACCCGAATGTTTCTACAAATATCAAATATGAAATATCTAACCAAAGCCAACTACAAGGACACGCTTGTTGGGGCATTTCATCGAACAGGTGAAATGCATTATCGAAATCGTGTTTTTCAGGAGCTCGATTCTGAGAGATTTATTTTTTTGTTTATTAATGTAGGATTGATGAATGATGATTACGTTGATAAAATAAAACATAGTTGTTTATATATGCAGCGAAATGAATAGAGCAAATGAAGCTCGCTTACCAAAGTCAAGTGGTGTGCTGCGATAGTGGTTTGATTTTTTTTCTTTTTTCTTTTTAGAGAAGTTTAAAACTTTAGATGTAACTTGTTTGTATAATGTATATGATGTAGACAAAATAAAAATCGAAATTATATCGACTCAAATTTCTGATTTAATTTTATGATTTCAATATCTCATCCACTCAATAAAATTATGAGCGTTGATATGCACATCACATCTTAACAGAGATGAGAGTGCACCTCCCTTCGTAAAATATATGTGTGGTGAGTTTTTTTCCTATCTGTGGGAATAGTTATCCATACTGTACATGTGTTACTTGATTTTAATAGGTCCCGTAACCGTCCTAAAATTAAATCGGGGATTGAAAAAAGAGAGTAAGGCATATTATCATTGTTTAACCTTGGAGTTCAATTTGGTTATCAATCACTAGTTCTTCTTTATTGCTTCTAGGGTTTGCTACGGTGTCACTGGACACATTATGAAGCTCATATTAAAGGAATCTAAGTGAGATATTTCTTGATTATTTCATATAATAATGACTCTAATTATATTTTTCTTTTATGATTGTAGCCAATCCAACATATACCGCATGTGTTCATGTCCATGAGTTAGAATTCTTGTTCTGATAACGTGTTTCATATATATATATATATAAATATCGGGGTTTGGGGATGGGTCGGGGTGGGGACTTAAAATCCCGTAATCGTCCTAAAATTAAATTGGGGATTGAAAATAATACCATCCTCATACCATAACATAAATAGTAGGTACTAAACCTGCACCTAACGGGTCGAGTCCCCATACCAACGAGTAATTTTGACATCCATAATCACACCCCGTTCATTGAAATAGCCATGCAGAAGGCCTCTTAGTGATGTTAGGGTGGTGGAATTATGATATTTTGGCAGCCTTCACATTCTAAAACTCATTTGATGTTGGAGAGTTTAAAGGGCTCTTTTAAACTTTAGTAGTTTGTGTTGGTTTGTACCGTGATTTGGTGTGTTTGGAAGGATGACTTGTCCTCGTTTGATGTTGGAGAGTTTAAAGGGCCTTAACAAATTTAATCGAGCATTCTATTGTACAACCCTTGAATTTAATGGGTGAAATATTGAATTTAATTGAAGAACATTGAAGTTACATATTTAAGGGTCAGAAATTTGAGCATTCTATTCTACACTTGTGATGTTGTATGTGATCGTATGTGAATTACATGTGATTGTGTTGAAACAATGCAAAATTGTAATGAGATCTCATCCTAGTATGAGCATATCAAAGCTTTTCTCCAAAGTCAAACAAACTCGCTACTCAACTAAAGATCAGGATTGTTATGTTAGTAAACTACGACTCTTACACCTATACCACGAAACGGAGGTTGTGAGTACGAGTCTCTCTCGATAGATCGGAAAAAAAAAACCCATAATTTATGTAATAAAGAAAAAGAAAAAAGAAAAGACCTTATCTAATATAAAAGCAGAAACAAAATAGGAGCCATCCATGTAATGGATGACTGGATGAGTAGACAAATCCAGCTCGCAGCTGCTCAGCTTCTCCTACATATTGGTTTAATCTTAAACTGCGCAGCTCATGCCCATGAAATGAAACCTCTGCTAACTTGTGCCTCTTCTACACCATCTTTTCCTCCCTCAACCCCACCTCTCCACCATAACAATTCAATCAAAACCAATCACATTCTCACTTTTAACACCAAATATTTAAAACCATCAACCAATGCACCTAAATTCCATACTGTTGCACAACAATCTCTACTTTGTTTTAACCTTTACCTTCAACTTCATGTAGACGCCGGGAACATGCAAGAAGCAAGGGACCTGTTCGATAGAACGCCCCAGAGAACTCTCATTTCTTGGACTATACTCCTGTCCGGGTACGCGAAACACGGTCCCGTTTATGAGACTTTGATGTTGTTTGTTAACATGTTGTGTTATGGTTTGGTATGTCCTGACGCCTTCGTTTATGCTGTTGTTCTACGTGCGTGTGTTGAGGTAAAGGACTTGAGTTTCGGGTGTGGAATTCATGCACATGTTTTGAAAAGAGGGGGTGGTGTGTTTGATGGATTTGTGGATAATGCATTGTTGAATATGTATGCGAGTTGTGGGAATCTTGATAATGCTGTTGTTGTTTTTGAGAGGATTGGGAGTCCTGATTTAGTTGGCTGGAGCTCCATGTTAAGTGGGTATGTGAAGAATGGGTTTGAGGAAGATGGGTTGAGGATTTTTCTTCAAATGATTTGTTGTGGTGTTGAGTTGGATGCCTTTGTTTTTTCGTTGGCGATAAAGGGGTGTGCAAATTTAGAGCATTTAGAATTTGGAAAACAAATCCATTGTCATATGATAAAGCTGGGTTTCGGGCGTTGCTTGTTTCTTGGAAACAGCCTAATGGATTTCTATGCAAAATGTGGGAATTCAAAGGGAATGAGACAAGTTTTCAGTGGGATGTGTGAAAAAGATTTGGTTTCTTGGAACATATTAATTATGGGTTATGTTCATAACTCGCTTTACCTTGAAGCTCTAAAGGTTTTCAAGTTATTAATAGAGGAAGTTTCTGACTGTGATGACTTCACTATAACTAGTAGCTTGAAAGCAATCACTAATTTAGGCAATTTGGATCTCGGCAGAGAGGTTCATGGCTACATTATAAGGGTTGGTTTAGAATCAAATCATTATGTGGTGTGTTCTCTTTTAGATATGTACATTGAGTGTGTTAACCATGAGACCTTGAATCATAGGGCAAGGGTTCCTCTGAGGTTGTATAACTATTTTGAAGGAAGGAAATTTGATGAATATTTTATTGCAAGCATGCTAAAATGGTGCTCTTTACGGTCTGATCTTGAAACTGGCGAAATGTTCCACTCTTTGATCTTAAAACTTGATTTGAACTCTGATTCATATGTTATGAGCTCACTGATTGACATGTACTCCAAGTGTGGTATCTCAGAAGCTGCTCTAAGAGTTTTTCTGAGAGTGAAAGATCCAGAGATAGCTACATGGTCAGCTCTTATCTCTGGGTTTTGTTTGAATGGGTGGTATGCTGTGGCATTAGAACTTTTCCGAAAAATGCAGTTTGATTTTATTGAAGCTAATGAGTTTACTTTCACTTCTGTTCTTCTTGCTTGTTTAGCCCTAGAGGATCTCCAAAAGGGAAGAGAACTGCACTGCAAGATACTGAGAAGTGGTTTTGGATCAAATGTGTCTGTTGTTAACACACTCATCAATCTTTATTCAGAATTATGGCATCATAAACAAGCTCTCAAGCTATGTTCCCTAGTTTCAGATTCTGAGATCTCATGGAAATTACTGTCAAAGGCGTGCATGAAGGCCAAAGACTATGAAATGGTTCATGAACTCCTTGGGAGGATTCAACAGTGTTATGGGTTTATTGATCAATACTCTGCTTGTGACATTCTAAACTCATGTGCGAACCCAGTTCTTTTAAATGTGGGAACACAAGCACAGGCGTACATGACAAAGAGGGGGCTCATCTCACACCCTACAATCGGCAACTGTCTTATTGACATGTATTCAGGATGTGGTAAAATTACTGATGCAGATTTGGCGTTTAATTCCATGCCTGAGAAGAACTCTCTCTCTTGGGCATCTATAATCTCTGCAAGAGTGAATCATGGCCATCCATTTGAAGCTCTGTATACGTTTAAAGATATGCAATGGAAAAATAATTTGATGGTCCCAAGCACGTTCAAGTCAGCCTTAAAGGCCTGTGCCTTAACAGGAATGACAGATGAAGCATACCGTTTATTCATGTCAATGGAGGAGGTTTATGGGATCGAGCCATCAGAAGAGCATTGTTCCTGCATGGTTGAAGCTCTTGGTCGAGCTGGAATGTTTGAAGATGCGCAGGAGTTCATCAAAGGGATGCCCCAAGTTAAATTAGGTGCCTTGATTTGGAAAAGTCTTCTTCTGCCTTGCCGTATACATGGTAATATGAAGATGGCAAAATATGCGTTGGAGAAACTTGTAGAATTAGATTCAAGTGACCGCTCTGCACATCCAATGCTCAAGCAGGTTTTCTTGATGTTAGGTAAGTGGGATAATGCATCAAGAATGGGAGTTCCAAATGAAATCATGAGAACAAATTCTAGTTGGATAGAAATACGGAATAAAGTCTACGAATTTGTCTCTAACCAGAATACAACTAATGAAGTCTCTGATAAATTAGCAGAAATAAATGAGAAGATGGAGGAAACTGGATATATTTTCAATAGGAGTGAGTTGCTGCCCATGATCGAGGAGGAAGAGTATGGTGGTGTACGACTTCACCACACTGAGATGAAAGCAGTGGCTTTTGGGCTCATATCGTCACCCCATGGAATGCCTATAAGAGTCGTAAAGAGTGTTAGGATGTGTGGATATTGCCATTATGCTTGCAAGTTAATGTCAACTTTCATTGACAGAGAAATAGTCATCAAAGATCCCTGCATTTTCCACCACTTCAGAGATGGCAAGTGCAGCTGCAGAGATGCATGGTAACCAATTGCCAAGTTTATAACTGTAAGTATACTGTTATTTATGAGGACCAGATTGGTCTCTCTTTGTACAAATAACAATTATGTTGATTTGCCAATTTATATTGTGAGATATTGTACAAATTTTATACCGATTCCGTAAGGTTTATGTGAATGAATCAAAACTTACAACATGCTTGAACCCATATAGCTTGATGCAAAATTACAAAATAAAATCTAGAAGTTGAAATATGAATCGAGGCTTTATATTAATAATAATGAAATATTCTTTGACATGAAAGTAAAACTACTAAAAGCAAAGATAACTAATAGTTCGCTTATAGGAGATGTACAACATCCATAATCAACACAAGATGACGACAGTTTTACGGTATGCTTTTTCCATGGTAAAAGAAACATAAGTTCACAATCAACGCCTATACTCATCTCCACAGTCACCAATCACTCTAAGCAAATCCTTTCCCTTTTTTGAAATTTCTTGTATGCTGTTCACATCGTCTTCATCCAGAGCAAGCGATAATATGGCATTTGTGTCTTTGATATGTTCTGACAAACCCAGTCTAACACCTACCATTGATCCGGCCACTGCAGGCTGAAAATGCACAAACCAAAAATCAATATTCAAGTACCCTTCATCCATAGCGGTAATAGGGGATAAAAGAAGAAACATAGAGAATTAATATTAAGCCGGTAACTGACTTCACCTGGTCTAGTATGTATCTTACAGCGACAGCTGGAATCGAGACCCCATGTTTTGATGATATTTTCTTTAGTGTCTGAAGCAAAACTTGGAACTGACTCCATCCTCCCCAGGCATCAACCATCTGTGATATTCATTTTTAATATTACAACAGAAGATAGAAATACACAATGCCTACCTCAAGGTCCTCAACAATATCCAGATTACCATTAAATCTACTTCATGCATTGTGAATTAGTGCTAAGAACAAACTTGTGGAAACCTTATGGTTCTGTTGTGCTATCACCCATAACATTTCTTCAACCAACTTCACTCTTAATACTTTTCTATGACATGACAAAGCCCACCATTAAGTCATTAACCGATTAAAGATTCCCCCAAAATTAACACTTATAGCTAATGATACAGATTATTTTTCAAGCTCATTAGAATCAGATTGCAACCATCTCAACTTAAAAGCAATTGTTGTCCAATGAGGAAGGCCACACTCTTTACGGTGTCAGATCACTTAAATACTATTGTTTAAACCCTTACCAATAAACTTTAAGTTTTTGGGTCTAGTGCTTACCATGATATAAAAGCCAGGTTTACTATTAGTGCTTGAATTCGAGTCTCTTCATGTAATTAAATTTATATTTGTTCTACATCTGAACTTATATTTGCATTTGGCTAGATTGAAGTGACAACTTAAGCTTTTAGGTCCACTGGTTATCATATAGCACTTGACATCACAAACCCAACCCCACCCCAGCCACTCGTGTTGGAGAACCTGAAGAAAAATTGATAATATCCAAATACTCAATTTCACACTAAATACGTCCAAGGACTTCGTACCCTTTTGTACTTCTGAAGGGACGGAGTGTTTAATGGAGGGCCAGCAAAAGGGATGGCTAAGTTGGTGTCCAGGAACTTCTCAGATAATAAACCACCCATTACTGTACCATACCTGCATTAAGAGCTCTAGCAAATTCAGTAATGTGGCAGTAGAATGTTGAATTCTTTTAAAGTATGATGGTAATAACAAATACGAAGAATAAAAGTAGCCATTTGAAATAAATGTAATTGAGAAGGCAAAGAGAGAGACGTTATAAGTTTCACTCCTGTAAGCTGACAAAGCTCTGCCATTTTCTGTTGAGGACGCATATCAACAATTGAATGTTGCACCTAATGAAACCACAGCACAGATTTCCACCAGTAACACAACACAAAATATATATTTAACAAAAGATAAAAGCAATTTTTCGTTTTTTAATAAACAAAGATAATAAGAAAGAAATCCAGAATAACAATAAATTTAAGACATACCTGGTTGCTAACAACAGGAATTTCATTCTCTAGAATTATCCTTAATCTCTCCGTGTCAAAATTTGTCAAAGCAACAGTCTTAATTTTACCTGCACACTACTTGCTGAAGTAATCCTATCAAATTAAGAAAAATAGGCTCACAAGTCAATCATAAGAGATAGCAAAAAAGATTACCTTCTTCTTTTAGATCTGTAAGGTGCTTTAGTGCGTCAAGGTAACCAGGGTTCGAGTAGTCCCACCTGTTTGAAGCAAGGATATAGAAAATCTTATCTGTAAAACAAAATATTAACTAGAAAATTTTATTGTTAACTTAGGAACAGGTAAGCTAAGGCTATATATATGTATTATTAACTTAACATTTCAGAAAAGTGTTGAATTAGACTGTATTAAATGCTAATGAGGTAGAAGAAAAATATAAATGAGATTTATGGAAATCTGTTTTGTAGGACAGGCCTAACATGATAATATAAAATCTCCTTTCTACACAAAATAAAGATGTTCAAGATTTGCCAGAGTTGAACTCATGAAAGTTTATTTTTAAACTAGCATCAAATGAAGGCGACCTATACACTAGTGCATGTGGTTAGTGACTGATATTAACAATAATTTTGCAAATTATCTTTTCATTCATAATTGTGAACAAATTCTTTAAGTTTTTTTCTTAATGGGGCAAAAGAAGAGAGAGAATCAATTTTTAACCTTTAAAACTATAAATTAAGACTTAGGTCAATAATTATAACATTGAGTATTAACATTCCATGAAGAAAGAGAAAGCTATGTCTGCTCACTAGTCAACCATGTAGCCAGTAAATATGACGATGTGAGCTAATAAATAAGTACCAGTGAAACTGAAGCATGTCCAAGCAAGGCACATCCATTCTCTTTCGTGATACATTGATGCTTTCTCTCACAAAGCTACTAGTCATCTTAACTGGTGGAGGCACCCATTTAGTGAGACTGCATTGTAATATGGAATGCTGGTTAGCAAAGTATAAAAACTTTTTTTTTTTTTTTTTTTTTTCTTTCTAAATAAACCTACATAAACATGCATACTGAACAAGCATTCTATGAAATAGAGCGAACTGCTAACGAGGCCAACATCTAGCTGTGGCTGTCAAACCTTAGTCAGTAAAACATATGTGCACTGAACTAGCTTTCTATGACACAGAGTGAACCGCAAAGTCACATAGACAGGAAGATAGACCATTGCAGAATCTAGATGTGGCTTCAACTCACCCTCTAATCTTCTCCGAGAACTCTGGTGGGCGCTCTCGACGGACTCGATTTATGCATACGCCATAAAGATCTTCAGCAGGTCCGTCTGCAGGATGAAAGGAGCCAAAGATGATAACAAACTTCCATATGAGAGAAATCGGTAGTCTAATCTAATCATATTAATTGCAAGAGAATCCACATAATATGAAATTTAGCACCCGTTAGCCATCTAACAGTTACAATAGAAAAACCTCTTAATCACCCTACTAATGTTTTGAAGATTCTTCATTACAGCAATATGGTATGTGAAATGTTTGTAATTGTCTTACAGCCATACTAACATCTAATATATTTTTCTAAATCTGCTGAACAAAGTTTACTAAGTAAATAACATTAATAAGACAAGCACAAAGAAAACAATGTATGTAATGCAATATGCAAAAGCTTTACATATATCAGCCATGTCAAAAGTGGCGAGACCAGCATCGGCATAACGAAGCATAGCATCAACAGCATTGTTGATATCAATTCTACCCCATCCACCACTTGTCTGCCACATCCCATTTACAACCCTACATATATCTAACGTATCGTTCCCACTCTTAACCACACTTATCCTGTTATCTTCAGGAAGCACACAACAAAATGATCTCAAACTGACTTTTCCCTTCCTTTTCAATTTCACTAAATTGAAGTTGAAACTGCTCAAAGAGGGGTGTAACAACTGTGCCATTATGTAAAAGGGTAATTTCCTGTTTCACTTAAAAATTGACAATGGAATTCTTAACCTATAGTGACTTCATCAACTTCTTATAGCTTTTTGCATATAAATTTCAGTCTTGCATTCATATTCTTACTTCTTAGTTATACTAGCATCACATATCTAGTGATGACATTTCTAGGATGGGAAAACAATGAGGGTATTTTAGTCAAGTGGGAAAATCATTAAATTATCTGACAAATAAAATTGAATTGCCAAAAAAGGAGGGCGCATCAACAAATATGCAAAAATAACGGCAAAACAAAGACAACTTTTTTATGTGATCTTATAATTCTTATCCAAATCAATCATCTGACACGTGGAAACGCTATCCGAGATATCAATGTCTAAAACGACAATGTCGTTCGTCGAATTAAAAAACATCACAAACAAACCCAGAAATCCAGAATAAATATTAAAAAAAAGTACATACAGTGATCGGCCATGTCGAAGGTGGAGAGACCGGCGTCAGCGTAACGGAGCATGGCTTCGACGGCGTCGTCGCGGTCGATGCGGCCCCATCCACCACTGGTCTGCCACATGCCGTTGAGCACTCTGCATATCTCGAGAGAATCGTTGCTGTTGCTCACCGTAACGGACCGTTTCTCGGAAGTTGCCAGCTGGCAGCATCTGACCGAGTTGGAAGCGAATCTACGTGAACCGGGACGATTTGATATGAGAGACTTGGATTTGATGTCGGTGAAATTAGAGAGGACATTGTGTACGGCCACAGACATCGCGTTTGTTTGAACACTACTGAGTACTGAAACAACCGAAATGGCTCTGGATAAGGTCTTTGGAGCCCTCACTGTGTTTTCTCAAGTGAAGTCAAAAGACGCTTATGCCCCCTTCTTTTTTTTTTTTAATAAAAAAAGGCTTTTATGAATTTAATCCCTGATTTTTCAAGAATTATCTGTTTTTTTAACTGTCCAATTTGTAGTGCTCTGATTCCTATGTTTTCGTAAACCAATCAATTTGGTCCCATTGGTTAGAATTTTAACGGTTAACTATTACCAAAACTGTAAAATAACATTTTTACCCTTGAATTTAATAAAATCTGTTAAAAGAAAATTGTAAAAATAATAAAATTATTTTTTTAAATGAAAATCCGAATTTTTTTTAAAGGAAAATTATGAAATAGAGAAAATAAAAAAGGTGGCTTATATAGCAAGTAGTGAATTCAAAAGCTTCAAAAGCAGTTGTGGATATATGTGATTACCATTCATAGACTGTTATTCGCAAAGCGAGAAAACGATAAACAAGTAGAAATCACGACTCAAAATTACTCCAAAAGATGATAATCAAAGATAGTACAATAAACTAAAATAATAACCCTATTTATAATAATATATAAATCCTGATAGGACGTTTCAAAAAAATAAAAATAACCCAAATTTCCTTGAAATAAATCATCTTTTCATTTGTGGACTTGAATTATCAAATTTTACTGATCAAATGCTTGATAATTAAAATCCAATGTCCTCATTCTACTCATCAAATTAAAAGGCCATAGGCTTATATCTCTGTGTCAAGTTAAAGATCATGCATACATATTGGCACTACTTAATCTTTGCTCTACAATATAATTTAGAGCATCTCTAATGAAAATATGTATTTTTGAGTTTTCAAGTAATGCCACATCAGCATTTCTATTTATTATGGACCCATTTTTGAAAAAAAATTAAAGAAATGTATATTCACATCTCCAATGCAATTATCTAAAGTTAAATATGCATCCATTTTATGTCCAATCATAATAAAACAATTATTATACTCTCTCCTCTTTTATTTTACAATTAAATGAGGTTTAATTTAATTGGTGGAAAAAGTTGAAAGCTTTAATCTTATTGGTGGAAAGGGTTAGAAATCCTAGTCAGCATTTCTAGGAGAGTTTCTAGAATTAGAAACTCAACTCCATATTTTCTAATTTTTTTTTGGCCACATCATCTCCATATTCAACTTAGATAGTAGCATTGGAAAGAATTTTTCTAATTTTTTTTAAATATCTATCCTATGTGGCATTCCATTTTCTCCAAATGCATAATAGCATTGGAGATGCTCTTAGACAGTGATTCGCAATTAATGCCAAATTTCCTTTATTTTGTTAAAAAAATATTATTGTATACAATGATAACGCATTAAATTCAAAAATACAAATTAAAAGGAGCCACGTACAATCATAGTATAGTTTTGTCAAATCTTCACCCAAGAACTCTTCTGAAAGACAATAAAAGATGAATACATCCTAAACTTAAAGGACGATATTAATTTTAAGGTGAAAATCAAGAATATAATAATTTAAGGTGAGAATTGAGAAATACCCGCCCCACAGCCAGCAATTTGTAGTGGGTAGAAGCAAATTCATTCTTTGTCAAATTCAAGGCCCGGGAGAAACTGACATGTTATATATGCAACACAAATTAATTAAGGAGAGGGGGCAGATGTTAATAACTAAATTAACATTTTAACAATAAAGAAGAAGTACATTTTAATAATTGATGTAGAAACAATCAATAGAGAAAATAAATTCACTGAAGAAGAGGTTCTCCAGGAGATAGAAGAAATATTTGAGATCCTAAAATCAAAATAATACAACTGTCCCCCAAAACAACATTAAACAACATTCTTTATGCTTAAAACGAAAACACCCTAGTCTTAGAAATGAAAAAATAACAATAAGACAAAAATAACAAATATTATGACTAATAAAACATTCCAAGAAATATAACAAATAAGCAACAATAAACTGTAGCCACGACTACATCAATAATGTTATGCAAAACTTAATACTGTGTGCATTAAAAGATAGATAAACGTACAGATATTAGAGGAAACAGAATGATGCAACCGGGTAACGGAAACGGAACCAATTCACTGTATCGAATTCGAACCTAAGGCAATTTCAGTTGTCCTTTTGATGTAGCGAATAAAAGAATAGATTTCATTCCAACTGTGGGAGTGTGTTTACACACACAGTTGCATGCATGATGTAAAAAATAAAGGAAAGAAGAACGAAATGAAAATTTAATATTATTATGTCAAAATAAAAGGATGGTCATTGGTCAAGTACTTCTTACATTTTCATGTGCATCTTATCACAAGCCTGAATGAGACCCGAACATGTATGTCTTACATGCTCGGTTCCAATGCTGCCAAATACACAAGTATAATTAAGATCCAATATGTATTTGCTAAATGTGGGTGAAAATATTAAAGCTCTTAATTTCTTGAAATATATGGAACAAAATAAACCATATAATAAGTAATCTTCTTTTTTGAAGTATATAATAAATAATCTTAATCATGTAGAGGCCCCAAAAAGAAAGAAAGTTGGGTGGAGAATGAGAATTGTGCCGATATAATTCAGAGCTAGGGTTTGGGGGCTGCCGGATTTTGGTCTAGACATGGAAGGTTTGGTGTCTAAAATCAAGAATTGTACGGGTCAGCTGCAGAGGTTTTATAATCAGCTCAAGGGTGATATCGCGAGGCTGCAGAAGGAACTTTGTGTGGCTTCAAGTGGGCTGCAACAGGTGTCATGGAAAAATATCATGAGATTGAGAAGAAGTTGGGCAGGCTTCTAGAGAATGAGGAGGTTTATTGGCGACAAAGGTCTCGCTTGAGCTAGCCGCTAAACGGAGATAAAAACACCAAATTTTTCCACGCTCAAGCCTCTTCTAGAAGGTCGCGTAATGTGATTAGAGGGCTGTATGATGTGAATGGGAGTTGGAGGGATTCGAAAGAGGATATGGCTGTGGTGATTGAACGGTATTTCAATGATATCTTTCGTTCCAGCCAGCTGTCAGCTTCAGATTTGGGGAAGGTATTTGATTGTGTTCAGCCTTGTTTGCCGGTGGAGAAAAGTAATTTTCTTGATGCTAGCTTCACTCCGGATGAAATCAAGAGAGCAATGTTTGATATGCCTCCTTCTAAGGCCCCGGGTTTGGATGGTCTTCCCGCTCTTTTTTACCAAAAATACTGGCCAACTATGGGGGAAAAAGTTGTTGCGACTTGTCTTGAGGTGTTGAATAATGGTGCTAGTGTGGATATGATAAATGATACTCTTATTGTGTTGATTCCTAAGGTTAAAAGGGTGGAGCGGTTGTCTGAGTTCCGTCCAAAAAGTCTTTGCAACGTGATCTACACGGTGGTTGCCAAAGCTCTTGCCAATCGGTTTCGGGTGGTCCTGAATGACGTTATTTCGGATACTTGAAGCCCCTTTATTTCGGGGAGACTAATTTTTGACAATGCAATTTTGGGGTTCAAATGTATGCTCGCTTTAAAGAGAAGGGAAAAAGGTGGAAAGGGGGTGATGGCCATCAAATTACATATGTCGAAAGTCTACGATCGTGTGGAATGAGATTTCTTCTCGGGTATGCTTGCTAAACTTGGGTTTTCGAGTGCTTGGATTGGTAAAATAATGTTTTGTGTTAGCTCTGTGACCTTCTCGATTCTGTTAAATGGTGATGTGTGTGGCCATATTAAGCCTTCGTGGGGCCTTCGTTAAGGGGATCTGCTGTCCCCGTATCTGTTTCTTATTTGTGCAAGCCCCTTGAATCATCTAAAATTGCTTTTTTCCTCTGAAATATTTCAAACATATCTTTTGAATCTAACAACCTGAAAATGCTCAAACACACAAATTAAAACCCTAAAAGACTCGAGAAACAAGCAATTGATTGTAGGAATGGGGATCAAAAAATAATACAATAAATGACCGACCAGGGCTCAGATTTGGCCTGCTCCTTTTGTGATTTTTCCCTTGAAACTATCGACGGCCACCTATTCTTACATTGTAGTTGGTTGTGGAATTTATGGAAGACTTGTATGCATTGGTGGGATGTATCGAGCTGTCACAACTTCAGTTTATTTTGTTAGAAGGAAGGGTGGATAGGCTTTTGTCCATCGGTGGCTAGTTGGAGAGTTTGGTGCATTCTCTTCTCAGCTATGGTGTGGACAATTTGGGAGGTGAGGAATCAATCCATATTCCATGACAAAATAACTTCCATCAAATGTGTTTTGGATTCGGTTAAGTTTAGAGTGGGATGGTGGTTTAAATATTATGGTAGTGGTTCTCAGGATACTATGATGGCCTTGTTGCTTAATCTCAAAGATCTCTGTAAAGTGAAGCCAAGGTCCAAAGTATTAGAGATAGAGATTCACATGATAACAACTAGAACTAACTACAGCTGTTACCGTGTATAATTAGGACTTTATAACTTAGCTGTATGTGTATATTTAGGACTTTATATCTTAGCTGTATCAATTTTAAATTCACGCAAACTCTACTGTACGTTGTATAAATAGCACCACCTATCAATGAAACGTTAAGGTCATTATTTTTTACACAGTTAATCTTATTATATTATGGTATCAGAGCACAGCTAAAGAATTAGCTTAAGATCCTACAACTCTAAATTTTCTTTTCTTCTATCAGATTTCTGTTCTCTAAATCTGCACACAGCCGTCAATCAATATGACTACTTCCAACCCAACCGTTGCCTCATCCTCTTCTACTTCTGCCCCTCAGGTTACTCTGACAGGAACAACAAATAATAACACCTATCAGTCTCCGTCTCTCATTGCTATCAACTCTACTCAAGTCCCTATCAAATTATCGAAAGGTGATAATTATGTTGCATGGAAATCTCAATTCGAAAATCTACTCTTTGGCTATGATCTCATGGGATATCTTGACGGCACCACGCCGTGTCCCTCTGCCTCTATCTCAGTCTCAACTGACACCACCAATGGTCAAGAACCTGACCAAGTCGCTACCAATCCTGCTCATCAAATTTGGCTTCGCCAAGATCGCCTTCTACTTCATGCCATACAAGTCTCATGTATGGGTGCAGCTCAATCTATTGTCACTCGATCCACCACCTCTGCTCAAGCGTGGTCGAAACTTGAAGCTACATATGCAAACCGGTCCAACACTCGCAAACTTGGCCTTCTTGACTCTTTAACGAATGTCAGCCTGGAAGACAAATCTGTAGCGGATTATATGTTGGGAATCAAATCTATCATTGATAACCTTGAATTGATTGGCCATTCAGTTGATGACGGTGCACTCGTAATACACACATTGAATGGATTAAGTTCGGCCTACATGCCTCTTGCTTCAGCCGTTCGTGCCCGAGATACACCAATCTCATTTGAAGAATTGTATGACAAATTACTAGACCATGAAGCATACCTTCGCCGGGAAGACTCTAAGAAATCTGGCACACAAATTACTGCCCAATTCAATCAAAGATCATTCAATCGTCGAGGCGTGGACAGCATGGCAATTTTTCTTCTCCTACCGGCCAACACCACCAATTTGGCTCACAAAATTCCTCAAGTCATTCTTCAACATCTGGACAGCACTCAAGCAACTATCGTGGCACTAATTCCACTCACCACAATAACTACCGAACTCACAATCAACCTCATGCAGCTCACCAAAATCAACAGTGGCGTCCTCCCAATTCTCAAGTCTCATCTCGTCCCATATGTTAGCTTTGTGACCAATTCCCGCTCCCGCTCTAATCCAACAGCTCCAACTTGGCCTCAGGCTAACCACATGACATTTGATCAATCTAGCTCTCGCAACGCCAACAATTGGATACTTGACTCAGGGGCCTCCCACCACATGACTTTGGATCTTCAAAATCTGTCGCTCCACTCTGAATATGGTGGTCCAGAGGATATTATGCTTGGTGACAGTAAAACAATCTCTATAACTCATATTGGCTCTACATTATTGCATAATTATGATCAATCTTTTCGCCTGAAACATGTGTTGTGTTCCCCAAAAATTTCCCACAATCTAGTCTCTGTATCTCAATTCTGTACTCATAATCATGCATCGATTGAATTTTTCCCTGACCATTTTCTTGTGAAGGACCTGACCACAGGGGCATCCTTGGTCCACGGCCAGAATAAAGAAAATCTTTATGTCTGTCCATCATCCAGTCACCTGCGTCAACCAGTGTCTCAAGTCTGCTTACATTCCGTGTCTGTCAACCCGGTCACCTCTCAGCACTAGTGGCACTGTCGTCTAGGCCATCCTTCTGCACAAGTTCTTCAACGGCTTATCTAGTCTCACAATCTTCCTGTTACCAAGTCTAGGTCTCAATTTTCTTCATGTTCTGCTTGTCATTGTAATAAAAGTCATCGATTACCGTTTGGTAAATCATCTCTGACCAGTAATAAACCATTCGAAATTTTATTTACTAACGTTTGGGGTCCAGCTCATATCTCATCTTTTGATAATTTTCGTTACTATGTTATCTTTGTAGACTACTTCTCTAAGTACACTTGGCTATACCCACTTAAACACAAATCTGAGGTCCCCCACGTCTTTAAGAAGTTTAAAACATTGGTCGAGAATTTTTTTAATACCAAAATTAAAATGGTGTATTCAGATGGTAGTGGGGAAGCCCATGCACTTGGCATTGAACTGAATACTATGGGAATTCAACACCTTAAATCTCTTCCTCACACACCTGAGCACGTAGGCACAGCTGAACGTAAACATAGGCATGTGGTGGAAACGACTCTAACCCTGCTTCACCATGCGTCTGTACCTGTCAAATACTAGTCTTTAGCCTTTTGAGCAGCGGTTTATCTGATAAATCGCATGCCCACCCCGGTTCTCAACAATCATTCCCCATATCATCTACTCTTTGCCAGAGACCCAAACTACCGGAAGCTCCGTGTATTTGGTTGTCTTTGCTACCATTGGCCACGACCATATATCTCCCACAAACTTCAACCCCGCTCGAAACCATGTGTCTTTGTAGGTTACTCCACCGACCATAATGCGTTTCTATGTCTAGATCGTCTCACCAATAGAGTCTACGTTTCCCGTCATGTGATTTTTGTCGAAACGGAATTTCCGTTCACACACGATGTCACCCATGTCTCTTCCCACATTTCTCCCAATATCTCTGTCTGGTTTCCGTCAACTACACCTGGGGTCAGGTCCGATCAACAGCTGGTCCACCATGCCACTAATACCTCTTCACATCTCCCACTTGAAACAACTCCACATGATACAATCCACATCCCCGTGTCCTCCCCTGCCCAACCTTTACCTCCACAGCTGGCCATTCCCGATCAGCCCACATCCACCGAATTACATCCAACTTTGTGCCCCACTTCACCGCCTGTTACTGCACCCATAACTGATCCACCACTTGGATCGGCCGCAACCACTACAACCTCACCTGTCATACCCACGGTCTCGGCAAGCACACTGCCTGACCAGCAACCTTCATCACCCACTCGTGTAATTCACACTAGATCAAAGAGTCATATCTTCAAACCGAAACCCGTATTTGACCTTCATGTTACTGCTTACACCCCGTCTCAAATAGAACCAACATCATTGTCTCAGGCCCGGAAACACATTGAATGGCGACAAGCCATGAGTGACGAATATGATGCTCTTGTGAAAAATGCCACGTGGGATTTGGTTCCACCTCATCCGTCTCAAAATGTGGTAGGCTGTAAGTGGATTTTTCGGATCAAACGCCACCCTGATGGTACAGTGGCACGGTACAAAGCCCGACTGGTGGCAAAAGGTTTTCATCAACACCCTGGTGTCGACTTTACTGATACATTTAGCCCTGTGGTGAAACCTGTTACTGTTCGCCTTATTTTAATGATAGCTGTCACTAACGGTTGGTCTCTGCGCCAACTAGATGTCAACAATGCTTTTTTGCAGGGTTCACTGACTGATGATGTCTATATGGTACAACCCCTTGATTTCACTAATACCTCCAACCTGCAGTTTGTGTGCAAACTGCACAAGGCGATCTATGGTCTCCGTCAGGCTCCGCGTGCGTGGTACATGGAACTTCGTACTTTTTTACTGAATGCAGGGTTCACTAATTCCATCAGTGATGCTTCTCTATTCATTTACCACCACTCTGGTCACACACTGTATCTCCTCGTTTATGTTGATGACATTATTGTCACTGGCTCGTCTGACTCTCAGGTCCGTAATTTTATCACCACTCTAGCTCATCGGTTCTCCCTTAAGGATCTTGGGTTACTCTCCTTCTTCCTTGGTGTTGAGGCTCACCATTCTCCACGAGGCTTGTTTCTCTCTCAACAGAAGTACATTTGAGATCTCCTAGCTAAGACTAATATGTCTGACACGAAGCCCATCTCGACACCGCTCTCCCTAACAGATCCTCTAAAATTGGATGATGGTAGCTCCTCAACCGATTCCACTCAGTATAGGCAGGTGATCGGCTCTCTGCAATACTTGCCCCTAACTCGTCCTGATGTCTCATTTGCAGTGAATAAATTGTCTCAGTTTATGCATCGGCCAACCTCAAACCACTGGGTTGCTGTCAAACGAGTACTTAGGTATCTCAAAGGCTCCATTGACCATGGCTTACTCATCTCTCGAGGCTCCCCACTTCGCCTTCATGCCTTTGCTGATGCTGACTGGGCGGGTGATCCTGACGACATGCGTTCCATTACGGCATATGTTGTGTTCCTAGGCTCTACACCCATCAGTTGGAGCTCCAAGAAGCAACATACAATTGCCCGCTCGTCTACTGAAGCCGAATATCGTGCCATAGCCTCAGCAGCCGCAGAGCTCAATTGGATTGGCCACCTCATCCAAGAACTTCGGCTACAGGTGCCTGGCCCTCCTGTCATATACTGCGACAATGCCGGTGCCACATATGTCTGTGCCAACCCCATTTTCCATAGTCGCATGAAACATGTCGCTATTGATTTTTTCTTTGTTCGGGATCAGGTCGCACGTCAACAACTACGTGTCGCACACGTTAATACGAAGGACCAGCTAGCCGATTCCCTCACCAAAGCTCTATCCCGCAAGCATTTTCAAGATCATCGGTTCAAGATAGGCATCCTACCCGGAAGCTCTATCTTCTTATTCTATTACAAAGTTCCTGCTCAAGTGCTTTGGTCCCCCCTCCTGTTAATGTACTCAAGTTCAATGAAGATGGGTTTGCTAGAGGCAAGCCAGGTCCAACAGGGATTGGAGGTGTCTTACAGGATTCTAATGAAAAGGTCCTCTGCCTCTTTTCCTTTTTCGTGTGAATAGAAGATTCGAATACTTCAGAGATTCTTGCGATCCAAAAAGTTGTTGAGCTGGTGGTCTCCAGGCTTGAGTTTGCACACAAAGAGATTTCGATTGTCAGTGACTACAAGTCTGCGATTTTGTGGGTTAACAATGACGATGGGATTGGAAGCTTCAAACATGTTCAATCCATCCATGATATTCGAAATTCTCTTCACTCTTTGAACGGGACTTCGGTGGTTTTCAACCCCAGATCTTCTAACTCCTTTGCTGACATGTTAGCTAAGATGGGATCGAACAAGTGTGGTAACAAAATTCAGTGGAGTTGTTGATGCTGTTTTGCAGCTTTAGTTTTTAGTTTTTGTTAATTGTTGTGGCTTTCATGCCTTGGGTTTGGTGTGCTGTTGGGGTTCCGGTTTCCTACTGCTTTGTGTTTTGTCTTTGTGTGTTGGTGTGTTTCTTGTTCTCTCTGTTTTTTCTGCTCGCGTTTTCGGTGTCTTTTTCGTGGCTTGGGTTTTCATGTTGCTGTGTGGTCAGCTTGTGCTTCTTCTTGTTGTGTGTTGTTGCTTCTTGGCCTGTTTTAATAAAATTGCTATTTAAAAAAAAAAAAAAAAAAAGTTAACTAATCGGTTTTTTTACACTATATAGTTATAACTACTATAGTAGTTATAATAGGTTTTATATTGTGCCAAATTCGATCGAATGATAAAGATTTGATTACTTAATTTATTAATTGAAACTTTTAAAGCTACCATATACATAGGTGATAGTTATAATAATTTAGTTTTTAGTTTAAACCGTTAAGTTGACACAAAAAATTCACTCAAATTATTAACTAATTGGTTTTTTTTTTTTTTTTTTTTTACGCTATATAATTACAATCGTTATAATAGGCTTTATAGTGAGACCGTTATAATAGTTAAAATAGATTTAATATCGAGCCAAATCGATCAAATAACAGAAATTTGATTAAATAATTATTAATTGAAATTCTAAAGCTACCATATACATTAGCGGTTGTTATATTGAGGGTCGTTGTGGTAGTCATAAGGATTTAGTTCTTTCAAGATGACAAAGATTGGCTCATATTATTAACTAATTGGTTTTTTTTTTACACTATATAGTTACAACAGTTATAATAGTTACAGTAGGTTTTATATTATACTGAGACCGTTATAATAGTTAAAATAAGTTTTATATTGAGCTGAAATCGATCAAATGACAATGATTTGATTAAATAATTATTAATTGAAACTTCTAAAGCTATTATATACATTGGCAGTCGTTGTAGCAGTCAATAATTTGTTAATTAGTCAAAAAAAATTGTTAAGATAATAAAAATTCATTCTAATAATCACCCGATTGCTTCTTTTTGTTTTTCATATATAGATATAGTGACAATTAATTCTTATACTACTTAAAACAGTTGTGACATGCATAGGTACATAAAACCGATTAAAACGACAAGCCGTCAAAACGATTATGAGATGGGTGGATTTTACAAGAATCTGACTAGGGACTAGGGTAAGCGGGTCAATTTGTTGGGTTTTGATGTTACAAAAATCTCCCATTTTGTGATAAATTTTCTCCTAAAATCTAGGTTTGATTGAAATAGACATAAAATAAAATAAAATAAAAGAAAGAGAGAAGTATATTAAACCAGCCGAACATATTTCATTATTATTAAGTCGATTATGACCTTAATTATTTGTTTAGAGAATTCAGAAATCATATATATAAAAGCTAGAAACAAATAAAAGTAGTAAAATGGAGATAAAAGTTATCTCTTGCAAACAATTCCACGGCCATCGATTCCACTAGCACAATTTAGGTCTTCATACTCGGAAGTCTCTGCTGTGGAATTACCAGAATGCCCATAAAACCGAGAAACAGCACAGTCAGTAGCAAAGAGAGTTGAAGATGCAAATTCTCTATCACCCCCCATGACAGGCATCACCACTCCCATCTTTACTCTGCTCACGTAATCAGGCGTGTAGGTCTGTCCCAAAACGCCATTAACGTTCTCGCTCAATCCGTAAAACTTGAAGCTCAAGTCAAGATGAGCAAAACAGTCCTCTTGTGTTATTCCATAGTTATGTACTTTTGAATCTTTTTCTGTGATGGGCACAACCCTAGCTTTGATCTTGAAGACGTTTTCAACTTCGACTTGTACGGAATTGGTTTCGCGAGATCTTGTGACGGTGATTGCATTGGACTGCCACTGGCTGCCTTCACCATCAGGTAGGGATATGGGTTGTTCGTCGAAGGAAAGTGAGAGGCGGTCGACTAAATCGTCCCAAGTTGAGGTTTTGAGAGCAGCGATGGAGAGCTTGTGAGTGTTGAAGAGAATGCCCAGAGACTGGACCCAAGTGAAATCCCTTCTCATGTCGACATTGCGGCGACCGATGAAGTGGGCGTTGATGTGAAGGTTAGAGTCGGAGACTAGGCAGAAGTCTTGGTCTTTTTTGCCGTGGAAGTAAAAGGTGATTCCATCTCCGCCAATGAATCGTGGGTCCTGGCAAACAGCTCCCGGTCTGTTGCAGTCTGCTCATATATTTGCAGCAATGAGAATTTATAACAACAATGTAGGAATTATTACCAAAAAATTACAATAAGAGGGAATCCTTACAAAGTAAATTAATTTGACTAAAATAAAACCGAAAAATAATTTTATGATTTCGACATTACATAAAAACAAATTTGGATTCTTTGTTGATCTATCTTTTTCCTGACCTCACCTAATCTTATAACACATAAGCATTATAATGAATGAGTGGTTAATATGTGATCGTTTCTATAAAAATATTTTGTGGTTAGTCATGAGCCCTACAATTGGTTTCAAAAATATATATATATATATATATTGTCAAAATGTCCCTAGAGCTTGACATATTCTCCACTTCCTTCCCTCTAATTTCATTAATAACCTTTATCCACCCTCAAGTTTACTCTATTCCCATTATCCCTACCATTAATTTCTATTAAGATTTTGAACAAAAACACCTCTTTACCCTTCAATATAACCTTAAAACTACTCTAACTCAAGATATTTATAAAATAAAATAAATAAATATTAAAAAAAAAACAGAAAATAAAAAAATTATTAAAAAACAGAATTTTTTTATTTTTTTTTAAGAAGGAAAAAAAAGAAAAAAAAGAAAAAAAAGGAGATGTATAAGGAATTTAAAACTTACTGCAGACAGGACTACAGGTGACACAATCAACCTCACAGTGATCAGGGCAGCCACTTGGACAGCTTAGCTCCATGCCATAGCAATGAGGATAGTTTTTGTTCTTGCACCTTACTCTTGTGCCGCCTGCTGATTCCGATGCAGGAGGCGGTGGCGGAAACATAGTTGGAGAACTAGGAGGTGGTGGCGGATACGTAGTTGGAGGAGTGACGGTAGTTGGAGGAGGGGTGTTAGTAGTAGGACTAAGAGGGGGTGGAGGAGGAGGTGAACGGCGTCTAACTCTGGGTGGCGGAGGTGGTGGTGAGGGTGGTGGTGGTGGAGGAGGGGTGCAAACGGGTGTACATGTGGCACAATCCACTAGGCAAGTTCTAGGGCAAGCATCTGGGCAGTAAAGGTCTTGACGATAAAAACAACTAGGGTACTTCTTCTTATCCTTGCATTTGGCCTTCTTAGGCTTCTTTGGAGCTCCTTCTGCTACTGCCAACAACACAATCACCATCAATAGGACCAATGACCACACGCTAAATCTTGCCATCGTTAGATATATAAGCTAACCCACTTGTTTCTATAACAATTGATATCAATGTCTGTGTTTGTCTTGTCATTTTATAGTGCTTCTCTTTTACCAGTATACGACTTGTTAAGTAATGTAACCTAAAATCTAGCATGCATCACTTCGTGAATTGTTCCTTGGTCAACTAGCTAGCTAGTTTAGTGTTCTTTACTTAATTTCGTATCTCTTGGCGATTTCGTAAAGCACTTTACAAATTACAAGTCAACTTCTTCAAATCTTGTTTTCTTGAACTTTTACGATTAATTCAAGATTTAGGGAGTGTGATATAACTCCAACCAATAAGTCCATAACCTTCATTATTTAGGTGTAAAAAATATACCACTGAAATCTGAATCAACTCATTTTATCCGATCTTATTATTTATACCGTACATTACATTATACATTTTTTTATATATAATTTTATAGATCAAGTTTATTTTTGCTACTTTGATTTTTATTTAATGGAATAAAAATCGGTTGTGTGCCTTCCATGTATTGTAATAAGTCGAGTTGATCCTAGCTTATTTAATAAAACTTATCATTTGTTACTTGTACAGATACCACCTCCCCAAAAAAAAAAATTAAAAAATGTCTCAATCAGTCTATTATACTCCAATAGATCAATTTTCTGATTCAAGTAACCAGATTCACAAATTCTGAACCTGGCCACATGTATATATCACAGTCTTACAGTTACCCCCGTAATACTCCAGCTATGGTTCTTTTAATTTACAAATAAATGTGAATATTGGCCGGTGGAGTCACCGGAGTCTGTTACAAATCTACAAGTGTCTTTTACTTTAACCAGTATTTAAGCCAACCAAGATTTAACACGAATTCTACTTAAACAAACACAAATTCATTGGATTTCTTACTGAAATAATTTTTAATAAAATTAGGCTAAGATTGGGACTGACTCAACCCAAAAGATTAGGTGGGCTAAACATATAACCGTGGGTGGGTTATACAAGAGTGGACTGGCCCTCACTGTTCATGGGCCGTACCCAGTTTCAGCCCATTATGCTCCTGCTGCCGCCTTCTTGTTTCGGTCATTTTGTCCTCAAACTCTTATTAAACTTTTTTAAAAAATATATTAACATTTGTACATCACATTTTAACAGAGTTGGTAGTGCACCTCTCTTCCACTTAAATGATGAGGAGTTCTAATATCACCACATTTTATAAGCATGTGTGGAGAGTTTTCTTCTCAGGTTGTGGGAGTAGTTATCTCAGTTATGAGAATAGATATCCAAACTGCACATGTATTATTTGATCTTTACAGGTCCAGACAGTCCTATTGTAATAGTTATTGTAATATTTTATAAAAAAAATATATTAACATTTAAATTTAAATTTGTAATTGACTAGCACGTCCTCTCATAACAAATTGATTTTCACTTCCCCCTTCATTCTGTGCTAGGGGTTTGAATTCCACGTATATCTATCGAATCCTAAAATATGAGGAGACCCGAGACCCCTATTGATCGAGAGTTGTCATATTCTTAACTATTTTTATAAAACTGCATTACTTATTAATGCTTTGCGTTGAAAATTTATTAACACTGGTTTGCCAACATGTGCGATGTACCATGGACGGAGCCACTTGTGTACAAGAGGGGGCCATTGCCCCCCCTGAAGTTATAAAATTTTGTAAATTTCCCCCTAAAGTTTCAAAGTTTTATGTTTTAATCCTTGTTTCATATCCCCTCAAGTTTTATAGTTTTATAAATTTGTCTCATAAATTTTCATATTTTTATATTCTTACCCTTACTTCATTTTTGGATTTTCTAATTCTTTTATAAATTATACTGTTAATAATTTTATCTTAATACCGTAAAGAATATAATTGATTCTAAATGTATATATATATATATTTTATATTTTAAATATAAATCAAATGGCAACATATATGTTTTGTTATGTCAGTTAACTTTTTCTTATCAAAATTATACATACTCAATTCTTTCTTAATTAATTTGATTATATTCTTAAAATATTCTCTCTCTCTCTCTCTCTCTCTCCGAATCTTATTATCTCACTCTAATACGGTAATACCATATCATATTTTTGATAGGTTATTTATTTATTATTATTATTATTATTATTGTAATTTTAAAAAAATACGTTAATCTATAAAATTAAAACATGTCAAGTAAACAATCATATATTTATGTTTAATTATTAAGAAATGTTATCAAACAAATTTTCATAATTTTTAACAATTAAAATAGTTTTTGGATTTAGAAAAATATTAGGAGTACAATTTAAAATTCAATTTGTTTCTAACTATTAAACATGATTATTAAATCTTGAATTAATGGCCATAAATTTTAGTATATATAATTTTTAGAGTAATACTAGACATGTCACCAATTTTATATCTCAACCTGTATTCCAACTATATATATATATATATATATATATATTTAAGTATTACAAGAATTCAGGGTTTTATGGCGGAGGGGAGAGAGACTCGAACCCACAACCTCATGGTGTAGGTGTGAGGGGCTTTACCACCAGGTCAATCTCATTTTGTCTCAAATCGATACATATTAGTTATTATTTATTTCATTTGTCACATTTATATGGATTAAATTGTCTAAATTATAAGTTGAGATATGGTTTAAAATATCTAGCATTGTTCTTATTTTTATTATGTTTAATTTCATCACTATTCAAGGATAATCTTAAATGTTTTTCATAAATACACAACTTAAGATAATTTATTTCAATAATTTTTTTTATTCATTTTAAATAATTATTGAAAAATAATAATGTTTTAAAATATAAATAACATTTTCAATAATTAATGTTTTTTTTTTTTTTTTACAGCGCTCTCTCTGAAATATAATCCTGGCTCCGTCCCTGCGATGCACAGACTCTGTTAAATAAGATTCTAAACTATGTTATCAGACATAGCTCCAGCCTTCAGGTGGTGTTCATTATAGTTTTTTTTTTTTTTTTTTTTTCAACCAATCATAGTTATTGTTTGGTATTTTCCATTTAATCAGAATTACTGACAGGGGTGATTGACCCTATAATGGCTACTATTCTGCTTCTTTCACCTTCTTTCCGCATATAATGATATTTTTGCAAGAAAAATTATTAATTTTATACATCTAATAGCTAGGAACTCAATATGAGTGATTACAATTAATTATTTGACCTTAAAGCCAATGTTATTACATATTGATGGTCAATAAAATTATCCTAATAATGTGAAATTCTGTTATTTAAAGCCTGCATACGTTAGAGACATTTAAAACAAAGGATCCCTGAGTAATTGAATAATAAAATATATATTTTTTAAAATGAAACAAATTAGTACAATAAATCAAGAAATTTAACACAGCTTTTTTTTATATATTATTTATTTATAGAAATATACAAATGTATAACTAAACTCTTACATGAATCATATATCATCATCAGGAATGTCAAGATCCCAAACAAATGGAAAGAGAATAGGAGTGACTATTTACAACAAACAATTAAATAATAAGGATGGATAAAAGACAAATTCTTTCCGATGATTGATCAATGAACAACACTAATTTCATCTCAAAAAGGATGGATAAAAGACAAATTCTTTCCGATGATTGATCAATGAACAACACTAGATTGATCAATGAACAACACTAATTTCATCTCAAAAAGGATGGATAGAAGACAAATTCTTTCCGATGATTGATCAATGAACAACACTAATTTCATCTCAAACCTTTTGCAGATTCTGAAATAAAATAAGAACTTATATCTCCTTTTCTTCTCAATCTCTCTGGTCACCATAGTTATTGCTTTCCTTCACATTCCTCTGTAATTAATCAGCCTCCTTCTTAACTTTTGTAGGGCAATTAGCCTTATTTTGTGAATTTATTTTAACATAATTCATTTTCGTGGAAATTCAAATTGATGGTTGTAAATAGACCGAAAAATCAATTCCGATTGAAGCAAAAAATAAGATCAAAGCAATTGTTAATATCTTACCATTCTAGTAGTCATAAAACCCGAGTACTCCTTCTTCAAAAATTATATATATATATATATATATATATATATATATACAAACGGTTTACAGAAACATTTTATTAAAATTAAATAATTAACATTTGTATGACTAATAATAGGAATGTTTGAAAAAGCTTTTAAAATCGAAAAAAAGAAAAAAAGAAAAAAAAAAAAAAAGCATTGTTATAAGTACCTTCTAGTGATATTTTATCTGACTGCGTGATAATCATGCTTCTACCATCAACATACATATCTGAAACACCACCCCTAGAGCTAGCTAACTTCAATTTTCTCAAAACTGTTTAAATAGTAGGATTGCTAGGAGTTGAAAGGACTTCTGGTTTGTAGCAATTAAATAATTAATAGTCTTTTGAATTTATATAAATTAAAAAATAATATGATGGGTTTTGTGTAGTTAATATTGGCATCTTGCAAGATACCTTTCAGACTCGTCTCTTATTTGAAACAGTTTGTTAATTTGAATTTATTAATATTAATATTAACTATTAAAAGAGAATACGGTAGGTTTTCACTCATCTTTTATTTGAAACAAATAGTTAATATAAATTTATTAATATTAACTATTAACTATTAAAAGAGAATATGATAAGTTTTCACATTGGTCTAGAAACCGAAAAGTTATACCTACAATTAATGATATTAAAAAAAATATATATAATATTAAATTTTAAATACTATAAAGATATGTTACCTTCATGCATTCTATTATATATATAATGTATTTTTCAATCTAAATAAGTTTGGTCAAATTATTATTAATCAATAATAATATCAGATTATTGGTCTAGAAACCGAAAAGTTATACCAACAATAACATGATTTAATGCATTATATAAAAATGAATATATAAAATTTAATGTCAAAGCTCCCTTACGGCGACACGTGATGTCCTGAGGTTCAACTTTAGTATATTATTATAGGATGCGGATATTGACACCTATAAATATGATAAAAACACTCATATTTATAAGTACTCATGTCTAAAACTTAAAATTAAATCATTACTATAAGCACCAATCTTAATGCCAATAGTACCCTTATTTAAATGAATGTATTCATTTTAATACAATTTATTTATAAATTCTCTTAAGTTATTAATACACTCAATTTCATAAATGATCCATTCTTAAGTTCCCCATGCTCGAAGTACAATCGCAATTTCATAAATGATACGTTCTTAACTCTCCATGCTCGAAGCAGTAGTAAGTTCTTTGCCATCAACAACGACATCAAATATCTTCTCAGCATTAACAAATCTCAAGCATAGTCTATGTTGATAATAATCAGGTTGTTGATATCTATTACAACAGATTTCACATCTCCATACCATCGTTGATCTCATGGATACACAATGATATGTAATGTTATCTTTTTTTATAAAAAAAAATATTTCTCACTTTTTGTTTATCGATAGAGTTCATAAAAAAAAAAAAAAAAAAAAAATACACACCTCTATATGATTAGAGTCCTTTGGAATTTTTTTTGTTCCATTGCTTTGTTATATGATAATGAGAGATTTTGATACTTGAAATAGAATTAGGGTTTAGTTTTATTTATTTATTTATTTGTTTATTATTATTATTATTATTTTTAATAAAAAGATATGAGTGTAATTAATAGGTGTATATAGTATTTAGTTTATATTTTTAATTAAACTATTTTGTCCTTATTGGTCAATTGCTATTGAGATATTTTTATAATTAAACTTTTTATTAAAATAAGGGTGTGTTTATCATATTTATGGGTATCAATATCGGCACCCATTATTATATAGATATATATATATATGTATATGATTGACATGTGTCGTAACCACATTAAAAGTAAAAATATATATTATTATTATATTTTATATTTAATTTTTTTAATAATATTTATGGTTGCCACGTGTCACAACCACATCAAAATTAGGGAAAAAGTCTATTATTATATATACTAGTCTGTCAACCCTTGTGATGCATGTACTTTGTTAAAAAAACATATTTGAAATTTGCTCTTACTTTTCTTATTTTCTATCTTAATTTCTCATTTCATAATATAATTTAGCTATTTAGGCTAAATTAATGTGCCAAGTGTATTGAATAACGTAATAAAGCAACATAATTATTGAAATGGCGGCTCAATTGCAACCAAACAAATTTCTCCCAAGAAAAATTTAGGATCTTTATATGCAAAAGTCTGTTTTATAGTGAAATAAAAAAAAAAAATTTTCCAAATTTGTTTAAAAAAAAATCTGAAAACTTATTTTTTTTTACACAAATTGTTTTAATTTTGTAATTATATTTTTTATTCCACATTTGTTTAAAATTTCCAATTTTAAATAATATATTAGATACATAGAAGATAAAATATGGGTTATAAACGGATGGAGACAATTCACAAAAAATAATAATAATAATACTAGTAAGAGACAAAAAAGTAATAAAACTTTAACAACACACCCTAGGAATTAGGAATTTAACAAAATTGGTAGCAGTAAAAAAAATTGGTTAAAAATATATGAATGAATTCTAAAAGATTATATATATATAGCGAGATAAATTTAAAATTATAATTAAGGTTCGAATGTTGTACCTTTGAAGTGATAATAATGGTTGTAGTAAAAACCATAGAAATCTCCTAAAAAACACAAGGGGAATTAAACAAAATTAGTGTTACATATATAAAAAGATGTATGAACACATGAAATTCATGATAGAATGAAAGAAATAATCATTTAAAATAAACACGAACAATTTACAATTATAAAAAATCTAGATTATGAACATAAAAGATTAAAAAGAAAAAAAAAAAGGGTTGTACTAGAGATGTTTAAACATGGAAAATTTTTAGAGAGAGAGAGACCACACAAAACAACAGAAAGAGTGTTTACAGTGATCTGTTTTGAGAGATTGGATCGAGGGTTATATACTTACATGTATATATAGATGCAGAGTTGGTAAATTTTTTGGAGGAATGTCAAAAGAAATTTAGATATTTATTAAAAATATATTTAATTATATATTCAATTGATTTAATAGGAAGAATATCAAAAGATAGATATTTATTAATAATATTCTTAAATGTATTTAATCACTTATTAAATAGGTTTAATTGAAAGAATTCCAAAAGATAAATAAGTAGTAATAATATTTAAAAAATATAAAGACAATAAAAACTCATTAATAAGGAGATGAGTAGAGGAATATAACCGGTTACTAAAAACTCATAATAATTATAAAGAGATGAAGGATCAATGCATTGAATTAGTAACAATTCATAATTATGATGTTGATGATTAAGGCATTTATCAATATTATTATTGAATATTATATTTTTTAATAAAAAAAGGCATTCTTGCTTTGTTATTAATATATTATATATTAACCATATTTAATATCAAACTTCTCTCACGGCGCCATATGACACTGGCGAATCATAAAAAAAGGTATTCTTGCTTTGTGATTAATGTATTATATATTAACCATATTTAATATCAAACTTCTCTCACGGCGCCATGTGGTACTGGTGAAACTCTATTATTATTATTATTATTATTATTATTATAATATATATGATAATATATTTTCCATGTATTATTTGTGTATCATTTAAATCCAAAGCTCATTTTCCATGTATTATTTGTGTATCATACGATTATTAAAGAGTTATATAGAAATAGAAATAAAAATGAAAATATATAATTTAATACCAAAGTTCCCTCACGATGACATGTAACGCTGTGAAAGTCTATTATTATTATTATTATTATTATTATTATTATTATTATTATATATATGATAATATATTTTCCATGTATTATTTGTGTATCATTTAAATCCAAAGCTCATTTTCCATATATTATTTGTGTATCATATGATTATTAAAGAGTTATATAGAAATAGAAATAAAAATGAATATATATAATTTAATACCAAAGTTCCCTCACGACGACATGTAACGCTGTGAAAGTCTATTATTATTATTATTATTATTATTATTATTATATGATGTGTTTTAAACATAATCGTTTAATTAATTATGAATTACTTTCTATTCTTTCAAAAATGTATATTAAAAAAATAAAATGAATCAGCAGTGGGAGTGGGATGCATATGTATGATCAGTAGCCAACTCAGGAAGTTAATTTACACATAGCTGTAAAGAAAAAATGAAAGAATTTTTTATGACTCCACTCTCTACCAACCCATAATTATATAAATAATTATACTGAAAGTCAGCAATGGAGTGGATTAATAATCACTTTAAAAAAAAATTGGCATAATCAATTCAGGTAATTAAATTGTTAATAGTTAAATATAGCTTTCAAGGACAGGCATGATCCGATCCATTGTCATGATCATATAAAATATTCACACGTTTATAACCTCATCACTTTATCATAATTATAATACATCACATATTTTGGTTTGTTTCATGCATGATGAATGATCTTTTTTTGTATAATTTATTTGTATACCTACAACGCTAGCTACAAACCAGTATCACCACTCATTTAATATTAACTAAACAACGCTAGCTTTGTCAAAGAGCAGCGACAGGTTTTTGTGGTGTTGTGCAGCCCTGTCGCAGTTCTTTGATGTTGTTGGTTTTGGGCGTTTTTTTTGTTTCCCTTGTTCTGTTGTTTTGCTTGGCCTTGAGGCCTCTGAATAAATGTTGCCTTTCAAAAAAAAAAAAAAAAATATATATATATATATATATATATATTCTTCCCACAATATAATGTTTAATGTTCACTTAACATATAATATAATTGGTGTTATATATCTTTGATTTCTTAATTTGCTATGGTTTTCATGATGTTCTTAATTATTTCTTATATTTTAATCAATTAAATTTTTTTTCATTAGAATATATATATAAACATTGTAATTTATATTGTCGGTATGAATTAAATTTTAATTTATGCTCATTTCCTGGATTGGACTGGCCCTTAGCTGCGATGTTCTTTCCTGTGTTGTCATCTTCGATCTTTTTCTTGTTATTATATAAAAGTTAACTGAGTTGGAAATTGGAATGTTCCCAACAAGTCATGAACCATGTTTGAGATTGTGTCGACAGATAAGATGCCCTTAATTTCTTAATTATTTGTGAGGAGGACCTTTCATCAAGTATATATTATTTATACAAAATTAAACAGATACATCAAGGGGTGAATTTTTATTTTTAGTCCTTATCATTAATTGATTTTTTTTCTTTTGTTTCTATAAAATGAAAATTACATAGTTTCCTCGAACATGGTTAAATCTAAAATTCTGACTTTGTCACTGGATATATCGGCAACCTTGTCTTTGTACACCTTTTGTATATGACATGCACAGTGTAGCTTCATCACCGCCACACCTTGTATATGTGATATGTTGGAAATTTTGTGATAAACACACAGGTTGAGAGCACTATTTGGGTATAATCGATTCCATAAAAATAGAAGATCAAAGTATATTCGAATTCTCCTCCGTGAGAGCTTCGAAATGGTATAATCAAACTAACAAAATGATTAATGGACGAATGAGAAATTGAGGCTCATGGTGAGCCCATAATATAGGGAAAATTGTGCATCCTACATTGGCTAGGGAAAACAATTATATGTGGTATATAACTGATTGTGTGATAGTAGTTTATCAACATGTGTAGCATAGAGGCTCTCTCTCTCTCTTGCATCGGGGGGGGGGGGGGGGGGGGTGGCAAATCATGGACGTTGTGTGGGCATGACTCGTGTGTGGGCATGTCCTATGTACACGAATGCCGCTTCGATTGGATCATGAAAGTACAACCGACTTTTTGCTACTTCTCTAAGTCAAATGTTTTTAATTGAAAAGAAAAGTATTAATTTTGTTTTGGATTCTGATACTTACTTAATCACTAAGAAAACATAATCAGTGTTTAATTAGGAATAGATCTGTTTGGAGATTATTCTTTAATTAATTTCCTTTATCATTGTAGGTGGTCGATCGACTTGGTACGTCAAATGGGTCGGATTGTATCAGGCCCAAAGCAACTAGGCTGAGCTGGTTGATTGATATCGATTGCTATCTCGATATTGTTGTCTGAACTTTGTTGGTCCTGCAAAAGAACTTAATAAAAAAAATAGAAGGAACAGAATGTGGGGGTTGGACTCTTAGCCTTAGGTATGTTTGGGCAGAGCAACGTGATTAGATGGATGATGAAGGGATTCCGGTTGACCGAGTCACTCGGAATCAGAGTTTCAATACGCTATATGTAAGCTTTGATTGAGAGAATTTCGACCCCTTTCCAAGTGAGGGAATCCTCTTATTTATAGTGGGTTTTGTAGTTCCAACGTTCACTGTCAACATTTGATAGTGGGCGTGATTTTTGGAGAGATTTTCTCTCAATGGGCAGTTAAATGATATTTGTAACCGATTGAATTGATATTTGTAATTGATTGCTTGGAATGTGTCTTCAACGGTAGTCTCTGCTAGTGCCTGCGTTGAGTCGACTCGACGCAACGGGCCGAGGTTTGATTTGTAGGGACTGGGCCTTAGCATGTTGGGGCCCTGGACCATTTTTGGCTACCATAGTTTGTCCTCCACTCTCTAAAGAATCATCCATGGAGTTAGGGAGTGTTTTTCATTGAATCGACCAAGGTCGAATGACTTCTATATTGAATGGTGTCGCTAATGAACTTCGTTTAGACCGACCATTGTCTAACGAATTCTGTCGAATCGTACTAATATTCATTTGAATATTGTTCTGATTGATTCTGCTCTAATCGAGCGACGTCGTGTCGCTAATAAGGATTTGTCGTTTATACGGTCCCTCTCTTCGATCGTCGATTGGATATCAGACTGATGTGATGGATGTTTAACAGAGATGTGATGGAGGCGTTTAGGTTTTCTATGCTGACATCAGCTGCATTAATTTCTAGGGCAATATTCAAGACTTTAAAGTTGAAATTTAAACTGGATAATTTTACCCTGGTCAGTTGGTATGGTTTGGTTAACCGGGGCAGTTGAATCGGCAGTTGGTAGTGCGTCGACACGTGGTAACTAGGGTTAGTGGGTTTTATAAACTCAAACCGTTCCACTCTTTGATCACTTTGCACTCTTGATTGCATTCAACTTCCACTCTTCACCGAGAAACTCCAATTTCTTCGTTTCTCCACGATCCTCAAAGACTTCAAGGATATCTTTGTTCTTGAATCTTTTCCAGGTTGGTAAAATCTTCCATCTGCATTTTATTTTTCATTCCTTTTGTGTATAAAAATCGTTTAAAGACACACACTTCTGAAATCTTTACTTCTGAATATTTCTGATGTTTGTCTGAAGTTCTTTCGTTTTCCTGGAATTTTCTAAAATTTTACCTGAGGATGTATGTTCTTTACTAGTTTTGTTAGATTCTGACGTTTGCATGATTGATATTTCAATCCATATCAAGTTGGTTTTTCTTGCAAAATGTTGTTTCTATTTCTGCGTATATGTCGTCGAGATGAGAGTAGCTTTTTTAGGGTAGACTCCAATTTCAGGACTTAGGTTGGCTTTCCAATATGAAGTTAGAAAACCCTAGGTTTTTTTTTTAAAAAACTCCTTAGGTTGTGATTGTAGCGTATAGCTTTTGTCTGACTTGTGCATTTTCTGCATGTCAGATTTTGGGAATACGATGTCCAGCGACCACACAATCTCTGACTTGGATATTAACTGGTCTTCCAGTGATGATGATCAAGGAGTCGATAGTAGGATTCAAAACGTTGATAGACGGGTCACAATTGAAGATCCGTCTACGTCTGTCTCTATCAATGCTAGGGGTATGTTAGAGCAGGGTGCTGTGTACGCCATCGCGTCGGCTGTCGAACGGCCTAAACACGTCGACATTCCTGAGTCATCGACATCCCTGAGTCATCGACATCCGGTCGTTCATTAAATATATTGAATGAGAGTCCAACTAGCGTGATCACTGAGAACATGTTATCTGGCATTTGTACGATGTACGGTATTCTTAGTGACGTTGAATTACGTTCGCCGAGGGAATACGAACGTGCTGATTGGGATATACCATGATGGACGTGTCTCTACGAGTACACATTCCGCTTAGGCTTTAGATTTCCCATCCCTCAGCTGGTTCGACGAATGTTGGTATACTATGAGCTCGCCCTTGGTCAGCTGATGCCCAACACTTGGAGAATATTGTTGGATTTAGGAATATTGTGTGAGAGGAACGGTGTACAGTTCGGGCTAGGGTGTCTCCTTCACAATTATTACCTAAAGGAGCATCTGACCGACACTGGTCGTTATTCGTTGGTGCCACGAAATAAAAAGGAGGAGCTTATTATCGACACCAAGACGAATGATAGGAACTGGAAGGATACCTTCTTTTTTGCGAGGGGTCCCCCAGTCGACGGCCCGTGGAGGATGGGGGGAGAGGAATATCGATACCGACGGGTTTGGAACTGTTATGGTAAGTTTTTTTTTTTTTTTTAAAAAAACTTATTGAGTAAATTGTCGTTACACATGTTTTGGTAACCGTCTGAATGTTTTGTTTTTAAAACTTTACAGAAGTTAGAGGGGCAGGCAAAGCGCCACCGTGCGACGTTGCTGCCGAGCGTACTAGGATTTTGTTAGAAATCCCAGCAGCGTAGAGAAGTGTTAGCAATTTGCTAAAGGAAGGTAATTTCAGGCCTAGTTGACTGTGGAGGTGGTCAACGTTAAATAGATCGTGCGCACCTTATTCTCGCGTGAAGACTTTTTATAGTATATATGGATTATGAGGAGTTTTGAGATCCTTCAGTACAACCTGCATTTTTTAAAACCCCTAACTGATGTTGAACGTCGTTTCACAGTGACGACGATGGCGAGCACAGAAATTAATATACCTGATAACATTGAGACTTTGAGGCGCTACAAAGAGGAGTTCGCCAAGAAACGGGCAGCTGCGCAAAAGAAGAAGCTGGCTGCTAAGAAGTCGATCGGAGATTCTCCAGCGGTGGTAGAGCAAATTTTAGAGTCATCGCCAGAGAGGAGTCTGTTGAAAAAGAGGCAAAGGAGGGCTTCTGCTGTCGAATGACAGAAAAAGGCTGCATCCAGTTCGAAAGATAAATCGGCTGGATCAGATTTCGAACCTGACTCTCCGATGAAGCTTCTTGCTTCTGGGCTTTCGTCTTTCAAAGATCCCGCAGGATTTTTGAAGAGGTCGGACGACTTTACTTTGGTTGAGGACGACATGTATCTAAATAAAGTCAAGACGGAGGAGGTGTTTAACACGTTGCTTCTGTCGAACTTTCAGGTAGGAAGATTTTTTTTATATTTTTACTTGGTGACATTTTTTATTGATTGACTGGATCTCTTTTATATTGTAGGCTTACCAAGCGACGTTGCATCTGCATGGTCGATATAAGGCCATCAACGACAAGAGTGTAGCGCTTCGTAAGGCGGGCGATGCTCTCAAGGCAGAAAATGCTAAACTCTCCACTGAGAAAAGCTTGATTGAGCAACAAAAAACAGCCTTGGAGGACGAACTGAGAAACGAGAGGGCTCGACACCAAGCCGAGGTGGCGCAGCTCAAGGAAGCAGCTGGCCAACAGGATCAGACCATCGAGGCTCTAAGGGAGAGGGCTCTGTCGATAGCGGTAGAAGCTGTCTGCAAGACTAGGGCAGAGCTTTTCAAGGAGTACTTGTCGGGCGACCACTCGAAGTGGAATCCTCAGACGATGCAAGAAGAAATTGACATTTATGAAGAGATGCAGTGTCTTAAACTCGAGGAATCCCAAGGGGCGGGCGTCGACGTAGACGTTGAGAATACCGACGGGAACCTTGGAGATGATGCGTCGCTCGACAAGGATGAAGCTGATGCTGCCACCGGTCTTCCTCCGCAAGATGGCTGATAGATTTTTCATTCATATACTGTAATATTTTGGATATTTTGGTCGATTTCGACCTATTTTTAAATAGAAGTAATGGAATTCTTAGTTGATCTTGACCATTTTATCTGTTTCTCAATTTTCCTTTTGTGGTGACTTTTTTATTTTAGTTACATTTTGGTTTGTTTTGACTTTCGCGTGGTGACAACCTTGAATTTGTATGAAATGAGATATGAGCCTGTAAACCAATGCTCAAACGTAAGTCGATCGATATTATATACGAAACTTGAACTTGTTATCTTGAATTTGTATGTGATAAGCCTGTAAACTTATGCCCATACGTAGGTCGATCGACATTATATACGAAACTTGAATTTGTTATCTTGAATTTGTATGTGATAAGCTTGTAAACTTATGTCCATACGTAGGTCGATCGACATTATTTCTAAAGATGATTCAGTTGACATAATGACTTTATTGACGACGTCGTATCTTTTAGTCAACAAAATCTTTTTAATATAGGATTTCGCTTACATGCGTTTGATGGTCGACATGACCTTTTACATAGAATTTCGCTTACATGCGTTTGATGGTCGACACGACCTTTTTAATATAGGATTTCGCTTACATGCGTTTGATGGTAGACATGACTTTTTACATAGAATTTCGCTTACATGCATTCGATGGTCGACATGACCTTTTACATAGAATTTCGCTTACATGCGTTTGATGGTAGACATGACTTTTTACGTAGAATTTCGCTTACCTGCGTTTGATCGTCGAGACCTTTTTACATAGAATTTCGCTTACATCCGTTTAATTTGTCACCACTTGTCTTGCTATTTGTCCCCAGTGCTACTCCCCCACTCTTAATGTGCGCTTGTCGATTGAAGTATATTAGGAGTGCGGTTACTGGAAATTCGTCTGAAATAAAAATTTTACTTGTCGACGTCGACAGCTTGGTGAGCGGATTAAAAATATATTTAAGCTCAGTTTTGCACTTAGTTGCACTAAGTTGTCATCATTGTTCCTTTGGTCAATTTGTTAGTAATGAAAAGCTGATGAAATAAATAATAATAGTAAAGAAAATAGAATAAAATGGAAGTTCAGAAATGGTACCGTTTTAGATGTAGGGCGTTCCAACTATTATGCAGTTCTCGACCGTCGTGTCCTCTTAGCTTGTATACGCCTCGTCCGATAACATCCGTTATTTGATATGGTCCTTCCCAAGTTGGCCCCAGCTTTCCGGCGCCTTCCTCCTTCGTGTTTTGGAAAACTCTTCGGAGTACCCAGTCGTGGAGTTTGAAGACTCGGGTCCTGACTTTTTTGTTGTAGTATCGAGCGACTTGTTGTTGATATGACTGAATTCTCAAAGCAGCACGGTCTCATTTTTCGTCGAGATGGTCGAGTTCGAAACTTAGCTCTAAGTTGTTCTGTTCATTATCTGGATTTTCGTTGCGGGCGGTCGACAGTCGGGTTTCTATTGGGATAACCGCTTCTGATCCATAGACGAGTGAGAACGGGGTTTCTCCTGTCGACCGTCGTGGCGTGGTTCTATATGACTATAAGATTTCTGGGAGTTTTTCTGCCCACTCGCTTTTTTCAGCTTCCAGCCGTTTCTTCAATGTGTTGACAATTGTTTTGTTAGTCAACTCCGCTTGTCCGTTTGCTTGAGGATACCGTGGAGTGGAGAAACTTAGCTTGATTGCGTATTTGTCGCAGAAATTCTTGAAGTCGTATGAAATGAATTGGGATCCGTTGTCGGTCACTATTTCCCTTGGGACTCCGAACCTGTAGATAATATGTTTCCAGACAAAGTCGCGTACCTCAATGTCGCGTCTCTGTTGATATGCGCCAGCTTCGATCCATTTGGTGAAGTAGTCTATTAAAACTAACATGTAGACGACACCTCCGGGTGCTACGGGAAGTTTACCTACAATATCCATTCCCCATTTCATAAAAGGTCATGGAGCCGAGATTGAATTTAACATACCTGGGGGGAGGTGCGACATTGTTGCGAACCGCTGGCATTTGTCGCATGGCTTTACGTGATTTTGTGAATCAGTCCATATTGTCGGCCAGTAGTACCCAGCTGTGATTGCTCTGTTTGATAAGCTACGGGCGCCGAAATGATTCCCACATTCTTCATGGTACTAACTTTTTAGGACGTCGTACTCTTCTCGAGGGGTCACACATTTTAAATAAGGGCCGGTGAACGACTTCTTGTAGATTTTACCATATAGGATGCAGAATTTGGCTGATTTTGCTTTGATTTTCATTCTTTCTACCCTGTCGTCCGGTAAAATATCTGCTTGAAGGTAATTGACTATTGGGTCTATCCAACTCCTGCCGTTGTCGACTGGTGCCAATATTTCTGATTCTTGAATAGATGGGGACATGAGGTGGACTATGGGAACCAACTTTGAATTGTTTGTCGTCGTCGAACCAAGGCTTGCCAATGCATCTGCTTGTGTATTTTCGGCTCTAGGTATTTGCTCAATTGAAAATTCGTCGAAGGTTGACTGCAAATGTTTGACTTTGTTCAAATAAGCCGACATTCTCCGATCCCTTGCCTCGTATGTTCCGTTCAATTGTCGAACGACTAATTGGGAATCGCTTAGTACTTTGATGTTTCTCACGTTAAGGCTTTTTGCGAGGTCGAGCCCTACAATTAGAGCTTCGTATTCTGCTTCGTTGTTTGTCGCGCGAAAGCCACAATGGATCGACTGCTCCATTATGTCCCCCTATGGGGATTTGAGTACCAGACCTAATCCGCTTCCTTTGATGTGGCTAGAACCGTCGACTGACAAGGTCCATTTCTTAATAGTGGTGTTGTCGGTGAGTGCCACTAGTTCCTTTTCAGCCTTCAAATTTTCACATAGAGTAAAGTCTGCTATAAAATCAGCCAGTACCTGTGATTTCATTGCTGATCTTGGATGGTAGCTGATGTCATGCTCGATTAGCTCTACTGCCCATTTCGTCAGTCAACCTAAAAGTTTGGGTTTATGTAAAATATTTTTAAGAGGATAAGTAGTCAATACCTTTACGGAATGGCATTGGAAGTATGGTCTGAGCTTGCGTGCTGCGACGACGAGGGCCAATGCGAGTTTTTCCAATCGACTATACCTGGTTTCTGCGTCGAGTAAGGTCTTACTTACGTAATAAACTGGATGTTGGTTGTTCTCTTCTTCTCTGACGAGGACCGCATTGACAGCTGTGTTAGATACTGTTAGGTAGATGAACAATGTTTTGTTGTCCTTTGGTTTCGACAGTAATGGTGGCGATTTAAGGTATGTCTTTAAGTCTTGTAGTGCCTTTTCACAGTTGTCATTCCATTCGAACGTCTTGTTTTTTCTGAGGGTGTTGAAGAATGGTAAACATCTCTTAGATGACTTTGAAATAAACCGATTCAACGCCGCTACACGACCAGTGAGTTTCCGTACGTCTTTGATGCATCTAGGTGATTCGATGCGTTCGATCGACCGTATTTGGTTTGGATTTGCTTCGACATCCCTACGGGTGACCAGGTAGGCTAGAAACTTTCCTGATGATACACCAAAAGAGCATTTGGTGGGGTTTAGCTTCATTCCACATTTGTCGAGAATGTTGAACGACTGTCTTAGATGGTCGATATGTTGTTGTGCGACTAAAGACTTGACCAGCATATCGTCGATGTAGACTTTCATCGTTGTTCCAAGCATCTTTGCGAACATTTTGTTGACCAACCTTTGGTAGGTTGCACTTGCATTCTTTAAACCAAAAGGCATTACTTTATAACAGAATGTACCTTGTTCTGTGACGAAGGCCGTTTTCTCTTGGTCGTCGGGGTGCATTAGTATTTGGTTGTAGCCGGAGTATGCATCTATGAAACTTAGTAAATCGTGCCCTGCAGTTGCGTAGACTAACATGTCGATGTGAGGTAGTGGGAAAGAATCCTTAGGGCAAGCTTTGTTGAGGTCTGTAAAATCGATGCAGACTCGCCACTTTCCATTTTTCTTTTTAACGACCAAGAAGTTTGCTAGCCAGTCGGGGTATTTGACTTCCCTTACCGAACCAATGTCGATCAATTTCTGGATCTCGTCGTTGATCACCTTATTCCTCTCCGAAGCGAACTTCCTTCGTTTTTGCTTTATTGGTTGATGATTTGGATCGACCTGTAGTTGATGTACTATAACGTTGGGGTCGATGCCGATCATATCTTCATGTGACCAAGCGAAGCTGTTACGACGCTCTTTGAGAAATGTGACTAACTGGTTCCGGATGTCGTCTGATAATCTGGACCCGATGTAGACTTTATGTTCAGGATTGTCCGGGTCGATAGACACCTCATCGAGTTCCTCCATGTTCGGCTAGTTTTGTGTCGACTTGACTTTGGTTTCCTGTAGTTGCTATAAATCTTGTCGCTTCTTTTTCATGGCATTTTGATAGCATTCCCTAGCAGCTCTTTGCTCTCCTTTAATTTCTTTAACTCCCCATTTGGTTGGAAATTTGTTCAATTGATGGTAAGTCGACGGGATTGCCTTCAGCTCGTGTATCCAGGGTCTGCCAAGTATGGCGTTGTAAGGGGATTGGCAGTCGAGCACGAGGAAATTGACGTATAAGTTGATTCCTTCCGCTTAGACGGGTAACACAATTTCCCCTAGCGTACTTTTCTGCTCTCCATTGAATCCAGTTAGCATTGTCGTTCGACGACTTAGTTTTGATTCGTCGACCTGCATTTCTCTCAAAGCACCCGTTAAAAAGAATATTACAAGAACTGCCATTGTCGATCAAAATGCGTCTAGTTAAACAGTTAGCAATATGTAAAGAAATAACTAAAGCATCATGGTAGGGAGAGAACAAATCTGATTTATCTGTCGTCCGAAAGGTGACGGTTTTATCGATTTTTGACGGATGTTCTCGATTTGGCTGGGTTTCTACGTTCGACACTTGTCGAGTGTGTCTCTTAGCTACTGAGTAGCTCACGCCACTGACTTCAGACCCACCAGAAATGCAATTGATTACCTTATCTTGCCTAGGAGGTTCTGGAGGGTTGTCGACTGAACCGGTTTGCCTTTAGTCGTTGCGTCTTGCATATGTTTGTTTACCCTTATCTGTTAGGAATTCTAGTAAGTGCCTCTGTTTCAGCAGTTCTGCTACTTCAAATTTTAGGGCGATGCAGTCTTTCGTGCGATGGTCGTGGTCACCGTGGAACTCATATCGAAGTTTAGGGTCGCGATGTTCTGGAAGCGCGTTCATTTTTCTTGGCCACTTGACTGCTTTGCCCATTTCTCTCATTACTGCAATGAGGTCGACTAGTTCGATGCTGAGATTATATTCTGGCGCTTCCACCTTTGGTCGGCTCGTCCTTGAAGTCCCACGACCATAGTTGCTTCTCTCACCAGAGCTTTCATGTCGCGACTGTACGTTCTTTCTGTCGCTTGTTGGGTATGGTTCTGATCGTCTGTCGTTAGACCTCCTATCGATGCGATCGCTTCGTCGGCCTTCATAATAGCTGCTGTTAGCTTTTCCGATGAAGTTTGCTTCATCTTCTTCCTATTTGATTTGGGCCCATGCTTTCATTAATACATCTTCCATTGTCCTGCAAGGGTATTTGGTAAGTGCTTTGTATAAATCAGAATCGAACCTGAGACTTTTCCTGAAGGCGTAGATGGTAGTTGCCTGGTTGCAATGAGGGATTTACACTTTTTCTCTGTTGAAACGTCCAACATAGGCTCGCAGGTTTTCACCTGTTCTTTGCGTTATAGTATAAAGGTCGTCCGACAATTTCTCCAGTTTGCGGCTACTCGCAAATTGCTCCACGAATGTGTTCGTCAGCTGCGCAAAAGAGTCAATAGAATTATTAGGCAAGTTAGTGTACCACTGTAAAGCAGGGCCGCTTAGGCTGGATCCAAAAGCTTTGCACATGCACGCCTTCCGGAGGTCGCGTGGGATTGCAGCAGTAAACATTCTTTGCTTGTATTGTGCAATATGGTCGTCTGGATCGGTCGTCCCTTCGTATTGCTTCATGTTTGGGAAGTTGAACTTCTTGAGCATCTCGATGAGAGCAATTGCATCGATGAAGGGCGAGTCGGCAAAGCTATTGGTTATACTCTTTTTGATGGGAGTTGGGACTCCTGGGATTCTTTGGATTAGAGCTTTCATTTCTGCAAACCTGCGAGAAAATTCTACGTTAGCAGATAAATGTAAATCGGGCATGGGTTTTACCAATCCCGGTGTCGACTGGAGAGACATGGACATCTTAAGGACGTTATCTGGTTGTTGATCCATCGGTGGATCCTGTTCGTTTATCATATCGTTCCTGGCTGGTATATTGTTGAGGTCGATATCAACCCTTGCGGTTTGAAATGTTGGCTGGTTTCGACGATCGACTGGATTGATTTTGGGTTCGACGGGGTTGCCCTGTGCTCTTGGAGCAGGTCGATCTACAAACGGTTCACCGTTTTGTTCTGATGCTGGATGCTCCGATGTTGCGGAATCAGGCACCACTCCGTCGACCAGCGCTCTCAATTCTTCATTTGCCACTCGGATCGCTGCATTCTCTGCTTCAAGTGCTTGCAACCTCTCAGCGCTCGCAGTCATTTGGGTAGTCAGTACAACAATCTGTTCCTCGACGGTTGGAGCGGATCCACTTCCTGCCATGTTCAATTGTGGTTGGGGTAGATTGATCTGAACTTGAAGGTAGTTGCAATAGGCCCCACGGTGGGCGCCAAACTGTAGGTGGTCGATCGACTTGGTACGTCAAATGAATCGGATTGTATTAGGCCCAAAGCAACTAGGCTGAGCTAGTTGATTGATATCGACTGCTATCTCGATATTGTCGTCTGAACTTTGTTGGTCCTGCAAAAGAACTTAATAAAAAAAAATAGAAGGAACAGAATGTGGGGGTTGGACTTTTAGCCTTAGGTATGCTTGGGCTGAGCAACGTGATTAGATGGATGATGAAGGGATTCCGGTTGACCGAGTCACTCAGAATCAGAGTTTCAATACGCTATATGTAAGCTTTGATTGAGAGAATTTTGACCCATTTCCAAGTGAGGGAATCCTCTTATTTATAGTGGGTTTTATAGTTCCAACGTTCACTGTCAACATTTGATAGTAGGCGTGATTTTCGGAGAGATTTTCTCTCAATGGGCAGTTAAATGACATTTGTAACCGATTGAATTGATATTTGTAACTAATTGCTTTGAATGTGTCTTCATCGGTAGTCTCTGCTAGTGCCTGCGTTGGGTCGACCCGACGCAACGGGCCTAGGTTTGATTTGCAGGGACTGGGCCTTGGCATGTCGGGCCCCTTGACCATTTTTGGCTACCACAATCATTAGAAACGTGAAAATCAAGTTATTTCCATATCAATCCAATTGAACCCTACTAATTAGGTTTTCTATTTAAAAACCCTAGTTTATTCCTCATAAGATATATTATGAAAATCATGAAATCAGAGAGTGTCGAATTCTTTCTTCTTGTTCTTCTCTTTCTGTGCTTGGTAAATTCGGACTTAATTTGAGTTCGTTGAGAGTGGTTTGTGTTCTGCGCATCCACTATTTAAATTGTTGTATCTTGAGAGACAATCGTCATGCACATAAAGTGTTAGCCAGCGAAATTGTCTTAAGGACACCGTGGGAAACACGGGCCTCGATTTCCCTAACGTGCTGTTTCTGTTCATTATTTTCTGTCCATCACAAATAAAGGGAATTACACTTTAATGAGATTCATAGGCATTCATGGTAAGTTTGTGCAGTTAACAGTTAAAGTTTATATTTAATTAATTGTAAAGTATGTGAAGTTTGAATACACGTGAAGTAAATAAACACTAATATGTGATTTGATTAATGGTAGCTACTAACATGTGAAGTTGAAACATTTAAATTAATGATAATAATTGTAAGTTCTAAGTAATTAAATTTACAAATTGTAAACTTTAAAGTGATTTTTGTAAGTTGAAAAAAAAAAAAGAAGAAGTGAGTTTTGTATAAGGTTAATTGCACTAACTTACCCTTACTTGATTGAATTTAGCAAGATTTCAAAAAGATGTTCTAAATTCACGCAAACACCTCGTGTCATCAAGTCAATCGTTAACTTTAAATTGATTAACCTTGACCTATGGAAAACCAAATATAACACTGTCACATCATCTTAAACATAAAATAATTTTAATTAAAAAAAAAGATAACATATCGGCTATCTGCGGAAACATCCTCAATTCGCGGAGGAGCCTCCTCTGCGAACTGCAGGAAGTCGATCTCTAAGATTGGTGAAGATCTCTGAGATTGGTGAAGATCTCTTCCAGTAAGTAGGAGATCATCAATGATCTCTTGTTTCCTTAGTAGATTATCTTTTAAAAAAAATATTTGATTTTTCAATTTTAATTAAAAAATCATTTATGTTTGAGATGATATGGCAAGGGTATATTTGGATTTCCAAGGGTCAAGGTTAGTCAACCGTTATAGTTAACGGATTGATTTGATAGAATGAGATGTTTATGTTAATTTAAGGTATCTTTTTAAAATATTGCTATATTTAATAAACTAAGGGTAAGTTAGAGCCATTAACCCTTTTGTAAATTATAGAATTAATATGGTAAATGCATGTCTTATAGAGAAATCCTAAAAAAATTTGCTATAACTTTAAAGTGATCTTTACAAGTATGAAGTTTCAAGTGTTTGACATAATATATGTTCGAATTGGTATATATTAAAAAAAAAATTGATATAAATTTGAAAATGTTTTACCTCCGTTAAACAGGTTTTGAGATGAAAACTAAAACCTAAGAAATGGAGAGAATTGATACATTTTCATTTTTTTTTTTTTTTTTTTTTTTGGTCATTAGTATTAGTCCACCTGCAACACATCTTCCTGCTCTTCTGGTTTCGATGGATCAAATTAAAAATCTAGAGGGGGATCACTATCAGGCATATTTTATGATTAGCTTGTCAAATTGGGGGGGGGGGGGGGGATCGGGTTCTGAAATTGTTAAAGAGGGAGTAGGAGAGTTTAGGTCTAAGTCTTCAGCATAGGTCCGCCGTTGGAAATACTCGTGATAGGCGGTGTCGTCATAACCAAGATTATCAGTTATTTGACCTTTACCTTTCATCGAAATGGAACGCCTATGACCGTCACCCCTTCCCATTCCACTTCCACTTGCCATTTAAAAATTGAATTGTAAAATTCCTTGAACAAAAAATGCTAAAAAATTGATGGAAATAAATGGTTAGAAATGAATTTGGGAGAGAATTGAAAACTTAATAGGTTGTAATTGCAAATAAATGAAACTGGAAACTTAGTAATTGACTAATTGCAAATAAAATAAACATTAAAAACTTAATAATTAAGAATGAATTGAAACTTGGAGAGTTGAAGAATTAAGAGAGAAATTAGAATTAGAGAGGATTGGGAGGAAATTGGAGTGGGGAAAAATGAAGGGGGGGGGGGGGGGGGGGGGGGGGGTGTATTTATAGATAAGAAAAATAAAACAAAACAAAACAAAACAAAAAAAGAAGGAACCGTAGGAGGCCCCAACGGTCTGCTGATGTCAATAGGCAACGGTCTGTTGATGTCAGCAAGCCGTTGAGCCTCCAACGATCAGCCCAACATTTGAAAAAAATAAAATAAAATAAAAATAACACAGGAACCACCGATTCCAGTCCGGTTCAAACCGGACGATTCCGTGAAAATTAGAACTGGAATTGGCCTCCTCCGGTTTCGGTTTCTACGGTTCGGTTCCCCGATTCAAACCGGAACCATGTCGGGTCTACTCCAACTTCCATTGGAGGTCTGTTCAACCTCCATTGGAGGTTGAAATCGACCTCCAATGGAAGTCTGTTCGTTCAACCTTTACTGGAGGTCAATGAAAAAGATGAACAAAAAAATTAAAATTTTTCATTTTAGTCAAATAAGTCTCGAAAATTACAAATTTATCTAATTAGTCTCGGGAACTAAAAATAAGTCTCAGAAATACAAAATAAGTCTTGAAAACACCAAAAATAGGTCTCGGAAAAAAAAAAAAACGCTAGACCTATTTTTGTGAGTGTGTTTTAAGGGTATTTTTGTCAGATCTACACTTTATGTGGTATTAAAACTTAAGTTATTAAGTTGGTGATAGTCTTAAAACTCACTTTTTAGAAGGTGTTATTAAATTTTTGAGCCCTATTATATATATAGTGAGTCTTTCATGAGAGATTTCTTATTTTAATTTCAGTAAGGATCATGATGAAATCACATCGATTTTTATGAATTTTGATCTAAATTTTTTTATGAATGATAAGTTCATTAAAATCTACCTACTAATAAAATGGACAGGTGCTCTATTGTGCCAGTTTTCGATTTCTGTGGGCTTTCAAGTCCCGAATTCAGTGGAGGTTCTGGCGATCCTTAAGGCTTGCAAATTGTGTTCTTCGAACAACAGGCTGGTCGGTTGTGTTATCCAAGTGGCGAGTGATTCCTTGGAAGTTATTTCGTGGGTTAACAATAAGGATGATTTTGGGAACCTTAGCAACCTTCAAGCTATCAATGATATTAGAGGCTATCTTCGCGGTTTTGAAGGCCTTTCCGTTATTTTTAATTCAAGATCTTTGAATACGGATGCGGATCGTTTGGCTAAAAGGAGTTCGAGTGGTGGTGAGGACAGTTTGGAGTGGTTTGAGTTTTGAGTCTCTAGGGTGTTTTTGTCTGTTGGTTCTTGTTTCAGCTGTCGGCTTGTGTGTTGGATGTTTTGTTTCTGTTGCAGGTGTGGGGCAGGGGTTTTTGTGTGTGTGTGTGTGGTTTTTGTGTGTGTGTGTGTGTGTGTGTGTGTGTGTGTGTGTGTGTGTGTGTGTGGGGGGGGGGGGGGGGGGGGGTCGGGTTTGTTTACTGGTTGTGTTGTGTTCGTTTTTTGGTTTGGTTTTCTTGCTGGTTTCCTGTGCTTGCTGCTGTTTTTTCTGTTGTGGTATGTTGTCATGTTTTGTTTGTTAGCTATTAGGCTTAGTTTATTAAAGCTTGTTGTTAGAAAAAAAAAAAAAAAATTGAGAATTTTTCAAGCGAACTATTTTTTTTTTTGAATTTTCATATATTTCGTTCATCTTTTCGATGCCTTCATATTTAACAAAATCGGAATAAATAGTTATAATGTTTGAAATTTAAACAAATTTCATTCATAGACAAATTTTATTAAATTTATCGTCCATAAAAAAATTCAAATCAAAATTCAAAAAAATAAATCTGATTTCATCAAGATCTTCATCGAAATTAAAATAAAGATTTTTTACAAAAGACTCATTAATATATATATATATATATATTTATTTATATATACATTTTTGATCGGCTAAAGAACCAACTCAGACCAAACCAACCAACAAAAGAACAGCCCAAGTAGCGACCTGAGAGTAGTCTGAGACCTGACACCTCAACAAGAAACAACCGAAAGCACAAAAAGAAGACATGGTGCACATCCGCACAACAAACAACCCACTAACAAAACCAGTCAAGACAACCACAGCAAACCAGCTAAAAAAGACAACCCAAAAAGGCACAAAGTTTACAAATCACCCCCAAACCAACTCGTCACCTTCCATGTTTGAATCCATCTTCGCGAGCTTAATTATAATATATATATATATATATATTAGTTAAATTAATGGTAAAATCGTCAACCTACTTCAACTTTCTTCCGGTTGACAATCATGTAAAAATGTTTTGTTTTGTAAACATATAATGAATATTGTGTTTAATTTTTGAATAAATGTGGAAATGACGGCGCTCCTCGAGTGAAACATGAAAAACATGTTTAATTAGTTTGTTGATAACATTAATGTATTTATTTTCTTTTTAATTAATTTATTAGTGAAACCTCGTCATCATTTACGACTCTTAACCAACTACAACAGAGAATTAAAAGAAGGAATGACCCACTAAACTAAAGTGATGAATAGTTAAAAACAAAAACAAAAAAAACAAAAAACAATTAGTCAAAGCAAGATTCTGAAGACATCAAACTTAAATTGTCTATGAACTATATTCCAAAAAAGTAAAAACGACGGCCAAATAGGTAAAACCCGTTGAAACATATCATGTGTTACAGTTTTTTTTCAAATATATCTATTAAAATAAAAAACGAATGGCAGGAGAGTTTGTCGAACTTACCGAGATCAAGAATTATAAACACCGTCCAAATATATATTCTCCCTTGAAAAAAAAACTTCTTATGTATACTAGTAAAACCCACTCTATTCTATTATCCTCATTTTACAAATTTCGAAATCAAAGTTTTACTTTTGTTATTTATTTATTTATTTATTTATTTATTTAATTTTTATTTATTTTTTATAGTATCTATTTATCCACCTATCTAAATTATGTTTTTTTTTTTAAGCATTTGAGTTTTGCCATCGATAGAATTTGAACCACTGACTTGGGAGTCATTTATCTAAATCCTAAGCTCATTCATCTATCCAAGTCCCAAGCTCTCTTATCTACTAACTGAGCTATACCGCTATGGGCTAATTTTGTTTTATTCCTACCCCTATATATCAATATATAATTATATCGAACATGTTACATCAAATATATATATATATATATATATATATATATATATATATATATTTTCATCTAATATACCCTAAATTTTCTCATATTAGTGAAACTATGAGCGACTGACAATTACGATCAAGAAATAATGTGTACATTCAGTGTACCAGTACTATCGTACAGCTTGATAATGAACTTGGTATGTATATATGTTTTTATATGGACCACTACTTGTATGACCATGGGACTATGTGAGGTATATACTTACAATTTGGATTGATTCACCAAACCAAAATTATGAACAACATGTTACGTGGTCCATCCCACTATACTTTACTGTTGGAACTCTAGCCCCTACACTTTTTTATTTTTTTATTTTTTTATTTTTTTAGGTTAGACTACAAGATATTCCTCGTTCCGATTAGCAACCGATCGTTAATGAGTGGAGCTAATTCTCGCTTTGACCAGGAGGTCAGTAAGACCTGACCCGAGATACTTCTAGTGGGATTCGAACTCAAACAGAACCCAAACCATTAATCTCAATGGGAATACAGTGACTAACCGCACCACATAGTTCCTCAAAGTATTTCAAACATGATGAAAATAGGATACAAGCAGCTTATTTAAAACGTGGGCGAACATGTATGAAAATGCAAGCACCTATCACAAGTCGGCAAAAGTGCACCACTGTACTAGGATTATTACTCACCGTCTCACAGTCACATCAATCCAATTGACTGCGATTGGATTTGGATTGCAAACGAGGACAATTTTGATAGTGATGCACACCAGGTCCTGTGCAGCAGCATTTTAAAATTGTACATTTTCCATAAGGTAGACAGAGTTGAGTTTGTTGACTATAATTACTGAATTTATATATTTCTTAATCTACAAGTTTTGATTGCACACAATCAGTGGTAGATATATAAATTATAATTAAATCTCTCTGTACAATTCATAATATCACAATCTACAACCTTTTCTTATCTGTTTTCTTGGCAGCCAAACACCCTTGAATTTTCACTTTTCTTGGCTAACCGCAGACCCTCAATTTCTTTTCTATTTTAGAAAGGAAGTTGATTTTTTTCTTATCTTGTGGGCTGCAACCAGAGCCTATTAAAAACTTTCAATGTTTATCTCTCAATTATATATATATATATATATATATCTCTAATTAATATATATATATATATATATATGCTGGTTTTCTAGTAATGGCATTATGAAATTATAAGTTAAGGATGTCCAACCACAACAACACATTCATATTGGTGTAGATATTTGTTAATGTGGAGCTATGGTCCCATTTAAAACATGTGGTTGTGGGAAGTGATCCTGAAATTGTTATTTTAGGGCCACCCTCATAAGAGAAGAATTCTATATATATAGAGGAAACTTTTCTCTTTGGTGTGCACCGACAAATATATATATCAGTACATTGCATATAGGCTATTAGATTCAATTACTTTGACTCAGTCTGCATACACTTATCCATACTTATCCATAATCTATGTCTCACATGCAATGTACTGATACATTTTACATCAATGCGTACTGAGAATAGTCTTTCTTTCCCCAGAATGAATTGATTATATATATATCAGTTCTACAAATATCAACCATTAAATTCACATATTTAAACTTAGTCAATATTTTTTTAAACTTAATTAATAATTCATAAGTCTCATCCTAATATTAAAGTTCATTTCGATATCAAGGAGAGAAAAAATATATATATCACTTTATTTCCTTTTTGAAAAAATGAGAATATTATTTTAGCACCTTTTTTTTCTTCTCTTACCAAAAGTCACCTTAAGTTTGCACATGAATCATGATCATATCATTATAATCAAGTATGTCCATGTCATGGAAAGGATAATGGGTAATTTCACTAAAGTCTCTATTTTTTTTTCTTTTCGAATTGTTACCTTCTTAAACGTCTTTATTATATTAGCAACTTTAATCATTTCTTTTTTAAAAATATACCACTTTAGTCCATTTGTCCACTTTAGTGTACAAGTGGAATGAGAAGGGTCAGATGGCGAATACTGGGAGAGCTAATTGGAAGAAGAGATGGAGTTGCTGCTCTGAGTATAACGAGAATGCGCCGCTGTATCGACGATGGGTTCACTATGTACTAGTGTTGTGAATTCTCAGTATATTTGCTCTCTATGGTGCCATTGGATGTTGAAATATAGATGAATTTATTTATTTATTTGTAATTTACATAGATTTATGCTGCAGATACCCTTCTATTGGATTCTTGAATTTTCATTATCGGAATGCCTGCCTGTGTTGCACATTTTGATCGGAAAATCTTGTTTCATTTGCACTTCTTGCTCGAAAATATTTTTTTTTTCTTAATTTGGTTTTTATTTAATATTAAAATATGAAAAGTATTTGAAAGAAGTTTTAGAAATTAAAATGTAATGACAAGAAACTATTAGAGGTAAAATTGACCTTTTATACATTTAGTTATAGTTGATCGTTAATCATTTGGTCAAATTAGTTAAAGTGATGTATTTTTGAAAAAGAAGTAATTAGAGTTACTAATATAACAAAGACATTTAAAAGGTGGCAATTCGAAATGAGAAGATAAAGAGAAAAAAAAAAAAAAAAAAAAAGAGAAGAAAAAAAAAAAAAGGATTTCGATGAAATTACCCAAAGATAATTTCTAATTTATTATTATTATTTAGAGGGTATATGTTCTAATTGACTAATTGGTAATTTGGTATAATATATATATTTTTATTTTTGAAAAATAATTGGTATAATAAGATGAGCGGCAGACATGTTTTGTCAGGACTCAGGAGTCGTGACACTGATAAGTGATAAGGCAGCACCGCAGCAGCAATTTTTTACATTTTTCAATAAAGCAAAACTGAGAAATATTTGTATATGCTCTGCTCAATCTTCTGATCTCTCACTGGTGCTTATAAAATCCAAATTGTCTATCTCGTCCTCGGCTTAATTTCTCGATTCTACGTTGCAAATTTCATTTTTATTTCTAGTTGTGCTGTGGATAAACGTGAATAATTGACCATTTGCATGCAATGGAACTAACATGAATCCGGCCACTACACTTTTGGTCAATTAATGACGTGTTTACCAATTAGGAATAGAGGGAATCAGAATCAAGTTCCACTGAAAAGGGAATGGAGATGAATTTAAATTAAGTTACTAAATTCCATTCCAATGTATTCAATTAGGATTCTTGATAACATTTAGTAAAAATAAGTTAATAAAAATCTAAGATAATAATAGATAATTTAATATAAAATAAGGATGGTATATTCAATTAGGATTCTTGAGGACATTTAAAGACATTTTTTAAGTGATAGATTTTCATGGATTTATATACACTTTTATAAATTCACATTGACTTTCATTAATTTATTTAGACATCTATCTTAGACTTTTATGGATTTTTTTATACATCTATCTCAGATTTTTATGGATTCGTTTAGACATCCATGGACTTTCATGGATTCCATGGATTTATTGTCTCTAATTTCTATTATAGATGGAGAATTATACCACCATATGACCTAGTAACACAATCTATACACTTAACCAATATGATCAATTAATACAATTTGCAGTACTAACAACAATATCTGCTTTCTTCATTTTCTCTTTTATTACTTTTCACCTCATTAATCAGCTATTTCTCTTTCCAGTTCTCTATTTGGACTTTGCTTATGACTTCCTTATTTTTATTTATTTATTTATTTATTTTTGTCGTCATGTATTATATTTTAATAAGACAAATGTATCACGTTATCCATATAATAATTTAATAACATACTACTATACATCCATTTATGAATTTAATTAAAATACACTATTTTTTTTGTCATATATTATGTTTTAATAAGACAAACGTATTACGTTATCTATATAATAATTTAATAACATACCTCTCATGCAAGACCACGATGTAAATTTTGAGTGATTATTAGACATTTTTTTTTCTTCAAAAATATTGAATATATAGGATGAGCTTATCATGTATCATGTTATTAATATACCCGTTCAATATAATTAGTATATGTAATAAGTTAGGTGGTAGCATGTATGTGTTATGACTTTAATCATTAGGGTGTTAGGAACTTCAAGCATGGCTGCTACTGATATCATCACCATATATAATCATCACAAATGAAAATTCTTAAACGTAATTAATGATATATACTAAAAACAATCCCTGCATTTGGCCTCTCCACTATAAGATAACCTCCAGTCATCAAAACCTTACTAGGAGCAGAAGGATTCTGCCAAAACATCAATAAAATCAAAATCATAACACAGTTCTTTATCTTTTCAGCTACTTAAATCTCCAAATTACTTGTTGAAATGTGTCAAGTGACTTGAACTAACCAAAACTTAATCAATTGATAATTAGGTACCAAATAATTTATTTATCAAAAACAAAAGCAACAAAATAAAATAAACAAATCCACCTCTATCTAGTAGTTAATGGGTCTAATTGATTGAGATTCGAAATTAGACAAAGAATACACAAGTAAAAAAAAAAAAAAAAAAAAGGGAGAAGAAGCAGTGCAAAACTTACACGGCCATGCTCTTTCTCTGTCACTCTTATAGAAATTCGTAGCTCCAAATTCAAATGATTTCAGCGAATGAAGAGAAAGGGATGGTTATTGAAATCTGGAATTTTTTGTTAAAAAAGAATCTGGAAATTTTGTGAGGAAGAGATCATTGAAATCTGGAGATTTTTTGGAAGATTGAAATCTGGAGATTTGGTGAGAGAACGATAGAAAGATTTTTTATTTTTTTTTCCGATTTTTTAACTAAATTTTTTAATATTTAAATAATAAAATAAATGGTAGTTCTCACCATGTTTTTGTTGAGAGAGAGAGCAAAGTTTACCAAAATCTTTAGAGAGAAGGCTGAACATGTTATAACAATTGATATTTATATCTCTCACCATCAAGTCCACCAAAATCCATGATCTAAGAAAATCCTTTAAAATCTAGTCCTAACTGAATACATCTTGATTCTTGTAGACATTTTTAAAATCTTAATTCAATACACCCGGATTTGGAAGGATTCTTTAAAAGTCCATAGAAATCTAAATTGAATACCACTAGATTAATATAGAATCTTTTAAAGTATTTACATGTTCGAATTGAATACACCAGGATTTATAATATCTGTAAATGTCATTTAAGAAATGAAAATTTGATAAAATAATTGGAAAAGATGGTAAAATAAATAAGATATAAAAAATTACAAGATAAAATTGAATTAAAAGAAAGTATTTGCTGACGAGACTTGAACCAAGAAATTTAAGAGTAGGAAAAAGAACCGGTACCAACTGTTCTAGAGGGAACAAGATGTAACTACTATTAATGAATATTTATATATAAAGTCAATTTTTTGGCACGGGCCCCATCTGGTCTCCACGTGGGTCCGCCCCCTGCTTACTAGGCCTAAGCTCACAATCGAGCTCTCAGCTCGCAGCTCTCTTTAGGTCCCCCGTGAATGTGTTCCAAATATCCCTTAAGTGTCCCCTAAATATCCTCTAAATATCCCCTAGATCTTTTCATAGATATCCCTCGGATATCATCATATCTCTCCTCGAATATTCCCTAGATCTCCCTCGGATATTCCCTAGATCTCCCTTGGGTCTTCCCTCAGATATCCTCGAGTCTTCCGCCTCTAGATATGCCCTAGGTTTTCCTCAGGATCTCCCCGGAATCTCACTCCTCGGATTCACCCACTCTCTGATGTTTCCAGGTGTCTCTTTGCTCCAATTGTTCCAGCCATAAGCCACCTTATTTATAGATTGCAATTACTTGGAGCCAAAACCACATTCTTGGTGCCAAAGTCTTTTTCTTGTAGCCAAATCATCTTACTTGGAGCCAAAGTCTTTGCTCCCACATGCATTCCAAAAGCTTCACGTGCCTCGAATGTGTCTTTCAGACCTCACCCATACCAATTAGACCCATTTGGATCACTTCCACTCAGTTGAATTCCGTTCGGATTATATGGGAATAAAAATCAATTTTCAACAAAAATAAAATAAAATAAAGCATCTCTACTCTCTCATTTGTGTTGAATATTTTATTCTCCCAATTATTATCTGCCATTTATAAAAGTTTTTATATTGTTACCTTCTGTATTTCAATTTGAATTGTTTCCATACTATTTTATTCCATTTAATCTAATATTGTATGCCTATAAATAAGCTTCTATTGTAATAAAAAGTATCACGGATAATAAATTATTCCTCTCTTTTAAATTTTTAATAAGGATTCTGCCAAAACATCAATAAAATCAAAATCATAACACAGTTCTTTATCTTTTCAGCTACTTAAATCTCCAAATTACTTGTTGAAATGTGTCAAGTGACTTGAACTAACCAAAACTTAATCAATTGATAATTAGGTACCAAATAATTTATTTATCAAAAACAAAAGCAACAAAATAAAATAAACAAATCCACCTCTATCTAGTAGTTAATGGGTCTAATTGATTGAGATTCGAAATTAGACAAAGAATACACAAGTAAACCAAAAAAAAAAAAAAGGGAGAAGAAGCAGTGCAAAACTTACACGGCCATGCTCTTTCTCTGTCACTCTTAATAGAAATTCGTAGCTCCAAATTCAAATGATTTCAGCGAATGAAGAGAAAGGGATGGTTATTGAAATCTGGAATTTTTTTGTTAAAAAAGAATCTGGAAATTTTGTGAGGAAGAGATCATTGAAATCTGGAGATTTGGTGAGAGAACGATAAAAAGATTTTTTATTTTTTTTCCGATTTTTTAAGTAAATTTTTTAATATTTAAATAATAAAATAAATGGTAGTTCTCACCATGTTTCTGTAGAGAGAGAGAGAGAGAGAGAGAGAGAGAGAGAGAGAGAGCAAAGTCTACCAAAATCTTTAGAGTGAAGGCCGAACATGTTATGACAATTGATATTTATATCTCTCACCATCAAGTCCATCAAAATCCATGACCTAAGAAAATCCTTTAAAATCTAGTCATAACTGAATACAGTTTGATTCTTGTAGACTAGAAAGAAGAACCAGTACTAGCTGTGCTAAAGGAAACAGGATGTAACTACTATTAATGAATATTTATATATAAAGTCAAATTTTTTTTTATAAAAAAATTGAGATAGGGCATGGGCCCCACCTAGTCTCCATATGGGTCCGCCCCTTGCTTACTAGGCCTAAGCTCACAATCGAGCTCTCAGCTCGCAACTCTCTTTCTGTCCCCCGTGAATGTGTTCCAAATATCTTTTAGGTGTCCTCTGAATATCCCCTGAATGTCCCCTAGATCATTTCCCAGATATCCCCCGGATATCATCATATCTCTCCTCGAATATTCCATGGATCTCCCTCAGATATTCCCTAGATCTCCCTTGGGTTTTCCCTTAGATATCCTCGAGTCTTCCGCCTCTAGATATGCCCTAGGTTTTCCTCCGAATCTCCCTAGAATCTCACTCCTCGGATTCACCTACTCTTTGATGTTTCCAGGTGTCTCTTTGCTCCAATTGTTCCAGCCATAAGCCACCTTATTTATAGATTGCAATTACTTGGAGCCAAAACCACATTCTTGGAGCCAAAGTCTTTTTCTTGTAGCCAAATCATCTTACTTGGAGCCAGAGTCTTTGCTCCCACACGCATTCCAAAAGCTTCACGTGCCTCGAATGTGTCTTTCAGACCTCACCCATACCAATTAGACCCATTTGGACTACTTCCACTCAGTTGAATTCCGTTCGGATCACATGGGAATAAAAGCCAATTTTCAACAAAAATAAAATAAAATAAAGCATCTCTACTCTCTCATTTGTGTTGAATATTTTATTCTCCCAATTATTATCTGCCATTTATAAAAGTTTTTATATTGTTACCTTTGAATTGTTTCCATACTATTTTATTCCATTTAATCTAATATTGTATGCCTATAAATAAGCTTCTATTGTAATAAAAAGTATCACAGATAATAAATTATTCCTCTCTTTTAAATTTTTATATTGTGTCAGAGCTTTGTTTGATCCCATAAACAAACTCTTTTTTGGTAAACCATTAGAGTCATCGTCTGCAATAGCAAACGGCAGGATCCATCATTAGTTTCTCAATGGCTTCTGCAAATTAATCATCGTTTAAATCTTCTCTGGATTCATTCATTTTTTTTGGATCACCTCTAGAGCCATTTTCAATCTGGATCTCCTCTAGAGTCAGTCGATGTCTTGGATTACCTCCAAACTCATTTTCAACCTGGATCACCTCTGGTTCAATCAACATCTTGGATCACTTCCAAAGTCAATTTAAATCTGGATCACATCTAGAGTCAATCAATGTGTTGGATCACCTTTGGACTCATTTTCAACCTGGATCACCTCCGGCACAGTCAACATCCCATATTACCTCCGGCACAGTCAACATCTTGAATCACCTCCGGATTCAGTTATCTATTTATTCTCATTCACTATTTAATGCTTTATTAATTAGTTATCTATTTATTCTCATTCACTCTCCCATTTTACCTATATATTGGGGGAATGAAATCATTTTCCTTTCATGGTAAGTAATTTCTTCATTGGTTCGTTTTGTATACCTCTATGTAAATCGAAGGCTAATTTGGTCATCCAAGTTTTGGGAAAAAGAAACTTTATATGTACTTCTGTCAACGTATATTCTGCTAATTGATCTATTTTGTAGATATTTGATGTGTGTTTGTGTCTCACTTTATGGGTCTTTTTTATTATTTTTTAATGAATATAATAAAGATTTAATAATCGATATTACAAATCATAAAAGTTGTTAAATCTTATCTTTTTGGTTTTTGTTCAGGTGTAGAATTATTAAAATGATAATTAAAATATAAAACCATGCATTACATAGATCGATGTACTTATTAAAACATCTTTTAAATCTAATAACCAAATATAAGGAACTGATATATTTTATATCAATTCAAACTAAAAATATATATATATATATATATATGTGTGTGTGAACTATTACAATTAATTTAAAGTTTGAGAAAGATACACAACTCAAACTAACAACCTCAATGTACAATGGTGTGAAGGTAATTTTTTTTTTTTTTTGAAATATAACAATAATTTAAAATTTAGACAAGGGAGACACAACTCAAACCCATAACCTTATGATATAAGTGTGAATGGTAAATTATTAGGCTAGTCTCATCTTGTCAAACGGTGCGAGGGTAATAGGGATACAATTGGGCCATTTGGGCCAAACTAAAAAAAAAATAAAAATACTTATATATAACCAATAAGAAATAAGTGAACTTTTTTTTAGTCCTTTTTGAGTTTTCATAGGCAAAAATGTCTTTCTTTAGTAAAACAGTGCAACTCAAAATTTATTTTAATATGCACGTGGAGTCTAAATTAATAGTAATTTTACTCTCAACTCAAAAAATTATTATATTAAAAATCAATTCAAATAATATGGTTAGTGATTTATTTACCGTATATTAATGACAAACCATTTACTACATTATTTCAGTTGATTTTTGACTTAAGATATTTTGGAATTATAGTATTACTCAATATTATTTTTTAATAGATAGTATTACTCAATTAATTTACAACAACACTATACAACTAAAAAAAAGTAACTCAAAAATATACTAAAATAATATTGTAAGTGATTTGTCATTATCTTAACCATTTACTGTATTATCATATGATTTATATGTTAATTACAAATTGTATACTTTAAAGTTCAAAAAGTCTAACAAAGTATAAACTTTAAACTTTAATATAAATAAAATCATCCAAAAATTTGAAATACATTACGGATATTGTTAACCCTTCCAAGAAAATGTATATAACAATTTATTATAACAACATACAATAGCACCCAATTTTTTTTTTTTTTTTTTAACGTTTATTTGTATAAGACAAAATAAGTTTACTTAATATAAATTAAAAATTATATTTTTATGGATCATTTGATGGATTTTCTTATATAAATCCAATTGATTCTTTTGAATTAATTGGATCAAATCATGCACACCCATAGTTTTTTATTTTATTTTATTTATTTTAATGGTAGTACTTACTAAATTATTACATATACTCTAAAATTCGATATAATCATATACTCAAATCCAATCCAATCCAATCCAATCCAATAGATTCTATTAAATTGGATCAAATCTTGTACATCTATATTTATAATATTATTTGGGTTGTCACAGATTACTTGCAATATTTTGTTTTATGCTGATTTTTTTTAATGATAATATAAAAGGAAAATATTAATTACATCTATTGTTTTAGTTAATGTAAATATATATTTATAATATATTTTTTTTCTTTTTAGTAAATTTTTAGAGGTTAACTTTCCCTTAAATTATTATGTATAGACGTACCGGAGACCGGAGACTGTATTGTGGTGATACTTATCTGGGAACTTGAAGCCGACATCACTACTACTGTAAGTTCCAAAAAAAGGAAAAAAAAAAAAACAGAACTGCAATCAGGCTGTTACAACAGTGACAGGAAAGAGACTGCAAAAAGAGTACACGTGACAAATGCAATTAAAGGTAGACGCATGAGGACGTATAAATAGATAAAGAGAGCATTGTTATTTAGCGCACGCGTTATACATGCAAAATATAAAATGTGTAAGGTGTCAACAGCTGCAATTGCAAATGACTTTTTGCCTCACCCACTGTTCTCGAGCTTTACTTAAATTAACATTTTATCAAATCAAACCAAACAAAATAAAAACTAATATATAAACACCACTCAATTCTCCAATCTCCTCCACACAAATCCCCTCCTCATAATTCTCTAACCTTCTTCACACCTTCCCTTCTCTTAACTTCTTCTCTCTCACACACTCTAATGGAGTCTGAAGCTTCTTTGTGGACTCACTCCATGTCTAGCATTTTCTGCTTCTGTTTCTTCTCTTTCACCGCTTTCTTCTCGCTTTTCTCTTTATTCATCTTTGTGTTGAGACTCAAGCCCTGGTGTAACTGTGACGTTTGCCGGAGTTATCTCAAATCTACATGGTTGAAAGATTTCGACAATCTTAGCGATTGGTACACTCATCTTCTAGCAAAATCGCCCACCGGAACCATTCATCTTCACGTTCTAGGCAATATCGTAACTTCAAACCCTGAAAACGTCGAGTATATTCTCAAAACCAGATTCGATAACTACCCAAAAGGGAAGCCTTTCTCTGTTTTGTTAGGTGATCTTCTGGGTCGTGGTATTTTCAACGTCGATGGCGATTCTTGGAAATTTCAGAGAAAAATGGCGAGTTTTGAACTCGGTAGTGTCTCTATAAGATCATATGCTTTCGAGATTGTATCGACCGAGATTCGCTCAAGGCTAATTCCTCTGTTATCATCAGTTGCTGATCAAGAAAAGGCTTTCGATCTACAAGACGTGTTTCGTCGATTCTCGTTCGACAACATTTGTAAATTCTCCTTCGGATTAGACCCCGGATGCTTAAAACTAAATTTGCCCGTTTCAGAATTCGCAGTTGCTTTCGATCTCGCGTCGAAATTGTCAGCAGAACGTGCGTTGTCTCCATCACAAATGATATGGAAAATCAAAAGATTATTCAACATAGGCTCAGAGAAGAAGCTCAAAGAATCGATCAAATTGGTAAACCAACTAGCCGAGAAAATGATACACCACCGCCGTCAAAAGGGGTTTTCCGACAAGAACGATCTCTTATCAAGATTCATGGGGTCCATCAACGACGAAAAGTACCTCCGAGACATCGTTGTCAGCTTCCTATTAGCAGGCCGTGACACGGTGGCATCCGGGTTGACCAGCTTCTTCTGGTTGATATCACAACACCCGGAAGTCCAATCGGCGATCAGAGAGGAGTCGGAACGAGTTATGGGTCCGGATAATAATACGGACCTTGCAAATTTCGAACAAATGCGAAACATGCATTACTTGAACGCAGCAATATATGAGAGCATGAGATTGTACCCGCCCGTACAATTCGATTCAAAGTTCGCGCGTGAAGATGATATATTACCGGACGGTACTTTTGTGCGGAAAGGCACTAGGATTACGTACCATCCGTACGCAATGGGACGGATGGAGCGGATTTGGGGTCCGGAATGTCTCGAATTTAAACCCGAGAGGTGGTTGAAGAATGGGAAATTTGTACCTGAGAATCCGTTCAAGTACCCGGTTTTTCAAGCTGGGCTTAGGGTTTGTTTGGGGAAGGACATGGCATTAGTGGCCATGAAAAGTGTGGCTCATGCTGTGATCATGCGGTTCGATATTCGGGTCGCGGATCCTAATAAGGCCCCGAGGTTTGCTCCGGGACTTACTGCGACCGTGAGAGGCGGCTTGCCGGTGGTGGTTCAAGAAAGGAGATATTGATAGCGAAGTGATTGACTGGCTGATCTCAGCACAACATTGTTAAATACTTAAATTACATCATCATCATGTGTTATGTTACATTAGATTAATTAATTAGTTAGGAGTTACAGTGATCAGAAAAATGTAATGTAATGTGCAGTAAAAATCAGAAAATCAGAAAATCAAAAATCATGTATTCATGTGATATCAAACATTTTTAAGTGGTTCTGTCAGCCAGATGTTGACCTTATCAATGTTTTATGTTTTTTATTTTATTTTATTTTTTTTAAGCGGTTTGGATGTAAATATCTGAAGTGCCTTGAAAATTGATATCCGTAAGCTGGACCCCTTTGCTGTTTATATGTCAATGCGTTGGATCGGAAAGGAGAGGGAGTATTTGACTTTTGATATTTCTTGCCTTAGTTTGTGTTTGGTACGGTTTTTGTACGTATTGCGCTTTTTTATGTTAGACGCCATTTTAAAAAAAAATTTTGTTTGTTCAATAAAAATCAAAATAGCTTTTTTAATATAGGAATTATCTTAATTATTTTTTATAAAATCTATTTTAATTTATTAGGAGAAATTCAAAACTTTAAAAAAAAAAAAAACTTATGTATTGCTTTACAACCCTTTTATTAAAAAATAAATTGTTAACACTATTTTTATATTTCTTTCCAAAAAAAAAAAAGAAACACTATTTTTATAATTTATACAAATTAAAGCATTTTTTATTGAAAACTCTACTTAATAAAAGCTTCATTAGTAAAATATCTATTTTAGAAATTCTACTTGAAAAGTCATGCCAAATATACCCGTTACGGTGGCTTATAAAACTATTCTCCACAGCCCTTTTTATATATACAATTATTATTATTATTATTATTATTATTATATCCACCCAATCAGAAACTTTATTTAAGTTGATTTACTTATTTATATATTTTATTTGATCCACCCAATCAGTAACTTTATTTAAGTTGATTTACTTATTTATATATTTTATTTGTAAGTCCAATTAAATTATAAATACACCCAAATTGATTGTACCAAATTAATCCAATTGCATGTATCTAATCAAATTAATAATTATTTTATGGGCAGTGTTAATTGTGTCTTTAGGTCATATATTAACAATTATAAAGAAATTATAAAAGGAAAATATTTATTATAAAAATATATTTATTGTATTGATTGAGACAATAAATATATATTTTTTAAAAAATATTTTTATAATTGATAACATGAACACTACCCTTATCTAAGCTAACAAGTTTATTAAGTGGAACATACCTAGTTTATTATTTTATGAATTATATTGGTTTATAAGACCATCTCTAACCCACGACTCCAATTTGTTGTAAATTTGTTCCAAAATACAGCAACTTTCGTACTTTTATCTCCAACCTAAAACTCCAAATCCAACTATAAAAAGAATATTCTACTTAATATTTCCTTTTAACCAATCAAAACCAATCAAACAATTAAAAAACAATAAAAAGTAGCACAAAAAGAATAGCGCCAAGAGGAAAAGTTGCACCAGATCTGGCGACCAAAACACAACAGCTCTATTTTGACGATAGATATACAGTTCAGTTGGAGAAGATTGTTGCTACAAAATGGAGATATGTAGCTTGATTGGGGATGCTCTAATACTATTTGTGTCTAATTAATTTGACATTGGAGAGGGAGATGCATGGTGTGGTTAATCCATGTTAGCTTTAAATTCCAATAATTTTTCATAGATAAAATAAAAGAATTTATTTAAAAACTCAATTTAAATAAATTCTTTTAAAAGATTTATAGGATCTGCCTCCTCCATAAAAAAGGTGATGGCTAGCCTCCTCCGTGTAGAAATAAATTTGATTTAATTTTGATTAAAAATTCTTAAATATTTTTTATATTTTTAAAAAATATTAAAATTGTTTTATTTATATTTTTCAACGAATATCTGGTAAGATATTTTTGACAAAAAAATGCAAATTCGAAGAAGTCTTCAGTAGTTAAATAAAAAAATTAATGAGGTGTATGGCACCTGTAAACTTGTATATTATTTTTACTTTAATAATTAAATATGTATATGTAATGTAGATGGTTAATTGTGACGGACATACAAATAATATATGTTATTTTATTTTAAGAGTTTATGTTATTTTCCTTTTAAAAAAAGATTTTATGTTATTTTATTTCTTTTTGTTAATATTACATTTTATTTTTTTCTAATGCTAAAACTTTTTTATTCCTTGCTTCCACACTATTTAGTCCGGTAATAATTTAATATTTTAACATCTAGGATCGTGATCCTTCGGAACCTTTAATAGGTCCTTCCTAGTTGTGTGTGTATGAACTAAAATCTTTACTTTTCAAGATTTAAGTTAATACAAAAAACTCTTTTTTTAATCTATGTCAAATTAAAGCAAATCAATTTTAAATTAAAAGGTAAAAAATATATATGTATCACGACAGCTTTTTTCTTTATTTTTACTTTTTATTTAGATATAGACATCAAGTTTAACTTTAACTTATCTTATCTTAGTAATAGTAAATAATAATATATTTATCATAAAAAGTTAATTATGTTTTTTTTTAAACAATATAATAATTCTGGATTTGAGGGTTAATTAATTAATTATGTTTCCTTTACGTGGGATCTGGTCAATCTTCATCGCCCTATTTATTTATTTTTTACAAAGTTGTTGGAGATATAAATAAAGAACATGTCATTCTTTAAAATTATTTCAATTCCAATTCTTGGTCAAATTAGTTTACAAAATTCTAGTATCATATACCATTTATAGCAACTTATTATTATTTTTTAAAATATTTATATAATTTATTTTTTCAATACTCGATCAATTTTATAATGTTATATAATTGATTAATTAGATACTGATGAATTTGAATTTGGTCTATGTTATCGGCGGAACCAAAATCAACAAGCTTTATTGCATGTTAGAGACGATCAGATGAATAAAATTAGGCGCAGAATCCTCCCAGTCCCAAGTCTGATTTTGTAATCTTTGAAAGCAAGATCTTCAGTGCATGGAATATTTTAAAAAACATCTGTGTTGGATTAACAAAAGGTAAGGAGGTAACCACGTCGAAATCTAACTATTTTATCCAATTGTTCATGGAACACTATTGTTTCGCTGAACACGGTCGGGGGTTGCTATTTGGAAATCCAAGATTTGATTCCAACAACCATAAATCTAAATATTTTTATAAATATTTCAATAGATATTATATATATATATATATAAATATAAATATAAATATAAATAATAAGTTGTAACACAGTTTTATATTTTAATAACATTGAACCAACATTGGGGTTGGAGTTTAAAACAAATTTGTTATTTTAAGTGCGGTGCTTGTCAGGTAAAAGTGTGGTGCATGAACCAAATTTAAGTAGGATTAACAGGAAAATTAACAATGAAGATATTTTGGACTCGTTTGGGATGACTTTTATTTTTGGCTTTTGATAGTAGAAGAAGAAAAAGCCTGTGCTTTTTCGTTAGTGTTTGGATAATGTACTTCAGAAGAGCTTTTGTTTATAGAAAATCTTTTGAAACTGTTTGGATGAAAGATTTTAAATTCTCTCAATTGGAATATACCCCATAATGCCCTCATTAGAATAATACTAATTTTTTTTTTTTTAAATAATCTCAATAAATAAAAACCTAATAACACTAAAATGATAAATGTATATATTTTTTTTCAAATAAAAATGATAGAAATGATTAATAAAAATAAAAAAAATTTCAAGTCAACTAATAAAAATAATAAAACAACCAAACAAATATGCTAAACCTAAAATATTTGCTCACTACAAAATCTAAATATTTGCTCTCTGCAAAACAAACTGCTGCCATCAAACCAAAACCCACCTACCCAGATCTACCACACACCAAGACAAACGGAGGCCATCAAAGCAGCACCCACACACCTAGATCATCCACACATCAGAGCTGCTATTGAACAAGCTCTAAAGCCCCACCACTTTCAATTTTTTTTCTTCTCATTTTCTTTCAATTTTTTCCCCTTCCGATCTGTCACTAACTCTGTCATCATCTCAAATTCTCTAATTTTGATACATCTCCCTCTCAAATCTTATAAAAAATAATTGGTTCCGGATTAATAGATAAATCTAATTTTGATAGGATTTGAGTCGTTAACTTGAAAGTCATTTACCCAAGTCTTAAGCTCGTTCATCTATCAGCTGAGCTACACCCTATATAATCGGAAACTAAATCCTAGAACTAGAAGGGACAAGTTTTGTCTCTGTCTTGTCATCAAGGAAAAAAAAAAAAAAAAAAAAACCTACCAATAACCCAGCTGCTAAGCTATATATATATATATTTGAACTGCAGTTATATATATATATATATATATATATATTTCCACTATAGAGAGATGTTTAAGTAAGTGTGCACTGATATAACTTCATCAGTGCATTGGATGTAGACCATTAGATTTACATACTTTAACTCAAAGTGTATATGTACTCATCAAAACTACTCCATAATCAGTGGTCCGCATGCATTGATATTGATATAATTACGTCAGTGAGCACTGATGTGAACGGGTGTATATATATATATATATATATATATAATTATTAAACTAGTATCTTAGAGAAAATAAATGACACATGCTAATGGATGCATGTCTTGAAGCACGAGGAGGTTCGATCAGGACCGCTACCTAATGCCTCATGGATAACGTGGTTACCTTTTTAATTATTTTTCTATATAAACATATATATATATATATATATATATATATATATATATACATGATACCCACTTTCTCCTTTTCATTTTGACGCTCAACCACAGTCACATATTAGGTTTGAGTATTTGTTAATGTGAGACTGTGAACCCATTGTGAATGTGTAGTCGTGTTGAACGTCCTACAATTATAAAATTATGACAACCCTGATTATAGAAGTATTATATATATATATATTATCGTTTTCATAACCATACGAGGGTTGTAAAAATTCAATGCAATATATATATATATATATATATATATATAGAATGACTAATTGAAATTTCGTAAATCATTAAATCTATATCTATTATTTTCTTTCTTGTTCATATGTAGGGCCGATCATATTCTATATTTTTAAACCTGTCTAAGAGATATATATTATATAATAAAGTTTCGATATTCTTTAATTTTCTGATGTAGAATTAAGGAGATAGTCTACAACATGTACTGATGAGTCACATCTATCGTGTATTCTTAGTGGGGCTGATGAAAACAATATATGTACGTAGCCAGGGGCTGATGAAAACAAGTATTGTATTGAACTACAACACACCTTCAATGGCAGCAGACCAAGTACTGTGCCCTTGCTGATTTGAACCGCCTTACTATTTTTATTGATATATGGATTTTTAGTGAAATAACAATAGCTAAACTTGTGAATATTTGAGAATTTAATAGGGTTTCTTATAGATGAACCAACGTGATATATTAATATCGAAACAGCTGAACAAGTTGATTGCCGTTTACCACCATAACCATCAACATTGTATCCACCACTATATTTGCTGGTATCTGCATTGCATTTGCATGCATGTTAATTAGAAAATAAAGTCAATTATTATTATTATTATTATTCTTGTTTTTATTTTTATTTTTATTTATTTTTAATTATTTTATTTATTATCATTTAAGAAAAAGAGTAGATACTAATAAATATATTTAAAAACAAGATTGCGATATAAGCTCACCGAATCAAAGAGGGCATCAGGGTTAGCAGGCAAGCATTTAAGTTTCCCTTTACCATAACCAATAATTACACTGTCTATAGTTCTGTTTGTGAAATCTAGATAATACTTTTAGATGAAGAAACTAAAAGAAGAAGCTAAAAGAGAATTTTAGAGAAACTTCATTGACAGAGCTCTGCAAATCGTAGAGACTCTAATATCATTGATATTTTCAGTTTTTGACAATATCTTATATTTATCAGATTTCTAACACACCAAAAGTGTGTGCACAATTGACCAACCAATCAGATTACAGAGATATTTCCACATCATCAAGTTAGTTACTAACAGTAACATTTAACAGCTACTTAACGGTTAGCTGATGTATTGAAGAGCCAGTGTTGGTTGACCAATGGCTACCATCCAACATAACAGATCCTTGATGACTGATGCTCTGTTTTTCAAGACCTGATGTCAGCAAACTCACATTTGCTGCATCCTTGTATTTTGATATGTATGCATTCTCAACACACCCCCGCAAACTGAAGTGAGGTGAGAGAACAGCTTCAGTTTGGAGCATAAAAATCGAAATCTATCCTTGGCATAAAAATGTCAGCAACTTGGTGTTCAGTTGGAATGTATCATGTGTCAATTTCGCCAGACACAACCTTCTCTCGGATAAAATGCGTATCAAAGTTAATATGTTTGGTACGTTGATGAAATACAGGATTTTGGGAGAGAGAATTCGCACCAGTATTATCACACCACACAATGGAACTTGCAGCAGTGGATATACGTAGATTAGAAAGTAGAGAACGAAGCCATAATACCTCTGTAGTTACTTGCGCCATAGAGCGATACTCGACCTCCGTACTCGAACGAGCAACAACACGTTGCTTTTTCGAACTCCATGACACCAGATTTCCACCAAGTAGAACACAGTTTTCGCTTGTGGAACGACGATCGTCAATGCAGCTCGCCCAATCAGCATTCGCAAAAGCCTCTATGGTCAATTTCTGAGCAGGCGCAAAATGAATGCTCAAGTAAGTTGATCCCTTCAAGTATCTCAACACCCGTTTGCAAGCTTGCCAATGAGCATTTGTTGGGGCTACAAAGAATTTGCTAAGTTTATTGACAATGAAGGAAATGTCGGGTTGAGTGTTGGTAAGATATTGAAGACCCCCAATAGAGCTGCGATAGAGGGCGAGATCTTCAAAAGCAACACCATCGGAGAGGGAGAGTTTGGTCCCAGCAACCACTGGAGTATCACACGGATGAGAATCAACCATATTGGCTTTCTTTAACAAATCAATGATGTATTTCGCTTGGGTAAGATACAGCCCGAAAGAGTCACGAAAAGCCTCAAACCCAAGAAAGTAATTTACGGGATCTGGAGTTTTTAAAGCAAATGACTTATGTAGTGTAGCAATCAGACTATTGATCAGTTTCAGATTGTTACTTGTCACTAGGATATCATCAACATACACTAGCAAGAACAAGGAATCCGAGCCTTGGAATTTTGTGAACAAAGAAGTATCACTAGCTGAATTGTGAAAGCCCTATAAAGTAAGAGCTGAAGCTTATTACCAGCTCCTTGGTGCCTATTTTAGGCCATACAATAACTTGTGTAAGCGGCATACATGAGCCGGTCGAGAAGGGTCAACGAAAACGATTGAGCCATATGAACAACTTCCGATAAATCCCTATTAAGAAACGCATTGTTAATATCCACTTGCTCAATGATCCATCCATATGAGACAGCTATGGAGAAGATAACTCTGATTGTGGACGCCTTAATTACAGGACTAAAGGTGTTCAAAAAATCCAATCCAAGAGTTTGGTGAAATTCTTTTGCATCCAACCTAGCTTTATGTTTCAAGAGAGTGCCATCTTGACGAAACTTGGTTCGAAACACCCATTTACAACCGACGATGTTCATATCAGATGAAGATGGAACCAAAGTCTAAGTATTGTTTCTTTGTAGAGCACCATACTCTTCTTCCATAGCTTTTAACCACCTAAGATCTTGAAGAGCAACCTTGGCTGATGTGGGATCAGATTCGGCCAAGTAGCAACTAGAGAAAGAAACAAGTAATTTTGGTTTGAATATACCACTCCTTGATTTGGTCTGTAAAGGATGAGAAGGAAGAGAAGCTTTGCTTTGAACTTGAACAGGCAGGTCCGGCAAAGGAGAACTAACCGAGCTTGAAGAAGGGTTGGTAGTAGCCAAAGATGGAGATTGCTGTGAAGTGTAACCAGACTGAGATCATGAATGATGGTCTAAAGCATTAAGAGGAGAGTTGGGCATTGAAGAAGGAGAAGAAATGACCATACTATCAGTGATAGTAGACGTAGGACTTGGCACATGTGTTAGGACCTGCTGTAAAATAGACAAAGGCAAGTTGTGTGAACCGGTGCTACTTTTGGCTTATAGGTGATCTAGAAAGAGTTGTGTATAAGGAAATTCAAGTTCATTAAATTCCATATGCCTAGCCACATAGACCCTACCGGTTGGGTGAAGATACATATAATTTCTATGTAATTCACTGTATCCAATGAAAAATGCACTTGGTAGAGTGAAAATCAAATTTTATCTTGGAGTAGTTTCTCAACTAAGGATAGCAACTACACCCTAATGTCTTGAATAAGGTGTAGTTCGGTTTCTTATGGTAAAGTTTCTTAAATGGAGAAATGAACTTGAAGGTGGCTATATGCATGTTATTGATTAGGAACACAACTGTGCTAAATGCCTCACACCAAAACTTAAAAGGCATGTTAGCATGAGCCAGTAGTGTCAATCTAGTCTCAACAATATGTCTATGCTTTCTCTCAGTAACCCCATTTTGCTGATGAGGGTGAGGACAATACAATCTCACTTGTATTCCCTGTGTAACAAGGTATGAGGAGAATGTCATGTATTCACCACTCATGTCTATGTGAAGACTTCTGATTTTCTTGTCAAACTTTAGCTCAATATTTTTCTGAAATTTAATGAACACATTAAGTGCATCCGATTTGAGCTTTAAAGGAAATAGCCATGTAAACCGGGTGAAAGCATTAACAAAGGAGATATAATATCTATATCCTTTGGTCGATAGCATTGGAGCCAGACCCTAAACGTCTGAGTATACTAATTATAGTGGAGACGTGGCTGTAATGTTTGACCTTGAAAAAGGCAAGCGATGAAGTTTACCCCATTTACATGAATCACAAAAATGAGGAGCATCAAACTTCTTGTTAAAGTGTATCTTATTTAACATTTGTTGAAGAATTAAAGGGGTTGGGTGCCCATGTTTGGCATGCCAAACAGTAGCATTTACAACAGTATATGTAGCATAGCTAGCTGTTTTTGACTTGGAAGTAAACATTTTTCGAAAGCCAACATTATTTTGAGCTGAAAAGTAACTGGTAGCAATTGACAGGGGATTGTTTGTAGTCTCGATCAAGGCTTTATTACCACCAGGTTGAGTCACATTTCTAGCAAGAGAGGCAAGCAAACGTGGTGCTTCAGCTAGCTTCAATAGGTAGAGACCATCCTTAAGCACTCCTTGAAGCAAAACCCTCTTCGTTTTGAGATCCTTTATCACACATGTATCACCATAAAACTCAGCAACAACCATGTTATAATGAGTAAATTTTGAAATACTTAGCAAATTCTTTGTAATTTGAGGAACATGGAGAATGTTGTTGAGATATAGCACCTGAGTAGGCTGTGTGTGTGGTATCACTAATATGAGAAATTTTCAATTCACTACCATTTCCAACAACAAGACTATTGTTACCTCTATAGCTTGACTTGATTGAGAGATTGCTTAAATCGGAAGTGATGTGATTAGTGGCACCATTGTACGCATACCATACAGGATCGTTGACAGAATCGGGTGAAGCCATGTATGCGAATGTCTGATGAAAGTACGCTTGAGGAGGATCACTCACATTTGCAGCTGTGTGTGAAGATGGTCCAAGCATTAACTGACCATTATAACCTTGGTATTGGCTGAAAATAGGCTGATTTTGTTGAAATTTATTGAAGTGAGCCTAAGTAAGCTGATTGTTTTGCTATGGAGGTGGTCCTTGGAAGCCTTGATCAAATCTATGATAGCATTTGAGTGCCCCATGACCTGGTTTGTTGTAGACTTGACAATGAAGCCTACCTCTGCCACCAAATTTGTTATTGTTGTTGATTCTACCTCTTCCATGTTAATAGCCATAGCCTTCACCTCTGTTACTTTGCTAATATCTACCTTTGCTAATGTTGTTATTATTCTGTTGTTGGAAGTTATTTGACACATAGTTGGCTGATGTAGTACCGTTATCAAGATAAGTAGGAGAATTGAGGTGATCAAGCTTGTACTGAGCATCTTCAAAATTGATGTGCCTTTGAGTCGTGATCACAGCAATGATTGCATCAAAATCGTGCCCCACTCTATTCACCAAACACATAACAAGGTCTCGATCTTTGACCTCCTCTCCAGTAGCCATCAAGGCATCACCAATATTCTTAATCTTGAGCACAAAATCACTTATCGAATCTGATCCTTTTTTAAGTGATTGAAGTTGATTTCTTAGCTGAATAGCTTTAGCCATTGATTGTTGACAGTAAATTCTATCTAATCGGCTCCAAACATCAAATGAAGATTGACATCCAACAACTTATCCAATAAAATTCTCACTAATAGTTCAGTAAATCCATCTCAAGAGAAACTTATCTGTTCTTCTATAATTAACAAATTCCTTACTTAATCGTTTTTCAATGACTTTTTCTCCATAATCGCTTTGTAACTTCAATGTTCACATATATGTTCGAAGGCAGATTTGTACCGCATACATAATCCTCAAGGTATAAAGCCTGTATTATAGGTAAGATTTGAGTTTTTCAGTAAAGGAAATTTGATTTACCTAGTTTGATTGGCAAGTTGAAGTTCAGAATTTTCGAGAGTGACGAAAACTCTAGAGCTGAAGGATCTGTTATGTGAGTTTGCTGACATCAGTCTTGAAAAACATAGCATTAGTCATCAAGGATCTATTATGTTGGATGGTAGCCGTTGGTCAACCAACACTGACTCTTCAATACATTAGCTAGCTGTTAAGTAGCTATTAAATGTTACTGTTAGTAACTAACTTGATGATATGGAAATATCTATATATTCTGATGTGTATGCATTCTCAACACTGTTCACATAAGTTAAAACATTGATCATCACTTTGTTAGTTAATTTCTTGCCAATATATATATATATATATATATATATATAAATTACTTAAAGAGAGCCATCTTGAAATGGATTGTGTGAATTGTGATTACCTTAAACCTTCAATCCAGCCAGGAAAAGGCTCTTTATAGGTACTTAATATTATAGTGGGTCGTATAATGACAAGGGGCAGATTGTCTTTATTGCAGCATAATTAAAACATTGATCATCACTTTGTTAGTTAATTTCTTGCCAATATATATATATATATATATATATATATATAAATTACTTAAAGAGAGCCATCTTGAAATGGATTGTGTGAATTGTGATTACCTTAAACCTTCAATCCAGCCAGGAAAAGGCTCTTTATAGGTACTTAATATTATAGTGGGTCGTATAATGACAAGGGGCAGATTGTCTTTATTGCAGCATAACAACATTTTTTTTTTTTTGAAACGACACATTTTATTGAAAGAAAAGCAAAGGCAACAAACAACCAACAACAGAAAAGCACAAAGCCTATAACAGGGCAGAACCAACAAAAGGAAAACTGTAAAATAGAGCAAGACAAGAAACAACAACACAATACTAGAACCAAACAAAGATAGCACACAAAATCAGACAATCCCCCATTGAAATAGGTTCTCTTCCTCCCTTGACCCCCTTTTATCCAAGTTGGCAGAGAAAAAATTTGAGGCTCTAGAGCTAAACTGACCTTTAAACCATCATGATTCCTCAAGCTCTCACGGATGTCATACACCACGTTAACGTGGTCTAAACTCCCAAAAGCATCACCATTGATCCATGACACAATAGTCATAGAGTCACTGACAATCACAATATTTTGGCCCCATAAACTCGGATTCATCGCAGAAAGAGAGCAAGCCTTTTCGATAGCGAACAATTCAGCTATGTTGGAGTCCTAGAACCCATGAAAAACGAGAATAAACAAAGAACCAACCCAAGGTTATTCCTTAGAACCCCACCTATATTTGCTGCTCCAGGATTCCCTCTAGCCGAACCATCGACGTTAAATTTGAAAGCCTCCATCCCTAGTGGAATCCACTCTTCAAACTTTCTCTTTTTTGGTTTCAAAGGATCTTTACAAAACTCACTAACATTTCGAAGAAGAGTGGTGATCGAATCCAAAGAATTGAAACCATGGTGTTTAAACCACCAGGCGACACAAAATTGCACCGAATTCGTAGGTAGGGAAATAGAGGCATCACTGTCCTTAAAGACCTTGCGATTTCTAAACTCTCATATGGTCCAAACAATGGCAAAAAACAATGAGGTCCAAGCTCTTCTATTGTTGAAAGAAGGACTCAGAAAAATCCAACATTCTGACCAATCCACGATAGACTTAGAGGTACAACCATAAATTGTTAGTGAACAAACGTCACTATACGCACAAAAGCATTGCCGGATAAAACACAAACAAACACAATAATAAAGAAAATATAAGATGAAGAGAAGTAATCTAAATCCAATCACACACAACACAAGAATTTATGTGAAAACCCAAACCAGGGAAAAAACCATGGCCGTTAGGATGACAAGAGAAAGTTTCAATATGTAGTAAATTGTTATAACCACAGACTCATGATTCTCTCTCTAAATAATACCTTGATTCAACGCATGCTTGTGATTGACTACGATTCAAGTTGCGGTAGGCCACCTGCTTTCTAAACCGTGTTGAACTTGACTACTCAGAAAACTGTGATCCATGCGTCACATCATCGTCAATCGATGTCGATATCGCTGTGAAAGCCACAGCAGTATCCACTGGAATTGGATTGATTTCAGTTTCGCTGTGAAAACCTATAACACTGATTACCGTTGTCAAAGCCACATCGATCTTGACAGCAGTTTTCACTGTTCTTCTTTTCTTCAGTTTTTCAAGCCTTTAAACCTTCCTCAAACATAGCCTCATACTCTTAAACATTCTCACGTATCTAGGAAGTCTCTATATTGGTAAATTTTGTTTAGTAATCATTGGAAAATTTGAGTCATATCCAACATAGACACCCCACCATTCCATACTAGTCAGCTATAAATCCCATGCCTATCTACAATGGAGAAAAAAGTGATTAATGGACTCTTTCTCCTCGTTCCAGAGATTACAAACCGCATTCGAGCTTGGAAACATCCGAAACTTATGAAGCACCTGTTTCACCATAACTCTTTCTTGTAAGAGTTGCCACACCAAAATCTCCACATTTGGAGGACAAATCCCCTGTCAACAAAACTTATTCAGCTTCAAAAGATTAGTTCCCCTGTCTTGCCACGCTTTTCGGAAATGACCAACCGTGAAGTAGCCTTTGGGATCAAGGACTAGGTCAAGGCATTTTTTATGCTGTGACGAATTTTAATAGTTTGGATTAAGGCGCAAAAGCACTTCCATTGCTCATGTTCCCAATCGAACACTCGTCTACGAAGAGAAACATTCCATACTTAGTCTGATCCTATCTAGCCACCAAAGTCTCGAATGACCCCAACCTTAACCGCAGCTAGAGCAAATATTCTAAGAAAAGACTTTTTCAGCAGAACCGAGTTAGTCCAAGGAATATCCCAGAAGTTGATTTTTGTCCCATTACCAACAACTACCCTCATGCCATCCTTCAAAATCGCCTTCGATCGAGAACTAGGTTTGAAAAGACAAGCCTCCACTCTTACAAAATGAGAGGCCGACTTTGAATCAAAGCCTTTCCAAAAAAGTTTGTTATCATTCAGCCCATATCTTGCTACAATCACCTTTCTCCAAAATGAGGATTCCTCATTTCCATATCTGTAAACCCATTTTGCCAGTAAAGCCTTATTTTTAACTGCCACTCTCTCTATGCCAAAGCTACCATTGGGCTTGCTTCGACACACATTCTCACACTTAACCACGTGCACCTTTCTCTATTTCAAACCATCACCCTAAAGAAAACTCTGTTGAAGTCTCTCAATTTTTTGAGCGATGCCTACGGAATCTTAAAATTTGACATGAAATACATAGGGATGCTCGAAAGCACCAATTTGATAAGAACCACTCTACCACATTTAGATAAGAACTTTTGTTTCCACAGAGCCAATCGATTTTGAATTCTATCAATAACTGTATTCTAAAATGTCTTGGAGCTAGGGCGAGAGCCTAAGGGGAGATCCAAGTAAGTGATGGAAAACGAAGCTGGATTACACTTCAAGGTTCTGCCCAAACTGTCTCTTGAACCACTTTCCTACTAACTCTCACAACACAAGATTTAAAGAAATTGATTTCAAGACGAGAAGCTAACTCAAAGCATCTTAAAATCCATCTAATATTACAAAGAAACTTCACATTAGTCTTAACAAAGGTAATTGTATCATCCGTGGATTGGAGGTGGGAGACATGAGTCCTACTACCACCAAAATTTTTGTCGCATAACATGTCCAAATTTGTTGCCTTTTGATGCAAACAACTGAGTCCCCCAGCAACAATATTGAATAAAAAAAGAGACAGTGGATCACCCCTTGTCTTAGCAGCTCCCCCCCCCCAAATACCAAATTGAGGCGTGAGATTACCATTCACCAGAACTGACATAAACGGTGAAGAAATACATTATCTAATCCATCCACGCTATTTCTTTCCAAACCCCATACTTCCCATCGTAGTATCTAAAAGACCATGATATACAATGTCATATGCTTTTTTAAAATCTAGCTTTATAACAAGACCACCCTCCTTTTCTGATTTCCACTTATTAACAATCTCCTTAGCGATAACAAAGTTATTCATAATTTGTCAACCCTTGACAAAAGCCATCTGAAAATCCCCAATAACCGAGTTCTAACTCGTTTGATTCTGTTGGCTAAAACCTTTACTAGGATTTTGTACATCAATCCCACCTCGCTAATTGGTCTAAAATCACCCATTGACATCAGTTTTTTTTTTTTTTTTTTTTTTTTTTTTTTTTTTAAAATGAGCGTGATAAAAGTAGTGTTTAAGTCTTTCACCATTGAACCATTATTAAGAAATTCTTGAAGAAAAGCCAAAATCCTCTCTGATCACCTCCCAACGCCTCTTAATAAAATTAAGGTTCATCTCATCTGGACTTGATGCTTTGTTACCATCAACACCATTAATGGCCTCTCATACTTCTTCAAGAGAAAAAATGGTCTCAAGACTCTCAGATTCTATAGGCGTCAGTCGTTTGAAGTTCAAACTAGAGGTGGCCACGGTTCGGTTTCGGTTTGAAACCGGCGGTTTCGGTTCCGTAGCCACCCAAAACCGAAACCGAAACCGTAACCGGAAAACCGATTTGGTACACGGTTTCTAACCGGCGGTTTTACGGTTTCGGTTTCGGTTTCGGTTTAAAAACCGACGGTTTTGGGTTCGGTTTCGGTTTTTCAAAAAACAATGCCACGTGTCAGCTTCTGATTAGTCGATTTTTTTAAATTTATTTTTTTATAAAAAAACCGGCGGTTTAACCGCCGGTTTAACCGTCGGTTTTTGGCGGTTTTTGGAAGTACCCAAACCGAAACCGTAACCGGTTCAACCGGTTTTCGACCGGTTTTGAAACCGCCGGTTTCGGTTTCGGTTTCGGTTTCGGGGCGGTTTTTGGAAGTACGGTTTCGGTTAAACCGCGGGCAAAACCGTCGGTTTAACCGAAACCATGGCCACCTCTAGTTCAAACCCCTGAATTGTGGTTTTTGCTAGCCTACATTCTGAAAGTGAGTACCCCTATTTTGATCTGCTGGGGATTGTTAACCACATCCCCGTCAATGAAAAGGTCCTCTATGAAATTGCCTCTCCTTCTCCCATCTACCATCAAATGGAAAATTTTTGAGTTTCTATCCCCTTCTTTAACCCATTTCACTATTGATTTTTCCCTCCATGCTTGATCCTCCTTTCTGAGATTTTCCCAAACATCTGCTAAAAAAGATAACCTTTCTTTCTTGAGGCGCTCATTCCATCCCACTTGAACTGCCTTTTCGTCAAAATGAGAGTTTCGAAGAAGATAGCTTTGTTTTGTTATTGTCAAGCCACTTTTTCATTCTATATTTTTGATTCCCGTAACTTGGCTGACAGGCCACTAGAATTAAGTCTTTTCCAACCTTCTACAACATCCTTCATCATGGCTATATCCTTCAACCAATAGATAAGTTCATTTAAACGCTTTGCGTATCCCCTTTTTACCTACGTTTTGATCTCGTTTTCCTTGGAAATACCATGTTTTAATGTTTATATAAGTGTTTGCAAGTCTATTTTGATCTAGGAGGAGTTTAAGCGCAATAACGGGGATTTTCCAAGGCTAAAACGTGACTTTCGGAAGTTAAGGAACATTTTCGTAGGTCGTCCGTCAATTTAAACAGTGACCCCATATAGCGAAAGGCTGCAGATTACTTTCGCGTTATGCATCATCAAAGCATACCGCGCTCATTGAATTTGGGAACCGCGAAAGCTAGCAGGAGAAGTCTGTCAGAGTTGTTTTCGAAGCAAACAGCGTTTGGTATAGTGAAAGTTCCTAGACATTTTCTACGGTACGAGTCGTCAAAGTGTACCGCGTCAGACCAAATAGCATACCATGAGGCTTTTAAAATGTACGGCGAAGCATACTGCGGAATTGAAGTCAACACTACCTTTTCACCTTTTTGATTCCCACTTTTTCCCTACCTATAAAAGCACATTTTCCAATATTCTAAACAAGCTGCTTCGAATCAGATCTCAGAAATTTATCCATTTTTGTCCATTCTCATTTTCTCCACAAATCCTTCACAAATCCACCACTTACATCAACTCTTCACCATAGATCGTCATAAATCCATCATGTCCACTACAAAACCTTCCTCTTTACACTATGCCCATCATCAATCATCACTTTGGAGCAGCTAGGAACCATGGAAAGACCAAGTCATTGGAGCCAAGCAATTACAAAGAGGAAGAACTTCACTTTAGTTTATTTCTTTCAACTTTATCTCTTAGTCTTTTGTATTTGCTATGGTTTGTCTTTATTTATTATCTCAAATGTCTTGGATGTGTAATATGAACTAAATACTTTTTATGTTGGAGTTATGATGAAACCAAACCCTTAATCTTTCATATTGATTCGTCTAATTTCTCAAAAAAAAAAAAAATGCTTGTGTTGTAATATAGATGTTTTTTTACCTTAATGCCTTTGCTGGATTGGCCATCTTGTAAATGATTTATAGGTTGTGTGAATGAACCAAGAGGTGACGCGCTAAACGTGCTCTTCACAATATCCACTATATATGTTCAGTAAGGTAGAGATAAGCGAGACTGGCGTATAAGGATCGTGTATGTCTCCCAACGTGCTAGATAAACCCATATATATTTAGTACGTATGGGTAAGATTTCTATTGCTCGAAAGAGATTAGAAGTTAGTTTAGGGGGCACAAACCTATAACGTATACCTGCGTAATTGGGAGATTTAGGCGGGTCAAATGCTTAATTAGAAGAGTGAGGTAGAATCTAAACTATCTTTCATAGTATTATCACTATCTTTCTTGTGTGTATTTCATTTTATCTTTTGATTACATTGCTTAGACATAGCTTTAGTTTAACTTAGTGACAAGTTTGGAAATCATTTAATTGAACTGTTTGAATAGTATGTGTGCCAACGAACGCCAGTAATCATATAATCTCTCAGTCTATGTGAGACGATTCCATACTCTATCATTGCACTACATTTTGACCTCGTGCTATTACGAGCGAGACGATTTGTAGTGATCACTAACAGTTGACAAAACGAAATGGCCAAAGTCCACAATCTTCTTTCCTCTCACCTAGCAAAATAGGATTATGATCTAACACACTTCTTGGAAACCCAATTTGTTTCAGATCCAGAAAAGACAATAATAAACTAAGGGAAATTAGGAACCAATCGAGTCTCAACGATGCATCCGTTTCCCTTGAGTTCGTCTAAGTGTATGTCATTCCTTGCAAAGGAAGGTCCACAACATTTGCTTTCAAAAGAAAGGAGTTGAAACTCCTTATAGCTCCCGTATTGTAACTCACCCCAATTCTTTCCGAAACATCGTGAACCACATTAAAATCACCCTCAACTAGCTATTGGATCGAGAAAGAATTCATAGTGTTTGCTAAGTCATTCCAAAGAACTTTCCTCTCAGATTCCACATAAGCACCATACAAATTACAAAAACCAATAACTTTCTTCAAAGCAACCAGCTTCCCCACTAAAAGAATGCTTCAGCTATTGGAAATACAAGCAGGCCTCAAATTGGTCTTCGTTCTATAAGGACAATAACCCTCCGGAAAGATCGATTGTATCGACTCCAATTCCCTTATTAATAAAAGAACCGCCTATTACACTAACGGTCCTGCAATCGAAGCTTTTGAGTTTAGTCTCTTGCAAGAAAAAAATAACTGGCTTGTGCTTACTAACTAAATCTCTAACCACCCGTTTTTTCTCAGCCTTACTAAGGCCTATGACATTCCAAGTTAAAACTACTATTAAGAAAAAAAGAAACTCTTCTATAATAAAACCAACTGACGCTTAATTGCCAGTCGCCCCAGACCTCTCTTCATCTTCTAAGTCACTTCTCCTCAACTCCTTCCTAATAGACTCCTCTTTGCCACCGAAGTCAAAACTAAGGGCTACTCCAGTTTCAATGACTCTAGAAATTTCCTCCTCAAAATTCCACACTAAACTATTCCCCTACACATCAATCACAATGGTATCTAGTTGATCTTTGTAAGGTTCTTGATTTATATTGACTTGATTCCATTGCAAAACTCTCTATAATTGTAACAAGTATGGCTTAGATGGTTCTTGATGAAAAGAAGTTTCAAAGGTTAAAAGCGACGTCTTATGCAAATATCGTCTTCAAAAAGAAAATCAGATACTTGGATGCTAAGGTATCAAGTTTCTTCTTCTTCTTGCAAGACGTAAGCGCACACATACATAATTCATTCATATGTGTCTCTGCATCATTGTGCAAGCATTTGGTATAACACATTCACATATATTTAAGTATGCTCATGCATTGATCTCATATAGACAAGAATTGTAGAATTGTATGTTTCGTGACTATCACTTGTATTTGGCATAATTGTGTGATATTGTGCGTATTTGTTTATGTTTATTGTATTTTGGACTTGAACATGATCTCATATGATTCCTTATTAAGTCATGGTCATTTCAATTACTCATTCATTAGGTTTCGAGTCCAAATGATGTAGCTACACCACTGTGCGTTCTCATTCGTTGAGATGTCTTCGTCGTCATTTTTCGAGATGAATTTCAACCTTTTTATAAATTTTTATAGTTTTCATTGTGCGTGAGGGTGTTACAATACGTAATCTGAAAACAAATTTAAAATTGGAGTTCGGAGGCCCGAATAAGGTCGAAGAACGTGAGAGATACACGAGAAGAGCAAGATTGGCCAAATGCCAACCTTAGTGTGCCACGTGTGCCACACGGCCAAGGCTGCTCTTTGCCCACGTGTGCCACACGCTAGCCACACACGTGGAAGTGATGTGGCATGTCCTGATTGGTCCAAATTTTCCCTCTCTTGAATTCTTTTAAAAGTTCTTCATTCCTTCCCATTTTATTCTAAGAAGAAAATTTGAAAAAGATAGAGTGCAAATTTTTCTCTCCAATTGTTCCAACTTCCAAACACCATAACTTTCTCATTCAAACTTCGAATTGAGTGATTCAAGTTGGAGAATCTTCATATTCAAGTCCCCTACCTTCTCCAAAAAGGTTTGTAGCTGTTTAATCAAGTTTTGTGATGGATCTACCCTCAAAACCGAAACTGTATGGGATTCTAGGTATTGAACTAAACTTAGTGATTTTTTCTTTTATGATCTTCAATTACCTTGGGTTTTCTTCTTTTATATGTATGTGTATGTTTGATGAAAGCTATTGAGAAGGATAGCTTCAAATCAAAGCTAATTATGTCTAATTAGAGGCATGAATATGAACTAGTTTTCTAGAATTATAGGTTTTCATACGTTTGTGAGTTGTATTGTGATTAACTTGATATCTAGGGTTATTTGTGTTTTGATTAACTCATTTTATGATTAATAACCTTAGCATATGCTTGGATCCTTTTATTGAACAAATTTAGGATTAGCACATTTGATTTTGTGTTTAGAACTAACTAGGATTTAATTGATTATTCATTATATTCTTTCTCTAAATACTTGCTAGAATATTCATTGATCATATTTTGATTCTAGCATTTTTGGTATGTGTTTCTAATATCTTGAATATGTGCTTCATGTATATGATTTATTCAAGTGTTAGCTTTGTGAATGAAATTAGGAATCACATGTGTTAGGTGTTTCACATACTTTAAGTTTCCATTCATGTTTTTATGACTAGACAATATTTGACTTGTGTGCTCACATGATTAAGTCTATGTCTACATGGTTTGTTCTTGATCCATACATTTCATATGTTCATGCATCATCTTGTATGATTGTATGACTTGGATTGTTAAATTAGAATATCATACATTGTGTGTTCATTGTCTAATTTTAGTTTCTATAGTTCATATTGATAATATGTCTTATGTTCAATGTGCTTGTATCATTTGCATCACTTAGATTATTGTGTGCTCACATGATTAAGTCTATGTCTACATGGTTTGTACTTGATCCATACATTTCATATGTTCATGCATCATCTTGTATGATTGTATCACTTGGATTGTTAAACTAGAATATCATACATTGTGTGTTCATTGTCTAATTTTAGTTTCTATAGTTCATATTGATAATATGTCTTATGTTCAATGTGCTTGCATCATTTGCATCACTTAGATCATTGTGTGCTCACATGATTAAGTCTATGTCTACATGGTTTATACTTGATCCATACATTTCATATGTTCATGCATCATCTTGTATGATTGTATCACTTGGATTGTTAAACTAGAATATCATACATTGTGTGTTCATTGTCTAATTTTAGTTTCTATAGTTCATATTGATAATATGTCTTATGTTCAATGTGCTTGCATCATTTGCATCACTTAGATCATTTGCTTTGCAAAAGGTGAAAGTCTTTTGTTAAGGTGAGTGAAGCCTTAATTTGAGTAAGAAGACTTGGCTAGGACAGTGTTCTGGATAGCCAAGCAAGGAGTCTTAGTTAAGGTCAAGAGGTTCTAGATAACTAAGCAAAAGTCTTAGCTAGGAGTTTGGTACTCCGGATGGTTGAGCTAGGGAAGCTTGACTAGGATCATTTGCGATCTAGATAGATAAGCAATGGAATCTTCCTAAAGACGTGAGCGTCTTGGATAGGAAGTTACTTTCTAGAGGTGTAGAACACATCTCAGATAGAAAGTAGGCTAGGTGGTTCACTAGGCCCCGAAGGTATACTAGGATTTGATTGCTTAGGGTGGATATCATGAGTTGATAGCCTTGAGTGTGTAAGTTCTTTTCGTCATAGTGGATTGCTTTGCCGGTGGTTATGAATTCAACCTGTGGACGTAAAAATCAATGTGTCAAATGTCTCTATCTCTATCTTTTCATATTTGTATGTATGATTAATATAACTTGTTTAAGATCTTCATTTCTTCACATCTTTGTAAACAAGTTATTGATAAAGAAAAATATGTATACATTATTGGTTGAATCAACACTTGTTTCTTGTATATTGTAAGTGTTTGAACATTGTATCTTGTAATATTATATATCAAGTTGTATAGTTCTACTTAGTGTACTTACATTGTAATATTCAAAGTACAACTTGTGGAATTTGCTCTTCATTGAATATACTTGTATATGAGATACATTGTTTCTTGGTATATGTTTTGCAGACTAAGGGTGGTGAATTGAATTTATATGTGTTAATTGTTTTCTCATAACAATCATGTTAAAGATTAATTTGTTTGCTCACCAAGGTTTTGACATAAGTCACGAAAGAGTTTTTAAAACTAGTGTGTCAACATATTCACCCCCTTTAGGTTATTTAGTATAACCTTGTAGGTATTTTATATCTTGATACGGCTCATCTATTAATTCTTTAACCTCCAACGTTGTTGCATTTGGGTTTGCTACGTCTATTCCATGACAATTTGACTATTTGTGATTTTTCTATCCTCCGTTAGACTTCCCTGTCATATCTGCTGCTAGCCTCACTTCTCATTCTTCGCTTTCCATAGCTAAAACCCTAACTTTGTTTGGAACCACAACCTTTGTTTCCACTATTCCCCTACTACTTTGCTTTACTGAACACTTCGAAGTTAGACTAGCCTTCAAAAGCCCTTCCTCATCATCAATTGGATCATTTAGACTTTTTTTTACCTTGAATTCAACCTTTCAGGCCCAACTTATTCCCTCTTTTTAGAGGTTTCAGATTGGGCTTGCACCTATCACGAAGGTTAATATGAAAATCAATCTCACTTAGATTTAAGACTAGGCTCTCAGATAACTCTTGTTAGGCCTCATATCCACCCAACCAACTCTTTGAATGAATGATAGGGCTGATAGAGCCCATTCCATTACATTGATCTTCCATAGAAAAATCTAAAGTGATGGGGTCCACTCCTCTTCTTGGACTAACTTTGTTTATTGAAATCTTGTTGAGTAAAAAACATTCCCTTTTATATAGAACTGAATTGAAAAAAAAAAAGAAAAAAAAAAGGCCTTACATCCAAATCAGAAGATGTCGAACTAGACATTTCTCCAATGATGTTGGTCGCTTTCTTTTTTACCAAAAATTGTACTAGTTTTGAATTTGAAAAGAAGGTAAATGGGTAGTAGCGTTTGGGTGTCTTTGAAAACATCATTTTTCCTTTATTGTTTTTAAGATTGGCAGAGTTGACTTCATTTCCAAAGTTAAGTTGAGAAAGGTCATGATTGATCCATTCGTTTGAACAACCACCTCTTGCTAAACCAGACACTCCATCTTGTCTCTTCTTTTAGCGTTCTCGATTCATGAGTGGCAAACCTATCTTTTCACCAACCAGCTCTTGATCCTGACTTTCAAAGCCAGAAAAGGAAGGACATGTTGTACCTTTTACTAACACCTTGTGCCCTTTCTCCTTTCCGCCTACTTCCTTGACACCACCTTTTAGATCCATAAATTCCTCCACCTAATACAAGGCAACTGGAGATTGATCCTCCTCTACCGTAAGCTAGAACACCTCCCTTATATCTGCAACTTTGATTTGCTTTGGACATGAAGTCTCATGGTTAATCAGCTCTAACATCCTCCCCATATGTAGACTATTCTTAAAAAGAGTTTCATCATCAATTAGTAACGTTTCTCCGATTGCACTGCCCATATGGAAAAATAATTCTGAGTTCCAATGGTTCAAAGGAACCCCAAACAAATTTATCCAAGCAGGTCTTGCCTTCGCCACCGCCAATGCAGACCATTGTTCCATTGATGAGAAATAAACTTCTTAGAGATATTGGTTTTTGATGAAGCTTTGACAAGCCAATTCATCTTCAAATCTCCACAATATTGACTAGTCACCAAGATATTGGGATTTGAATCAGATGCCTCTACTAACCAGCCATTGGTTCACTCTTTAGACCTTATCAAACCTTTTGAGAATCCCCACTGCACACTTTAAAAGCCAGTGATCATTGCCCTCAGATCCATTCCAAAAAACCTCTTTCACTTCCTTCGTTCCCTTACAAACATCTTAATATACCTACACATTACCGCCCCCTCTTTTGTCATCTCCACGGACCGTGTCAACAAAAGATCTCTTTCTGCTCCTCCTATCCTCAAACCAATCCGACATTCCGGCAGAGGTAGTGCCATCCTCCTTTTCGTTATAAGCCCCCCAGTTAACATCCTGATTCCATTTGTCCGACTCCATCTTCCATCTTACACCATTCCACACCTTTTGCTTCTTATTATCCCAGCCAAATGTCACCATTTTTGCCACTATCAGCCATCCATAGACATGCATCCCATTAGTAAGTCTAGCCACCCTTTTGGCTTCCTCCATTGAAGCAAACCGGATAAAAGCATAGCTATTTCCTTTTGCACTATAGCCTGACGACATGAAGACATCTCAGACCCTCTCGAATGGTTTAAAAATACCCCATAAGCTCCTCTGCTCCACCGATTGATTCAAATTATCTACAAAGACTGAAAATAAACCCTCCATGAAGTCTCTACTGGCCACCTTTTCAAAAAACCTAGACCTTCTCTTACTAGCTTTCTCTCTCATTAGAATCTCTAACTCCCAAGTTGTCTTCTGAAACATCATTTGGTACCACTGCCACCTTTTCTGATATAAAGTAATTTAGATTATCACCCCATTTCTCCCTGAGAACCCTGAACAACTCCTTCTCTACAACCTATTAATTTAGGATGTTGAAATAGTCATGCAAATAGTTATTATATAAATATAAAATATAGTTAAATAATTAATGTTTTCTTAATTTGAATTTTAATTAATTGAATACGAAAGTTTATAAACTTGAAATTGATAGTTGATATGTGTCATATATGATTTGCTTTTTCATTCTACCTCGATCAGAAAACGTTGCACAGCAGAATGTGTATATATCTTCTGCTCTCACGAGAAGATACATCTTTTTTATATTTGGTTGAATCCTCAATATCTTCTCCACCAAAACTACAAAGTTAAAATAATCAATGTCAACATGAAAGCATTAGTTGAGGATTGATATATAAATAAAGAAGAAGATGATCAGAGTACTACTCTTCGCCGAAAAGCCAGTGGCACCAGTGACGAAAATGCTCTTGTTCTCTAAATATTGGATGATATTAACTGATTCAATCAAGGAATTTTTTAATTTTTTAGAGAGATCTAGAGGGAGGGATCAATAAGAGATGGAAAATAGAGAATAAACTCTTAATTGGTTTATGATTAACCATGTTCGGTTTATATGCAGAAGCCCTCTTTAGTCTTTACATTTAATTTGGTGGTTTTTCATTGCATGTATCAATTACTTATGGGTGAGAGGAGTCGGACTACAGTCTATATATGAGCACTCATATTAATTCTTAGGCCTTGTAAATTAAATATATGTTATGACTTGTGACAAGTTGGTATATGGCAGAAGTAGGGAAGGGAATTTCCCCCATGGGGCCCCACTCCCATGGGGTCCCACCCCCATTTGGGGGTAAATTTTACCCTCAAAACCTAAATGGGGGTGGGGGTAGGGGAACCTCCCCCCACCCCCGTTCCCCCATTTTCTAAATGGGGATGGGGGTGGGGCCTCGAATCCCTCGTTCCCCCATATATTTTTATTTATTTATTTATATATATTTTATTTTATTTTCTTTAAAAAAAAAAAAAAAAAACTCTAACTCTATTAGTCCATTACTCATATTTTGAATTGATCGAAGACTTTAAATTTATTTAGACTTTTATGTGTAATACACTAGCACTATATTATTATAGTCATTTGTATTAATTTTGGATTAAATTAAATCAATTATATATTTTGTTAATCATTGGATTGGAAATTGAAATAAGATGAAATAAAAGTTTGGTTTGATCAAATTTCGAATTCCAAATTCTAAATTTCGGATTTCGGATTTCAGATTGAAAAATTTTAGGATTATAAATGAGGGTAATGAGGGAAAATGGGGGACGGGGTGGGGGCAAGGGAACCTCCCCCCCCAAACACCCCCATCTCTAGTTCCCCCAAATGGGGTTTGGGGGCAAGGGTGGGGGGAGGTTTTAGGAATGGGGGTGGGGTTGGGGGGACCCTCCCCCGCCCCATTGGGCCCTCATTCCCATCCCTAGGTAAAAGGGAAGCTTATGCTTCATAGAGTTTGAAATTCTTTGAGTAAATTAGGCATAGTTTGGTATTGATGTAACTTTTATTATAATCACGGGTAACTGTGAAGAATGAATAATCAGATATGATATTTGGTTAATTGTATTTTTAAAAGTAATGGATAGCTCAAAAAATACGTTATTTTTATTATTAATTTATTTTATTTTATTTTATTTTATATTTATACACAATCGACACCGTCGTCGTCGCCGCTGCCGTTAGGCCCACTTATGATAATATCGTCACTATTAGGAATTGAACTTAAGACCTCAAGTCAAAAGTTGTGTTAATAATTGAACAATATTTATATATAACCTATATGAGTCGTTAGAAATTAAAAAAAAAAAAAAAAAAATTCTAATTTCTACGACAAACATATATGGCAATGATTCTAATTTAAATTTATTAGATAAATTTATTAGATAAATTTAAATTTATTCAACTAATCAAAATTTAAACTTGTTAGATAAATTTAAATTTATTTAACTAATCAAAATTCTAATTTCTACGATAAACATATATTAAAAAATATTTATTGAAACTTTTAATAAAATTATATATTTAAAAAAAAAACATATATAGTCGAGTTATTGGTCTATACACTATTGTCACGTTTGATTACGTGGAAGAATGGTAATTGGAATTGTAATAGGAATGAGAATGAGAATAGAAAGGAAAGGAAAACTGAGTTTTTATTTTGGTTGGAACTTTAGAATTAGCTTTGAATCATTATTATTTTGTTTGGTTAACAACGGAGTGGAATGGAGTTAACTGTATTTTGACCAAAATACCCATAATTATAAAACATTCATAATATATAATATATAATATATATATATTATATATAATACATATAATAATATATATATTATAAAATATAATACATATAATAATATATATATTATAAAATATAATATATGGAAAAATATAAAAATAATTTATAATATATATTATATTATACAATATATATAATAATATATATATTATATATAATAATATAATATATAAATATATTATATTATATATGTTTATATAACGTTATATATTGTAATAATATAATATATAATAATAATATAAAAAAAAATATATAATAATATAATATATAGTAAAATAATAATATATTATTTTTGGAAAGGAGGGTATTTTTAGAATGGAGTTGAGGCATATGAGGGTATTTATGGAATATAAATTTTGGTTTGAAATGGAATAGGCATTCAATTGGTTTTTTGATGGAATGCCCATTCCTCCAAAATGGTGGAATCCCTATTCCAATGGAATCCACATTCCATTGCATTTTAGCAAACCAAATGAATAGAATGACTTTCTTTTCATTCCATCCAACAAAACATGGCTTATAGGAGACTCGTGACATTAATTGTAATGAACATGATTTGAAATACAACTCTCACTACATTAGAGATATTTCTCAATATGCACCTTGCAATTTAATAAACAAATGTAAGACTCAGATTACTAATTTATATGGGTAATTGAATTATTAACATGTCTCTTAGTATGAAACAAGATGATGCAAAAATAAATAAACAATTTTTTAAAATTATTTTTTTGAATTTTTTAAAAGTAAATTTATTAAATTTAAAATTTTACTTATCTAATATTGGTTTACCCAAAAATCGATATCTTATTGTAAAATAAATCCATATCGGGATTTTGTTTGGTGTTGAAAATAATAAGTAAAAGTTAAAAAAATTATTAAAGATAAATAAAATTTTGAAAAAACTGTCTTTCTTGACAATTCTCAAAAACTGTCAATAACTTTTTGAGAACTGTCAAGAAAAAACTATCAACAAAGACAATTTTTCTTATAATGAGTATACATATGATTAGTAATTTTATTGCGTGAGTGATGAGATTAGTTATAGGGACTAAATTAGACATGATTTTAGCACCATATTTTTTTTTTTTTCATTAATTATAAATATTAAATCAATATTTAAGTAGAATATTTAAATTTTAAAAAAATTTCATAATAAATCATTTTTAAAAGGTTTTATAAATCAAATCAATATTTAAGTATAATATTTAATTTTAAGATGAAATAAAATATAAAAATGATTTTAACTTGATTTCATAGGGATACTAATGGTATTTTAAAAGATTCATTAAATGTTAAAATAGATTATTCTACAAAAAGTAAACCCCACCCACTTCTCAAAACCACTATCAAAACTTGTCAGATTATCAATTAATCACTTTTGAAAGTTTTACCAAACGTCATTTTATGTCAAAACTATGAAATAACCTGAATTTAACTTTTCAAAAGCAATATCGAACTGGCCCTTAATATAATATTTTTTCCAATAAATTAAACTAATAACTTGTGTATAGTTATAGCCCTAAAATTTTATTTATATTAAAATTATATATGTACACGCATGTTATCATAACACCCATTATTAAGGGTGGGCACAAGTCAAATCGGTTTGGTTTTTAATTGAAACCGTCAATGACGTGCATATATTCGGTGTTCATTTTTTTTTTTTTTAATTAGATTGACTTGATCTGACTCGAACATGTTTTTTTTTTGTTCAATTTAATACAGTTTTGGGCTTGATGGGCTTTATTAGCCTAATGAACATTTTACCTACGTTTTTAATTGTATGAGCATTTTGGACCATAAATCGGTGTTCTTATTTGAGCAACTGTTCACATATATAAACATGCATTTCTCTTGTATAGACCTGGTAAGGTTCTGGTTCCGGTTCCAACCGTGGAACCGGAACCGGAACCGATTTTCCTGTTCCGGTTCTAAGGTTTAACGAATAGGTCTGTTTGAACCGTGCTGGAACCGACGGTTCCGGTTCGGTTCAAACCGGCCCTTTTTTTTTTTTTTTTACCATTGAGGCCCAACGGCATGCTGACGTCAGAATACCGTTGGGCCTCAACGGCCACCCCTTTAATTTTTTCTTCTCATTCTCTATTTCTCTCAAATCTCAATTCTCTCTATTCTCAATTCTCTAAATCTCTAATTCTAAATTTCTAATTTTTATTTCAAGTTTCATTGTCTCAATACTCAACTTTTAAGTCTCCAACATACTCCAACTCTCCAAGACTCCAAGACTCCAAGTTTCCAAGGTTTTTATTATTTATTTAATTTTGTAATTTTTTTATTTGCAATTAATTTAATTTCCAATAAATTTTATTTGCAATTAATTTTATTTTCAAAATTCCAATTAATTTTATTTGCAATTAATTTTATTTACAATATATTTTCTTTCCAATATTTTTTATTAGCAATTAATTTTATTTGCAATTAATTTTATTTACAATTTATCTTATTTCTAATTTATTTAATTTCCGAATAACCAATTACTATTTAGTATTTACTAAATATCAAGTTTCCAATTTCATTTATTTGCAATTTATCTTATTTCTAGTTACTACTTAGTACTTACTATAATAGTACTTAGTACTTAATAGTTACTACTAATCTACTATTATAGTATTATATTATTATAGAATATAGATTTATACTTTATAGTATTATTCTTCTAAGTTCTAAGTTTTCAATTATCTATTTCAGATTTTCAGTATTTCTCTAGTCCCAAATTTATTCCGTCCAATCCAATGGCAAGTGGTGGAAATGGAAGGGGTCATAGCCATGACGATCCTAGAATTCGATTTAGATGAAAGGTAAGGGTTAAATGGTCGATAATCTCGGTCATAACGACACCACCTATTACGATTATCTGCAACGCCGGACCTATGCTGAAGACCTAGGCCTAAACATTCATACTCCCCCTTTAATAATTTCAGAACTCGATCATAATACCACCCCCCGGCCCTAATTTGACAAGCCATTCAGAAAATATGCCTGATATTGATACACCTCCGGATTATGATTTTGATCCACTGGAAGCAGATGAGGACGAACCAGATCTGAAGCAGAGCAAATCTGATCTATTCGTCAAACATATGAAGAAAGTTAGGCAAGAAGATGGAAGCTATTTAGCGGCTTGCAATTATTGCTCTAAAGTATATAAGTGGTCCAAATCCGGAGGATATGGCATTTATCGGAAGCATATTCAAACCAAACATCCAGAAGCAGAGACCAGATCCAGGTCACAAACACAAATTCTCAGGTTCGCTACTCCTAACCAACAATTATTTCGTTATACTGATGAACAAAATAGAGAAGAATTAGCTAGAATGGTAGCAGTAGAACACTTATCATTCGGTTTTGGTGAAAGGGTTGGTTTTATTAATTATTGTCGACGAGCATTAAACCCTGCTATATGCCGTGTTCCTAGATCCACTCTTGTATATACACCTGAAAAGATTTATGTAAAAAAAAAAAAAATTAGAAAGTTTTTTTGAAAAATATAGCGGTCGTGTTTACGTATGTGCCAACATATGGACTGACCATTGACGATCACATTCATACTTGGGTGTCACTTGCCATTTTATGGATGATGCATGGAATATCCAAAAAAGAATTCTTGCATTTAGAGTTTTTGATGATTCACACACTTCTCAAAAAATTGTTAGAATGCTTAGAATTATTTTTTCAGAGTGTAAAATTGAGAACAAAATTTTTGCAGTTGGTTTTGATAATGCTTCTAGCAATACTGCTGCTATTCCATCTTTAATTAATTTATGCAAACCATTTGTTGGTGGTACATTTTTTCATCAAAGATGTGCATGCCATGTTTTAAATTTATATGTTCAAAAAGGATTAGAAACTCATGATCATTTTATTCTACCTATTAAACAAGCCCTTCAGTTTTTATGGAAACATTCTTCTATAATGAATGCATTGGTAAAATATTGTAAACAAAATGGTAGACGTGCCATTAGATTTGCTCATGATGTTCCAACACGTTGGAATTCTACTTATAAATTGCTTGTTCAAAGTTACAATTATAAAGATTTATTAGTTTCTTTTATTCAATTTCATGTTAATGACATTCAACTTTATAAATCTCATTGGGATGCTTGTTACAACGTTTTCAATTTGTTAAAAGTTTTTCATACTGCTACAACAAATTTATCTGGTGTTTATTATCGTACAACTCATTTATTTATTATTGAAAGTCTAAATATTGCTGGTACATTTGCTTATTGTGAATCCAACATAGAAATAGGGGAAACCGTTAATACTATGAAGGAAAAATGGTTACGTTATTATCATGAGTTACCAGATATTTATTTGATTGCTATGATTTTTGATCCACGTTGTAAATTACAAAATTTTTGTTATTATCTCAATGGCTATTATGACATCCAAGGTTTAAACATAGAATATAATGTTAATGCATGTTATGATAGAATTAAGAAATTATTGTATTCTTTATATGATGAATATCTTTTAGTTTATGAATCCTCACTCAACTTAGATGTTACACGAACACAAACTGCACAACCCACATCATCATCCTCCGGATTTTTGAATTTAAGATATAGTCTATTATTATAAAAATAAAAAATAAAAAATAAAAAAAAACCAAAAATCCTAGATCTTCTTCTTCATCAAGCATTGACAAGTATTCTGAGCTTGAATCTTATCTAAATGATTCTTATGAGTTTATAGAAGATACGTCAGACAAACAATTTGATATATTACAATATTGGAAAGAGTATGCAAAGTACTATCCAATCATGGCTATCATAGCCAAAAATATTTTTTCAACATCAGTTTCTACAAGAGTTCAGTGCCGGGGGGAATATCTTGGATGAAAGACGTTCATGCTTGACTCCGAAAGTACTCCAGATACAAGTTTGTGTGGATGATTGGACAAAGGCTCAATATAGACAATAAGAAATCAAACATGAGATAACATACGATTTCTTCAAAGATGACGAACATGAAAGTGGAGAGACAAGTACAACGAGCCCGAAATAGAAGATGTGGATCACGTATTCACGTCATCACAAGTCCATGTCATCAACAAACCTACAATAAAAGATAAGAGAACTACGTGGCCTTTAATTCCTCTAAACCCCCCAAGAGGATACGTAGACAACTTAATTGTAGTGAAAATTAAGTGCAAGGCTAATAACTTTACATTTTTTTTTTGTTTTATTTTAATTTAATTTTGTAATTTATCATTTATTTATTTTATGTTATTTTCGAACTTCAGGTGACCTAATTCCCAAATATCCAATGAAATGTAATATGTAATTTGTAATTTGACATTTTGTTTTTTATTTAATTTTATTTTAATTTCCTTTTGTAATTTGTATTTTGTCATTTGTTTATTTTGTAATTTGTCATTTATATATTTTATTTTATTTTATTTATTTAAAATTACATTATTACAAGTTTAGTAGTTTACAATTTAGAAGTCTTTTTTTAAAAAATTTAAATTTAAATTAAAAAAATAAAAATAAAAATAAAAAAACAAATAAAACCGGTTCAGAACCGCCGGTTCTGTATTAACCGAAACCGAAACCGGAACCGAACCGGAACCTTGCCACCACAACTCTTGTATATGTAATATTCATTTCAGAAATGAAGAAATCGTTTTCCTCTCAAACCTTTTGTTTGTTTTTGTTTAGTTACTTTTGCTTTCTCTGAGTTAAGAGATGTAAATCTGATCGAATAATCCAGATCTAGTCTGATCCGAATTCAGACCCTATCCGAAGTTGTGGACAAAAAAAGTTTGAATCTTAGAGATGCAATTTTTTTTTTATTTTGAATTCGATGCAATCATTTGCCCAAATTTTACAAAATTTGTATCTTCTAAGAGCATCTCCTACCATGCTCCCTAAAGTCATTCCTTAACCAAAATAGCTAGTAGAGATGGTTTTTTTGCACTCCAACCACCCCCTATTATGGCTCTATATTTTAGAGAACTACCATGCACTGTAGAGAGCCATTCCTTGCTAGCTATTTTCTCTCTTCTGTTATTTTATTATTTTAAAACTAATTTTCATATTGAAAAATGATGTCAATTTTGAAAGAAAATAAATTTATTTATATTATAAATTAAAAAAATATTAAAATATTAATGACTAACTATAATAGAGACGATGGTTAGAGTGACCCCATGAAAAGTTGTTGGCGAAAATAGCTTTTTAGATAAAATAGCTAAAATTTAGAGAGCATGATTAGAAAGCATGGTTAGAGATGCTAAATCAATTAAATGCTTTATGATTTGAATCTCCTAAATCTTTAATTACTATATTAAACTCTTTCTACTATAAGTCTATATTATATATCTCTAACCCATTCTCTCAATTCTTTCTCAATTAAGGCTAAACTGTTAAGGAAAAAAAAAAAAAAAAAAAAAACAAAAACAAAAAAAAAAAAACCTAATGACTTTACTTTTTCATTGAAAACCAAAATTAGAATACTTTGGATTTTGTCAAACATTATATATTGTTCCCGATTAGTAAATAAGTTTGTTGTTATTTATTCTTTTACATTGTTGTGGTGATGATAGTTGTGTTTTTCTAGTTAACAAGTTTGTTTTAAACAATAGAATACTTTGGATTTTGTCGAGCATTATATATTGTTCCTGCATAGTAATCAAATTTGTTCTTATTTATTCTTTTACGTTGTTGTGGTTTCCCCAAAAAAATGTTGTTGTGGTGATTATAGCTGTGTTTTTCTGGTTAACAAGTTTGTTTTAAACAATAGGTTGAATGGTTTTTTTCTTTTCTTTACTTTTTAATAATTTCTAATTAAATTAACAGGTTTTCACATTTCAATTTTGTTTTATTTTTATTGAAAAACCAGGTACTTCTTTTGAGTTATATATATATAAACAATTTTTCTATTATCAATTCGTCCTGATATAAAATATATCAAGACGAAGAATGTGAACCATTAGATTTACATACTTTGACTCAAAGTGTATGCACTTGTCAAAACTTTTATATAATCTATGGTCCACATTCTTTGTCCTAATATATTTTATATCAGGACGAACTGATAATAGAAAGAATGTATATATATATATATATATATATACATCAATGGTCTTCAATCCAAGATCCTCTAACTCTTTTGCTGACAATTTGGCTAAGATGGGATCGAATGGTTGTGGGGACAAGCTCGAATGGAGTTTATGATGCTCCTTCCTCTGTTTTTTAGGGTTTATTTCTTTTGTTTTTGTTTTTGTTTTTGTTATGGTCATGTCTTCATGTTCTGGACCTAATGTTGTGCTATTTCTCTTGTTTATGCTTTCTCGATTTGGTGCTTGGTGTTTTTTCGGTTGTAGTTGTGTCTGGTCTGTTGTTTTTTTCTAGCCTCTGGTTTCCAGCTTGTGTTCCTGGGTTTGTTCCCTTCTTCAATAAAATTATTCTATGTTGTTCAAATATATATATATATATATATACAGTCGTTCTACTATTAATTTGTCCTGATATAAAATATATCAGAATGAAGTGCTTGGTGTTTTTTCGGTTGTAGTTGTGTCTGGTCAGTTGTTTTTTTCTAGCCTCTGGTTTCCAGCTTGTGTTCCTGGGTTTGTTCCCTTCTTCAATAAAATTATTCTATGTTGTTCAAATGTATATATATATATATATATATACAGTCGTTCTACTATTAATTCGTCCTGATATAAAATATATCAGAACGAATAATGTAGACCATAGATTATTGAAAAGTTTTGACAAGTTTAGACACTTTGAGTTAAAGTATATAAATATAATGATTCACATTCTTCATCCTGATATATTTTATATCATTACGAACTAACAATAGAAAATTGTATATATATATATAGTAATTTTCCAATGAGGACTTTTACAATACAAACTTTAATCACTTTTGATGAAATTGTATGTAATCAAATGGTTTTCGATGAGATTTTTTGTATGCATCCTAAGAAAATTAAAATTTACCTTTGGTAAAAATTTGGGAATTTTTTAGAACTGAGAACTATTTTTTCTTATATTTTTCTATTTTTAAATGTTTTATCTTCAAAAAAATCGGAAAAAATTAGTTCTTGCAACCAAATTTTTTTTAAATTTTTTTCCATTAATGTATTTCAACGTTTTCACCATCCATACAAAAAATCAAATCAAGATTCAATATATTTCATGCAATTTCATCAAATGTGCTTAAAATGTGCATTGTAAAAAGTTTTCATTGGAAAATTACTATATATATAGTCTTTCTTTTATCAGTTCGACCTGATAAAAATTACATTAGTGCATTGTATGTGGATCATAGATGATGGGGAAAAACTGATAAGTACATGCAGACCAAGTCAAAGCATGAGAATCTAATGGCCCACATTCGTGGCACTGATTTTTATATTAGGTTGAACTAACAAGAGAAAGATTATATATATATATATATATATATATATATTATACGGTTAGTAAAAATCAAGTTTGTTCGTAAGTTTTTTCTTCAAAAAGAATAAAGAGAATGAGTTAGAGATATGTATTGGATGAGGAAGATTTTAATATTGTAATTAAGAGCTTATTTGGTTAGGCTTTTAAAAGATCTCTATTTGTAAAAGGTCTACTTATAATCAGTGTTCTAGTAAGCGTTACGCGCTAGTCGAGCGGATACCCATCGCCTAGTGTCTAGGCAAATTAATCGGCCGGTGAATTTTTATTTTTTCTGCACAAAACTCTTATCACAAACAAATTTCAATGATCAAATCCAAACAAAATTCTTTCCAAATCCCAAATTACCAAACAAAATCCAATCACAAACCAATCCAAATCCACAAACCAATCCAAATCCACAAATAGCCATTCGAATGCAATCACAAACCAATCCAAATCCAATCATAAAGACACAAAGAAATCAAAATGATAAATTCCAAGTTCTAAGTTCTAGCAAACATCAACAAACTATAACAACATTCAAAATTTATATTATAAAACAATAAATGAATAAACTATCTAAGTTCTAAGTCTTTATCTCCTCATCTAAGGATATCGACACGCTTTTTATCGAACTCAAACTGAACTTCAATTTCCCCATCTGTATTATCATCCGTTCCTAAACTAGGCTTTACTTCTTCATCACTCTCATCAACAGTAAAAATGTAAAACACTAAAGTATAAAACTGAAATCAAAATATTAAATAATCAATTTTTGATTTTTCCAATTAATCGATGACTAATACCAATTGATCGTTCCATCCCTAATGTGGCCGATTATGGCCTTTTCGCTACGGTGAAGTACCTAATAGAGGAATTCCACCAATTAATCAGATGCCTAGGCCGATGATTCAAACACTGCTTATAGTAGATCTATTAGAAATCGAGTTTTTGAAAAAAAAAAATTATAGTTGTTTGGTTGGTAGATTTTTTTTTTTTTTTTTTTAGTATCAATTTGAAGAGGTTTAAGCTTTTCTGAATTTAAAATAGACAATCTCAAAAGCACAACCTAACAACTCTAAAAAACTCAAATAGATATTAGTAAAGCTTTTGAGGAGTAGAAATCCCAAGTGAGTGTCCAACTAAATAAACACCAAAAATTTATGAGAGAGAATAAAATCCAAATCCAAATCCAAAATGACAATCAAGTTTACAGTGCAAACAAATCTACAAATTCCACAAACAGAAATCCACATTTTTCTAATTTGTAATCGATAAATTCATAATATTTATGAAACGTTATATTTATAATAATAAATAAATAAAAACATCCGAACTTCAAAAGTCGGTCACTGATTTCTCTTCTCATATTCAAGAAAAACTTGGGTGCAACCGATGCACCATGCTAGAATCTGATTGTGGTGTATCGGTTCCACTCAATAAGTGACACATGGCACTAACTTTAAGTTTTTATTTTCTTTTCATATTTTCTCTACGCAGCTTGAAAGTTGAGCCCAAAAAACCTAGAGGTGTCAAATGAGTTGGGCCTGGGCCACCCAACCCATCTAAAAATTATCCATGAGGGCTTGCGGGTCGGGCAAAGCCCGGCCCCCAACATTGAAGGCCAGGCCTCAAGCCCGGCCCGTATACATATTTATAAGCCCTGCCCACCCAAGGCCCAAGCCCATTTGAAGGTCTGGTGGGTACAGGCTTTGAGGATTAGGCCAGCCAAAAAAATAATTATTTTACATCACAAAAATAAACTTTATATTTGATTGTAATAATATAATTACAAATTCAAATATCAAATGAATAAAGTCACTCAGCAAAATACATAAATCACTATTATTATTTAGTTAACAAATATACTACAAACATTTATAAAATAAATTACATGAATATTGAATAAACTAGGAATATGTCCTCATTTAATTGAATAATAATGTCCTCATTTAGTTTATGAATATTTAGTAAGAAATAATCTTATTAAAAAATGGGTGGAGAAAATTTTTTTTGGGTGGCAATAACTCACCCTATTTGACGGGCTTGACGGGCTTTAGACTATAAGCCCAATCTAACCTTCATTCTCGGCCCTCTGGGCCAATGAACCTAAAATATATATCCAATCCTGCCCTCTTACCTGGGCTCGGGCCAAGCCCGGGCCCTCAATGTGCCGGGCTGGGCCGGTGGGTTTATACGAAAACGAGTAAAGCCCACAACAGGTACTAGCTGGCCCAGCCCTTTTGACACCTCTAATTAAAAACCTCATCACTTTCTCTCTCCTCTCTCATCACTATCATCACCGTCTTCCTTTCTCTCGTTTCTATTTTCTCTCTTTCTCTCTATCTCCAACCCAATCTCAATCTCAATCTCTCATCTCCACCTCAAAAATTTTAAAAATCAAAAGGGTTTAGTTGTGGTTGTTTAGAGGAGGGGGAGGCCCGCGCTGTGTTTGAGTTTGAGTTTTGTTTGGCCACTGACCAAGTTTGGATTTGAGGGTGTTTTGTGGTGGGTGGTTTGGCTCTGAGTTTGGGTAGATGGCGGTTTGGTGGTGGTAGTGGTGATTGAATCCGTTGATTTTTTGGAATTGACTAATTGTTTGGATTTTGATAGGGTTGGTGTTGATTTCGATTGGGATTTTTAGGGTTTGTAATTGGGATTTTTGGTTTGATTTTGGTGGAGGAGGGGCTGGTGGTTTAGTTGTGAAGGAAAGATTCAAAAATAAAAATAAAAATAGCCTCAGAATTTATTCAAATAGAGCTGAAATAGGGAAGGATGAACATGAAGATCATTATCATTACAAAAATTACATAGATCATCTCATCAAAGAACTTGGTTTGCTTCCTCTTGATTTTTTTTTTTAATTTAAGGAAAACCAACTATAGTAAACTTCATCTGCTAAAAAGAAAATCTATTAAACTTTAGAAATTACATCACTAATAGCTATAATTGTACCAACCTAACTGCAAATCAACGAAGTTCTTGTTTTAAACATTCTAGATCCAATTTCTAACGAAGACCAATTTGTCTTCTCTTTTAATTTTGTTTCCCAAAAATTTTTAAAAATATTATTATGGTGAGAGTTGGGTATATATAGGCCACAAATCCACACAGAGGGAAATTGGGATCCAGGTGAAAATGAAGACAGTCATTGAAGGAAGATGGTGAGGATTGGAAACGATGATGGTCACCAAAGATGGCAAGTTGACGTCGAGACGAGATGATGAAGGGGAAAGAGAGAAATCGAGATACATCTATAAATGAAGATGAGAGAGAAAATGAATAAAAAAGATTAAATTTGAAGTGAGTGCCACGTATCATTTACTAAGTGGAACCGATGCACCACAATCATATTATAGCATGGTGCATCGGTTGCACCCAAGTTTTTCTCCTCATATCCAACAAAGAAAGGATTGGTAATCTATCTCCAATCAATCACCATCTCAAGTTCTCAACCACAAATGTGTAATAAATTTGTGTTTTGTCTCAACTCTCAAATGCCATCCTTAACCGGTGCCGCATGTAATAAGTCTGTGTTTTGTCCAGGGGCGGCTCAAGGGTAGTCGGGCTTTAGGCGGAAATTTAAAATGAGGCCTTGCGATTCCACAGCCCCCCTTTTTTTTTTCTTTTTGCTACTGGTTACAAATTTATCAAGAGCCCTTTTTTACGATTCAAATAATTTTTTTATTTTATTTTATTTTTTAGTTTTTCGTATTCGAATTCGTATTTTCTACTAGACATGTCGAACATCCGATTATCAGTTATCAAAGCTTTAAAAAAAAAAAAAAACAAACAATTCTATTACAGATGAAAATAAAATAAAAAAATAAAATAAAATTAAAATAATAGATTTTGGAACAGTTAAACCTAGAATGTTTATGAAAGAGTACATTGAGAAACAATAAGAGTGTTTGATGCAGTAGGAGAGTTTGAATTTGCAGTAGGATGGTTTGATTAAATATATAAGAAGATATAAAATAAAAAATTTTAGTGTGAATATATAATTAAAAGAATTAATCATTTAAAGAAAAAGAGTAACATTAACGTGTAATTATTTTTTTAGGAAAACTTTAATGGGTATTTAAGTCTACTTAAATATAGTTTACTTGAAAATAGGAATCTTTAATTTGAAAATAGAAATAAACAGTAATTTATAAATTTAAAGAGATTTGTTTGAACAATAGATAAAAAGAAAAATATTAGATATTAATTATTAAAAAAATATATTAATAATGAAAATATGGGATCTTGATTTTAGGTGGTGCGGGCAACTGCCTAAATTGCCTAGAGGTCCAACCGGCCCTGGTTTGGTCTCAACTCTCAAATTCTATGTCTTTTAGCAATTTTTGATGGGTCACCTTCACCCAATTCAATATTATTTAAACAGACAATTACACTCCACTACTTCTTCCTCAAACCTGCAGACATACAATCTCAGAATTAATACCATTTGCTAAGCAATTGTTGATGGGTCACCTTCACCCAATTCAATATTATTTAAAGAGACGATTACACTCCGGTACTTCTTCCCCACCTAATTAGCCTCTCCTATTGACTTGTTAATTTGCCTGAACAAGCCTGTTTTGCTTTCTTTTTCAATAGAGTGGTGCTATTGCCACCCTCTATTGACCTAATTATGTCCCTTATTTGAAATTTATTTATTAAAATTATTTAAATAAATATATAAGTTAATAACTCTTCACCAAAGTAAATTTTAAAAAAACCCCACATCAAACAACGTGTTTGGTTGATTTTTTTCCAATGTTTTCTCTTACGCGGCTAGGGATAAGCATTTATCCCTGAGGACCCAAATCCCCACATCCACATCCCCATCCCCATTTTTATTCTTCTATTTTACAAAGTATATATACATCTTTTTAACATAAAAAACCTATCCCTAAATCATGAAAATTGTCTATTAGACTTTATTTTGTAATGGATTAAAACGCTTTCATTTGAAATTGTTTTATTTTGTATTTGAATTTATGATGACTTTTGTGTTTTTCTAGTATATAATTTTTAGTTAAACAGGGGAAATGAAGAAGATAGGAAAACGGGTAAAATGAGGGAAAACAGGAAAAAACGGGGGAAAACGGGGGAAATGGGGATGGTGATGGGTGGACCTCCCCCCAAAACTCCCCTATCCTCATTTTCCCCAAATGGGGGTGGGGGGGGTGTTACAAAAGTGAGGATGAGGATGGGGATGGGGATGAGGATGGGGGGACCTATATCTATTCCCATTCCCCAAATGCTCATCCCTATACTCATTATGGAAGAACATCATGCTACATATTGAAACAATTCTTATTTTTGTGACAAAAACAATTCTTATTTAAAAGTTATTTTATATATATATATATATATATATATATATATATATTCTTTTAATTGTCATTGAAGGTTTTTTTTGGCCTCTCTAGAGCATATAATATTAAATTTTTTATTTGATTGAAAAAATATATATGAATAGACTTTTTTTTTTTTTTTTTTCTCTTTCTCTCTTTTCCTTAATAAGATATGACGAAGTGCCAAAAAAAAAAAAACAAAAACAAAAACAAAAAAAAAAACAAAAAAACAAAACAAAATTATGAAGTGTGTGGGATATTAGTAAAAGAAACCAAGGATAAAAAAAAATAAAATAAAAAATAAATAAATAAATAAAAGGAAAAGGAAAAGAATGTGAGAAAGGGGTGCGCTGTGGTTGAGCAACATGTATGGGGTATGTGAAAATTGGAAAAGAAATGAGGATAATTTAGAAAATTAAGTAATTAATTTTTATAAATAGAACATTATTAGATCACTAGAGGCACAATAGCACCACTCTTTTCAATATTGAAAATATCAAATATATACGTGATGAAGGATACAATAAAGTGTTTGAATTGTTGGGTTAAACGAAGTTGCACCAGCCCTTCTCACTCCCCTTTGAAGATTTTCAAATCTCCAAGTTTAATTTGGAGACAATGAGGTTTGCCAAATTACAGGCAAAAATTTTTCCATAGACTTGACATTCCTTGCAGATATTTGATCGTTAGGTGGACCATATCCAAAGGGTAAAAATACTTAAAACACTCCATATTAATTTAATAAAATTAAAAATCAAAAAATAGATATTCACCATCTATTTAGAAATTAAAATTTAAAATAAAAAAGTGATTTTTTTTTTATTGTTTTTAATATTTTATTTTAAGAAATAGAAATTCTCATTAAATTTTTATTAAAGTGTGAATGGATCGAGCCTTTGAACATATTGGTGTTGAGTGTTTGCACTTGAAAATGTTTATATATAAAAGAAATTTATAGAGTTAAAAATATTTAATTGCTCAAGAGATAAAAATTTCATCATAAATTGCAATTTATTAGATATCATAATAATTGCTGTACAAGGATATTTCTTTCTTACATATTAATGTTTATAAATAATAAATTAAACACATTAACATTAAAATAAAACTTGTAAGAAAATGTGAGCATCTATTTTTATAATTTGCTCTCTGTATTACTTTAGTGACCACATGTAAGAGTGTCAAAAGGGTTGAGCTAACCCGATCCAATTTGAGTCCGGTCCGGTTCCAGCTCAATCATATAGAACTCCGTTTCGGGCTGGTCTATTTATGAAAAATCCAAAAACGGACTAGATCTCTATAAATGTGAGGGCTTGGCTCGGTCATACATTTTTAGATTTTTTTTACCTTGTCCTTATAACCGATTGAATTATCAAGAATTGAGCAATATATATTTTTCACTTCATTATGATTTGAGTCGTGCAGATATATTATTTTAATCTTCGAAGCATGACAGAAAATCTATAACTTAGATGTGAGAAAAAAAATGAAGAGGAACATGATAATTTGAGTTATAATTAATTACATGTCATAGAAACAGAATCAAGGATTTTGAGATAGCAACAATGGCTAACTTATATTTTGAAGGGAAAATTACCCTATTGATCACCCACTAAATAAGAAATTCGGTTCAAATTAAATGGTTATTCTATAGACAAATAATGTAACAATAATAGCTATTTTGATTGCGCCTGACCAAACGGACGGCAATTAGGGTAATTTTTCCTATGAAATGGTTATTGATGTCATAATGTTTATCTAGAATGACCATTTTTGAACTGAATTTCTCATATAAAGATCATTTTGATGATGTCCGACTAATTCGGTGACCATTTCCTCAATAAACAAAGATAAAATCCAACCATTTTTTAACGCCCGAGTTTAATTGGGCTGGATCCGGTCAATAGTATCCTAATGTACAGGCTTGTCTTAACCAGATAACTTTTTCGGTCCAAACAGTGCTTAGGCCAGAGTCCAAGTGTAGTTTTAAGTCGGAGCAGGTCATCTTCGAAGGTTTGATAATCTTAGTGGCGGTTGCTACTTGTTGTAATGTAATGTGCGGTGTAATGGGTCCTCAAATTATAGGAATATGTTCACTAGTGAATGTTTATATTAAGTATACATCAATTAATAAAAATATATAGTTTAATTATCACAAAAAATTGTTACTTTGTGTCTTCATATATTTCCATTAAATTTCTGTGATTATTAAATGAGAAACTGATCTTATAAAAAAAAAAAAAAAAAAAAAAATTGCCTGAAATGAATGCCCTGTTCATTATGTAAGATTTTTGTCATTATGTAACACTGCACATTTGCCTGAAATGAATGCCCTGTTCATGGCCATCATAGCATTAGAAATCAGTCCTTGGCCTAAATCCTCTGTTTGAAAATCTTCTCATGTTGTGATGAATACTGAAAGTTTTCTCCTTTGGTCGTAAGACTTCACTTGTTTGTGCAACTTGTAAAGATGAAAGAAATATATAATTTGCTATAATTGATTATATTGATACTGGTGACATGTATTTATACAAAGAGAGAATTACAATCCTTCCTACAAGTCAGGAAGTTGTTACTATGATATAGGAAATCCTAATAGGAGTCCTATTATTATTAGGATTTCCTATTATAATACCGGCAATATAAGGAAAAGATAATATGTATAACTTATCTATTCTAACACTCCCCCTCAAGTTGGAGAGTGGATATCATGAACTCCCAACTTGTGAATCATATGTACAAAAATTTCTTTTCCCAGGGGCTTAGTCAAGATGTCGGCTAACTGATGTGTAGAACTTATATATCTTGTAATTACTGAACCATCTTGAATCTTGTCTCTAATGTAATGACAATCCATCTCAATGTGTCTGGTTCGTTCATGAAAAACTGGATTGGCTGCAATGTGTAAGGCAGCCTTGTTGTCACAATACAGTAAAGCAGGGTCATGGTGTGAAAGTCCCAAGTCCCTTAGTAGATGACGCAGCCATGTTAACTCACAGCAGGCTCCTGTCATGGCTCGATATTCTGCCTCGGCTGAAGATAAAGAGACAGTTTTCTGTCGCTTTGACCTCCAAGATATCAATGAAGGTCCAAGAAAGACACAGTAACCTGTAGTGGATCTCCTAGTGAGTGGCAACCCGCCCAATCTGAGTCACAATAAGCCCTTAACTTGAGATCACTATTTGAAGAGAAAAATAGGCCTTGTCCAGGTGCACTTTTTAAATAACGAACAACTCGAAGGGCTGCCTCCATATGGAGTTTCCGGGGTTGGTGCATAAATCTACTCAGGACATGTACTGCATATGTTATATCTGGTCTTGAAATAGTCAAGTAAATTAGTCTTCCGACTAGTCTCCTATACTGACTCGAATTTTTGAGCAAATCGCTCTTGTCTGATAATTTTAATCCTCGTTCCATCGGAGTATCAACAGGGGCCGCGCCCAACAGTCCTGCATCCTTTATAATTTCTAAGGCATATTTACGTTGAGAAATAAAGATTCCTTTCTTAGAAGCAGATATTTCAATACCAAGGAAGTATTTCAATTTACCAAGATCTTTCAGATGAAAATGACTATGTAGGAATTTTTTAGTTGCAGCAATACTAACAGGGTCATTCCCAGTAATCAGAATATCATCAACATAGGTTAAGAGAGCAGTAAAAGACTTGCCTTGTGTCCTGGTGAATAGAGAGTAGTCAGCTCGAGACTGTACAAAACCAGCTGAGCTAATGGCTTCTGAGAACTTGGCGAACCACTGACGAGATGCCTGTTTCAAACCGTATAAAGACTTATGAAGGCGACACACCATGTCTTCCTCCCCCTGTCGCCGAAGCCCTGGCGGTGGAGACATATAAATTTCCTCAGCCAAGTCACCGTGAATAAAAGCATTATTGACGCCCATCTGATGAAGTGGCCAACCACGGGCTGCGGCTAGCGCGAGAAGGCAGCAAACGGAAACAATCTTAGCAGTGGGAGAAAAAGTATCCTGATAATCGACACCTTCCAGTTGAGTGAAACCCTTGGCAACCAATCGGGCTTTATACCTTTCAATTGTCCCATCCGAACGGAGCTTAATTTTGTACACCCATCTGCAGCCAATAGGTTTCTTGCCAGCCGGTAGTGAAGTGAGAGACCAAGTGCCATTGGCTTAGAGAGCCTGCAATTCGGAACGCATTGCCTCCTGCCACTCAGGATGAGCCACAGCTTCCGAATAAGACCGAGGTTCAACAATAGAACTGAGCTGAGCAACAAAAGATCGATAGGCCGGGTGATACCTGTGATACGAAACATGATTGGCCAGTGGATAGCGCGTACCTTTGGTCGGACCTGGCAGTAAGGAGAGTGATTGGTTGGAGTAAACAGCTGAGCATACATAATCATTGAGTTTGTCCGGCGGACCGGCTTGGCGACTAGAACGACGGAGTGGCATGGGGTCGGGACTAGGGTCAGGTGACGGCGGAGAAGGAAAGGTGAGGGGGCTGGCCGAGATTTCTGGAGATGAGGATGGTGAAGGGGATGGGCTGACAGAAGATGATTGCGACAGGGTGGGTGAAGGTTCGGGTGAAGGAGCTGACTGGGATTTTGGTGGTGATGAACGGTGAGGAGAAGGGAAACCCGACAAAGAAGAAGAAACAGACGCAGGTGGGACAACGGGAGATGGAGATGGCGTGACTGGAAGGGGTGGTGTTTGCGTCTGGGAAGTGTTTGGAATGGGATAGAAAGAAGAAGAGGAATCGTTGGTGATGCATGGAATTGGACTAGACTCATGATGGGAAGAAGGATTGGACCTGACAGACGCATAAGGAAAAAAATCTTCATAAAATTTGACATCGCGACTAGTGAAAATCTTTTTGGTCGACAAATCGAATAATTTGTAAGCTTTTTGACCAATCGGATAGCCGACAAAAATTAAGGGAATGGAACGACGGTCAAACTTGTGAGACTTATGAACATTAGTAGCATAGGCTAAACACCCAAAAACACGGAGATAAGAAAAAGAAGGGGTTTTCGAGTAGAGAAGTTCGAAAGGGGTTTTAAAAGAGAGAACTGGAGACGGTAGCTTATTGATGATGTGCACAGCAGTAAGAGCACACTCCCCCCAAAATTGGGTAGGGAGGTGAGCTTGAAATTTCAAAGCCCGAGCCACTTGCAAGATGTGACGATGTTTTCGTTCCACAACCCCATTTTGTTGAGGCGTGTAAACGCAAGAGTGTTGAAAAATGACACCATTATCTTGAAAAAAAGAACGAAGCGAAATAAATTCGCCACCATTATCACTTCGAAAAGCTTTGATGTAAACTTCAAATTGAGTGAAAACAAAACTGAAAAATCGTTTTAAAATTGATTGTGCTTCGTCTTTATGTCGCATTAAAAATATCCATGTGAAACGGGTAAAATCATCGACAATAGTAAGAAAGTAATAGGCACCAGAAAGAGAAGGGTGACGATAACGTCCCCAAATGTCACAATGAATTAACTCAAAAGGTTTTATAGATGAAATTACACTATGACTGAAAGGTAAACGACTCTGCTTAGCCAGAGGACATATATGGCAAGCATTATTCGACTGAATTGAAAAATTTTAAAAATTCTTAGCAATGAAACTTAAACGAGGTGGTGATGCATGGCCTAAGCGCCTATGCCAGAGATCGGTGGATGAGATGGTGAGGTTGCAAGCTGGTCGGTTGACAGGTAAGGTGAGTTTTGATTTCTCCGTTGTCAGTGCCACCAAATAATATAGTCCGTCACGTTGTTTACCCAAACCAATCATCCTCCTCGTAGCCAGATCCTGCAAAACACACCAATAAGGGAAAAATGTTATTGAACAATTCAGGGCCCGTGTCAGACGACTAACCGACATTAAATCAACTTTAAAAGTGGGCACACATAGCACATCATGCAAATAATAAACAGAATTCAGAGGTAATGATCCTTTTGCGACAATATTAGCTTTTTCACCACTAGGCAGCAATACAGGAGGCAACGAGCATTTATTATTTTTGCGGAAAAATAATTTAGATGAGGAAGAAATATGATCCGTTGCCCCGCTATCGATGATCCAATTGCGAGAAGTGACTGTAGACAAACCTGGCTTGATGGTGGCATTTGCCTGAGAGTTAGAACCTTCACCTTTGTTGTCAATGAGTGACAAGAGCTGTTTCAGTTGAACCTGTGAAATCCCAACAATTTGATTCCCATCGTCTGTAGAAAACCCCTCGGTTACATGATTAGCTATAGGAAACAAATGATTAATGTTGGTAGCAGGCTTGTTGTTGTTATTGTAGGTATTGTAACGTCTTGAGCTCTTTGCTTTTGGATGACCTATTGGATACCCAATCAATTCATAACAGGTTTGGACCCAATGTCCCACGTCTCCACAATGAGAGCAATTCAGACGTCCTCTACCAGAACCGGTGCGGCGCTTGTCTTGGTCGAATCGACGCTCCCTACTGAGATTTCTTGGTGGCTTATGCTGCGATCGGAAATCATTGGAACCTGGCTGGCGGTCGGATCTCTCAGACCTGATTGGAGTGGGTTTGCTTCGAACCGCCATGGCTGTACTGCCACTAGAATCAGCTGCAGCATGCGTCGAACTCAGCAGACGTTGTTTTTCTTCTTGAGAGACAGAGGAATACGCCTGACGAACCGAAGGAAGGGGATTCATTAGGAGAATTTGTCCACGAACAGCACTGTAAGAATCATTCAATCCCATCAGAAATTGCATTAATTTTTGTTGATCCTGTTGTGCCCCAAGTACTGCATCGTTGTAAGAAGCTAGTTCATCCCATAGACCTTTCAATCTTGTATAATAAACGGAGACAGAGAGTTGTTCTCTTCGAAGGTACGCTATATCGCATTGAATTTCAAAGACTCGAGGAGCATTACTTTGAGAGAATCGCTCACGAAGATCTTCCCAAACTTCATGAGCAGTAGAATAATAAATCACACTATCTAAAATTTCCGGACTGAGAGCATTGACGATCCAGGAGTGTACCGTATCATTACACCGTGACCAAGCTGCATAGCCTTCAGGATCTGTTGTTTTTGAAGGGGCATTGATGGAGCCATTAACGAAACCCAGTTTATTTTTGGAATTTAAGACCAAAGTCATAGCCCTTTTCCAGGTAGAATAGCTGTCTCCATTCAAGGGTTTAGAAACCAAAACCAAACCTGGATGATCTGAATGATGAATAAGAAAAGAATTTGAGACGTTTGATTGTGAGGAATTTGCAGCAGTGTTGAAATCGGCAATCTCTTTGCCAGAGCCGGGAAGGGTTGGTGGGACTTCATCATTGGCCATGATCGTTGAAGGATGGAGAGGCTACACGAGAGTTTAGAGTGCGGCGGCGGATTAAGATCTTAACCTAGCTCTGATACCATGTAAAGATGAAAGAAATATATAATTTGCTAGAATTGATTATATTGATACTGGTGACATGTATTTATACAAAGAGAGAATTACAACCCTTCCTACAAGTCAGGAAGTTGTTACTATGATATAGGAAATCCTAATAGGAGTCCTATTATAATACCGGCAATATAAGGAAAAAATAATATGTATAACTTATCTATTCTAACAGTGCAACTACCACGGGTAGTCACTTTGATTTATTGAAAAAGATTAAAGTCTAAGTGAATATATGACAATATTCTAAATGTAAGGAAGTACAATAATAAACACTATATGCTTAATTAGATGTTAGTGGAGATACATATTGGATCTTTTATCTATTTCTATTTTTTTGTCGGTTTTTTTTTAATAAATCTCTACCATCCATCTCATGGATAATAAAGATCCCCACTTATTTTCTCATTTTTTTTCTTAATTTTTTATTTTATTAAAATATTTTATCTTGGTTTTTTGAATTAAAGTTAAATTTCTACTTTTAAATACAAAATTGAAAATGAGATGAAAGGATGAAAACCACCCTTCTGGACTGTTAACTTTGATTAATGTTTGATTATTGGCATTGGAGATCAATGTCAATTTTTTTTCATAAAGTTGTTTGCATGTGTAAAAAGACAAACTTAAGGATTTTGGTGTTATTTGCCTTCACAACAAGGTGCAGTTATTATTCAATCAATAAGGAGTTGGAAATTAAAGCTGGCCGTGGTACCACCACAGCCCAATGAAGTTTCTAACTACAAACTTTCAAATTAGTGAAAGAAAAGGAGATGAGAATCGTGGTCCAATTTGTGAGATAAATGTAAAAAGTAAAAGAAAAAAGGTCACGTACTATACTCCCATTGGTGGGGTCAGTATTTTGGGTACTGATTAGTCAGTACCCAAAATACTGACTCCACCAATGGAAGTGTAGCACATGACCCAATTTGTGAGATAACTACAAAAAGTAAAATAAAAAAAGCTACGTTCTACACTCCCATTGGTGGAGTCAGTATTTTATTAGTATTCAAAATATTGACCCCACCAATGAAAATGTAGCACGTGGCCCAATTTGTGAGATAAATCTCAAAAGTAAAAGAAAAAAAAATTACGTGCTACATTCTCATTGGTGGAGTCAGTATTTTATCAATACCCAAAATACTGACCCCACCAATGGAAATGTAGCACGTGGCTCAATTTGTGAGATAAATGTAAAAAGTAAAAAAAAAAAATATTATGTGTTACTCTCCCATTGATGGGGTTAGTATTTTGGGTGCTGACCGATCAGTACTCAAAATACTGACTCCACCAATGGGACTGTAGCACGTGGCCCAATTTGTGAGATAAATGTAAAAAATAAAAGAAAAAAGGTATCGTGCTACACTCTCATTGTTGGGGTCAGTATTTTGGATACCGACAACGACATACAAAAGGGAGTATATATTCATGTGACCGAATATAATTTTTATTTATTTGTTTTTCCCTAAATTTGCTATAACAAGAGTCAATGCTGTCAATAATTAATATAGTTCAATAGACTTCTGCAACATGTAACATTGTTCTATATATACCTGGAATGAGTCGAAGATAAAACTACCAAAATCTCACTGCTCTATTTCTCTCGTTTTTTCCTTTTTCTTTTTCTTTTTTTTTTTTTTTTCTTTTACTTTTATTTCTGATAGTTTTAAGTGTTTAACAAATGGATTCGGTTGGTATTATCCAGTTCCTAGAGAACAAAACTATTTTAGTGATCGGTGCTACTGGCTTTCTTGGGAAGAGTACATATTCTATTATCTTTGTTTGATGTTTTTTTTATGCCCGTTGCTAAGGGATTTTCTTCAACATCATGAGGCCCTATGGGTCTGACAAAATTTTGTACTTGGTTGTATTTTAATATTTTTATGAGAATTGATATTGATGATTGTTGTTTAATTGATCTTGGTTTCCGTGGCCTCACCTTTACATGGATCAATAGAAGAGACGGGGAGAATTAATGGTGGCCACAGTTTGGTTTCGGTTTAAAACAGGTAGTTTCGGTTCTGTGGCCACCCAAAACCGAAATCATAACCGGAAAACCGGTTTAGTACACAGTTTCTAACTGGCGGTTTTATGGTTTCGGTTTAAAAATCGGAGATTTTGGGTTCGGTTTTGGTTTTTCAAAAAAAATTTCAAAAAAAGTGTCATGTGGCAGCTTCTGATTAGTCGATTTTTTTTATTTTTTATTTTTAAAAAAAATCGCCGGTTTAACCGCCGGTTTTTGGAAGTACCCAAACCGAAACCGAAACCGAAACCGTAATCGGTTCAACTGGTTTTGAAACCGCCAGTTCCGGTTGCGGTTTCGGTTTTAGGGTGTTTTTTGGAAGTACGGTTTCTGTTAAATCGCAGGCAAAACCGTCGGTTTAACCAAAACCTTGGTCACCTTTAGGGAGAACAATGTCCAAGAAAGATTAGATAGATTCTTGGTAGACCACTATTGGATGACAAAGTTTTCAGATGCTAGAGTGGAACACCATGGCTTCCAAAGTTCAGATCACCGGCCCATCCTTTTGACGTTTGGGGAAGGCACCCACTGTGATAAGCATTTTGGCAAGCCCTTTCGCTTTGAGTCCTTTTGGTTGAAAGAGGAGGATCTTGTCCATGTTATCATAAAAGCTTGGGATGACAAATGCCCTTCAACCACGGTGACTGAACTTCATTCGAAACTTAGTTGGTGTGCTGCCAGATTATTAGGTTGGAGTAGGGAGCGATTTGGATCCCTTCGGAAATTAATTGCAAACACTTAGAATTCTATAGAGGAGATGTACAAGAATGTCGCTATTGAAGGTGTCATGACCGAGATCAAAAGGAAGGAAAAAGAATTGGATGATCTTCTTTCTAAAGAGGAGATTTACTAGTGGCAAAGATCCAAAATTTATTGGTTAATGGCCGGAGATCACAATTCCAAGTTTTTTCATGCATATGTTTTGGCTAGAAAGAGGAAAAATAGGATCATTGGTTTGTATGATGACGCAGGGTGCTTTCTTGATAAAGAGGAGGAGTTAGCTAGACATATTTGTCATTATTTCTCTGTCTTGTCCAGGTCTACTAATCCAGGCATTCAGGAATGCTATTTAGCCACGGCCAAAATCAAGTCCAAAATGAGTCCATTAGAGATATTCTTGGAGCGGTTTTCCATTTTGATGAGATTAAGGCAGCTGTATTTGATGTGGGTCCAACCAAAGTGCTTGGTCTGGACGGGTTCCATGCCATTTTTTTTCAGAAATTCTGGCCGATTGTGGGTGAGGAATTTTCACAAATTTGTCTTCAAGTCCTTAATGGAAGAGCTTCGATTCAGGATTTTAACAGGACCAATGTGGTCCTTATTCCTAAAACTAAAGTTCCGTGAACTATCAAAGATTTTAGACCGATATCTTTATGTAGTGTCGTTTATAAGACGATTACAAAAGTGGTGGCTAATCGTCTGAAACGATGTCTTTCATCTATCATCTCCTTCAATCAATCAGCCTTTGTGCCAGGTTGTCTTATCTTCGACAATGTCTTGGCTTCTTTGGAGATCCTGCACTCTATCAGTCAACAGAAAAATGGAAAGAGGGGTCAAATGGCTTTGAAGCTTGATATGAGTAAAGTTTATGACCGGGTGGAGTGGTGCTTCCTCCGAGAAATTATGAGCAACATGGAATTTCCAAGAAACTGGATTGATCTTGTTATGGACTGTATATCTACTTCTACTCTTTCATTTTTGCTAAATGGTAAGGTGGTATGAAGTATTTCTCCGTCCAGAGGCCTTCGACAGGGATGCCTTCTCTCGCCCTATCTCTTTCTCCTTTGTGCCGAAGCTTTTTCGGCTTTGCTTAAAAGCTCTGAAAGAAATGGCAGAACCTTGGGAGTCAAATGTGCTAGGGGAGGACCTTTGATCAGTCACCTATTCTTTACAGATGACAGCCTTCTATTTTGCAGAGCATCTATTGATAGCTGTCACCATCTCAAAAATTTGTTAGGCATTTACGAACGTGCCTCAGGCCAGCAAGTGAATCTATAGAAATCCAGCATAACCTTTAGTCCAAATGTTATCTCTGACCTAAAAAAAGATATCAAAGACATCTTTGGAATTCAATCATGTAATTCTCATGATAAATACCTAGGCCTTCCAACGTTGGTAGGTAGATATAAAAGAAAGTTTTTGAGGAAATTAGAGAGAAAGTTTGCTTTCGACTTCAAGGTTGGAAAGGCAGTCTATTTTCTTTCGGGGGTAAGGAAATTTTTATCAAAGCGGTTGCTCAGGCAATGTGATGTAGCGGAAGCTCTGTCGAGAAAAACCTGCAAGAAACAAATTAGAAACAACCTACTAAAGTTCCGTTGATTCACTCACGAATACCGGAATATTAGGCTTCAAGTTCGTTGATTCACTATGAATACCGAAATTGAGAGATAATAGAGAAAACTCTAAATTTTATAAATCAGAAAACTGAGTTGTCTTTCGGCTTACAACACTATTTAAAGCAAACAACTCCTAACCCTAATCGTAATCCTTACAGAACAAGAAAACGAGTCTAAATACGAAAAAATCCAAAAATTACCCAAAATGGAAAAATTGAGATTATTGCAAAAACTAATTCTATGCAGAATCCTAAGAAGACCGGAATTGACGGAAGTCGATTCGGACTCAGAAATCTCAATTTATTGTAAAAACGAAACTTTCCTAAAACGGTAAAAACGGCCTTTTCGGGCCCTAAACGATGGAATTAGGCTAAAAAAGGGTATGACTCATGAGCAAAATGCTAGTGACTATTGAAGATCTTGCCGAAACACATCAACTGACCAAGTTTCACGTCATTCTGACTCCGTCGCCCGGATTAGTAGGATTGAATTGGCCTTTTTTCTTGGTCTTTTTCCTATCTCACCCCTCCATATACTCCAATGCCATATTTTCTATTGCTGCTGCATCACAATGCCTTCATATTTGATGAGCATTTTCAAGCTCCCTGTTTGTCTATGTAAATAATTAAGCTCGATGACTTCCAAATTTTGGTGGGGATCCAAAGATGGCAAGCGGAAAATTAGTTGGCTAAGTTGGAATGTCTTATGCAGGCCCAAGTCTATAGGAGGTCTAGGCTTTCGGGACTTACACCTCTTTAATTGGTCTCTCTTGGCCAAATAGGCGTGGCGTTTATTGAGAAATCCTGACTCTTTAGTTGCAAGAATTTACAAGTCTAAGTATTTTAGAAATTCTGATTTCTTGCATTCCTCGGCCAAATTTGGATGCTCTCATGTATGGAGGAGTATTATCTGGGGAAGGGAGCTTCTAATGAAGGGACTGCGATGGAGAGTAGGCGATGGTTCGAGCATATATGTGTTTGAAGATCCCTGGATTCCGAGACCTTCATCTTTTAGACCAGTTACAACCAGTCCCCTGTCTGATTTGAAAGTCTCTGACTTTATTGATAAAGAAAGACGCTGCTGGGATATTTCCAAACTTGATTCATTTTTCCTTCCTTCGGATAAAGAGATTATCCTTTCCATTCCAATAAGTATGAAGGGTGGAAATGACTGTCTTTCATGGCATTTGGATAAATCCGGTATGTACATTGTCAAAAGCGGTTATTGGCTTGCTTTGAACTCATCTTTAAAAGAATCTCCCTCATCCCTATCAAATTCTCATAGATGGTGGAAAAGCCTTTGGCACCTTAATATTCCACCTAAAATTAAGATGTTTATTTGGAGGATTTGCTCTAAGGCTATTCCTTGTCAACACAATTTATGGATAAGAAAAGTGTCTAACAGCGATATTTATTTCAGGAGTGGTAAAGCTTCTGAAACTGAATGCAATGCTCTGTTTTGGTGCCCTGAGTCATTGAAGGTTTGGCAGAACTCTTCCTTTTATGATATTCTTTCAGATTTTCGAAACTTATCTTGTGTTGATATTCTTAATGGCTTACTTGATCGTTTGGGAAGAGAGGAATTTAGCTTTATTTGTGTTCTTATTTGGTGTCTTTGGAACTCACGCAATGCTGCCTTACATAGAGGTAAAACTAGAAATGTTGTGGACATTATTGAAGGTGCAGGTGACATCCTCCTGGAGTTCCAGAACACATACAAAGCATTGTCTATCCCTATAATGCCTAATGCTTTAAATCCGTCCAGCTGGCTAGCTCCTCCTGTTGGTTGTCTCAAATTAAACTCTGATGCCTCTGTTAGATGTGGAAGAAAATCCATTGGAGTTGGGGCTGTGATAAGAGACTCCTCAGGTAGAGTTGTTGCTGCTATCTCGAAATCTTTGTTGGGCAATTTTTCGGTTGAAATGGCTGAGCTTCTTGCTCTCCGTGAAGGTCTCATTCTTGCCAAACGCTTTAATCTGATTATTAGTTCTGCTGAAGTTGATGCTGTTTCTGTTGCATCCTTGCTGAATTCTGAGGAATCTTATTTAGGTGATGCTCTTTTCCTGATTTCAGACATTAAAGCCTTGTGTATTGAGGTGGGGGGATGCCATTGCCTTGCTATTCCTAGCTCTGCTAATAGTTTGGCTCATGCCCTGGTCACTTTGGCTTTCTCCTCTTGTGAGGAGCCGTTATGGTGGGATGTTATTCCCCTTGTATTTTTCCAGGGTTATGAATATAATCTTCTTTTTCTTTAAAAAAAAAAAAAATTATTTATAGACTCAGTCCAAAAGATTAGTCTCATAAACCAATTCTCAAAAAAAAAAAAAATGTAAACACAGTATTATAGCCTCACTCTTCAGTTATTAATGCATTTGCTGTCATCTTTTGACCCTTTTGGGCTACCACCACCACTAGTGGTGGCCACGGTTCGGTTTCGGTTCTGTGGCCACCCAAAACCGAAACTGTAACCGGAAAACCGGTTTGGTACACGGTTTCTAACCGGCGGTTTTACGGTTTCGGTTTAAAAACCAAAGGTCTTGGGTTTGGTTTCGGTTTTTCAAAAAAAAAATCAAAAAAAGTGCCACGTGACAGCTTCTGATTAGTCGATGTTTTTTTAAAAAAAATTTAAAAAAAAACCGGCGGTTTAATCCCGGTTAAAACCGTCGGTTTAACCGCCGGTTTTTGGCGGTTTTTGGAAGTACCCAAACCGAAACCGTAACCGGTTCAACCGGTTTCCGACCGGTTTTGAAATTTCTGGTTCCGGTTTCGGTTTTGGGACGGTTTTTGGAAGTACAGTTTTGGTTAAACCACGGGCAAAACCGTCGGTTTAACCGAAACCATGGCCACCTCTAACAACCACCTTCTATTAGGTCAGCGTCTCACGAAGGGTCTTTTTTTTTTTTTTTTTTCTATATATGCTCAACACCCCACTGACCTCTGTCCTTGGACTACACACTCTCTCAAGTCTTAAGTGTCTTTTGCTTTAGAAGACATATTGATTTTCAGTTGAGAGACTACCTAGACTATATTTGTAATTTTTGTATTAGATGGGTCGACCACCTTGTTGTGACAAAGTGGGTGTGAAGAAAGGACCATGGACACCTGAAGAAGATATCATTTTAGTGTCTTATATTAAAGAGCATGGCCCAGGAAATTGGAGAGCTGTTCCTTCCAATACAGGTTAACTAATTAATTCTTCAGATTTTTCTTTTCTTCCTTTCGATTTCTTGATTCGGTTGTTGATTTATTAATTGGTCTGCATAATGATCACATGGGAAGCAGTAGAATTTGATCATGATCTGATTTCTGACCAATTTATTTTTTATTTTTTTTTGTGTTTCAGGATTGCTTAGGTGCAGCAAGAGTTGCAGACTTAGATGGAAAAATTGCCTGAGGCCAGGAATCAAACGTGGTAACTTCACAGATCATGAAGAGAAGATGATAATCCACCTTCAAGCACTTCTTGGCAACAGGTGATTTTCTATTAATTGACTCTTTTTTTTTAATTTTTTTTTTTTATTGAGCTCCTGAAGTGCTTTTGTTCCAAGTAATTAATTGATAAATTGTGGTTGCAGATGGGCTGCTATGGCTTCATATCTGCCACAAAGAACAGACAATGACATCAAAAACTATTGGAACACACACTTGAAGAAGAAGCTGAAGAAGCTCCAAACAGGCACTGAAGGTCATGAGTCTAGAGATGAAGATGGGTTGTCTTCATCAGCTTCACATTCTATTTCAAGAGGCCAGTGGGAGAGGAGGCTTCAAACTGATATTCACTTGGCCAAACAAGCTCTATGTGAGGCCTTGTCCCCTGACAAACCAAATATTTTACCTGATCATTTGAACCCCACCTCTAATATTGGGTTCATGAACTTTGCAAAATCAGCATCACAATCATCAACAACAACCTATGCATCAAGTATAGAGAACATAGCCAAATTGCTCAAAGGGTGGGTCAGAAATTCACCAAAATCAGCTTCTTCGAACTCAGCTGTCACTCAACAGTCATACAACAACAACAATAATTTTGCTGATGGGGGAGGAACAGAATCTACTTCTAGTGATGAGACTCCAAGTACCAAAGCAGACAACAAAGACAACAACAACAATTGCATGGAGCTACCAGAGGCCTTTGAGTCACTGTTTGGTCTTGAGTCTTTTGATTCTTTTATATTCTGAGTTATCTCAATCCACCTCCATGACTGCAAACAAGAGCCCACTACTGCTCAAATGCCATTGCTTGAGAAATGGCTCTTTGAGGATCAACAAGTGAAAGATTATAACCTTTCTAGTGACCTTAAATTAGATGAAAATACTCATAATATTTTCTAGGGTGGATCATCATATCATCTTCTTTTGTTATAACTTATAAGTTCATTATTATTATAATTTGCTCTCTAGGGTATTATTGATCAGCTCATGACGATCATGATATAGAATTTCTTCTTCATATTTGGCCTTAATTGTGACCTCTTCACAGCACTAGGAAATCAAAAAGTGTACATTTCAATATTATTATGTCAGATGTTTTTGAATATTTGAGAAATAAATAAATTTGTCTTTATTTGGAATGTGTTAATTAAATCACTTTGCATGTATTTTTAACCTTTCTAGCCATTTTGGATCATATATTTTGTGAACCTAACTGCTCCCACGTGAACTTGCTCAGTCACAATTTATCATAATTTCTTATGGGATCTGGCTGTTAATCCTTTTATGAAGATCGAACTCTTTTTAGGTTGGATTAAAATGAAAAAAATAATTCAATGTAATAAAAGAAATTGTTAAAATGTGTTTTTTTTTTTATTTCTTGAAAGTATAACTCCCGGACTTGGCGAGGTAGAACCTTATTACTCCCACTATCAGGAGTGAGAACAACCGGAAACCAACTCTCACAGCCAACTGGAGAGTGGGCTGCCCACACTTTTGGGGATTAATAGCCAAAGGTGGGATACAAACAATTATATTACATTCCGAGGTGTTGAACCTTAATGGTGAAATCACACTTACAAGGTTCCAACCAATGAGGCAAGAAGTCTTGTGTAAATGTGCTTTTAAATATATTTAATAAAGAGGTTATAATTTTTCAAGACATCAGAAGTTGTGCATTTATTGTATGAATAAATAAATATTAATTTTTTATTTAAAATTTGTGTCCTAAAGATGTGTTTGTTGGTAAATCAATTCACATTAATAATAATTTATTTCACACATTAAAAGATGATTTATCTCATTTTCTATATATATGTTCAATCATATCAAAAGTTGAGATAAGATTCATAATAGTTAGATTGTTCAATCAAAATTCCCTTGATATAGTGGGAAAATCGTAAGATTGTTTTTTCTATTCGATGAAATGTCATGGTTTTTCATAAGTATTGAAATTTAACAGGGTCAAAGTGGACAATACCTTGTGCTTGGTGGCCTTAGAGGGAAATTTTGGCATAAACAATGTAAACTAACATTATATTTTGCTATTGCAGTTTTTGTGGAGAAGACACTGAGGATTCAACCAAATTTAAAGAAGCTTTATCTTCTTGTGAGAGCAAAAGATGCATATTATGCTGCACATAGGGGAGGAGATAGGCGGGGGCCGACAGGGGCTGGCCCCCAGAGGCCATGGTCCCCCCGATCAAAATATTTTCAATAAATTTTCCATGTATAAAATTGTCATAATGATATAGGTAAAGATATCTCTGAATCACATTATTTTTTAATTGAAAATATAGTTGTTACCTTTTAAAGTATTATCCAACCAATATATTTAAGAAAGTTCGATGTGAGGTAACATCAACAACTATGAATCTGTGATTATAACCATTTTAAGAAGAAATTATTTATATGTTCCTATTTAATAATGTATCTAATGAATAGATATTGTGAAAATTATAAACTATAATTACTAAGAAATACTGGATGTGATAGAATATTTACTAAAGTAGTAAGTTCATTTTGTGAGACATGCAATATAGGTGTTCCAGATATTAATGCTTGTTACATTGCATACGAGGTCAAACTCAATATCAATAAGATAATTTTACAATTAAATAGTACAACTGGGTATTTATATATTTTAAGTTGCAATTGATTCTCAATTACAATAATTAAATATGAGTATAGATTCGATTATAAATGATTTTTTAGATTTTAAAGAACAGCATTTTGATTTATAAAATTTATGTTTATTTTATTTATTAATTTATGAGACCAAAGTGTATTATATATATTTTTTGTAATTTTTTTTTAATAATTTGCTTTTTAAATATAAATATATTTATCTTACACAAATTTAATTTTCATTTTGTCTCGGCCCTCTCAGAGCCAATATCCTGGCTGCACAACGCCTACTTAATGAGGTATATATTCAAATTACTGAATAATTGTAAGCTAAAATATATGCTTTTAATTTCAAGCTAGTACATTAATTATTTGAATGCATGTCATGTCAGGTTGTGGAGATAGAATTGTTTAAGGTGCTGAGGAAAAAATGGGGTGGCAATCTGCATTCATTTATATCGGAAAAAGTGGCTGCAGTAGCCGGAGATATTTCTTGTGACAACTTGGGAGTTAACGATTCTAATCTAAGGGAAGAAATGTTCAGAGAAATAGATGTTGTTCTAAATTTTGCTGCCATAACCAACTTTTATGAAAGGTATCATTTACTACTTACATTGTATGTATTTAATTTTCCTCTGCTTTTATTACAATAAAAAATTCATTCTACATCATGCTATATTGCCATCCATATATTTGTCTAATGAAATCTTACGATATATGTTTTAGTTTATAAATTTAAATTCAAAATCATCGATCGTTAACCATATTGCCTATGTGAGAAACTGTACTTGAGCAGTAGGATACTAGGATGATGTGGACGTAGTATATATATGTTCATTCTATTAAAGTTTTGGTGTCGTATAATTATTTGCTTTGCCCGGTAAGATAATCTCCAACCAGTTTTCAATTTTTTCTTCAATTTAAAGACTGAAAATGGAATATTTCAAAAATATTTCAGGAATATTCCATCTTCATAATTTTACTATTCCAACCATTTTTTATTTTATAATCTCTAAACAATAAAATATTATAATTTTACTTTATAAATAATATTTTAAACTTCTTTAATGAAATTGTTTTCTCTACATTATCTTATTAGATAATAATTAAAATATAGTCAATATTATACTTGGTTGAAAGATCTCAACAAAATATTTCTAATGATATAGTTTTTATACTAATTACATTTATAAATAAAAAATTATATATGATTAATTGAGTTTAATTAAAAAGGTGAAAAATGAAATGGAAAGATAAAATAATAATATTTTAATCAAATAATGAAATGAATATCCAATTTTCGATCTTTAAATTTGAAGAACCAAAATCCATCTTCAATTTGTGATCTTCATTTTGAAGATTGGTTGGAGTAAATATTTTCTTCAAATTGAAGAAACAAAGGATGGTTGGAGTTGGCTTAAGAGCATCTCCAACCCAATACACCAAATATTACACTAATTTATCATAAAAAGAGCATCTTTCTTACACCAAATATTTTTCCACTCCAATGTATCCACACCAAAAGAGCATCTTTAAAGAATATTCTTCCAATAAATATTTAAATAATGCCAATTAATTTCTATTAGTTAACTTATACAATATTCAATAATTTTATTGACCTAAAATATATATCAAAATAGATATCATTTTTTAAGATCTTTCCAATAGTATATTTTTTAGAAATATATATTTTTATAATTAAGTATAAAAGAGTTAAATTAATAATTTTAATAAATATTAATTATTGATGTAACATTCTATATAAAAAATAAATAAAAATAAAAATAAAAAGGGAGGCTTGGTGTATCTCCGGTACACACCGAATTTGGTTAGCATCGTAGCTCCACCAAATTTAATTGGTGAGTTTAGTATGTTGGTTGAAGAAGGTTTTTTGGTGTGTTAATTGGAGATGCTCTTAGTACAAATAGCAAAAATGGCAAAAATATGAATATTAAGACTTTAAGCATATCGCATGATAAGTTTGTGCAATTTATCATGTAAATTATTACATAACAATATGACATTATCTTGTTTTGTTAATTTTATTTTCATTTTTATTTGTTTTCTTTGCATTTGAAGATATGACGTAGCTCTGGGAACCAACACTATGGCAGCTTTCCATGTTCTGAGTTTTGCGAAGAGATGTGCTAAGATAAAGATGTTTCTGCCTGTCTCAACCGGTAAAGTCACTAGTTTAACTCCTAAGCTGTCATTTGATCTCATTTGATTTTGGGTCCTTTTTTTTATTAAAAATTTTTCGATTCGTCAATAGATTTTCCGTTCATCTCATGATTGGCTTCATTAATTGCTCGTCATTTTTACAGCTTATGTGTGTGGTGAAATGTCGAGAGTAATAACAGAGAAGTCATTTTATCTTGGAGAGATACTTGGGGAGAGTAAGACAAGTAAATTGGATATCAATTCGGAGATTAAATTGGTAGAGGAAACTTTAAATCAACTTCAAGCTGAAAATGCTACTAGAGAAGCAGTTAATTCAACCATGAAAGAGTTAGGCACCAAAAGTTATTAAAACTTCCCCTAGCTAACAAGTTACATTTGATTTGATTTAACAGAATCTATCAATTAATTAATTATTTGTTTTGTTAATAATCAGAGCAAGGTTGTACGGATGGCCAAACACATGTATTTACAAAGGCAATGGGAGAGATGTTCTTAGGGTACTGCAAAGAGAATCTGCCACGTGTCATCATACGCCCCACCATAATATCAAGTATACTTAAAGAACCCTTGCCTGGTTGGATTGAAAGAACCAGGTAATACTTAAAGTATACTTAAAGAACCATAATATCAAGTAATCTCACTCAAACTACTTTTCATTATTTACTAGATAACTTTCATATCTAACTTTCTTGTTATATAACTTGTGTACTACAGAACCATCGACAGCATAATATGTGGTTATGGTAAAGGAAAACTGCAATGCTTGCCTGCCAGCCCTGATACCGTCCTTAATTTGGTGAGATTATTTATTCAGTAAACGTCTCATTAATAAACAATTTATACACGTTGAATTCTAAGAATTCAACAAATTCATTTCATAAGGAAATTTGAAAGAAAAAAAAATCTCTCTAAAGTCGTCCATTATCTAAATAACTCTTATTTAGAAACAAAATCATTGATCTAATATATGTAAATACAACATATTTTTAATGTTTGTTGATAAGGAAGATGTACTCTTTTAGTCAAATGTCTTAGATTGAATCTGAATCAATTCAATATTTATTTTTAAAATATTTTAATAAATGCCATTTCTTTTTTTTAGGTAATGTTAACCTTTACCCTTAGGGTATAAATATTAAACACTATAAAAGGAAAATTAAAATGTATTTATTATTTTCTTTATATATTTATTCTGATTAAAGATAATAAATAAAATTTACATATATCTCTCATTTTATAGTGTTTTATCACGTGTAAAGCTATAGGTTAAAACTACCTTCTTTTTTAATGAATATACCCACTTGTAACACACATACGTTCTGTTGACCTTATATATGTGAATTTTATAAGTTTATAGATCTAACATGTTTAACCACTATATTATATTATTTGATCTTGCGTGCAGATAACAGCAGATATGGTTTGTGAATGTAAGTGATTTCGGCTATGGTGACAAATGCGAAAGCCAATCAATATTCTGCTGATCCGATAATGTATCATGTTGGGTCATCAATGAGAAACCCAATCAAAATCTCAGATTTGAGCGAGTTTCTATACACTTATTTTACTAAACATCCTTATATTGATAATAATGGGAACAAAGTTCAAGTCAGCAAAGGCACTGTATTGGACACGAGATAAATTTCAAAGATACATGGCTATTAGATATTTGCTACCATTGAAGTAATTAATTAAACTTTAATTTTTCACTTCAATTAATTTACCGATCATTGTTTTCATTCTTTAATAACTACTATTTATCTTTTTTTCTTTTTTTATCTATTTTTAAGAGAAACACTTTATACAACCAAGGTCAATATCCGTAGTGTAAAAATGAAAAAAATATATATATAAATCTCATGTATTTATTACGTGAGTCTAACATGTTTTTTCATTTTTTTACACTACAGGGCTGCAGCCCTAATTGTACATAGCATTCCTCCTTTTTTAAGGGACCAGAATTGATGAATTTAGTTTTCTGCCAATATTTTAAGGACATTTATACTAATTCTGATCACAAAATCAAATTGGCAATGAGATTGGCAGAACTCTATAAACCCTACATGTTCTACCGAGGAATGTAGGTATAATTATTCATTTATTACTCTTGCTTATTTTCACATGCTATATTATATATATATATATATATATATATATATATGAGCCATCAAATTTTTTTAATTAATTAATTACTAATTAGTTATATAATTGAATTGAATACAGATTTGATAACATAAACATGTAGAAATTGGGATCAACAATGAAAAAGAGTGAAGCAGATGATGAGGTGGATGTGTTTAACTTTGATCCTGAGTGCATTGACTGGGAATACTACATTATAAATACTCACATTCTTGGTCGTATTGGATATGTCATTAAGTAATTCAGAGAGCAAATTACAAATATAGATGCTCACATTTTCTTACAAGTTTTATTTTAGTGTATTTAATTCATTATTTATAAACATTAATATGTAAGAAGGAAATATCCTTGTACAACAATTATTATGATATCTAATAAGTTTCAATTTATGATGAAATTTTTATCTCTTGAGCTATTAAATATTTTTAACTCTATAAATTTCTTTTATATATAAACATTTTCAACTGCAAACGCTCAACACCAATATGTTCATAGGCTCGATCCATTCACACTTTAATAAAAATTTAATGAGAATTTATATATTTTTTAAATAAAATATTAAAAACAATAAAAAAAATTCACTTTTTAATTTTAATTTTTAATTTTTTTATTTCTAAATAGATGGTGAATATCTATTTTTTGATTTTTAATTTTATTAAATTATTATGGAGTGTTTTAAGTATTTTTACCCTTTGGATATGGTCCACCTAATGATCAATATCGGCAAGGAATGTCAAGTCTTTGGAAAAGTTTTTGCCTGTAATTTGGCAAACCTCATTGTCTCGAAATTAAACTTGGAGAATTGAATATCTTCAAAAGGGAGTGAGAAGGGCTGGTGCAACTTCGATTAACCCAACAATTCAAACATTTTATTGTATCCTTCGTCATGTATATATTTGATATTTTCAATATTGAAACGAGTGGTGCTATACTGCTATTGACACACCGCCGGATGGCTGCCTCTAAAGATCTAATAATGTTCTATTTATAGAAATTAATTACTTAATTTTCTAAAATATCCTTATTTCTTTTCCAATTTTCACATACCCGACACATGTTGCTCAACCACAGCGCACCCCTTTCTCACATTCTTTTCCTTTTTTTTATCCTTCGTTTCTTTTACTAACATCCCACACACTTCATAATTTTTTTTAATTTTTTTTTTTCACTTCGTCATATCATATTAAGGAAAAGAGAGAAAGAAAATAAAATAAGTCTTTTTATCTCTCTCTCTCTCCATATATAATTGAACCTGAATTTGAGTTTTTGTTCAATACAATCAACTAAAAAATTTAAAATTATATGCTCTAGAGAGGCCAAAAAAAAAAAACTTCAATGACAATTAAAAGAATATATATATATAGTAACTTTTAAATAAGAATTGTTTTTGTCACAAAAATAAGAATTGTTTCGATATGCAGCATGATTTTCTTCCATAATAAGAATCGTACCGCGTAAGAGAAAATATAGAAAAAAAATCAACTAAACAAATTGTTTGACGTGGGATTTTATTAAAATTTAGTTTGGTGAAGAGTTATTAACTTGTATGTTTATTTAAATAATTTTAATAAATAAATTTCAAATAAGGGATATAATTAGGTCAATAGAGGTGGCAATAGCACCACTCTATTGAAAAGAAAGCAAACCTCTATTGAAAAAGAAAGCAAAACAGGATTGTTCAGGCAAATTAACAAGCCAATAGGAGAAGAGGTACCGGAGTATAATTCTCTTTAAATAATATTGAATTGGGTGAAGGTGACCCATCAAAAATTGCTTACCAAATGGTATTAATTATGAGATTGTATATCTGCAGGTTCGAGGAAGAGGTAGTGGAGTGTAATTGTCTATTTAAATAATATTCAATTGGGTGAAGGTGACCCATCAAAAATTGCTAAAAGACGTACAATTTTAGAATCGGGACAAAAACCAGGGCCGACTGAATCTCTGGCCAAGTTAGTTATATAAGAGTATCTTTAACGGTCTCCCTTGAAGACATCTCTTAACTTAATTAAGGGAGTATATATATTTTTACAGTTTCAACAGGTCTCTAAATGGCTCCCTTAATTGTGTTCTGGTTGAGTTCACTCCCTTAATAAAAAGTGGCTCCATCTATTTAAAATTATTTTATTGTCTTAAAAAACTTCATATATTTAAAAGTCATAATCGACAAACAATATCTAATATTTAAACACAATATCTAATATTTAAATAATAATAAAAAATTATTAAATGCATCATTTAAGAAAGCATTGTTGGAGCATATGTTCTATTAATGGTCTCTTGCAATAACATGCACTCTTAAATAAAGGAGTCTCAAAAGGGGATCAAAATCCTCTCCTTGTCTTGTTTTTCCTTGACTTTTCATAATCTAATGACACTAAGCAAAATAAAAAATACATGGTCAAGAGTTGATCACTTTTTTCTTTCTCATGCAACTTGATATTTTAATTACACTTGAAAAATGCCAAGGAAAAACAAGAACTAAAGAGAAGATCCTGATCCCTCAAAATAAGACTGTTGGAGATGCTCTAAGGCACCACCTAAAATCAAGGGCCCATATTTTCATTATTAATATATATTTTTTTAATAATTAATATCCAATATTTTTCTTTTCATCTATTGTTCAAACAATATCTCTTTACATTTATAAATTACTAGTCATTCATATTATCAAGTCAAAGATTCCTATTTTCAAGTAAACTACATTTAAGTGGACTTAAATACTCATTAAAGTTTTCCTAAAAAAATAATTACACGTTAATGTTATTCCTTTTCTTTAAATGATTAATTTTTTTAATTATATATTCACACTAAAATCTTTTATTTTATATCTTCTTATATATTTAATCAAATCATCCTACTGCAAATTCAAACTCTCCTACTACATCAAACTCTCTTATTGTTTCTCAATGTACTCTTTCATAAACATTCAAGGTTTAACGGTTACAAAATCTATTACTTTAATTTTATTAATTAATTTATTTATTTTCAACTGTAACAGAATTATTTATTTTTTTTTAATCCTTGATAACTGATAATCGGATGTTCGACATATCTAGTAGAAAATACGAATCCGAATATGAAAAACAACAAAAAAAAAAAAAAAAAAAGAAAAGAAAATTATTTGAATCGCGAAAAAAGGCTCTTGATAAATTTGTAACCAGTAGCAAAAAGAAAAAAAGAGGGCTGTGGAATCGCAGGGTCTCATTTTAAATTTTTGCCTAAGGCCCTGACTACCCTTGAGCCGCCCCTGGACAAAACACAGACTTATCACACACGGCACCAGTTAAGGATGTCATTTGAGAGTTGAGACAAAACATATATTTATTACACATTTGTAGTTGAGAACTTGTGATGGTGATTGATTGAGGAGAAAAAAAAAACACAGACTTATTGCACGCGGCACGCGGCACCAGTTAAGGATGTCATTTGAGAGTTGAGACAAAACATAGATTTATTACACATTTGTAGTTGAGAACTTGAGATGTTGATTGATTGAGAAAAACTTGGGTGCAACCGATGCACCACACTATAATCTGATGGTGGTGCATCGATTCCACTCAATAAATGACATGTGGCACTCACTTCAAATTTAATTTTTTTATTCATTTTCTCTCTCATTTTCATTTACAACTGTATCTCGATTTCTCTCTGTCTCCTTCATCATCTCGTCTCGACATCAACTTGCCATTTCTAGTGACCGTCGTCGTTTCATATCCTCACCATCCTCCTCCAATGACTGTCTTCATTTTCACCTAGATCCCAATATCCCTTTGTGTGGAATTGTGGCCTATATACACCCAACTCTCACCATAATATTTTTTAAAAAAATTTTGGGAAACAAAACTTAAAGAGAAGACAAATAGGTCTTCGTTAGAAATTGGATCTAGAATGTTTAAAAAAATGACTTCGTTGATTTGCAGTTAGGTTGGTCCAATTATAGCAATTAGTGATGTAATTTCTGAAGTTTAATAGATTTTTTTTTTTTAGCAGATTAAGTTTACTAGAGTTTGTTTTCCTTAAAAAAAAAAAAAAAAAAAAAGAAAAAAAAAACAGGAGGAAGCAAACCAAGTGCTTTGATGAGATGATATGTGTAATTTTTGTAATAATAATGATCTTCATGTTCATCCTTCCCTCTGTCAGCTCTATTTAAATAAATTATGAAGCAATTTTTATTTTTATTTTTGCATTTTTTTTCTTTCACAACTAAATCACCAGCCCCTCATCCACCAAAATCAAACAAAAAATCCCAATTACAAACCCCAAAAACCCCAATCGAAATCAACACCAACCCTATCGAAATCCAAACAAATAGTTAAATCCAAAAAGTCAACGAAATCAATCACCACTACCACCACCAAACCGCCATCCACCCAAACCCAAAGCCAAATCAACCACCACAAAACACCTTCAAATCCAAACTCTGCCGGCAGCCAAAAAAAACTCAAACTCAAACACGGCCCCTAGCCTCCCCCTCCTCTAAACAACCACAACCAAACCCTTTTGATTTAAAATTTTTTTGAGGTGGAGATGAGAGATTGAGATTGAGAGTGAGTTGGAGATAAAGAGAAAGAGAGAGAAAGAGAAACGAGAGAAAGGAAGACGGTGATGATAGTGATAAGAGAGGAGAGAGAAAGTGATGAGGTTTTTAATTAGAGGTGTCAAAAGGGTTGGGCCATCCTGTACCCGTTACGGGCTTTACCTGTTTTCGTACAAGCCCACCCAATCCAGCCTAGCACATTAAGGGCCCAGGCTTGGCTCGAGCCTGGGTAAGAGGGCGGGTTTGGACATATATTTTAGACCCTTTGGCGCAGAGGGCCAAGAATGAGGGTCAGATTGGGCTTATATTCTAAAGCCCGTCAAGCCCATCGGATAGGGTGAGTTATTGCCACCCAAAAAAAAAAGTTTTACACCCATTTTTTAATAAGATTATTTATTACTAAATATTCATAAACTAAATGAGGACATTATTATTCAATTAAAATAATGTTTGTAGTATATTTTATGAATGAAGACATTATTATCCAATTAAATGAGGACTTATTCCTAGTTTATTCAATATTCATGTAATTTATTTTATGAATGTTTGTAGTATATTTGTTAACTAAATAATAATAGTGATTTATTTATTTTGTTGAGTGACTTTATTCATTTGATATTTGAATTTGTTCGTATATTATTACATTCAAATATAAATTTTATTATTATGATGTAAAGTAATTATTTTTTTGGCGGGCCGACCCACAAAGCCCGTACCCGCTCGGCCCTCAAATGGGCTTGGGCCTTGGGTAGGACAGGGTTTATAAATATGTATGTGGGCCGGGCTTGAGGCCCGGCCCTCAATGTTGAGAGTTGAGCTTTGCCCGACCCGCAAGCCCTCATAGACAATTTTTAGATGGGCTGGGTGGCCCGGGCCTGACCCATTTGACATCTCTTGGTTTTTTGGGCTCAACTTTCAAGTTGTGTAGAGAAAAAAATAAAAAGAAAAAAAATAATTAAAGTCAGTGCCACGTGTCACTTATTGAGTGGAATCGATGCACCACCATCAGATTCTAGCGTGGTGCATCGGTTGCACCCAAGGTTTTCTCGGATATGAGAATAGAAATCAGAGACCAACTTTTGAAGTTCGGATGTTTTTATTTATTTATTATTATAAATATAATGTTTCATAAATATTATGAATTTATCGGTTGTTTGTGGAATTTGTAGATTTGTTTGCATTGTAAACTTGATTGTCATTTTGGATTTGTATTTTATTCTCTCTCATAAATCTTTGGCGTTTATTTAGTTGGGCACTCACTTGGGCTTTCTGCTCCTCAAAAGCTTTACTAATATCTATTTAAGTTTATTTTAGAGTTGTTTGGTTGAGCTTTTGAGATTGTAATCTTTTGTGTTTATTTAGTTGGGCACTCACTTGGGCTTTCTGCTCCTCAAAAGCTTTACTAATATCTATTTAAGTTTTTTTAGTGTTGTTTGGTTGAGCTTTTGAGATTGTAATCTTTTGTGTTTATTTAGTTGGGCACTCACTTGGGCTTTCTGCTCCTCAAAAACTTTACTAATATCTATTTGGGTTTTTTAGAATTGTTTGGTTGAGCTTTTGAGATTGTCTATTTTAAATTCAGAGAAGCTTATAAACCTCTTCAAATTGATCTTTAAAAAAAAAAAAAAAACTACCAACTAAACAACTATAATTTTTTTTTTCAAAAACTCTATTTCTAATACTACTATAAGCAATGTTCGAATAATCGGCCTAGACATCCGATTAATTTGTGGAATTCCTCTAGGAGGTGCTTCACCGTGGCGAAAAGGCCATAATTGGCCACATAGGCAAGGAACGATTAATCGGTATTAGTCACCGATTAATTGGAAAAATCAAAAATTGATTATTTTATATTTTGATTTCAGTTTTATGTTTTAGTGTTTTACATTCTTACTGTTGATGAGAGTGATGAAAAAGTAAGCCCAGTTCTGGAGCGGATGATGATACAGATGGTGAAACTGAAGTTCAGTTCGAGTCCGATGAAAAGCGTGCCGATATCTTTAAATGAGGAGATAAAGACTTAGAAACTTAGATAGTTTATTCAAATATTGTTTTATAATATAAATTTTGAATGTTGTTATAGTTTGTTGATGTTTGTTAGAACTTAAAACTTAGAATTTGTCATTTTGATTTATTTGTGTTTTTATGATTGGATTTGTATTAGTTTGTGATTGCATTCAAATGGCTGTTTGTGGATTTAGATTGGTAATTTGGGATTGGGAAAGAATTTTTTTTGGATTTAATCATTGGAATTTGTTTGTGATTGGATTTTTGTGCAGAAAAAAAAAAGTTCACCGCCCGATTAATCCGCCTAGGCACTAGGCGATGGGTTTCCGCTCGACTAGCGTATAGCGCTTACTAGAACACTAATTATAAGTAGACCCTTTACAAATAGAGATTTTTTAAAAGCCTAACCAAATAAGCTCTTAATTACCATATTAAACTCTTCCTTATCCAATACAAATCTCTAACTCATTCTCTTTATTCTTTTTGAAGAAAAAAATTACGAAAAAACTTGATTTTTACTAACCGTATTATATATATATATATAATCTTTCTTCTGTTAGTTCAACCTGATATAAAATACATCAGTGCCACGAATGTGGGCCATTAGATTCTCATGCTTTGATTTGGTCTGCATGCACTTGTTAGTGATTCTTCATAATCTATAGCTCACATACAATGCACTAATGTAATTTATATCAGGTCGAACTGACCGGAGAAAGACTATATATATAATAATTTTCCAATAAAAACTTTTTACAATGTACACTTTAAGCACCTTTAATGAAATTGAATGTAATATATTGAATATTGATTTGATTTTTTGTATGGATGATGAAAACGTTGAAATATATTTATGGAAAAAAATGAAAAACAAATTTGGGTGCAAGAACTAATTTTTTTTCAGATTTTTTTGAAGATAAAACATTTAAAAATAGGGAAATATAAGAAAAAATTGTTCTAAAATCCAAAAAATTCCAAATTTTTACCAAAGGTGTATTTTAATTTTCTTAGGATGCATATAAAAAATCTCATCGAAAAACATTTGATTATATACAATTTCGTCAAATGTGCTTAAAGTGTGCATTGTAACAGTCTTTATTGGAAAATTACTATATATATATATACAATTTTTCTATTGTTAGTTCATCATGATATAAAATATACCAGGACGAAGAATGTAAACCATTAGATTTACATACTTTGACTCAAGTGTCTGCACTTGTCAAAACTTCTCAATAATCTATGGTCCACATTATTCATTCTGATATATTTTATATCAGGATGAATTGACAGTAGAACGACTGTATATATATATATATATATATGAACAACATAGAATAATTTTATTGAAGAAGGGAACAAACCTAGCAACATAAGCCGTAAATCAGAGGCTGGAAAAAAACAACAGACCAGACACAACTACAGCCGAAAAAAGCACCAGGCACCAAAATGAGAAAGCATAAACAAGAGAAATAGCATAACAACATTAAGTCCAAAACATGAAGATAGGACCACAACAAAAACAAAAACAAAAGAAATAAACCCTAAAAAATAGAGGAAGGAGCATCCTAAACTCTATTCGAGCTTGTCCCCACAACCATTCGAGCCCATCTTAACCAAATTGTCAGCAAAAGAGTTAGACGATCTTGGATTGAGGACCACTGACATATATATATATATATATATATATATAGTCTTTCTACTATCAGTTCGTCATGATATAAAATATATTAGGACAAAGAATGGTCTATAGTCTTTCTACTATCAGTTCGTCATGATATAAAATATATTAGGACAAAGAATGTGGACCATAGATTATATAGAAGTTTTGACAAGTGCATACACTTTGAGTCAAAGTATGTAAATCTAACGGTCCACATTCTTCATCTTGATATATTTTATATCAGGACAAACTAACAATAAAAAAATTGAGTCAAAGTATGTAAATCTAACGGTCCACATTCTTCATCTTGATATATTTTATATCAGGACAAACTAACAATAAAAAAATTGTTTATATATATATATATATATAACTCAAAAGAAGTACCTGCTTTTTCAATAAAAATAAAACAAAATTGAAATGTGAAAACGTGTTAATTTAATTAGACATTATTAAAAAGAAAAGAAAAAAAAAAAGACTAGTCAACCTATTGTTTAAAACAAAATTGTTAACCAGAAAAACACATCTATCATCACCACAACAGCATTTTTTTTTTTTAGGAAACCACAACAACGTAAAAGAATAAATAAGAACAAACTTGTTTACTATTCGGGAACAATATATAATGCCGGACAAAATCCAAAGTATTCTATTGTTTAAAACAAACTTGTTAACCAGAAAAACACAACTATCATCACCACAACAATGTAAAAGAATAAATAAGAACAAACTTGTTTACTAATCGGGAAGAATACATAATATTTGACAAAATCCAAAGTATTCTATTTTCAAATTTAACAATTTTGGTTTTCAATGAAAAAGTAAAGTCATTAGTTTTTTTTATTTTTTCTTAACGGTTTAGCCTTGATTGAGAAAGAATGGAGAGAATGTGTTAGAGATATGTAATATAGACTTAGTGTAAAGAGTTTAATATGGTAATCAAAGATTTAGGAGATCCAAAGCATAAAGCATTTAAGTGATTTAGCATCTCCAACCATGCTCTCCAATCATGCTCTCTAAATTTTTTGCTAGTAACTTTTTATGGGGTCACTCTAGAGGTGGCCAGGATTTCGGTTAAACCGACGATTTTGCCCGCGGTTTAACCGAAACCGTACTTCCAAAAACCGCCCCAAAACCAAAACCGGAACCGACGGTTTCAAAACCGGTCGGAAACCGGTTGAACCAGTTACGGTTTCGGTTTCGGTTTCGGTACTTCCAAAAACCACCAAAAACCGGCAGTTAAACCGCCGGTTTTTTTTTAAAAAAAAAATCGACTAATCAGAAGCTGACACGTGACATTTTTTTTTAATTTTTTTTTGAAAAACCGAAACCGAACAGAAACCGAACCCAGAACCGTCTGTTTTTAAACCAAAATCGAAACCGAAACCGTAAAACCGCCGGTTAGAAACCGTGTACCAAACCTGTTTTCCGGTTACGGTTTCGGTTTTGGGTGGCCACGGAACCGAAACCGAACCGTGGCCACCACTAGGTCACTCCAACCATTCTCTATATTATAGTTAGTCATTAGTATTTTAATAATTTTTTAATTTATAATATAAATAAATTTATTTTCTTTCAAAATTGACATCATTTTTCAATACGAAAATTAGTTTTAAAATAATAAAATAATAGAATAGAGAAAATAGATAGCAACGAATGACTCTCTACAGTGCCTTGGTAGTTTTCCAAAATAGGAAGTGGTTGGAGCGTAAAAAAACCATCTCCACTAGCTATTTTGGCTAAGAAGTGGCTTTAGGAAGCATGATTGGAGATGCTCTATGAAGATACAAATTTTGTAAAATTTGGGCAAAAAATGATAACAGATTCAAAAAAAAAAAAAAAAAAAATACGTCTCCAAGATTCAGACTTTTTTTGTCCAAAACTTCGAATCGGTTCTGAATTCAGATCAGACTGGATCTGGATTATTCGATCAGATTTATATCTCTAAGCTCAGCGAAAGCAAAAGAAACTAAACAAAAACAAACATAAGGTTTGAGAGGAACATGATTTCTTCATTTCTTGATTATTACATATACAAGAGGAATGTATGTTTATATATGTGAATATTTTCTAAAATAAGGACACCGATTTATGGTCCAAAATGCTCATACAATTAAAAAAGTAGGTAAAATGTTCATTAATTAGGCCCATAAAGCCCATCAAGCAAAAAAATGTATTAAATTGAACCGGAAAAAACATGTTCGAGTCAGATCAAGTCAATCTATTTTTGTGAGTCAATCCGATTAAAAAAAATGAACACCAAATATATACGAGTCATTGGCAGTTTCAATTAAAAACCAAACTGATTTGACTTGTGCCCACCACTAATAATAGGTGTCATAATAACATGCGTGTATAGATATAATTTTAAGATAAATAAAATTTTAGGGCTATAACTATACAAAAGTTATTAGTTTAACAATATTGTATTAAGGGTCAGTTCGATATTGCTTTTGAAAAGTTAAAATCAGGTTATTTCATAGTTTTGACAAAAAATGACGTTTAGTACAACTTCCAAAAGTGATTAATTGATAATCTGACAAGTTTTGACAATGGTTTTGAGAAGTGGGTGGGGGTTACTTTTTGTAGAATAATCTATTTTAGTATTTAATGAACATTTTAAAATACCATTAGTATCCTTATGAAATCAAGTTAAAATTATTTATATACCTTACTTCATCTTAAAATTAAATATTATACTTAAATATTAATTTGATTTATAAAATCTTTTAAAAATATTTTTATCGTTCTTATGAAATTTTTTAAAATTTAAATATTCTACTTAAATATTGATTTAATATATATAATTAATGAAAAAAAATGGTGCTAAAATCATGTCTAAATTAGTCCTTGTAACTAATCTCATCACTTACCTAATAAAATTACCAAACATATGTATACTCACTATAATAAAAACGGTCTTTGTTGACAGTTTTTGAGAACTGTCAAGAAAGACAGTTTTTTCAAATTTTTTATTTATCTTTAATAATTTTTTTTTAACTTTTACTCCAAACAAAATACTGATATGAATTTATTTTACAGTAAGATATCAATTTTTGGGTAAACCAATATTGGATAAGTAAAATTTTAAATTTAATAAATTTACTTTAAAATCATTTACTTTTATAAAATTGAAAAAATAATTTAAAAAATTGTTTATTTATTTTGTATTCTCTTGTTTCATAATAAGAGATACGTTGATAATTCATTTACCCATATAAATTAGTAATTTGAGTCTTACATTTGTTCATTCATTTGCAATATGCATATTGAGAAATATCTTTCATGTAGTGAGAATTGTATTCCAAATCATGCTCATTACAATTGATGTCAGGAGTTTCTTATAAGCCATGTTTGGTTGGATGGAATGGAAAGAAAGCCATTACATTTGTTTGGTTTGTTAAAATGCAATTGAATGGTGATTCCATTGGAATGGGGATTCCACCATTTTGGTGGAATCATTCCATCCAAAAACCAATTGAATGCCTATTCCATTCCAAACTAAAATTTATATTCCATAAATACCCTCATATGCCCCAACTCCATTCCAAAAATACCCTCCCCTCCTTTCCAAAAATAATATATAATATTATATATATTATATATATTATTTTCGTCAATCACACCGGTATCTACGAAGATACAATCGTCTTGAAGAATAATCTTAAGAACCATAATGTACTATCGAATGATTCACAACCATCGTGTACTAATTTACCATTGAAGATATTTGATCGGAACAATTTATACACTTTTGAGGTCTCCATTTCTTATCGTTTGTTCTTGTTTTCGAGCGTTTTTGTGAATATAATATGTTTTGTGAGCCTTGTGTAGGTTCATTTTATTTTGCGAAGTCATTGTGTGGAAACGGGGTGTTTCCGGGCCAAAACGTAGCGCGAAAAGAAGAAAGAATTTTCATTGAAGATTTACAGATTTCGTCATAGTGTATCGCGAAAGACAAAATTGCGTACTACGTCTAATCGCGAAAATTAGCGTACCAACACTGCCAACTCTCGCGATTGGTTTCGTAAGATGTACCGCGAGATTGGAAGAAATCAACACACATTGCCAACTCTCGCGATTGATGTCGTAAGACGTATCGCGAAAGGCAAAATGGTGTACCGTGAGATTTGACAGTGTGTCCAAATTGGTTTCGTTAGACAGTTTCGTTGAAGTGTATTACGAGACGTATTGTGACCTGCACCTGACTTTCATTTTTTAGGGCTTTTCTTGAGGGGTATTCATGTCTTTTTACCCCTATTATTGTACCCTAACTCTCCCCACTATAAATATCCCTATATCTCTTCAATCCCTAACATCTTGAATCTCCCATCATCCCTCTTCTCCTTTCTCACGCCCAAACTCAATCTTCTTCCATCTTTTTTTTTTATTTTCTTCATCTTCTACCCAATAATTGGAGAGACCCATGCTCCCATGGAGGTTCTTCCTCCATGTGAGTCCACCATATACCTCCACAACACCATAATACACTTCATCCATCCATCTTAGAACCGATTTCAAGGAAATAGGAGTTAATTTTGAGCTAGGAAGATATGGAGCATCTTTGGAGGATTGTCTTCAAAGGTTTGCTCTTATTTGCTCATTTCTTTGAAATTCTTGCTTCTTTGATGTGTAACCCCAATTTGGGGAATATTGTAAACCCTCACATGTGCTATATATATGTATTTTGTTCATAAATTCGTTTGGGTTTTGTTTTGCTCTTTGATTTATGTCTGTTTAATCTCTTATTGTGAAATTTATGTTTATGGAGGTTAGAAATTGATATGTATGCATGATTAAGATTAGGAGTAGAGTAATTTAATATATGAATAATGCAATTTAACTTCCCATGATTGTTTGTATGTTAATGGATGACCAAAATATCATTTATTAAATGATTTGAGGGTTAGGGATTTTATCCCCAAAGAGTAGAAAATGCTAGTTTATACATTTAGTTGCTAAGTTGGCTTTGGTTCACATCCTTGTGCTTAATGAGTCTTGTTATCAAGGCACAATTATCCATCCTTGGTCGGATTGGGTGATGAATTGATTTAGAAAAAATTCTTAAGTCAAGAGGAGAACCCTTACTTCAATTGAATGTTATTAATGTAAAACAATCACTTATTTGCACATTGTCGTTAGGTGAACTTGTTTCCCATTTTTAGCCATCCTAGGGAGATTGATAAAACTGAATTCACATCTAGAGTAAAGACCACTGAATTCCTCTTGTGCTCGTGTAGTTATAGGGGTATTTTATTGCTTAATGCTTTCACTCGGTTAGCCACCTTATGAATGATATTTAGGATGTGTGTTATATATCGCTTGGTGTCGCATTGACATGCTCAGCGTGATATCCTCTACATTTGACCAGAAAGATGAGAGATCACTAGGCTGGTGTGTAGAGCTCGTGTGCTTAATGAATCCAAGCATTTGTGCATGGGTATAATCTCTATGTCACTCGAGAGAGGGTAGAGATTAATTAAGGGGACACAAGCATATTACATTCATGTTATATGGGTATATCGTATTCTTAATGTTTTCACTTGGTTGCCACCTCGTATTTGGTTAGCCTCTTGGATGAATTATTGGCTGTAGTATGGCCCACGCAGTTGCGCATTTTATGCCCAACAAAATAACCAATGTATTTGACCGGAAAGTTGAGAGATCACTAGGCTGGCATACATGGCTCTTATTTGTGTCACACGGTACTTAATGAATCTATACGTATGTGTGGATGTGATTTCTAAGACTCGAAAGAGATTAGAGATCAATTAAGGGGACACGAGTCTATGATATACTTGCACATTGAGGGATTAAGTGAGTCTAGTACTTAATTAGGAGGATTGTCACGGTTGAATTATTTCTCTAGTATAACCACATTTCATGCCATCTCTCAATTCCATCCTATCATGTAAATATTAGTTATGTAATATATATATATATATATATTATGTTTTACATTTTCCATACACGCAACACACGAGTCCGCTCGGTGTGTTGTAATAATAGCTGGAACCGGTAACGGTCGACGGATTCCACCTCCTTGCGGAACGATACCCTCACTTGCCGCTGTGCTAGTCTCTGTGACTCGCGCGCTAGCGAGGTCGAACTTAAATATTCATCTTTTGACCGACACCACAACGACGTGTCATCAATACTTTTCAGATAGTCAAAATAAAAATGAAATGAAAAGAGAATGAATATCAATTTGACTATTTGTTTTTTCACAGTGTCCATATATATATATATATATATATATATATTTGTTTTTTGATACATAACTAATTTCCCCCCTTTTTTTTTTGTTTGAAAAATCTTGTATATCTCTTTTACATTTCTTTGATGTGTATAATTTATTCATAAAAATACATATTAATGGGGTATACAAAATATATTATTAGTTGTAGAAACCATCTTCAAGTCAAAAATAAATTATATAAATAATTACATTACTTGTTAACGAAATGATTTAGCATGTCCCAATATGTAAATAAAAAATAAAAATAAAAAAAACACACACACCACAAAAACAATTCAAGTTAGAAATTTTTTTTAAAATATCGAATTGAATTTTTTTTTTTTTTTTCAGTTTAAAGAAAGTAAAATAGGTCACGATAGCGAATTGTATATATGTTTATGTTTTGATAGAGAGAGATCAAAGTTCACCAAAATCTTTGGGGAGAAGGTTGAACATGTTATGACATTTGATATTTATATCTCTCACCATCAAGTCCACCAAAATCCATGAAATAAGAAAATCCTTTAAAATATAATTCTAATTGAATACACATTGATTCTTGTAGATATTTTTAAAGTCCCAATTTAATACACTCGGATTTGTAAGGATTCCTTAAAAGCCCATAGAAATCTGAATTGAATATCACTGGATTAATATAGACTCTTTTAAAGTCTTTAAATGTCCAAATTGAATACACCAAGATTTATAATGTCTTTAAATGTCCTCAACAATCCTAATTGAATATACCCCCATAAGTTTGCATAAATACATCAATTTGATTACGATGATCAGAAATTTAACGGTCAAAGGTAACATAATATGTAAAAGGATCTTTTTTTTTTTTCTTTTTTTTTTCCCTTTATTTTAATTAAAGGGTTTAAAAATATGATTTTACCATCTAATATTTTAAAATCTTACAATTTAATCCAAGCAAACTATGACATGCTTCACATTTTTTTTTTAAATGTCATAAAAATCAAATCAAATAAAAAAAAATTAGAAAAAGGATAATGGTGAAATTAAACTTTTTTGAAAAAAATAAAAAATGGATCTCCAACCATTCATCTCTATAATGGACGGTAGAGATCAAATAATAAAAATCAAAATCAAAATCAACCATCTGTCGGATTAAAAAAATTTAACCAAAAAAGTGCAAAATTAAAAAAAATTGAAAAAATTAATGAGGTGTATGGCATCTGTAATGAACTTGTATATTATTTTTACTTTAATTTAGAATATATAGACTGTTTTAAAATTATAATTAAGTATGTATAATGTAATGTAGATGGTTGTGACGGACATACAAATAATATATGTTATTTTATTTTAAGAGTTTATGTTATTTTCCTTTTTAAAAAAAGAGTTTATGTTATTTATTTCTTTTTTTTTTTAATATTACATATTATTTCTTTCTAATGCTAAAACTTTTTTATGCCTAGCTTGCTTCCACACTATAGTATTCAGTCCGGTAATAATTTAATATTTTAACATCTCAAGAGAGGATCGTGATCCTTCGGACCTTTAATGGGTCCGACCTAATTGCTTGTGTATGGACTAAAATCTTTACTTTTCAAGATTTAACTGATAAAAGAAACTTTTTTTTTTTTTTAATTAATCTATATCAAATTAAAACAAATCAATTTTAAATTAAGAGATAAAGAATATATATGTATCACGGCAGTTTTTTTCTTTATTTTTTACTTTCTATTTAGATAAAGACATCAAGTTTAACTTTAACTTATCTCATCTTAGTAATAGTAAAAATAATAATATATTTATCATGAAATGTTTATTATGTTTTTTTTTTTTTAAACAATACAATAATTCTGGATTTAAGGATTAATTACTTAATTATGTTTCCTTTACGTGGGATCTGGTCAATCTTCATCACCCTATTTATTTATTTTTATTTTTTATAAAGTTATTGGAGACATAAATAAAGAACATGTCATTCTTTAAAATTATTTCAATTCCAATTCTTGGTCAAATTAGTTTACAAAATTCTAGTATCATTTACCATTTATAGCAACTTATTATTATTTTAAAACATATTTATATCATTTATTTTTTCAATCCTCGATCTATTTTATAATGTTATATACTTGATTAATTAGATACTGATGAATCTGAATTTGGTCTATGTTATCGGCGGAACCAAAATCAACAAGCTTTATTGCATGTTAGAGACGATCAGATGAATAAAATTAGGCGCATGCAGAATCCTCCTAGTCCCAAGTCTGATTTTGTAATCTTTGAAAGCAAGATCTTCAGTGCACGGAATATTTTAAAAAACATCTGTGTTGGATTAACGAAAGGTAAGGAGGTAACCACGTCGAAATCTAACTATTCTATCCAATTGTTCATGGAACATCATTGTTTAGCTCAGACACGGTCGGGGGTTGCTATTTGGAAATCCAAGATTTGATTCCAACAACCATAAATCTAAATATTTTTATAAATATTTCAATATATATATATATATATATATATATAAATAATAAGTTGTAACACAGTTTTATATTTTAATAACATTGAACCAACATTGGGTTTGGGGTTTAAACCAAGTTTGTTGTTTTAAGTGCGGTGCTTGTCAGGTAAAATAAAAGTGTACATGGTGCACGAACCAAATTTAAGTAGGATTAACCGGAAAATTAACAATGACGATATTATGCCCTTTAAACTTAAAATTAAGGGAAGAAAAAAAATACAAGGTAAATGTTTAAAAAATAAAAGATGTCAAGTGAAGGAATAAAAAAAAAAAACTGAATCATGTAAAGAGGAATCCTTCAAGCTTAACTTATGCTGTTGAAAAAATAAATAAATTAAACAAATAAATATTATATGTAAAGTAGAGTAGACATATGATGCGTAGAATATATCTATTAATCTGGGACCAAGCATTTTTTTATTTTTGAAAGCTTTTGCCATTAGTAGGAGCCGAATCGCTAACTTGAGAATCATTTGTCTAAACCCCAAATTCGTATATCTACTAGTTGAGCTGCATCCTATATAATAGGAAACTAAACCCTAGAACTAGAAGGGACAATTAAGTTTTGTCTCTGTCTTGTCATCAACAAAAATAGAACCTACCAATAACCCAGCTGCTAAGATATATATATATATATATATATATATATATATATAAAATTATTAAACTAATATCTTAGAGAAAATATATGACACATGCTAATGGATGCTAGCCAGCATAAAACGGTATATATGCATGGCCTGAAGCAAGAGGAGGTTCGATCAGGACCACTACCTAATACCTCATGGATAACGTGGTCACCTTTTTAATTCCTTTTCTAACTCCCTACTATACATATAGAAATGTTCAAATCAGTCTGCACTGATATAAATATATGATGATATTGAATGTGAGTCATTAATTTTATATACTTTGACTTAAGTATGTATGCACTTGTCAAAACTAGTAGCTCACATTCAATATCCTTATAAAGTTATATCAGTACGCACTGACCAGATCGAGACTGTATATATATATATATATATATATTTTTTTTTTTTTATTGTCAGTTCGAACTAATATAAAATATATCAATTCCTTGCATGCGAGTCATTAGATTTAAATGCTTTGACTTGACTGCATGCATTTGTCAAAGTATCTTTTAAATCCAATGGACTACATGCAAGGAATTAATATATTTTATATCAGTTCGAATTGATAATAGAAAGACTATATATATATACATACGTGGTGGTTCTCTAATAAAGACGTCATGAAATTATAAGTTAATGACGTCCAATCACAACTACATATTCTTATTGTGTGTGAGTATTTGTTAATGTGGGGTTGTGGGCTCACTGTGAATATGTGGCTGTGGTTAGACGTCCTGAAATTATAAAGTTAGGACAATCCTGATTAAAGAAGTATTATATATATATATATCTTATATATATATGGTCATGTTCACATCAGTGTGCACTGATTTAACTACATGAGTATCAATGCATATGGACCACTTAATATGCAGAAGCTTTGACAAGTGCATATATATTGAGTTAAAGTATGTAAATCTAATGGTCTACATCCAACGCACTAAGCCATCAATGAAATTATATTAGTACACAATGACTTGAACACACACACACACACACACACACATATATATATATAATATCGTTTCATAACCATATAAAACTTTATCAAGATATTGAATGTGAGTCATTCATTTATAAAAGTGATTTGACAAGTGCATACATACCAAGTCAAAATATGTAAAACGAGTGACTCACATTCAATGTCCTTATATAATTTTATCAGGGCATCCTTATAGGAAAATTTCCGTATATATAAGGGCAGATATAAGAGAGGGTTTGCCCGGGCAGCCCTCTAAAAAAAATTCAATATATAAAGGTATAATTATATAAACATCCCCTAAAGATTTATAATATTATAAAACTATGATATTTTATCTAAGTTTAGTGAAATGTGAATATTTTATTGTTCATTGTAAAAATACATATAATATTATGGCTTCTAACATTATAAAATTAAGCAATTTACAAGTTTAAATATATATATATATATATATATATATATTTAACTACAATTTTAAATGATTGTTTATTTATAAATTTTATAATGTATTTCATATTATTAAGTAGTCCATTATTGAATTGATGTCATCTTATTATTAAAAAAATAAACAAATATTTTTATCAATAATTATATAATTTTTATTTATTCTTAATCAATGACTTGCATGTCTTGCACTGACGTTATCAATTCTGTGTGCATTGAGGATGAAAATCATAAGAGTTTTCTCCATAATACACACTAAATTTAATAAATTTAGTGTGAGAGAGTTTGTGAGTCATTAATTAAGTATTATAATATATTAATATATTGACTAAATAAAAATAGATAAATAACCATCGATAGTTAAACAGTTGACTTTATAATATTAGTGTGTACAGAGAAAAAATAAATTGTGTATATATATATATATATAAAATTTAGTCCGAACAGTAAATATTTTCGGGATACTTCCCTGTATAGAATGACTAACTGAAATTTCATAAATCTATATCTAATATTTTCTTTCTTGTTCTTATGTAGGGCCGATCATTTTCTATCGATTTCTAAACCTGTCTAATATATATATATATATATATATATATATATTATATAATAAAGTTTAAATATTCCTTAATTTTCTGATGTAGAATTAAGGAGATAGACTAACATGTACTGATGAGTCACATCTATCGTGTATTCTTAGTGGGGCTGATGAAAACAATTTATGTACGTAGCAGTTAGCTAGCTAGGGACTCACCATCTACGTACATTTCTAAGGCCAAAGCTAACGTTAATAACTTAAATAATATTTGATTAGACAAAGAGATGTAAGAAGATTAAGGAAGTTCTAGAGGAAAAGAGAAACCTAAAAGAGAAACAGCAAGTTGATTAGTTGAATCTATGAGAAGGAAAGGGATTGATAAAAATGTCAGCATACTCTCTATTGGATGAGAGATGCTTTAGTACTTCGTAAAACTTGATATGCTAAGGTTACGTTTGGTACGCTGTACCGCACTGCACTGCACTAGATTGAACTTATTAGGTTGGTTCTGATTACTGTATATATATATATATATAAAATATCGTTTTCATAACCATACAAGGGGTCAGGGGTTGTAAAAATTCAATGCAATAAATATATATATATATATATATATATATAATATAGTTTCGATATTCTTTAATTTTCTGATGTAGAATTAAAAAGATAGTCTTCGATCAACATGTGCTGATGAGTCACATCCTATCGTGTATTCTTAGTGGGGCTGATGAAAACAATTTATGTACGTAGCAATTAGCTAGGGACTCACCATCTACGTACATTTGTAAGGCCAAAGCTAATGTTAATAACTTGAATAATATTTGATTAGACAATGAGATTTAAGAAGATTAAGGAAGTTCTAGAGGAAAAGAGAAAGCACAAGGCGTGAAAGGACTTTTACCTACTACTCCACATTTGTCTCCACCCATACCTTGTTTTATGGCTTCTAACTATGACCAAGACTTCCCTCCTCTGGAACCCTCTTCAAACCCTGAAAGGAATCGGTTTTCCAGACCTTATGTCCATACTTCTGAGGTCTTACCCGATGGTTCCCTCAAACAACCTACCCAAGCTGAGCAAGTTCTTAATTGGCAAACCCACAATGCCAAAGTACAAAATAGAGTTCTCAACTCTATTGACCAGAAGATCGACCGGGTCACACACCATGTATCTCGACATGAGAACCAACTCCAAAGTCTCGATACGGTCTTCCGTGATATGTTTTCTGATCTTCAAGCTCAGATCGCCAAACTTGATGCTGACCTTCACCGTTATATCAACCATGGGTATTTCGGTCCAGAGTTTGATAAAAAAGAAAGAGAAATCAGACGTCTCAAAGACCAATTGGAACAAATGAACATGGACCACTCATTCTCCTCTACCTCCAAATTTGTACCAAAGCCTTATTCTTCCTCTCAGTCTTTGTTTTTTCCTACATCTCCTTCTTATTCTCCTCCCTCCAGACCTCCGGACTCTTCTCGGTATTTCAAATCCACTGATGAATTATTTCGCAAGTATCCTCCATTGTCTTCACCTCTTCGGAAACCTACTTCCAAACCCTCTTCTTCCAGACAGAGAAACAAACAACCTGCTCCACCAATCAACCCAATTATGTATGCTTCCCAGTATCCTATCCATACTTCCAACAAATTCCTCCCATCAGATGAACCAGATGTTGACACCTCGTCAGACACCTCCTCCCAGTACTCCTCTCAGTACACCTCTGATGCCGTTACCACAGCCACCTCACAGCATTCTGATTCACCTGAAATTACCGATCTCACACAAGTTTTTATGGCCTCTCGAACGGATCCGCAACCGTCCACCCAAACTTATGACTCCCCTGAAGAATCCTCAAATGAACCCCCACCTATTATTGAGGAACCACCAGAACACCGGGTTCCCGAACACCCTCACGGATCTAGACCTACTAATGGTCCTTGGTTTGATCTCGGAGACTCAAACCCAGACTCATGGCATAAGAAAATCTCAGAAATGAGCGCTTGGCTTGACCTCCAAATGGCCAAATCTAAACACAATCAAGAAGCAATCCTCAGAGAATTCGTCTCCAGATTCACTGGTTCTCTTCGCGATTGGTACCAAGCCCTTGGAAAGTATCGCCAATTGCAAATTGTCCGAGCTACCTCAACCTCTGTGGTAATGGGCATCATTTTCAGAGAGTTTCTTGGAGATCCTGACCAATTCTATAAACAAGCTAGGCAAGAGTTCTTCGAGATGCGGTGTTGCTCGCTCAAAAAGAAAGACATCGATTTTCATTATAAACGCATGTCTGACAGATACCACATCCTTGGCGGCATCAATGACCAGAGTCTCAAGAATGTTTATGTGAATTCTCTCCCTGCCGAGCTTCAAGATGAATTACATAGAAAGATAGATTCCTGAAGACCCTTCACTGACATCACACTAGGTGAAATCCATATGTTCACCCTAAGTGCTTTGGAGAAACTTTGTGCCACTCAAAAGGTTTTCTCTAAGATGCTCAAAGAAGGAAAAAGGTATGAAGCCCAATGTAAACAGCCCTCGTACTAGATCAAGTGCAAGTCCTCAAAGCAGTGCATCTGCAAGACTAAGAAAAACAAGCATTTCCAGACTACCAAGCGAAAGGGCAAAAAGAAGTTCAAATTCTTCAAGAAGAAATCCCGGCGTGCATGGAATAAGTCTCAGAAATGTTTTATCTGCGGACAAAAGGGGCATTATGCAAAAAAATGTCCTAATAAAAAGGCCAAGTCTGCTAAGTTGATCCAACAGCTAGCAGATGACGTTCCTTCTGACGCCGATATTGAATCTATCTTCTCCGAACAAGACCATGCTGATGACAACACAGTTTTTGTATTACAGGCTCAAGATTCTGTCTCCACCATTTCAGACTCAGAATATTCAAGTCTCTCTGAAACTGATTCTCTTCCAGTCTCTTACAAGGCAACCCCTGTCGTTCTCCATTATTATTTTACCTCTAATATATATATATATATATATATATAGTTTTTCTATTGTAAGTTCTAACTGATATAAGATATATCAGTTCCTTGTATATGAGTCACTGAATTTAAATGTTTTGACTTGATTGCATACACTTGTCAAAGCATCTTTTAAATCCAATGACTGACATATAAAGAACTGATATATTTTATATCAGTTCGAACTAATAATAGAAAGACTTTACATATATATATATATATATATATCCTTTTATAACCAAAAAATTTAGGGCTTTACTAAATTTACCCAAGATTAAAATTTTTATTCTTTTTACCAAATAATACCTTGTAGATATTAAATGGCCGAGTGGTGCTATTGGCACACCCACTATCGAACTATTTATTCCCCACTTTTTTAATTATTTAGTATATTTTTTTTCCTTTATCAAATTACTTAAGAGACATACAATTTTTATTAAAAAAATACTATACAAAATAAAACTAATAAAACCCCCCACTTTCTTTATTTCAAAACCCTAATGACATAGATTATTTCAAATCATTTAATGTTTACTATTTTTGTTTATATTTTCTTTCAGATCTCGATTTCATATTTCCTATGTTTAGTATTTTTTGATTTTATTGTTTCACATGTTTGTTTTGTTTTTCTTTTCAAATTCCAGATTCATGTTTGTTATTTTTTTTCCTCACGGTTTATTTTCTTTAAGATCTTTTATGCGTTTTATGATTTGTATCAATTCTTTTATAGATTTTATTCCGGAACTTCTAAAGTTAGTATAATATTATTTACAAAAAAAAAAAAAAAAAAAATTCGCACCAAGAAAATTTAATCTCTAACGAAACGAAATTATATTAAAACCCTAACTCAATCACTCAAAAAATATGAGACAATCAATATCACCTCACAATCTACCACCAATAATTCAATCGACTACAGAAAAAAAACAAAAAAAACAAAAAAAAAAAAAACAAAAAAAAAAAAAACAAAACAAAACAAAAAACCCGCATCTAATTAGGATGGTTTCACCATAAAATAAGAAGAAAAAAAAGTCTTACGAATGGATGTGAGAAAAATGTATATAAAGATTAGAAATGAAGTGTATTTTTATTTTTAATTTTTTTTAAAAAAAGATATGGGGTGTATTAAGTTTAAAAAAATATATAAAAGGCTAATCCTGAAAATAAATCAAAAAAAAAAAAATAAAATCATTTAATTTTATATAATTAAATCAAAAATTTTAAAAGTAAAGCATAAATACTTCAGTAGTGGGATGCCAATAACACCATTCTAAATTACCGCTCATTTTCTTATTATTATTTTTTAGACCCACGAGGGTGCCCACCTTCATTTTCTTTTTTCCTTTTGTATGAAACTTCGTGTCTTCTCCCTCTCTTCTTTATTTCCATTTTTTTTTATTCTCCTCTCACGCCTCTCTCTTCAAACTGTTCTCTCTCTTCTTTTCTCACAAGCCATCACACAATAAAGAAACCCCTATATGAGCTTTGAATTTTGAAGAAATAAACTGAAATTTCGTGGATTTGGTTTCGTATTTTAGTGATGAATCGAGATGGATCTGGTACTTCTTCAATGATAAACTAGATTGGGTCTTCATTTACGATAGAAGTTATGAATTTAGGTTGAAGAAGATGGAATCTGATTGTGTTTAATCTATTAAACATAATTGTTTAATAGGTTTGTTTCAGGCTTTTCAGCCACATGTCGTGTTTAATTGTAGCCAAATGGTGTGTTTAATTGTTTGAGCCACACGATGTGTTTAATTGATGCAACATGGTGTGTTTAATTGCTGATGCCACACGATGTGTTTAATTGTTTGGACCTGATATGTTTAATTGATGCCGCATGGTGTGTTTAATTGTTTGGACTTGGTGTGATTAAATGATGCCACATTGTGTGTTTAATTCTTTGGACATGGTGTGTTTAATTGTTTAGGCCTGGTGTGTTTAATTGCTGATGCCACATAGTGTGTTTAATTTTTTGGATCTGGTGTGTTTAATTGATGCCTCATGATGGATTTAATCATTTGTACATATTATGTTTAATTGGTCTGAACTGGTGTATGTATTTTAAGTCCAAATTCAAGTATGGATTTTGATATAATTGTTCCAAATTGGCAAATTTACATGCATGAGGTATTTACATTGAGCACATAAATTAAAAAATCAAACACAAAATTAATGTAAGCATAAGCCTGATTATGATTATTATCCATAAAAATTATACACAATTCCAATGCAAAACTTAAAAGTTGTTATCATAAAATTAAAACAATAGATGATATAATAGAAACAAGGTGAAGAAAAATGAGAAAATAACATTAATGTGAGATAAAGTGAAAAGGAAAAGAATTACTGTTTGCTTTGAATTGATGATTTCAGATTACATCAAAAAAGAAACAATAAAATTAAACATACTTATAGGCGGGGAGGACCAATCAAAACAAGACAAGCAAAATGCCGCAATTCAATATGCATGTAGCCAAAGAAAGTAAAGCTTCCATGTGGGTTGGCATCTTCAACAAGCCAAGATGAAAGTGTTTGGAGGAAAGCCAAACACGTATTGTAACACTCCTTCTTAGATTTCCACCACTTGTATTTTAACTAGGAAAAACCCAGTGAGACAAAAACCTTAGCAAAAATACATACAATGATCTTCCGGATCAAGTGGTGTGGATGTGTTCATAACTGCCTCATTAAAACCTTTCCAGTAAAATCCAGTGGGACAAAATCTGGTAGAAGGAAAAAGAGTACAGTACACATATGTCCTATTCAAATTTTTCTCCCTCTGATTGAACGCCCCCTGAACAAAACTTCAATATCAATCCTGTAATTTAGAGATTTGATGCATGTCAATCCTATATACCAGTTTCTCAAAGGTTGATGTAGGCAAAGTTTTGGCAAACAGATTCGTAAGATTATTTGTAGACTGTATTTGTTTAGCATCAATCTGTCGGCTCTATTGAAGTTCATGAGTATAGAAGAATTTATGAGAAATATGTTTGGTTCTATCTCTTTTGATATATCCCCCTCTAACTTGAGTATTACAGGCCGCATTATCTTCAAATATTGGTGTCGGCATTCCTGTAGATAATGAAAATCCACATGTATTTTGAATATGATGAATAACTGACCTTAGCCAAACACATTCTCGACTTGTTTCATGAAGTGTGAGTATCTCTGAATGATTAGAGGATGTAGAAACAAGAGTTTACTTTGTGGAGCGCTAGGAGATTACTGTGCCATTATAGGTAAAAACATATCTCGTTTTTAAACGAGCTTTATGGAGATCAGATAGATACCCGATATCAGCATAACTAAGTAAACCTGAAAAGTTGTTAGATTTTGAATAATATAGTCTTAAATCTTTCGTTCCATGAAGATAATTAAAAAGATGTTTAATCCTATTCCAATGTCTTCGAGTACATTGAGCCAAATACAATAAATCACCAATTGCATTAAGATATGGTACTTCAAGATCAAGTCTCTTTTCACCATTTTCAATTGGTCGGAATGGATCTTTCTTAGGATCAAGGTTTCTAACAATCATAGGGGTACTTAATAGGTGAGCATTGTCCATATGGAATATTTTCATAATCTTTTCAACATATGTTGATTGATGGATAAGTATTCCGTCTGATTTATGCTCAATCTCCTGGCCAAGACAATATTTTGTCTTTCCCAAGTCATTCATTTCAAATTCCCTTTTCAAATATTCATCATTTTTTAGGAGCTCTCTAGGAGTTCCAATTAAATTCATATCATCAACATAAACTGCTATAATAGCAAATCCAAATTCTGATTTTTTTATGAAGACACATGGGCATATATGATTATTGATATATCATTTTTTTAATCAAATATTCACTGAGGCGGTTATATCCCATGCGCCCATTGCTTTAATCCGTCCAAGGACCTTTATAATTTAATCGAGTATAAATTGCAAGGTCTTGAGTTGTATGCTTTTGGCATTCTAAATCCTTTAGGGATTTTCATATAAATATCTGAATCAAGTGAGCCATATAGATAGGCAGTTACTACGTCCACAAGAATCATTTCAAGTCTTTTCAGGACATCCAAACTTATCAAAAATCAAAACGTAATTGTATTCATTGCTAGTGAGTACGTCTCATTAAAATTAATGCCAGGTCTCTGTGAGAAAACCTATGCTACGAGTCGTGCTTTATATCACACCACCTCGTTTTTCTCATTATGTTTCAGTACAAAAACCCATTTGTATCCAACATGTTTGACGTCTTCAGGCGTTTGGACTATTGATCTAAATACTTTACGTTTGGTTAATGAAGCCGATTCTGCTTGAATTGCTTCTTTTCATTTGGGACAATCAGACCTTTGTCTACAATCATCAAGGTTATGAGGCTCATAATCAGTATTTAAAATTTCAGTAGCCACTGTGTACGAAAATATATCATCAATGATTGTTTCTCTACGATTCCACATTCCGCATGTATAATTTATATAAATTTCCTCATTTCTATATTCTTGTATCTCTTTAGAGATTCCTTCCCTTGCAGGGGTTTCTTGTGTCCTTTCAGAGACATTTGACTCTTGTGGAGTTAATTTAAAGAAAGTGGATTTATTTACAATTTCAGGAATATGATCCTGATATTTTGTTTTCTTCCTCTAGGGAACAGTATCTTTCAAACAAAGTGGCTTTTCACGAGCTGGGATGTATGATTTTGTTACCTTAGTAACATTTGTAAATGCATCTGGTAACTGATTTGCCATTGTTTGAAGATGAACTATCTTGCGTATTTCATTCTCACATTGAGATGTGTATGGGCCAAGATGAATTAGACTAGGAACTTTTCAAGAAAATTCACACTTCTCTTCAGGTGAAGTTTTACCTTTCCCTAATGATGGGAAATTTCTTTCATCAAAATGACAATCATCAAATCGTACAGTAAAAAGATCAACAATTAAAAGTTCCAGATATCTAATGATTTATTGTGAATCTAGACCAATATACATTCCCAAATGCCGTTAGGGTTAGGGGTGAGCGTTTTCAGGTTTGGGTTTGGGTTGAAATTTTTCCAACTCGATCATATTTCAGGTTGGAGAAATTCAACTCAACCCAACTCAACATTATTTTCAACCAAACTCAAACCAACCCAATATTTGTCGAGTTGGGTTGGGTTGGGTTGATCAGGTTAGACATACATAAAAAAAAAAAAATAAATAAAAATAAAAAATAAAAAACTCAATTACATACAAATTACATCACACATGACATGTCAATAGAAATATTAAATGTTATATCTTCAAATATCTAATGCATTAACATAAAATAAGTTGAAATATTAAATATTACATCTTCAAATATCTGATGCATTAACATAAAATAAGTTCAATATTTAATATAAATAACCCAAACAAAAAACATGGAAAATAACACATAATTTCATGTCTTTTAGAATCTCAAAGTGCAGATTTTGGATGTTAGAATCTCCAAGTGCAGCAGTCTCAAATCTTCCAGCTGTGTCCACAATGACCAATCAAAAAGTCAACATAGCATTGCACCAACTAGGATTTCATATTACAAAATCATGGGTTGTAGATTATCTAGTCTTTTTTTTTATTTATTTTTTATTTTTTATTTTTTATTTTTTATTTTTTTTATTTTTTAAATTACAACATACAATGAAAGAAAAATGAAGAAACAACAAAAACTCCCACTAAACAAAGCATCAAAATATACAACAAACAAAAGCAATAAGGGTTCCTCTAAGCTACAAAAAAAAAAAGAAAAAAAAAAAAAAACATGTTGTTGAAGAAAAGTGTATAAAGAAATAAAGTGAGGAAAATAATTACCATATCAAATATGATGTCAACCTACAACCGTATCATCCGAGGAAGTAGTTAATCAAATCCCTAAATAAATTGAAAAACAAATATTATTAAAGAATAAATATTATACATTAAACATAATTATATAAAAACAAATTAATAGTTTACCTTTTTCAAGTGCTTCATAAAACTCCATTTCACTCGTTGATGGTGCAACATTAAAACATATAGTAGAAGTTCGCAACCAATTTTACAAACAAATCAATATCTCCACCATCTTTGGAGACAAGGAACTCCTGAATGGATCAAGGACATGGCCTCCAGTACTAAACATGAACTCAGAAGCCACTATAGACACTGGAATGGCAAAGATATCCTTTGCAATTTGAGACAAAATCTTGTACTTCAAACAATTCACTTTCCACCAATTCAAGAGATCAAAGCTATCATCATCTATATTTTCATCAAACTCTATCAAATACATCTCTACCTCATTTTTTAAATCAACAAAATCTTTCTTCTCTTTCAATTGTTTAAACTTCTTGAGTTTTCCAAGCGAAAATCCACATTTTCATTAACTTTTCCCATATCACCCTGATTTTCCAACAGAATTGACCTAGAAACTTGATCACTACTTGAAATGTTATCAACTTCTTTGTAAAACTCGTAAAGTTTAATCAAAAGCTCATTAATATCATAAGTCATCTCATATACCTTATTTTCATCAAACAAATCACCAAAACAGAATTTAACATAATCCAACTTGTATCTCGGATCAAGAACAAGTGCAATTAACAATTTATTTAAATCCTCAATTTTTCCCTAATACTTGTCAAACTTATATTTCATAGCAGCCGCCATTTCACACAACAACAAATCTCCATTATTAGCCAGTGTATACAACTCAGTTGCAATTGAACACAACTCATGAAAGAACATATTGGAAGTAACAGATAAGGAAGCACTAATTTCAAAGTGATGTCATAAAAAACATGCAAAAATTGGACAAACACTTTAGTATTACCCCAATCATCCTCCTTCGGTGGTCCTACCCTATTCTTCCAACTATCAAGTTCAGAAAAATATAAATCATAACATGCATCCTCATCCAATAACCTATCAAATGCTTTTTGAAATTTTAAAGCAGTAAATAACATCAAGTAGGTGGAATTCCATCTGGTTGGCACATCTAAAACCACAATGCTATGACTCTTAATTCTTTTATGCTCAACTACATTTTTAAAATTTTAAAGCCTCGATGGTGAAAATCTGACATATTGTATCGCATTGCGAATACGAACAATAGAATCATTCATGTCTTTCAATCCATCACAATTAAATTAATTATATGAGCACAACACCTCACATGTAAAAAATTCCCACCTAACACAAGCTTGGATTCATTCCAATTTCTCATCTTTCTTTTAAAATCTATAGTTATTTTATTGGCAGAGGCATTGTCTACAGTTATTATTAACACTTTCTCAATCCCCCAATCCAATAAACATGACTCAACGATTTTTCCAATGGTCTCCCCCTTTTGGTCGGGAATCATACCAAAACTCAATATTTTTTTATGCAACCTCCATTCACAATTAATAAAATGGGAAGTGATGACCATATAATTGATATTTTGAATGGAAGTCCACATGTCGGTGGTTAAGCAAACTCTTGGTGATTTTTCAATGAAATACTTTTTGAGCTTAAGTTTTTCATCCACATAAAGTTGATAAATATCCCTAACAGGTGTCCTTCTAGAGAGAAGAGTAAACATTGGACAAGCAACTCTACAAAAATATCTAAACCCATCTTTCTCAACAAAAGAAAAAGACAATTCATCCACAATAATCATCCTAGTACAAGTCTTTCTACACCATTCCTTATCAAAACCTACGGCCACAAGGTTTGATTTGATATCTAAATTATTATTTGGTGTCCCATGGTTAAGACTTTTTGGTTTTTATTCTCCGATACTATTGCACATTTATATTTTGTACATTGATTCTCTATATGATTTCATAAAGAAGTAGTGCCATAAGATTTACTAGAACATGCATAATCCTTACCATAATAATTGCACTTACATCTAGTGTTGTTGCCATATTTGGTGAATAATAACCACACATTTGATGGACCCTTTTTCGGTCTTCCTCTTTCCACACCAATGTTTGAAGACAATGTTTCATCATCCATCTACAAAAAAAAAAAAAAAAAAGAACACACGAGAATAAATGTGAGACTGACTTAAGAAGAGGAAAACTATTCACACTATTTTCACACTGTTTTAAACAAAATTACAAAAGTATCACACTATTTTGGACCTTTGGTTTTTTGTAATTATTCTGTCACTAATGCAACCTCATACACTGTCACCAATGCAATCTCACACACTGTTTTAAACAAACTTCAACTGTTTTTTGTAATAATTCAGGAAAATCAGCCTCATAAATAGATATAAATTTCCGTATCCTGACCCTATACACAAACATGAACACATTTGAGAGCACCCAATGGGCCAATGCAACCTCAAAGAACATAACATTGGTTGCAGGGATTTGGGGAAAAAGATAAAAGTACTTTGAAACTTAATCTATTTACTCATCTTAAATTCATCATCTAAAATCCGCAGTTCAATTAACCCATTAACAATTTAACATCATAAAGAGTATAAGGACGAAGAGGAGCGGTATCAAGATGAAATGTAGTTTGCTTGCACGCAATTTGTTATATAAAAACCTTAACTTCCAGTTGCTGGTTTTTGGGTCATGTGATGTTTATGGACCAACTTTATATTTTGCTGAAACTTTTGTATTTTCATTTGTGGAACTTTTTAAATTTTCATTTGAGATTTTAGTAGTAGCAGTAATTTCTCTTTTCATCATATCAATAGACATTAGTAGTCTCTCTTTGAGTCTTTGTGTAAAAAAAAACATTTAATTTAATTAAAATTTAGCAAAATCATATCAAGTAACCACACTGGCAACTCTTTTCAAACTTATTGAAACTACAATAAAAACCAGTATTAGATATTTAGATTCAACTTGTCATATGATGGTAAAAGAGCAAGCAAGAAACACACCATAGATCTTGAACAAAAAATTCATTGATTAAAGAACAAACCAAGCTGGGTAAAGATCTTGATTCTTACACAAGCAGCAACACACTACAGAGGAGAAGCCAAGCAAACAACACAAAATAGACAAACAAAGCAAAGCAAACAAAGACAAAAAAAGTCACCAGGATCGGTGCTGAAAACAAACATGGAAACAGAGATAGCGGCTGGATGAGCCAAGATCGGCGTCAGCACCGGCATGGAAGGATTTCGAAAAGACGAAGGGACTAGGGAGAGCGGCGGATTTCAAAGAACTGTAAAGTGTGATTTGTGAATGTTAGGGTTGCAAGAATTGGTGAGTGACTGAGTGGTGAGCATGAGTATGGTGACTGGTAATTTTTTTTATTTTATATATACATAGGAAATCGGGCCAGGTTTCGGGTTAAAAAAACAACTTACCCAACTTAATCTATTTTCGGGTTACTCAATTATAACCCGACATTGCTGCTTTTCAACTTTTAACCCGACCCGACCCAACCCAACCTACCATTTTCGGGTCGGTTCAAATCCGGTCGACCGGGTCTGCCTGAAAATGCCTACCCCTAGTTGGGGTCCCATTTTAGTTCTATATGTAGGTGCAATTGGGGCATATACTGCACAACTAAAAGTGCGCAAATGAGAAATATTTGGTTGATGAAATACAAGTTGTACTGGAGAATATTAATGATAAGTAGTGGGACGAAGACGAATTAATGCAGCAGCATATAAAATAGCATGTCCCCAAACAGAAATTGGTATTTGTGTTCGCAATAATAAAGTCCTTGCAATTACCTAGAGACGTTTGATATGTGACTCTGCTAATCCATTCTGAGTATGAACATGTGAAACTGGATGTTCAACATCAATCCCAATTGATCTGCAATATTTATCAAATGTCTTGGAAGTAAAATCACCAGCATTATCAAGGCGCATTGACTTAATCGAATGATCGGGAAAATGTGCTTGAAGCCTAATAATATGTGCGAGTAATCATACAAAAGCAACATTACGTATTGATAATAAGCAAACGTGTAACCATATGATGGATGCATCAACTAGGACCATAAAATAGCGGAATGGCCCGCTCGGTGGATGAATAAGTCCACATATGTCATTCAAAGCCAACTTTAGATTGAGATGATTTTATTACTATTTTCCCTTGTGAACATGCAGTACATAAATTTTGATGAGATAAAATAATATTCTGGTTCTTTAATGGATGTCTATGAGAATTTTCAATGATTCTACGTATCATTGTAGATCATGGGTGATCAAGATGGTCATGCCAGAGCATAAATATTTTTGGGTTTGAGAACTTCTGGTTCATAACTGCATAAACTTCTTCACCTCTTATAAGGGTGTAATATAATCCAGATGATAAAGCACACAACTTTTCCATAATGAATTTCTGGCCTGAATAATTGGAAGTAATGCACAGATACTCAATATTCTCATAATTTATAGTTTCTATGTGATATCCATTACACCATATATATTTTAAACTAAGTAGATTTCTTCTGGATCTGCTTGAATATAAAGCATCATTAATACATCTTTTTAGTATTGTTTGGTAACAATATCATAGCTCTACTGGAGCCTTCTATCAGATCTGTTGGACCTGATATTGTATTAACATTTGCTTTAAACAAGGTTAAATTTAGAAAAAATTTCTAATTCTACAGAATCGTATGTGTCATTGCTCTATTGGCTATACATATATCTCATGTATCTTGCTTTTCAATATCACTTAATTTACCGTTTAAAGACGTATCTATTCACAAAAAAATAAAAATAAAATAAAGTGCATATTAGATAAAGTGGTCAAAAATATATATTACGTAAGGAATATTTACATAAGTATTTCACATGATAACAAAAAATATATTACAAGTAGTACTTAATTGGTATGGACATTTCCATCACCAATTGAAGTGGTTACTTTATCATTTGGATCATCCAAGAAATCAGAAACATTAAACTGAGTGATATCCATAAAATCTAAATCCTCCAAGAAGTTGGTTTCAAAATTCTTCCCCTTTTCCTTTTCTTTGATCAATGCTTGATAAAGCTCAACTAAATGTTTATATGTGCGGCATGTATATGACCAATGATTATGACAGTCACACCTGAAACAAATGCTATTATCTTTCTTAGGCCCATTTTGGATACTCTTCCCTTTATCTGGCCTAGCCTTATAAACATTCAATTTCTGGGGAGTGTTTTCATTATTTTGATTATAACCACCCGGACCAAAAATATGCTCTTCCGTGACCCCGACCATGGCCAGGACCACGACCACGACCACGGTAAGGACCACGACCGTGACCAGGACCAAGACCACGACTGCGACTATGTCCTCCAATAGTATTAGCATTCACTTCTAGGAATGCTATAGAGCTGGTCGGGCGTGATTTATGATTTTTTTTTAAGAGCTCGTTATTTTTCTCTGCAACCAAGCGACATGAGATTAGCTCTGAATATTTTGAGAATCGACGTTCTCGATATTTCTGTTGTAATATCACGTTCGAGGTATGAAAGGTTGTAAACGTTTTCTCCAACATATCGTTTTCTGTTACACCCTGACCACACAATTTAAGCTGTGTAGTGATTTTGAATAAATAAGAATTATACTCAGAGATTGATCTATAGTCTTGAAAGCATAAATGTTGCCACTAGTACCTAGCATTTGGTAATTCAACATCGGGTTAGTTATCAAATCGATCTTTTAGCTCTTACCAGAGAACTTCTGGTTTTGTGACAGTTATGTATTGAACTTTCAGATCTTCATGCAGATGGTGACGGATAATAACCATGGCAGTAGATTTGTCTTGTTCATATGTCTCGGCCCCATTTTCAATGGTGTTATACAAGCATTCTGATTTTAAAAGTAATCTGGTGTCAATAACCTAGGACATGTAGTTGTCCCCAGACACTTCTAGTGCAGCAAATTTCAAACTTGCAAGCTTTGGCATTATTACAGCTTCTAGTTATCTGAAAATCACAATTGGAGTAAGAACTTCTGGTCTGATAAAAATTCGAGAAATTTAAATCTTTAGATATATAAATGAATATTTGTAAGTAAATAAATCCAGAAGTTTTAGGTTCCGGTAATGATAAAAAAAATCCATAAACTTTAGGTTCTGGATGGGTGACCAAACTGTTTAAATAAAAAATGTGTAAAAGTAAATAAAATGTGAGAATGTAAATTCAGAACTGTAGGTTCTGGTATTAATAAATAAAAATCTAGAAGCTTTGGGTTCTAGTAATAATAAATTCAAAAGCTTTAGGTTTTGGAAATAAATCTAGGAACTTCAGGTTCTAATGGTAATAAATTCAGAAGCTTCAGGTTCTGGAAATAACAACATCGTGTTGATAACGTGTTATAATAAAATTAAAACAATAGATGATATAATAGAAACAAGATGAAGAAAAATAAGAGAATAACATTAACGTGAGATAAAGTGAAAAGGAGAAGAATTACTATTTGCTTTGAATGATGATTTCAGATTACATCCAAAAAGAAACAATAAAATTAAACATACTTATGGGTGGGGAGGACCAATCAAAACAAGACAAGCAAAATGCCACTATTCAATATGCATGTAACCAAAGAAAGTAAAGCTTCAACGTGGGTTGGCGCCTTCAACAAGCCAAGATGAAAGTGTTTGGTGGAAAGCCACACACGTGTTGTAACAAAAGTACAATTGTTTTAAAAAACATGTCTTTCACTACAAGAAAAAAAGGCAATAGCAATGAATCAAAATTGTCATAAAGGCATTTAATTCGTCACAAAAGATCTTTAGCAACAAAATATTTTTGTCGCCTATTTCGTTACATTAGGTCAAGCAAATGCAACAAAGTTTAGTTTCGTTACCGCATGTATATTTACCCACAAATCAGTTGCGTAGCGAAAACTATGTTTGGGCAACGAAACTTATTGTCACTAGGAATATGTTTTTACAACGATATGTATTGTGGCAAAAACGATAGGTTTTAATGACATAAAAAATATCATTACAATAGGTCGAGCGAATGCAACAAAGTTTGGTTTCGTTACAAGAAGTATATTTACCACGAATCAATTTCGTGGCTAAAATTATGCTTGGGCAATGAAACTTTATTGCCACTATGAATATGTTGTTACAACGATATGTGTAATCGTAAAAACGATAGGTTTTAGCGACAAAATAAATATCGTTACAATAGACATATTATAACAACAATATTTATTGTCACCAAAACAATGTTGGAACTTCAAAATTTAATCTCGCCACCGGTCGACCTTTGACCCATTGTCCGGCCACCCCACACTTGATAATATTGTCATTATGAGGAATTGAACTTGCAACCTCAAGTCAAAGTGGTAAGCCTTTACCGCCTGTCTACAAAATTGAATATATTAACAATTGCACATTATTTATATAACATATATGAGTTGTTAGAAATAAAAAAACAACTTGTTAGATAATTAAATTCATTCCGCTATCAAAATTCTAATTTATAGGACAAACATGTATTTAAAAATATTTATTGGAACATTTAATAAAATTATATATATTTTTTAAACATATATAGTCGAGTTAGGGTTCTATAGGAGGCTAGTGACATTAATTATAATTAATATGATTTGAAATACATCTCTCACTATAGGGATATATTTCTCTACATCTTGCAATTTTATTAACAAATGTAAGACTCAAATTCCTAATTTATATGAGGATTGAATTATTAACGTGTCTTTTAGTATGAACAACTTAAAAAAAAAAAACTAATCTCAATCTCTCATCTCCATCTCAATTTCTCATCCTCATATCCAATTCAATCTCAATCTCTCACCTCCATTTCAACAAATTTTAAAATCTAAAGGGTTTGGGTTGCGGTTGTTTGGGTGGTTTGGCTTTTGGGTTTGGTGGGTTTTGGGTGTAGTTGTGATGCTTTGCAAAACGGGTTTGGTGATAATATATATATTTTTTCAATTTTGAATTTTACAAATCGGGTTTGTAATCGGTTTTTTTCATTTATTTTTTATTTATTATTTATTTATTATTTATTTTTTCAAATTAGGTTTTTTTTTTTTTTTTTTTTTTTTTCTCAATTTCTAGGTTTTTTTTTTTGACAAAAAAATTATGGGTTTCAATTGGTGGGTGTTGGTGATAAGTTTGTCTTTGTTCACCGGATTTGGTGTTTGTTCTTGCACAAAACAAATCTCTAAATTAACTAGGGTATCCCATGAACAAGATCTCCACTTTTTTTTTTTTTTTTTATAAAAAATTTTATTTTTGTTATTTCATTAAATTTTAAAATTGTTTAATTGTTTTCTATTAAATAGAAAGGGTAAAATGGTATTTTAATGAAAATGCTAACAAATGTTAACAAGGGGTGAAAAATGGCCAATACTGAAACAAGATGGTGCAAAATGACCGATAACATCAAAAGTTATAGGGGAAATAATAATACTCCTATATTTTTTTTGTCTCTATATCTTAATTTTCTTGTAGTGTTAATTTTAAAATTATTATTAAAACCTTAAGTAACGAATTATATTTGTCTCTAGAATATATCTTTAAAGACAAAATCTTGTTTGTGTGGCTAGAACACCTGTTATGTCAAGTTGTCAGCGAATAATTTAATGTCATCATAAATATGTTATAGCAACGATATTTTTTGTCGTTAAAATGGTACATTTCGGCAAGGCAAAATATATCGTCAGTATTAATACCTTATAACAATGATATATATTGTCACACGAACTAATATCTGTTGTAACGAAATTTATATATTGTCGCAAGAATTGATAACTGTTGTAACGAAATTTAAGTTTCCTCACTAAAAGTGCTCTCTAGTGACAAATATTTGGTTGTTGTTGAAGATATTGTCGCTGATATTCTTTAGTAACGAAATTTGATTTTCCTCACTAAAAATGCTCTCTAGCGACAAATATTAGATTGTTGTTAAAGATTTTGTTGCTATTGGCTATTTTTCTTGTAGTGTTTGAACCTAGTACTGCACAGGCGCACAGCTATATTATGGTTCATGATACAAGGGTTGTCAAAATGAATATCGATCTTTCTAAGCTTTTCTCACATTAGACGACCACTCTGTTTCTGTATCCACGAGCGTTCATGACCACCGCGGAAAAATTAAACTTCTATGCAGATTCTCTATCAATAATTGGCTATCCACCGATGTAGCTTCATAATTCCTACACAACAAACAACACCACAAGTCAGAGCATTATCATGCCATGAATTATTTCCAACCCAATTAAACACACCTATTTCCTGTGTCAGATTCCACTTAAACCATTAAAATGACATCGCATTAACATAACATAATCCCCCAAAACTTTTCCTATATCAAAATCCAAGCTTCAATTAATTGTCATAAAAATGGATTAACCACAAATCCAATCCAAGCTTGAGAATGTTTTATATAAAACACGTAACTCAGAAATACATTAGTATTCAAGAATTAAGTACTCAAGGATCAAAAGGTGATCAGACAAGGTTAATTTTTTATTATTATTATTTTTTTTGATGTATAACCACTACCGGGACCTTGGCGAGATTGGACTCTACAAGCACAGTCCGAAATACTACTCTCACTATCGGAGAGAGGATATAAATGGTATACAACTACTCTCACAATTGGAGAGAGGGATACTCCCAGAATTGGGAGAGGGCTCCCCACACTTGGGGTTTTATGGCGAAGGTGGAACAAGAATACATATATACAAATATATGCACACACCATGGCGTTGAACCGTGGTGGTGGAGGCTCGCTTGGAGCGTCTAACCATCTAGTACTGATTTTTATTATAGTATCAATAAGTTTGAAAAGAGTTACCAGTGTGGTTACTTGATATGATTTCACCTTCACATTAACATAGAAAAGTCATAGTCCCAAAAAGCGGGTACATATGCGTAAGACATATTGCAATGCAAACTTAAAAAAAATAAAAAAACAATTGAGCCCAATTTATAACTGAAATAGGGAATGGGACAGCTCAACTGAAAGCATTTCAGTTGAGCCCAATTAGGCTGCATTAAAACACTGTAACCTTTGGGTTGAGTTAATTGAAGTCCGGTTATGGCAAGTCACTACAGGTGCCTTTACTAAATAGTGCTGTAAGGGCAGGATTAAATTATAAGCCGGATTAATTAATTTGGTTAATTTTTTGTGCCAAATAATGGACAGTACTGTCCGGTATCGTCCAATACTATTTAACAAACATACCCTTATATTTTAAACATACCCTTATTTGACATACCGTTATATTTTAAAATAAAAACCCCCACAATTATTAATGCCACGTCGTTAAAAACTTGCCAAATTAGATAATTTCATGACTTTTCTACAACCAAATTTATTTTTTCTAACACTTGTTTAACTTATTTGGAGATTCAAGATATTTGTTCGGTAAGTTTTCATAATTTGTCTTTGCATATATTAAATAACATCGTATTATATTATTATTATTATTTTTTTAAAGTTCTTTGCTTTTAAAATGAATTTAACCGAATTGGGTAGGGTTGGTGCCTAAGTGAGAGAGTACACAAGCGACAAGCCCAGTCCAAACCTTTATATACAGATTCAACAGACTGATCCTCCATTTTCCACCTAGGGTTTTTCTTCAAATCAAACCTACCCAAACCCCCTAACAAACATCCATGGACACCACCAAAATCCCTCCAAAACCCAACAAAAAAAGAAAAACCAATCAAAACTCAGAAACCACCTTCCTCATAAACCTCCAATCCTGCACCAAATCGAAAGACCTCCAAACTGCTATCTCCTTGTTCGAATCCGCTCTCTCTCAAAATCTCCGCCTATCTCTCCACCATTTTAATGCTCTTCTCTACCTCTGTTCCAACTTTGCAACCGACCCATCAGCTAAAGACTCGGCAATCGATTATGGTTTTCGCGTATTCAATCACATGCTGTCAAATAAAGCCGTCCCAAATGAGGCCTCTGTTACGTCTATCGTTAGGCTGGCCTCAGCGAAGAAGGACGGTGATTACGCTTTTGAGTTGATTAAGAAAATGAATAAAGATTATAATCTTGTTCCTCGGTTGAGGACGTATGATCCGGCATTGCTTTGTTTTTGTGAAAATTTGGAGGCTGAGAAGGCTTATGAAGTAGAACAACATATGGGTTCAATGGGGGTGAGATTAGAAGAGCAGGAGATTGCGGCTTTACTCAAAGTGAGCTCGGAGACCGGAAGAGGAGAGAGAGTTTATGAGTACTTGCAGAAATTGAGGAATAGTGTCAGGTGTGTGAGTGAAGAGACAGCGAAAGCTATCGAGGATTGGTTTCGCGGAGAGAAGGCTACCGAGGTTAAAGTGGTGAGTTTTGATGAGGGTTTGGTTAAAGAAGCAGTTTTAAAGAATGGAGGGGGATGGCATGGATTGGGGTGGATTGGGGATGGCAAGTGGGTTTCGAATAGAGGGAGTTTGGATGTGAATGGAAAATGCAGCTGTTGTGGACATCGGTTGGTTAGTGTTGATATTGATGATGCGGAAACCGAGAAATTTGCACAGTCCATAGTTGGATTGGCCATGGAAAGGGAGGTCAAGGCAAATTTTAGTGAGTTTCAGGTCAGTAGTTTCTTTTCCCCTTGGATTAGTTCAATTTGACATATCTTTTAAGAATTTAATTAGATTATTAATAAGTTAATAGCTTATTGTTATGTTGAGTTGTTTGGTATAGTTAGGATACATTAAAAATAGAGGGAATGAAATACAGAACAGAGTTTTGAGTATTGGTGATTGACATTCACGTTGATTCACTACATTGAATTGGGTTCTGTCTCGATACTAAATATGTATGTCTCGATACTAAATATGATAATTTTAGTGCTTGGCTAGTTTAATACTTTATCTGTTTATTTTGATGTCATATTAGAATTTTATTTCTAGTTGTGGATGTGTGGATAATTTCTGGCGGAAATAATGTTTTTCAACCGCTAATAGCTCAGCAGGGCTTGATCTTTCATGTTAGGGTCTTACTCTATCAGGCCTCGTACTCTTGAACATATTTTCCTGTGATCGACCCTGTTGCATTTATGGATTATGTTTTGAATACATGCAGACTAACTACAATTTCACTTTTGAAAGCATGATTCCTCCTTAAAATAAGGGGATAACAAAAATAAAATAAAGAAAAATGCGTCCTTATGCATTTCGTTTGAAATGAGTTAATATACATATTAGGCATGTTTGTTTCTCCCTTTAACAGCAGGAAACGGATATAGGAACGAGTCCTGATTTCCATGAAGCATGTTCAATTTGCCGAACCATATAGAAAGTTTTGCTAGACCAATGATTTCCAAGTTTTGAAAAATTACTTCTTATCAACTGGTGGACTAATGTCCTTTTTTTGTTTGTTCCTTTCTCCAATGAGAAAAAAGTTTCATGGTAAATTGGAATTTTGCATATGCTTATTTTTCTTCTCATTTACTATCTTTTTTTGTAAAAACTTGTTGGCACTCTTCAATTCCTTTTCCTTACTATGCCGTTTTCTTTCTCTTTTCTTTTTAAAGGATTGGTTGGAGCAACATGCTGATTATGAAGCTATAGTGGATGGAGCAAATATTGGGCTCTACCAACAGAATTTTTCAGAGGGAGGGTTTAGCATTCCTCAGGTTGAACAACTTAAGTTTGGGGTTTGCTTGCTTTTGTTATATATTTGGCTTGGCTCTTTGCAAATTATTGTTAGTTTAACTTATTATATTTATTTACTGAATATTGCAATAGAGCAGCTTGATGCTGTTGTGAAAGAACTGTATACTAGAAATGGAAATAAATGGCCGCTCATCATCTTGCACAATAAACGTCTACGATCACTTTTGGATAATCCTTCCCATCGAAAGCTGGTTCAGGAGTGGATGGATAAAGGTGTTCTATATATGACACCACATGGTTCAAATGATGATTGGTATGCTGATTCAATCCTTTCATTTGTGGCTGAAGTACTTGTTTTGTTTGATACTTTTCGTCTTCCTAATCAATGTGATTACTCATGGTTTCTGCTTCCAAACTGTTGATGAACACTTATCCTGTTCAGTATGAGTGTGTTTTCAATGTCCCTATGGCTAAATGTACGAAGCTGTAGTGCTCCACTTCTCCGGTAGTTCATGAGTTTTGTCACAAAATCATTAACCGTTACCTGAAAAAATATTGATAAGTTCTGCTTCATTTCAGGTATTGGCTTTATGCTGCTGTAAAACTCAGATGTTTGCTGGCGACGAATGATGAAATGCGGGATCACATTTTTGAACTCTTAGGAACCAACTTTTTTCAGAAGTGGAAAGAAAGGCATCAAGTATGAGCTGCCTAGAGTCTTATTTTCTATATATTTAGTGTAGTTCTCTGCAGTATTTTTCTGTTATATGTTATCTTAATTTCTTCTCACACATGGAAAAAGGTGCATATGCCAATATTTGAGAATTTATTATGTTTTTCATCTTAAATCATGTATATATTTTGTCTTGAAGGAGATAGTTGATTAGATCTCTTGCCTTATAGCTAACGGTCTAGTGATCAATCTCCTTATCTTGGAGGAAACAGAGTTGATTTGAGTTTGTGAATGGGCATAGGTAGGGCGGGGTTGTGATAACACACACTCACATACACTGACCCACACATACATCTAAAGCTCTTAATGATAATGATGCACTTGTTTGGAGTATTCATCAGCTATTTTTTGGTTGCTTTGTTTCGGTTTTGTCATGACTCTTATTAACTACCTACTCGACGCAGCATGACGTTCTTGAATCATAATAATTCATGATATTTCTCCTTTCAACATAATTGTTTTCATAAACAAGGAATCTGATCATTAATGTACTAGGAGGAGGAGTATGTGATTGTAGTGAGCAAGACTTCTTTTGGCAAGGTGCAAAGCAAGAACATAAGTGATTTTTGACATTGTATTTTATTATTATCACGGGGTTAACCCTTTTTCTTCTAATTCCTGTTGCCAAAGATTTAAAGTGTTTACTGAACATCAGCCTCCACTTTGTTTTTAGGTCATCTAGTCATGCTTTTGTAGACAAGTTTTCAAGTGTTTACATTGTGGATTAGTTTTTACTACTTGATGAGGCTATTAGTGAAATATTTATTCCATTTTGAATTTTATTATGACTTTTCATTTCAAATAGGTGCGCTGAAATTTGTGTGTAATATTGATCCAAAATATTTCTTTTTATTAAGCAACACTTGTTTCTTATATAGGTTCGATATACTTTCGTCAAAGGTAATCTGAAACTTCAACTGCCACCGCCATATTCTTCTGTAATACAGGTATCATTAATTTTTCTGTTGTTTTGAATTAATATTCTGCTCATGGTTGCAACAGTTACTTTGCTCTACCCCAATAGAATAATCTATTAGGTTAGGGCTTTTGCTGAGAAGTAAGAGATTTAGGGATTGTTCCTTCTAACACCAACTTCGGAGGACCCAATTTTAATTTTTGTTTGTGCACAAGGAGTGGTAAGAAAAGAGCATTGCTTTTTTATATAGAAAACTTAACGGTTTGAATGAGTTGATATAATAGTCAAGATTTAAAATCCATCATATTGTATTGTAGAGCACCTTAAAAAATGTCTCCTAAATCAGGCAAATGCTTTTTGATGATTTATGTTACTGATGATCAATTAAGTTTCTAAGGTTTTGCCCTTTAACCTTGCCATTGGAAAATGTAATTTCTTATTTGACCCTTCACTACAATATTATTGAATGTTTCTTCCCTAGAGATATACATTAACATTACATGTCTGTATAGAATGCTGAGTTCTTGTCTCTGTTTCAGGAATCAGAAAAGGGATCGTGGCATGTGCCCATATTAATCAACAATGATGAATCTTCACAAACTTGGCTCTGCATTACCAGGTCAAGTGTTGTTGAATCTTGTGATAAAGCTTTAGCCTTGGAAAATACGGAAACATCTGAGAATGGCCATGGTCTCTGCTGACATTGAATTCATGCAACTCCAGAGGGTTTTAAAAGCCACAAGAATGATTGGAGCAGCCCGGATTCCTTGTAGAATTCTGATGATAAAAACTGTATATGCAGGCAATAAAGGAAAGAGGAGATGACACATCTCCTTCCTAGCTGCATCTTAATATAAACATGGCAAGCAGCCGGGGAGCGAGGTAATCTCCTAGGAAATTTTCATTGCCATTTTCTTCCGTATAAATTAAACTTTGCTATAATAATTTTTCTGCGGATCTTCCTTTGTGTTATCCACATGCCGATTCATGCATGTGATGCAATTATTTGAGTGTAGTAATCAGATTTATCTCCTTTTCACTGTATTTTGGGCTGGTTTTGTGTACTTTATCATAAGCTCATTTTAATTATTTCCGTTCTCCTTTGGGAGAATGGAGAAAAGAACAGAAATTATTAGAAAAAAAATAAAAATTGAAGATATCTTCTTGTTCTGCAACCATTGAGAAGAAATTTGCTTTGAATATTTAGGTGATGCTGATTCAGTTGAAGATGTATACAACATGTCAACTATTGTTTTATTTTTAACATCTTTTGAAGTATCAACCGCCGTTTTTTAGATTCTTATACTGTAACGTTTGATCTTTTAAACATTTAAAGCATATATGCTACAAGGCCAGAAATGTGAACATTCATAATGTAGCCTTCCCGGTCAATGCACCTGGTATCCCTTATCACCATTCACAGCTTCTCCTAGTTTCTTTCATCAGTTCTCTCTCTGTGTGTATGTATATGTATATGTATATATTTTGAAAGAAAATATTCTTTCATTCACCAAACTGGGAAGAAACAGAAACAATCAGTCCCAGGCCCTCAGCTAGCTTAACATTACTTGGAATTGGGAGATTTCAAATAAAATGAGATTTTGAATTGGAATTGAAGCATCCCCTCTCTATAATGCTAGAGCAAAGCAAGTCTATATGCAGAAACACAAAGGTCCTTTTGGACCAGCTTACACAACCGGTTAGGGAACTCCCTAACACAAATTTTACAACTGCCACAGAGCAAAACACAGACTTTTATTGAAACACAGATAATAATAAAAATTAAATAAATAACTGCATCTTTTAGACTCTTTTAACTGTTGCACACGGATTGTGTTTTTCATCAATATTTGCCTGCATATTTTATAAGTCCAGGAATGTGAATATTTATAATGTAGTCTTCCCAGTAAATGCACTTGGGATCGAAACCAATAATTGCATCCTTCTCCAATCCACTTTCTCTTATTTTCATTCGCAACTTCTCTATGTTTGAGTCATCAAATCTGTACAGCACACACACAATCAAAATCAAATAATCTATTAGAAATTAAAATAAAAGTTATAATGATTCGGATAAAAAAAGTCATGTAGGGTTTATAGAGTTTTGCCAATAGCAAAAAGAATTTGATTTTTCTATCCGAATTAATACAGATGTTCTTATAACGTTGGCAGAAAAATGAATTCATCAATTTCAGTCCCTTCAAATAAAGACGACAAAAAAAAAAAAAAAAAGAATTAGCTAGTATAACAATTAGTTATTAACGGTGGCAAAAACAAAAATAGAGACATAAGTATTGTATTGAAGTGCAACACATCTTCAATGGCAGCAGATACCTAATTGCCATGTATCTTTGAAATTTAGCCCATGTGTCCAATACTGTGCCCTTGCTGATTTGAACTGCCTTACCATTTTTATCGATAAATGGATTTTTAGTGAAATAACAATAGCTAAACTTGTGAAGATTTGAGAATTTAATAGGGTTTCTTATAGATGAACCAACGTGATATATTAATATCTAATCAGCTGAACAAAGTTGATTGCCGTTTACCACCATAACCATCAACATTGTATCCACCTCCATATCTGCTGGTATCTGCATTGCATTTGCATGCATGTAAATTATACAGTCAATTATTATTATTATTATTGTTTTATATATATATATATATATATATTTTTTTTTTTTAAGAAAAAGAGTAGATACTAATAAATATATTTAAAAACAAGATTGCGATATAAGCTCACCAAATCAAAGAGGGCATCAGGGTTAGCAAGCAAACATTTATGTTTCCCTTTACCATAACCAATAATTACACCGTCAATAGTTCTGTACACATAAGTCAAAACATTGATCATCACTTATTTGTTAGTTAATTTCTTGTATATATATGAAAATTTTCAAATCAGTGCGTCCTGATATAACTCCATCAGTGCGTTGGATGTAAACCATTAGATTTACATGCTTTGACTCAAAGTATATATACTTGTCAAAACTTTTCCATAATCTATGGTCCATATACAATGCACTAATGAAATTATATCACGACGTACTGAAGAGAAAAGGATTATATATATATATATATATATATTCATAAAAGGGAGAACTTTAAAACTAGCCAAAAAATTAGTGGGTTTATTGTTTTTGTCAAAGATTATAATTTTTATTATTTTTGTCAAAATATCCACTTTTTCGATAAGATTGCCATTCTTTATAAAAAAAAATTCTCTTTTTTTTTTTCTTTTTCTTTTTCTTCTTCTTCTTCCTGGAAATTTTTTTTTTTTTTTTTTCTTTTTCTTCTTCCTGAAAAAAAAAAAACAATTTTTTTTTTCTTTCTATTTTCATTTTTGTTTTCTTCTTTTTCTTCTTCCCAGACCTCCATCTTCTCCTTCTTCTTTTCGGATGTGGGTTTAATTGTGTTTTTTGGTGTGTTTAATTTGGTTTTGCCCTGATGTGTTTAATTGGTTTACTTGTGCGTTTAATTAGGTTATCCTGGTGTGTTTAATTAAGTTGCCTTGGTGTGTTTAATTGTTTTACACCTATTATGTTTAATTGGGTTGCTGTGGTGTGTTAATTGATTTTCTATGGTGTTTTTAATTGGGTTTCTTTGGTGTGTCTAATTGAGTTGCTCTAGTGTGTTTAATTGATTTACACATGGTGTGTTTAATTGATTTACAACCCGGTGTGTTTAATTGATTTATACCCTGGTGTGTTTAAATAAAATGAAATCTGGAAATTTTTTGTTTAAAAAAAAATCTGAATTTTTTTTTTTTTTTTTTTTTTTTTTTTTTATAAAACCAAACCCGAACATAACTCCCATCATTTATAAAAACAACCACAATCTGGAAAAAAACAAGATCTAATTTTTTTTTAAAAAATAAAATTTGAAAATTAAACACAACCCCAACCACAAGCATAACCCAAACTTAAACACAACAAAAAATAAATAAATAATCAAAATGAAATTTGGAAATTTTATTAGCAAAAAAACCAAATTTGAAAATATTTGTTTTAAAAAAAAACTGAAAATTTTTAAAAAATCTAGAAAAAAAAAACGTGATTAGAAAAAAAAATTTTAAAATAAAATCTAAAAATTAAACACAATCACAACCACAACCCAAACTTAAAAATCTGGAAAATCAAACAACAAAAATCAAGAAAATCAAATCTGAATTTTTTTTTAAAAAAAAATGATTTTTTTTTTTTAACAAAACCCAAACCCAAACACAACTCCCACCATTTATGAACACAACAACCACCCTCAAATATGGAAATTTTCTTTAAAAAAAAAAAAAAAAAAGAAATCTGAAATTTTTTGTTTAAAAAAAATCGGGAATTTTTTTAAAAAGCTGGAAAAAAATGTGAAAGAGAAAGAGGAGAGGAGATAAAGAGAAGAAGATGGAGAGAAAAACGTGAAAGAAGGAGAGAAGAAGAAGATGGAGGAGAGAGGAGGAGAGAAAGAGAGAAGAAGGAGAGATGCGTGAGAGAGAAAAGAGAAAAGAGAGAGAAAGAAAAAAAAGTTTATGGTGAAAATGAGAGAGAAAAGGAGAGAGAAGAGGTAAAGAAAAAAATAGGGGCAATTATATCTTCACAACCCTTTTAATGACAAAAACAATAAAAATGATAGAGATCTTCTTTTGACAATCCAATTTTTTTTTTTTTTTACACTTCTTTTCTAAATACACTTCATTTTCAAAATTTAAATTTTAAAAAAATTCTAAAGATACTTCATTTTGTTTCAAGGTTATCTTTTTATATTTTAACTCTCCTATTCTAAAAAAAGAAATTATCTCTTTTAAATCATTAGATTAAATATTACATATTAAGAGCTTCTCCAATGTAAAAGTGACTTGCATACCAATAATAGTTAATATGACAATAATGTCAAGAGACTTGCTTCCTATGTGGCATACAAATAGACTTGATAAACAATCAACTCAAAATTTGTTCTCCAATACTTCTACCTAAAACATAATTTTTTTAATGATGTGTTTTTTTTTTTTTTTTTTCCTTGCTTTTCTTTTTAATATTTTATTTCCTTACCATAAATAGATGAAAAATTAATGTCAGTTTTAAATACTTGCTGAGTTACCAAAAAAAAAATAGTTGTACAACAGACCGTTTGAAAATAGACGGTTATATTGAAAATGTCTATTTTTTTTTTCTGCCACGTTAGCTTGATGTTGAATATGCACGGTTGCATTGGAGAAAGATTTTTTTAACATAATGTCTAATAATCCTACGTGACATTTTTTTTTTTTTTTCACAAGCTACACTTATATTGGAAATGCTTTAAACAATCTCTTATAAAATTGTAATTACCATATTAAACCATCTCTCCTCCAATACATATCTCTAATTTTCTATCACTATTATTTTTTAAACAAGACTAACAATTAAGAAAAATAAAAATTTATGAATAAACTTGATTTTTAGGAACCGAATATATGTATTTATTTAAAAAAAAAAAAATCAACAAACAAGTATTTTTTTTTTAAAAAAAATCGAAATATGAAAATGCTTTCTGTTACTTTCGTAGATATGTGATTGCCTAGAGAACTTTAATTATTTTATTAGTCTTAGAAATTCTGAATTTAATCGAATTTAGTTGAAACAAATCAAAGTTTTCATATATCTATTTTTTGTTTTGAAAATTGAATTTTTATTATATATATATATATATATATATTACTGTCAGTAAAAAACCAAAATATTCATAAGTTTTTTTTTTCTTTAACTATTAATCAGGGATTGAACGAAAAAGTATGGAGATATGAATTTTTGTTGTTGTTGAAATATGGAGAGAGAGAGACAGAGAGTAGAAGAGAGTGTTTAGGATGGTCATAACAGATTTAGGAGAGAGAGTTTATTACGTAATATTTAATCTAATGATTTAGAAGGGAGAATTTTTTTTTAATAATTTAATTAGTTTGAAATATTTTTAGAATTTTTTTGTCTTGTTTAATAATTTTAATTCAGGTTAAAATTGTCATTAATAAAAAAAATTAAATTTGAATGTAAATAGATAATTTATGGATTATAAGGAGAAGCTCTCAAAATGATAATGTTGGACAAAAACTATAATGACTCTTAATTTTTGACTAAAAAGCCCTATTTCCTCTATATAAAATTACTCAAAATGGAAATTAAAGAGATCTAGCCATCTTGAAATCGATCAAGTGTGTGAATTGTAATTACCTTAAACCTTCAATCTAACCAGGAAAAGACTCTTTATAGGCACTTAATATTATAGTGGTTCGTATAATGACAAGGGGCAGATTGTCTTTGTTGTAGTATAACAACATCTCTCCCATTGCCTTGCTAAATACATACGTGTTTGGCCATCCATGCAACCTTGCCCTGGTTAAACAATTGATCATTACCATATAATATTTTCGAATTTATATATATATATATATATATATATAGCAAAAGTAGCTATTATAAAGTTTCTGCGATTTCATGAAATAATAATAATAAAAAAAAACCTTTTCAATATATGTATTTGAATAATGTATGTTTAAATTATAACCTTTCAATGCCTAAATGCTTCATGATAGAAGTAACTGCTTCTTCGTTAGCATTTTCTTGTCGAAGTTGATTTAGTTTTTCCTCCACCAATTTCTTTTCTGCAGTGATATCCAATTTACATGTCCCGTTGAGACTCTCACCCATGTAAAATGGCTTCTCTGTTATTACTCCTGACCTTTCACCACACACATAGGCTAAAAAACAATGTTGAAATCAAGAACCAAAAGTCGAATGAGTTCAATATTGAATTTCCTCGATCAGTTTCCATATATCTTCTGAAATTGTATTAATTCTTCTTAATGGTTACCAGTTGAGACATGGAGAATCATGTTTATGTTAACACATTTCTTTGCAGAACTCAAAACACGGAGAGCTCCCATCGTATTGGTCTCTAGAGCAACATCATATCTACAAGCCAAAATAAGAAAAAAAAGATTCAATTTATGTCACATACATATTATTATTAGGATTTATTTTGGAGTACTATATCGATGTGTGCCTTAGACTCAAATTAAGGAAGACTTTTGCCTACAATAGTTTATTTATTTATTTGCATGCTTATAGGGTTAGGAAATAAATAATGATTGAAGTAGTTGTAGATATATGCCTTTCATCAAAATTGGTTGTGGCAGCAAAATTTAATACAAGGTTTGTTTGTGTCTACTTTATTCCCGTAAATTAGAATCCCTAGCTCCCAAGTTGTCTTCTGAAACATCACCTGATACCACTGCTACCTTTTCTGATATAAAGGAACAGATGCCACATATATTATTATTAGGATTTAGGAGTACTATATGCCCTAGACTAAAATTAAGGAAGCCTTTTGCCTGCGAGAGTTTATTTATGTATTTGCATGCTTATAGGGTAAGGAAATAAATTATGATTGAAGTAGTTGTAGATATATACCTTTCATCAAAATTGGTTGTGGCAGCAAAATTTAATACAACGTTTGTTTGTGTTAACATTTGTTTCCATAAATTAGAATCTCTAGGGTCGTTTGTTTTTTTGTCTGAAGACTTAACAGTTCTGAATTTTTCTGAAAATTGAATAGGGATTGAAATCTGAACCTGAATGACATGTTTTTTTTTTTTTTTTCCTCATATCTGAATGTACCATCAGCATGTTTGTTTTTTCAACTGAAAATAAGTAAATTTACATTCATACCCATAATAATTAAAAGAGGTAATTTAACGTGCACCATTCTTTATAAGATTTTGTTTGTTCTTCTGTAAACAAAGTTCAATTTAACATAACAAAAAATTTATCAAAGAATATAATTTTGTATATTTTGCAAACAAAGTTCAAGTTCAATTTACTGTCAAAAAAAAAAAAAAAAAAAAAAACTTTCTTGAATTTTTTTTTTTGAAATAGGTTCTTGAATTATCTACTCAATATGATAAAAAAATTTATTGATGAATAGTTAGATAAAGAAAAAAAAAAAAGAGTTCTTACTAGGATTTTGTAGGAGCTAGAGAAATTCAATTGTTCAATTCCATGAAATTTTCAGAATGAGAAGTGAATAGGGTTCATTATTATTATTATTTTTTCTAAAACCCGTTTAAAATAAGAAATATGTTAAAAGAAAGAATTCTACACCATATCAAATTAGAATAAATTTGGAAATAATAGAAATGGAAGTGAATGTTTTAATTGTAATCTAGTGATTTGGAATTAAGTTAAAAGTCAGAATTTCTTACTTTTTATTTTAAGTTATTTTTAGATATTTTTAGATATTTTTAAGTTGCTTGACCACTTAAAAAAAATAACAACAACTTAATAAGTTCAATTTAGACCTATTAAATTTTAGTGGAAAAAACAAAAGACCCCTAACTCACAAGTTGTCTTCTGAAACATTACCTGTTATCACTGCCACCTTTTATGATATAAAGGAATGTAGAAGCCACATATATTATTATTAGGATTTAATTTATGTCACATATATATTATTATTAGGATTTAGGAGTACTATATGCCATAGACTAAAACTAAGGAAGCCTTTTGCCTGCGAGAGTTTATTTATTTATTTGCATGCTTATAGGGTAAGGAGATAAATTATGAATGAAGTAGTTGTAGATATATGACTTTCATCAAAACTGGTTGTGGCAGCAAAATTTAATATAACATTTGTTTGTGTCAACATTTGTTCCCATAGATTAGAATCTCTAACTCCCAAGTTGTCTTCCGAAACATCAACCGGTACCACAACCACCTTTTCTAATATAAAGGAATGTAGATGCCACATATATTATTATTAGGATTTAATTTATGTCACATATATATTATTATTAGGATTTAGGAGTACTATATGCCCTAGACTAAAATTAATGAAGCCTTTTGTCTGCGAGAGTTTATTTATTTATTTGCATGCTTATAGGGTAAGGAAATAAATTATGATTGAAGTAGTTGTAGATATATACCTTTCATCAAAATTGGTTGTGGCAGAGAAAATTTAATACAACGTTTGTTTGTGTCAACATTTTTTCTCATAAACTAGAATCTCTAACCCCCAAGTTGTCTTTTGAAACATCAACCGGTACCACTGCCACATTTTCTAAAATAAAGGAATGTAGATGCCACATATATTATCACTACAAGAAATTTAGTCCTTCCAGACAAAATTTTAGGAGACAAAGTAAGATTCGTAGGCACAATTAACTTTTTCCCACAAAACGAGATTTGTTGGGAAATGTTACCTTTCCCCACAATACTCAAAATTCGTTAGCTAAGGGTACAAAACTTTTTCTAACCTTTACCCACGAACGAGTTTCATCGGGAAAGGTAATCTTTCCCAACAAAACTCAAGAATCGTCGGCTAAGGGTACAAAAATTTTCCTAATCTTTTCCCACAAATGAGTTTCGTCGGCTATGGGTACAAAACTTTTACCCACAAACGAGTTCGTCGGGAAAGGTAACCTTTCCCGACAAAACTCAAAATTCGTAGGGAAAAGTTAACGAAATTTTTTCCCAACAAACATTGTATTTGAAGGGAAAAGTTAATTAAAATTAAAAAACTACATAATAAAATTAATTAATTAATTAAAAAATATATATGCTAAAAAATATTAAAAGTTAATTAATAAAAATTAAATTTTTTGGATAAATCCACCACCACCAAATTAATCAGTAGTGGACACCCGGTATATAAAACTTTGATTACATAAAGTATATACTATATTGAAATGGAAATGGGGATGGGAGGAGGTCCCCTTATCCCCATTTCCCCTTTTTCCTTAAAACATATATATATATATATATATATATATATATATATTAATATATGGAATGTTTGTTTGTTTTTTTTTAATTTTTTTTTATATTGTTAATTTATAATTTTTAGTTAAATGAGAAAATGAGGGAACGGGGGAAACAGATAAACGGGGAAAAATGGGGAAAAACAGGGAAAATGGGGATCTAGGGTTGGGGATGGAGATATCTCCCCCCAAAATTCTCCATCCCCATTTTTCCCAAATGGGGGGAGGGACCTATATCCATCCCCATTTCCCCAATGTGCAACCTTAAATCTGTCCTTAATTGTTAATTAATTAACTCTTATCACATTCTCAATTAGCACCATAATTGATTACCACTTTGAGAGTTTAAGGTATTGATCATTTAATTAAATAACAAAAATTATATATAAAAAAAAAACATTATCTCCAAACCCGATTTGTAATCCAATAAATATTTTTCAATATATGTTTGTCATTCAAATTAGATTTTTGATTAGTTGAATAAATTTAAATTTATCTAACAAATTTTTTTTTTTTTTTTTTAATTTCTAACAACTCATATATGATATATATAAATATAATGCAAATATTAATTGATCAAGTGTTGTAGTTCAGCGGTAAAGGTTTACCTTTTTGATATGAGGTTGCAAGTTCGATTCTTCATAGCAACAATTAATTGTTAATATTATCAAGGGTGGGCCGGCGGTAGTAGACGATGGGGTGGCCAGACAGCGGATAGTTTTAGCCGGCGAATGTATTTCGTCGACCATGATGTCCTCACAAAATTGAACTAAATTTTTTGTAGTATATTATTAGGATTTAATTTATGTCACATATATATTATTATTAGGATTTAGGAGTACTTTATGCCCTAGACTAAAATTAAGGAAGCCTTTTGCATGCGGGAGTTTATTTATTTATTTGCTTGCATGCTTATAGGGTAAGGAAATAAATTATGATTGAAGTAGTTGTAGATATATACCTTTCATCAAAATTAGTTGTGGCAGCGAAAATTTAATACAACGTTTGTTTGTGTCAACATTTGTTCTCATAAATTAGAATCTCTAACTCTCAAGTTGTCTTTTGAAACATCAACTGGTACCACTGCCACCTTTTTAATATAAAAGAATGTAGATGCCACATATATTATTATTAGGATTTAATTTATGTCACATATTTATTATTATTATTAGGATTTATGAGTACTTTATGCCCTAGACTAAAATTAAGGAAGCCTTTTGCCTGTGAGAGTTTATTTATTTATTTGCATGCTTTTAGGGTAAGGAAATAAATTATGATTGAAGTAGTTGTAGATATATACCTTTCATCAAAATTGGTTGTGGCAGCGAAAATTTGATACAATGTTTGTTTGTGTCAACATTTGTTCCCATAAATTAGAATCTCTAACTCCCAAGTTGTCTTCTGAAACATCACTCGGTACCACTACCACCTTTCTGATATAAAGGAATGTAGATGCCACATATATTATTATTAGGATTTAATTTATGTCACGTATATATTATTATTAGGATTTAGGAGTACTATATGCCCTAGACTAAAATTAAGAAAGCCTTTTGCCTGCCAGAGTTTATTTATTTATTTGCATGCTTATTGGGTAAGGAAATAAATTATGATTGAAGCAGTTGTAGATATATACCTTTCATCAAAATTGGTTGTGGCTACAATGTTTATTTGTGTCAACGTTTGTTCCCATAAATTAGAATCTCTAAAGTAAAGTTAATTTAACACTAACATTATTTTAATTCAAACAACACTAATTCTCTCTCTAGGGTTTCCTTGGTATTCTCTCTGAATATCGAAACACTAGGTGAGAGCAGCCTTTGATCTGTGGTGATCACTTTTTTTCACTCGATTGGAGTGTAGTTTGTTCATTTTGTTGAAGGGTTAATATGCGTGCAGATTAGGTGGCTAGACTATGTCAGGCCTTGACTTTGATAGTCATGGAGGGTCCATTGATGCCTTTACCAATGGATCTTAAAAAGGAGGGAGAAAAGAGAATGGGATTTTGCTTAGTGGGGAAACTCCTCTCAAATAAGGCGGTTAACTGGAGAAGCTTTCATTAATCTCTTTCCACGTATTTAGCGAACTGTGGACGGGGTTGATATTGAGGTTATTACGGGGAATACTTTCTCCTTCACATTCAAAAGTTCTAGCGATCGATGGCAGGTGTTATAAGAGAGACCGTGGAGTTTTGACAAGGCCTTATTGGTCCTTGAAGAACTGATTACGAAGGGTGATATTCGGGGAATGACTTTTAATAGAGTTGCATTCTACTCAAAGAATGAATCCGTGGAGGCTGACGGGTTTCTACGGTCATCCGGAGACAAGCCAAAGACATCATGCTTGGACCTTATTGCGTCAGCTGTCTGATATGTGCTCATTACTGTGGTTTTGTGTTGGCAATTTTAACGAGATACTTGATGATTCTGAAAAGAGGGTGGTCTCCAATGGCCTCAGGTTTTGATTGATAATTTCTGGGCAGCTCTTGACGATTGCAACCTTCAAGATTTAGGTTTTACGGGTCTAGAGTTCACATGGTCTAATAAAATGAAGGGTTCAGAGATGATTCAGGAGAGGCTAGACCAATGTGTTAGTGATTACCAATGGAAGAATATATTTTTTGGTGCTAAGGTGAGTCACCTTGAGTTTTGGAAATCTGACCACCATCTTATTTTACTAGATAGTTCTCCTGCACTAGTGCCACGCCATCAGCAGTCGAAGAGGTCGAGGCGCGGTTTTCACTTTGAAGAGTGCTGGGCGGATATAGATACATGCTATTCTATTGTTCAAAGGGTGTGGGAAGGTGAGGATACGAGTCAAAATATGCATAGCCTGGTGTCAAACATTCAGATGTGCACTGACAAGCTCAGTGGGTGGTATACTCAAAACCGATAGTGCTTGAAAAGGACATTTTAAAAAATCAATCAGACCTGTATTAGGCTGCTATTTCAATTCAAGCAGGTTCGTGGAAGGAAATTCAGGGTATAATACTTCCACTCTCTCGCATCTTCATGGCGTTCCTGGAATGCGATCAAGGGCCTTTATGATGATTCTGGTTTGTGGGGAGAAACAAAGGAGGAGATTTCACTTGTTGAACATTATTTCTAAGGTATCTTTTACTCCAACTAGCCGACTACTTTTGATTTAGATAGGGTCCTTAATTGCATTCAATCTAGCCTAACGTCGGGGAAACATGATTTCCTTAATGCTAATTTTACTTCGGATGAAGTTAGAAGAGTTGTGTTTGATATGTATCCTATGAAGGCTCTTGGTCTGGATGAGCTTCTAGCTATTTTTTATGAAAAGTATTGGCCGTTCGTTGGTTCTAAGATTACTACTACTTGTCTTAGGGTTCTAGTTTAACGATCTTGGGTTGGAGGAGGTTAATGAGAGGCTTATTGTTTTGATTCCTAAGGTTAAAAGGGCGGAGCATTTGTCTGATTTTCGTCTTATAAACCTTTATAACGTTGTTTATAAGGTGGTAGCGAAGTCATTATCTAATCGTGTCCGCACAGTCTTAGGTGACATTATCTATGAGATCCAGAGCGCTTTCATCCAGGGGAAGTTAATTTCTGATAATGCTATAGTAGGCTTTGAATGTATGTATGCCCTCAAGAGAAGGAAAAAAGGGTAGAAGTGATGCAATGGCTATTAAACTTGACATGTCAAAGTCTTATGATCAGGTTGAATGAGATTTTCTCTTGGGAATGATGAACAAGCTCGATTTTTCAGCGGCTTGGGTTGATAGAATTATGCGATGTGTTAGGTCTGTATCCTTTTCTTTTTTAATAAATGGGGATATCTGTGGTGTTGTGAAGCCTTTTAGGAGCTTTTGTCTCCCTATTTGTTTCTCATCTGTGCTGATGGTCTTTCTAGATTAATTTTTATGGCTAAGAGGAGGAAAGAGCTAGAGGGATTTCGGTGCAGAAGAGAGGGTCCTAAAATTACCCACTTGTGCTTCCATTGTGCTTTATGGGAGTTAGAGATTCTAATTTATGCTAATGTCCATTGTGCTTCTACTGTCAATGACGTGAATGTTGTGCCTTGGGCTGAAAATTTCTTAGAGGAGTTTAGGCGAGTGGATGTTAAGTCTGTGGCTAGCTCTATTGTGCGGGAGGTTGTTGTCCCTTCTTAGAGGCTTTCTGATATCAAGATGTTCAAAGTGAATATTGATGTTGCTATAGATGTTATTAAGAACAGAGTTGGGACTCATGCTATCATTTGTGATAGTAATGGGATGGCTATGGCTTCGTGTGCTCAAGTTCTTTCGATGAAGTTCACCCCTCTGATGGTAGAAGCTCTTGCGTTTTACGAGGGCTTTTGTTTGGGTAGGAGTCAGGCCTTTGGCCTTGTGTTATTGAGTTCGACTCTCAGGTGGTATTCTCACTAATTAATTATGGTTCTACTCCCTTAGCCGATATTGGTCTGATTATTGCTGACATTTTAGAGTTGGTTAATGGTTCTTATCCTTGTAAGGTTTGTTTCCTTCCTAGGAATGCTAATATGGCGGCTCACTACCTTACCAAGCTTGGTTTAATTCTTGATTGCGATAATTTTTGGATGAAGGATATTCCACCTAGTGTGGCTCCGATTGTTTTAGGGGAGTCCCCAAGACTTTTGTAATCCTTTCGTTTTAAACTTTCCTTTCAAAAAAAAAAAAAAAAAAAAAAATTAGAATCTTTAACTCCTAAGTTGTCTTCTGAAACATCACTCGGTACCATTGCCACCTTTTCTGATATAAAGGAATGTAGATGCCACATATATTATTATTAGGATTTAATTTATGTCACATATATATTATTATTAGGATTTAGGAGTACTATATGCCGTAGACTAAAATTAAGGAAGCCTTTTGCCCACGAGAGTTTATTTATTTATTTGCATGCTTATAGGGTAAGGAAATAAATTATGATTGAAATATTGTAGATATATACCTTTCATCAAAATTGATTGTGGCAACAAAATTTAATACAACGTTTATTTGTGTCAATTTTTGTTCCCATAAGTTAGAATCTCTAACTCCCAAGTTGTCTTCCGAAACATCACCTGGTACCACTGCCACCTTTTATGATATAAAGGAATGTAGATTGTCACCCTATTTCTCCCTTAGAACCCTGAACAACTCATTCTATACGACCTATTAATTTAGGATGTTGAAATAGTCAAATAATTAATATATATATATATATATATATATATATAAAATATAATCAAATAATTTATGTTTTCTAAATTTAGTTTTAATTAATTGAACACGAAAGTATATAAACTAGAAATTGATAATTGATATGTGTCATATACGATTTTCTTTTTCGTTCTACCTTGTTCAGAAAACGTTGCATAGCAGAATGTGTATCTTCTGCCCAATTTTTACAAAATTTGTATCTTCTATGTTCTAAATCACTTAAATGCTTTATGCTTTGGATCTCCTAAATCTTTAATTACCATATTAAACTCGTTTTATTATAATTCTATATTACATATCTCTAACTCATTCTCTCCGTTATTTCCTAAACAAGACTTAACTATTAAGAAAAAAATAAAAAATAAAAACTAATGACTTTTCTTTTTCATTGAAAACAAAAATTGTTAAATTAGAAAATAGAATACTTTGGGTTTTGTCAAACATTATATATTGTTCCCGATTAGTAAACAAGTTTGTTCTTATTTATTCTTTTACGTTGTTGTGGTGATGATAGCTGTGTTTTTCTGGTTAATAAGTTTGTTTTAAACAAAAGGTTGAAGGTTTTTCTTTTAATTATTTTTTTTATTATTTATTATATTTTTTTTTGTTAATAATGTCTAATTAAATTAACACGTTTTCATATTCCAATTTTGTTTTATTGAAAAAATATATACAACGTGTCTAATAATATCTTTTCTTTTTTTTTTCTTTGGGGGGTGGGTTGGTTGAAATGATTTTAATCCGGTTATTATCAAATTTTCGTGATTAGTCAATTTTACAAAAATAACCCTAATCTAGTCAATTCAATAAATCAAGTATAAAGTGCAGAATTTAAATGACACTTGATTTTTACGTGGAAACCTTCAACAACAAGTTGTTATGTGCGTCACACATGGTCCTCAAATCCACTATTTGTAATGGTGTTTACAACCTAGGTTGACCATGTCAAACCCTACATGGTTACTAACCCATCACTACTACCTAACTGACATCTAATAGCGATTCTAGACCTAAAGTGCTTAACCACTGCACACCGGTAGTCACAAGACTTAACCCTCAAAGAGAAGAGATAAACGACCTAAAGTGAATATAAACAATATTCAAAGTGCATAAATGCAAGGTCAAACATTTAAGCTTAACAGGTCAAAGACATTCCTAGATATCATGTAGTTATATGACATGCATACAACTTAGCTATATGTGCAAATCAAGTCTTATATGCAATAGCTATCACAAACAACTCACAAAACACAATACAAGAGCATTCTTGAAACTAGTTAAGTAATAAAGATGCAATCTTGTAAAGCAAGAACATGTGAACAGATGAATATAATGTTCTAACTACAAGTCATGTGAGCAATAAAGAAAACCGATGAGAAATCATACCTAGATGATGCTAGATGATGAATGAACCATGAAAGGATGATGGGAATTTGTGTTTTGGAAGATAAAAATCAAATCTTGCTTTCTTATCTTGTAAGACACTCTCTAGCTCTTAAGAAATATGAATTTTAAGCTCTCTAATGTCTAAGAAGACAAGGCAACATATTTATAGAGACCTCTAAGCAAAATGGTGTCGTTTTGGCATTTGGAAAACGAAAGTTCACTATGACTGCTATGCATACCACTGCAAGGACATGGTGTCCAGGCCGCGGTGCGCCAAGTGTACATGCTATGGACTTTAACGCTACAGGGACCGCTTCAGAGGCAGTGTGCCTAGGCTGCGGTATGCACAGCATGAAGGCACTGGACTTTGGCACTATGGGGACCACTACCCATGCACTTGTACTTTATATATAATATAATATATTATTATATGTATTATATATAATATATATGTATTTTATACTATATATTATGAATGTTTATAATTAGGGTATTTATCTTTAATAATTTTTTAAAACTTTTATTTACTATTTTCAACACCAAACAAAATCCCGATATGAATTTATTTTACAGTAAGATATCAGTTTTTGGGCAAACCGATATTGGATAAGTAAAATTTTAAATTTAATAAATTTACTTTTAAATCATTTATTTTTAAAAAATTCAAAAAAATAATTTTAAATAAATTGTTTATTTATTTTTCACCCTCTTATTTCATACTAAGAGATACGTAAATAATCCAATTACCCATATAAATTAGTAATCTGAGTCTTACATTTGTTCATTAAATTGTAAGATGCATATTGAGAAATATCTCTCATGTAGTAAGAGTTGTATTCCAAATCATGCTTATTACAATTGATGTCATGAGTCTCCCATATGTCATGTTTGGTTGGATGGAATGGAAAGAAAGTCATTCCATTCATTTGGTTTGTTAAAATGCAATGGAATGGATTTTGGTGGAATGGATTTTGGTGGAATGGACATTCCATCCAAAACCAATGGAAAGTCATTCCATTCCGAACTAAAATTTATATTCCATAAATACCCTCATATACCCCAACTCCATTACAAAAATACCCTCAACTACTTTCCAAAAATAATATACTATTATTATATATTATATTAATGATATATAATATATATTTTATATATTATTATAATATATATATAACGATATATAAACATATATAATATATATTTATATTATTATTACATATATTATATATAATATTAATAATATATATTATTATATGTATTATATGTATTATATTATTATATGTATTATTACATATATTGTATAAAATAATATATATTATATATATGTGTTATATTATATAATATATATATATATATTTATTATTATATGTATTATATATAATATAACATATATATTATATATAATATATATGTATTATATATTATATATTATATATAATATACTTTTATATTTTATTATTATTATCCATAATATATCATGTTATTATACATTCATAATTAGGGGTATTTTGGTCAAAATACAGTTAACTCCATTCCATTCCGTTGTGAACCATACAAAATAATATTGATTCAGAGACTAATTTTAAAGTTCCAACTAAACAAAAAACTTAGTTTTCCTTTCCTTTTCATTCTCATTCTCATTCTCATTCTGATTACCATTTCACCATGTAACCAAACGTGACCATAGAGTATTGACCAATAACTCGACTATATATGTTTTAAAAAATATAATTTTATTAAAAGTTTCAATAAATATTTTTAAATATATGTCTGTCGTAGAAATTAGAATTTTGATTAGTTGAATAAATTTAAATTTATCTGACAAGATTTTTTTTTTTTTTTTAAATTTCTAACAACCCATATAGTTTATATATAAATATTGTTCAATTGTTAACACATCAGAGGTTGTAATCAAGTGATAAAGACTTATAACCTTTGAACTTGAGGTCTCAAGTTCAATTCCCACTAATGACAATTAATTGTCATTATTATCAGAGGTGGTCGGACCATAGAGGTGGTTGGAACGGAGGTGGTCGGTAGCTATTGTGTATAAATATTAAAAAAAAAAAAAATGTTATACATCCTTGACAGTCTTTTTCTTAACAGCCTTTTTCCCATCCAACTTTTCCCTTTTTATCTTAGAATGACCAAAGAAATCTGACAAAACTCCTCCAAGCTCACTGTCCTTGCCTTGATTGTGATTTACCTTATCTCTCAAGCCCTCAGAATGGTTAAAGATGACAGCCCTGTCTTTCTTTATGTCCTTGTCATCGACCAAACAATGTTTTGGCTGGTGGTCCAAGCCTTTCAACATTGTAATACCTGAACAACCATTCTGACCATTGACATTTCTTCTTTCTGAAGCCTTCTCTACTTGATCCACAACAATAGGAGACCAATCCCTGTCCAAAAATAGCAAGGGACTCCAAACTGCCTGAGAAGGCACCTTAGACAAACCTAAGAATCTTTCCATCCAAGTAGGATCCACTTGAGCTGCAACTTCAAAAATCTTGACAAAAAACTTTCTATCTCCAACCGAAACCATAATCAAACCATGGCAGGGATGATACAAAGGGATTAAAACAAGAATTCTCTGATGGGATTTATGCTTTAAAGCTTGTAATATTTAAATGTTATAAATTCAATAATAAAAGAAGTAGTTATTTCATTCAAATATATTAATTCATATGCTTATATTATATATGCAAACATCCAAAATTGCTAGATGTAATCTCAAAATGAGTATATGAATGTCATATATATAGGAATTCAATTTGAGACATGCAATCTAAAAAGTCTGTAGAAAGAAAATAAAACTGGGTACTTTATTTGTAGTTAATCTGCAACTGTAGTCCATTCCGTATTGTAAAGTTGTCTTATCCTAGACTACTCATATGGTGCTATGAGAATGGAGGCACCTTATATGATGTGATCATATAAGACTTGGCCACGATCTATATGTAGCTGTCACTAAGATCTTTTAGTTAAAACGATTCATATATATCGACTAATGATGACTATATATGGGTGATCTAAATCCTGAGTGTTTTACTGACTCCTTCAGGTTATATCATGGTTTTTGATTTACCATGGGTGAGATCAGAATGTCATTCTCGGTCAATAACTCCGTATCTTAGAATCACGGTTTGGCTTGTGGCTGGGAAAGTATGTGTACAATAGTGAAATCCACTCCTTCTTGCGAGAAGTAGATAAGTAGTTCCCTTAAGGGTTGATTCGGGGCTTGAACGATTAAGAGCGCTCTCCTTCTTCCGTAAATGAATGGAGGATATAATCATTCAAGAGAATTAATGATACTTACAGGAAAAGATATAATTAAAGAGGTATCACAAATTTTATGACTTAGATCTAATTATGAACTACTTGTGGAGGATCATGCCATATGTAATAGCTATATCAATGGACACTAATAAAATTGGTTGTGTAAAAAATTTACAGTTACGAGAGTACAACCTTAGGTTTTTAGTGGAATAATTCAAAGGTTAATAATTGTGAAATATTAATTAAAGAGTTTAATTAATTTTTCTAAGTATTAGTGGAGCTCAAGACTGTGGGTCCATTAGGTCCTCTTGCTAGCCCTATAGGATTGATAGTAATAAAGACTCATGGAGAATTGGATGATCCAATTAATTGTGTTACAAAAGTAACTTAAATATATTTTGGGAGTTAATTAAATGATGTGATTATTTAATTGTTGAATTAAATATTATTAAATAATATGATTGTTTAATTGATATATTAAAAATTAAAAATTATTAAATTGCCATATAGAGGTTTCAGTTTCTAACCTCGACAAGAGCAACAAAATATTGAGTGATTATATTTATTTACTCTAATAGGTCAAAGGTTCAAACCCTAGTGTAGTAATAATTAAAAAAGGATTTGAAATCCTATTTTTATTTGGATTTACTAAACCCTATGTTCCTAGTATATAAGATATACTTATCAGGAAAAAGAAGCTATTTGGAACCCTACGAAGAATCAATAGGTGCGGCCACAAGAGAGGAAAAAGAAAAATGTATTTTTTTTTCTCTCACTAGGGTTGGGCGAATTCAAGAAGGAAGTGTTGTCTTCTAGTTCTCTCAAGCCTCCATTCAACTACTCCCGGAATCTGTGACGTGTCAACTCACACGGTTGCTAGATCGCGGGACATAGCTAGGAAGGCTTAGTGGTATTGGTTCGAAAAGAAGAATAGAAAAGAAAACGAAGGAGTGTTCTTTAAATGTATGAAAACAAATCTCTTCCTCATATTCGTGTATATACAAGAGGTCCCAAGAAGACGATAGAAATTTTTTGAAGCCTATCATTCTTATTTATCTTGATTAATTTCAATCTTTTCTGTTGCGTGACTTACATTCTCCATCTATCAAACCTTTCCTTTTGCAAGGTTTCTTGCTCAATCAACACTGGTTCACCTAATAACCAACCCAACTTCTTAAAAAACTCAGCTTTCTAGAATTTCGGAGGGATTCCCTCACAATTATTCCATACCAGATGAGAATGATGCGTGGATGGGTCAGAACCCTTCACCATCGAATTAAATTTGTCATCCCATAGAAATTGACTCTAAACACAACCATCCCTTTCCACTTTTGAATCAAAAATCCAAAGAATACGTTTGTCTCCTACATGCTTAGGAAAAAAAAAAAAAAAAAAACCCTTGAGCTTAACCGATGGTTCACACTAGAAATGTTAACGAATTCCTTTAAGACACCAACGACACATTTCGATAACCACCCACCTTCATTATCTTTACTGTTCCACGACATCTCCCACACCTTTTTTGTTTCTTCTAGCTCTTCATTGACATCACACATATGGTTTTCTTTTACCACCTTAACAAAGGTTCTATTTCCACCAAGGTCTACCCTGTACGAGCTATCCCAGTCTTCACCATTGCTCATCTTTGACAAAGTTTCAATTTCCATCCCTCTATTTTGCTTGGAGGCTGAAACTTTTCTGTTGTTCCAGCCAAAAGAAGCCGTATTTGCTCTTATAAGCCATCTGAAAACAAGCATTCCATCCACCAACTTCACCATCTTAGTCGCTTCCTCTACTTTCTCAAAAAGAATAAACCTAAAACAGCTCCTCCTTAAACTCTTTTTTGGTGATAAATACATATCCCTCACCTTCCCATACAACTTGAAAACCTCTGACAAAACCAACAAATCCAACCGAGGATTCAAGTTATCAATGAAAACAGAAAACAAACTCTCATTAACATCTCTACCCAGAACCCCGCCGTTAACAATTACCTAGCTCTCTTCACGAGCAAGGGAGCCAGAATTTCTCTCTCTAGAATTCTCTCTCTCCTTCATTAGGAAACTACCAATACTTAGCCTTATGTTAAAATTATATCTATACACACATGTTATCATAACACCCACTATTAAGGGTGGGCACAAGTCAAATCGGTTTGGTTTTCAATTGAAACTGTCTATGACTAGCATATATTCGGAGTTCATATATATATTTTTTAATTAGATTGACTCATAAAAATAGGTTGATTTAATCTGTCTCGAACATGTTTTTTCCAGTTCGATTTAATACGATTTTGGGTTTGATGGGCCTTATGGGCCTAATGAACATTTACCTGTGTTTTTTACTGTATGAGCATTTTGGACCATAAATCAATGTCTTTATTTGAGAAAATATTAATATATATATATAAACATGCATTCCTCTTGTATATGTAATAATCAAGAAATAAAGAAATCATTTTCCTCTCAAACCTTTTGTTTGTTTTTGTTTTGTTACTTTTACTTTCTCTGAGCTTAGAGATGTAAATATGATCGGATAAAACAAATCCGGTCTGATCCGAATCCAAACCCGATCCGAAGTTTTGGATAAAAAAAGTCCGAATCTTAGAGATGTAAATTTTTTTTTAGAGTGGTGCTATTGGCACCCCCACTACTGAATTATTTATGTCCCATTTTTAAAAAATTTAGGTTAATTATATAAAATTAAACGGTATTAGTAATTTTTTTATTTCCAGGACTACCCTTTTACTTATTTTTTAAACTTAATACACCCCATATCTTTAAAAAAAATAATAAAAAATTAGATACAGTTTTCTCACATCTATTCGCATGACTTGTTTTTTCTTATTATTTCAAGATGAAACCATCCTTATTAGATGCGATTTTTTTTTTTTTATTTGTAGTCTATTGGATTGTTAATGGTAGATTGTGAGTGTGATATTGATCGTCTAATGATTTTTTTGAGCGATTGAGTTAGGGGTTTTGGTGTGGTTTCGTTTCGTTTCGTTTCGTCATAGATTAGCTTTTCTTGGTGCGATTTTGTTGTTTTTTTGTTGTTGTAAATAACTTTAAACTAATTTTAGAAGATCCGAAATAAAAATCTTCAAAAGATTTGATATAAATCATAGTATGCTCGGAAGATCTAAAAGAAAATAAACCGAGAAAAAAAGATAGCAGACATGGATCTGGAATTTGAAAAAAAAAAAACAAAACAAATATGTAAAACAATAAAATCAATAAATACAAGACATGAGAAATATGAGATCAAGATCTGAAAGAAAATATAAACAAAAATAGTAAACATTCAGCCATTTGAAATAATCTATGTCATTAGGGTTTTGAAATAAGGAAAGTGGGGTTTTATTAATTTTACTTTGTAAAAGATTTTTTTAATAAAAAGTGTACTTCTCTTTAAATAATTTGTTATAAGAAAAAAAAATACTAAATAATTTAAAAAGTGGGGAATAAATAGTTCAGTAGTGAGTGTCAATATCACCGTTTTTTTTTTTTTAATCCGAATCCGGTGTAATTTTTTGCCCAATTTTTACAAAATTTGTATCTTCTAAGTTCTTAATCACTTAAATGCTTTATGCTTTGGATCTCATAAATCTTTAATTACCATATTAAACTCTTTTTACCTAAGTCTATATTACATATCACTAACTCATTCTCTCAATTATTTCTCAAGCAAGACTAAACTGTTAAGAAAAAATAAAAACTAATGACTTTTCTTTTTCATTGAAAACCAAAATTGTTAAATTAGAAAATAGAATACTTTGGATTTTGTCAAACATTATATATTGTTCCTGATTAGTAAACAAGTATGTTCTTATTTTTTCTTTTACGTTGTTGTGGTGATGATAGCTGTGTTTTTCTGGTTAACAAGTTTGTTTTAAACAATAAGTTGAATGGTTTTTTCTTTTCTTTTTTAATAATATCTAATTAAATTAATATGTTTTCGTATTCCAATTTTGTTTTATTTTTATTGAAAAAACATGTACTACTTGTGAGTGTTATATATATAATACGGTTAGTAAAAATCAAGTTTATTTGTAAGTTTTTTCTTTAAAAAGAATAGAGAGAATGAGTTAGAGATATGTATTGGAGAAAGAAAAGTTTAATATGGTAATTAAGAGCTTATTTGGTTGGGCTTTTAAAAAATCTCTATTTGTAAAAGGTCTACTTATAGAATTATAGTAGATCTATTAGAAATAGAGTCTTTGAAAAAAAAAAAATTATAATTGTTTGGTTGGTAGATTTTTGTTTTTGTTTTAAAAAGATCAATTTGAAGAGGTTTAAACTCTTCTGAATTTAAAATAGACAATTTCAAAAACTCAACCAACCAACTCTAAAAAACTCAAGAGTGGCGATAACAGAACTCTACAAAAACCGTATCTACACCCCTTTTCGTAATCACATCTATCAAAAATTTTAAAAAATTTCTAATTTGTAAATAAACCCCACTTAATGCCAAAAATACCCATTTCTTTAATTATAATGTATTGTATTTTGTAAGTGCATACCACTTATGATTATTATTATGTTATTTAATCGACTTTATTATTATTTCTAATTTTGTTGTTACCGTTAGTTCTCTTACTATTCTTTCTCTTCCCTACTTCTTTTCTCTTCTTGGTTTTATCAAAATCGAACTCCATTTTTCATTAAAAATCCATTTTAAGATTTTTTTTTTCGAACCACTTTTTGTTTGAGAGAGTTGTATGTAGAGATGCAAGATTTATGTCATGTCCCACGTGATGCGGAAGTAGATAGTTGTTAAATGATATTTCAAAAAAAAAAAAAAAAGATAGGTGTTCGATGAAATTGAAGAACATCTAATAATTTTTTTGACAAACAAAAACATATATTATTGATAAATAAAAAAGAGTGGTGCTATTGGCACACACATTGCTGAACTGTTTATACTCCACTTTTTAAATTATTTACTATTCTTTTTTTCCCTTTATAAATTAGCTAAAGAGACATACCATTTTTATTAAAAAAAATCTTGTATAAAGTAAAACTAATAAAACCCCCCACTTTCCTTATTTAAAAACCCTAATGACATATATTATTTCAAATAACTGAATGTTTGCTATTTTTATTTATATTTTCTTCCAAATCTTGATGCAATAAAATTTACGTTCAATTGAAATTAAGTTCGTTCACTGGGATCGGTGATTCAATCGATTGAATACTACTTAGTATAGGAAAAATCTACTCTAAGTGCATGAAAATTAAATTGCATAATGCTTCGGGTTTGGAAAAACGATTTAGTTTCTTGAAAATAATTAAAGATGCACACTTGTAACATAAAAATGCAAACTTGTAACTTAAAACTAAACTAAGCTCAACAAACACACAAGTAGAGAATATATTGGGGAAAACACTAGGGAATCGATGCAACCTTTCTTAAATCACTCAAAGCACTCAATTAATCTCATTAAGCACTTCAATCCAATTTTAAGAATTGTTTTAAGATAAATCCATTAAGTTCTAAGACTTTCCCATTACTCACACATGATCATATAACAAGCAATGGTCAATTCCCTTATCTAACATAAAACTCTAAGCCAAATTGACCTAGCATGGCTATACATAAACCAATCTTTCCAATTACTAAGGTTGGGGTGAGATTTAGATGGAATGGCTACCCACATCTAAACTCAACCGTTTACATAAACTAAGAGTACGTTTGGAAAAAACTTCTCAAGTAGATCTTTTAGAAATGATCTTTTAGAGGTAGAGCTTTTAAATGAAAGTTGTTAGTCGTTTGGTTGTCAAATAAAAAAGAGTTTTTTTAATGATAGAATTACCAAAATACTCTCGCAAATATTAAATTATAGGGTTATATTTTAGATTTTAGTGTTATTAAAAAAAACTCCAAAAGATGCTTATTATAGGCTTTAAATTTGAGTTTCTCAAAGTAGACGTAAAACAGCTATGTAAAGTTGCTTATTTTTTGATTGACTTATTTCATGACAAACCACATTGGGATTGGTATGTAATGGGTAGCTTAGGTCATTGTGTTTGGCAAGCTTCCGAACTTTCCAACGTGACTTCATAGTAGGAGCGAAAGGAAATCACTTGACCTGCATCTTGAAGAGATTTAGTTGCACACACACACACACACACACACACACACACACACACACACACACTACATGCATGCTTTGTTCTTCTTGCATTTGTGTTCTAATTGCCTATATATGTGCATCATTTACACAATCACACTTGCACTTCATTGTTAGATCTATATATGGTTTTGTGTGATGTAATTCGTTTCCGTTTGTGTTATCGAAAATGTCCACACTTGCACGATGGTGTGCATGTGCGATGGTTGACCATTTGAGAATGTCTCATTCTTCTCTTGGATAAGTTTTAGATTTGGTTTGGTTATTTGGAATAAGTGTCTAGTTTCAAAAGATTGGATTTCAATGATTTAAATGTTTTTTAAAGCTGACCTTTGTATGGTCTTGTGACCATAAATTTTTATAAAAATATTGAAATTGAGTTTTGAAAATTTATGTACAAACTAGATACCCATACCTTTCCAACGGTATATTATTCGTAATATTACATGATCGTTTAGATTGGTTTTGATATCTCCAAAGTGACCACTAAAATAGGACATCTTTGCTGTTTTCCAAATATGACCTTTGCTCACTCAGATGATCATATCTCTTTTTACGGATATTGAAAAGTTATTCTATAAAAAAGAATAGAAATTAGATATCCATACTTTTCCAACGGTATATTATACGAAATGTTTGATGTCGTTTGGCTATTTTTTGGGGCGCTCGAATCTTGAGTTGGTGCACGATCGCGTGTCGTCAAAGTGTGCTGTGATATTGTTCCGCGAATGTTGGCAGAGGTGTCCTTGTGTGATTTCATGTACGCTCGCCGAAGTGTACTGTAAAACGTACTATAAAAATGACCTGTCTTTTAATTTTTTTAATCAAAACGTCGTCACTTCATCTAGGGCTACTATATATGTATCTTTTTCTTCCTAGCTCATTTTTGTAAGCTCAAAAACTGATCTAAGTGAGAGAAAGCCATATCCTAGAGAGAGAAGCTCCCAAGTACTCTCATTTAGGAAACCAAACACCTTATCATGAGTATCTAACATCTTCCTAGCATCATCCAAGCATGGGTTTTCTTGTTTTCCCTGACTAGGTAACTTCTACATGTCCTAGAATCTCTTGTTTCATTCTTATAACATGTTTGCCTAGGTTTAACATTTATTTGTTAATTAAATGCATGTCTCCTTGCTTAATGTTATTTCTAACATGCTTTAGACTTTGTTTATTGGATGTTTTGCTTGTGATAGCTAGCATTTATGACCATTTTACCCTTTAGCTAAGTCTCTATGCTTTGCATTGAGACATTGTTGATTAGGATTCCTTGATTGCATTAATTGTCCTTGCCATGTTTGATAACAACTTATGTTGATTGGCTTTTGTTTGATGACTAGGTTTTAGGTTTTCATACCAATATCTAGTTAGGTCTTTATGAGCATTCATTTACACAAATTGATATCTAAGATTGATTTTATTGTCATCATTTAATCTCTAGATAAGCATTTAGTGTAGCCTAACATTATTTGCATTTAGAATATTATCATATTCACATAGGTTGTTGATCTCTTCATTGAGAGTTAAATCTTATGACTACGATGGTGTAGTGCACAAGCATTTTGGTCTAGGATCACTATTAAAGGTCCATAGGGTAGTATTGGTAGGTTCGTGACCGAGAATGCTTGAGGTCAACCTAGGTTGTAAACATCATTACAAGTAGTGGATTTGAGGACCATGTGTGGCTAGCAGATTAACTCGTGGTTTTTCTTTATTGAAGGTTTCTACGTAAAAATCAAGTGTTCTTTAATTTTCGAACTTTACACTTGATTTATTTTGTTGTGTTTGGGTTTTTATATGTTAACATTGGCTAATCGAAAAATTGGTAATACTCGATTAACAACCCATTCACCCCCCTCTAGTTTGTATTAGGCGCACCGTATTTATTTTAAGTTGGTTTCATAGCGGGTTCCTAAACATACTTAGGAGATCCTTGCCATATTTGTGTGTCTTGCATTTGTGTGAATTTTGATTGTTGCATTCATTTGCATTCATCTCATTCAGTAAACATTAAAGGGTAACTTGACTTCCAAAGTGGAGAGGAAAGAAATTGACCGATGAGGAGGTGACTCTCATGATAGAGAGATTTGGGAGATTCATGAAATCTCACAAGAAGAAAATGACCTCCAAGGTGAATGAGGATAGAAGATGACCCTGTCCAAGAAGGGAAGGGAAGCTATGATAGCTACTTGGAGTGATAGCGAAGTTAGAGGAGTTGAAGGATGTTTCATAAGCTCGATTAAGTATGAGAACAACTATTTCGCCATTTCGGTCTCCTGCCAAGAAAAAGCTCAAATCATCACCAAGTGTTTGTACTTGAAGAATTCAAGAAAGGTGACTTGAAAGTGGAGACCAAAGAGGAGCAAGTTTGAGACAAGCTGGCATTTATCACATGACTCATGAAAGCACAAGTGGGAGAGACTTTGATCAAGAGAGTACTTGCTCCGGAAGCTCAAGTGATAGTGTGGTTGACTATGAAGAGTTTATTGACTATCTTCAAAAGTGTTTGAAGAAAAATAATGATGAAGTTTTGAAATTGAGTGAAGATAATCTCCAACTAAGAAATAAAGTGACTCACTTAGATGAGGAAGTGTCACTTATCAAAGTGAATGAAGTGATGATGGAGAAGAAACTTGAAGAGGCAAGAAATACACTTGCTAAGATGACTTCGGGTTTGGACATGGATGACTCCTTGAAGACAGACATGATTGATGTGTCTGAGTATGAGAAGTTGATTGAAGATTGCCATCAATGGATGAAGTCAATGAAATATGAGCTTGCCAACAAAGAAAACTCCTTAAAGATATTCAAGGAAAGAGAGATGAGGTGCCTTGAAGAATTAAAGAAGGCCAAGGTCAAACAACCTCAAGCTCAAGGCAAGAGCAAAGATTCATCCAAGCAACCTTCAACTCAAGGAAAGTCCACACAAACCTTTGGAACTCAACCAAAGCCTAGGCAATCCAAGAAGAAAGGACAAGTCCTTGAGAAATCTATCACCTTCTATAACAAGCCAACTATGAAGAAATGAGGTGATCACAAGAAATATATTCAACCAAGAAGGCATGATCAACAGGCTCAACCACCTCAACAAGCTAAACCACGACGGTGCCACCAATCTGCGCAAGCCCCAAAGAGAAGCAAACCTATACACCATTAAAGACAACCTCATCAATATGACAAGGCCTCGATGAGATCTCAATGCAATGGTATAAACTCTTACTTTGTACCTACTTGTCATTTTTATGGTACGATTGGTCACTTAAGACCAAATTGCTTGAATTCCATTAAAAGGTATAGGTTAGCGAGCATGAAAGAAAAACAGTTGAAAAAAGAAGTTAAGTTTGCATAAACCTAGGGAACCTAGAAATATATCTATAACCACTAAAAATGAAAAAGTGGAATCTAAGTGGGTTAGAAAGAATGAACCCGCTTGCCTTAGTGCCCATGTGATACCCTTAGATGCAATTACATCCATTAGACTTGGTAGGTCTATAAGGGCTCATGACTCCTATTGACTTGGTTGGATTTGACCCCAATATGGGGAGCTCAAACAAAGAGAGAAAACTTGTATGAATTGTCATATGCATAAAGTTGATTAATTTTATGCTTTTTTGATAATTGCTTGAGATTGTTTGTTGCACATATATGCTTATATGTATTTTTTTTCTTAATAAGTGTGTTACATTGCCTTGCATGCAATCCATGTCATATTTATGCTCAAACATGTATTTTTGGACTAGTAGAATTATTTGGGAAAGTGCATATGAATGACCCATAATTTATCTCCATGACATGAGAATTTTATGATGTACTTAAAATGATATGCATGAAATGTTTTTGATTGTTTATATGTAAAATATGATTGAAAAGCAAATGAGAAGACTAAAATCAATAAGGATCTAGTATCCATTCAATCAAATAAGGATTTTATATCCAAATTAGTCTTCTCTCTCTTCTTAAAGGTGTAAACAAGGCTACTATCATACATGTGTTTTTCATCCTGAAAAATCGAATAAGATCTTTGAATCCATGTCTTGGTTTGCCTTTAAGGATTGATATAGTTGCTCTTAGCCCGAAAAAAAAATCTTTTAAAAACTATATCTTGCTTGTTTATGACAAAAGGGTACAAATTAGTTTGAATTCTCTTGGAAACCCTTTTGATGTTTGCTTTGCCAAATACCAATGATTTTGGACTTGAATGTAACATGTCTTGCATGCAAAGCATCTTTGTCACACATTTTTTTTTTTTAAAAAAAAACTTCTTGAACCTCTCTCAATTACTTGAGTTGCATAAAGTTCGTTTATATGATTATGCAATGCCTTTTGTGCTAATAGCTCTCTTTGCTAAAGCAACCCGATAGAGGGAGCTCCTTTGCTTATCTCATGAAAAAAACGGGAGAAGTCTTAAGAGATATAGAGGAGCATTATGTATGCTTTGGGGGAGAAGTTTGAGAGAGAGTAACCTTTTAGGGGGAGCATTGCACATGCATTAATTTGTATTGCTTTATTGAGTGCAAATGCTTTTTATGTTTAATCACCTCACATGCAATTGTTCTTGGAAAGAGCTTTCTTGCTATTGTGTGTAGGTATGATGATCTACGAAGAGATTGAAGACCTTGAAGATTTAGTATCTTAGGTTTCTCTTTTTGTAACGTAGAATACACATTTGTTGACTAGTAGCTTTATTTTGTGTTTTGTGAGGATTATATTGTGAGTGGTTGTTTTGTCATGAAATAGCCAAATGGGGAGATTGTAAGTTCCTTATTTTTGATTGAATTATATCATGACAAACCACATTGGGATTGGTATGTAACGGGTAGCTTAGGTTATTGTATTTGACAAGCTTCCAAACTTTCCAACATGACTTATGAGTAGGAATGAAAGGTAATCACTTGACTTGCCTCTTAAAGAGATTTAGTTGCACACACACACACACACACACACACACACCACATGCATGCTTTTTTCATCTTGCATTTGTGTTCTAATTGCTTATATATGTGCCTCCTTTACACAATCACACTTGAACTTCATTATTAGATCTAAGTATGGTTTTGTGTGATGTAATTCGTTTTTGTTTGTGTGATCAGAAATGTCCGTGCTTGCACGATGATGTGCATGTCTTAACAAGATGATTGACTATTTGAGAAGGTCTCATTCTTCTCCTAGATAAGTGTTATATTTTGTTTGGTTATTTGGAGTAAGTGTCTAGTTTTAAAAGATTGAATTTCAATGATTTAAATGTATTTCAAAATTGACCTTTGTATGGTCTTTTGAACATAACTTTTTATACAATTATTGAAATTGAGTTTTTAAAATTTTTGTACAAACTAGACACCCATATCTTTCCAACTGTATATTATTCGTAATATTTCATGACTGTTTGGATTGGTTTTGATATCTCCAAAGTGACCACTAAAACATGGCATCTCTGTTGTTTTCCAAATCTGACCTTTAGTCACTCAAATGACCATATCCCTTTCTACAGATATTGAAATGTCATTTTGTAAAAGGAGTAGGAAGTAAACATTCATACATTTCCAATGGTATATTATACGAAAGGTTTCAATATCGTTTGGTCATATTTTGGGGTGCTCGAATCTTGAGTTGGTGCACTGTCGCGTGTCGTTGAAGTGTTCCGCAATATTGTTTTGTAGTACGCTCATCGAAGTGTACTACGAAACATACTACGAAAATGACTTGTCTTTTGATTTTTTAATCAAAACGTCGTCACTTCATCTAGGGCAGCTATATATGTATCTTCTTCTTCCTAGCTCGTTTTTATGAGCTCAAAAACTTATCTAAGTGAGAGAAAGTCATATCCTAGAGAGAGAAACGCTCCCAAGTACTCTCTTCTTTACTAAAACAAACACCTTCCCATGAGTATCTAGCATCATCTAAGCATGGGTTTTCTTGTTTTCCTTGACTAGGTACTTTCTACATGTCCTAGAACTTCTTGTTTCATTCTTATGACATGTTTGCCTAGATATAGCATTTATTTGTTAATTAAATGCATGTCTCCTTGCTTAATGTTATTTCTAACATGTTTTAGACTTTGTTTATTGGTTGAGATGTGTTGTTTGTGATAGCTAGCATTTATGACCATTTTGCCCTTTAGTTAAGTCTCTATGCTTTGCTTTTAGACATTGTTGATTAGGATTCCTTGATTGCATTTCTTGATTGCATTAATTGTCTTTGCCATGTTTGATGACAGCTTATGTTGATTGACTTTTGTTTGATGACTAGATTTTAGATTTTCATACCAATATCTAGTTAGGTCTTTATGAGCATTCATTAAGACAAATTGATTTTATTGCCATCATTTAATCTCTAGATAAGCATTTAGTATATCCTAGAATTATTTGCATTTAGAATATTATCATATTCACATAGGTTGTTGATCTCTTCATTGAGAGTTAAGTCTTGTGACTACGGTGGTGTATTGCACAAGCATTATGGTCTAGGATCACTATTAAATGCCCACAGGGTAGTAGTGGTGGGTTAGTGACCGAGAATGGTAGTAATCGATTAACAACATATTCACCCCCCACCCCCAAGGTTGTATTAGACACACCGTATTTATTTTCAAGCTTTTTTAATCTTCTTCAAAACTCTACTGAGTGACAATTAAACGATAAACAAAAAAAAACAAAAAAAAAAAAAAAGATTGAAAAGAGCTTTTTTAATTAAAAAAAAAAAAAACTCTTTTAAACAGTAGACAAGCTCTTCCAAACGGCCACTAACTCAATGGATAAAATAAAAGCATAGAAAAATTATAGAGAAAACCCATATTGGTCAACATAAGCCTCCTCTTGGTGCTTATAGTTCTTGAGATCTTCTTGGACAAGTTGAATCTCCTCTTCTAGCTTCAAGAATCTCTAAGATGTGGGTGGATTTGGTGATGAGAAGTAATAAGAGGTGATGAGAGGTGTTTTAATGTGGTAAGGAAGGTTAAAAATGGAATTTTGGGGGGTTGTGTTTCAGAGGTGGTTTTTGCGGTGATAGGGGCTGGCTCCCTTGCAAAGGGGCTAAAAATAAGTATAAAAACTGTTTTTAGAAATTAGGACCGAAATTGGCAAATTACGAAAAGGCCCTCAGAGGTGCCTAGCATAATTAGCCCGATGAAATCAGATGAAATTATGCGGTTTGAACTAGGCAACGACACTTGTGTTGAGATTTTTCAAGATTGATGAACGAGGAAGACATGCCTAATATTCCTATATATAGCAAATAAACGTCTACTAGCAGGAAAAATTAAGATGAGAGAATTATTAAACTAACCGCACAAACCACGGAAAAACCACTGGCCGACAAGACGACGGAGAAATAATCCACTATATAGTAAATTGTTACAACTACACATTCCAGGATTCTCTCTCACAACCCAAACCCTAAACTACCGAGCCTTACCAAGCCTCTAAGCTCACAATAGAGCTTTACATCATGACTCTCAGCTCACAACACTCATTGGATCCCTTTAAATATTCTCTGAATATCCCCTAGGTCTCCTCTGAATATCACCCATGGAACTCATACTTGATCCACTGTTATTCACTTGGATCCCTTCCTAGATATTCTCATGAGTCTCTCTTGGATCTCACAACTCACATAGTGTTTATTTTGACACACTTTGACATAATGGTTACAAAGGGTATTTATAGTAAGACAATAACAACCAATTACATCAATGACCACCGTATTTATTGTAACAAACCACATCAATGACATCCACCACATTTATGGTAACCACCGCATCATTGACAACCACCACATTTATGATATCAGCCATAATAATGGCAACAACCATAATAATGGTGCAAACTATTCAATCAAGAAATTTAGGCCATACCTAACAACTTGAGCAGCGGAAATCATTGTCGCGTTGTTGCCGCGGTCCACTGAGACGGCAGATCAACCGCGGAATTCTCTGTCGCTTTGGTGTCATGCTCTGCCTAGACGACAGATCAATCGCGAAAATACTGGACCAGATTTCACTGTCGGAATTCGTAGGGTGATGTGACGACGAATTGACCGCGACATCACTGATCTGAATCGGTGATGATTTGGATCTCGGCCAGATGAAGAAGTCAAGGTCTGATCGGAGATCGGCGGCGCCTATTGAGTCTTGTCGAGATGAAGAAAATTGCAGCACGAAGTCAGGTTGGCGAGAGGTTGAAGATGAAGGATGACATCATGGGGTTTGCTTAGAATAGGAGAGGTATGCACTTGGGCTTTTGTAGGTATGACATGGCTTGGAAACGTTGGGCTTATTGGGCTTGATAAATAAGGCTTCTGGGGTGACCTTACTTCACAAGATTGGCCCACCTCTTGGGCTACCTTTAGTGGATGGTGAGCTGATACAATTGGGCTGCTGAATGGATTGACTTTTTGCTGAATATTTTCCTCTAAGCCCATGTTTCCTAAAAATCACACAAACTTTAATCTTGGCCATTTTACAATTTTATCCCTGATTTCTCTAAAATTACACCAATGCCCCGAAACTCCAACATTACCTGAAACACTTATTTAAACCAATTAAATACCTGTTTTTAGTCGAGGAACAAGCACAAAATAATAGGAATTGGGAACCTAAAATTAGGTCTAAAAATAGTACGATCAGATCTCGATTTCATGTTTCACAAGTTTAGTATTTATTGATTTATTGTTTCACATATTTTTTTTTTTTTTTCTTTTCAAATTCTAGATCCATGTTTGCTATTTTTTTTTCTTCTCAGTTTATTTTCATTCAGATCTTCCAGTCATATTATGATTTTTTCAATTCTTTTGTAGATTTTATTTTAAATCTTCCAAAGTTAGTTTAATGTTATTTAAAAAAAAAAAAACAAAACAAAATCGCATCAAGAATCGCAACCAAGAAAACCTAATCTTTAACGAAACGAAACCTTATCAAAACCCTAACTCAATCTATCAAAACAATCATTAGACCATAAGTATCACATTCACAATCTACCACCAACAATCCAATCGACTAAAGAAAAAAAAATCGCATATAATAAAGATGGTTTCACTATGAAATAAGAAGAAAAAATAAGTCATGCAAATGGATGTAAGAAAACGGTATATAAAGATTAGAGATGAAGTGTATTTTTATTTTTATTTTTATTTTTTTGAAAAATATATAGGGTGTATTAAGTTTGAAAAATAAGTAAAAGGGTAATCCTGGAAATAAATTAAAAAAATTAACAAAACCATTTAATTTTATATAATTAAATCAAAATTTAAAAAAGTGGGACATAAATAGTTCAGTAGTGGGGGTGCTAATAGCACCACTTAATAATAAAAAAAAAAAGATAATATATTTAATTTAATAATCTATTTATATACGTAATGATTTTGTTCTTCTAATAAAAATTAATTTAAAACTTTACTTTTTCACAACTAAATTTGTCTCATGATTTTTATTCATTTTCCATACTTAGCAATCAATTTGTATTTCCATAAAAGATATTGAAAATATATTTAAAAGAGAATCCATGGTTTATTAAAATGGAAAGAGTTTTTATGATATATGTTCATATCAAACCATTAATAGGAATTTTTTTTTTTTTTTTTACAAAAGATTAAAATAGGAAACTAATTAATTATTATTGATGGGTGTACTAACAAACAATTAGTCCTCTTAGTAATTTTACTTAAGGGTATTATTGAATTTTTAAAAACATACTAATTTTGGATGTACGTACGGTTTTTAAAGGGTGCAAATATCATCATTCAAAACTGAAATAGAGATTAGTAAAGCTTTTGAGGAGTAGAAATCCCAACCAACCAAACACTAAAGATTTAGAAGAGAGAATAAAATCCAACTCCAAAATGACAATCAACTCTACAGTGCAAACAAATCTACAAATTCAACAAACACAAATCCACACTTTTCTAATGCAACTGATATATTCATAATATTTATGAAACATTATATTTATAATAATAAATAAATAAAAACATCCGAACTTCAAAAGTTGGTCACCGATTCTTCTTCTCATATCCTGCAAAGAAAGGAAAGGCAACCTATCTTCAATCAATCACCATCTCAACCACAAATGTGTAATAAGTCTGTGTTTTGTCTCAACTCTCAAATGCCATAGTCTTTCATTATTAAATTTGAAACCTGAAAGCATTCAAGCAGCATTTACAAAACTATCAAAAAATTAATTCCATGGAAATATTCCAATACAAAGGTAGAGAGAGAAGCTCTGAGTTTAGGTCTCAAGGTGGCAGAGGTGACTTTAGGGCAAATCTTGTTTCCATTTTCATGGATAATTTGATTCTAGTTGTGGACTTAAAAGGTTTATGGGGAATCTTCAAGGCTTTCGGTTTAGTAAGGGATCTTCATCTATCTCCGAAACTTAAGAACAGAAGGAGCTGCTATGCGTTTGTTCGATTTGCATCGCTAGAAGAGGTGAAGAGGGTTGCTATGCTTACGAATGGTATACATATGTATGGGTGGCCAATCACATCCAAAATTGCTGATCTAGATTGGAACAGCAGGAAGATGGAAGGTGTTAAACCTTAACGTGAGAGGTCCTTACGAGTGAGTCAGGCTGCATCAAAACCTTTGATTGTACATCACTGAGAAAACAAAGTCCCTTCGTATATGGAAGCGGTTAAGGACACGCAGGCCACATTGGAGACCAGAGGATCTAAGGCAAGCCAGCGAGCGGAAGTGATGAATTGGGATGGAACATATAGTTGGCTAGATTATGTAGGGTAGGGGTCCTAAAAACAATCAGAGACGTGTCCTCTGTGGTTAAAGGTCTCTTGGATAGATAGATATTTTTTTACCTTTTATTATATTAGTGATAGGAATGTAATATGGAATTTTCGTACCTTAAGGGATAGAGGCTCTTTCATTAAAAACATGGGAGTATGAGGCAAATTCTTTTCTTCGGTATCGGTCTGGTCAGATGCTATTACACCACATGGTGCCGCAGTTAAAGTGTCGCGGTTGTGCAACAGCGACAGACAAGCGACATAAATTCCTCTCATGGTGTCGCAGTTGAAGTGTCGTGGTTTCCTAACTGCGGCAGTTGAGCGACATAAACTTATTTAGCTAACTGTGGTTGAAGTGTCGCGGTTGGTAGCCACGAAAGTGCCAACCGCGGCAGTCCGCCTCTACATCATCCAGATATTTTTGCCCTATTTTTGGCTCCCATATAAATACCTCTTTGGGTATTTTTTTTTCTGACCTACCAACTTTCCACCCTAAAAATAGAGACCAAGACCTCACCTTTCACATTCCTCTTACATCACCATTTCCATCCTTCGAAACCTACCAAGATTTCGTATCTCCCCAATATCCAAATACATAAATCACTTCACTTTACCACAACTACCATCATCTCATCTTTTGGGCAAAAGAGAGATGAAGAAGGAGCTTGGAAGAAAAAGAGCAAAGCAAAGGAGGAGCTACTCTACATAGTTTCTTCTATCACTTTTTCTTTTCCATGTTCTTTATGTTAGCCATGTATTCATTTGAGTATATTCATTGGATGGCTACATTTTGTGATATGAGCTAAACATTTAGTGCTAGGATTTGATGGACCCCACACATGACTATATATATTTATATTGACCTTTGTTTATCATTTATGTGCAACTTGTAGTTTGTATGGATATTTTAGTGTGCTTAATGTTATATTAATAGATTGATCTCCTATTGATTGTTCTTTCGATAGTGTGCTATGTACTGACCAGAGACGCACACCACATGTTTGACGAAATGCCCTCTATGCATGTTTAGAAAAGTAGACCTACTTAGGCTAGCGTATAGGATTTGTTAGTGTGCCAATATCCTTAATGAACTCATTCATATATTCCGAATAATCAAAAGATAGGCTTGGGTATGATTTTGGGTGAACTTATTTAACTCGACCGAGATATTATGTTAATGTTAGGTTCCATGAATCTATGAACTACATAAGCATAATTTGGGTGTTCAATTGTGTCTAGAGCAGAAGTTAATAGAGGGTGGGGTGTAGTCAAGTCCTAACATATTTCTCTCTATTATCACATTCGAGTTTGTTTTGTGTTATTTGTCTATTGCATTAGCATAAATCATTTTATTAGTTTAGTTTAGCTTGCACTACAAGAAAATAGGTTATCTATAACGGGACATTGGGCCCGTTTTAAATAAGTAATAATAACAACGGGCCTTTACATACCCGTAGTGGATGTTTTATTTACAATGGGCCATTAAATGCCCATTGTAGATATGCTCATAGTCACCACGGGCATTTGAGAGCAGTTGTTATTAATACGATAGTATTAAAACTAAAAATACCCAAATGAATTTCCAGTACGTGAAAATGCAAAACCTTAACATCATATCACTCTCTTCCTCATGCGATTGAACAACCTCCTCAACCTCTTCTTACTGTGTCTCTTGCCTCCCATCCCCCTCTTCTTATTCTTCTACACCACAACACAAAGACAAGACTCCAAGCAAGACCTTCTAAGCCTCATCGACATGTACACAAGAATCCACCAGGTACTTTTTTTTTTTTTTTTTCTCTTTAGATATGGTTTATGTATATTTTTTTTGGGTTCATTAGAACGATTGAGCGAAATCAAAAAAAAAAAAAATTGTAGGGAAAAAAGAAAAGAAATTGGTAATTTGATGAAATAGGTTTAGTATTTTCCTTGAAATTGATGTATGATGTGTTTTTCCAATAATTGGTGCTTATTGTGTTCGATTTTATCTAGGGTTTTGTATTCTTCACCGAAATTGATTTGGGTTTTATTTTTTAGGAATTGGTATCAGTGATTTTGAAGGAATTGTTGAAATTGGTTGTCAATTTTGGTGTTGATTGTATTTTACTTTGTAGAATTTTGGTGTTTATTACTGAGTATGGAGTTTTTGATTTATGGGTTGATTATTTTTATTTTTTTTTATTTTTATTTTTTTTACGGTTTACTGATTTGGTGCTATTGTTAATTGATTATGGGTTTTGTCCCCAAAAATGCTGAGATTTTCAGAGATTTGTTTACTGGTGAGAAGGGCATTGGACCTCACAAAGTGTGTTGGATTTGTTGACAAAGAAAGCGAACAAGACAAAGCTTCAACTTGGTTACAAGTATGTTTTGAATTCTTGAAGTTTTTTTTTTTTTTTTTTTGTCTTGTTCTGTTGTGGCTAACTAGCTATATGAAATTTTTTGTTTTAATATGGCGTTTATGTTGTGATGTTAGGAAACATGCTGTGATCATGATAGTTGGTGTCAGTGGAGCTGGAAAGACAACATCTCTTGGTAAGTCACATGCACATTTGTTTTTGATAGCTGATTCAGGTGTTTGATAGTCAATTTGTACCACAAATAGGAAGACATGTCATCTTTTCTTGTAGGTTAATGGTAATTAATATAGCATAAATCATGTTCAATTGATTTACGATATCCACACTTTGCTGACTTCTTTTCAAAACATGTCGGTTGTCCATTGCTCAAGAGCTCAAAAATAGTTTTGCAGATGTGCTAGCGAAAAAAGCTTCTAATATGGAGGGGGATTTGATTGAATGGAGCTTATAGCTTTGTTTTAGGCTGTTCCTCTGTGTTCATGCAATGTCTTCTTGTTTTCCCCTGTTTTTGCCTTTTTGCTTCTTTTGTTGTTGTGGCCTCTACTTGTCTTGTTGTCTTGCTTTGGCCGGGTTTGCCTGTGTGTGTTGTTCTCGCTTCTTTTCAGAATAAAACTTGCTGTTAAAAAAAAAATGGTAATTAATATTTAGAAAGTGACCTTGTTTGCTTGGTAAAGGGACGAGGTCCAGTTGATCTTAAGTTTAAATTTTGTATAAAGTATGTAGCTTCATGGAATATATAATTATTAATGGTGTTTTAGCTAGAAGTTGGGATCATGTGATGTATATTTAATTAGAGTAACAGTAATTTTGAAATACAAAGTTTAATACACATTGCTTTCTTAGAAAACATAAAATGCCATATATAGTTGGTTTCTTGTGATGATGTGACATTCTGACCAACTTTCCTCTCACAGGAAAGCTTGCATATAGATTAAAGAATGAAGGGACAAAGGTGAGATATTATTATGTGGACATTGCTTCTGATGCACTGCGATATATTTATCCGAGTAATGCATTAGTCATTTAGTTTCCCTGGCATTAAAAGAAGTTAGTGTTGCTCATATTTTATTGTTCTTATGTAGATCTAATCCAATAGAAACTAAATTTGTTCAAATGCTTGAATTGTTGACATTAATTCTTAATAAATGGTTAGTTGTAGTATGAAGTATATCGGTTAAGGGCACCATAATTTTTGGATGTCTATTCTCCTATCTTTAATTGCATTTGGAACACTGATGTGCATTTGGCAGTCTAATAGTGCTGTAATTACATTTTAAAGCCTGTTTGCATCGACCCATTTTTGTTTTGAATCTTACCTTTAGAGAACATGCTTATTTAAAAGTAGTTTTCTTCCATTTCAACACCTTATGGTTCAAAATTATGGCGCAGGTGACACATTTAAAGCTGTTGCGAGTGACCAACTGAGGATATGGGCTGAGAGGACTGGCTATGAGATTGTTACGGTCGAAGACGCTAAAATCAATAAATGTTTATGGGTGAATGTAATGTTAATACTTAAGATTTTTAATTGAATGTTTATAGATTTACAAATTTTAATATATATATTGAATGCTTTGGAGTTTAATCTTCAAATTATTTTTTACTAAAAAAGCTACATATAAAATCAATAAATTAATTTTAATTTTTTTTATTAAAAAAATACTCATCGACCACGGGCAATGCCCGTTGTAATTAATGCATCGACAATGGACAATGAGCGTTTTCAATAATTCATTGACAACGGGCATTGCCCTTTGTAAAAACCGCCCTTTTCCATAACTGCTTAATAGATAGCGGGACCCATGCCCGTTGTAGGTACTCTTCTACAACGGACATTGCCCGTTGTGGAAGACCTATTTTCTAGTAGTGTAATTGCTTAAAACGAAAACCTTCCATTATGATTGTTTGAATTGCATTTAGACTAGTCAATTTTGGTAATCGATCACTCAATCCTTATGGGAACAAACTTTATTTTATTATTATTCTACTCTCCGACCTTGTCCTATTGCAAGTGTCACTAAAGAGACTAGCCAGAGTCGCTCTTGATTGTTGGTGTGAGAATGTTTTCAGAAGATTAGGGTGGGTGTAAGGAAAAATAGTTTATACGCATATTGGAATGCAAAAAATAGGTTTAGTATATAACAAAAAAAATTCCATTTAAAGATGAACCTTAACCCTTTGATTAATTAACATATAATAAAAGTATCATACCTTTGTAGCATGACGATTAGCGTTGCGTCGATATTAATCCGCAAGACCTTCCAATCCAATCACAAACGTGGATCACATAGAAGTGTGGGCTCCCTTTTTTTAAATTTTAGACTTGAAGATGGATAACAAAAAACTTTTTCTTTTTTTAGTCACTTTAAACTTCTTAGAACAAATAACGAAGAATGTCCGGTCACTTGTGAATTATTAATCTATTGATCGAAACTCACGTTAACCTAATTCGAAGTTGTGCACAAAGCCTTTTGATGTAAAAGCTTATTAGTGCACTATCGAAATAAAACAATTCTTCTCTCTTTTTGCTCTTAGCCGAATTCTCACACTATTCTTAGAGATGAGATTATTTTTTAAGCAAAAGAAAATAATTTCTCAAGTGAAAAACTTTAGGTGGCCGAAATCTATCCCTTCATATATATAGGGTGACCGAAATTACTCTTCAATATATTTAGGGTTGGCCGAAAATCACACCCTTATTCTTATAGGGTTGGCCGAAATTCTTACTTGAAGAGGATTTGTGTTTTCACCAATGACTCCTATCATTCTTTAGTTTTCCAAACCCTAATCCAACTCTTTAGTGTATTTGTTACTATATCAAAGACTTCATAATTTGTTATTTATCTACTTACCAAATAAAGTCTTTAATATTTATTATACTACCAACAATAGTATAATAATAAGAAACATATTTCCTAGTCAGAAAAAGATTTTAATTCTTAATTAAATAAATAAATAATCAATTAATTAATTCCCATTTAATTAATTAATAAAATAAAACAATATAATAGGCCTTTTATTTAAACAAAAAGCTCACATGTGAACTAGACCCCATTCTTACTAAAAGAAACAAACCTACATGCCTTTCATTAATACATTAATATAATTTAACAGCTCATTAAATAAATAATGTGCAAATTATATTCTTAATGTATTAAATACAATTCTAGATGGACCCATAAATTAGTCCGGTAGAATATATCAAGTGATCCATGCAAGTCTGTGTGGATTGGAGATCTTAGCGGGCTACCTAAATTTCAGCTTCAATAGACATAACTTAATCACAATCAACAAATGATTCACTTAGGCCTGATCTATTAATTTTAGCTCATACCATTAAAAAGCTAAAACTATACTCTTAAATAAAGATAGAACAAGTAAATGTTTCTCATTCGTACCCTAGACAATCTTATTGGAGATAATGTATCTTCGTGAATAATATCAGTAATCGTCAAGAGCTCATAGACCGCCTATAGCTCTCCTAGTTACCATATTTACTCATATGACCACATTTTGAACTTGGATATTTTGACTTGTCCAGAAGCCATGTTTCAATAGACGCTATCGAAAAATCAACGTTAAGATTTAATATCCAATACCTCAAAATATCCATATGATAATATTATACTCTCATTTTAATAAATGGAGCCACAATGTCCATATCTATAAATGAAGTCCTCTATCGATTAACAAATGAATACCACCAAACTATCGAAGTATACTATGTTATATAATCGTACTCATTGATAACTCAAAGAATAACACTTGTAACCATAAGTCCATCATTTATCTTAGGATAGACTCTCCGATTGCCTTCATAATGAAAAATTTTATCTACTAATGGTACTAGATAAAGTATTCATTGTGATCTTATTCAATGCACCTAGTGCACTAGATTCTTTTACTCAAAGACACTTTGATGATTTTAGACTGATCATATCACATTTGATCCCACTCAAATGTTAGCAAAAGAATCTATAACTTTAACAAGTTAAAGGTGCCCAACATTTATCTTAAGTTGTGAACATTATTCAAGACTAACTAAAGAATTATGTCTACCTCATACATATCCAGATGTACGAACAATTCTTTATATCTCATAGTCTTTTGACCTTATGATTATTTACTTTTGACAATTAAACTATAAATGCTATAAGATTTGTTAAACCAGAAATCACTTTATTAATATGAAAAGATTGTCAATTATATTATTACACTTTTGCTATTGAACATAATCCTAACAATCTCCCACTTGCAATATAGCAAGTGTGTCATATCTCTCATTCTCATGTTCTCTAGGTGCCCATCAAAACTCTTCTCAGGTAGAGCCTTTGTGAAGGGATTCGATGGATTTTCTGCTAAAGCGATTTTGTTAACTGTCACGTCACCCCTATGCAAAATCTCCCTTAAAAGATGATACTTCCTTTCAATGTGCTTACCTCTCTTATGACTTATTGGCTCTCTCGAATTAGCCATTGCTCCACTGTTGTCACAATAAATAGTGATCCGCTTATTCGCATTAGGAACCACTTCCAAGTCAACCAAGAATTGGCGGAGCCAAACAGCTTCTTTGGCAGCTTCGCATGCAACAACATACTTAGCTTCCATGGTGGAATCAGCAATACAGGATTGCTTGATACTTCTCCATATGACTACTCCTCCTCCAATAGTAAACACAGATCCTAATGTGGATTTTCTGGAGTCAGAATCTAACTGGCAATCAAAATTTGTATACCCAACAGGAATTAAATCCCCTCCAGAGTATACAAGCATATAACCTCTTATTCTCTTGAGACCTTGAAAATATGCTTGACTGCCGTCCAGTGATCAGGACCAGGTTTCGATTGAAACCTGCTAACTATGCAAACGGTAAAACAAATATCTGGTCTAGTGCAAAACATCGCATACATGAGACTTCCAACTGCCGAGGCATATGGAACTCTACTCATGAATTGCTCTTCATGCTCATTCTTATGAACTTGTTCCTTAGAAAGTTCGATTCCATGTCTGAAAGGTAACATACCTTTCTTGGAATCTTGCATGGAGAACCTATACAAGATTTTATCAATGTATGAAACTTGGGATAATGCAATCGTTCTATCCTTTCTATCTCTTATTACTTTGATACCATGAATATAACTTGCTTCTCCTAAGTCCTTAATATCAAATTGTTTTGTTAACCATTCTTTTACTAATGTTAATACACTTACATCGTTTCCGAAGACTAGTATATCATCAACATAAAAAATTAGGAAAACCAACTTGTCGCCTTTAATCCTTTTGTATACACATGATTCGTTAGGGTTTTGAATAAATCCAAAACCTTTCACAGCTTGATCGAACCTTATGTTCCAAGATCTGGATGCTTGCTTTGGTCTATATATGGACTTTTTCAACTTGCATACCTTTTCCTCTTGGCCTTTTTCAATGAATCATTCTGGTTGTATCATATAGATGCTTTCGTCAAGACTTCCATTAAGGACAACAGTCTTGATGTCCATTTGCCAAATCTTTAAGTCTAGAGATGTTGCAATGGATAAGAGTATCCTAATGGATTTAAGCATGGCCATAAGAGAGAAGGCTTCCTTGTAATCGATACCTTCCTTCTTTGTGTAACCTTTAGCTACTAATCTAGCTTTGAAGGTTTCCACATTTCCATTCATTTCTCTTTTCCTCTTGTATACCCACTTGCACCCAATGGGTTTTATCCCTTTACGCAAGTTTACAAGAGACTAGACTTTGTTATTGAATATAGATTCAATTTCAGATTGCATTACTTTTTGCCAATGGCGACAATCAACATCCTTCATTGCTTCCTTATACGTGTAGGGATTATCGTCATCCAGGAGATTCTCATAGATCGATGTATCTCTCGGGTTGATTTCAAACCCTCCCATTACGATGAGGAATGGTAGGTTCTTGATCTTGTGGTGGTGTGGAACTTACAATTAGGTTAGTTTGTGAAACCTCTTGTGGAATTGTATCTCCTGACATCTCATTCAGGACAATTCTACTTTTAGGCATAAAATCATTCATATAGTCCTTTTCTGGAAATTTAGCATTTGTCGAAACAAATACTTTAAGATCTAAATGACTATAGAAATAATATCCTTTAGTTCCTTTTGGATACCTCACAAATATGCATGTTTCTGAATAGGACTCCATCTTTTCGGTCTTTCATTTTAACACATGCACAGAACAACCAAATATCCTTAAATGTTGTAAACTAGGCTTTTGCCCAGTCCACAACTCATGCGGTGTTTGCAGAACTGACTTAGATGGTACATCACAGTTTGCAAAACATATCCCCAAAAAGATTTAGGAAGTGTCGAATAACTCAACATAGACCTAACCATGTCCAAAAGAGTTCTATTTCTTCTTTATGCTACCCCATTTTGTGGAGGTGTACCTAGTCCAGAAAACTGAGAAACTATCTCATTAACAATAAGATATTGTTGAAACTCACCAGATAGATATTCTCCACCACAATCAGATCTCAAAGATTTTTATGTGTTTCTCAAGATAATTTTCTACTTCAACTTTAAATGCTTTGAACATGTCAAAAGCATCCGACTTATGTCTCATGAGATACACATACTCAAATCTTGAGTAATCATCAGTGAAAGTGATGAAGTACTCATATCCACCTCTAGCTTGAATGCTCATAGGACCACATACATCAGTGTGTATTAATCCTAAACATTCAGTGGCTCTTGCGCCTTTGGTTGTAAATGACCTTTTGGTCTTCTTACCTTTCAAGCAAGATTCATAAGTTGGTAGATCATCAAGCTTTAAGTTAAAGGTTCATTATTAACCAATCTTTTAATCCTATTAAGGTTAATATGACCTAGGCGCAAATGTCATAGGTAGGTTTCATCTTTTGATAATTTTACTCTTTTATGATTAGGTTCCGTTAATTATATGTCTAACGAGTAAGAGATATTTTTGTGTTGAAAGAATAAACTGTTTTCCAATGTACCTTTGTAAATAATTTTGTCATTCTTACTAATAATAAAAACTTTATTAAAAATAACCGAATATCCAAATTTATTGAAACAAGAAACTGAAATTAAATTCCTCTTGAATTGAGGTACATAATAAACATCTATCAAATCTAAATGTCTAATAGAATCTAGATTAACTCTAATATCTCCCACTGCACTTGCAGACACTAACGTTTCGTTGCCCAAGCGCAAGTTGATTTCATTCTTATTCAACCTTTTCCTTTCTTGGAACCCCTGTAAGGAATAACAAACATGATTAGTGGCTCCAGAGTCTATGATCCAAGAATCTGTAGAATCTGCCAGAAAACATGTTTCAAGATAATTAACATTACCTTCTTCCTTCTTATACTGGGACTTTGGGCAATTTCTTTTTCAATGTCCCTTTTCACCACAAAGGAAGCATTTCCCTTTGATCTTGGTTACTTTCTTGGTGTCTTTCTTCGTAGGCCCAAGTTGCTTTTCTTCTGTTGTTTCTTGACCTTCTGACGGGTCTTAACAGCAGAAACTTTACCAACCACATGAATCTCTTGACCTTTGCCTTTCATAAGGATCTTTTCAGCGCAATGAACATCTTGCATCAGGCCCTACAAGGTGTATTCCTTTTTGTTTAAGGTGTAGTCCAACTTGAACTGATCAAAGGAATATAACAGTGAGTTGACAACCATGTCAATTTTTGTCTCACCATCTATCTCAGCACCATTTAGTTCAACAATGTTGAGATGTGCTATGACTTTCATCATGTGATCTTTCACAGCCTGTCCAGGTTTCATCCTAAGATTCATGAAAACAGTCACTTCCTCTCTCTTAGTCGTCATGGACCTCATAGCAAACATCTCCTCTAGAGACATCATTATATCAGCATCAGACCCTATTCCTTCATGCCGCTGTTGCAACACGTCGGGGATAGTAGCCATAATGTAACATTTGACCATATCATCAAAGGTCTTCCACTGCTCATACTCGTCTCTTTGTTACACATTAGATTCATTATTAGGAAGGGGTGGTTTAGGAGTAGTCAGAACAAACTTATGTTTTTCAGCTTGCAGCAACAACCCAATTTTCCTTTTCCATATGACATAATTGTCACCAGTTAAAGTGTTATCTTTCAGGATGTTCATAGGGATGGGGTCATGATTTCTAAATAAAACAAAAAATATATATAAGTAAATAATCATGATAAAGTACTTTTGAATATTTATCTTGAATTAAATAAATAATTCAATCATAAAATTCATCGGTGATCCAACATCCATAAATGTTACGCCTCCTTTGGGATTTCGCACCATTGACTAGTTAGACTAGGTCTCATCTAATTGTTAACATAACAACCGGCGTTTACAATTTTAGCATTGTGATTTTATTAACAAGAACTCTTGAGAGGATATCAATAAAACCACATTGAGTGTGTTACCAAGATATCAACCTTCAATATTTTCTCTCACGAAAATCCCTCCTTTGAGAGTAGATATCGTTTGAGTCAATTGTCTAGTCTATCCTTGTAAGGAAGTATCTTGCTAAATTTTATTCATGGATACCCCTTGGGGGGTTATCACACAAAACATAAACCTCAACTAACCTTGGAGGCCATCGGTGTTTCAAAACACCTTCTCCCACTTAATTATTTAAGGCGTGTGATTAAATTCAATAGAATGATTTACCATGTTATCTAGATGTCAATTAGATACCTAAATCATTCAATGCATGTTCATACTAAAAGAGATATATGAATGGCACTCCTATTCTATATGACATGTTATCATACAACAACAAATATTGTAATATTTAAGGAAATATAAATAGCTACAATTTTGGTCCATCCTAGAAAAGCAAATAAATTACATTTGTTTGGAATACAAAAACTCATTTCTTGGCGAACAATTCTTCATACGGCCATCGACCGATTACGCATCCCTTGGCTGCCTCCCATGGGCGTGCACACCCCACAACACCACAAAGGGCTGCCGTGCGCAGCCCATAGCATCTATAGAGCTACTGTATGCAGCCCACACCACAACAAGCGCAGCTGCATACTAACTTGCGCGCGAGTGTTGCAATGGTGCGCACGGTTCCACGCTTGTTTCGGTTGCTTCCATTTCTTCAAAACTTCAAATCTTCGATACTTGAATATATATTATAGCAGTATTAAATATAAATTATTGTAGTTTTTTTTTTTTAATCAAAAAAATACTGTACTATTTAATAATATATATAGTGCATACTTTTAATACAATATTTTCTGCAGTAACTTTATTACAATAGCAAAAATAAAATAAAAACTTAGCAACTACCAAGAAGAAATTATGGCGATAATAGACCATTGTTACAATTACGAACAAAAAAAAAATTGAAATTCTATGACCAAAATTGAGCAACAACAATTCATATAAACATAACATATATAAATCCATACATTCCACATGTAATATACGAGAATACCTAGAGTGTCATCTCTTTCTAAAATATGCATATTAATCAATAAAAAAAAATAGATCCACATATGTACATACATTAATTAATCAAGGGTACAACCAAGGCTCTGATACCAATTGTAGGGTAAAATAGTTTATACGCGCAGCGGAATGCGAAAAATAGGTTTAGTATATAACAAAAAATTTCCTTTTAAAGATGAACCTTAACCCTTTGATTAATTAACATATAATAAAAGTATCATACCTTTGTAGTGTGACGATTAATGTTGCGTTGATAGTAATTTGCAAGACCTTCCAATCTAATCACAAACGTGGATCACCTAGAAGTGTGGGCTCCCTTTCTTTGAATTGTATACCTGAAGATGGATAGCAAAAAACTTTTTCTTTGTTACTCACTTTAAACTTCTTAGAACAAAGAACGAAGAATGTTCGGTCACTTGTGAATTATCAATCTATTGATCAAAACTCGCGTGAGCCTAATTCGAAGTAGGTCGTAGGGAGATGGAGGATATGGAGAGATTCAAGGCACAACAGTGACCAGTTCATTTTTGCGTCGGACTAGCGGGGGCAGTTTTAGTTTTGATGATAATAATTTCATGGAATATTCATGGATTGAGAAGGGTTGAGAAGAGAAGAGAGGTAAGAAATTTAGTTCAAGCTCATAAGCCTAATTTGTTGTTTATTCAAGAAACAAAGTTAAGTTCTTTTGATTCTATAATGATTAAATTGTTGGGGGGTTCTTCATTATTGAAAGGAATTGGGGTGGATGTGGTTGGATCAGCAGAAGGATTGCTAACGTTATGGAATGAGGATTTTTTGGAGGTTAGGGCGTTTATTTCAAATGAATGTTGCATCATTATTTCTGGTCTGCTAGTAAATTTGAATGAGAAGGTGAATTTTCGCAATGTATATTCGGATAATTAGGAATCGGGAAGAATTGATTTATGGAGGTTCATTCTAAATGCTCAAGATGCTTTGTCAGGAACTTGGGTGATTGGGGGGCATTTTAACACAGTCTTGAATAAGGGTGAGAGAAGTGGAAGCAATGGCAGCTCGAGATCTATGAGAAATTTCAATTTCTTCATGCAATCGACCATGGTGATAGATATTCCTTTACAAGGTATGGTCTTTACATGGACTAATAATCAGGAATGTGGTGTGTGGGTGAGACTTGATAGATTCCTTTGTAAGCCTATGTTATTATCTTGGTTTCCATCGATAATTCAAAGCGGTCTAAGTAGGGGCTTGTTGGATCACAACAAGTTTTGTTGGGGGTCCCTTTGGAAGATTGTGAACCAAGACCTTTCCGTATTCAAAACGGGTGGATGGAAGACAAGGATTTGATGGAGGGGGTGTGTGAATCCTGGAAGAAAGGTGGTGGGGTGGGTTCGTTTGGTGTCAAGATTGCTAGGAAGACTAGAATTGTTAAAAGATATATGAATGAGTGGGTGAGGGGAAAGGAGGCGTGTGGGGATTCAATGAAAATTTTGTAAGTAGAGTTAGAGGAGATAGAGAAAAGAGTAGTGCTTGGTGGCTGGTCGGAAACTTTAAGGGTAGAGAGGAAAACTTATCTAGCAAAGTTGTGGAGGTGTATCCGTCTGGAAGAGCAGATGTGGAGGTAGTGTTTGAGAATTAAATGCCTGAAAGAGGGAGATAGAAACTCGAAATTTTTCCACCTTATGGCAAATGTCAAAAGAAAGATCAATAGTATTGGTGAAATTTTTATTGAAGGAGTTAGATGTATAGGGCCGGGTAATTTTTTATTTTTTTTAGCAACCACTTTGAGAATAAAGTAAGGTACACTACAACGAATATGACATTTTATAGCATGTCATTATAGCATTTTTTTAAAAATGCTACAAAATATATACTTATTATAGCATTTTATAACACAATGCTATAAAAAAAAATACCAATTATCTTTTATAGCATTTTAACTTAAGTAATATAGAATTTTATGGATGCAATAAAATAACATTAAACTTTTAAATTACATAGCATTTTAAAAAAAGCTATGATATTTCATAAAATTATAAAACTTTTTAAAATTAATTTCGTAGCATTTAAGAAATGCTATGGTAGGATATTAAATTTAAATATTACCCAAAAAGTAGAAGAGGTAAAACTTCCGCTTAAATTTTTGTTTTTCCCTCTATTTACACTTCTTGTATTTTGAAAGGTAATTTATTTACTCTTGTAAAATCTCTAAGACTCCAAACCCTATCTTTTATTTTGTTTATCCTCTCCAAGCTTGTTGTAGCCTCCACTCACACCCATCTTCCTTATTTATTTTTCTTCAATCTCTCCTACCTCTATTAGATGTTTGGTCTCTCTATTATGAATCCATTCCTACTATTTGGTTAGTATCTCTCTCACTTCATGTTTGTCACTATTTCTACTACAAACAAATAATCAATTAGTTTTTTTTTTTTTTTTTAAGGAAAAAAAAAACTATTTTTGTTAGTTGGAGTTCTTTAAATTTGAGTTTTATTTATATACTATGTTTTTTTTTTAATTATTTATGTATAAGACAATGCCTGATATTAATTTCATTTTAATTAAATTGTGATTTGTTTTGTTTTTGATTTTCAATTTGGGTTTAAATTAGAGTGACAAGGAGTACATCAATTAATTTTTTGTTTCAATAGAGTTTGGTTTAATTCATATTAGGATTTGGTAGTAACAATTAAATTTTTTTTTTTGTATATTTTTATTAATATTGTTCTTGGCTTTTGGTTCAATTTGTTGAGGGACTAATTGTTGATAGTATTCATGATGAAATTTTTTGGAACACCAAATTGTTTGAAATCTGAATATGTATTATTTATTTTGTGAAGTTAATTTTTCTTTATTTTGTTTTGCAGGATTTGTGTTACAAAGTAATTAATAGTGTAATTAGGCTCCTAAACAACAACTCAATAAAAGAAGATTTTTGCATTTTGAAAGAAGATTCCTACTTTGTGTATAGAATAATAGAAGTTTATATTTTGTTATTTGTAATATTGGACAATGTAATTTGTATATATTCGAAATATATTGAATCAAATGTAAGTTTCCATAATACTTTTTGTTCTACAAATATAGATGAATAAAATAAAAATTAATAAACTATATATATATTGTTTTATGTAATTTAGATGGTAGCATTTTGAAAATGTTATCATATGGTTATTGTAGCGTTATAAAAAAATCTATTAATTATACCAATGTAACTTTTCTATAGAGTGTATAGCATCACATGAATGCTATCAAAAAGAATTTATAGCATTCTTGGTAGCATTTGGCAAACGCTACAAAACTCTTTGATAGCATTTATCAAATGCTATAAAAGGGAAGGACTTTTAATAGCTATCAAACACATCATGCTTATAAAGGCTATTATTCACCTATGATAGCATTCATTGCATGCTATTAAAGGTCATTTTTGTTGTAGTGGTATAGGCTAAGGATAGTGAATCTTCCTCTTCAACAAATTTTGGGTGTTGAAAGGGAGATGTTGGAGGAGCAGTTTTCTTTGGATGAAGTATGAGAAGCTCTATGTGATTGTAACGGGCATAAAGCGCTAGGACCGGACGGTCTGAATGTTAATTTTGTTAAGTCCAACTGGAAGGTTATTAAGGATGATTTCATTAACTTTTTGGGTGAATTTTTTAGGGATGGTTCGGTAGTAAGACATGTGAATATGACTTTTATTGTTCTTATTCCAAAGGTTAGAAATCCGTTATCTCTGAAGGATTATATGCCTATCAGTCTGGTTGGAGTGATTTATAAGATATTAGCAAAGGTTTTGGCTAATAGGTTAAAAAAGGTGTTGAACTCTGTTATTAGCCCGAATCAAATGACCTTTGTGAAAGTTAGATAGATCATGGATAACTTTGTGATAGCTGAGGAGATTATTCATTCTTGGAAAAAGAGGGGCAATGGTGGATTGTTAGTGAAGTTAGATTTTGAGAAAGCATACGATAGTGTGGATCATAGTTTCTTATTGGAAGTGATGGATATGATGGGTTTCAGACCTAGATGGATTGCGTGGTTAGAATGGTGTATTTCTTCTCCATTACTGACGGTTCTAGTTAATGGGGGCCCGACGAAAGAATTTTCGATGGCTAGGGGTTTGTGCCAATGGGACCCGCTATCTCCTTTTCTATTTAATTTGGTGGCGGAAATGTTGAGCAGGATGTTGTTTAAGGTTAGAGATTGTGGTTTGATTCGTGGGATTGGTTTTGGTGATGAAGACATTCACATTACTCATCTTCGGTTTGCCGATGATACTAAGCTCTTCATTGAACCTTGTTTGGATTACCTTTTAAATGCAAAAAAGGATTTTGAGATGTTTTGAGTTGGCTTCGGGTCTCAAAATAAATTTCCACAAATCGTGTCTTGTTAGAGTCGGTAAGGAAATTCAAGGGGATGTAGACAACTCTTCCGATTACTTATTTAGGGCTCTAGCTTGGTAGGAATCCGAATAGGGAATTTTTATGGAAACCAGTTATCCAAAAGGTGAAAGACAGGTTAGCTCCATGGAAGAGAGCTTTCTTATCAAAAAGAGGGAGACTTGTCCTCATCAAATCGATCATGGTGAGCCTTCTAACTTATTTCATGTCAGTATTTGGTATCCCTGTGGGCGACACAAAGCAAATTGAGAAGCTCCAAAGAGACTTCTTCTGGAATGATGGTGTGTTAAAAAAGAAAGTGTATGTTGTGGACTAGGTCTCAATGTGTAAACATAAGATGGAAGGTGGTTTAGGGATAGGTAGGATGAGAGATAAAGAGTTGAGTTTTTTGGCGAAATGGGTATGAAGGTTTAGTAGGGAGCATTCTGCCTTATGGAAGAAAGTAATTTGTGCTAAATATGGGATGAAGGTCGATGGCTTAGTGTGGGATAGTATGGGTTTGAAATCTTGTTCCGGTTTTGTGAAGTCAATCAATAGATTATTTGAAGAAGGTCATCGTAATTACAAGATAGTTCGGGATGATTTTCAGGTGATTGTTGGGTCTGGTGAGAGAACAAGATTTTACTTAAAATGGGACTCATATCCTTTGAAATTGGCATTTCCAAAGGTCCTTGCCTTGGCAACCTGTCAAGAGGGTATGGTGAAGGATTTCGGAAGCTTTGTTGATTCAAGATGGGAGTGGAAGGTTAACACGAGGATAGTTTTTTTTGATTGGGAGATAACGCAATGGAATTGTTTTATGTTAGCTTTAGAAAGTACAATTAGGACACTTTGGCATGTACTTACAGTTCGAATGGAGTGTTCTCAGTCAAATCATTTAAGAGATGTTTGGAAACTGAAGGCAGCAATGTCTGTTTTCCTATTTGCCCATTTCTTTGGAAAGGGATTTGTCCTTCGAAAGTATAGGTGTTTTATGGCAATTGTTAAAAGGTTGAATCTTGGTGAGAGGTGTCCTCAACAGTTTTGGTTTTTCCCATTTGAATTATATTGATTGTCCGTTATGTGGTACAGGTTCTAAGACAGTTGATCATCTTTTTCTTCAGTGTGTTTGGTCATGGAAAGTATGGGTGGAGGCCATGGGATGGTAGGGTGTCTCTTCATGCTGTAATGCGTTTGTTTAAGGGTGGATGGAGTGCTGGACAGGTTTGTGTCCATATAGGTCAAGCTCTAGGGCTTGGAATTTATTGTTTTATGTGGTGGTCTGGTCAATTTGGGAGGTGCGCAACGATATTGTGTTTAATGGGAAGTCTCCTGATCAGGTGAAGGTTTTAGACTTGGTTAAATTTAGGGTTATATGGTGGTTCAAAAACTTTGGATGTGGCTCTAAGGTAAACTTTGCTTTTGCTGGATGTGGTTGGTCTGTGTGTGGACAGCAAACCTGTGAAATTAGTGAAGCAACACTCGAGGAACTCACTGGAGGACGACAATCTGGTGTTCAACGTGGATGTTTCCGTGAGAGGTCATTCGGGTGCATGTGGCATTGGTGGTGTCCTTCTTAATGCAAGTGGGAAGGTTTTATGCTTGTTCTCCTCGTCTGTTGGTTCTGTAGATCCTATCGTCGCTGAGGTTCTCGCTATTCATAAGGTGTGTAGTCAGATTTCTACATGCCATATGTTAGATGATCAAAATATCACCAGTTTGAGCAATTCGGAATCTGCGGTGACTTGGATTAATGGGGATGGTTTTGGTCTTTTGAGTCAAGTTAATTTACTCTATGATATTAGACAAATTCTCAAGCAGCGAAGGTCTTTGGCTGTTCAATTCATGCCTTGTGGTTCTACTTGGTTGGCGGATAATCTTGCAAAGGTTGGGACTACAATGCAAGGTGAGAGGTTGGAGTGGAGTGTTTGTCTGTGTTTTCTGCAGCTTGGTCTTTGTCTTAAGTGTAAGCTCTTGTGGGGGTTATATTCTGGGGTGTTTTATTTGCTGTCTTTTTTATTAAGGACTGATGGTTTTTGTATTGCTGCGCTATTCTTTTGAGTTTGGCTATATAATAAATTGCAGTTTCAAAAAAAAAAAAAAAAAAACTCTCAAATGCCATCCTTATCTTCATCAACTTCCTTATGTCTTTTAGCAATTTTTGATGGGTCACCTTCACCCAATTCAATATTATTTAAAGAGACAATTACACTTTAGTACTTCTTCCTCAAACCTAGGGACATAATCAAGATTTAAGACTAGAGTAGGTCAGTTTTTTTTTTTTTTTTTTTTTTTACTGAACATTTACATCACCTAGTTAGGAGACGTCCCATAAAATGTATATTTTAAATAAATACGTCACAAAATTTTATTTTATTTTTAAAAATCAAATTAAATTATAAGAGAAACATGAAACGCAAATGCGAACACAAATTAAATTATACAATATTTTTATATTAGTTTGATTCATTCGAAATATACCAATGTTCTGAGAAATTTAATGAAATTCATTTAATAATATCTTTACTTTGTAAATTTAAAACTGGATTACTCCTAAAATCTCATTATCTATATATAACAATAGAGAGATGCTTCAGTACCTCAGGTTTAAGAGCTGAGTTGGCACGCCAAGCCAATAAAATTATGCCACATCATTATATTTGACAAAACATAACACTATAACTGCCACATCAGAAAAAAAATCTTTCCAGATTTACAAACCACCTCTTCTCTTCTTTCATGGATGTCTTTTTCTTTTCTTTCCAATCTATCCGGATCTACAAATCACTCTTACAATCTTCATCTCCAATTTTTAAAACCCACCAAACAAAATTCATATACTTTGGGTATTAGGATTTTTCATTTATATAAATCTGTTTTGCCTCTGATTTGGTGATTTAAATTTAACTTTTTCTTTAAAAAAAGAAATTAACCACCAAACGATGCTCGGAGGGGGAAGTCGCTGCTTCCTTCAGATCGGAGGAAGTCGAGTTCCTCAAGATTGGAAAGCTGAGTTACTACAGGCTCCATCGCATGGGCCTTCTCCATTTTAAAACAATAAGGAAAAAAAAAAAAAAAACTAAATGGATTGAAAGGAAATTTCTATGTAAAAGAAAGAAGAGAATGAAGCATGTGGGTTGTTGTATTTAATAGTTCCAATTTTAAATTATCTGTATTGATCATCAGAAGTGGAAGAGGAGCCGTGAACTTGAAAAGAGGAGAGCAGAGCAAGAAAGGTCTGTAGATGAGGCGTGAACTTGAAGGAGAAGACCAATATACATGACATTTTTTTTTTTTTTTATGACATGGCAGTTCTATGTTGGGTTTGTAAAATATCAGGATGTGGCAAAATTTTATTGGTTAGGTGTGACAACTCAGCTCTTAAACTTAAGGTACTGAAGCATCTCTCATAACAATAACCCTAAAATTTCAACAACAATTTTTTTTTTTAAAGTAACAAAATAAGATATTTAATGCCATAATATCCACTCAAACATATTTAAATGTTGATGTTGATAAATAGATTGAACCAATTTTGAAAAATGGGGAGAAATAATTGTTATTATAAAAAGAAGAAAAAGGAAAGAACAATTATTATCATTTTTTTACTCTGATTAGGAATTAACTTGAGCCACCCCAGCCTCACACAGGTCCGTCCCTAACCTGCAGACATACAATCTCAGAATTAATACCAAAAAGACCTAATTTGGCTCTCTATTGACTTGTTAATTTGCCTGAGCAAGCCTGCTTTTCTTTCTTTTTCAATAGAGTGATGCTATTGACACCCTCTATTTGAAATTTATTTATTAAAATGATTTAAATAAACATACAAGTTAATACCTCTTCACCAAAGTAAAGTTTGATAAAACCCCACATCAAACAATTTGTTTAGTTGATTTTTTTTTTTTTAATAGCAAAAGTCAATTATATTGAGGGACAGAAGCCCAAAAACAACCAACAGAAGATCAACCCCAAGGAAACCACAAGCCAAAACAAAAACAAACTACATAAAGTTCAAACATGGTGTCCACCAAACGAACAAAAAAGTCCCCAGCAAACTAGAACAATAAGAAAAACTGCACAACCCCGAGCAAGCAAGACCCCAACTTTGCCAACTTGAAAGCAAAAGGAATATCTAACTGCTTCATTTCTACACAAAGTGTAGCCCCATTTCTGTATCATTTTGAGTTTGTTTTTCTGGTAAAACCGGGTATTTAATATGATAAAATAAGTGTTTTCAGGTATTTATGGAGTTCAAGGGCTTTAGAGTAATTTTGAAGAATTAGTGATTAAAGTGGAAATATGAAGAATATATTGAAGAAACTGTGATTAAGGAAGAGTTGAGGGGTGCCTTCTGTAATTTACCAGAGAACGCAAGCGCGTGCGCCACGTGGATTAGTGAAACGGTGCGTTTCACACTAGGTGTGCGCCCGACCCTGCCTAGATCCGGTCAAGCCCAAGTAGATCAGGCCCAGTTGCTGAATGTACCCCAGTCTGCCATTGAACGCACCTCGCCACATCAGCCTGACGTCAACGTCTTCAACCTTGAGGGGGTCATGCATAGACTAGCGCGCCTGACCCAGACCTCGACCCCGACCTCAACCGGAAACGCGACCCGGATTTTGACCCGGCTAATCCGACCGTTTTCCCGCGTCGTTTCCGGTGGTTTTTCACCCGAGACGATGGTGCGCCTCCTCTCAGTCCGTTTGGTACCCATTTCTAGCGTTCATGCAAAGCTTTTCTCCAAGCTCCAATTCCTTCAAGCTTCCATGGCTTCCAAGCTCATTCTCCGACCGCGGCAAGCAAACGGCACCCCACGTGACAGTAATGTGCCGCGGTTGAAGTGCCGCGGCTGTCCAGACCATGGCACACTCGTGACAGAGACTTCTCAGATGTGCCGCGGTTCAGATGCCGCTTCCACGAACCGTTAAAATCCCCAACCGCGGCAGTCCATCTTTAGGTCATTTTAGATGAATTTTCAGACCTATTTTGAACTCATATATATACATCTCTTGTTCTAAAAGAAAATGAGGAGAGATAACAAAAAGGAAACCGAACTTCAAAGCCAAATCCATCATAAACCCTTTCATTCCACCATCTCTTCCACCCACACATACACTTATCACTTCTCTTTACCACATCCACCATCACTCCATCTTTTGGAACTAAAAGAGAGTTGAAGAGAGGGGTAAAGGAATAAGAGAAGATCTCATTAGTTTTCTCTAATCTTTATTCTCTTTATTTTCCTTTACATAGCCATGTATTTAATTGATTTAATATATTGTATGACTATACTTTGTGAGATGAGCTAATTATTAATTTCTAGGATATGATGAAACCCCACCCTTGAATATCTATATGTGTTGACCTTTTTTTATTCATTTTGTGCAAGTGTGGTTTGTATGGGTATTTTAGTGTGCTTAAAGCTTTCAATTGATTGATCTCCTTTTGAATGATTTTTGTGGTGTGTTATGTATTGACCGGAGATGCACACCATGTACTCGATAAAATGTCCTCTAATCATGTCTAGAAAAGTAGACCTACTTAGACTAGCTTATCAGATTCGTTTAGTGCATCAATATCCTTAACGAACCCATTCATATATTTCGAGTAATCGAGAGATAGGCTTAGGTATGATTTTGGGTGTAATCTATTCTACTCGACCGAGATTGTAGGTTAATATTAAGGTGCATGAATCTATGAATTATACGAGCATAATTTGGGTGAGTATTTGAGTCTAGAACGGAAGTCAATAGAGGGTGTGGGTGTAGTCAAGTCCTAGCATATTTCTCTCTATTATCACATTAGATTTTATTTTGTGTTATTCTTCTTTTGCATTAGTTTAAATCCTTTTATTAATTTAGTTTAATTTGTGTAATTAGAACACCTTTCTTTTATGATTGTTTGAATAGCAAATAGGCTAGTCAATTTCGGTAATCGATCACTCGATCCTTGTGGGAACAAACTTTACTTACCATTGTGCTACTCTCCGACCTCGTTCTATTGCGAGTGTCACTAAAAGAGACTAGTCAAGATCTCCATATAAAAGCCTGAACGCCAACTAAAATCAAAAAAGAAAATACAAAATAAAAGCTTCCATACACAATATAAAACACCCAAGACTCTACCATCTTCCGAGATAGCACCAACAAAACGCAGACGTATACAAGGCTAACAAAAACAAACACAAAGGAAACCCAGCACCTCCAATTGCCGCACCACTGAAAAACTAAAAACCTCATAGGCATGTATTTGGACACCAAACTTTCACAAACTCATGAAACCTATTATCATTCTCCTCCCCCCTTCTGGTCGTAATCTCTAACATCATCTTCTTTTTACCATTGAAATCAAAACCACGGGCCAAACCTCTCTCAATCACATTTGCAATTTCATCATGGAGATTTCATACCACCTTTGTCTTCATATGAGGCTTAGTTGCTGCATAATATCACACACACTGACACTTATTGTCTTCATGCTATGACTCCTCATCAATAACGTGTTTCTCCTCCCTTTTTTTTCTCTTAGAATCCAAGCCTTTATCGGTAATAGAAGCCACCTCACAACTATTTTCTCCAGCACTAAAACACAACTCTCTGACCCTATTAACATGAAGAGCTTCAAATGGGCCGCTCAAAACCGCCTCCTCAAAACCGAGAAGAGCCTTAGACAACTCTTCAGGTGGGTTTTCCATCAATCCAACCTCAACAATTTCCTCATGGCCTATATATTTGAAATTCAAAATTTGAAAACAACCTCACCTTTGAGCTTGCCTTAGATAATGACAGGCTGACATCTTCCTCACAAGCATCACCACAATCAATACCACTTGATAATTCAAAATCCCCTTTATCGATTAAACCCCACACATTTACTTTAGTATCTCGAACCCCACCCTTCTAACCTTTGTCAGCGGAACCATTGACATCAATCTTCAAATTATTCAAAGCAACATCCCATACTTTTTTTCTAGGATTGGATTCCGGAAATGACAACCAACACCCTTCCCTAAATCTAATCCATCATCATCTTTTTCTTTTTGGCAAAAGTGCCCACCATTTTCATCTTAGCCAACTAATTCCATAGAGCTTTTTCCCTTCCTTTGTCTGCACCACCATTCCTTTTGTCATCTTGGTCAATTAAACCAGAATCTACTTCTTGGCAACCATCAACTAATTCTTCATGACAAAAGAACCCAACTAACTTTTCTTCATGGCAAACGATTTTTCCTTGCTCCATTTTCATTTCCTTTTGCAAACCCAAGAATGTTTCCATTCACAAGACATCCACACACTTATTATCTTCTATCATCTTCACCACAAAAGAGACATTACCCATCTTAACACTAACTTTCCAAGAGCTTAGACCAACCTTCGGAATTAACACCAGTACCTTTCCTCCGTCCACTCTTCGTCTAAAAATAGTGTCTTCCTTAACCAAGAAAGACTCTCTGATGTAGGACGGTTTTTAGTGTTTTAATTATTTTCTTGTTTTTAGTTTTCTTTTGTTTAGTAGATGGCATTTTTGGTCTTTTTGCTTAAATTAGGATTTCCAGAGTCTATTTAAGGCTATTTTGTTTTTAGTTTCAGCAGATTGAATAATATTATATTTTGGTTTTCTATTAATTTTGCTGGTGGATTCTAGTTTATGTTATCTTAGGGTTTACACTGGTAGCCTTAGAACTTTCGTTCTGCATCAAGTGGTATCAGAGCCAAGGATTTTGCCTTGCTCGATGGCCAACAACAAAGCCGGAAGAGTTAACCTTGGCGACGCTGGTCGTAGGGATATCGATTTATGGGCAACGATTGACGAGCAGCGACAGTCGTTAGAGAGGTTGGAGGCCATGTTTCAACAAATCATGGAACGGCCGCCTAATCTGAACACCCCTGTTGGCGACGCTAATGCCCCTGCCCCTGCCAACAGAGATGGAGTCAAGGGAGTTGCCCTTGGTCGCCCTGGAGGTAGACGTTCGCCTAGAGGAGTGAGACACATGCAGTTTGAAGATTTCAGTGATGGAGATTCTAATGAGGACTTTACGGGTTACCAAAGGAATCGTCAACGGAATCGAAATCAACCTGACTATAAAATCCTTGTAGACATACCGTTGTTCTATGGGAAACTGCAAATTGAATGGTTCCTGGACTGGATTTCTAAGGTTGAGAGATTCTTTGAGTTTACTAAAATTACAAAGGAACGACTAGTCAATTTGGTAGCGCATAAGTTGAGAAGCGAGGCTACTATTTGGTGGGAGTTGTAGATGGATAGACGACGTCAAGGCAAGATTCCTGTATGATCTTGGAGGCGAATGAAACAACTTAAGATGAATAGGTTTTTACCTCCAAATTATAAACATTTTATTTTTCAGAATTATCAGAATTGTGTGCAAGGTAACAAAACTGTGGCATATCATATTGAGAAGTGGTCTAAGCTGACAGTTCCTAACAAGTCTTCTGAAGTAGAGAAGCAGTCTTTTCTAATTGTGATGGAAGATGTGACAGAAGTTGTGACAGAAGTGACAGAAGATGTGACAGAAGATGTAACAGAAGATGTGACAGAAGTTGTGACAGAAGTGACAGAAGATGTGACAGATGATGTAACAGAAGATGTGACAGAAGTTGTGACAGAAGTCGTGATAGATGTGAAAGGTGCAACGGATACTCATGTCTTAGTGGTTAAACGTCTTGTGGCAGAAGAGGAGAAAACACCAGTGGTAGTGGTTCCTGAGAAAATACAGCCGCTGCAACTAGAACAATTCACATGCATTACCTTAGAGGAATTACCTAAAAGTTCGAGTGTTAGTATTGCTACAGAAAACGTGGGTAATCAGGCTGGTGCAGTGCTGTAAGGAAAGGTGCGACATAAGCTGGAAGAAATTATTGTGAAATATAAAGCCGCGGTAGATGTCAAAAGGCGTAGGAAATTGTTTGCTGCTGAAGGTGGTCAGGTTATACTTTATCCAGGTTATAACTCGAGGTCGAGTTCTTCACAAGTGGGAAGGACTGATGTAGGACGGTTTTTAGTGTTTTAATTATTTTCTTGTTTTTAGTTTTGTTTTGTTTAATAGATAGCATTTTTGGTCTTTTAGCTTAAATTAGGGTTTTCAGGGTTTCCAGAGTCTATTTAAGGCTATTTTGTTTTCAATTTCAGCAGATTGAATAATATTATATTTTGGTTTTCTATTAATTTTGCTGGTGGATTATAGTTGGTTTGCTGGTGGATTCCAGTTTATGTTATTTTAGAGTTTACGCTGGTAGCCTTAGAACTTCCGTTCTGCGTCACTTTCCAATCAGACCCCCCTCCCCCAGCTCAAAGAAGCTCCGAACACTTCAATCAATGCCAACTTAAGCATCGAAACTAAAGAATCAGACCACATGGACATAGAAATAAAGCAATCTCCCAGATAAAGGAGTTCCTTAAGAACATATCCCTTTCCACACCAGATTCAAAACACCATAATATACTTTTGTCACTAAGATACATGGAGGAGAAACTGATACCTCTATTGCTTAGTCTTCCATTGACACTTGAAATATTTGCAAATTTCCTCAAGACACCCACTGCGCATCTGGATAACCAATCCTCAACTCCATTCTGTTGCTTCCAAGACATATCAAAACACTCCTTTACCTTTACAGTGGCCACCACATGACCTCTGTTTTGATCCCCTTTCAACACCTCCATAAAAGACTATGGCCTCTGGTTTGAGAACTGAGAATAACATCCTCCTCATCCACCCTTACTTGACTCATTTTCCACCTTGAATAGAGCACGACTTGAACCAGAGACAGATCTCCTATGATTCCACCTGAAAGAAGCAATTTTCGAAACAATTGGCCACCCAAAAATGAGCATCCCATTCACCTTGATCGCTACCCTCTTTGCTTCCTCCCGAGTTTTAAAACGAATGAAAGCAAAAGAGCTTCTCCTAGAGCTCTTCTTAGATGAAAGACAAACACCCCTGACTCTTCCAAAGACCTTGAACACACCCCACAAGCAACCCATATCAACCTTGGGATTTAGATAATCAATGACGATTGAGAAAAGATGTTTTCTAAAATCTCATTTCCTTGAAAGATCCCAGCAGTTGTGTTTCACTTGATTCCCTTCACGACCAAGGGATATAGGCCTTCTCTCTCTAGCTTTATCTCTCTCCTTCTCACTCATATATTCAGCATTTACTTGGATATTGTATATCAGTTCCTATTGTAGTTTACTTTTAAAAAATATTTTAAACCCTATTGTTTCTCTTACGCGGTACGACTCTTATTATGGAAGAACATCATGCTGCATATCAAAACAATTCCTATTTTTGTGACAAAAAACAATTCTTATTTAAAAGTTACTTTATATATAGAGAGAGTTTATTAGGTCAGGTATACCTGAGACTAACTAATTTTTGGGATCAAGTGATCATACATGTTTATAATGTTATCGCATATAATCTCAGGTATACCTAACTTGATAAACACTCATAGATATATATACATATATATATATATATATATATATATATAGTAATTTTCCAATAATGGTTTTTTACAATGCACACTTTAAGCACCTTTGATGAGATTGTATGGAATATAATGAATCTTGATTTGATTTTTTGTTTGGATGGTTAAAACATTAAAGTACATTTATGGAAAAAAAAATTAAAAAAATTCGGGTGTAAGAACTAACTTTTTCCAATTTTTTTGAAAATAAAACAATTAAAAATAGGGAAATATAAGAAAAAAATAGTTCTCAAATCCAAAAAATTTCCAATTTTTTACCAAATGTGTATTTTAATTTTCTTAGGATGCAGAAAAAAAATCTCATCAAAAAACATTTGATTCTATGCAATTTCATTAAAGGTGTTTAACGTGTACATTGTAAAAATCCTCATTAGAAAATTACTATATATATATATGTATTTTTTTCTTTTAATTGTCATTAAATTTTTTTTTTGGCCTCTCTAGAGCATATAATATTAAATTTTTTATTTGATTGTATTGAAATAAAATAAAATAAAATAAAATAAAAAACTCAAATTCAGGTTCAAGTCTATATATATAGAGAGATGGATAGAGTTTTTTTGTTCTTTTTCTTTATTTTCCTTAATATGATATGACGAAGTAGAAAAAAAAAAAAAAAACCAAATTATGAAGTGTGTGGGATAAAAATAAATAAATAAATAAATAAAAAGGAAAAGAATGTTAGAAAGGGGTGCGCTGTGGTTGAGCAACATGTATGGGGTATGTGAAAATTGGAAAAGAAATAATAATAATATAGAAAATTAAGTAATTGTTGTGAATTATTGAGATAACAAATAAATAAGATAAAAGATTAGAGAGAGACATGAGAGAGAAGATTAGAGAGAGACATGAGAGAGACGAAAGAGATATATCTGTATTGATTTAGAGATTAACCAATCTTTACAATAGAAAACCCAAGCCATATATATAGGCAAATATGAGAGGGGTTGATATGGTAATATTTCAACTAATATACCTTAGTCATGAAGCTAACAAAGTGCAAGTGGGTGGGAGATACCCAAAAAGATAAGTAGGAGAAGGCGGTGGGATTTGTGGGATTTAAGGGAAGATATTTAGTGAGATATTTATGTGTATAACAAGTGGTATAGGCCACTTGTATTATAACCAACCCCCACCCACCCTTCTCTAGATTTATACAACTTGTATTAATTTTCTACGAAATACCTAATGGGATAAAACTTAGGTAAAATATTACAATTATCTTCTGAATCTTGTGATGCTGGATGTTCTCAAAACTATCTCGTTAAAAACCCTGTCAGAAAAACCTAGTGGGACAAAACCTGATCGAAGGGAAAAAGTGTACAGTGTACATATCTCCGTTCAGAACTTTGCTCGCCTTGATTGTCTCATTAAAAACCTTGTCAGGAAAACCTAGTTGAAAAAAAAAAAACCCTGATCAAATGGAAAAATAGTACAATGCAAATATGTTCATAGTTAAGGTTTTCTTCAAAACATTTCTTATATTTATATTTTGCTAAGAAAAACCCAATAGATAAAAACATGAGCAAAGATATTCATTGATTTGTCGGATCAAAGGAATATTTATAATGATCTTTTGGATCAAGGTAATATATATACAATAATTAGCAAAATCAAAGTAATATTTACAATGATATTTTTGATCAAGATAACATATATACGATGATGTATTGAATAAATGTAATATTTATGATGATTTTGTGAATCAAATGATTTTTCGGTGTGCTTAGAGAATTGCCTCATTAAAAAAATCTTATTAAGAAAACCCAATGAGACGAAAAAACTTGATTGAAAGGGAAAAAAGTACAATGCACATATCCCCCAGTATGATTAATATACTTCATTTGATATGCTTCCCCTGAAGGGATGCTCCTTCTGATAAAAGTTCTTTTAAAACAATCTTCTAGATTGCTAAACTGAGGTATATAGATGTTTATTTCATGAAATGAAATAACATCATAAATGATTGGAAGGGAGTATGAGCAAAGACTTGCTTTATGGAGTAATATCCATATGGAATCTTTTCAGAATCTTTTCAGAATCTTTTCAACATATTCTGATTGATGGACAAACATTCCATTTGATTTATGTTCGACCTTCAGGTCGAGACAATATTTCATTTCCCATGTTTTTCATTTTTGAACTCATTTACCAAAAACTCAAGAGTTTACCAAAAACTCAAGAGTTTTCAAGAGTTCTTCAGGAGCTCTAATTAAATTCATATCATCAACATATGTTGTGAATATAGTAAATTCGGATTCTGATTTCTTTGCGAAGACACTTGGGTATATAATATAATTATTATAACTTTATTTTATCAGATATTCACTGAGACAGTTATATCATATCCTTCCAGATTATTTTTAATCCATATAAGGATTTTTCTATGTTCATCAAATACAGATTAAGATATCTCGATTTACATGCTTCTAGCATTTTAAATCCTTCTGGGATTATAAATATCTGCATTGAGTGAATTATATAGATAAATGATTACTATGTCTGAAGACGCATTTCAAGTCTTTCAAAGGCAGTCAAATTTATTAAAAATTCAGAACGTAATCGTATTCATCAATAGTGAATACCAAGTTTCTGTAAGAAACCCTGTATTACGAGTTGTACCACATATCTCACGATCTCGTTTTTCTTATTATGTTTTTGTATAAAGATCCATTAGTATCCAACTAGTTTAACATCTCCAGGTGTCTGGAGTACTATTGGTCTAAATACTTTATGTTTGGCATATGAAGTCAATTTTTCTTGAATTACTTATTTTCACTTAGGCCAATCATGCCTTTTGTATACAATCATTGATATTATAAATATCATAATTATCATTTATAATTTCAGTAGCGCTATTGTGTTTAAAAATATATCATCAATGATTGTTTCTTTATGATTCCATATTTCTCTTATATGATTTATAGAAATTTTCTCAATTTCAATATACTTGAATCTCTGTTGAGATTCTTTTATTTCGATAGATTTAGTCACTATATGGATTTTATAGAAATTTTCTCAATTTCAATATAGTTGTATCTCTGTTGAGATTTCTTTCTATTTCAATGGATTTAGTCATTTCATAGACTCGTATAGAAATTTTTTCAATTTCAATATACTTGTATCTCTGTTGAGATTTCTTCAATTTCAATGAATTTAGTCATTTCATAGACTTATGTCTCATTAGATTTATCACACTCTTACAGAGTTGATTTAGAGAAAGTGGATTTATTTATAACTCGAGTTTTGCTTATATTAGGATCTTGATAACAATACCTTTTAAAAGGTTCATAAGCTTATGAATTATAATATGTATCAGATGATTTATTTGTTTTTTTTTTTACTCTGATCATTCTTTAAGAACAATTACCCCGTCAGGGTTTATGAAATAACAATTTATAAAATCATGTTACCTTTAATATATCAATTAACAAATTAATAATTATCTGATGATCAATTATCTTTCGTATTTGAGTGATACAATTATTGAAATGAGACACATTTATATATAGAGAACCGAACTGGTATCTCTATTTTGTATAAGAGTAACTTTTCATTTACTCTTTCTTGAGAAACTTTCTATTTGAAAATTAATCAATATAATAATATCCAGATTGTGTGTAAAAATATAAACTCTCAGAAGTTTAAATGATCTAGTAGAAGATTAATCAAATATCAATATTAATCTCAAAATGATATAGGATTCTTACCTTAGATCATGCAAGAGATGAAATAAAGAGATATACCGGAGACATTTGATAAGTGATTCCGCTAATCCGTTCTGATTATGAGTACATGCGAAACTGGATGTTGAACATCGATCTCAACATGACATTAATAAAGTTATATGTCTCTGATCTAAATAGATTTCTTTATGTTCTGTTTGAATGATATAAAGTATCATTGATACACAATTTAGTATTGTTTGATAACAATACCGTAGCTCTTTCAGAGCTTTCTATCAGATCCGTTGGACCTGATACATAATTTAGTATTATTTGATAACAATATCATGACTCTTCCATAGGTTTCTATCAGATATGTTGGACCGGATAAATTAATAACATTTTCTCTCAGCAAAGTCGAATTCATAAAATATTTTTGACTTCACGGAATTATATGAGTCGTTACACTCTCAGCAAGATATATATTCTTATTTTTAGAAATTTTACAGATATTATGTATAATGCCATTTTATATCTCATCTGAAATGATAATAATTCCCCCTCTTTTTTTAAAAAAATATTTTTTTTAAAGAGAAATTACAAAATTGCCCCTAATTTTGTAAAATTACGAAAAAGTCCCTCAAATTTTTTATTCATTATAAATCACCCCAAAACCTTTTGAAAATTGTAAACTGGACCAATAAGTTTTGGTAATCATAAATTGATCGAAAATTTTGTCAAAATTACAAAATGACCCCAAAATAATTGTAAAACAGTCCATTAAGAATATCGAATTCTCCAAAAGTGGCCCAAAACAAAAACGAGCTCTGTGACAGATCTGGACCAGATCATGGGCCATGACCAACGATCTCTGATCATCGTCGTAATACGCACTAGGCTGGTGCGAAAACCGACGAAGCCCACCAACAAGGTAACGTTGACCCGATGGGCGATAGATCTGGGTTGAAACCTATAAGAAAACCCAAACCGGGGTTTGGTGATACCAAAACAGATGATCTGATGATCCAACACCTATCAGATTCACATGTTCATCAAGTTCATCTACTGTCAAGTAGACTACTGATCTCAGAATTCCCTTTTTTCGGCAACTCTAAATTTTGTTCTCTAGAAGCATCAAACACGAATGAAATGGATAAAATATTACCTCCAGTTTTATTATACATTAGGATTTAAATGAAATGGATAAAATATTAATTTAATTATATGTTAAGATTTTAAATCCTTTTTATGATACTCACACCATAATGTTGGATTTGTATATCTTTTTTCTCAAATGATTGATACGTTAGGATTTTAAATCTCTTTTTTGATACTCACGTCATCCTGTTGGATGTGTATGAAATGGATAAAGTATTAATTCCAATTTCATTATACGTTTAGGATCTTAAATCCCTTTTACGATACTCACAACATCCTGTTGGATGTGTAAATCTCTTTTCTCAAATGAATGATATGTAAACATATCATTTCATATATATGAGATAAAATAAAATCATGGATCATAATGATTTTTTGAACTTCCGGTTCGACCATGAATTGTGAGTTCATATATAAAATCTAGAAAACTTAAGATTATGATTGTATTTGAAACCCTAGGTTCCAAATAATGAAGTATGTTATTCATGAATATTACACTGGATTCAGAACTCCAAGTTCTTATCGGTTTTCAAAACCGTGCCGACTTAAATATCATAATTTCAGAAACTTTAAGTTCTGGTTTGTCGGTCTAGCCAATCTCATATATTGCGTATAAATAAATACTGATTTATTTATTTATTTATTTTTAACAATTTATCTAGAGAAACAACATAAGGCAGTCCCGAGACACAGCATAAGCCAGTCTCATATGTTCTGTAATAAACAATTCCAGGAGGCTGAGCTCACCTGTTATGTTCTGTAAATAAACAGTTCCAGAACGGTATATATGTCCTGTAAATTAATAGTTCCAGGAGGCTGAGCTCACATGTTATGTGCATAAAAATAAATTCAGAACTATATATAGATGATCGGTTGAAGGCATAAGCCATCTTGTATACGGAACTATAAATAGATCCAGAATATTGAGATTTAGAGAGAATAAATTTAGAACTATATATATATATATATGTTCCATTGACAACAAAACCATCTTGTAATGGAAATATATATAGATCCAAAATATTGGGATGTAATTAAATCACCCATCAGAGATCCTTTTTACTTACATAGGATCGTGCTGAATATCTGGATCTTCAATCGTGCTTGAAAACAGAGTTAATAAAGCTTGAATAAGTCAAAACAGTACTTAAAAACAAAATTAGCTGACACTGATGGCACGATTGCATCCGAAACGGTCGAAATAGCCAGAAATAGGTCCGACTCGGTTGAAAATTGGTGAAAATTGCATTGAGTTTAGCTAAAAACACTTCTGGACTAGTTTGACTCGGGAATATTCTGTCAGACTGTCGAAATATTCTCTGATTGTAACAGAATATTCCCTTGCTTGCGACGTGGCACTGACGAGGTGCATCGTTGTCGTAGTGCGACTATCCGCTGAGGTGGTGATGAATGTTCGATGACGTGGCGCTACAGCGTCGTCTTCTTTCTTGAAAATTACAAAAAATTCTGGAAATTTTTTAGACTTGACTGAATTTTGACCAATCTATAGAGTTCGTTAGTGTTCCGTTTGAGATGCGGTCAATGGCTTTGGAATCGTATGTCCGAGATGAACATAACGGTATCATCTGAACAGTGATTCGAGCACTTTGAAATTTCTGGACTCGATCTAAACCATAGCTAAAACTCTCAAGAACTTTCTATGGAACAGAATTGCTACTTGTTGCTCACTTGTCTTGCCTAGTCTATAATCGTGAGGATAACATGTTGTGAATTATTGAGATAACAAATAAATAAGATAAAAGATTAGAGAGAGATATCTGTATTGATTTAGAGATTAACCAACCTTTACAATAGAAAACCCAAGCCATATATATAGGCAAATATAAGAGGGGTTGATATTGTAATATTCCAACTAATATAACTTAGTCATAAAGCTAACCAAGTGCAAGTGGGTGGGAGATACCCAAGAAGATAAGTAGGAGAAGGCAGTGGGATTTGTGGGATTTAGGGGAAGATATTTAGTGAGATATTTGTGTGTATAACAAGTGGAAAAAGCCACATGTATTATAATAGTAATTAAATTTTATCGATATTAGGGCTCTGGAAAATAGAACATTGTTATAGAAGTGAGGGATAATTACCCCGGTGGCCATCGAATTGATGACACACTATCAAAATAACCACTGGATTGGAAAGTTGTTCCAAAATGGTCATTTTTGGTGAACTTTTTGACACTAATGACCATTCCATTTAATTCTATCAAATTCCATCCAATGAGTGGCATTTTGGTAAATAAGGGGATGACATTAATTTATTTTATATATATATATATATATATATATATATATATATTTTAAATCACTTTTTCTCTTGTTTTTTTGAAACGAATAATTATATTTAGTGTGTATATATATAACATATCTCAAATATATATATATATATATATATATATATCTCTAAAAAAAACACACACACACACACACACACACATATATATATATATATATATATTTATTTAAGAAGATTAAGGCTACAAAATCTAAAAAATCTAAAAAAAACAAAGAAGAGACATGTGTATTGATCTAAACTATTTCTTTTATTTTTTTAAAAAGAATAATTATATTTAGTGTGTGTAAATATATATATATATTTAAACACACTTAATATAATTATTCTTTCTAAAAAAGAAAAAATTGATTTCCAAAAAACATCTAAAATAAAGTAATGTCATCCACTTATTTACCAAAATATCATTCATTGAAAAAATTGATTTCCAAAAAATATCTAAAATAAATTAGTGGAATCCTCTTATTTACCAAAATATCACTTATTGGATAGAATTGGATTGAATTGGATGGAATGACCATTAGTGTCACAAAGTTTGTAAAAAATGGTCATTTTGGAACAACCTTCCAATCCAGTGGCCATTTTGATAGTGTGTCATCAATTTGATGGTCACCGGAGTAATTATCCCAAGAAGTTTTCAAGTCTTTTAGAAAGGTGGCCACGGGCCGATGTGCCAATAGCATCACTCTTTTCAACATGACGAAGGAAACAATAAAATGTTTGAATTGTTGGGTTAAACGAAGCTGCACCAGCCCTTGTCACTCCCCTACGAAGATTTCCAATTCTCAAAGTTTAATTTGGAGACAATGAGGTTTGCCAAATTACGGGCAAAAACTTTTCCAAAGACTTGACATTCCTTGCGATATTTGATCGTTAGGTGGACCATATCCAAAGAGTAAAACACTCATATTACTCTTAATTTAGTAAAATTAAAAATCAAAAAATAGATATTTATCATCAATTTAGAAATTAAAAATTAAAATAAAAAAGTGAATTTTTTTTTAAATTTTTAATACTTTATTTAAAAAATAGAAATTCTCATTAAATTTTTATTAAAGTGTGAATGGATTGAGCATGTGAACATATCGGTATTGAGTGTTTGCACCTGAAAATGTTTATATATAAAAGAAATTTATAGAGTTAAAAATATTTAATTGATCGATCAAGAGATAAAAATTTCATCATAATTTGCAACATATTACATATCATAATAATTGTTGTACAAGGATATTTCCTTCTTACATATTAATGTTTATAAATAATGAATTAGATAAAACTTGGAAGAAAATGTAAGCATCTATATTTGTAATTTGCTCTCTAAATTACTTAATGACATATCTAATAAGACCAGGAATATGAGTATTTATAATGTAGTCTTCCCAGTCAATGCACTCGGGATCGAAGTTAAACACATCCACCTCATCATGTGCTTCACTCTTTTTCATTGTCGATCCCAATTTCTCCATGTTTGTGTTATCAAATCTGTATTCAATTATATAACTAATTAATTAAAAAAATTTGTTGACTCATATGTGAAAACATGCAAGAGTAATAAATGAATAATCATACTTACATTCCCTGGAAGAACATGTAGGGTTTGTAGAGTTCTGCCAATCTCATTACCAATTTGATCTTGCGATCAGAATTAGTATAAATGTCCTTAAAATATTGGCGGAAAACTAAATTCATCAATTTTAGTCCCTTAAAAAAAAAAAAAAATAGTCATTATTAAAGATTGAAAGCAATGATCAGTAAATTAATAAATCAAAGTTTAATTAATTACCTTCAATGGTAGCAAATATCTAATAGCCACGTATCTTTGAAATTTATCCCATGTGTCCAACACAGTGCCTTTGCTGACTTGAATTTTGTTCCCATTATTATCAATATAAGGATGTTTAGTAAAATAAGTGTATAGAAACTCGTGCAAATCTGAGATTTTGATTGGGTTTCTCATTGATGACCCAACATGATATATTATCGGATCAGCAGAGTATTGATTGGCTTTCGCATTTGTCACCATAGCCGAAATCACTACATTCACAACCATATCTGCTGGTATCTGCACTCAAGAACAAATAATATAATATGGTGGTCAAACATGTTGGATCTATAAATTTATAAAATTCACATATATGGTGTACGTGGGCATATTCATTAAAAAAGAAGGGTAGTTTTAACTTATGGCTTTACACATGATAAAACACCGTAAATGTATAAAAGATTTTATTTATTGTTCTTAATTATAATAAATATATAAATAAAACAATAAATATACTTTAATTTTCTTTTTATAGCGTTTTATATTGTACCCTAAAAACAAAGGTTAACACTAAAAAAAATGACATTTATTAAAATATTTAAAAAATAAATATCGAATTATTCAGATTCAATCTAAGACATTTGACTAAAAGAGTCTTCCTTATCAACAAACATTAATAATATGTTGTATTTATATATATTAGATCAATGATTTTGTTACTATATAAGAGTATATAGATAATGGGTGATTTTAGAGAGATTTTTTATTTTCTTTTTAAAAATTTCCTTTCGAAATGAATTTGTTGAATTCTTAGATTAGAATTCACCGTGTATAAATTGTTTAGTAATCGGACGTTTACTGAATAAATAATCTCACCAAATCAAGGACGGTATCAGGGCTGGCAGGCAAGCATTGCAGTTTTCCTTTACCATAAGCACATATTATGCTATCGATGGTTCTGTAGTACACAAGTTATATAACATGAAAGTTAGACAAGATTGTTCTAGTAAATAATGAAAAGTAGTTAATTTGAGTGAGATTATTGATTACCTCAAACCTTCAATCCAACCAGGCAAAGGTTCTTTATATATACTTGATATTATGGTGGGGCGTATGATGACAAGTGGCAGATTCTCTTTGTTACTGCCTAAGAGCATCTCTCCCATTGCCTTTGTAAATACATATGTGTTTGGCCAACCGTACAACCTTGCTCTGATTATCAATTAATACAACAAATAATTAATTAATTGATAGATTTTGTTAAATCAAATCAAATGTAACTTTTTAGCTAGAGGAAGTTTTAATACCTTTTGAGGCCTAACTCTTTCATGGTTGAATTAACTGCTTCTTTAGTAGCATTTTTGGCTTGAAGTTGATTTAGAGTTTCCTCTACCAATTTCTTTTCCGAATTGATATCCAATTTACTTGTCTTACTCTCCCCAAGTGTCTCTCCGAGATAAAATAACTTCTCTGTTATTACTCCTGACGTTTCGCCACACACATAAGCTGCAAAAATGACAAGCAATTAATGAAGCCGATCATGCGATGAATGGAAAATCCTTTGACGAATCAAAAAATTTTTAATAGAAGAAAATATATATAAAAAAAAAAAAAAGGACCCAAAATCAAATGAGATCAAATAACAGCTTAGGAGTTAAACTAGTGACTTTACCGGTTGAGACATGCATAAACATCCTTATCTTAGCACATCTCTTTGCAAAACTCAGAACATGGAAAGCTGCCATAGTGTTGGTTCCCAGAGCTACATCATATCTTCAAATGCAAAGAATACAAACAAAAATGATAATATAATTAACAAAATATGTAATAATTTACAAGATAAATTGCACAAAATGGTCATGAGATATGCTTAAAGGCTTAATATTCACATTTTTGCCATTTGTGCTTACAAGGTAAAGCAAAAAATGATAACGACACTAAAACTTTAATAGAATGAACATATATATACTACGTCCACATCATCCTACTGCTTAAGTACAGTTTCTCACATAAGCAATATGGTTAACGATCAATGATTTTGAATTTGAATTTATAAACAAAAACATATATTGTAAGATTTCATTAGACAAATATATGGATGGCAATATGGTATGATGTAGAATGAATTTTTTATTGTAAGAAAAGCAGAGGAAAATTAAATACATACAATGTAAGTAGTAAATGATACCTTTCATCAAAGTTGGTTGTGGCAGCAAAATTTAGAACAACATCTATTTCTCTGAACATTTCTTCCCTTATATTAGAATCGTTAACTCCCAAGTTGTCGCAAGAAATGTCTCCAGCTATTGCAGCCACTTTTTCCGATATAAATGAATGCAGATTGCCACCCCATTTATCCCTCAGCACCTTAAACAACTCTATCTCCACAACCTGACATGACATGCATTCAAATAATTTATATACTTGAAATTAAAAGCTTATATATAAGCTCAAAATTATTCAGTATATATACCTCATTAAGTATGCGTTGTGTAGCAGAATATTCATTTTTTGCTCTCACAAGAAGATAAAGCTTCTTTACATTTGGTTGAATCCTCAGTGTCTTCTCCACAAAAACTACAATAACAAAATATAATGTTAGTTTACATTTTTTATTTAATTTTAGAATTGGTTTATGAGACTAATCTTTTGGATTGTGAGTCTATCAATAAATATATACATCAATTCTCATAAAAATATTAAAATACAACTAAGTACAAAAATTTATCAACAGACATAAAAAACATCAAACAATGATAATAGAATACGTACTCTTCCCAAGAAAGCCAGTAGCACCAATCACTAAAATAGTCTTGTTCTCCAGGAACTGGATAATATCAACCGAATCCATTTGTTAAACTATCAGAAATAAAAGTAAAAGAAATTAAAAGAAAAAGAGAAAATGAGAGAAATAGGGTAGAGAGATTTTGGTAGTTTTATCTTCGACTCATTCTAGGTATATATATAGAACAATGTTACATGTTCCAGAAGTCTATTTGACTATATTAATTATAGACAGCATGCACTGACTCTTGTTATAGCAAATTTAGGAAAAATTAAATAAATAAAAATTATATTGGGTCACATGAATATATAGTCCCTTTGCATGTCGTATTCAAAGTTCTTATTGTCTAGTAAATATATAGTGTAGACAAAAATACTCAGTTCCTAGACATGTGATATTGGAAGAGAAGTTATTATTATTATTATTATTCCATTTTTAGATTGTGGGGTGGTTGAGAATATTATTAATGGATAATACACAGTTCAATGTAAGTAAGAAGTTGTTGATATATTGGCTTGGTTGTTGCACCGACATTTATTACGTGTCGACTTTATCTATATATTTTTTGAAGTCCCGTGTTTCTTCTTCTTTTCGCAAGTGCATAGCTCATATGTTAGAGGTTTAAATATAATTAATATTGTACCTTACGTAATAGCTTTTAAAATTTTAAATTCAATGATGGTGGCATGCTTGTGCTTAGGACTTAGTAGCTGTTCGGTATTGTTTATTATTAATTATTTTTTCTTAATAAAATTTGAAAATGAAAACAAACGATACCTTTAGCAGTATTTATTCAAAACAATTTTTTGAAAAAATTAATCACGTTCTAATTCTAAATTCTAAATTATAATTTTGTAAATCAAATAAATTCTATTTTTATAATATAAGCACTTAAATTGAAAAACAAAAGTAATTACTGGATTTTAAGTAAATTTTCATTATAAAAATAATTTTAAAAAACTTCAAAGAACAAATTAGGATATAAGCACGTCCTTGGCTCAGTGTGGCTCTCTCATCCATAAAAGTTTCTTTTTTCCTTATCTTCTTCATTCAAGACCGCACTTCAACTTCATAAACACATCTAACTAGTGTTGGTTCATAGATTTATTATTATTATTATTATTATTATTATTATTATTATTATTATTTAAAATATTACTTAAATTTGAGGTTTTTTTTAGAAGGGCAGACTCTGACTTTCATCTCGCACTGCTCTTGAATGATAAAAGAAAAGAAGAACACATCTTCTTTCTTTTTTGATTACCTTCCTCACATATGTATAAGACCGAATCCATTAGATTTCAAAAAAGGATTACAAATCCTTTACTTTTCGAGGAATCCTTCATCAATTATTGTGAATGATTGATTTTTCTCAATCTTTTCGACATTGGTTCTGTAGGAGCCAATCACAAAGATTGAGAAATAGAACCATCTGAACCCACGACCTAAAGGTGAAGATGTGAGGAGTTTATAGATTTATTAAATACAAACCATATGAAAGATTTTTTTTTTTTTTTTCTCTTTTCAAAGAAAAACTTGCATAAGAAAGCCTTACTGACACGTGGTGAGACCGTCCAATAAAATTGTATCAAATTAAGGGGGATGTATTGGATTGAGATTTTAATAGACAATTTTGGGGTGCAAGGATTTTATAGATTTGTATGATTTTATAGACTATTAGGATTATATGGACTAGATTTTCAGGATCCTGAAAGAATCTTTAAACTTTATTTATAGACTATTAGGATTAACTAGACTTTACTTCAAGACTTTTTGGACTTTTTTAAATATGGGTCCTATAAATTTGCTAGCTAACACACAGATCTGAGTTGAAAAACCCAAACTAACTAGCTGGCATGAGCTGAAAAAACCCAAATAAGATGTACTTTTTTAGAACATGAATCAACACACAATGATACAATTGGTTTTCTCATGGATAGTTCAGGGACCGAAGTCCCTGATACAATTTTGATGGGTTTAGACTCCGCTACTAACATGGAGCCTTTCTCTTTCTCCTTTTCCTTGTTTTTGTTTTGTTGAAGCTGTTTAAACCTCTCCATGAACCATCCATCATTCATGAAAAGGCTAGTGGGTGTTCCTTTGTCCATTGGCTACGAATCAAAAGTACTAAGCATGTTCTAGAGGAAGAGTCATTGTTCAACAAGCAAGCTTCCAAGCTATTTAAATTTTGAATTGCAGCTACATATTTTATCTATCTATCTATCTATATATTGAATTATTGATTAAGCAAACACCAATCACATTTAAAAAAAAATCTCAGTGAGACAACCAAACTGATCACGGAATCGAATATCAATATCTTAAAATCACAAAACTGCATCTACTGTAGACATGCAGTACAATTCATTGAGAGTATAATTCCTTTCAAAACAAATCACACAAATAAAAAACTTTAAAACCTCAAAATCTCTCAACATCTTTTGAGTTCAAACTCTAACACAATACAAGAATCCCATTATTTAGGATTTATCTACTAGTATCAAACCCCTCCACGAGAAAAAAAAAAGTTGAATAAAATAAAATTCTCATCCTGGAAACATAAAAAATCTAACTTCAAAGCTTTCTTAAATCGAACAAAAAATTTATCAACAAATAGTTTCAAAATTCTCATGCGATTGATAATAGCAGCATACATTCTAATCAATACCCAAAAACGAATAAATCAACAACGAAATTAAAATTTTTTTTAAAAAAAATCAAACCCTAAAACACGATCAAATCACAATTCTGAATCCAAACCGGAACTGTAAATCTAAACCAATAAAAGTCAAAAATCATGCCAACAACAACAAAAATCAATTAGAGAATAAAAAATACATATACATATACATATACATATATTTATCAGCTGATCAATTTTTTGATCGATCGTTCGTTGATGAAGATTTGATGGGGGTTCGAAGTTGAGGAAGGTGAAGATGATTTTGAGAGCATGAAAAGTCTTGAGCAAGTCTGGAAAGTCTGATGGGAGAGGGCTGTGAAGATTCAAAGAAGTGTTTGATAAACACCACAAGATGTTTGATGAAAGTTCATAGAGGAACTTTAGCAAGAAATCAATGAATAAGAGGAAACTTCATTGATGGAGATTTTCAGAGAAAATATTATTGATAGTAAGAATGATGTTATGTAATCTTTTATTACAATGAAAAACATTTTCTCGTGATACTAATCAGCTAACAGTTTCTATAACATAATTGTAACTAATTGCTGACTAGGATTCGCCACATTAGTTGATTACCACTCCTTACTAGTCTCCTTTGTTTGACTATAATGACTTGGCATGCTCATTTGATTCTTTTCAACTGATGGACTCACCGTAGCCACCTTAGCATAGGCTATATGCTTATCATTCCCCTGCAAACTAAACTAGGGAGAATTAACCAGATTAAGTTTGGAGCAAAGAAAACGAAACCTCTCACTAGTGAAGCCCTTTGTAAATATATCGGCAGTTTGATGTTCAATTGGCACATATCTTGTATCAATCTCTCCCGATAACATCTTTTCTTGAATAAAATGTGTATCTATATCAATGTGATTGGTCCTTTGATGAAAAAGCGGACTTTGAGAAAGGGAGTTGGCACCAATGTTATCACACCAAACAACGGGGCATTGAGTGACATAAATTCGAAGTTCAGTCAAAAACGATCGAAGCCAAAGCACATTAGTTACCACTTGAGCCAGAGATCTATATTCCGCCTCAATGCTCGAATGCGCAACAACTCGCTACTTCTTAGAGTTCTATGATACCAAGTTCCCACCAAGGAAGACACAATTACAACTTGTTGAATGACGGCCATCGATGTAGCTAGCTCAATCCTATTAGCAAATGCTTCAAGAGAAAGAATAGAAACTGACCGGAAATGAAGACCAAGATGATGAGTCCCCTTCAAGTATCGAAACACCCGCTTGCAAGTTTGCCAATGTACCATTGTAAAAGTAACTAAGAATTGACTCAGCTTGTTAATAATGAAGGAAATGTCAGGTCTTATGTTGGTGAGGTACTGAAGAGCACCAATTGTGCTTCGATAAAGAGTTGGATCATGAAAAGGGACACCATCAGACAATGAGAGCTTAGTGCCAGCTGAGATAGGCATGTCACAAGGGTGAGCATCAAACATGTTTGTCCTCTTTAGAAGATCAAGAATGTATTTTGTATTTTGCTTGAGTTAGTTAAAGACCAGAAGAATCATGAAAAGCCTCAAAACTAAGGAAATAGCTCACTTGACCGAGAGTTTTCAAGGCAAAGGATCGATTGAGAATAGAAATCAATTTCTTAATAAGCCTCTAATTGTTACCAGTAATCAGTATGTCATCAACATACACAAGAACAAACAACTTGTTCGAACCAGAAAACTTGAAGAATATGGAGGTATTTGAGACTAAATTGGTAAAACCCCAAGATAAAAGAGCACTTCTCAGCTTGTGGAACCAACTCTGTGGTGCTTTCTTAAGTCCATACAAGGACCTATGCAATTGACAGATATGAGAAGGTTTAGACCTATCAACGAAGCCCTCAGGCTGGGCCATGTAAACCCCCTAAGACAAGTCACCATTAAGAAATGCATTGTTGATATCAACCTACTCAATCAACCAACCAGAAGAAATAGCTATGGGGAAGATGACATGGATGTTAGAAGCCTTAATAACAGAACTAAAAGTGCCCAAGAAATCCAAACCAGGTGTTTAGTGAAATCCTTTAACAACCAACCTCGCCTTATACTTTAAGAGACTGTTATTTTGCTTAATTTTTGTTCGAAAGACCCATTTGCACCCAACTACATTCATATGGGGTTGAAATGGAACCAGCGACAAGATCTGGTTAGACTGTAAGGCAGTGAACTCCTCTTGCATTGCTTGAACCCATTTCGGGTCCTAAATAGCTTGCTTAACTGTCGTGGGATCAAACTCTACTAAGTAATAACTAGTATTGAAGAGTTTAGGCCTAAAAATCTTATTCCTTGACCTCATAATCATAGGATGGAAAGAAACGACGGGCACCTTAGCTGGTGTAGAGGTTGAGGTAGACATATGAGCTGGTGATAGAGGTGGTGCAGAGGTTGAGATGGACGCATCACCAAGAAAAGAACTGGATAAAGGTAGATTGGTGGAAGGAATGGACAGTTTAGATGTGTTATGAGATGGAAGATGGTGAGGAGACATAACATTTGGACTCCCATTTCGTGAAGTTTGGAGATTTTAAGGAAAACGTGTGATAGAATTTTGAGTTGTCCAACCTATGGAATTTCCCTTTATGGTAGTAGAGCCTTTAATATGTGACAGAGTGTGATGCATATAGGCTAAAGGCATGTGTGGAGATTAGGTAGTCTTAAAAGTAGTGAGATTTGCTGGAAACAAGGCCGTATACGGAAACTCTAACTCATTAAACTCCACATGCCTAGAGACATACACCTTTCCAGAGGGATGTAAACACATGTATCCCTTATGTAAAGGACTATACCTTATAAAGAGGAATTTGGTGTTGTGAAAATTGAATGTGTTTAGAATAGTTTCTTAGGAAATGGAAACAGTTGCAGCCAAAGGTTTTAAAGAAATTGTAATTAGGCCTCCTATTGTACTTCTCAAAAGGGGAGACAAAGCAAAAAATTGATAATGGCTTGTTGTTAATAAGAAATGTAGCTATGGCAAAGGCCTCATACCAAAATTTCAATGGCATATTGGCATGTGTAAGGAGAGTCAAACCCGTCTCCACAATATGCATATGCTTCCTCTCCACAGCCCCGTTATGTTGATGGGCATGTGGACAAGAATACCTCACCTTTATACCATGTGAAGACAAATGAGAAGCAAAGGCAACATACTCACCCCCAATATCAGTGTGCAAGCTTTTGATTCTCCTGTCAAAATGCAACTCAACTTGCTTTTGAAACTTTATAAATGTACCAAGAGCTTCAGACTTTAGCCTAAAGGGAAATATCCAAGAAAATCGTGTGAAAGCATCCATAAACGAGATATAATATCGATAACCCATTGTAGAGAGCATGAGAGCTGGGCCCCAAATGTCATAGTATATCAACTTAAGAGGAGCAAATGCTGTGATTTCAACCCTTGCAAACGGTAATCTATGGACTTTTCCAAGTTTACATGAGTCACAAAAACTTAGAGCATGAAAACTACTACGAAAATGTACTTTGTTCAACATTTTTTTAGAGAATTAAGAGAGCTGAATGGCCCAATTTAGCATGCCAAACATTGGCACTCACAGCAGCAAAAGCAAACATATCAACCGATTGCGACTTGAACTCAAACATCTTTCCAAAGGCTCGATTTATTGTTACTAGAAAGACAACTGGACAAGGCACTTGATTCTTCTATATTACCAAGCTTGAAGTCAGCACGATGCACTCCTGGTGATCCAACTAACTTCAGAGAATACAACCCATTTCTAAGCACTCCGCGAAGCAAAGTTCTCCTCTTCTTGAGATCCTTTACAACACATTGATCACCATAAAATTTAGTAAATGCCTTGCTGTCAAAAGTGAATCTACAAATACTAAGCAAGTTCTTTGTAATTTAGAGCTCCAAGAGATTACTTAATTAAGTCCCTTAGCTTAATTAAGGGAGGAGATACAATTTTTACAATTCCAAAAGATCCCTTAATGACTCTCTTAATTGGAATCTAATGGATCTCACTTCCTTAATTAATTGGTGGCCTTTCTTAATTAAGTGGGTTCTACATAAAGAAGAAAAAGGAGTCATATAAGTTAGGTTATAAAATAATAATAAAAAATTATAAATGAGACATTTAATGGAGTATTGTTGGAATACATACCCATTAATAGTTCTTTACAACAACATTCACCCGTGAATAAGGAAGTCTCCAATGGAGAGACCTTTGAAGATGCTTTTACATACTTCAATAAATAAATTAAATTAATAATTGGCAGTCATGAAAATAAAAACAGCAATGTTATTGTTTGCTATGGGCAACCATTGAAAACAATCAGAGCTTTCTGCTTTTGCACAACATGTACTTTAATTCTCGGTGCATGCATGGGTGGGCAGTGTTGAATGTGGATGCAGCCTGCAGGCGAAAGGGTTGAATAATGGGTATTAATGGTCAAGCTTTGCATGTGAACACTGAACAAAACATTGAAAAAAAAAAAAAAAAAACATTTCTTTAAATTGCCGTTGCATATGAACAACATTAATTGTTGTAAAAAGGTATAACAACTTTTCCATTCTATGTTGATTTTTTTTTTTTTCTTTTTCCTTTCATATAACACATTTATAAAATTTGAACATGAAACATTATCAGGATAAATGAATGCTCATTACCGGTGTACCAAAATACCTTATTGGGCGGTGGATCATTCTAAGTTGTTAAATATCAATTTTGTTGTAGTCTAGTGACGACCCACGCCTATTCCTCTTACATATTTGTGATTTATCATAATTAGGAGAGAAAACTGCATTTTCAATACTTACATTGCCCATGCATGTCTCTTGAAAGTTGAAAATTAAGGTCTTACTCATGCATGGCCCATACAAACTCTTAAATGAATTATTTGCAAAATATCCGATCATAAAGGTATTGTAATTATAGAAGTAAGGATGGTAATTATAGAAGGATGGATGCGTGCTAATGGGTACTTGGATAGAGATGGACAAGTGTATATATATATATATATATATATATTTATTTATTTATGGTGTCCTGTTCTAGTCAGTGCGAACTAATGTAACTATATCAATACCAATGCATGTGGATCACTGATTATGGAGAAGTTTTGACAAGTGCATACACTTTGAGTCAAAATATGTAAATCTAATGGTCTACATCCAACGCACTGATGATGTTATATCAGTGCGCACTGACGAGTTATATCAGTGCGTATTGACTTGAACATTTGTGTGTATATATATATACATACATATGTATGTATGTATATATATTAGTACTCTCAGAAGAGATCCTTTATTTTAACATAAAATAAGAACTTTCATGAAATACATTGATTTGAATGAATTTTGATCTGAATTTTTTTGTGAATGATAAGTTCAATTAAATCTACTTGTAGACAAAATTTGAAATTTTTTAAAGAACTACAACTTTTTTTTTTCATTTTTCCTATTTTTCACTCTTTTTTCCGAGGCTTTGTATTTAAACAAAACGGGGAAAAAAAATAGTAACAGTGCTTGAAATTTTTTCAAATTTTGTATGCAAGCAAATTTAATTGAATTTATTATTCATAAAAAAATTCAGATAAAAAAATCATTCAAATTGATTGATTTCATGAAGGTCCTTACTTTATGTTAAAATAAGAAATCCTTCATGAGAAAACCATTATATGTGTGTGTGTGTATATATATATATAGGGAGAGAGAGGTAGAGGGATTAAAGGGTCAGAAATCCTTGAGATTAAAAATTTCAGGGATCTTTTTGAACGTTGGATTTCAATTCGATAACAAACAAATTTGTTGGAAAGAGAGAGGAAAAGAGTGGGTCCCGTGTGTGATGTCATCAATTCCGGTGAGAGAAAGAGAGAAGGGAGTATGATTTTGAAATGTGTTATGATATGTGGGTCCCATATATACATATTTTTTAAATTGTATGAGCTATGTTTTTGGATGATTGGATTGATCCAGTCCAACAGTCAAAAGGGATCCTTAAAATTTTTTAATAGAAGAGTCATGAATATTCAACATCATGCAACACAAATATATTAATATCTAAAAATTAAGTTATTAAAAAATATATGTGATATATAGTGGTAAAAATTAGTCACACAAGCCCAACCATTTACGAATCCAGTATAATTAGTACTTAGCCTAAGAAGGCCCAATATAAAGGGTTGCTAGGCCTACGAATCGAGTCGACCGACACGATCCAGTGTAGAGATCCAGTGAGATGGCAGAATAGGCTAACCTAGTCAAAAGCTTGACTTAGTCAGTACAACCAACTAATATGATATTTGAACTTTAAATATCTCTTCCCAAATCTCGCAAGAATCTCTATCTGATAGCAACCACCTACAATAGCTGATTCATTTCTCTACCTATAAATACAAAACCCCTCTTCAGAGAAAAGGGTTAGCTTTTGTTGATAGATAACATTATAATACTTCTTTCCCTCTCTAAGCTTGCACTTGCTCACTCTAGTAATTACGATCTTTACTGGCTTCTACTCGTTCATGATAATTAGTCCTTACTCTTTTCACCCCGAGCCTTGACCTTGTCTTGGTTCACCCAGCCTAAGGATCTAGTCTCCTAGGCTCAATCGACCCGACTTGCATGACATGACACAAGCCCTTCGGTTCATTAATCTCTCTTTTCCATCTTGTTATACTTAGTTATTTTCTCGATTTAAACTGACCAGAGGACCAAGTAGTCCCTTAAGAGATCATAATCTATTCGACTCGACCCCAGCTCTATTTTCTTGTTTTGTTTGCAAGTTGTTAGTGCCCACATTCGACAACAAATTTAGTTATAGATTTCACCATCTACAATTTGGCACCCACCGTGGGGTCCTAACAATCTTTTTACTTGTTAATTCTTTTTCTTTTTGATTTCTAACCCTTTATTGTAGAAATGGTGAACTCAAACGCTCCCATAGACTTCGTGACATAGGTTACCCTTCTCATGACCTAGATGTATGAAAATGCAGAAAGGTTGAAGTTGCTAGAGAAGGAAAACGTTGTTGTGAAGGCATATAACCACGAATTGGAATCCCAATTTCAATTTGTCTCGACAGGTGCACCCCAGCCCATGGACACAACACCAGCAGTCGACACGACCAATGCACTGAATTTGTCTTGTCTCAAGCATTAGATGGAAGCACCCCATAGGGATTTGAACAAACCAATGCAAGCGACTGACTCAAACGCTAATTGAAGAGCACAGATCCACTAGAACAGCTCCAATCCGGAGATTCAATTCAAAACTCCTATCACTATGAACTCAAACCTAGAGCTGGTAAAGTCTGATTTGTTTTTTGGTAACCCTGAACCTGCTCGCAGGTTTACAAAGATGGAAGACATGTTCCAAAGAATCCTAGGGATGCCGGCTCCGATCAAGAAAACTGGGACAAATAGTTTTGCTGACTTTCCATTTGTGGACGAGATAGCTTTGGTGGAGATGCCTAGAAAGTTCTTCTTCCCAAACATGAAGCACTTTAGTGGGACTTCGGATCCCAATGGCTATATTGCATAATACCGGTAAAAAATGTTCCATGTTGCAATTTTTAAAGATCTTAGGGAGGCTTGCATGTGCAAAGGTTTTAGGTCAAGTCTAATAAGATTAGCTCTGAAATGGTATACCAATCTTCCCAGCAATTCAATCAGCTCGTTTGCGTAGCTGAATGATACCTTCGTGGAGCAATTTGCTAGTAACAGGAAGTTGGAAAAGCAATATTATGACATACACATTATATCACCAAATGACGCGTCGAGAATTTACGCGACTATATGGGTTGATTCAACAAAGAAAAGGTCTTCATTCCTTATTACAACATGGCTACTACCATTTCAGCTTTTAAGAAAGGCTTTCTACAAGGCTCAGATCTATACAAAGAGCTAACCAACTATCTGCATCGTATCATGTAGGATTTCCTAGCTAAGACCTGGGCCTAGATCAAATGGGAGGAAGACAAGGTAAATTATACCCTATCGAGCGACAAAAAAAAAATGAGAACAAGGGCAATAGTCGTGTCGACATGGGAAACAATAACTGGATTAATCAGTGAGACAATCGGTCCCAAGACTGAAACGACAAAGGCCGACCTTACGACGGACAAAAAGGATCAAACTTTCATCGAAGAACCTCATTGTCTGAATACAACCTCAACATTTAACTGGTCAAGGTTGTAGAGGTGTTGAAGGGAATGAGGGATGCAGTAAGATGGAAACCAAAGATGCCTAGCCCGTTCACCCAATGTGACACCAAAAGATGATGCAATTTCGATGGCGATCACAGACATCAAACCAAAGACTACATAGTGCTCGAACTTGAGGTTATTAAACTTTTGAAACAGGGTCGACTCAAGCAGTTTCTGACCGATAAAGGCAAAAGCACCTTGGAAAAGTTAGACGAGCACCAAGATGACAGGCGATAGGGTAACCCACATGAACCACCATGGCATGAACGAATGGTAAATTTTATTTTAGGTAGATTAGAGGTCTATGACGTTACGCATTCATTTGTAAAGAGGCACACTTGACAACTATCAAATTCCAAAGTGCTGCTCCGTCGACCAGTCGACACGACATCCAATGTCACTATCACCTTCGATAACACTTAACAAGTAGATTGGTTAAATCCTTACCATGACGCTTTAGTCATATCAATTACTATTGCAAACTGTTTAATCAAACATTGTCTAGTAGACAACAGAAGTTCTATTAATATCATGTCTTTAAGTGGTTTCAAGGATATATAGATTTATGAGTCGAACTTCACTCATAAGTCGACGACTCTTGTAGAATTTAGCGACGAGTCCAAAAGTTCTTTTAGTGATATCGTGCTGCCATTCTACGCTGAAGAGCTGAATTTACAGGTCAAGTTCCTAGTGATCGATAGTCTCTCATCCCACAACGTAATCTTGGGAAGGCCTTATATCCATAAGATGAAGGTAGTCCTTCGACATACCACCAAGTTATCAGGTTCCCAACTTGTTGGGGAGTGCGTGAAATTCGTGGAGAACAGAAAATATCCAGAGACTGCTACAGAACACCTTGAAGGGAAATAAATCAGAGTAATTGCAATTACAGCCACCTTAATCCGAGTTTGACCCCTACAGTCCCTAGATGGAAAAACTCTGAAACTAATAATGCACAGTGTGTATAAAACTATCTAGATATGGGTGAATAGATTTTAACCCTTATTACCAAATTTTCATGTTTAGTCAATTTACAAAAATATCCCAACTAGTCAATACAATACAACAAGTGTAACATGTGTGAAATTTAAATAACACTTGATATTTACATGGAAACCCTCAATAGGGAAAAACCACGGACTGGTCAATTTACGAAAATACCTCAACTAGTCAATACAATACAACAAATGTAATATGTGCGAAATTTAAATAACACTTGATATTTACATGGAAACCCTCAACAAGGAAAAACCACGGGCTGGTAAGTACGCCACACTCGAACTTCGAATCCACTAATTGTGATAACGTTTACAACCTAAAAGTGGACCTAGTCCAATTGCTCAATCCTCGAAATCACTACTTGTAATGATGTTTACATCCTAGGTTGACCTCAACCATGCTTAGACCATAACCCACCACTACTACCTGTAGGCCTGTAATAGCAATCCTAGATCAAGACTTAATTCTCCGAAGAGATCATACACCTTAAGTGATATTGCAAAGATATCCAAATATGCAAATAGAGCTAGGGTACACTATATGCTTATCTAGGATGATAATATGGATTTAACACAATCCTATATATCAAAAGCTAAATGACATGTCATAAAGCTTAGCTATGTAGAGGATAACCAATCCTAGATACAGTAGCTATCAAAAACAATCTCAAACATTTCAATGAGATTTCTCAGCTAGATGTTTATATCAATCATGAAATCCTAGCTATCAAAAAACAATCTCAATCATGCAATGAGATTAATTAGCTAGATGACATATAAACAATAAAACCTAGCTATCACAAAATAACCCAATCAACACATAATCTCAATCTTGTCTGTAGAAATTACTCTATGAACATACAAATAATAAATGAGATAAATTGATAAGTAAAAACATTAATTATGTAAGATAATAGTGTTCAACATATCATACTATATGTGTTGAAGAATACCCATGCATTCACACATTCTAGGTGATCTTAGATGATGCTTAGATGATGATTTATGCTTGTGAAAATGGGTTGGGAGAGTTAAAGAAGCAATCTTGGTGCTTTCTCTCACTAGGGAACTCTTAATCTCTCTCTAAGGTTTTGTAACTTTTGTTCCTTTTTACACAAATGAGAGAAAGAGATGTATTTATAGTGCTAAGATGATAGCCCTATAAATTTTGTGACTTGCCCTTAAAAAATGAGTCAAATTGGACTCCAAATGAGTGAGATATGGTCAAATTACAAAACAAGGTCAGGGAATCAGGTTTGCCGAAGTCAGCCAAGACGGCACTTGGACCGTGGAGAATTGCTGTCGCTAGCACGCCGCTGTCACCCAAGGCGGCACTTGAACAGCGACAAAGCGTCACATCACAGAACTTGATTTTCAAGCGACTCAAAACATGACCAAACAACATCAAAACCTTTCGTATGATATATCATGGAAGTTTACTTTCTACTCCAATTTATAGAATGACATTTTGATATCTATAGAAAACGTTATGGTCAATTGAGTGACCAATGGTCAAATTCAAATAACAGCAATGATGCTCTGTTTTAATGGTCACTTTAGAAATTTCAAAACCAATCCAAACGGTCATGAAATATTACGAATAATATACTATTGGAAAGGTATGGGTGTCTAGTTTGTACAAAAATTTTCAAAACTCATTTTGAAACTTAGTAAAAAACTCTATGGTTATAAGACCATGCAAAGGTCAGTTTTGAAAACATTTGAAACATTGAAATCCAATCTTTTGAAACTAAACACTATACTCCAAACAACCAAACCAAATCTAACACTTATCCAAGAGAAGAATGAGACATTCTTAAGTAGTCAAACATCGCGCTAAGAAATGCACACAATCGTGCAAACCCGGACGTTTCCGATCATTTTCTGGAAATGAATTACACCACACTTAAGACTAACATGAAGTGCAAGTGTGGGAAGTGAATGCATCATAATGTCTAACATGTCATGCCATTTTCATTGAATAAGGTGCACTCAATTAAAACATGCATGAATAGAATTCATGGCTTTGCATCCTAATGCCTAAACATGTCATGACGTTTCAATGAACAATATGCAATCATTTAAACATGCATGAAGAGACTTCATGGCTTTGCATCCTAATGCCTAAACATGTTATGTCATTTCAATGAACAAGATGCAATCATTTAAACATGCATGAAGAGACTTCTTGGCTTTGCATCCTAATGCCTAAACATGTTATGAGATTTAATAAACAAGATGCAATCAATAAAAACATGCAAGAAGAGATGTTCAAGAACATGCATACACTCATATAAAACACACAACATACAAGAATAAGATATATGCATGAGTTGTGTGTGTGTGCAATTAGATCTCTTCAAAGCAAGAAAGCACTATAATATACCTTCAGTGCTTCTTTTCTTGAGGTTTTGATCGGGCCTTGGTTGTGCAAAACACTAACCATCAAATACCTAAGCTACCCTTACATCAAGCCCCAATATGTGGTTTGTCCACGAAATAAGCCAATCAATAAAGGAGAATCCTTACAAACTCGACAAAGTACAGATTCACCCCAATTACACAGAACAGAATGTGCATATTAGGTCCCGGCTTTATGAAATTCCCTTAAGCAATATAGTGTAATATATACCTAGAACGGAGGTCAATAGATATAGGCTCAAATTCTTCCAAATTCTTTTTTTCTCAAACACAACAATGATATGCACACTTGGTGATGAATTGTTTTAATCAACACAAGCGGAAATTCAATACACAAATGATGCAATCAATACAAGTTATGGAAGATAATAAAACTTAAAGCGAAACATGACACAAGTATTTTTACATGGTAAAACCTCCTAAGAGGAAACGTCCACGGGTTGATACCATAACCACCGGCAAGCAATTCACTATAATGAAAAGAAGATACACACTCAAGGCAATCAACACATGATATCCACTTTAAGTTATCAACTCCTAGTCTACCCTCAGACCTATTGAATCACATAGTCTACTTCCTATCTGAGATGTGTCCTATACCTCTAGGAAGCAACTTCCTATCCAAGATGCTCACGCCTCTAGAAAGCTTTTGTGTTTGTCTATCTAGATCCCCTTGATCCTAGACAAGACTTCTTGCTTAGTTATCTGGATCCCGTTGATCATAACTAAGACTTCACATTTGACTATCCGGAGCACATGTCATAGCCAAGTCTTCTTGTTCTAAACAAAACTTCACTCACTTTGAAAGAGACTTCAACATTTTGCATGGCAAAATGATCTAAGTGATGCAAATGATACAAACACAGTCAAATAGAGAAAGTAGATCACTCAAACTCTATGAAGAATTAGATTTGCACAAATCAAAGCAAATGTAAATAATTCTTATGAACATGTGATTAGAGATATAGATTATGCATTCCAAATCATTCACAAAAATTATCTAGAAACCTAAACATGTCAATCAAAGCTAGAACCACAAATCTTCAATAGAAATCACAAACCTAGCTTTGAAATCAAGTGAACAATTTAACACTTGAAATCCACAACATATTCAACAAATCATGAACTAGATTTAAATGATAGATAGCACAATCAAAAATCCTAGTTCATGAACATATGACAAAAACCTAGAAATCAACAATCTAGATCAAATCACAAATTTATTCTATATTCAAGTTCAACGTTCTTCAAAATTAGCTAAGATCATATTTAATAAAACTCAAGAGTTAATTTTGAAATCAAACAAGTCTAAAATTGGAATCAAAATCATTCTAAACATTTTTCATCAATCAAATAATAAGATCCATCAAGTTGATCATAAGAAAAATGGAGAGAAGATGATTCACATACAAAAGATGAACCACGAACTGAAGATCAGATTGTTGCGAATAATATGGACATCTTTTAACCATGAAAATTCATAGGACTTGTTCCTCTCTTCAAAACCAACTTTTTTGGCTTTTGAGGAGCAATAATAGGTAGGGATGACAGGATTTGAACCCTTGACATTTTGGAATCACTTGATTCGGAGTTTAAATGAGAGAGATATCACAAAATGAAAATTGTAGAAGTTGTGAACATTTCTATAAAATTTTCGAATATAAATAGAGGGAAAAAGGATGGAGAAGAAGAGGAATTCGACCACCTATGAGACCTTTCCCACATCAGCACCCCATGAGTGGCGCGTTAGCCTCACGGAGCAGAGAGGTGGTCTTCCCGTAAGGCTCACACGCCCTCACGTGCCCTCACAAGAAGGTTGCGCAAAATGGCCTTTGGCCATTGCCTCCTTCGCGCTCCTCTCACGTTCTTCGACTATTCTCCGGCCTCTGAACTCTAAATTCAAATATGTTTTCAGATTACGAACCGTGACTCCCTCACACACAATGAAGACTATGAAACTTTGACAAAAGGTTGCGAATTCAACTAGATACACGACGACGAAGAAAACACATCGTATGAGAACGAAAAGTAGTGTAGCTTCTTAGTTTGAATTCGAAACCTAATGAGTGAGTAGCCGAAACGACCAAAACTCAATAAGGAATCATATAAGATCATGTTCAAGTACAAAACAAAAGAAACACAAACAAATAAACACAAAGTAACACAAGTATGCTATTTCCTAGAGATAGTCTTTGAACATGCAATTTCACAATGTTTGTCAATATGAGATCAATGCATGTGCATACTTCAATAAGTGTGTGAATGTGTTATACAAAATTTAGTACAAGGATGCAGAGACATACGTGAATGAAATGTGTAAGTGTGCGCTTACTCCTTGCAAGAGAAAGAAGTATCTTGATACCTTAGCATCCAAGAATGTGCTTTTGCTCTTGAAAACGATATTTGCATGAGAAGTTTCTTTTCTCCTTTAAAGCTTCTTTTCACCAAGAACCACCTAAGTAACTAACCATTACAAATAAAAAGAGTTTTGCAATGAAATCAAGTCAACACAAATCTAGGATCTTACAATCTCCTCATTTGGCTATTCCATGGCAAAACCTTATCCTCACCATACAATGTTCACTCTAATAAACTCTTAATTGATTGCATACTCTTATCCTCACATTACAAAGAAATCCCTAGACTAAAATATCTTCATGTCTTTATGAGTCTTCAAGAATCCCTCTTTGATCATCAAAACCTATGAGAAAAATAGCAAACCAAACAAGAGATCTTCTCCAAAGAAGAATGGTGAGATATTTTCACATAAACAAACAACAACTTCCATTATCTCAAGCAAATAAATGTTCACATTAAAAGCTCTCCCTAAGATCCTTAACATTATTAAGCAAGATTTTTTTTTCTCCCCCTTAAGACAAAGTCTCCATTAAAACACAAAGAGATACACTTCTCACACATTTGGAACATTTCTCCACACATGGTGAGGTATATATTTCTTCCCCTTTTGTCAAGGAATAGACAAATGTCACATGAGATAAAATACAAGATATTAAGCAAACAAGTCATATACAAAGTGAAATTGAATAAACTAAGTTCTCCCTTAACATATGCTCCACATTATGATCACCAAGTAGACTTGTTCACAAGGGAATCACACAATCACACATTTCAAGCAATAAGAGAAAATATTTCATCACTTTTCAAAGTCCAAGAGAGAATCATAGATTTTCATTAATCTCTCAAAAATATTCTCACATTGCTAATGAATCAAGCACTATAAGCAAAATGTGTGTGTGTGTGTGTGTGTGTGTGTGTGTGTGTGTGTGTGTGTGTGAATGCTTCTAGAATATATAATAGGATGAATTGAGATATCAACATGGAAACCATATCCACACCTATCCATCTAAAGCGCTTCCAATCTAGGTTGTAAGGTCTCATTTATTTGATTGGCTTATTTCGTGGACAAAGCACATGTTGGGGTTTGAATGTAAGGGTAGTTTAGGTGTTTGAGATTCAAGATCAAAGTCTGTTTCAAGACCTTAAGAGATCAAGCACTTCGAAGGTAAATTTCTATGTGCTTACTTGCTTTGAAGAGATAGTTGCACACACCCACAATCCATGCATAAGTATTATTCTTATATGTTATGTGTGCATTAATGCTCATTAACCTCTCTTCTTGCATGTGTATTTGATTGCATCTAGTTTGTTATATGCCATAACATGTTAGGCATTAAGATGCATTCTTTTCACCCACACACTCGCACTTGTTGCATTTTCATTGTTTGAGAAATCGCGTGAGAAGGCCTTGCCTCTCACTGCCACGGTTGGGTAACCGCAGCAAGCTAGGCGACAGAGATCTCTTCTCTGTGCCGCGGTTGAAGTGTCGCGGTTGATCAACCATGGCACCCCTAGAGACAGTAACTTTTCTATCATGCCGCGGTTAAAGTGCCGCAATTGTCCAACCTCGGCAATCGCCAACCGCAGCAGTCCGTCAGCGCAAGAATGATCAAAACGCTGCAGTTTTGTTGGGAACCTATAAATATCCCACTTTCATTCTAGGTCGTCCCCAAGTGTCCTAAAAGTGTATTTTTCTCTTAGAACATTTTTTAAGAGCCAAAAATCCTCAAGAACTCACATTTAATCACTCAAAGCTTTTCCTTTTTGCATCAAACTTCATATTGCATCATCTATGCTCACATAGAGTGCATCCATGCATGGTTTTGCATCATCACATCTTGCTTGGTAAGAATCTCACTAACTTCATCTAATTTTAGTGTCCTTCTTAACAAGCCTTCTCTTTATTCACTTGTATGTTTTTAGAACACATGCTAGATACAAGATAGAGATTGTTTGTGACGAAATGATTGAGTGTTGTATTGTGATAGCTTTCTAGGTTGTGTTTAATCTTGATTGCTAAGCTATTTGACATGTCATTTAGCTATTGATATTTAGGATTGCTTTTTATTGAATATTCTTCATTCTAGATAAGCATCTAAAGTTTCCTAGCCTTGTTTGTTCATTGAATATCATCATATATTCACTTAGGCCATTTTATCTCTTCATTGAGAAGTAAGTCTTATGTGTAGCTTCCGGGAGTAGGTTGCTTAGATCGCAAGCAATTGGACTAGGTCCACTTATACCGGGATTAGGTAGGTGTATGATTACTTCCGGGATTAGATTGTAATCTTTAACACATTTAGTGGATTCGAGGTTCGTGTGTGGCTCACATAACAGCCCGTGGTTTTTTCCCGAAAGGGTTTCCACTTAAATATGACATGTTATTTAAATTCCGCACATATTACACTTGTGATATTGTTATGACTAGTTAGGGGTTTTTCGTCAATTTGACCAATAACAAAAATTTGGGTAAAATCATAAATAATCTATTCACCCCCCCCCCCCCCTAAGATCAATATTAGGCACACCTTAATTTGTTTCATAGGTCAAAACGATTATCATCCGGGTTTTTGCTTTAAAGAGACTAGATTTCAACATATGAGCGTATGTGTGCATATGGCTCGTTTACTCATTTCTATTTGACAACCCGAGCATTTCACAATCTTCAAATATACTTCATTAAGCCTTTTATTTTTCATTTCTTTTAGACTATGAATCAAAGATTTTTTTTTAAATGATTCTTTTCAACACTTCTTTGATTTTTCTAATATAAACATATACGCTTCATGACGGCTTTCACTCATCACAATGGTGTAACCCTTTCCTACATTAGGTGGCTACACAACCAAGGTGTGTAGCCCTTTCCATAAAGGTGCTCGTTGAGTTCTATGTAGTTGCCGAAGCAAAATGAATACTAACCATAGGTCATCTATCATGCACTAAGTAATAAATTTCGAGATGCATCCATAATCTACACATTTTCAAACTCAACTACTCAAACATAAACATATAAGTATTAGTGCACTTTTCAAAAATAAGCTTTTTTTTTTTTTTAAGCTCAGATCTAAAAGCAATAAAAGATATTTATTTAAGATCATTACTTCTCAAGTGAGTAGCTCTCAAAGATATTTATATCAACTGAAATAAAGTTTTGCATATCAAGCCACTCACAATCACACATAAACAATAAGCAACACAAATCATGCCAATGGATCTTCAAAGAGTTTTGAACCTCTTATGCACTAGAAAAACAATAGAATGTTCAACTAGGTCTCTAATGAAATGATGCCTAATGACTATGTGCTTTGTGCCATGCACACAAAGAGTTGAAATGATGAAATAGAAAGCAAGCTTTTATAATAGAGAAATACCGTAGCAAGCTTTTTCACTAATGAAAAGTCTCCGCTCTTTTTATTAGTACTCGTGGCTTGTTTGTCCTCATGACAACAAGTTGTTGGTGTGTCATCCCAAAAGAATAAAGACCAAACACTTTCAACTCAAACAATCACATAAAAGTGACTTTCTCTAAAAGTTTTAACAAAAATAATACCAAATAGATTCCAAAATTCAACTTCTTTAAAGTCAATCAACAAATTTTGACTATCATAGTGAATATATGAGATAGCTAAGTTCATGTCAAGTTATAAAGAAACAAGGCTAGATAGCTAAGTTACTCAACAACTTGACACTAATCTTTAAAGCTAACTCACATGTGCAATCTTACATTAACGGTAAGAACACCCACCCTTGACCCATTTGGTCTTGGGTGCACTAACACATAAACCATCATGATCATTTCTCACGACAATGGTATATCTAGAAGATAAATAATCAATTATCTTCTTTATAAAGATATCACTAATGTTAAACACATCATTATTGTCATCAACAAGGATATCATCAAGACTGTGAGTATGATCATGTGAAACACTCTTCTTTAACCAAATCTTCTTGACATTCTTCTTCACATGATTATCAATATCATGCACAACATTCAAAGAGTTATCATTAGAAACATATTTAGAAGAATGACTAGAAACATTTTTCACATCATGCTTTTTAATCCAAGCTTTCCTAATATGTTCCTTTACAAGATTATTGGAAGTGTGCACACGTTCTAAGGGCTTCTTATAGGAAGAATTGGTCTTAAAGTATATTGTGCAACTAGACATTTAGGTGTGTCTTTTCTAACCCACACACTCTTTACAATATGCCTCTCACTTTTACCATTAACATGCTTTGAATCAATGTTTGACTTTTTAACATGTATCTTGACCTTGTTGGTAACATTCTCAATTACATCAAACAAAGCATTATAGTTTTCTTACACATGATAGAATGAGGCATAACACAAGACTTATCAAGCAAGACATCAACGGGTTTCTTCTCAACATGCTTTTCCAAGGTCTTCCTAGGTCTAGTTCTATATCCATACATAGATGATTGCCTAGGACCATTCAAAGACATATCATGTAAAACATTATCAAAATTGCATTTCCAAGTGCATGCAAAGCACTTAGGTCGAATATGTCCTACCATGTTACAATGATGACATATAGGTATGAATTTGAGAATTTTACCATTTGCATGTGCTTCCAGGGCATTGGTCTTCTCACAACTCTACTTCTTTGAGTTCCAACCCGTGTTGCTCCACCTCTTGCATTTGAAGTTGATGCTCTTTAACTTTGAGCTTGTTAAGTTTTTCCATTAAAGCTTCTTATTGATGTAGATGCACATCTGATAGCTTTCATTGCTTTACCTTGAGAGAGAGTATCTACATTTGTTTCAACACTTGCTTTGACAAAAGTAGATTTGTTAATAGAAGAAGTTTCCTTCTCATTGATACAACCCAAACCTCTTTTGTCACATGGATGCTTACCACTTCTAATGAGGGATTCTACCTTGTTTGAACTAGATGACATCTTGTTAATCATCATACTTGCCTCATCAAGTTTATCACTAATCACTCTATTCTTAATGGCATATTTCTTTAAGACATCATCACTTTTCCTAACATCTTCATGAGATTTATTAAGCCATTCTTCATACTTCTTCTCTTGTTTTTAGTGCTCACTAAGTTTAGCTTTAAGCATATTCTCAAGCCTCCCAGCACAAATAAGAGAACTATCCCTTTGCTCAATTTCTTGCTTCAAGATGTTAAGTCTATCATTGTTATCCTTAAGGTTTATTTCTAGACTTAGGAACTTGTCTTTAAGTTCATTGTATTCTTTTGAGCCTAGACCATGATTCTCTAGCTTCTTATTGACAAGGGATTCAATTATCACCACTAAATTGGCATTGATCAACTTCAACTTGTTATTCTCTTCATTCTTTTGTTGAAAGATCTTGTCATTGAAGCTTATATAATCTTGATTTGAGGAGGCTTCAAACTCTTCATCATTGGAGGAGATTTCACTATCTTCACCACCTGAAGAGTTTTCACTTTCCTCATTTCTTGAGGAGTATTCACTATTACCCTCAAATCTTTCTTCATATATAGCCACATGAGCAATGTGATTGCTAGTATGTTCTATATCAACCAAAGACTCCTATTCCCCTACTACATCACTCACACTCATCCATGATTTATCATTGATGGCTCTAATGTAGACTTTCATTGTATTTCTCCAAAAGGTGTAGTTACCACTATCCAAGAGTGGAGGTCTAGCACTAAAGGCACCTTTCGGCATCAAATCACCCATAGCTGAAAAAAAATGAACAATTCACGAACAATCACAAACACTACAAGATGGATCTATCTAAGTACTACTAGGCACCAGCTCTAATACAAATGAAATTCCCATAAGCAATATACTGTAATATATACCTAGAGGGGAAGAGGGAGGGGGTGAATAAGTATAGGCCCAAATTCTTCCAAATTCATTTTTTCTCAAACACAACAATGGTATGCACAATTGATGTGTCTAAAAAATAAATTGTTTTAATCAACACAAGCGGAAATTCAATGCTCAAGTGATGCAATCAATACAAGTTATGGAAGATAATAAAACTTAAAGCGAAACATGACACAAGTACTTTTACGTGGTAAAACCTCCTAAGAGGAAACGTCCACGGGTTGATACCACAACCACCGGTAAGCAATTCACTATGACGAAAAGGAGATACACACTCAAGGAAATCTACACATGATATCCACCCTAAGCTATCAACTCCTAGTCTACCCTCGGGCCTAGTGAATCACCTAGCTTACTTCCTATCCGAGATGTGTCCTACACCTCTAGAAAGCAACTTCCTATCCAAGATGCTCACGTCTATAGGAAGCTTTCGTGCTTGTCTATCTAGATCCCTTTGATCCTAGATAAGACTTCTTGCTTAGTTATCTGGATCTCATTGATCATAACTAAGACTTCACGTTTGACTATCCGGACCACATGTCCTAGCAAAGTCTTCTTGTTCTAAACAAAACTTCACTCACTTTGAAAAAGACTTCAACATTTTGCAAGGCAAAATGATCTAAGTGATGCAAATGATGCAAACACAATCAAATAGAGAAAGTAGATCACTCAAACTCTATGAAGAATTAGATTTGCACAAATCAAGCTCTCAAGCAAATGTAACCAATTCTTATGAACATGTGATAAGAGATATAGATTATGCATTCCAAATCATTCACAAAAATTATCTAGAAACCTAAACATGTCAATCAAAGCTAGAACCACAAATCTTCAATAAAAATCACAAACCTAGCTTTGAAATCAAGTGAATAATTTAACACTTGAAATCCACAACATATTCAACAAATCATGAACTAGATTTAAATGATAGATAGCACAATCAAAAATCCTAGTTCATGAACATATGACAAAAACCTAGAAATCAACAATCTAGATCAAATCACAAATTTATTCTATATTCAAGTTCAACGTTCTTCAAAATTAGCTAAGATCATATTCAATAAAACTCAAGAGTTAATTTTGAAATCAAACAAGTCTAAAATTGGAATCAAAATCATTCTAAACATTTTTCATCAATCAAATAATAAGATCCATCAAGTTGATCATAAGAAAAATGAAGAGAAGATGATTCACATACAAAAGATGAACCACAAACTGAAGATCAGATTGTTGCGAATAATATGGACATCTTTTAACCATGAAAATTCTTAGGACTTGTTCCTCTCTTCAAGACCAACTTTTTTGGATTTTGAATCACTTGATTTGGAGTTGAATTGAGAGAGATATCACAAAATGAAAATTGTAGAAGTTGTGAACACTTCTACAAAATTTTTGAATATAAATGGAGGGAAAAAAGATGGAGAATAGGAGGAATTCGACCACTGACAAGTGTCGTTTTGCATGTCAAAAAATTAATATTTAAAGTTCACCTTGTTAGTGCAAGTGACTAGAGACTAGTATAGCAACAAGCAAGGATATCGTCCACAGGGAGGTGTTATCCGTCAACCGTATCGAGTTCTAGTGTTTGTTTAAAGCAATGTAAATAGGAATGTGAGTGTGGTGAGAATGTTGTGTGTGGAAATGTAACGAAAAGAATGCAAATAAAAACAAAAAGAATATAGAGGGGTGGGAATGATGTTAAAGAGACAAATAATAAAAGGGTGGCTTGGAGAGATGCATGATAATGATCATACAAGGTTCAATATGTTTACCATACATAAGTGCACAAATAGTGGTTGTTAGGCCTTAAGGACATCCAATTCAAGTTACGGGCTTATTCTCTCAATTAAGAGATTCTCAAACAAAAATCACTCCCCAAAGGTCATGGCTAGAGCAATTGTGCTTGTAATCTCAACTAAGGGATTCGAGACACGAATCACTCCCCAAAGGTCATGGCTAGAACAATTGTGCCTCAAGTCCCTACCATTAAGCATATGAACATAAGCCAAAACCTATTCTAGCACGGTCATGCATAAAACAAGTTTCATCCATTCTTTAGAGCTAAGTCGTCAAGACTATACCCGGAAGGTCATCCATGGAGGTATAATCCTAACCCACATACACTCAAACCCATCAAAACAAGGCATTTGGACCTTCCATCAACATACACACACAAATAGGATATTTGATTACAATTACTCCTACATTTACATTAATCTACTCCTAATCTCATCCATGAACACATATTAATTTTCAATCTCCACACACATGCATATCAAGATAAGAGATTGTGCAATAATAACAAGAATAAATCAAAACTCAAATGAATATAAAAACAACCAACATATATTGAGCACAAATAAGGTTTACATTATTTCCCAAGTGGGGATTACACAATTAAGAAAACATGAAATACAAAGAGAATGAGTTTTAAGGAGACAACCTTTGAAGAAATCCCTCTAAGAGCTCCATGAATCCCTAGCTCGAAATTGGTCATAGACCACTCCTATCTCATTGCAATCAACTCCCAAAAGTGGTGGATGATGGGTAGAAATGGGTGGTGGAGAGCTTCCCATGGAGGAGAACCTCCATGGGAGCTTTAAAGGCCTCTCTCTCTCTCTTGATTTGGGGAAGAAGATGACCACTCCTATCTCATTGCAATCAACTCCCAAACGTGGTGGATGATAGGTAGAAATAGGTGGTGGAGAGCTTCCCATGGAGGAAAACCTCCATGGGAGCTTGAAAGGCCTCTCTCTCTCTTGATTTGGGGAAGAAGATGAAGATGGCTGCTGTTGAAAGGTGAAGAATTTGTGTATATTCTTTAAAGAAGAGGCAAAGAGGTGTTTATATAGTTAGAGAAAGTTTGGGGATAAATTGGGGTGCGAAAGGACACATTTGCCCCTAAAAAATGGCTTGAAAACAGACTATTCGTTGTGGTGGCAACGGAAGGTCGCCCTTAAATTCGATGTTGGAGGGGGCGACCAACAAGGGGGCGAACTTTACTGCCCTTTTGATGCTGAGGAGGTCGCCCCCAAGTTTGCTGTTGGTGGGGGCGACCACCATAGGGGCTAACTTCACTGGAACTTTTTCAACTTCGCGCACCAGTTACTAAAACAAGCATAACTCCCTAGAGAAAGCTTAGAATCGCAATCCGTAAAATATTCTGGAAACTAGAAGTCTGGGACTTTCTGAATATGTATGGATCTTAACATGGTTCGATCTAAGGAGGGAGATATAGCCCCCGAAATTTGGGTTTTCTGCACAGGTCTCTGCCGCGGTAGTGTTTCCAGCCTCATGCACCGTTACAAAAACAGGCATAACTCCTTCTAGAAAGTTCGGAATTGTGATCCGTAAATATCGCTGGAAAGTAGACTTCTGGATCTTTCCGAAAATATATAATAGGAAACTCAGTTCAATATGAGGAGGGAGATATGGACCCCGAAATCTGTGTGTTCTGCCTGGGCATTTACAAAGTCAGCCCATTAACCTTTGAAAAACAGAGTTGACCAGTGCCGCGGTCTCAATCTCGCATTCTAGCTTAACGGTGGATCCACCACGGAAGAATGATATTGCTTACCGCGGTTGACCATGAATCACGCTACGGTTTGGGTCAACGGTGAGGCTGCGACAACTCTGTATGGCTTCCATTATTTACTTGATTTTTTTGCTCATTTTGGCTTCCCAAACTTAACTTTAAGCTCAAAACACAAATTGTAGGGAATATGTACCTACACATGGCTCTCAACACCCATTATATACAAAAACATGCTTGAAAACGAGAATAAACGATAGGAAATGGGGACCTCAAATAGGTATATCAATCGTCAAATCAACCACCTATGAGACCTTTGCCATATCAGCACCCCATGGGAGGCGCGTTAGCCTCACGGGGTGGAGAGGTTGTCTTCCTGTGAGGCTCACACGTCCTCACGTGCCCTCACAAGAAGGTTGCGCAAAATGGCCTTTGACCATTGCCTCCTCCGCGCTCCTCTCACGTTCTTCAATCGTTCTCCGGCCTCCAAACTCTGAATTCCAATCTATTTTCGGATTACGAACCATGACTCCCTCACACATAAGGAAGACTGTGAAACTTTAGAAAAGGTTGTGAATTCGACTCGATACACGACGACGAAGACAACAAATTGTATGAGAACGTAAAGTAGCGTAGCTTCCTAGTTTGAACTCGAAACCTAATAAGTGAGTAACTGAAACGACCGGAACTCAATAAGGAATCATATGAGATCATGTTCAAGTATAAAAGAAAAGAAACACAAACAAATAAATACAAAATAACACAAGTATGCTATTTCTCAGAGATAGTCCTTGAACATGCAATTTCACATTGTTTGTCTATATGGGATCAATGCATGAGCATACTTCAATAAGTGTGTGAATGTGTTATACCAAATATAGCACAATGATGTAGGGACACACTTGATTTAATTGTGTATGTGTGTGCGAGCTTACGCCTTGCAAGAGGAAGAAGTGTCTTAATACCTTAGCATCCAAGAATGCGTTTTTCCTCTTGAAGACGATATTTGCATGAAGTTGCTTTTCTCTTTCGTAGCTTCTTTTCACCAAGAACCACCTAAGCAACTAACTATTACAAATGAAGAGAGTTTGCAATGGAATCGAGCCAACACAAATCTAGGATCTTACACTTTAACTCGACATCATAGACAAATTGGTCGTTATCTTAAAGAAGCAACACGACAATTTTACCTAGACCCATATGAACTTGGTTGATATCGACCCAGAGGTTATGGTACATTGATTAGAAGTTGATCTAGAACATAGACCAGTCAAACATAAATGGAGGAAATTCACACCATAAAGGAACCGGGTCACTCACCAGCATCGTGAAATTCACTTACCAGCATTGTTCCATACTGAACGTATTTTGTCACTTTTTGGACCAAATGGTCCTTCAACAAGTTCACTACATGTTAAGAAGTACTTATCCTTCCACATGTGATCATTGGTAGTTAAATCAACTATCAACTAGGTTCAAGAACCTTTGAGCGTGATGTAATATCGACCATGCTCCATGTCGTGCTTTTTCAAAATACAAGAATAGAGCAGCGTCCAAATAGAGAATTCCAAACCTTTCCATTCACAAAAACCTCTAGCGACAACAATAGACACCGGCTGTTTGACATAAACTGGATAAGAGCAATTTTAAAATACTCAAGCACACCCCTTATCAATGGATGGATTGGGAAATAAAATCCTTGTTTGAAAAGGAGTTTATAAAAACACATCCAGCCTGGAATATTGCAATCAAAACCCTATGAGCTAGTAGGGATTCGAAGCGAAATACTTTCAAGCACCCTATAGTTGTGCCTAATTTTTCCTAATTCGACCTCATCTAAAATTGATGGAGGATTTTGATGTGTGGTTAGGAATGACTTTTGAAAAAGTGACATAGTTGGGATACCCTCGACGATTGGGTTTTCTCTAGTTCGACCAACTATCTCGGTAACCCTCGTCTCCACTATATCATTCAGTTCATCTTCTTCATTGATTAAATCAGGTCGAGACCCCGTAACGGTTACTTGGTTAAAACCATGCCAAGGATTCGATTCGATGTCATTATCAGAAAATTAAGAAAAAATAGGTTTTGACTATGAGGGTGCTATCCTCATATCAAAATTCATTAATGTCAATCGATAGGTTTTGACTATTCACGTCACGATTAGACATATCTCTGAAACTATCAACTAGAAAATTAAGTTAGTCTACACAGGGGTCTTGATTTGACAAAGAAGGCACTACAGATTATTATGTAAGTGACCAAGAATTGGTTTGACAAAGTAAAAAACCCTAACTTGAATATCTACACCACAAATTACAAACAAGATTTCATTGAAACCAGCGAAAGATCTAAGGTCAAGTTTTTCATTTGTGGTGAATATCATGATGAACTTCGACCAGATTCAACCATATTTTTCCAGAAATTTAGACATATCATCGTTCTATTCCCTAGAGACAATGGAATCGAAGTTTTGAACACAAACATAAAGTACATACATCAAAATTAAAATAATTAGAACTTACCAAAAAAAGAATCAAGGCAAGCTTCTTCAAAATCTTCAAAGTTTCCTAGAAATCTTCAAGTTTTTCTCTAAAAATTCTAAGGCTTCATTTTTCAGTTTGAGTGGAACTGAAAAAATGGGAATAAGGTTTTTGTATAAACGTCTCATCAAAAGCGACGTGTCATTTCATGATTTGATGGTACATCATTCAAGTCATTCCAATAGTTCCAAACCCTTCGTATCCCGCCCAAACATGCCATAATTGACACACCACGTCAGCCCTAGTAGAACTTGAGGAATGTTTCATGAGTTCTCTTACTAGCACTAAGGCTCGACACGGCAAGTACTGTCGTCAAAGTCAAAGAAGATTCAAATCGATTGAAGGTTCAACTACGATTAATATATGGCCTCGACATTGCTAAGCAAATAACGTCAACTTGACTCATCCACTCACTAGTAAACTCATTCACATAATGAGAATGGGGCTAACCGTAGTGGTCAAAATTAGTCACACAGGCCCAATCCATTTACTAATCCAGTACAATCAATACTTAGCCCCATAAGGCATAACATAAACGGGTTGCTAGGTTTATGAATCAGGTCGACCTGACATGATCCAGGGGAGAGATTCATTTTGATGGCAGCATAGGCTAACCTAGTCAAAAGCTTGAATTAGTCAATACAACCAACTGATATGATATTTGAACTTCAAATACCTCTCCCCAAATCTTATAGGAATCTCCATTTGATAGCAACCACCTATAGCGGCTGATTCATTTCTCCACCTACAAATACCAAACCCCTCTTCAGAGAAAGTGGTTGGCTTTTGTTGGCAAATAGCATTATAATACTTCTTTCTCTTTTTAAGCTTGCACTTTCTCACTATAGTTACGATATTTACTGGATTCTACTCTTTCATCACTAGATAGTAAGTCCTTACTCTCTTCACCCCTAGCCTCAACCTTGTCTTGGTTCACCCAACCTAAGGATCTAGTCCCCAAGGCTTAATCAACCCGACTCGCACGACTCGACACAACCCCTATGGTTCATTTTTCTCTCTTTTCCATCTTGTTATACTTATTTATTTTCTCGATTTAAACTGACCAGAGCACTGGGTAGTCCCCCAAGGGATCATAATCGATTCGACCGTACCCTAGCTCTATTTTATTGTTTTGTTTGCAGGTTATTAGCGCCCACCTTCGACAACAAATTTGGTTGTACATTTCACCATCTACATGACACCATTTAGTCTCCAAGGTAATGATATAAATAAATAAATAAAAGACATTAACTTTGAAAATTGAAATGTAACGCGTCACTACTTCATATCTAGGAAATCATCTTTTACCAAATCAATCTAATTTTCTCAACGATTTTCGTTTCAATTATATAATCAAAGAGTTTGTGAGTGAATCGTCTTTCATTTTGTTGCAAAACCTATTCCTAACCATAACAATATTCATAATCGAAAACACTATTGTTGGTACTCAAGATAAGCCCAAAGCCAAGAATCAATTAGAAGCTAACACATGGAAGTAATCATCAGCATCCGAGTCTTATCTCAGAGGATGAAGACAAAGTGATGAAATTTGGGATCCCCACTGCCTAGGCCTCAGGACGACGAGATCGGAGGCCATGTACGGAGGATTGCTTCTCCCATTTCACTCATACAGCCAACGAGACAATTAGCGCATAACACCTACCAAGTGTCATAATACCACCAAAAGCTCAAGACACCTCACCTATGCGTTTATAAATACTTTCTACTTTAAAGGTGCTATTCTCATTTTAGCATCGGAGGGTGATTGCTAGCAAAAGTTTATCACTTAACTCTCTTCGCTTAGCATCAGCCGAGATTGTGTCCCACTACCGAACCTACCACATCCGAAGGAAGGTGTAATAATTTTTATCCCCCAACAATTATTTTAACAGTTCTCATATAATAAAACATAAATTTTGATAACTTGATTAAAGACTTAAAAAAGAGTAATAGTAAATATTTACATTAATTTAAATGACAGACACAAAATAAATATAATCATCATAACATATATATTTTTGAACTATTACAATATTTCGGGATTGGGAAAGAGGTATGATTTGAATCCACAGTATCTTGGATGCAGGCCAGAGGCTTACTATTGAGACAACCCTATCTTGTCCATCATAACATATTTAAAATATCATTGCATTGCATTAATATATATATATTTTTTTTAACAACATCAATACAAATCAAAATTATGAAAATAATTTAAGAAACATAAATAAAATTTGGAAAAGATAAATACATTACATTAATATAATTTAATTTTCGAAGAAGAAACTGATTTGAACTGTGTAATTTATAGGTGCTGACTGAATAATTTTTTCACCAGCTTGACTCTGAACTTTCACTTATTTTGTAATATAATAAGATTTTTTTTCCTTTTCTTTTTATTTTAATCTCCAATCATCTGACCACATGTGTTACAAGGCCAGGAATGTGAGTATTCATCATGTAGTCTTCCCAGTCAATGCACATGGGATCGAAGTTAAAGGCATCCAGTACTTCCTCTGATTTGGTTTCTGTTATAGTCATTCGCAACCTCTCCGAATTTGTGTCATCAAATCTGTGCAAATAATATATTTAATGTCCATTTAATTAAAACAATATGATTTTATATAGACAACGAGAGCATGAGAGCAAATTAATGCATATATACTTAGACGCCCTTGAAGAATATGTAGGGTTTGTAAAATTCTGCCAACCGCATTACCAATTTCAACTTCCGATCAGAATCAGCAGTAATGCCCTTATAATGTTGGAAGAGCATTGAATTCATCAATTTCAGTCCCTTCAAGTAAGAAACAAAAATTTAAATAAATTAGTACAAAGTCTAGTAATGGAAGGAAAAAGATGGAAGATTTAGGGTGTGTCCTGTAACGTTTTTCAAAGCTGTTTTTGTTTTTGTTTTTCGAAAATAAAAATATAAATGAAAACAGTGTTTTTGGTTTCAGTTTTGAAATCCAAAAATACGTCTGGTAGCATATTCTGTAACCTGTATTCCGAATATGAAAATGTAAAAAACTTGTTTGGTAGTATATCCTGAAACTTGTATTCCGAATAATTTATGGGCATAAAAAAAAAAACAAAACAAACAAAAAAATTCTGGACATAAACAAAAAGCATCCAATTCTGGGCAATTCATCACCAATCATCCATCCAATTATAGGCAATTCATCACTAGAATCATTACCAGATTTATCAACATAATACCAACTACACCAAAATACCAGATTTATCAAAATCCAAATCAAAATCTGAAATCAACATACCAACAAAATCAACACCAACATCTGAAATCTAAATCTGAAATCTAAATCTAAATCAAAATACCAACACCACCAACATTTGAAATCAAAATCCATAACACCAAAAACCCATTCCAATCAAACAAAATACCAACAAAATACTAGATTTATCAACAAAATACCAGATTTTACTAATGAACAATTTTGGAAATCTGAAAATTTTTCAGAAAGTTTCCAAATTTCCTCTCTTAAGCAGATTGAAAAGAAGAAGAAAAAGAAGAAGACGAGATCGACGGTGAAGAAGGAGAAGAGATCGATGGCGAAGGAGCAGATCTGAAGAAGAAGAAGAAGAAGAGAGATTGGCAGCGAAGGAGAAGAGATCGACAGTGAAGGAGAAGAGATCGACGGTAAAGAAGGAGGAAGAAGAAGATTCCAGTGATCGAAAGAGAAGAAGAAGAAGAAGAAGAGAGAAGCAAAGGAAGAAGAAGAACTCTGATGGAGTTTGTCGTGCAAGAAGAAAAGAAGAAGAAAAAAAGAAAAAAAAAAGTTTTTTATTTAGATTGGAAAACAAAACGAAAAACTAAATGAAAAATATCAAAAAGTTGTTTTAGAAATTTTTCACTTTTAACACTGATGTTGTTTTTGTTTTTGTTTTTGTTTTTATTTTTGTTTTGTAAATAAAATGAAAAGCAAAATGGAAAACGTAAATAAACACGTATTCGAAATTAGATTTGGAAAATAAAAACAAAAATGCCCTTTTAAAACGATACAGGACAGGAAAAGAACCATTTAACTTAACAAAATTAGAGGTGTTATACAGGTTAGGCCTAAATTTTAAGTCTCACTCGGGCTTGAGGCCCGATATTGACCGAGTCTTATAATTTTTGTGAGGTTACCTTGCTTTAGCCTATTTATAAGTAGATTAGTTGTCCAAAACATTTATTCAAATTCATACCCAAATAATACGGTACGTAAATTATAACTAATACACTACTTATAACACTATCTCATAATTTATATGGGGTTGACTATTGATAACTCATATATTATATCATTTAGACATAAATTTAGACAAATATTTTGGACAGTCAAACATTGTTCTCTTAATTTTTTTTTCATTCTTTAAATCCAAATTTACCCTCGAGTCTGACAGCTTCAATAGTCAAGCCAGGCCCATCCAATCATAGATCTTGGACACAAGCTTAGATCTCAATTTAAAGGCAAGTGCAGGCCGGGCTCGGGCTCGGGCTGCCTGACCCATTTAACAGTTCTAATCATAATTCATGGACTGTTATTTGTAGGTGCAAGTGTCAAATTAAACATACCTTTATATGCTTTTTTATTTCCCCTTTTCACTCAGAAAATCAAGCAAAATAATTAGAAATTTATTTAAGTACAACAAACCTTCAATGGTAGCAGATATCTAATAGCCATGTATCTTCGAAACTTAGCCCATGTGCCCAGCAAAATCAAGTAGCTGACTTTAATTGGTTTGCCGTTTTATTGCACAATGGACTTTTAGTGAAATAACGATACATGAAATCGGAAATATTTGACAATTTGACTGCATTTCTCATAGAGGAACCAACTTGATATATTATTGGATCAGAAGAATGTTGATTAGTGTTGGTCACCATAGCTGTTATCATTGAATTCACCACCATGTCCGCTGGTATCTGTAGTTAATTAAGAAATATATATATGTTAGTTAAAAAAAAAGAGGGAAATATTTTATGAAAATTAAGATTGAATCCATGATCATCTCACCATATCAATGATGGTATCTGGTTTAACGGGCAAGCCCTTGACTTTCCCTTTACTATAACCAATAATTACGCTGTCCATGGTTCTGTATTACATGAGTACTAATTTTGTCAGTAAATTTATTATGGTGAAAATGAATTCAAGTAGAGTGTGAGCATGAGCAAGGGCACAGCCAGAATTTCGAATTTAATCAAGTTTAGGGAGACAATCAGTAAAATTTTCATTTTTATGAAGTAAATTTAGAAAATGAGAACTAAAAAGAGATTTTCCAAAAAGCCCCTCCAGGCCAACCCATAGCTTCGTCCCTGAGCATGCATGTCTTATATAGAGTGTATGAGTGTGATATAGAGTTACCTGAAACCTTCAATCCAACCTGGGAATGGTTCTTTGTAGGTACTTGTTATCATAGCGGGGCGTATGATTACAAGAGGAATATCTTCTTTATTGGAACCCAGCAACATCTCTCCCATTGCCTTTGTAAAAACGTATGTGTTTGGCCATCCATACAACCTTGCCCTGGTTAAAAATTACACAATTAATTGATTTACAATTTTGTTAAATCAAATCAAATGATATGGATTTTATTTTTCGTTTTTGATCGAGTATTGAAAGTTACAACCTTCTAATTCCTAAATCTTTCATGGTTGAAGTAATTGTTTCTTCAGTAGCATTTTTGGCTCGAAGTTGGTTTAAAGTTTCCTCCACCAGTTTCTTTTCTGTTGTGATATCCAATTTACTTGTCCTGTTGAGACTCTCATCAATGTGAAATGAATCCTCTGCTATTATTCCCGACCTTTCGCCACACACATAAACTACCAAAAAGGAAAAATCATGATCCCAATCGGTCATTGGATAAGCCATTTAAAAAGAAAATTAAATGCTATATATTGTATAGAAAATAATGTACCAGTTGAGACATGGAGAAACATCTTTATTTTAACACATTTCTTTGCAAAATTCAAAACATGGAAAGCTCCCGTAGTATTGGTGCCCAAAGCAACATCATATCTACAAACAAGAAAAAAAATTTAAAAAAATAAGATTATGTCAAATATGTATATATACATACACACATGTATACCCAGGGGCGGCTCAAGGGTATCCAGGGCTTAGGCGAAATTATAAAACGAGGCATTGGATGTGTATCTCAAAATATATTAAATATACAGTAAAAATAGTTTATTTAAAATTAATTTTTTGAGTTTTTCGTATCCGGATTCTTATTTTCTACTAGATATGTTTTATGTCTATTGTCTAATATTAGATTATCAATTATAAGCACTAAAAAATAAACAAATAATTAAGTTACGGATGAAAAATAAATAAATAAAATGATAAAAAAATTAAAGTAACAAAGTTTAGAATAATAAAACCGGAAGCCGGAATGTTGACAGAAAGAAGATATAGTAAGAGAGTTTGATTGCAGCAGGTTTAATTTCAATTTGCAGATTGTAATAGAAGGATTTGATTGAATATAGAATATATAAAACAATAGATTTTATTAATAATATATAATAAAAAAAATTAACCGTTGAAACTTGAAAAAAAGAAAAACATTACAGAGTATTTAATTCCACTTAAACGTGGTTTACTTGAAAATATGAATCATTTACTTGAAAATAGGAATCAATGGTAATTTAGAAATAAAAAAGATATATTTTTTGAATAATAAATAGACAAAAAAATATTAACTATTGATTATTAAGATATATATACATATTTTTTTATAATAAAAATATAGGGTCTTGATTTTAGATGATACCTTAAACAATTGCCTTAGTTGCTTATAGCTTCGGCCGACCTGTTAATATACCTTTCATCAAAGTTAGTTGTTGCAGAAATATTTATAATGGTATCTATATTTCTCGACATTTCTTCACATAGATTAGAATCCGTAACTCCCAAGTTGTCACAAGAAACTTCTCCGGGTACTGCAACAACTTTTTCCGATATAAAAGAATGTAGATTTCGCATGCCACCGCATTTACCCTTTATTATCCTAAACAACTCCTTCTCTACTACCTATGACAAGGTCAAAACATATTTAAACTTATCAAACGAATATTCATTAAATCATGTCCGTTCTAATATTGCTATCTATTTTATAATTAAATATTATTATTTAAAAAAGTGAATATTTTCATCAATTAAATGTCACATTATATATGTGATGAATAATCATTAAATTAATCATGTCTAACAAGATGTGATTGGTTCAGTTGTAAACTCATCACGTCTACATTCAAGAGGTTGTGGATTTGAGTCATATCTTCCCTCCAATATCGAAATATTGTAATAGTTAAAAATAAAAAAAATAAAAATCATTAAATCATGTATTCAAGTGCATTCTAGTATTACCTACATCAAGAAAATATTACAATATGTCGTTATACTTCAAATAAACATAACCTTTCATTTGGAATATTATGGCAGCCAACTCATTGAATTTTAGATATATAGAACTCAAGCATACTTGTTCATCGCCTAATATTCTTTTTAATTTTTTTATTTATAATTTAAGCACGGTAAAATAAATATTTATTTTTACGAGAAAAATAAAACAGAATGGATCTTTTGGATTGTTAATATTTGAGTAAATAGTTAATTTAATAAAATATTATTAAATATTTTAATTATATATATAGTTGAATGTAATTTTTTTATAGAATAATTAGATGTAATTATTATTAGTGATTATGAAATGAAAAAGTAAGAAAAAGTTATTTGATTTGACAATATACGAAATATGAGAAATAGTACATTTTCTAATGATGTTGATCCTGAATAAAAAAATTTCAAGACTGAAGTAACATAATATTGTAAAAACAGCTCTATAATTTATGTAATTTACATTATGAAACTGATTCCACAACATTATATAATTTCGATCTTGAAATAAAATTCAAGATCAACATGACTAAAGAATGACAGACATCTTCTAAACCCCACTAGAACATGCGTAAGGCAAATCTTATTATTATTATTATTTATTTATTTATTTTTTTTTTTTTTTTTGGTATTCGTGGGTGTCCGGGTCAGCTTATGCGTACCTCGACTAATCTCATAATGCCCTGAAGTTAACAGTCGGGTAAACCTCTAATGGCCTCAAGAGAAACGTAGCTGCCAGAGATCGAACTCAAAACGTCTGAGTTTACGGCTCGCCCCAGTAACTAGTGGCACCACCCCTTGGGGTTTATGGCAAATCTTATTCCCGTGAAATATATTTATATTTTCATCCCATCCCTGCATCCTATTGAAAATCCAGGGTAACAAATACAGATGGTACACATGTTTGCATTAAGTTGTACCATGATGCATGGTACAAATACAGATGGTACGTACGTACCTCAGAAAGTATGCGTTGTGTAGCAGAATGTACATCTCTTGCTCGTACAAGAAGATAAAGCATTTTTATATTTGGTTGGATCCTTAATATCTTCTCCGTGAAAACTACAATACCAAAATATAATGTGTGAGAGCATATATAAAAATATCAGTAGAGCGATCATGAAATATATATATATATATATATAGAAACAAAAAGAGACATAAAAAAGAGTATAGATACTCTTTCCCAGAAAACCAGTGCCACCAATCGCTAATATAGTCTTATCCTCTAGAAATCGAATAATATTAACCAATTCCATTAGGAAAACTGTTGAAGAAAAACAATAATAAGAATAAGAGCAAGAGAGGGAAAGAACAATATGAGCTCTTGTTGTGGTGTGCTTATCTTCGAATCATTTAGGTGTTTATATAATATCTTGTGGCAGTACCGATATTGAAAGATATTTATGACAAGGCTGACTTGAACTAGTTTAATTTGAACTATTTAAAAAAATAAAAAAAAATTGAACTAGTTTAATTTGAACTATTTATGACAAGGCTAACTTGAACTAGTTTATGACAAGGCTGACTTGAACTATTTAAATATATATATATATATAGTTTAATTTGATACTTAAACTAATAGATGTTCACTTGAGTTATGTGTGGAGGTTTACAATATTCCCTTTTAAAAAATCAGAAAAAAAAAAAATATATATATATATATATATATTATAATAACAATTAAGCATTTGATTAGATTTTCTAAATCAGCTAATATTGCTCTCCTTTATTTTAATCAGTAAAATAAAATTTGATACATATAAACCGTTAATTAATGTGGAGTTGGGAGGTTGAAGGGTTTGCACTTTGGAGGTGGATGCATGTGATGATATTAGTATCGATAATGCTAAAATCTCACCTACTATTCCATAATTTTCATCCCAACATACGTGATAGTTAAGGTGTCACTTAATGAATAGACATACATTAATTGATATTTATCTCACTTATTTATGTATTTACTCATCAATTAATATGTGTCTATACACAAAGTGACACCTTAGCTGTCACGTGTATTGAAATAAAAATAATGGGATTATAAACGAGATGTGTAGTATTACTGTATTAATATATATCACCATAATTAAAGAAACTGAACATACATCATGAGCTACTTCACGTCTTCACGTCTTTCCAGTCTTCACGTCATCAGATAACGCACATGCTGCGAGGCCTACGACTGGAAAATGATTGTTTTATGTACAATATTTCTTATATTTTAGCCTAAATTTTTTCCTATTATTTAGAAAAACACAGACATCGGTTTTTAGAAAACCAATTGAAATAAAAACTGAGGACATCGGTGCATTATAAAATGATTTCTTAAGTTTTTATGGTTGAAAATAACAACGCTTTATATAAAAACTGATATCAGGCTCAGAACCCATATATTAAATAATCTAAAAATTAACACATCGGTTTTAGAAAAACTGATATATTTACTTTTTTTAATGACCTGACTGTTACTAAACCCAACCCTACACACGTAGCACACATTCTAATTTCTAACCTTTCACAGCCACCACACTCTTCATTTGTTCTCACGCGACCACGTCTCCCCTTCCTTTTCCTCTTAAAGAGAAGTCGAATTTCGACGATGATATCTTGGATTTTGTCAAGTCTACCGACACAAACTAATTGAGTTGGTCTTTTTTTATGGAATCGGTTTGTGTTTCTTTGAGTCTATATATAGGTTTGTTTTATTTTTTAAATAATGTGATCATTTTCTTCTAAAATTTATGTTTTATTTTGTCCAACTTGTTATATAGTTTTAAAATCATTTATCTTGTTCAAAATTTGCAGATCTCTTACTTGGCTTGAGAAGGTCTTGTTTTGACCAAAGTTCTTGTCTTATATTAGAAGGTAATCAAGGTATGACACTTATTTTGATAAAATACTTAAATGAAAATTCGTACCTTGAAACTTGTTAGTTATAAATTATATTTCATTTGTAGTATTTTGATGATAATTTTCCAAATAATTGGTTTTAAATCTTATTGTTTTATGAACTTGAACATTGTTGATTCGGTGCTTGTTTAGCTAAGAAAATCGTAAGATTTTATAAAACTAGCCATCTACCATGTTTGTTGGTTCACAACACATTATACACACCATCTACTTGATAAATTGTTTGTTATTAACGAAGCAAGAACGTATCTAGAGATCATATAAATTCCTTAGTGGTATCACTCTTACTTGTGATTGTTTTAACTTTTAAGGTATATGGTTCGTGTAAGTTAAAGTTTTATGCTTTTTTTTTTTTTTTTTTTTTAATCGTAATATTAATATTTCATATTTGTTTTTCTATACAGATGAAAATTGACAACAAAGAGAAATACAGTCAACTAATCAAGAGGCCATCAATTTTGTTCAGAGTGAATTGGTTCGTTCGATTGACCAATTTTTGTAAATTAGAAATATATGTTAATTTGGAGGATTTTGAATTGTTTTGCAAACTGCAGTAATATACCTGCTCCTTTAGGAATTTAAGTAATAGTTTTGTCGTTGTATTATTATATAATGTTATTTGGAATGAAAATGAAACACATTGTTGTTAATTTACATTTTATGTTGGAGTATTTGAGATTCACAGTAAGATAAAATAATAATAAAATAAGCAAATCGGTTTTAGTAAGAAACTGATTTTTTCATTTGTATTAGATACATCAGTTATAATACAAAACCGATGTTTATTAGCTTATATGTGATGTTGTTACCGTGTTTTTTTCAACATCGCTCAAAACCGATATAACATATGTAAATAAACCGATGTCTTCCAACTTTTTTGTAGTACTGACATTAATGTACAACTTAATTATTGTAATTTTTGTATGTTATGGCTGATAAACTGAAAAGTGTTTGCTGAAATGAATAAAGTGCTTGATAAAATGATTGAAAGATAAATGCTTAACAGAAATCCTTGAAGAAAAAACTTGACTCCATTAAAGGATCTCAACAAAGCTAAGAGCCTCAGATAATTCTCTATTCATTAATTAACAACTTATTTACATTCTGAATATATACAAAAACTAATAAACCACGTCAATTAAGGAATTCAACTTTAATTCTAACTAATTAAAACGTTTTAACAGAAGCTGACAGACTTTTAACAAACTTTGCCAACTGCCATGACAGATTTTTATTTTTTATTTTAAACAAAAAAAAAAAAAAAAACAAAACAAAACAAAAAAAAAACAAAAAACTAGTTTAATTTGATACTTAAACTATTATCACCGATGTGAGAGGTGAAATACGCGATCACTTGAGTCATGTGTTGATGTTCACAATGTTGCCTTTTAAAAAATAAGAATAAAATAAAATAAAATCATTATACATTAGGATTTAAATGAAATTGATGAAATATTAATTTTATTATATGTTAGGATTTTAAATCTTTTTTATGATACTCACACCATCCTGTTGGATGTGTATATCCTTTTTCTCAAATGATTGATACGTTAGGATTTTAAATCCCTTTTATGATACTCACGACATCATGTTGGATGTGTATGAAATGGATAAAATATTAATTTCAATTTCATTATATGTTTAGGATCTTAAATCCCTTTTACGATACTTACAACATCCTGTTGGATGTGTAAATCTCTTTTCTCAAATGAATGATATGTAAATATATCACCTCATATATATGAGATAAAATAAAATCATGGATTATAATGATTTTTTGAACTTTCGGTTCGACCGTGAACTGTAAGTTCATATATAAAATTCAGAAAACTTCAGATTATAATTGGATTTGAAACCCCATATTCCAAATAATGAAGTATGTCATTCATAAATATAACACTGGATTCAAAACTCTTGGTTCTCATTGGTTTTCAATACTGTGCCATATGACATTCATGAATATAACACTGGATCCATAACTCCAGGTTCTTATTGGTTTTCAAAACCGTGCCGACTTAAATATCATAATTCCAGAAACTTTAAATTTTGGTTCGTCGGTCTAGCCAATATCATATATTGCAAAAAATAAACAATTCCAGAACGGTATATATGTTCTATAAATTAACAGTTTCAGGACGGAATATATGTTCTGTAATTTAACAGTTCCAGGACGATATATATGTTCTGTAATTTAACAGTTCCAAAACAGTATATATGTCCTGTAATTTAACAGTTCCAGAACGGTATATATGTTCTGTAAATAGACAATTCCAAGAGGTTAAGCTCACCTGCCATGTGCATAAAAATAAATCTAGAACTATATATATATATATATATATATATGTTCCGTTGACGGCAAAGCCTTTTTATATACGAAATATATATAGATCCAGAATATTGAGATTTAAAGAGAATAAATTCATAACTATATATATGTTCCGTTGACGGCAAAGCCATCTTATATAAGAAATATATGTAGATCCAGAATATTGAGATCTAAAGAGAATAAATTCAGAACTATGTATATATATATATTCCGTTGACGGTAAAGACATCTTATGTACGAAATATATATAGATTCAGAATATTGGGATGTAATTAAATCACCCATTAAGGATCATTTTTACTTATATACGATCGTGCTGATAAGTGTTGTAAATTGATTAATAAATAATGAAGAACAAATGAAGAACAGTGAGAGATGAAAGACGAGACGAGAGAGAGAAGCTAGAGAACATATGATTTATATTTAAGTGTGTGCTTCAGTTGATCAATCAACCTATTATAACGGAATGGATCACATATATACAGGCTCATATATTAACCACTTTGTCACCCACTAGCCTATTACATCAGGGTGTGCATCACTTGCACTTTTTGGTTCAATAAATGAAGAGAATAGGCGGTTGATTTAAGGGAAGATATTGTCATTATTGTGTGATATTTGTGTATATAACACAGTAAAAGCCACATATATTATAACAATTGTGTTGTGAATGCGGAGTTGGGGGTTAGAGTTGGGGTTGGGCCTGGCCGATGTGAATGATATCTACATTTCATTTAATAGCATGTTTATCTTCTTAGACTTACCTAAAATTTGTTTTTAAAGTGTGGCTTATATTTTGCCAACTCTTCTCGTTTACAAGGGAGAAGGCCAAAGATGCAATCCAAGATCATGAGCCAAGCCATTCTCTCTTCTAGATATATGGCCACCAACTTCTTCATAAAGGGCCTTAATTAATATCATTGATGATGATGAAACTACCATCCCCATTCATTGATAGATACATTAGAATTCACCCCTGATGCTACATCAAAGGCATCAACCAATATTAGCTAACAATTTAACTATCAATTTCAACTTCTGTGAGCCATTCTGAATTTCTGATCAGCTTCAATTAGAAAATCTTATTAGCATGCTTCACATCAGTACTATTATAAATTATATTAATTGCCCTTGTAGTAGCTTCGATTATTGGAGTTATTGTTCATCCATATGCATCAGCCATCATGGACATTATAATCACATTAAGTTCAGTACACACCAGGTCACACTGTTGAGGATAAAGAATATTCAGTTCAAGTTGAAGCTCAATTAGCTCAAACGCAAACTCAAACTCAGTCTCAAAACTAGTCAAGTTCAGTACACATGATCAAGCTTCCTTAATTCAAAGATCTAATCGAGATTAGTGAAGCAAAGTTAGCTAATATGTTTTGATTGGTTGCTTTTCCGATAATTCACGAGAGGATCTGAAACGTGTATTTACAACAATGTAGTAGTGTAAATCCCGCTTTACAATTCTGTATTGATTTAATGAGAATTTCTTCTAAGCCTCAAGCTCCATTAATGGAGTCAACTTTCTCTGTAATTTTTCTGTTTTGGTATTTCTACAAGCACCTAGTTGTTTCTATCAAACACCTAGTGCTTAACACACGCGCACACACCTCCAACAGGCCACTAATAGTAAATTGACAATTTCTTTAACAATATACAACACTAATACATTAAATCTTCTTCTTCTTCTCGAATATACTGTCAACATTTTTTTTTTTTTTTAAGGAAAACATTTAATTTAAAATAAAATAAAATCAAAAATTATTATTTTGTTATTTGTAAATATGTAATTATTAAATTCAATTAAATGTAAACCGTTGATGTGATGTGTACAATTCACTAATCATACTTATTTCTAAAAGTACTAAAATGCCCTTAAACAAACTGTCAATACTTGAAGTTAATGGATGTTAACTAACCGGAAAGGAGGCAATTGTCAATAAATGGAAAGTTGTTTCTAGTTGTCTAAGAGAAAACCTTAGGGTGGTTGGTTGCAATTTGTTTTTTGTAGAATTAGAGGTCGTTTGTTTTTTCCACTTAAAACTTACTGGGTCTGAATCATAATTATTAAGTTGTTGTTTTTTTTCTTTAGGTGGTCAAACAACTTAAAAATATCAAAAAACAATTTAAAATAAAAAGTAAAAAATCCTGACTTTTCACTTAATTGTAAATCACTAAATTGCATTAAATGCAATCCAAAATATTTTCTTCCGATACTATCCGCTATATATAACATATCTCCAATTTCATTATAATTATATATTGTATAGAAATATTTATTTTAATATATTGCTTATTTTAAATAGTTAAAATAGCTTTAAAAATAAAAAAGAACCCTAATCACTTGTCATATTGGAGCTTAATATCAATACTTTATTATGATATTAAGGTGATGTATTTATATATTATTATTTTTAGACAGTTTTGTGTGAGTTTTCCTACTATCCTTTTTATTTTTTGAAAAAAAAAAAACATTTTCTTTTCTTAATAAAAATAAAGTTTATTTGTAATTGAAGAAAAAAATCATGATCATATGTGTTCATATAATAATTATTATTTTTGGATTATTTTTATTCTATATTATATGTATAATTGTTTAACATGGGTATAGATGTAAAGTTACTTCTTTTCAGACAATTTTATTTTTAAAAAACAAACATGTTGACAGTATATTCAGTTGTAAGAAAAAAAACAAACAAACATGTTATTCAGATTAAGGTTTCAGTCACTATTCATTTTTCAATAAAATTCAGGATTATTTAGTCTTTAGACAAAAAAACAAACGACCCCTTAGTTTTTGATGAAATAAAAATTATTTGAGTTTTTACTCAAAATATCTATTTTTTCCTGGTATTCGTGGAATTAACAGGAATCAAGATTGCTTGTTTGTTTGATCGCGTGTGAGTTTATGTTTCCGACTACATCAGTTAGTGAGGATATGATTGGTCTTGGTGACAACCCATTCTTTCTCACCATCTTGTACTAGCAGATATAAATGATTAATCTCCTGACGGTCGGGTATCTTTAACCCTTTCAATAAAAAAGATACAATAGTGTAAAACTGTAAATAACCAGAAGCAGATGGACTTCTAACAAATTATAGAAGTCGATACTAATTGAATTTAATCAAGTTACCAATCTATATAAATAATACTTATATTTGTTCTAGAAAAGTAATTTTATAGATTATTGAACTATAACATAACATATATATTATTTATGGTTTTTTTTAATTTTAAATATTACATAAATTCAAAGTTTTTTTTTTTTATGGAGGGGATGACTCGAACCCACAACCTCGTAGTGTAGATATGACGGGTTTTACTGCCAGACCAACTTAGCTCATCAATCTTGTCAAGATTATATATGGTTTAGATCATCATTTTACAACATATTTTGAGAGACCAGGAATAGGAATGTGAATATACAAGATATAGTCTTCCCAGTCTATGCACCTGGGTCCTGGGGTCGAAGTTAATGGAATCCATTTCCATATCACTCTCTCTCATTGTCATTCGCAATTTCTCCGTGTTTGTATCATCAAATTAATCTGTATACAACATTCACAAATCATGTGATTTAAATGTATTCAAATAAATTTTATTTAAGTGACATATAACACATGAATTATGATATACATATTTGGAATGAAACATTTAAAGTAGTTATATATACGTACCAGGGCCGGCCCTGAGATTTTGGGAGCCCAAGGCGAACTATAAAAATAGAGCCCCTGAGTCCTAACTTTCCATATATATTTACTTGATTTTTATTTTCTCTAGTAAATACTTATAAAAGTCATTATAATAACTAAAAATCAAAACAGTAACACAACAAAATAACAAATAAAAAGTCATTAAAAGAAAAATTTTATAATTACATAAAATAATATATCACTTAAATATTACTCATCTCACATTTTTAGCAGCAAAAGTACTAATTAAACTTACATAATCAAGTTTTTCTATCATATTTTTTTCAATTGATAACATAACCAAGCTATTCAATCTTTCTTGTAACATAGTTGACCAAAGATAGGATTTAATCGACTTCAGAAAAATTCAAGAACATTTTTTTATTGGGTAGTTGGATTAATGGGTTCATGAACTGATAGGTTCCATAATACATAATACATACAAAATTCTAACAAAACTGAAAATCGTAAAGAGGGTTTTTGGAATAAAAGAAGAAGAAGAAGAAGAAGAAGAAGAAGGAAAATAGGTGTTAAATTACCTTCTAAAACAACAACAATTGATTTCAAGAAGAGAGCTTCCAAAATCCAAATTACAATCCAAAAACAATTACTTTCTTAGTTTCACAAATCGCAAGAACAGAGGTTACAAAGCTATCAAAGAGAGAAAGAGATAAAGAAGTCAAATGTCTGATATAATGAAATGCAATTTACAATTTGATATGTTTCTGGTAGGTTAAGTTTAATATTTTTGTTCTTTAGTGAGCCTTTCCTTTAAAAAATATATATATATATAATATGGGTTACTTTTAAGTTTTAAGTATAAATATTTCTTTAGTGGGCCATTTTAAGTGATATTTGATATATATGCAAGTTGTTTTTTTTTTAAAAAAAATTATATTCGGGCCAGCAGATATAAATATATATTAAACTGAATTTTAGGGGCCCTTCCAAAATGAAGACCCTAAGCGACCGCCTCTTGGGCCTATTGTCACAAACTTAAAACTGGGCAACGGATCCCGTGCAACACTTAGACAACTTCGTGGGCAATGTTGCTAAGTAAACCTTAAAAATTCTTGCTTGTCACTCTCAAATGCAAAAGAGAGACTAGAGAAAGGGGTTGGAAGAGCTTGTAAGAAATGTAAAGGAAAGCTAGCTTGTACTGCTAACAAGAGAGCTTTACAAGACTTTGATTACAAATTGCTTAGATAGGCTTGGATGTCTTATAAATTAGAGGAGTTCGCTATTTATAATTAGCTACCTTATCAATGAATGGTTAGGATCAATTTGATCCAATAATGGAGGTTTGTCCTCTAAAATGTTCTATACCTAATTAGAGTATTATAACTATCTAGAATTCTCTATACAACTATCTACATATGTGTTCATGTTTCTGGATAATTCTACACCTATCTAGATATGTACATGTGTCTAGATCCTTTCTACAAAAATGTGCAAGAATGATCTGAATGCTTTAGGGACTAGAGACTTCTAGAAGTTGATCAAGGCTAGATCAATCTAAAGATCTCTAGAATCTTCTGTTTACAAGAGACTTCCATTAGCCAACCATGCTAGAAGTGTGTGAAAATCTCTAGAGCCTTCGGGGAGCTTAGCTTTGCTACGGACATATTAGCTTCGTAGTGCTCCTTGGCCGAAAATTGAATTTTGGATTTCGTGGGCCGTGACATCCTCCTACACCTGAATTCGCGACGTCTTCGTTGCGTGTGCGCCATGTATGCTGAAGTCTACCACGGGTTGACTCCTTCGGACAGGTGGACTTCGTTTGGTGAAGCCTCTCGTGAAGGACTACCTTTGTGTTGGGAGTCGGACGTACGTTGCGTTGCGTCGACTCCTTCGCTTAGTGCAAGTGAGCTTGCATTGTTGAAACGGTAGTTTGGCATTTGTTGTGCCTCCCTCCATTGTCTTTGGTTTTTGCTTCCTATGGTTTGCACGTTTCCTCTTTTTTGGAACGCCTTTGATTGGCTTGATGTTCTTCGCAAATGTGGGAGAACTTGGTGTCTCTTTGAGCCATATGGCAAATAGCAACTTGATTTCTGACTTGGTCATGCTCTCCGTCAAGATGGTGTGCGTTTTGCCCCCATTGAGGATACTGAGTGTGTTGGCAACGGGTGGGAGGAAAGCATTTGCCTGGTTAAAAAACGTCATGCCTAGGATCACACGGTAGTCATCCAGGTGGATAACCGAGAAGTCAAGTTTACCGATCCATGTTCCCAGGTGGACCGTGACGCCCTTCGCTGTGCCATTGATTGGTTTGGCTGATGTGTTAGCCTCTTTGATGGCACCTCCCTCGTTGGTGACTCGAAGGCCAAGTCATTTGGTTTCGTCCACCGAGATGAAGTTGTGCGTTGCTCCAATGTCTAGCAATGCACGAACTAGTTTGCCTTTGATTGTGGCGCTCACGAACATGAGGCCCTTCTTGGCAAATGTCGAAGGCTTAGTGTGGTGGCCATTTAGAGCGCAGATCTGTTGGATAGATCTCATGCTTGCTTGGCCTTTGGTTGCCTTGGTCTCCTCTAGCTGGGTAACCATGGCGTTGAGCATTTTTCGTTTTAGGTAGTCGCGTACCCAATGTGGCCTATCGCAAATGAAGCATGGATTCCTTGGCTTGATCACTACGGGCTTGCCTTCATTGGTTTATCGCATCGATTCCCATTATTAGACTTGGACGCCTCTCATCCTTGTGATCATTGCCCTTTGGTTCATCTTCCCTACCCTTTTCATGGTTATCTTTCCGTTCTTTGGGTTAGGTGTAATAGGTTAATGACTTTGCTGCCACAATGGCTGTGTTGAGGTCTTGCACGTTCCGTCTTTCCAACTCTATTATTGCCCAATCTTTGAGGCCATCCATGAAAAAGAAGAGAGAGTCTTTTTCGGACATGTCATCGATTTCTAGTGTCAAGGTGGTGAACTCATTGACGTAGTCGTGGATGGGCCTTGATTGCTCGAGGTGACGAAGGCTACCGTGGGCCTTTTTCCCGGCATTAGTAGTAGAGAACTGTTTCTTGAGTTCCCTCTTCAACTCATCCCATATGGAGATGGGATTGATAGAGTCACCATGCTTACGTCGCCACAATAGCTTGGTAGATTCCCGAAGAAAGGTGGGCGCATTGGTGAACTGGGTCGTGTTGTCCCTAACTCCCTTCGCTTCGAAATATTGTTCTAGGCCGAAGAGAAAATTCTCCATTTCCATGGCTTTCCGACTGCCGTTATCAGTAGATGACTTAGGGATTTGGATGGTGTTGGTGCTTGTGGTGGCACCAAGGCTGACGGTTGGGCTACTCCAATATGAAGCCCATTCGGTGCGGATTTCCTCCACTTCCGCATGAATAGCTCGCAACTCGCGCTCCACGAATGTGCGGAGGTTGCAAATCTCTTGAGTGAGGAAGCATGTATCCTCATTGGCACCTTTTTTGGAACTCTCGGAGCATTACCATGGTTGATTGGGTGATCTCGCCATAATCTGTCTCTAAACCGTTGAGACGATCGACTACATCACTAGCATGTATATATAGTCATTCAATATTTATAAATTAATTACTACAACTTCCACATGTATTAATTAAATAATTATCATGTGAAAGGCATGTCATATATATATATATATATATATTTATATATATATATACTAGATTGCATCCCACACGATGTGTGAGAACTATAAAATATAACGCAACAATAATTCAGTGATTTAACTTATTGGTTTAAGATATTTGATGCATTAGTGATGAAAAACAATCATAGGGTATTTCTCTAAATTTATTTCTTTGACATTGATCTCCAACAAAAATTAATCAATGGTCAGGTCAAGCTTTTCTCATGTGGTATGCTATATTATTATAAAGTTTTAACATACCACATGCGAAAAGCTTGACCTAACAATTGATTAATTTTTACTGGAGATCAATGTCAAAGAAATAAATCTAGAGAAACACCCTGTGATTGTTTTTCATCACCAATGTATCTAATATCTTAGACCAATAAGTTAAATTATTGAATTATTGTTGCGTTACATTTTATAGTTTTCATATATCGTGTGGGATGCAATCTAGTAATATAGTAAAATGGAACCCCACCTTGACACGTGTCGTCGTGTGGAGACTTTATCATTTAATTTTTATTAATTAGTAGGTGTCAATAGGAGGAGATTTGGCCATATCAAATACTAATAAGAATTATTGTTCCAAATATCGCATCAATTTACATAGATATAATGATAGTTATTATTTGAGTCAGTTTAGGAAACTTTTAGTTGTCCAATTATCATATTAATTTACATAGATATAATGAAAGTCATTATCTGAGTTAGTTTAAGAAATTTTTAGCTATCCAATTCCATTATTTGACTCTCTATTTTCACCCTTAATGGGATAATTAATAGATTCTATTAACCATTCTCATAATTAATTTTTAATTATTAATTAGTTATATGATATATTATAATATTCGGTAAATTTAAAAGTCAATCATAAATTCTTATTCTTCCAAAATCGGTTTATTTACTCTCTTTCTATTCAATCCCGTATTTAATGGGATAATTAATAGATGTTATTAACCATTCTCATAATTAATTTTTAATTATTAATTAGTTATATATATTATAATATCTGGTAAGTTTAAAAGACAATCATAAATTCTTATTCTTACAAAATCGGTTTGTTTACTCTCTTTCTATACAATCCCGTATTTAATGGGATAATTAATAGATTTTATTAATCATTCTCATAATTAATTTTTAATTATTAATTAGTTATATATATTATAATATTTTGTAAGTTTAAAAGACAATCATAAATTCATATTCTTCCAAAATTGGTTTATTTACTCTCGCTCTATACAATCCCGTAATTAATGGGATAATTAATAGATTCTATTAACCATTCCCATAATTAATTTTTAAATATTAATTAGTTATATATATTATAGTATTTGATAAGTTTAAAAGACAATTGTAAATTCTTCTTCTTCCAAAATCAGTTTATTTACTTTCTCTCTATACAATCCATTAATAGATTCTATTAACCATTCCCATAATTAATTTTTAAGTATTAATTAGTTATATATATTATAGTATTTGGTAAGTTTAAAAAACAATCATAATTTTTTATTCTTTCAACCTCCTTAATTACCTTCCTCTCTTACTACATTCCTCTCCCCTTTTTTTAGCCTTTTTTATTTTCCAACCTTTATTATCCAACTCTTCTTTCCAATTCATCTTCTATAAATTTAAATTCTTTGGTGAAGAATATCAATCAACAACCGTTCATTTTATTAACACATACTTAGTCCACTCTAATCAAATCATAGTGCTTGAAATCAGTTTCTTATCTTTCATGGTCTCCTCACTTCTCTCTAGATCATTTTTCTTCATCACTCAAAAATTATTATATTTCGTCTATAGCTTGGCATCCGTATCTAGGATGGTGCACCATGCAAGGCATCGTTTTCAACATGGATGAGATTCTTTATCTTTGAACAAGTTAGAAATCTTTTCTCCTTCCTACTTATTATTCACTTGCTAATTATATAGTGCTTTCTATATACTTAAGTGTTATTTTGAAGTCATTATTTTTATTTTGGAAAAGACTAAAGAATTATCTATCGATTTGCCAGCAATTTGATTGTTGTTTTGAATTCTATTAATTCTATTAATATGGGGCCTTTTTTGGTTGCTTAGAAATCATAGAAAAAAGGAGATGTACAAAATCGTCCCCACTCCTCAAAGAACACGATCACAAGTGAATCAAAGTGAAGAACTCCTACACTTTGCAACATATATATATATATATATATATATATATATTGATAAGCAAAACAAAGCCTAGCAAACTAACTTGGATTACGAATGTCAGACCTTGATTTTCTCTAAATTATGTCTGGTCTCCCCATTTTTATTGTATGCATTTGTTATTCTTTTTTTTTTTTACATGTTGTGAAATTTATTATTCATTTTTTATTTTTTTCCTGTTCTGATTTATGTTTCCTAACCTGTTTCATTTCTAAGAATTTAAAGGAAAATTAAAAGAATATAGCAGATAGTATTTTCTATTTATATATATGAAATAGTTTGTACTATATTTATATATTATATTTTTTAACTTTATTTGTCTATTTACAGTGGTTTGAGTCTTTATAAATGAAATGTTAATGAAGTTGTATGTATCATTATTAGTCATCACATGACAAAAAATAGTTGACTTAGCTGAATTTGGTATTGGTTTGGATTAAAATGTAACTTTTGTTACTCCTTTCATATGTGTTTTTCATTTTCTTTTGTTATATCTTTTGAGTTAGATATAAAACTATTATTTTTGTGAAGGACTTACAAATATGATGATCAATATAATAAATTCTTATTAAATCTAGAAAAACCAACTGAACCTGAAACACTAATTAGTGATCAGATTACCTGGATCTATAAAATTAATTTGTGACAATAAATTAACCATCAAGCATTAATGGAAAAACAACTAGACATCTTGAAAAGTAGGTATCTAAATTGGACAAATAAAATATATATGAAACTTGGATGCATGATGTATGTAATTTGTGAATATGTTTAGTTGTGTAGTTAAAAGCTAGAAGCGTCACTCATCAATCAAAAAAAAAAAAGCGTCATTGTGAATGAGTGGAATGAGAACATAAGCAAATAATTTACCAGAATGAATACTCAATAGGAATAGGTCAATTCATATGCAATTTGGATTGCTATTAAATGTCATAAATCACTTATCAATAGATAATCAAGATGCAATTATGTAATTAATGGAATAGTGAATAAATTCTCTAAACCAATATCATAATTGATTTTTAATCATTAAGTATTATTATTATTTTTTGAAGTATTACATATTATTTGGTAATTTTATTCGTTTTTTAATTTGTCAAAGGTAAGTAGTTATTAAGTGTAATAACTTTTAATAATATAATCTTTTTTCATAAATAACATATCTATATGTAATCAAAAGGCAATATCATAATTAATAGGATAGTGAATAAATTGATTTTTAAATATTAAGTATTTTTTGTTTTTTAAGTATTCCATTATTTGGTTAGATTAAAAGACAAGTCATAATTGTTTTTTACCAACAAGCTATAAATTCTTATTAATTAATTTTTTAAATATTGTTAATTATTTCACTATATAATACATATATAATATTTGGTGAACAATACTTGGGTATTAATCTATCAATACCTAAAATACTGACCCTACAAATGGGATTGGCCCTTGATTTTTCTATACTATTAATTATTTTATCTTATTTTGGAGCTTTAACATGCCACATGTCGTTATGAGAAGGCTTGACCATTAATTAATTTTTTTAAAAAAATTATATTCAACCACTTCAATTTTATATTCTTCAACTCTTCATTTTTTTTTTTTCAATTAATAGATGATTTTCTAGATTTAATGAGAATTATTACTATTATTAGATCACATATTTTTCCTTTAATGCTTGATGAATAATATATTATCATAAAGTTTCAATACACCACATGAGAAAAGCTTGACCTGATTATTGATTAATTTTTGTTGGAAATTGATGTCAAAGAAATAAATCTAGAGAAATACCTTATGATTGTTTTTCATCACCAATACATCCAATATCTTAGACTAATAAATTAAATTATTAAATTTTTGTTGCGTTATATTTTATAGTTTCCACACATCGTGTGGGATGCAATCCAGTTATTTCTATAACTAACCTTAAATAGTAGCGCATATTTAATAGCCATATATGTATCTTCAAAATTTAGCCCTAAGTGTCCAATATTGTGCACTTACTGACAAGTAGTCGTCACAGAAGTGGTCGGCAGAGATGCGCCTATGAAAAAGGATGGAGAAGGAGACGAGAAGGGAAGGACTGCGTCAATATCTGTGGAAGGCCTCAAACAAGATGATGAATGGCTTACTAGAAGTATTGTGGGGGTGTTGATTGCTTTTTCGAAGGTTTATGAGGTTAATCTGGGCTTCACTAACAGAGGTATTTCTTTCTCTTCCAGTTATTTAGGCAACAAAAGCATGATTTGGTCTTTTCCCTCTGAAAAAGACAGAGATAGCTTTATTCATAACCGGTTTCTATGGAAGAGTTGCTTCTCGAGTATGGAAAGAAGTCGTGAATCCATCACACCTCAGTCGAGGCTAACTTGGGTATCATGTTTGGGGGTTCCTGTGAGATGATGGTTAGAATCTTTTTTCAGGAGGATAGGATGGATCATCAGAGAACTTATTCATTTAGAAGCTAATATTAGGTCTAAAACGAGATGTGATATAGGGAGAATTCTAGTTCTGATTCCTCAGAATCAAACATGACCCCATAAGATTAGAGTAATGGACGGCATGAATAGCTTCTCTGTGTCCATCATGGAAGAATCATCTCCCATTGATGAGCAATGGCTCCATTCTTTCCTGGATATGAAGACGGAAGAAGATGGTTTCTCAACCTTTCACCAAAGTGAAGACTTTGGTAACTCTGATAGGGATGAAGCTAGACCTGTCGGTAGATGCTCGACTCGAGGCAAGGTGGTAGGTGGAGCTGACCTCGACATGCCCAGAATCAAGGTAGGTACACTTGAAAAGAAAGGAAGGAGAAGGAAAGTCACTTTCAACGGTTTTGTAAACAACCATGGAAGAAAAGCTATCAATGTTTCTATCGATGCTTCCTTTGTCCAAGGAAAACAGATAGCAGTTAGAAAGTTCAAATTCAAACTAGTGCCACAGTTTGATTCTTTTGCAAAGCTCGATTTGGAAAAAGGTTGCCAGAAAGCTAGCTGGAACAATTGTCCTACAGTGTGCCAGTCTGAAAACAGCTCACCATCATCTGATGAGGAAGATTTGCTGGGTCAATCTCTTTTTCTTGAATCTCGCTGAGGAGACTGCTTATCCAAGCCCAAAGAAGTGGCCAATTTGGGCCAAGACTTGGGTCATCCCAAGCCCATCAATTCAGCTCAGTTCAATCTCCCAGACCAAAGGTTGGTGGTCTTCAAAGGCCTGGATAGAATGAATCAGGAATCAGACGAATCTAAAGAGATGGATCAGACTGTTGTTCATCAGGCCCAAAGCCCAGATAGTTTAGAGACTATCCTATATTCCAACCCATCACTTTCTGTGGCTCCGACCCGTCTCAACAAAATCTTTGTCGACTTGGGACATATTCGTGAAGCTGATGCCTCTCGTGGCCATGGCAGATAAAACTGGATCATCAATATATATATGGTCATTCTAAGGTGCAACTTTGCACAATGCAACGTAATGTGTGATCACATATGTGATCATATATATATATATAAAAGGTTATTGTTTATGAATTGTATGTGATCATACAAATAAGTTATTATGATTATATGTTATGATAGGTTATCACCTGTATATTAGTTGATGAACTCTCTAGATCAACCCTTTACCTGAATGGTTGGAAATTAAATTCACATCATAGAGGAAGAGGTCTCACCCACACCTTGTCATTAATCGGATAAATGTTTAACTTGAATCCCTGTGACAAATGTGAGAGGAGAAATAAACAACCACTTTCTACCTTTTAATAACCTTAACAATAAATAATGCTTGTAATATTTATGAATAATATATTAAATCATCACGTGAATGAAGATCAATTTTGAAATCAACTATAGTAAACAATTATTTAGGATCTTTCATGCTGTAATTTTGTTTGAGAACTATATTTTAAAATTGACGTGTAATATATAATAAGTAAACCAATTAATAAATCATCATGTTAATACAGAGTGATTTGAAAGTCAAATACTGAGTTGTTATATATGCAGCATGCATGTTGCATATTTGATTTATAATCTTTTCATAATAACCTCTATCAATTTTATTAAAAATAATTTTTTCTATGTGTGTGAACGAATTGTTATTCTTCCACTAACCTCCGATTCGATTATTTTTTCAACACTACTTTCAATATATATTATATGAATTACCTTAGCTTTATAATAAATTTTCTTTTGCGGAAAAATAAAAATAGTGTTAACAACGTAATCAAATTGGATGAATTTCAAATTACTTTATATTTACATGATGATTTATTAATTAGTAGAATGAATTTCAAATTACTTTATATTTACATGATGATTTATTAATTCGTCTACTAATTAATAAATATTATACATGTCAATTTTAAAATATAGTTCTCTAACAAAATTACTGTTTTGTTTTTGAATAAAACTATGTGCCTTCTACGAAAAAAAATTACAGCGTGAAACAAATATATATATATATATATATATATACACGCTCTCGTTTCTATTAGGACATCCTTATATAGCTGGGATATTGAATGTGATCTACTCATTTATAAAAGTGATTTGATAAGTGCATACATACCAAATCAAAGTATATAAAACGAGTGGCTCACATTCAATGCATTTATATAATTCTATCAGGGAATCTTCAAAGGAAAATTTCCGTATATATATATATATATAAAAAAAATTTCAAGCCAGTGCATCATGATATAATTTCGTGAGGATATTGAATGTGAGCCACTAGTTTTACATACTTTGACTCAAATGTGTATACAATTGTCAAAATTAGATGGTGACTCACATTCAATATCTTAATAAAATTATATTATGATGCACCGACCAAATCAAGATTGTATATATATATATATATATATATATATATCAAAATTACTCTCCATTGACGTGATGATTTAATATATTATCCATAAATATTACAAATTTACAAGCATTATTTATTATCAAAATTATTAAAATGTAGCACATCACTTTTAACAAAGTGGTTGTGCACTTTCCCTCTTATATTTGTATTGGGAATTCAAATTAACCATTTATCTATTTAATCACAAGGTGTGGGGAGAATCCTCCCCGATAGTATCAATTGTATTTCCAATCATGTCTATAGAGGGTTGATCTAGAGGTCATTATAAATCCAAACCAAATCGGCATCTTAAAATAAAAAAAAATAAAAATAAAAGTTTATTTGAAATCACGTGTAGTGTCTGTGTGAACATGTGTGAATGCTAATAATTGTAATTGAGAATTCCTTGCTAGTAATAGCAAGACCCTTAGGGCTCGTTTGGCATACCGTATTATATTATATTGGATTTTATTTGATTATATTGTATTGTATTATACTGTATTATCATTAATACAAACCCGTATTTGGTGATGCACTGTATTATATCGTATTAGGTTATTCATGTATGACTTTATTATATTTTATTATATTACAAAAATATAATATTTTAAAAAATACTTAATAATTAATTTTAAATATCCTTATCATGAATAAATCAATAAAAAATTTTATAAAAAAATCAATAAATATTTATTTTAATTGAAATAAAAAATTTAAATAAAATTTTCCTATATATTTTGAAATTATGAAAAAATATATATTAACAACATAACACATATTTTATCAATATTCAATATTTGTTAAGAAAAAAAAAAATGTTAGAAGAAAAGTGTTTTTTTTTTTTAATATAATACAACATAATACCAAAAAATATAATATATTAGTTAATACAGTGTTTGATTTATTAGACAATTAAAATGTACTAAATTAATACACTAAGTCCAAACACTGTATTGTATTATTTTAGTACATTTTAATTGTCTAATACAATAAAATACGGCCAAACAAACGAGACCTTAAGTAATGCAAAAACGACCTTACATCATAAGCAATAATTAGAAAGAATTATGATGTCCGAAAGTACGACCCTTAAGCAATGCAGAAACCAAGGACGGAGCAATGATTTTGGCTTTAAAGGGGGCAATACAAAAACTAATATTCAAAGTCATAACAAATATACTAATATTCAAAAATTAAGTTATTAAAAACATACCATTTAATCTTAAAGATAAATGAGAAATGTAACTCGTCGCTTTTTCATATCTCGAAAATCATCTATGATCAAATCTATCTAATTTTCTCAATAATTTCCATTTCAATTATATGATCAAAAAGTTTGTGAAAAAATCTTATTTCATCTTATTACAAATCCTATGTCAGGCCTTAATAATGTGCATAGTTGAAAATGATATTTTAATAATTTTCAACTAGTACAATGTATAAAATTTAATAGCTTAATTATAACCTTAAAAGCGATTAATAATAAATATCCAAGCCAATTTTAATGACAAGAAAACACAAAGCAAATATATTTATCAGAAAAAAAAAATATTTTTTAAATTATATCATTAATATATTTAAATCATAATTATTTACATACTTGTAATTTAATTTTATAATATTTATAAGAAACCAAATTAAATGATAATAATTTTGAACAAATTTAAATAAATAAAGATTTTAATAACAAAATTAGCACAATAAATTTATCGAAATCAAGTAGTAATATAAGAATAATAATAAATATATAATAACACAAACTTCATAAAAAGAAAAATAAAATATTTATTACTTTACAATCTCAAACCTAAAATCTTGGAGGGTGATAAAGATTATCTGAAATAATTACTAATAAACAAACTATTTAGCGTAAAATTCAAATAATTATGACAACATAAGTAAATTAATGAAATTCAAATAAGATGAGTATTTAATGAAATTAATATTATTTTGAAAATTAAAATCATGAAAAGAAAATATATTGATTTTGTTTCCTACTCTCATGAATCATGGACAATAAAATAGGGAAGATATTTATTAATTCATTTATATTATTAAAATAATAAAATTATTCCATACAAATTAAAATATCATAATTAATGCACAATGAATATTTGTTGTATTTTTATTGGTTAGGGGTCCATGTCCCCTATAGGCCCCTTTTAAATTCACCCCTAGGAGAAACCTTATCTTCGCAATATTGCAATATATGAATGAATTCTCTGATGCATGAAAGTATGAAACTGAACTACTAGTCTAGGTACATTATTTCTAAAACTAACCTTTAATTCAGTGGTAGCATATATTTAATAACCACATTATTTCTGCATATTAAGATTGAATCAAAAAGTGTTTGATGTAAGTAAATAAGTATTTGTAAAAAGTTCTTTGAGAGAACTGAAGAAGAGAGTTTAATGAGACTCCATTGATGGAGCTCTGTAAAGAAGATTAAAGTATTATTCAAAATGACTTTTGCTTACACATGTCTGATATTTATATCAGAGAAAGTATCACACACGAAAAGCATTCCTGTAAATTCCAGAATGATCAATCAATCAGAATCAAGTATTTAGGCCACATCATTAGGTTTGTTATTAACGGCTAACAACCTGAAAACTAACTATTAATCACCTATTAGGCCTAAGAGACATTTGCAACTAACGATTACTTAACAGCTACCATCCACCATCATTGATTCTCCCAAGATCAGATGATGCCAGAAGCTAATGCTTTGGTATAGCTGTACTTGTTGCTTTATACATGTATAGTTGCTCTGTTCAAGGTCTATAGAGTAGCAGCTCTTTGACCAACATTAAAGTGTTGGAAGTGTGTAAGCTAAGCTGAATTTGTATTCTTAACATTCCCCCGCAAACTAAAGTATGGTGACTCAACAAGCTTCAGTTTGGAGCAGAGAAATTTGAACTGATCCTTGGTGAAGCTCTTTGTAAAGATATCAACAAACTGATGTATGAAACGCCGGGTTTCGAGAGAGGGAGTTAGCGCCAATATTTTCACACCATACAACTAAACTTTTGTTGACAGGGACATGGAGTTTAGTAAGCAAGGAACAAAGCCATAGAACTTCAATGGTGACATGCGCCATGGCCCTATACTCAGCCTTTGTGCTAGAGCGAGCAACAACACGCTACTTTTGAAAGCCCCAAGAGACCAAGTTTCCACTAAAAAGGACACATGTTCCACTAGTCGATCAACGATCATCTAACAAACTTGCCCAATCTGTATCAACAAATGCTTCAAGTGACAAGTGGCTGGCTAGTTTGAAATGCAAGTCAAGATGTGGTGTGCCTTTGAGATACTGAAGCACTCTTTTGCAAGCTTGCCAATGGACCAAGGTAGGAGCCATCAGAGATTGGCTAAGTTTGTTGACAATGAACGAAATGTCTGGCCTAGTATTGGTAAGATATTGAAAAGCATTGATTGTGCTTCTGTATAAAGTTGGATCACTAAAAGCAACCCAATCAGAAAGAGAAAGCTTGGTACCCGCAGCTATTGAGGTATCACAAGAGTGTGAATCAGTCATGTTAGTTTTCTTCAACATGTCAGAAATGTATTTTTCATGTGAGAGGAAGAGGTCAGACGAATTCCTATAAGCTTCAATCCTAGGAAATAATTGACAGGGCCAAGGGTCTTCAAAACAAAGAACCACTGCATAGTGGTAACGAGGTCTGCAATGAGTTTTGAATTATTCCCAATCGCAAGTATATCATCTACATATACTAAAATGAACAAGGAATCTGATCCCACAAATTTGGTGAAAAGAGAAGAGTCAGAGGTTGAGTTTCGAAAACCCCAAGATACAAGAGTAGATTAGAGATTATGGAACCAGTTGGGCGCCTATTTAAGTCTATATAAGGACTTGTGTAATCTGTACACATGGTCAAGTTTAGATGCATCAACAAACCCTTCAAATTGGGACATGTAAACAACCTCTGAAAGGTGAAAGGCATTGTTAATATCAACTTGCTCTATAGTCCAGCCATAAGTTACAGTTATAGAGAAGATGACCCTGATAGTGGAACCTTTTACAACAGGATTAAATGTGTCCAAGAAATCCAATCCAGGAGTCTAGTGGAAGCCCTTGGCACTAACCATGCCTTGTGCTTCAAAAGGCTACCATCTTGTTTAAATTTGGTTCTAAACACCCATTTGCAGCCGATTACATTCATATCAGTAGTGAAGGGAACTAGAGACCAGGTTTTATTTGTCTTCAAGGCTTGAAGCTCTTCCAACATGGCTTTTAACTACTTGGGGTCTTGAAAAACAGCTTTGGCTAAGGTATGATTAGAATTTGCAAAGTAGCAACCTGAGAATGAGGCTGGTAATTTAAGCTTGAATATCCCACTTCTTAACCTTGTTTGCATCGGATGAGTAGAACTGGTTTGGTGAGTAGAAATTTTCTTATTCTTGAGTAGTAGAATTTGGAAGAGGAGGATCCATTGAATGAGAAGCCATATTGTTTTGTGAAAAAGACGTGTCTACTGAGATAAGAGAGGATTGTGGACTTATGACAAGTAGATCATTGGTGATAATGTGGTCTGAGATAGGAGAAGAATGTGGACATGTGACTAATGGATTAATGCCATGTCCTGAAGTGGTGCCAGTCATGCGTGACAGAGTCTTTTGTAAGGCTGATATAGGCATGTTTAGAGAGCTATCTCTAACACCAGAGGAAGAGTGAGCAGGAAATAGTTATTCATATGGGAAATCCATTTCATTGAACTCTACTGAAACTAATAATGCACGGTGTGTATAAAACTATCTAGAGGGGGTGAATAGATTTTAAACGATTATTACCAATTTTGGCAATTAGTCAATATTACGAAAATACCTCAATCTAGTCAAAGCAATAAATTAAGTGTGAAGTGCGGAATTTAAATAACACTTGATTTTTTACGTGGAAACCTTCAACAAGGAAAAACACGGGCTGTTATGTGCGCCACACACAAACCTCGAATCCACTAATTGCAATAGTTCTTACACAACTACTACCCGCAGACCTTTAAAAGTGAACCTAGTCCAATTTGTTTACTGCCTAAGCAACCTTAGCCACAAGTCTCAATTCTCAATGAATTGATTAAACAACCTAAGTGAATATGCAAAGATATCCAAATATGATAGGTTACACTAAATGCCTATCTATGATTATAAGATGTCAATTAAATCAATCCTAGATATTAAATGCTATATGACATGACATAAAGCATAGCTATCTAAGATATGTCAATCCTAGGTATAGCTATCAAAATACAACACTCAAACATTCAACACATAATCTCAATCTTGTATGCAGAAATTACGCTAAGAACATACAAGTAATAAATGAGATAAATTGTTAAGTAAAAACACTAATTATATAAGATAATAGTGAACAACTTACCATAATATATGTGTTAAAGAAGACCCATGCACTAGTACATACTAGATGATCTTAGATGATGCTTAGATGATGATTCATGCATGTAGAAATGTGTTTAGAGAAATAAAGGTGGAATTTTTATGATTTTTCTCTCAAGTCTCTCTCAATATCTCTTTAGGGTTCTTGATGTTGAAGAGCTCAATTAAAGAACAAAAGATAGATGTATATTTATAGAGAGTAAAAAAGGTTGGGTGAAATGACAAAATTGCCCCCAACTTTCACAGCAAAATCTGCGGCCAGGGACAACAGATTTGAAGGCGCCGAATTGGACTTGACATTCTGGTCCCAATTATGTGCCATATTCTACGGCCCCTAACTGTAGAATGCAAGGTTGCAGAATCAACCGGGTCTTTTGGTCTTGATTCTACGACCTTCTTTGGAGGCCCATGGTCGTAAGACAAGGGCGTATTTTCGACCAGATATTTTCGGTCGCTAAAAATATAGCCCTATTCGGCAGTCCTTGACCGTATAACCAAGGCACTAAAACCTCTTAGAAGACAACTGTCAAAACAAGCTCAATGAGGATGAGCATGGAGGATTTAAACAAACAACCACACACACAAAAAATATAACAAAAAAGTGCAAGTGTGGAAGTGAAGAGAATGCACACAAGAGCAATGAACATTGATGCAATCATGGCAAGTGTGTGTGTGCTACTAAGTCTTTTCAATGAAAACTAAGCACAAGAGATATACCTTTGGAGTGCTTATCAACTTGAGGTCTTGAGAAAGGTCTTTGAGCTTTGAACATCAACACTTAAGCTACCCTTACATATCAAACCCCAATTTGTGGTTTGTCACCGAAATAAGCTAATCAAACTTTGAGGAACTTACAATTGAATACCACATGTCCAGATAGATAGACTCTACCAAAGGGATGTAGGCACTTATAACCTCTATGTATGTCACTGTAACCAATGAACAAGCACCTAGTTATGTCAAAATTGAACTTATGTTTCGAATAGTCTCTCAAGTATGGATAGCAGCTGCAAGCGAAAACTTTAAGGAAATTGTAGTTTGGCTTCTTGAGATAAAGCTTCTCATAAAGTGAGATGAAACGAAACACGGCTATCGGTATAATTTTGATAAGAAAAACTGATGTGCTAAATGCCTCATACCAAAATTTAAAAAGCATTCTAATATAAGCTAGAAGAGTCAATCCGGTTTCAACGATATGACGATGTTTTTGCTCGGCCACTACGTTTTGTTGATGAGTGTAAGGACATGAGATTCAAACTTGAATCCCTTGTGATGAAAGGTAAGTAGAGAAACTAATGTACTCTCCCCCCATATCGGTGTGTAAACCTTTGATCTTTCTATCAAATTGAAACTACACCTTTTTCTGAAATTTGATAAAGACACCAAGAGCCTCTGATTTGAGCTTCAAAGGGAACAACCAAGAAAATCGTGTATAAGCATCAACAAATGACATATAATATCTGTAACCTATAACCTGTAGTAGAAAGCATAGGAGCAAGGCCTCAAATGTCCGAATAAATTAGCTCAAGATGAGCTATGGCAATTATGTTAATGCTTGAAAAAGGCAGTCTGTGAAGCTTTCCTAATTTACAAGATTCATAAAAATGTAAAGCACGAACATTGTTATTGAAATGTAATGTATGTAACATTTTTTGAAGGATTAAAGGAGTAGGATGCCCCAAATTGGCATGTCAAATGTTAGCTCCCACAACAGCATAAGCAACTGGACTGGCACAAGACTTGGAATCTAACATATTCCTAGTACTAGTATTATTAAAACCAGAAAAAATAACTATCAACAAATTAAGTTGGCTGAAAACGTCTATTTGAAGAAGCATGGAAGACGTCATCTGTGGCAGGATTGTGACCATAGAGCTGCAGATTTGTTGCCTCTACCAACTTCAATCAATAAAGTCCATCTCTAAGCTTTTCATGAAGTAGAACCCTCTTCGTTGCAAGGTACTTTATCACACATTGTTCACCATAAACTCAACAAATGTGTTATTATCAAGAGTGAACTTAGATATACTTAGCAAGTTCTTTGTTATTTGTGGAATATGAAGAATGTTTTTGAGATGCAATTTCTGAAACGGTTGTGTGTGTGATCTAATATAAGTGTCACCAATGTGAGCAATTTGCAATTGATTTCCATTACCTACAATCAGTTTGTCATTACCTTTGTAGCTTGATTTCAAAGAGAGGTTGTTTAGATCGTGAGTAATGTGGTTTGTGGCACCACTGTCAATTTGCCAGGTTGGGTCGTTAACTGACTCAAGTGTTGCAAGCAGAGCTACTGACTGGTGATAATTGGCCTAAGGATCAGATATGTTCATATTGGCTTGTGAAGGTGACCCCAGCATCAACTGTTGTCCACCGAATCATTATTGTTGATTAAAGAAGGCAGTTTGTGATGTTTGATTGTGTTGTGGTGGTCCTTAGTAACCTTGGTTAAAGCGATGGTAGCATTTGAGGGCGTTGGGGCCTGGTTTGTTGCAAACCTGGCAGTAGAGCCTTCCTCTGTTACCAAATTTGTTGTTTCTTCCTCTTCCTCATTGGTTACCAACACCTCTATAGCTTTGTTAATTTCCATCCCTTAAACCTCTCTTTTCTTGATAGTTATTGTTGTTAACATAATGTGCTGATGCTTGGCCAACATCAAGATAGACTGGTGAATCAAGTTGCTTCAAACGTTGTTCATGAACCATCAATAGAAACTGAGCATCTTTAAAGCTAATGAACCTTTGAGCAGTTATAACAGCTAATATTGCATCAAAATCATGGCCAACACCATTCACTAAGCACATAACCAGATCTCTGTCTTTTACCTTTTCACCAACAGTCATCAAGGCATCTCCAACGTTTTTGATTTTGAACACAAATTCACTTATTGAATCTGAACCTTTCTTGATAGAATGGAGTTGATTCTTCAGTTGAATGATTTTGGCCATTGATCGCTGAGAATACAACCTTTCCAAATGATTCCAAACATCATATGAAGATTTGCATCCAACAACTTGACCAATAACACTTTCATGAATACTTGAATAGATTCATCCCATAAGAAGTTTGTCAATTTTTCTCCAACTGGAATACTCCTTACTCATACGTTTTTCTACTACTTTCTCTCTTGAACTAGTAACAACATCAACATCCACATACATGTCCGATGGTTGATTTATTCCACACAAGTAGTCATCAAGATCCAAAGCTTGAACAATAGGTAAAAGTGGAGTTTTCTAGAAAAGAAAATTCAATTTACCTAGTTTTATAGGTAAGTTGAAGTTTAGACTCTTAGTGAGATACGAAACCTCTATTGTTGAGAGTACACCTTGATAGACAAGACTTGAATCTGGATTTTGAGAATTTGTTGAAGCAACTCCTTGAAGATTTCAATTCTGATCTTGATTCAAAACCGGAGATTGCGATTGAGAATGATTCTGAGTTGACATGACGTTAGTTAATGTAGATCTGATACCATATTAAGATTGAATCAAAAAGAGTTTGATGTAAGTAAACAAGTGTTTGTAAAAAGTTCTCTGAGAGAACTAAAGAAGAGGGTTTAATGATACTCCATTGATGGAGCTCTATAAAGAAGATTAAAGTATTATTCAGAATGATTTTTGCTTACACAGGTCTTATATTTATATCAGAGAAAGTATCACACACGAAAAGCATTCCCATAAATTTCGAGATGATCAACCAATTAGAATGAAGTATCTAGACCACATCACACTACAAGAAAATTGCTCATCGACGATACATTTATTGGCTACATCAAAAATGTATCGCCAAAACCTATCTTTGGTGACCCTCTAAGCATGATGTCGTTAAATATATGTCGTCAAAGTGACATTAATTTCAATATTTTGGTGACATAATCGTAGAGTTTTGGAGACCCCTACTTGATGTCATTGTGGTGATACATATATTGTCTCACTAAATGTACTAAACATCGCTAAAAATCTACTTTTAACGAGACATTAATGTGTGTAGCGACAATGTCACTAAAATTATAATTATATAAATTATAAGTGAAAAATAATTAATTTTTATTTTCTTAAAATAATTCTTAACATAAAAATCATATATATGCATTTAGGTATGGCATAATTTTTAATAAATGCAATTTTTATGTTACTAATAAATAATAAATTTAATATTCTGTTAATTTTTATTTTATGTTTTTACAAGAATTAATTTTTATTTTATGGCTTTTATCAATATATAGCAGTTTCAAAAAAAAAAAAAAGAATTAATTTTTATTTTAACATTGTTGAAGATAAAATTTGATGCAATTAAATATTAAAAATAATTAAAAGAAAAATTCAAAAGCCAAAGTTAAAGGTTGTAAAGGCTATATTTAATTGTATATGAGTTTTTACAATGTTTATTTTTAAAATAAAAATAAAAATCTTTAGATTTGTTAAGAAAAATTATTTTTTTCTAGAAAAAATTATTTTGTTTATCAATTAAAATTATTCAAATATTAAATTTGTAACAGTTTTACAATTGAAGATTTCTCTATTTATTTTAATAAAGAACAATTTAAATAACAAAAGAATTAAATATATTAATTAAAAAAAAGGATATATGTATATATAATAAAACCATTTTGGCGAAAGTGTAATGAAGAAAATGGTGTCAAAGGTTTCTATTTTTTTAGTTAATTTGTTTAGTGAGATATAATAATTGGAAGTTAATTGAAAAGAAAGTGGCAACATGTTTACTAATTTTTTTGTTGAATGGTTTAAATAGAATTATACTAATGCTCTTTTTATCTCTAGAAATAATATTGTTGTTGTTGATCGCTTATTTTACTCTGATGCATTTACAGGTATCAACTCTTTCTTTTTCCCTCTCTTCATCTGCCTCTTCCATTTTTCATCCTACAAGTTATAAATGGCTTTTTGTGTTTTCTACCTCTTTGTTTTTTTTTTTTTGTTTTACAATGTATAGTTAATATACTTTCTGCTTTCTTGCATTTCAATCACATAATATAGTAAATATACTATACAGTTTATGCATCACGTATTTAAACAATGATACAAACAAATACTGATCCATGGTCTTATTGCCATTAAGAAGGTAAAAAAATATTTAACATTATATGAAAATAATTGAAAAAATTAACATTTTTTTCCTTCTATTTCTTTATTACTATTGCTATATATATATTTTTTCTTTTTTGTGTTTTTGTATTTGTCTTGATTTGGTTTTTCTTTTCTAAAAGGTTGTTTGTGACACCCTGTTTTGAAATGGTAGAGGAAGTCATATGAATTTGAAAATTTTATTTGTTGTTGTCGAGTTTGAAGCAATTTCTAAGGTTAGTATTTATATATATATATATATATATATATATATATATATTAACTAGTATTGTTGATAGGGATGTTAAGAAGATTATCAATTTAATGTTATTTTGCAGATTAGATGGCTCCAGGATGTCGTTTGTCTATATTTACCATGGTTGATTCATCTGGTGATGACACTTCTGATGCAAATTGTGAAGGAAATTGAAAAATTCAGAAGAACTTGTGAAGCAATCGAAGAAGCTTTGTTTAGACTATAGTAAAGATAATTTTATTATGTATCTTCATTTGTAAGAAATTAATTATCTCAATTTTATTTGTTGTATTTTAATGTTACTATCGGTTGTAACTTTTTTACATAATTTTGGGTTGTTTTTGAATAAATTGTGGTACATTTAGTCTTAAAATAATTGTTTTTAATTCATTAAGGATCTATATGTAATTTATATAAATATTATAATATATATATATAATAATATCATATGTAATAATGATAAATATAAAATTAATTATCAAGCAAAAAGATATTACTGATAATAGTATATAAATATAAAATTTAAATTTAATTAAAATTATATTAATGATTTAAAACCATAAATATTGTTACATTTAATTACCCTTTTATTGTGTTGCTTTTTATACACCGATAACATCACTAAAAATTAATTTATACATGAATTAATATATTTATATATATATTTAAATATTGATAATAAAATTATAAATATTTATAAAATAACTTTACTTTGCGTGACGTATTTTAAGTATCGCTAAAAGTGTTGTTATGAGTCACAGATGAAGCTCTTTTGATATTTATGGTGACATTATAATTGTGTAACAAAAAAGTAGTTTTTGGAGACAGAGATCTCAATGTGTCGCCTATTCTATTCAGCGACAGAGCTAGGACGACGAGGTGGAGACACTTACTTTGGCATCACTAAAATCATTTGACGATGCAAAGTTGGGATTTGGTGACATCTAGATGGCGTTGCAGAAGAGGATTTTTCTTGTAGTGTCATCAGGTTTGTTATTAACGGCTAACAACCTGACAACTAACTATTAACCACCTATTAGGCCTAAGAGACATTAACAACTAACGATTACTTAATAGCTACCATCCACCATCATTGATTCTCCCAAGATCAGATGATGCCAGAAGCTAATGCCTTGGTATAGTTGTACTTGTTGCTTTATACATGTATAGATGCTCTGTTTAAGGTCTATAGTGTAGCAGCTCTTTGACCAACATTAAAGTGTTAGTAGTGTGTAAGCTAAGTTGAATTTGTATTCTCAACACTGTAACCAATTAACCTGTAATGCTATACTTATCTATGTTCAAGCATAAAGCTATCACTTTCTTAAGGGTGATCCTTCAAAAATCCCGCTCTTTATAGTAGTACGTGATAGAGAATTGTGATCTTTTGTTTTATTAAGCTATAATCTTTTTATTATGTTTTGATACACTTTGATTCATAGGTTGATTTAGTTTCCTTCTTAGGACGTTGTTAATTGGAAAACAAGTCAATAGTCTCTTATATAATTGTACAATTCCCTATTAATAATATAAATAGAATTATACAGCTTAATAAATCTGTTATGGTATCAGAGCTCTCTCACTGCCTTAGAATAGATTGATTCCCCATCTTTCAATCCAAATCAAACGATGTCTTCTACCTTTGAACCAGAATAGTCGGAGACTCCCACCATTACTTATGCCACTCCAGCTAACATCCATATTCTTGGTGGTAAACTAATCACTATGAATGCTCTTTCTCATATTCCTTTCAAGCTCATGAAATATGGAGGAAACTACAGCTCCTAGAAATCTCAAATGACCAACCTGCTATTTGGGTATGGTCTACTTGGCTTCGTTGATGGATCTCGACCGTGCCCTCCGGAAACTTACCAAGACTACCTCTATTGGCTCTGTCGAGACTGTTTGGTGCTGCTAGGGATTCAAGCCACCGCTCATAGTGCTATCAAACCAATAATAAACAACTACACCACCTCTGCTGCCGCTTGGAACAAATTGGAGACAAACTTTCCCAATCATTCCAATACTCATATGCTCACCTTACTCAATCTCTTAATGAATGTCAAAAAAAGATGGACTCTCTGTTGCTGATTTTATGAACAAGGTCAGGAGCCTTGTTGATGACTTAACCTCAATTGGTCACTCTCTTAGCAATGCTGATATCATGGTTCATACTTGGAATAGACTCGGTGATGAGTTCAAGGAACTAAAGGTTGTTGTTCGTGTTCGTGAAACTCCAATGACATTTGAATACTTGTATGACAAGCTTCTTGATGAAGAGTTGAATATGAAATGTTGTGATAGTGTGAAAAATGACACTCAAATCAATGTTCAATACTCACAAAAAGGAGGGAACAACAACAAGAACATCCATTAAAATAATAATAATAATAATAATAAAAACAAGGGCAACAATGGCAGTCAATCAAGCAATTTTAGCAACCAATCTAGCAATCTCAGACAACAAACTTTCAGCCAGCAAACTTTTCTAGGATAGCAACACTTCCAGCCAACTTAGCATCCGAATCCTCGAGGTACTTCATCTTATTCTTAATGTCCTCTTAATCCCACACCTTGGCATCCAAATTCATATTCAAGTGACCTAGAATCATATTGCAATTATGTGACAAACTCGGACTATTGGCCAAGACTTGTCGATCCAAACAAAGATCATTCACTCAACCCAACTAGCAACCACAAGCGATACGAATGGTGATCCTAGTGCCTTCTCAAACAACTAGGTTCTCCACTCCAGAGCTACACATCACATTACTTCAGATCTACAAAAAAATATCAATGCAGTCTGATTATCCAAGCAATGAAGATGTGATCGTTGGTAATGGTAATGGGATTTTGATTTCCTATACCGGTTCTTCTTTTCTCAATTCTCCTAATGATTCATTTACACTTAATAATATTTTGTGTGCCCCTGCCATTAAGAAAAATTTAATATTTATTTCTAAATTTTGTAGACAAAACAAAGCTTTTATAGAATTCTTTCCTAACCATTTTCTAGTGAAGGATTTGAGTTCGAGGGCATCATTGGTCCAAGGCAGGAGTAACAACAACCTATATGAGTGGCCAAGTTCTACCTCTTAGGTCTCCATGCTGTCCTCCTCTCCTCAAAATCTATCTGACAGTCTTCCTGCCATGTCTTAGCTTTAGAACCAACGTCTAGGTCATCCGTCGTCATCTATCCAAAAAAAATTATTAGCTTTTCAACAAATTTCTTTTTCATATTCAATTTCTTTTAATTTTGATTCTTGTCATTGTAGTAAAAGTCACAAACTCTTATTTCAAATTTCGTCTATTAAATGCCAAGAACATTTTCAAGTAATTTATTCCGATGATTAGGAGCCAACCCCTGTTAATTCTTTTGGGAATTTTCGTTACTATATTATCTTTGATGATTATTTTACAAAGTATACTTGGTTTTACCATCTCAAACTGAAATCTGATGTTCCTATCATTTTTTAGCGCTTCAAAGCTCTAATTGAAATTTTTTTCAATGTCAAAGTCAAGACAATCTACACCAATGGTGGTGGTGAATACCAAGGTCTTTCTCATATCTTGTCTACACGGCATTCAACATCTTGGTTCTCCATCATACATTACAAGAAACATGATCTTTTACGGCATCAAATTCTTGGCATTTTTTTTTAAGAAATGCTACAATTGGTGTCAATTACAGTGTTTATTATAGCGAATGTTGTAATTGGGAAATATCAATATCTTTTAAAGTATTTAATAAATACTGGAATGTCAAAATCGATAAAGTAAAGAATAGTGATTTTTTTCTTTTTCAGCATAGCCCATATTTGTACTTAAATAATTTTAAAACTTTTTCAGCATGCTCTAGTTTCCTTCTCTCGCCTCATCACCTCTCCGCTCCAATTCTCTTCCTCTCTCCGCTCACCACTTCATCATCTGCCTTCTTCACGACACCGCTTCTCCCACCGTCAACTGCCCCAGCGGCATCTTCAACGACGACTTCTCCTTTCATTTTTCTAATTTCACCAAGCCCTAATTTCTTATCCAACAGACAAACAGATTCAAAAATGCAAATTAACAAGAATTCTTCTCCTCTGAAAACGAATATGATTGTTACTCTCAAGTAAGTTAAACAAATCTAAGTCGTTCTTCTTCTTCGTTTCGCATTTTATCATATTAAAATCTAAGTCGTTTTATCGTTTGCTACTTCTAATGTTGTTCAGAGCCGAAGAAAAAAGACATTTATAGCTCATGGAGCAAGAAGATGTTGATGACGAAGAAGACTTTTTTTGAAACGATTGATTCATGTAGGTAAGCCTAAGAAAATCTTTGATTTCCACTTTGTTTTGATCAAAGTTGTTGATTTTCAATTCTTGTATAGTTTTGTGCGTATTTAATGAGATTCAACATCATATAGTTGAAGCTGATTAGTCCTATTTCTAATCCATCATAGTTTGTCAAATTGTTATTTTGATAATCGTCTAAAATTGATTGAATTTGACTTCCGATTTTGTTCTGTAACTTGATTTTGTTTGTGTATATGTATTGTGTTTTATTATGATTGTAGGTAGAGCTGCGACACAATTAAAAATTGTAACATCATGATTTAACTTTGAGTTTGTAACAGAGATTACATCTTATCAAAAATTTTGATGTCAGACGGCTTCAAATGTGCTATGCGACTTCTATTATTGGGTGGGTCATTATAGAATTTTATGTTTTATAGCTTAGTACTTCAACATTTATATTGACCTATATGCCCAATTCAAGTGACCATCAACTCTGGAATTTATGATAAAGATCGATGTGTTTATATGATATTCTACCCGATATACCTTTAATGTGTAATTAGTGCTTTATTATATTTTTGCAAATACTTGTACTCTGCTGGCATTTGTATGATGCATATATTTTACAGGGTCTGTCCTTCGTTTTTCCAATTCCCAGCTAGTATACAAATTGTTGCCATGACCCATGATAGAGAAGGTACTAATATACTATTTTATATCTCATAAACTACTTTTACATAGTCTTCAACTTCCAATTAATTAACAATTTAATATCATACATATTCTCTTGGAAGCAGAATTGCCATTAGAGTTTCCTGACGGCACTACACCAATTTCATGTCGTGTCTCTATATATGATGGTTCTACAGATAAAAAAGTTGGTGTTGGATCGTGAAAATAACACAAACATAGTTAAATTGCTTAAAGCATACCTAGAGGGGGGTGAATAGGTTTTTACACCTTTTTCAATCCCTTGAAAACAAACATTCATTTGTCCATCAAGGTAGCTTTACATACAACACATAATCCAAAAACATCCATACATAGACAATATAATCATGTGATCATTTAGGCAATGTCTACATATATAAGGAGTTGTATGAGGTATAAAATACAAAAATCTCAACAACAAAGAATACTTGTATTATAATATTGTTCAAGGAATTACAAGTGTTAACATATATAACTATACATCAAAGTAACAATATACAAAAGAATAAATAATATAAGAATGATCAAATTTTTATTGCTTTACAAATCACACATAACAAATCTTGATTCCAAAACTTCACAAGTGCTGAATGTACTACAAGATTAAGAGCAAACATATATATACAAGTAATAAAGAGAGATAGGAAGAATTAACATACGAGATTTTTTAACGTGGTAAAACCTCCAAAGAGAAAACATCCACGGGTTGAACTACAAAAACTGGGTATTATATATATTGGATGGTAAATTAGAAATTTCACAAAGTGACCAGTCCTAGATCACCAACCCATGTAAAGTCTATATCTACCAGACCCTATTGGAAAGTATGAAATCCCTCAATGATGTGAAGCCACCATATATTGGACAACATACCAAACCAACATCAATGGAAGATTAGAAATTCCTCAAGAGTGCATACATATCCCGTGTACCCCGCTCTATTGGAGTCTATATCTATCCATACACCTAGGCCTACCAATAATATAGCCAACTCTCTATCCAAAACACTCATGCCTCTAGAGAGCCTCCATTGCATAGCTATCCGAACCTTCCCGATCCTAGCCATGACTTCTTGCTTGCCTATCCGAGTTATCCCAACTCTAAACAAGACTTCTTGCTTGGCTATCCGGACTCCCGTCCTAACCAAGACTTCATGCCTTTCACAAGGACTTCCTAGTGTGATCATGTGAATGCAAATGATACAAACAAGCAATACAACATAGAACATGTGATCAATACATTCCATGGAACAACTAGACCTAATCATGTGAGAACACAAGTAAAGTAATCTGGATGCAAAATCATGAATTAAACCTAGAGCATGTGAAAGCATCTAACACAAAAGCTCATAGTTCTATTCATACAAATAACACTTGAATAACACATATATATGAAGCATATATTCAAGATGTCATAAACATACACAAAAATACTAGAATTACAAAATGTATTCAATGAATATTCTAGCCAAAGATTTAGAGCATAGATATATTGATGAATCAATTGAATCCTAGATGTCTCTAAAAACACATACAAGAGTCTTAATCCTAGATTACATCAATCAAGGATCAAAACACATTTCAAGGATTATTGATCATAAAATGATTCAATCAAGTCATAAATAATCCTAGATATCAATCTAATCACAATATAACTCTCAATCACGTGAAAAACCTAGAATCTAAGAAACTAGTTCACATATGTCTCTATATAGACTTTTGATTATGATTGATTGTGAAGCTATCTTTCTTAATAGCATTCACCAAACATACAAGTATATATAGAAGAAGAAACCCCAAGGTAATTGAAGGTTATAAAAGAAGAAATCCCAAAGATATGAACATTACCTTAGATTCTCGAGCTGGTTCGGTTTTCTGTGTGCAACTAGCAGAAAATTCAATTAAACGGCTGCCAAATCACTTGTACAAGGTAGAGGACTCGATTATGAACAATCTCCAACTTGAATCACTCAATTCCAAGTTCGTATGAGAAAGTTATGGTGTTTGGAAGATGAGAAAAATTGGAGAGAAAACTATAGACGAGATTCAACTTTTTCTTCTTAAATGAAATGGGAGTGAATTAGAAATATTTAAAAGGAAGAGAGAGAGGGAAGAGAACCGGCCAATGAAAAGCTACCACATCAGCTTCTAGGCTGTGTGGGGCGCGTGTGTCACACGTGGGCAGATAGCTTGCCTGGCCGTGTGGCACACGGCCTCCACACGTGGCCACCAACAAAACTTTATAAAAAGATTAAGAATTCATCTCGAAAAATGATGACGAAGACAACTTAACGAATGAGAACGCAAAGTAGCGTAGCTACATCGTTTGGACTCGAAACCTAATGAATGAGTAACTGAAATGATCGGGACTCAATAAGGAATCATAAGAGATCATGTTCAAGTCCAAAAACAATAAAATAAAACAAATAGACACCAAGTCACACACATATGCCGTTTCCTAGACATAGTCCTAGAACATGCATTTTTCCAATGATTATCAATTTAAATTTAATGCATGAGCATATATTTCCAAGTGTGTGAAAGTGTTATACCAATGATATAAAATCATGCAAGGACACATATGAATGTCATGTGTGTGTGTGCCTAAGCCTTGTAAGAGGAATGAGGTCTAAAATACCTTTATTGTGCAACTTAGCACATTTCTCTTTGAAGACTCCATCTTGCATGTGTTGTGGCCAAGTCTTTCTTTGAAACTTTGAATCATCAATTCTAATACCACTAAACGATACAAGAAAAAACGCCGCTTTGATATGGAATACATGTCAAGACAAACCAAAAACCTAACAGATCGTTAATGGCTAAGGCTGTAACTCCTCTATTACCTCTTGGAAGCCTATACATGGAAGAGATGCATGTTAAGGTTAGAATTATTTCCTAATAAGCTTGACATTATTTTTGTTTCATTGTTTTGACATACTAGTTCTGTTAGCTTTCATCTTACAACTTCCAAACTAAGAGAAAATGTTTAGTTGCCCTCATTTACTACAATGCCCAGATATAACATTATGAGCTCAACATCATATAGTTGAAGCTGATTATTCCAGTTGCTAATCTATGGTAGTTGTCAAATTGTTATTTTGGTAATCATTTTGAGCTTGTTAATTGTTATTTTAAATGAGTCAAATGACATAAGCTATATTATGATACCATAGGATTTTCTTCCGTTTACAGTAGTTATAATTTGTATTCCACTATTCCTATATTTATCTGTGTAGTTTATTAGAGGTAAAGTTGTGTATGCACTTTCTTAAGGCTTGAAAGTGATTGCTTGTATTGGAAAGACTCTTGAGCAGTGAGAATCTGGATATACGACTATTGTTGCTATATAAACAAAAGCAATATCAGATACTTCCATTAGGAAAAAAATTATCATTTCTAAGTTGTTAGGCATATTATGTTTGTAATCAGTATTGGTTTATCATTTCTAGCTGTTATGTTTTGATTTTAGTGTCTGCTTTAATAACATTTGCTTTGAGAGTTTTGTGTATTGTTTGTTTGGGAGGATGTTTATGATGTTTGAGTAGTTATCTAAATTCATTGTACTCTTTTTTTCAATGATAGATGCCTTGAAAAGCATAGAAAAGAAGCCTCCCCACTTCGGACAGTGAATAGGAAGTTAAGTGCCATGAACAAATTGTTGATGGAAGAGAATGACCATTTGCATAAACAGGTCTTGCATTTGGTTTATGAGATTGGATACATGCGAACACAACTGCAGAGTGTAAGCTCCTCCACCCATGTCTGCTACTTCTTCCCTTTCTTGTTTTTCTTTTATTCTTGGTTGTTAGGGTAATTGTAAATAGGTATACTTTTATTTACCTTGACAAATTATTCTACATGTCTCCTATGATATGTGTTTTAGTTGTGTTAGTCTTCTCGCAATAGCTGAGGAGACCCTGGCAGAGTTCCTTTCCAAGGCTTCAAGAACTGCTGTTGACCGGGTCTAGATGATTGGGATGAAGGTATGCCTCTTAAAAATTTGTTTGGTGAAATGGTTATATATATCCATGTTCCGAGTTGTTTGCATGTATTAATTCGTGTGCTTGTTAATCATGTGTATTTTGTTAATTTTTGTTTCCATGACAGACTTTTGCACCTACGACATTTGGAGTGGCAGATGACTTCTGGATATTGAGAGATAGTACAAATTATGAATGTTAGGTAGGATACTAGGTTCAAGTTAATGTATGTAATATTATACATTTTGCTTCATTTGAAATTTGATGATTGTTATAACAAATAATGTTTCTGTTGAATCAGGCATTTATGATCAAAATAAATCATGTTTAGCATTCTTTGAAGTGTTAACTAAGTTCTTCTCAAACTTTAGATAAATTATTTTTATATTTATTATATAGGATTTCCCGTATTTGATTGTATAGAAAATTAAGAACCATGAACCATTTAGTTTATGCATTTGCGGCATTTTTTTGTTTTCAAAAAGCAAGTATTATACATCATTTTATGGTTGCTCTAAAACATGTCTTATACAGCATTTTTTGGTTGCTCCAAAACAATTATTTTGTGGCATTTTTTTTACTGTCCTAAAAAATCTCTTATTTAGCATTTTTACGGCATCAGTGACATACTGTAATAGATTGACAGTCTTTTACAATGTCCTTCATAATGACATTTTGATAAATGTCATAAAAGGGTTCTTACGATATTTTTAAAAGCTTATAAATATCTTTTTTTCTTGTAGTGATACACTCCGGAACATGTTGGATCTGCTGAACGAAAAAATTGTCACATTGTTGAAACAGGCTTCACTCTCCTCCACCAAGCTTTTGTGCCTATCTGTTTCTTCATCTTCAACGTTAATGTATTTTTGTGGACTTTTGTTAGGTCCAAAAAAAAAAATCTTCTAGATCGAAAGCCCTCACGATTGGTAGAATATGAGCCTTCAAGTAGGTAAAATCGTTCTGACCAAGCTTGATTGGCAGACTAAAGTTGAGATTCTTGGCGATAAGTTATGATTAAGACTCTCTCAGTTTCTTCGTGAAAGTTAGTACTCCTTGCTTTGATTTAGATCGAACAGTAGGTGTTTCTTGATCTGAGCCTGGTGAGTCTTCTTGATCTGTGGCAGAAGAATCCATGGCCACTGATCGTTGGTACTCTAATACCATGAAGAAATTAAAAGAAAAACAAAGTAAGAGTGACTAGCATTTTTGTAGTTAAGAATGAGAAAAGCATTCACATATTTTTCATTGTTTCTTTTTTAAAACAGAGTGCATAGGTTTATATATGTTGGCTACAACAATTCCTTAAAGCAAGCTATGATAATGAGGAGAATGAACAGATGATGCAATGAGAGCCATCTAATCAAAAACCGTTACTCAGGTCATCTAGAAGCTTTTTCTTTGATTCCACACTTTCTTGACTTTCATAACAGAATGTGTGCTGAGTTAGCACATTCTGTTATAAACGATACCATAGTTAAATAAGCTCTAGACGGTGCTTGCTGACAAGTGATTAATGATAATCACATTTTCTTCTTTACATCAACAATTAAAAATAAAAAATAAAAAAATAAAATTGTCAAACTATTCAGAAAAATAGTTGAAGGTTCAATCCGTGATGGAGGTGTTTTTATTTTTTTTCATTAACGATCAAAGAGATTTTTGATGGAAAACTTGATAGAAATGGCAAAATAACCAATATTTAGGGTTTCAGGGGGTTGACTGATCATTACTGAAACTAGAGGAACCAGTTTATCTAATATGGCAAACCTCAGAGGGAGAAATGACAATTTCCCAAGGATTATTGTAGGTAGGAGATTTGTCAACATGATCCATGGAAACTGTTTGGGAGCTAGCAATGACATTGTTGTTGGGCTTGATGATCAACATACAAAGGCCAAAGTGGGGAAGCGTTGCTAACTTGCTCAAGAGGTCTATTATATAAGGTCGACTTCAACTTGGGATCTCGAGAGGGCATATGACCATGGGAAAACATCCCCCTACCCTAAAAAAATAAATTAATTAATTAAAGCTTTAAAAATCCTTTTAACAAAAGTTATAAAATTATTACTAAATTTTAAATCATTTTCAATAGACCCCATAATTTTATTTTTATTTTTTTTTGTATAAAAGACCCTCAAATGAACTTCCACAAATTATAGAATTAAGAGTAATTACAAAATAAGTCTCGAACTTTTTATAAAATTTCTAGTTTATGATTTTTATAAAACTCACCAAATTAATCCTCATATTTTTCCCAACTACCAAATGATCAAAGTAATAATTGGTCCCCTCAACAGTAAAAAAAAAAAAAAAAAAAAAAAAAAAAACAGTCAAACTATTCAAATAATAAAAATTGGTTAAAACCTGGCAAAACAGCGGGCAACCCAACACCCCAAGAGAAACAACACTACCCAGCAAAAGCAAAAGCTAAGAAAGAAAAAGCAGAGAGAAAGGAATAAGTAATTTTGAAATGAAACATTTTCACATGCATGGGTTCACACACCTGGATACAAGTAATTCTGTTTAAGGGTATCTTAGTAATATATAAGATATTCTATTATAATTGAATATCCAATTATTATATCATAGGTTGAGAAACATTTTGTAGGGAGTAGGGACGATCTAGTACAGGGGATAAATTAATGAAGGGTGATTTGGAAAATAATTAGTGGAGTTCATTTATAAATTAAGATATATTTATTGCTAAATTAAGTAATAATTTATCTTCATCAAAGCTTTATAAGATGATATAAATGTGGCATGTAGGGGCCCAATATTATTCAGTATTCACCACTCGAAACTTTAACTCAAGTCTTTTAATAGCAAGCAAATGTGCGGCAAAACCTCAGTTCAAGAATAATCATACAAGTCAACATTATTGTACGTCTTTTTTATTTAATTTGAAAACAAGATACAAATGGAATAAATACATTTGTCCATCATGACTCTCACAAACTTCTGCACATTTGCTCCAACAATCGCTTAACAATATTAATATATAGAAAGAAAAATACTATAAATATAATGGATACACTTTTGACTGCAGAAGTACTTAAAACTATGTTGGCAGGTTATGATCATCACAATCACCCTACCTTAAATGATTGACGCTTACAAATTATATTGCTCTACGTACAGATACATAATTGAATTCTTGGAAACGCATTTGTTAGCTGCGGTTGTCATTTGAAAACAAATTTGACGATACCAGGGATATGAATATTCAAGAAGTAATCGCCCCAGTCAATGTACTTGGGATCAAAGTAAAACATATCCGTCTCTACCACACTATCTCTAGCTGCCATTCTCAAATTCTCTGTGTTTGTGTCATCATATCTGTTATATTTATATATACATGAAAATCAAATAATTAATTAATTAAGCTTATGTTAATATTAATGAATATTGAATGTATATACCCAACTCGAAAAAATTATATATCATAACATGTATATATACACTTACATGGCATTGAAGAACAAGTATGGTCTGTACAGTTCAACCAGTCGCATCACGAAATTAATCTTTCTGTTAAGATCGCCATACATTCTCTGAAAATACTGGCAAAACGCTATGTTTACCAACTCTAGTCCCTGTACGTTAAATGATGATATAAGTCAAACTAATAACGTTATGACTAGATTGATCAACCAAAATTAAAAACAAAATGAGCTTTTGGGTGTTTAATATAATTAATTAGAAGGTATTACCTTGAGAGGTAGAACGTAATGAATGGCCATGTATCTATGGAAGCTAGCCATGGTGTCGAGGACAGTAACTTTGCCAACTTTAACAGGCTTGCCATCCTTGTTAATCCATGGTTTCTTAGTAAAGTGAAGATATCCATAATCTTGAATATTATGGTATCTTACAGGATTTCTTGAAGATGATCCCACATGATAAATCACAAGATCATTAGATGGTTGCTTTGCATGACCAACTATTGCCACTATTATAGCATTCACCACCATATCAGCTGGTATCTGCATATGTATATTAATGCTTTCAATTTAATAATTAATTACTTCTTTTAATTAATGAACATATATATAGTACGTTAGATTAAACTTAATTACCACATCGACGATTGCCTTTGGATCTCCTAGGAAGCAAGTCAATCTTCCTTTGCCATAGCCAAGAGCTAGACTATCAATGGTTCTGTAAACAAATTACAGTTTGATCAGAAATCCTATAATGTCAAGTCATGCATGTACACAGAGAACACGTTATTAACGAATGTTCTTGCACGAAAGAGTTTGACCGAAATTAACTTTTTACTTTGGAAAACAGATTAATATAGTAAGATATTATTTTGATGATTTACCTGATACCTTCAGCCCAACCAGGGAATGGTTCTTTGTAAGTGCTGGTTATGATGGTGGGGCGTATTATAACAAGTGAGATGTTTTCTTTCGACTCTTCTATCACCATCTCTCCCATTGCTTTCGTGAATACGTACGTGTTTGGCCATCCATGTATTTTTGCCCTGATCAATTGTTTCCAGCAACATTAATTTCATTCATTATTTTGTATGATTAATTATATATTTCTGCTCTAATTTCTATTATCTATGTTACATGATTGTCATCATTTTGAAAATTAAAAATGAATTCAAGGTTAGCACTGCCCAATGTGTTTGGCATTGAAAGGCACTCATTCAGTCATATAATATCCTAGATTCAAATCACTATGGTATATATAAAAAATATATGAATTCAAGGTTTTTACTCTTTTTATATGAGGTTCCAAGAGATTTCCCAAGTTAAAAAACTAGAATGAGAGAGGTTTTAGTATAAGAAATAAATGGCATTAACTATTTTAGCGAAACGGCCCACAACGCCGAAAATGATGGACCATTCACCAACATTCGCCAACATTCAATGAAGAGTAATATTAGCTAGTTTAAGATGAGAATGACTGCACGAGCAAGTTAGCAAACAGAAAAAATCTTTAAAAAAAATATTTGTTTTTTTAAAAAAAAAGGAAAGAAAAAAACAGAAGGTGTTATAACATTTGTCTGTTCATTCAATGAAATCTGTAATTGATATTTAAATGTGATAATATTTTTGTTAAGCATAGTCACTTAGTATATTCAAGTAATGTCGGTAAATGTTAATTTAATGATTAGAAGAAGAAGAGAAAAATAAATAGAAAAAATAGAAAAGATCAGTGGAATTTCCAAAAAAGATCAGGACGTCTCCAATTAACCAAGAGTACTCTGTAAGTAAGCAGACTCATTTATTAAGGACAGCAAAAGAGACACAATTATAATTTTGCTCAGAATATACGCTTATTGATTTCTTCCGTGGTACAAACCATAAAAAAAATGAGGTAAAAAAATTTTAAAAAAAAATTCGGATACATAAACCATTTTTTGGGATTTTTCCTCTATTCCCTTTTTTTAATGTTTTAGTTAAAAATATTTAGAAATGTTTATATATATATATATATATATATATATATATATATATATATAAATTAGTTTCAAAACTAGAAAAAATTTGAAACTTTTTTTACATAAATATATTTTATTTCTTTTTATTATTCATTAAAAAAATATAATCAAAATTCATTAAATTTCATCAAAATTGTAGATGGTGCGTATATAATTAGAACGTTTGCACTTAAGAATTCCTTTATCTATACACGAAATTACAGATATGAAATAAATCACCTCATTTCAAACTAGGATAGTTTGCCTTTGAGTATTTTAGTATATTTAAAGATTCTGGGATTTTTTTTTTTTTTTTTTCTCTTTTTGCGTATATAGTTAGAACTAGATGTATGTGTCTATATAAACTTGTTCAATAATAGTAAAAACTATAAATAAATAAATAACACTAGGAGAATTTTCGAAGGATGAAGTTATTGGAGAAACCTTTTGATGCCCAAATCTTTCATGGCAAGTGTAATAGCTTGCTCTGAGGCTCCCTCGGCATGGAGTTGGTTCAATTCTTGCTCCACCACTTTCTTCTCCATATCAATGTCCAATCCAGACGCACCGTTAAGTGTCTCTCCCATTTTATACGAATTCTCTATTATCAACCCTGACCTCTCCCCCGACACATATGCTGAAATAAGTAATACCACTTAATTACATCAAATCTTTGTCTAATTAGTTTTAATATTAATTAATCGAATTCGACTTTATATTTACTACTATATATCAAACTAAATAGTAAATACTAACCAGTTGATACATGGATAAGGACCTTTAGCTTAACACATTTCTTTGCAAAGTTTAAAATATTCTTAGCTCCATAAGTATTGAGACCAAGTGCAACATCATATCTGCATTTAATTGAAGGAATTAATTTATCAATTTATTCTATATAATTCTAGAGTTTTTCTCGTATAACCATGAGCATACTTATAGCATACTTATCTATTTCATCACTTTTTTCCATGTAAATATTATTTGACCCAAGTGCACTGCTTTTTCTGACAAAAAGTGATGAATTAGATAAATGTAATATAAGTATGTTCATAGTTAGAGAAAAACTCTATAATTATATATAATATATAAATATTAATTATATATATTATTTAATATATTTATATATATTCTTTTTATTATCAGTTCATCCTGATATAAAATATATCAGGACGAAGAATGTGAACCATAGATTATAAAGAAGTTTTGAAAAGTGTATGCACTTTGAGTTAAGATATGTAAAACTAATGGTCAACATTATTCACTCTGATATATTTTATATCAGGACGAACTGACAATAGAAAAATTATATATATATATTTATTTATTTATATATATATATACGAAAATTTTCATATGAGGATGCCCTGATAGAATTATAAGGACATTGGATATGAGCCACTCATTTTACATACTTTGACTTGATATGTATACACTTGTCAAATCACTTTTATAAATGAGTGGCTCACGATCAATATCCTGATAAAGTTATATAAGGATGTCCTAATAGAAACGGAACTATATATATAGGGTTTGCCATTAATTATATACCTTTCATCAAAATTGGTTGTTGCAGCCAAATTAATGATCACATCTAATTCATTCCACATCTCTTCCGTTAAATTGGAGTCCATCACTCCCAAATTCTCGCGAGAAATGTCACCGGGGACGAGAGTGATCTTTTCTGAGATAATAGAATTTAGATGCACTCCATATTTTTCCTTTAGAACCCTAAATAAGTCCTTCACTATCACCTATAATATATATATATATATATATATATATATATATATATAAGAGTTAGCAACCACATAATTATAAATCAATCACCCCGATGATACTTTGTAATTGGTAGAATAATAATAAACAAGAAAGGTGCAGGAGAATTATCGCATCATGTGTATTTGATCGATCATTCACCTCCCACTTGATTTTTTTTCTTTTTTACGTAGTATTACAAGAACTATTATTATCGGGATCTGCCGAGATAAAAAAGTACATATGTAACCCAGATATCTACTCTTATAATGGAAGATAACTACTCCCACAAATCGAAAAGAAAACTCTCTACACATGCTTATAAACTACGTATGATGGGATTTAAATCTCTCACCGTTAATGTGGAATGGAGATGCTCTGCTAAGAGGTGATTTGCCCTCCCACTTGAATTTAAGTTCTAGTGAAACATCATCATTTTTTTTTTTTTTTTTTTGGAATATTATTTATATACTGAACATCATATATATCTCATCAGTTGGTTTTGCCTTTAATTAAGTACCATGTTCTTATCAAGTACATGAGTTAACATCATAAACTTTTTGTAGCATTAATTATTACTTAAAATCGTTCCTTTTATGAGTTGAATAAGAATACCTTCGAAAATAACAAGATCTAACAATTCAGGGAAAGAACATCGTCTACTATATTAAATATATAGTGTATATATTAATATATGTGTGTGTATACCTCATTATTGAAGCGTTGTACGGCTGACTTAGAATCTACAGCTCTAAGAAGAAGATAAAGCTTTTTGACATTTGGTTGAACCCTCAAGATTTTCTCCACAAAAACTGCATCCATACAAGAAAGTAGTTATCATTAATAAGAAAACCTAGCTAGCTCGCTATACAGAAATAGAGAGACTTGGAAAAACTATATATATATAGTACTCTTTGCTAGAAAGCCAGTGGCACCAGTCACTAAAATGGACTTGTTCTCAAGAAACTGAAGAACACTGCCCAACTCCATTGGAAAATACTTTCTATATGAGAAAAGAACACAGAGAGAGAGAGAGAGAGATGAGAATGTTGAAGTGAAATCAAGGTATGACGCACAGTATTGATTTATATAAATGTAAAGGCAATTCATATAAGCAAGAAAGAGAGCAATTAATAGAGGTGCAGTGTACGCAAGTAGTTGGTCATTATTTTTCCCTGATAGATTAAATTAATTATTCGTGCTCAGTTTACATAGAGCTTTTTAAAAATATAACCTAGCTGCACCACCAAAATTAATAAACAAAATAAACAGATTAATTGTTACATGATCAGATGGTCACCTACACAAGACATGTACGCAAGTAATTGGTCATTATTTTTCTCCGATAGATTAAATTATGAATTTGGATTCTTTACTAATCTGATCTTTTTCCTGATCTCTTATAATCTCATGACGTATAAACATTACAATGAATGTATTGTTAAGATGTGATTAGTTTCCACAACCATTTTACCAACAACCAATCACATGCTTTAAAAGGGTCAGAAAAAAAATCATATCAATAGAGAATCCAAATCCTTAAATTATTGGTGGTCAGTTTACTTAGATCTTTTAAAAAATATACCCTAGCTGGACCACCAAAATTAATAAATAAAATAAACAGATTAATTATTACATTTGTAGAATTATGTTGTCATTAGCTGTACAAATTGATGTTATTTCTTTCTTTCAATTTTAGAGGATTTCATTTTATTAGGAGATTTGTATAGTTGATTATCATTTAAATTGATTGTAAATTAGTTGTATTGATTTTAGGAGATTAGTTGACTAGCTTGATTGATTGTAGGAAATCATGGTATTAATCTTAGGAGATTTTTCCTTGATTCAATTCCCATTCATGTATTACCTATAAAATGCCTCCGTGTGGAAAAGAATAAATTAACAAACAATATTGATTTGTTCATGGAATCAGATGGTAGGTCACCTACACAAGACATTGGTCACATTTTGTGACTTGGAAACGCTCACAGGTCATACTGTTGGATATATATATATATATATATATATATATATATTTACATTCCCTGCCGTGCAAGTATTTATTTGATCTTACTACTATATATACACACACAGCATATAATGACCCCCAATCCTAGCTATCATGCCAAATACGTACACTCTCTAAAGTTGGAAGTGTTAATGTGATCACTTAAATGTTTAATTATATATGATCTCCAATTAAGCTCTTGTTCCTCTCTTTCACTTCAAATGTTCTAATCATTGAAGATTGTTACTTGACTACTTTTGAGGGAATTGGCATGTAAAGTACACGTAGCCATCTCCAAAAGTATATATACATTATACATTTATATACGTACATATATACACTTTCAGTGGCTTGCTGTCAGTGTTGTTTCACTCCAAATATTTTACTAAAACACATCTTGGTATACATACAATGTATAGACAATAATTCTAGTACTATTTGCTTCTCTCTTTTTTTTTCTTTTCTTTTTTTTGGTTATTAGCACCAGACGCCCTCGAACTTTATGCGAGTTTATATTTTTATCCCTTGAACTTTTAGGCGTTAAATCATCTGAACTCTCCTTTTCTTTGCACTTTATTCAAAATCCTCACGTGGTCCATTTTTCTATCATGACAAATTGCACTAAGTTCCCCTGATTATATATATAATTGCATCAAACCAAAAACAAAATAATAATATAACCCAAATACCCCTCTAACCAAATTTTAAAATTCAAATTTTAAAAATAAAAATTTTAAATTTAAAATTGAAATAATGGTTAAATAATAATAAAATTCTAAATTTTTTGATAAAGAAAATTAAATAAATAGATAAATGAAATTAAATTGATTTAACCATTATTTAAATTTTCTTTTTTATTTAAATATCCCTAAATATAAAAATCCAGATGAATTATCATTTAAATTATCTATTTTATTTAAATATCCCTAAATATCACTTGTTCATTTACAATAACAAGGGTATTAATAATGTCAAAAACAAATATAAAAAATTAAATAATAATAATAATAAAATAATATAAAATTATTATTATTATTATTATTATTATTATTATTATTATTATTATTATTATTATTATTATTATTTAACCATTATTTCAATTTTCAATTTTCAATTTTCAATTTTTATTTTTAAAATTTAATTTTTAAAATTTGGTCAGATGGGTATTTAGGTTATATTATTATATTGTTTTCGATTTGATGCAATTATACATATAATCAGAGGAACTTAGTGCAATTTACCATGACAGAAAAATGGACGGCGTTAGGATTTTGAACAAAGTGCAAAGAAAAAAAGAGTTTATAAGGTACAATACAAACTCACGTAAAGTTCGAAAAAGGATAGTGCTAATAATTTTTTTTTTTAATTTTTTTTAGCTCTTTGTTGATTTGCCTTTTTAATTACTCTTGAAATTTGTCGTAACTGCGGAAAGATGTCCCATTCATGCAACTGTTACCGATTAACAATCAGATGACTCTTTAATTAATGTGCATGTGCTTGGCATTTTATGGCCGGAATCTGTTTTTTATCAATTTAGCATTAGTTCATCAGTCAATCAATCAGTCACAGGGGCGGAGCTACATGCAAATTAGTTTGGGTTTCATCTTAGGGATGTCAATGGTATGGGTCGAGTATTGGTTTTTTCAATATCATCCCCAATACCAATTAGTATGAGAAATGTCATCCCCTATGAATGCTCGTCTTAAAAGAAAGGGTGTGGGTGCTGGTGCGGGTACGGGTAAGGGTACTGGTACAGGTACACGGATTCCCCCATTAGGGGATCGATTTTTTACCTCATACCATCTTCATTCCATTGATGTAATATGAAAATAATAGTGTGGGGTATATTATATATAATAATCTGGAATGGAGTAGTACTATTTCAATTGAGGGAAAAAAAATGGGAAAAAATTAGAGGGAAAATTATGTTAGTCGGAGGAAAAAAAATGAAGGAAAATTATGTTTTTTGAGGACAGTAGTCATGATACTAATTTATTTTTTAGAGTTAATTCCAATACTAATTAAGTGCTTCAAATAAATATATATATATATATATATATATATATACACGGAAATTTTCATATAAAGATGTCTTGATAGAACTATTTACGGAAATTTTCATATAAAGATGTCTTGATAGAACTATTTAAGGACATTAAATGTGAGCCACTCGTTTTACATACTTTGACTTGGTATGTATGCACTTGTCAAATCACTTTTATAAATGAGTGGCGCACATTCAATATCCTGATAAAGTTATATAAGGATGTCCTGATAGGAACGGGACCGTATATATATATATATATATATATATACATATTTACATATTTATGTATATTTACATATATATGTATATTGATAACGGGGTATGGGGACGGGGCGGGGCGAGGCGGGGACTTAAAATCCCGTAACCGTACCGAAATAAAATTGGGTATTAAAAAAATACCAGCCCCATACCACAACTTAATTGGTACGGTTAAACTCGCCCCTAACTGTTCGGGTCCCCACAAGTCTCCAAACCAGTAGGTAATTTTGACATTCCTACTTTAGCCCAGGCTGATTTTTTTACAAAAATATTTTTATTAACAATTAAAATTTTGATTTTGTAAAAACAATTAAAAAACAATTACAATGTTCCTTATTTTAAATCTTTTTTAGATTAAACTTGTTATGTTTTTCATATCCAAGTGTATACTTTTCGATTAATAAAATTTAATTATACCGTAGAGGATCGCATTAAAAAATTATATTTAATTTAGTCCACCCTGAGATTAAGTCCTAGATTCGCCCTTGAATTCAGTCATACATATAAAACGTGATGTGGCATAGAAATCATTTTATTTTTATTTTTTTAAAATACAACATGCGACAGCTGACAATTCAAACCCAAGAACACTCTTTATACTATCGAATTAAATTGGACGGTGGCATAGAGATCATTTCATTTAGGGTTAATATTAAAGACCTCCCCTCACCTTTGAACTATTATTGGATGTCTTGCTAAAAATGCTTTTATTTCAGAAACATCCTCTGTGGACTAACAAACAATGATTCAATTGATTGATTTTTGATGTTAAAAAGTCTATAATGTTCGTATTTAAGCTTCAATTATATTAATTGAACATTATACCCTCTTAATTTTACCAAATAAAGCATTGTTTGTTGGTCCACAGTGGGTATTTCTGAAATAAAAGCATTTTTATCTAGACATCCAATAATAGTTCAAAGGTGAGGGGATGTTTTTAATATTAAACCTTTCATTTATTATGCAGTTCATAAATATTTATGGGGCCTCCCGTGGTTTCTATATCCGGTTAAGTAATCCTCTCTCATCATGTAAACCCAAAAAAAATTATAATACACGTAGCTTTTTCAACAATTTTATGCAATTTGAATTCACACAAAACGTCTTCATTAATATAACTTATAACTCACAATTGACATATATATAGAGAGAGCTCATGAGCACATCTCTCCTAGCATGCATAGTGACATTAGTATACACCTCCTCTTTTACATAATCACATTATGACATTAGTGATGATGAGCTACACGTATATATTGTATGATCTCAGCATCCTAATCCATTTTGTGTCATTTAAAAATAAAACAAAATACTTTATTTAGCTTAAATGTTCTATCTAATCTCATACTAAATGATGTAATATATATATACGGTCCGGTTCTTATCAAGACATCCTTATATAACTTTATCAGGATATTGAATGTGAGTCACTCATTTATAAAAGTGATTTGACAAGTGCATACATACCAAGTCAAAGTATGTAAAACGAGTGGATCACATTCAATATCCTTATATAATTCTATCAGGGCATCCTCATAGGAAAATTTTCGTATATATATATACGGTACCCTTATATAACTTTATCAAAATATTGAATGTGAGCCACTCATTTATAAAAGTGATTTGACAAGTGCATACATATCAAGTCAAAGTATGTAAAACGAGTGGCACACATTCAATGTCCTTATATAATTCTATCAGAGCATCCTCATAGGAAAATTTTCGTATATATATATATACGGTCCCGTTTTTATCAGGGTACCCTTATATAACTTTATCAGAATATTGAATGTGAGTCACTCATTTATAAAAGTGATTTGACAAGACAAGTGGTCTATCAGGGCATCCTCATATGAAAATTTTCTTTTATATTTATATTTATATATATATATATATATATATATATGCAGGTATATCATTTAGAATTCATAATTCTTGTTGGGAATTTCGTTTCCAAATTGACATCTGAACATCTGACCATACATATATTTAATCTCTCAACTGCCAACCTTTGGTTTGTGGACACTACTCCTAATTGATTGCCACCCACAAAAGAAATTTTGGGATAGTTATGTTTCTATAAATATATTTTTTAGAAAAACTCTCTAAATGTGCGACAACTAATTTTAAAATTGTCATATATATATAGCCTGAATGGATCTTTATAGCTATTTTTGTTCTTCATTTCCGGTGTATATATATATATACACGCTAAGTTTAGTCCCACAAACCAAGTACGAAATCCTGGGTACATACTAAATTATTACAGCTTTGAGTTTTGATGAATTTAGATCCTCTACTAAAGCCGACCTGATCTATATAGATATGCTGACATATGTATCAATAGCTGTAATTTATTTCTTTTATTTATTTTATTTTCGTTATTTTTAAATCAGAGTCTTTTATTCTCAAGTAATTAAGATCAGAAAAAAGATCAACGTATCAAAGAATCATGATCCTTAGAATATATATAGTAATGTTTTTTTTTTTTTTTTTGAAAGGAATATATATAGTAATGTTGTTACATATATCCTTTCAAATTAAATAAAATAAAATAAAGTTGTTACATAAATATTTCACATGTGCTGGTCTGGTGCTGTAAGGTAAGTGATGCTAATTAAATTAGGAAGCATTATGTCATGATCAATTGATTGGTCATTATATTTGGGCTATTGGCACCAGTTCCTTCTGAACTTTACGCAAGTTTACATTTCACCCTCTGAACCTTTTTTATAGACGTTAAACCCCTTGAACTTTCAGAAATTGACAAAACCTGACAATAGATACCCCCTCAAACAAGTGTTCATGAGGCAATAAACCAAACCATTTGCAAATTAATGAAAGTTCAAGGGGTTTAACGTCTAAAAATAATTTAGTGGGTAAAATACAAACTCGCGTAAAGTTCAAGGGAAACTGGTGCCAATAACTCATATATTTTTCTTGGGGTCACTGAGGCAGCGAGCTAGAGCTAGAGACAACAACCTTCACTGGGCGGTGCAAGTCGTTCATGATCATGAACTAAAACATCTTTATATTATATATATGATCAATTGATCACAAATATTTATATGCAAAAAGTCAATACATGAGATTTTCATCAAATATTTTTGGGTAAAAGTTATTACCACATGGAATATATGATATTAGATATTGAGGTAAAAAAAAATAGTAAAATAAAAAATAAAAAATAAAAAAAATAAAAAAACTCCAATACAATTATCTAAATTAAATAAAGAGTTGTTTGAGATTATGGAGATGGATTTCTCATATTTCCCACCAACATAATTACAACCCTTTAACAGCAAAATAAAATAGGATAAAGAATGAGATGGATGTTTTATGTTGATTGATTATATATTTTTATAAAATGAGCATAATGGACATAATGGACAGAAGGGGGAGCTACGAGATTAGGGAACTAATAAGTATTAATAAGAGAGTAGATTAATTCTGACAAAACAAAATTTAAAGCTATAGTTTGAGGTATCGTGTTTGTTTCGTTATCTTAAACTAGTTATAAAATATTATGATATAATTTTAATCTTTTGAGAAATAATTTGGATATACCATCTCAGAAAAAAAAAAATTAAAAAAGTAAATATCAAAATTGTTAAATTTTGAACTAATCAGAGAACTATATCTCTGATGAATATCTTAAACCAGAAACCTCTTAATTTTTCAGCAAACAAATCATTGTCAACAGATGTGTATAATGGTATTAGCTAGTTTTACACAAACTTTAATAATACTAGCTATAGCAACTTGTTATATATATATATATATATATATATATTTTTATAAAGATTGTAGTTATTAATTAGTATTATTGTAACTTGCCGGCCAGTTTTCAAAATGTGGTAAAGAAGGACAATAGAAATCTCCTTATAATCTCAGAATATAATTATTGTAATCATGCATGCATATGTGAAATGACATTTGTACAAGATTTAATAAATAAATAAAAAAGAAAACGAATAAGATTATTTAAAAGGTGGCAAATAGTTTCCTTACGGTTTGGTTTTTTCTTATAATTGGGCGAATAGCATGTAAATTGTTGGTTTGCATGTTTTAATTTGACACGAAATTAAAGTAATGCTTTGTTTTTGTTTATTTATTATGATTGATTGATGTAGCATTAAAACTATGAATCATACTAATTAATAGCATTAGGTGGCCAGTCTCTATAAGGTTTTGGTGGGATATTTATATGGTCGCCAAAATGGATTACTGTCAGTTTATCTTCAAATCAAATCATGTTTTAACTTATTCTCAGCTGCTTTTATTAAATTGTTTTTGTTTTCTTCTTACCAATTTGATCTATAAAACACAAAACAGAAGTTGATCTAATTACAATTATATATAAAATATAGACTCTCCTGTTGTAGATTTTTAATTTTATTTTTCTAAAAAGTTTTTTAAGAGTAAGTGAGTTTGAATAAAGCATTTGTTTATACGAGAGAGAAAAATAAAAATTATAAATCGGTGGAAATCCTCTAGGTCAATCCTCTCCTGGTCCGGCTTTTTCGTTGAGGTTTTTTTGACTAATTGAGTTTAAACTCTATAACATGAGATACGATCACGGACTTTACAATAAGGTTTGAATATGTCATCTATAGAGTTTACTTGTTGAAAAGGTTAATCATAAGTAGTATATATGTGCATGATATATTGATATAGATATTTTCTAGGTCAATTTCTTTTCATTTTGGGCAAAATATAGGTGAACAATCATATCACAAGTTTATTAAAATTGGTTAATCAATTTTTATACTTTTTAAGGTTTTGGGATTATGTTGACCAGAAAATGGATAAAAGACTTTGATCCAGCTTATGCAAGCAGCTTCTCCAAGATCAATTTCTTGGTTGGGACAAGCTATTATTAAACTTAAATAAATTCATTGTAAGTGGCAGACAAACTTGAAATTTTTAAGATTTTGTCAACTTTGAATACAAAGTGGAGTATCACGTTCTGGTTTCTTTTTAGAAACCAACCGGAAAGATTTTGTTAACAACCACAAGAATTCGAAAATTGTAATAATATATTTTTGCTTGAAAGATTTTGTTGACAACCACAAGAATTCGAACAACTTATTAAAAATATATATTTTTTATTTATTTATTTCATCACCAAAAATGTTTTCATTAATTTAATCATAAAAGACTAGCAATCAATGTTATATCGCAATCTGCATAGTTATTGTTACATGCTTTTTATACAAAATTTCAGTTGCTACAGGCTTTTGCAGTCAACCAACCTCAAGAAGACAAGAAACCTGCAAAATTCAAACTATACTTTTGATGGCCCAACATATTTAGTTTTCACCAACTATCGAACTACAAATCAATTCAGGTCTTAACTGACTCTGCACAAATGCTCAATTACAGACATCAATGCTGCAGCAAAGGATGTTTGTTAGCCCCACATGGTCTCCAATCATCTGGGCTATTGCACTTATAACCCCTAAACTATACCCACATTTACATTTTACCATCTATACTCTTTTTTTTCACTATTAAACCCCTTGAACTTTTATAAATTGACAATAGCCAACGAAATCGTAATACCATCTATTTTTCTGTCATGACAAATTGCAATATATTCCCTTTATTATATACATAATTGCATCAAACCGGAAAAAATATATACATAAAAATATGACATAAATACCCCTCTGATCAAATTTTACAAATTTACAACTGAAAACAAAGTAAAGAGAAGCCAAATAGTAGCTATTAAATTATCCACGGAGAGATTGGAGCTATCAAGAGATCTAATTCACATTATGCTTAAAGATTTTACAACAAATGAGATCCATCAAATAGGTTACAGAAAACTACCACCGGACGATATCAAAAATTTTCTATTTCAAAAAACTGTGGTTCTTTGTTACATCCCCAGTTGCAGCTTCTAAGTGCTAAAGATATTACACCAGAGTGAGGCAGCAGCATATACTGGGTGGTGTAGCTTTCTTTGGGCAATAAGCTGAGGAGGGTTAACTAAACAACAAAACAAAATAGGTATCTTTGATCACTTCAATCCTTCATGACACCATAAATCAGCTATGTTCAACATTACCGCTGCCACTGACGGTGACTGCAGAATTCAGGAACTGGAATCCCTTTTGGATGGGGCCATGTCCATTTGATCCGTCGTCACCAGTGGCAGTGGACCGGAATTTACTTGATCTGTCACCGGTGAAACGGAATTTGGTTGATCTGTCACTGGTGAAACGGAATTTGGTTGATCTGTCTCAGCAGAGGGTGCAGAGTCCTTATTTTCCGTGGCTGGTGGTGTTGAGGTTTTTTCATCTGTAGCCGGTGGTGGCATGGTGTCCATTTGAACTATAGCTGGTGGCATGATGTCCATTAGAACTGCAGTTGATGGCGTGATGTCCATTGGAACTGTAGTTGGTGGCATTATGTCCATTTGAACTGGAGCAGCTGGTGTGTAGTCCATTTGAACTGGAGCTGCTATAATGGAGTCCATTTGATCTGTTGCAGGTGGCATAGAGTCCATTTTCTCAGTGGCGGAATCAGATTTAGAGGGTGGTGCTGGTTCTTTATGTCCTAGATTAGTTTCAGCACTATCATATTCAGACAACAGATCCATAAACTCGTTCAGCAACCGCTGGACTTTCCTATTCGATGCCATTGCTGGAAGAATATCTTCTCGTAAAAGTTTGTGCTTTCTCATTCCCTAGAGAAAACCAGACCACAATAGTAAAGAATATGCAAAGCCGCATGAACAGCATTAAAACATACATAAACCACACAAGGTGGATAATTCCTGTAAAAGCTCTAGACCATGCATGGACCAGAGGAGAAACTAAGGACCCGTTCTTTTGGGCAGCTAAAATAAACTTAATTTATATTTTGATGCTGGAATTTGTTTGGTTAACCACTTTACAAATGATTATAACTTTCGCTTCTCCACAACAGGTTTTAAGCAGCAGTTAAGTGGTTAACAGGTTGCTTTTCAATTTCTGACTATGAGAATCAGTTTTTTCGCTGTGTGATTCAAAAGTATCCTTATTTTTATAACACAAATCAACAAATAATCCTACAGAAATAATATGAATGAAAATAAAATTGGAAGCTTTAAACAAAAGCCTATATCCTCCCAGTCAAGAGAAGAGAGGATGCCAGTGGCTCCTGCCACTCAATACAACCATTCAAATATAAGACTGCACGCACGCCTTCCAATCCAGGAAAAGAGTGTCTTCAGTTGACTGGAATAGGGAGATGGGCCGCAGCTGACAGCCTCCTCCTGAATGGGAGGTAGCTGTAGCCTCAACCCATTCAATTTTTCTTTTTAAAAAATTTAAATTTCTTTACAGTTAATTCTATTTCATTTTTTAATTTATTTTTTAAGCTGTACTCACGCAGCTGCTCGATGTAATATTTCCCTAATAATCAAATATAAGGCACTTTAAAAAGTGTATTGAAGCCTTACGAGGATGCAGGGATCCCAAGCTGGGTTCTTTGAATCTAAAGATGTGGCTTCACCCATCCCAGTCGGAGGCCCAAGAAAACTTTCACAGACTTCTCGTAACCGAGATTCATCAGCTTCTCTGCAGTTGAAAGTATATGCAAGCATCATATTGCACTGATAATACAAAGTACTACAAAGAAACATATAATAATAATAATTTATAAAATAAAATAAAAAAATAAAAAGACAGAGACAGTCTCTTGTACAAATTCTAATGGTTGAAGATCAATGCAAATATGCATACACCGGGACTAGCACCAGAATCCTACTCTTCCCTATTATCACTATTGCAAGTATACGGGAGAAACAGATTAACGAAAAAAGAAATTAAATGAAACCTTGCTAGGAAGCGGATGTAGGACAGGAGGCACTGGCGATATTCATTTGGGGATTTCAAAGCCAATGAAGATGTCAACTGAGATTCTAAATGAGCACGTGTCTGTACTCCATCATCAGTAACCCTGAAATGATAAATGACAACAGGTCACAACTTAGAAACAAGATAATTAATCATAATACAAACTTGGGATTAAATCAACTAGAAAAAATCTAAAATGGTGTCCATAAACACATGCACACGCACATACACAAAAGAAAAAAGTCACATGCCAAAAATAAGAAAATAAAAATATTGTCATGAAATCTGAGAATTCTTCAACAACTTAAAGAAAAAGTCCAACTGAAAACAAACCTACTCCAGCCTGGCTTTCTCGCCAGATATTTCCTAACATCCACCTGCAATGTAGCCAGCTCACCGTTCTGAATAGACCCAAAATTCCAGGAACTAGCAAAATTTGATGCAGGGAAGCAATCATCCACAACTCTCAGCCAACACATGAGACTCATGTCAAAGAGAAAGGCATGACGTGTTGCCAGAACAATGAGAGGTGAACCCGATTTTGACAACTTGGCAGATATAACTTTGATTGTGCCTGAAAGGGTGATGATAAAAAAAATAAAAAATAAAAAAAGCACACTGTTCAATAAAGGCACAGTTGTCAGGAATTATACAGAAAATCCACACCCCATGTGAACATGAAATTGTTGGGAATAAGCCCAATGTTAAGAACAATATAATCTAGCTCTCATACAGGTTGAAAGTAATCAAGTATACATAGTAACTGCACCTTTAGAAGACGAGTTCAGATCCGAAGTAATTAGAGATGCCAATGAGTCATGAAGCAGACAGTTCCTGTTGAAGAGATCCCATACATATAAGGATCCCTTCCTTGTGACAAGTAACAACTTCCAACTCTCATCACAGTCAATAAATGTTGCAGCGGATCCCATCATCATGGTTGGCATGGCACGTCTACCACACTTTGTGTAAATCTTCACAAACATGAACAAAATAATTATGATGCAAAATTACCAATCTTGTCTGATCAATTAATTAAAGCTTAATGTGCAAACTTGTCTTGCATAATACAACACATCTATTGAAAGAGTGTGAGTGGGATTTACGTGTGTGTGTGTGTGTGTGTCAACCAAGTTCAATATCTAGATGAACTTTGTAATCTTCCAGGGTAATTAAATTAAGAAATGCGCACAAAGGCACTGTACTAAGTATTACTAATGTATTTAATTATTTAAAGAAAAATGAAAGCATAGGAATTAAGTTTGCACATTATTTTCATACAAATTACAAGCATACTATAACTATTCTAGAATCCATTGGCTTACAACAACTTACTAATAGTGGTCACATGGTAAATTTGCGAATTGGTGATTAGAAGATCATTGCAAAATGTTTATGTTGTGCCTAATTGAATCCGACATTGACTAAATATGGGATTGGTTGTGTTAAATCCCCCACTACGGGCACACTCTCCTTGCAAACTGGTCTTCAAGGATGGGTCCTACTCAAGGGTTTGCATCAATTGCTAATAGAGCCTACACCACGTCGAGCAATAGCTTCATTGCAAACAACATGACCTATAAAAGGCTGCTACCTAAGAAAAGAAGGATCTGTAAAGTAACCCAACTGTAAACATAGGCCACTGTGGGCAATAGTTTGGAAGAGTGGTGGACTAGTATGTGCCTAATTTTATTTTTTATTTATTGGAAACGAAAATTTATTGCAAAAAGAAAAAATGATACAAAAGAGCCCTATACAAAAATCATTGAATGCAGCAACAAGGCTGACAAGAAACCACCTAGGGTAAAAAAGGGGGCCTTAAAAAAAAGGCTTATAAAAGGAAAGGGAAACTAAAAGCGAAACAAATTATCCCACAATACCTTCCCAATTTGAGTGAATAAAGAAAAAATAAGAATCCCTAATTTCAATTGAGACAGAAACCCATAAGTATGCAAAATAGCAAACTCGATCCTCCCAATATTATCCTCAATATTCCTTTCAAAAAATCTATTAATTCTTTCTTCTCAAATAACACAAGGCTCAGACATCACATTTCCATAGGGTTTTGGCATTTTTTCCCCTAGCAAAAGCACAAAAATGCTCCACAAAAGCTGATTACAAGAAGCAGGAGACACCCAGAAAATCTTTGCTTCTTTAATAATTCACTCCAAAGATTTAAGGTAACATTGCAATGGAGAAAAAGATGATCAACGCTTTCCTCATTATGTTTGCACATGATGCAAAAAGATGGAGAGAGGCTCCTGTGTGGGAACCTCCTTTGAAAATGTAATGGGTAACCAAGATGAAAGCCAATCAACAACTAAAACAAATTTCTACAGTAGTTTAGGGTAAAAGCAACACCAAAAGACCAGCTCAATTATATCAGGTGTGCTGTTTTAGTTGTATTGCAATGACTGCGTTGAAAGAACAGTTATAATTATTATTATCTTAATGCGCGCGTGTGTGAATTATATCAGGTGTGCTGTTTTAGTTGTATTGCAATGACTGCGTTGAAAGAACAGTTATAATTATTATTATCTTAGTGTGTGTGTGTGTGTGTGCATAATTATTATTATCTTAATGTGCGTGTGTGTGCATGTTTGTGTGTGTCAATTATATCAGGTGTGCTGTTTTAGTTGTATTGCAATGGCTGCGTTGAAAGAACAGTTATAATTATTATTATCTTAATGTGCGTGTGTGTGTGTACGTGTGCATAATTATCATTATCTTCATGTGCGTGTGTGTGTGTGTGATTCAATTATATCAGGCGTGCTGTTTTAATTGTATTGCAATGACTGTGTTGAAAGAACAGTTATAATTATTATTATCTTAATGTGTGTGTGTGTGTGTGTGTGTGTGTGTGTGTGTGTGTGTGTGTGTGAGAGAGAGAGAGAGAGAGAGAGAGAGAGAGAGAGAGAGTTACTCACCTGTAGGCAACCATCTTCACACCCAACAGCCCAAAAATTTGCATTTCCAGCTAACACGGTGACTTTCCCTGCGATCCTGTCAGACCAAAGAGTTTGAGTTCCTCTTGTACAAGCAATTTCTGTTTCTTTCATCATACATGTATTCCCCATTCCAGCAATATCATTTAAAGCATGTTCTCCAGGACGAGCTTCCAAGCAAACAGGTGCAATATCATCCCCTTCTTTCTTATCAAAGACTCTAATAGAAAGAGTTGTACTACAAGCAGCCAAGGAACCAGAAGCCTTAACACTCCCAGATTGTTCTACATTGATACTTCCATCTCCACCTGCATATACCGGAACCTTCTCAATAATGAGGCTCTCGGTAACAGTAGCCCTGGCTGCGACTCCAGATCGCTCCTTCATATCAGAGCTTCTACCTAGAGTTCCCCTGAAAGAAACCTCTATTAAACTACCATCACCAAGAACCACTCCATTATTATCCTTTTTGTTACCAGATGACACGGGAGGGAAGTCAGATGCTTGAGACTGAGGCCCACTGGTAATATTTTCCTGCTGAACAGGCACTCCTACTGCTTCTGGAATGATCCTCTTTCTGCCATCAGCACGCCTATACTCTCTTTGCTTCACAGGACTGGAAATCCGGCCAGACGTTGCCACTTTATTTAATCCATCACCGGCTGCTCCCCCACTCTTCTTCCCATCAACAGCTTGAGGCTCAGAAGCCTTTGTAATGACCCCCAAATTGACAGAAGATTTTGCAGGCATTTTATTTGGCTGAACATCTGCAGCCACTTTCTTTCCTGTGGTTTGCTTAACCGAGGCCGCTTCAAGCAATAGCTGTGCTGGACTCTCTGCTAAATTTGCCTGTCGACCTCTGACATCACCATAACGACTTCTCTTCAACTCATCAAGTTCGGCATCACTTAACTTGTAGCCAAGTTCTTTAACGTCAAAATGAAATGTAGCCGCTGTCCCATCTAAGGAACATGCAAAAAGTGAATATCCATCAGGACTCCTGTTTCCAAAATGAGAAATGAACAGTTTATTAGAAGAAACAAGAACAGATATCAGGCGGGTAAAGGCAGAACTCAACACTGCAATACAATAGGCAAATGAATAAATAAGGATAGGGTGTGCTGGTACAACTTTATTCAGTATAGCTATTAAGTAAAGTCTTTATTGCTATTTTTTTGGTAAGTAAAGCTTGTAGCAAAAAGTTGTTAATTTATAGGTTGTCAATTGTAAAAGTACTTTTGAATTAGTAGATCATTTAATAGTACAACCAATGTGTTCAAATGAGCGAGACAGTAGAGGCGATCGCTTCGATTTGAAAATGATTAATAATGCAAAAAATTAAAATAAAATAAAAAAATACTAAAATAGAAAATCATAATCGGGTTTCTTACTATAAATTAAATTTAAAAATTCAGTGTTTTGCAGCCCTATCCTCCATACACTAACCCGAAACAAACACAAACCCTAATTTAAAAAAAATTAGTGCTTTGCGGCACACCCGATTCCATACACTCACCTCAAAAAAAAACCCTAATTTTTTGGTCCAACCCAGTGTTCTAGTAGGCGCTAGGCGCTAGTCGGGCGGGGACCCAACGCCTAGCGCCTAGACCGACTGGTTGGCGACTAATCAGCTGGTAAAAAAAAAAATTATTATTATTTTCCTGCATAAAAATCCAAGCACAAACCAAATCCAATGATAAAATCCTGTCCAAATCCATAAATACCAATCAAAATCCAACCACAAACCTTCCAAATCCACAAACACCTATCCAAATCCAATCACAAACCAATTCAAATCCACAAACACCTATCCAAACCTATCCAAAATCCAAATCCAATCACAAAGACACAAACAAATCAAAATGAAGCCAAAACGGCGGACGGCAGCGACCTGGCAACAGCAGACAGCGGCTTTGGACGACAGGATGGGCAACTGAAATAGGTTTGCTGGTTGCTAGGTTTGGTCGAGAGGTTCACTGGTTTGGTCGAGAGATTGAGAGGCAGGTCTGGTTTGCTATTTTGGCTTCACTTTAATGAAGCCAAAACGGCATCGTTTTGGCTTCATTAAAGTGAAGCCAAAATAGGCACCATTTTGGGGTGTAATACGGCACCGTTTTAATATTTAAAAAAATATCTAAAAAAAATAGGTCTTGGCAGAGTCAACGGCTTTGACTCCGCCGAGACCGCCTAGGGCGAGTAGCACCGACTAGTCGCCCTTCGCCTAATACAGCAGATTAGGCTGTTTTCATCACAGCTGGATGCCACCTAGCGGTTAGTCGACGATTAATCGGCTGCCTAGGCCGATTACTAGAACACTGGTCCAGCACCACCATACACTCAATCCCAGCCCCCAAACAAAAAGAAACCCTAATTTTTTTCAGCCACCACCAACCCTCAACTCCTATTTTCCTCCCATCGCGGCGAATGGGCCAGACTCAAACCTCACCGGCGACTTGCCGACAGCCGTCCAATCTTGACGGCGACTCTCCAGCAACCTCAAATGGTCACTAGACTAAAAACCTACTGGAAACAGCCATGGCCCGACTCAGACGCCTCAAGGCACTCTTCGCCTTGAGGCGGCACTAACCCATTGAAGGGTTGAGGCTGCCGCCTCATTCGAATTTTTAAACATCAAGTACAACTATAAAAGCACTTTTTTTGGTAATAATTACAGAAAAGAATGTACAAAATAACTTCTTATTTAACTATGTGATAACAAAACATAATAATATATGGGTTCTGTTATAATAATGAAAATATGGCTTCATAACACTGGTGGCTCAAGTAAATTAAATTAGTTTAAGTGAATCAAATAAGGTTTTGAAATGAAAAAGAGTTGATGGAATTTGTAAAATGATAATAAGGGCAGTTTGGAAAATTTTAAATATTCGAAAGCTCAAAAGCTCAAAGTTTGATCTCCTCTCATAATTCAAAAAGCTCTTCTCCAATTGTAACGAAACAAATGGAAAATAAAAAATCCAAAGAGCTTTTTTACATCAAAAAAGCTCTTCTAGCCATTTCAAATGTCATACCACAAGTACGCTTAAATCATTCCAGATAGTGATGTAATTACCAGGCTAAATCCACAACACTTTGAGTGAAAAAATGCTTGGCCACAAATAGGGGGCGAGGACTTGCAGTCGTCCACACAGTTATAGTACGATCCTGACTGCCAATTGCAATAACATTATACGGCTGTGATTCCTTCCCTCCAATCTTCGAAGCCCCATTACTCCACCCAATTGCTGCAACTTTCGCTTCCTGTGAACTGGTTAAATTCCTTCTGAACATTGAATGATTAAATTTCACCACAATAATTGGGGCATTGTGTCCTAAGAAGTCAAACGTCGCTGCCCATTCCCCTCTCTCTAGAACAGGTGCAGAATGCCTAGGCTTCTGGAAACCATGAGTGGTTGTGATGAAATGGCCACAAGGAGACCATCCAAGCCGCCTGAAAAATGTAGATCCGAGCTGGAAAGAACATACTCCCATCAGAGAATAGAAATTAATATTTACCACAAAAAAACAAATCACCATTAGAAACATACTGATTTTGTCCAGTGGCCATCTGTTCTGTGAGCAAGACTCCAGTCACTTGTCCTCCATATAATGACAGTCTTATCGTCGGATTGACTTGCTATGAAGGAGCCAATGGGATCCCAAGTAACTCCTTTAACCAGGCTAGAATGACCCCTTAGAACAGCAGTACAAATGCCATTGCTCATATTCCAGATGTGGATGGTATTGTCTAAACTTCCACTAGCCAATATTGAGTCATCTGGAGACCAATTAAGATCCACCTACTTTAAGCATGGAAAAACAATTCCCCAGTTAGACAGTACCAGAGGGGCAGGCTATCAGAAATAGATGTCACTAATTTAGGGTTTGTAATGACACGTTAAACTAAAAGTTCTATTCTGAATTTATATATTTGATATTTATAAAAACAAAAAACAAAAAAATAATGCACAAAAACAAACTCTGTTAAATATAGTTCCAAAATTCTAAGCTTAAAACCTTTAACCAATCTAACACAAGCCTTTTTTTTTTTTTTTAAATTGCTATAATTTAATTAACTGAACAAAAACTTTTTTTAAGAGTTGGTACATAAAATATCACAATCAAACACACTCTTATACCAAATGTTGACAAACCATTAAACCCAAATGTTTGAGCTTCTTGCTAAAAACCAAAATATAAATTTTGACAAACTCCAATCAAATTAAAGCAAAGAATTCCTTCTTCTTTTTTGCCTCCAAACAGGTCAACTGTAAAGATAATTTAATTACCACATCAGCAGTGTGTCCTCTCAAAGTCATTGCAACTTTCCAGTTCTCAATATCCGGGGGCTCTCCACTACCAAATTCAGTTGTTCCTGAACCAGGCTTCCTCTCATGAACCAAAATCGCCTGATCATCAGACCCTGATGCAATATACCTACCATGCTTAGCCCACCTAACACAGTTGACTGACCCAAAATGATCACGGAGGGTCGCAAGAAGCCTCTGTCCAGATTCATTGTTGTCCAAGTTCCTGCCAATTGATTTCATGTTCCATATTCGTACCTATAACATATTATTAACAGAAATATCTGTCATGTTTTAAATTATATATTTATATTTTAAAAACTATTTATACATAGCATATATGGGTGTAAACATACACAAACACACATTTTGTGACCAAACAAGTGCACATCAAAGTGGATGGAGGAGCAATGTTAACTGAACAAATTCACTTTACAGAATGCCTCCACGAATCGGGCGGAACCCAGTTTATCATAAGCAATAAGTAAAAGTATATTCATAATGCACCTAAAACTTTATCGGATGGAGGAGGAGGGGAAGAACATTAAGCTTAAGCATACTCAAGTCACTAAAACCATTATTGCACACAAATCAAGGGAAATATAGAAATATTGAAGACTTGGCTATGCTCAATTCAAGTGGTCAAATATAAGCATTCTTTAGAATGTCCCCAGAATTTTGTCAACAACTATACTCTCCCATAGCAACCCCCTCCTGGCAGCAACACAAAAAAGAAAATGCATGAAAATCAACACCCCTGATATTTTCATTCTTCATACTTAATACTCATATTCCATAAGCCCACAACCATATCATAATCTTAAACAGTAATCACCTATCCAAGATGAATAAATCAGAGAGTCCTCTCACAGCATAAATTTAAGTAATAAGTTGACCCTATGATATCAGACTGTGTTACATAACTATGGAAGCATAAGAAAAGGCTAAGATTAACATGATTTGAACAATCAAATCTTCAGATAGAAAACCAAAACGAGACAACAGATTTTGAATTTACCAGAAACAAATCACAACACATAGAGTAACAAGAATATTGAAACGAAAGAAAAGAATTGTGAAAGGCTCCATTGCAACCAACTTAAGCAGCGATTATACCCACATTGCTTCTATTGCCTCAACAACCAATGCACACAAGACTCCCTGCTGCCAAATCCACCTAATAAATTACTTTTATACTGGAACTAACAAACTGATTCACGAATCACAAAGATCGATAAAACAAACACATTGCATCATAAACAAGTCACATGTTTACAAAATCAACTGCAATAATAATATGAATCTGTACTACACCTTGCAGCCAAATCCAACTAGATATTTCAGTAAAAGGAGAAAGAAACTACTAAAACTTCACATCAAATATCCATATAGCCACACAGGCTCAAGCAACAGTATGCAATTTATCATGTTACTTGCTGTCACTTAGCTGAGAAAGTCAAGAAAATAATGCAAATTCTTTATCATAGGTGATTCTGACTTCAAAGTAGCAACAAATTCAATATTTTTTTTTCCAGGGAAGCAGATAGATAAGAAGAGTATATACCTTATGGTCACCTCCACCAGTAGCAAACCTGAGTCCACCAGGTTGAACATCAATGGAGAAAATCTGCATTCCCTCATGTCTAACCCAAATGGGCTTCTCTGCAATCATCTCTTTTGCTTTTTGTTCCTCCTGAAAATATACCCAATACAGCTTCCTTCAATTAGTTTCTTCTAAACCCACCAAAAGGGTACACAAGTTCCTAACTTTTTTAGGACCCGAACCAAAAAAAGAAAATCTAACTGATGAAAAAAAAAACCCGAAATTCAGAGTTTTGAAGTAAGGAAAAAAACGCAGAATGGCATGCAAAATAGAGGGGTTTTGAGTTGGAGAAAACAGTAAACACCTAAATTGAAGAATAAAAATAACCCGTACAGTGCACACAAGAAGAATCAACCAAAACGATGGATTTAGTAAAAGAAAAAAGATATTTTTATTAATTAAAAAAAAAAAAAGTAAAACCCTAGAGATGGGGTTAGTGAGAAGAGAAAGATCATTTTTTTTTTCTTTTTTTTTTTCTTTTTTTTTTCGAAATTGAGAAAGATCTAAGTTAGTAACTGTCAAAATCTAGGTATCTCCTAGAAGATTGCGAGTCAGAAGAAGAGAATTGTTTTTGGGCATGTAACATATGTTGAACTTGTAAGTGCAAAAACTTACAAGTGCAAAAAGTAAAAGAAGAAAGAGAACAAAAGTGAAAATAGGGTTTAGATTTGATTAGAAGGGAACAAAAACTTTGTAACTTGTAAAGTTATATGGTGACTAGTGAGTGTGTTTTCCCGACCTACACAAGTCATTCAAAGCACATTCCAAAATCACCCAAAAGATAAAACAACAACGTTTGCTATTTAAGGTTATTACTATTATTACCGGATTTAGTTACTATATAACATATATTTGTTAGAAAAATGCTTAGGTACTAACAAAATACTGACCTACTAATGAGGCGTTGGCATGTGGTATTTTTTTTTTTTTACCTTTTACATTTATCTCTTTGCATTCTTTCAAAATAGGCAACGTGTCAACGCTCCATTGGTGGGGTTAATACCTTGGGTACTAACCAATCAGTACCCAAGCATTGTCATATATATTATATACATAAATGTCCAAATCAGTGTATACTGATATAACTTCATCAGTGCGTTGGTTGTGGACTATTAGATTTACATACTTTGACTCAAAGTATCTGCATTTGTCAAAATTTCTCCATACTCAATGGTCCACATGCATTAGTTCTAATATAGTTACATCAGTATCAGTATATACTGATGTAAACGGGACCGATATTATATATATATTTATATATATATATATATATATATATATATATAGTTGATGGGTAGTTATGTGCGAGAGAATTAATATCTTTTTGTTTTAATTTTTTTTTAATTTTCAAATTCTTGATTTTTATAAACCATTGGATTGAAATCTAAAGACTAAAAACTAACCCAAAAACTATATAGGTACTATATAGCAGTTGAACCCTACTATTACCAATTTTCCTCTCATACTAATACACGTCACCACAGTTTTGTCATGTGTATTATTATGATTGAAGTTATATTGTTTACATGGCAAAATGGTGGTGATGTGTATTAGTATGCTATAGATATTCCTATGATGTGTGTCTATGAGTAGACTTGGCACGGTTCCGGTTCCGATTTCGGTCCGGATTCCTTAGGAACCGACGGTTCCGAACCTTCTTTTTTTTTTTGTTAATAAAAAAAATTAGACTTGTAAAATTGTAAATGAAATAAAATATATAAATGACAAATTACAAAATAAAATAAAATAAAATTCATTGGGTTGGGTCACCCGAAAATAAAATAAAATAAACAAATTACAAATTACAAAATACAAAATTAAATTAAATTAAAATAAAACTAAATAAAATGATAAATTACAAATTACATTTCATTGGGTATTTGGGTGATTGGGTCACCCGAAAATAACATAAAATAAATAAATGACAAATTACAAAATTAAATTAAAATAAAATTTAAAAAAAAATGTAAAGTTATTAGTCTTGCACTTAATTTTTACCACAATTAAGTTGTCTACGTATCCTCTTAGGAGGTTTAGAGGAATCAAAGGATGTGTAGTTCTTTTACCTTTTATTGCAAGTTTGGTGATGATATGGACTAATCGTTGTCGTGATCCGTATATGCTATTTCAGCTCCGCTGCTCCACTTCCAGGTTCGTCATCTTTGAAGAAATCGTATGGTTCCTCATGCTCGATTTATTATTGTCTGTATTGTGCCTTAATCCGGTCATCTACACAAACTTGCATCTGTGGTGATTTCGAACTCAAGCACGAACGCTTATCATCCAAGATATTCCCCCTGACGCTGAACTCTTGCTCCACCGCTACCGTAGAAACTGGTGTTGAAAAAATATTTAGGGCTATTATAGACATGATTGGAAAGTATTTTTCATACTCTTTCCACTATTGTAAGATATCAAATCTTTTCTCTTCCGTTTCTTCTATAAACGCAAAAGAATTACTTAGATAAGATTCAAGCTCAAAATACTTATTAGAGCCTAATGAAGAAAAACCTTGTAATTTTTTGGTTTTTTTTTTTTTTTTATATAACAAACTATACCCTAAATTCATAAATCTGGAGGATGATAGGGACTGAGATACATTTGTGTTTGTGTAGCATCTAAGTTCATTGAGGGTCCATAAACTGTAAGATATTCATCATATAACTCATACAATAATTTCTTAACTTTATCACAACACGCATCAACATCATATTCTAAATTTAAACCTTGTGATGAATAATAACCGGTTAAATAATAAGACAAGTTTTCTAAATTACAACATGGATCAAAACATATGACAATCAAATTAATATTTGGAAACTCCCTATAATATTCTAACCATTTTTCCTTCATAGCAATAACGGACTCCGCTAATTCTATGTCGGATTCACAATAAACAAAGGCATCAGTAATATTAAGACTCTCAATAATAAATAAATGAGTTGTAAGATAATAAACATCAGATCAATTATTAGTAGCATTATAAAAGACTTTTAACAAATTAAAAACGTTGTAACAAACATCCCAATGAGTTTGATAAAAAGTAATGTGACTAACATAAAATTGAATAAAAGAAACTAATAAATCCTTATAATCATAACTTCTAGCAAGCAATTTATAAGTATAATTCCAACGTGTTGGAACATTACGAGGAAATCTAATGACACATTTACCATTTTGTTTACAATATGTTGACCATGCTTTCATTGTAGAAGGATGTTTCCATAAAAAATTTAAGGTTTTTTTAATAGGTTGAATAAAATGTTCAAGAGTGTCTAATTCTTTTTAAACACATAAATTTAAAACATAGCATGCATATCTTTGATGAAAAGATTTACCACCAAGATAATGTTTGCATAAATCAAGTAAGGCAGGAATAGCAGCAGTATTGCTAGAAGCATTATCAAAATCAATTGCAAAAATGTTGTTTTCAATTTTATACTCTGCAAAATAATTCTAAATTGTCTAAAAATATTATGAACAGTGTGTGCATCATCAAAAACTCCAAATACAAGAATTCTTTTCTGGATATTCCATGCATCATCCATATAATGGAAAGTGTCATCCAAGTATGAATGTGATCGTTAATGGTCACTCCATATGTCGGCACATACGGAAACACGACCGTTATATTTTTCTAAATATTTTCCAACTTTCTTTTTTCTTTATCATAAATCTCTTCAAGTGTTGTTGTGAACGTAGCTCTAGGAACACGACATGCAGCAGGGTTTAATGCTCGTTTACGATAATTAATAAAACCAACATTTTCACCAAAACTAAATGATATAATAAGTGTTCTGCTGCTACCATTCTAGTTAATTCTTCTCTATTTTGTTCATCAGTGTAACGAAATAATTGTTGGTTAGAAGTAACGTACCTAGAAATTTGTGATTTTGACCTTGATTTGGTCTCTACTTCTAGATGTTTGGTTAAAATATGTTTCCAATAAGTGTCATATCCTCTAGATTTGTGCCACTTATATACTTTTTTGCAGTAATTGTAAGCCATTGCATAGCTTCAATCTTCTTGTCTAATTTTCTTCATATGTTTTAGGGAAACTATCAAAAAAACCCCATCTAGTTTTGGTTATTGGCCAAAAACCACCATCTAGTTCCGTTATTGGCCAAAAACCACCATGTATGCTTAAAATTTTTGTATTTTGATATTTTTTTTTTGTATTTCGGTTGAGATATATATTTTTTATTTGTTTTTGTATTCCAGTAGAGATATATATCTCTACTGAATACAAAAAAATATATCAAAATACAAAAATTTAAAGCATACAAAGTGGTTTTTGGCTAATAACGGAACTAGAGGGTGGTTTTTAGCCAATAACCCAAACTAGAAGGGGGTTTTTGATAGTTTCCCTATGTTTTACGAAGAGATCAGATTTGCTCTACTCCTATAACACATCTTCCTCCTTTTCTGGTTCCGGAATTTCCGGTGAATCAAATTCAAAATCTGGAGAGAGATCATGCATTTTTTTTTACTGGGTTGTCAAATTTTGGGGAGGTGTCATTGGGATAGGGTTCTAAAATTATTAGAGAGGAGTGGCAGAGTTTAGGCCTAGGTTTTCAGCATAGGCCCGATGTTGCAGATACTCATGATAGGAAGTGTCATCACGACTGAGATTATCAGTCATACGACCCTTATCTTTTATCAAAATGGAATGCCTCAGTCACGGCCGTCACCCCTTCCACTTCCACTTGCCATTTAAAAATTGAATTGTAAAATAAATGGTTAGAAATAAATTTGGAAGAGAATTGGAAACTTTGTTGGTAGTAATTGCAAATAAAATAAATTGCAAATAAATGAATTTGGAAACTTAGTAATTGACTAATTGAAAATAAAATAAATTGGAAATAAGATCAATTGTAAATAAAATTAATTACAAATAAAATAAATTGGAAAATAAAATAAATTGCAAATAAAATAAATATTAAAAAAGGAAACTTTCATGTTGAGAGAGAAATTAGAATTAGAAAGAATTGAGAGGAAATTTGGGGAAATTGGAAAATAAAATAAATTGCAAATAAAATAAATATTAAAAGGAGGGGGGGGGGGGGGGGGGGTTGTTGATAAAAAAAGAAATAAAAAGGAACCACCTGAGGCCCCAATGGTCCGATAAATTGCAAATAAAATAAATATTGAAAAAGGAAACTTTGAGAGTTGAGAGAGAAATTAGAATTAGAAAGAATTGGGAGGAAATTTGGGGAAATTGGAAAATAAAATAAATTGCAAATAAAATAAATATTAAAAAAGGAAACTTTGAGAGTTGAGAGAGAAATTAGAATTAGAAAGAATTTGAAGGATTTTTTTTTGGGGGGGGGGGATAAAATAAATATTAAAAAAGGAAACTTTGAGAGTTGAGAGAGAAATTAGAATTAGAAAGAATTTGAAGGATTTTTTTTTGGGGGGGGGGGGGGGGGGGGGGGGTTTGGTTGTAGATAAGAAAAGAAATAAAAAGGAACAATTGGAGGCCCCAATGGTCTGACATCGGCTGTTGGGACAACGGTCGGCTGACATCGACTGTTGGGCCTCCAACAGTTGCCCCAAAGTTTTAATAATAATAATAATAATAATAATTGAAAATAACATAGGAACCGCTGGTTCGAACCGAAACCAAAACCGTCGGTTCCAGTCCGATTCGAACCTACCGGTTCTGGTTTTTATGGCTCTACCTATGAGAGAAAAATTACTACTATTACCATACAAATTAGGACTACTTGCACAAACGTCCCCTAAGTTTTGGCATAATTGCATGCATATGGAACTTTTACCCCTAATTGCACAAACATTCCCTACCGTTAGTTGACTTCCGTTAACTCTAACCGTTGACCACAATTTTAACCCACAATGACTAAAGTGCCCCTAGTTACCTATTTTATTATTTAAATTAATAATTAAAAAACGAAACAGAAAATACAAAGAAAACAAAAAAACAAAAAAACAAAATCAATCATTTTTTTTTTCTTTCATTTTCTCAACCCTTAAACACAATCCAAAAATAAACTTAACAAACAAAAACCAAAACTCAAATCCTCAAACAACAACCAAAAATCAAATCCACAAATAAAAACTCAAATCCATCAATACCACAACCAGTTAACTACATCCATTTAAATAAATAAATAAATAAATAAAGAACTTCAACCTAGAAAGTTAAAAATCCACCGTTGAAGTTCTAATTTTTTAATTTTTTTTTTTTAAAAGGATGTGGTTAACTGGTTTTGGAATTAATGGATTTAGGTTTTTATTTGTGAATTTTGATTTTTTGGTTGTTGTTTGAGGATTTGAGTTTTGATTTGGATTGTGGGATTGAGTTTTGGTTTTTGTTTGTTAAGTTTATTTTTGGATTATGTTTAGGGGTTGAAAAAATGAAAGAGAAAAACAAATGATTTATTTTGTTTTTTGTTTTCTTTATCTTTTCTGTTTCGTTTTTTAATTATTAATTTGAATAATAAAACATGTAACTAGAGGTATTTTAGTCATTGTGGGTTAAAATTGTAGGTTGAAATTGTGGTCAACGGTAGAATTAACAGAAGTCAACTAACGGCGGGGGACGTTTGTACAATTAGTCCTACAAATTATGGGATAAAATAGTGAATGTTATGATAAAGATAAATTACTTGCCACATCATATTCATGGATTGATTTTTGGATCAATTTTTTGGCAATATAAGATTTATCGTTTAGTATAGGCTTTTGACCTAAAAGAAATATTCACAAGGTCTTGAGTCCAAGCTAAAAAAAAACTTTAAAAAAAAAATATGATTCTTGAGCGAGTAAATGTATTTTAAGTTAACATAATGTCAAGAAAATCTAATATCATGGTTTTGAACATTCAAGTGAGCTTCTTCAGACATTTTAGAACATTGAGATGGGTCCATGAAGAAAATTTTGTATGTAAACATAATCAATATTTGTTATCATTCAATTTAAGCATTGAATAATTAAGTCAAACAAAAAATTGATTGATTCCAAATAATTAGTTTTGTTGATTTGTTTAACGGAGGGAGAATGAATGTCAGTAGTTTTACCATTGATTGAGTTATCTTTTAGATTTCTATTAGAATAGGTTTACATAATAATATAATATTATTATTATCTTAGCTTTGTAGTTGGTGTTTTTGACTAAAAATCAATGTGAACCTAATTGAAGACACAAGATTGTCTGAAAAATGAAAAATCTTACATGCCCAAAACACATAAATGGTTCCGTTTTCCTAACTAAACGAAAGATCCCTATGTAGGACACAATAGATACTAAAATCTCACATTTGATTTATATATATATATATATATATATATATATATATATATATATAGATAATACCCATCCTTTAAATGAAGAAAAAAGGAGAACCAAGCATTCACAAATTCACAACATTAAGCAAAATTAAATAAACACTTCTTTGAAAGATAAACAAAAAAAATAAACACTGAAACCGTTGGGTCAAAAAGAGCAGAGCATCAAAAAAAAAAAAAAAAAAAAAAATTGTACAAGCTATACAAAATTCCATATGGGTATTGGCAATAAGATTTCTTCCATTTAAAGTTGACCAAAGAAATCCTCTGCCTTCCTGCTCTGCTGGCCCTTTTACCTGTGTCTGTGACTGTGTACATTAGTATTACTGTTATTTTTTTGAGTATGTGAGATATGGCTCTTGTGCAATTGTGAGAACATCTGGCCTCTCTACTTGGTTATAAGTTAGACATCTGCGAATTAACTCCTGTGAAAGAAAAGAATTTGATGTAAATATATTATTAAGAGGCTTGCAGATTGTACTACATTTCACAGTCAAGCAACTGAAAACTCAATCTATTTGGTTCTTATTAACCTAGAACTCTAGAAGTTGCGGTATCTTCTAGCTGAGCAGAACATCTAACAAAGCAAGGGCTTCAAAAGACTCTTCTTATAACAAAGCAAGGGCTGTAGATAACATGCAACAGCAAAAACGAACAAGGAACTCACCTTTGCCTCATTTGAGACAGCAGGCCTCGATGGAAATTCAACCTTGCGTGCTTTAATAATTGTGTCTTCACGTAATATTCGTTCTTGGCTCTGGTCATGCCCAAAAGGACGTCGACCAAAAAGCATTTGGTAAAATAGAATACCAGCTGACCAAACATCCACCTATTTTTCAGAATATAGCATGTCAAAAAGAGGCTGAAATACCAATGAAACAAGAAAGAATGAATTGTTTAGAGTATTGATGGTGCTTTGAGCAGGAGCAGGACCAATGTTAAAGTACTCCGTAAAGAGATTCTATTTCTATGCATCAAGTAAATCCCTCACACACACACACACACAGAGTGCAAGAGGAGGAGGACCTATTTTGAGACACTGACCTTTGATGAAATAAGAGGGATTTTACTAAGTTCAAAGCACTCCGGAGGCAAATACCTAAAAACACAATATTACAGGAAAAGCCAAAAGAAATTAATTCAATTTGTTCTCAAAAATGGATCTTAAGTATGTTGTGAAATTATAATAATGCTACATTTGACACAATAGTTGGCATATCAAACAAACAACTAAAAGCAGGGTAGAAAAATAAGTAAAACACTTTTAAGACCCTGCATAACAAAAGTTCATTAACAATATTCTAAAGTTTTACTAAGTAATTGACAAAGAGAGATTTGTCAATTAGCACTTGGCATGCCTAGCATCTTCAAACAGAGATATGACATGTCACATGTCTTCAACCACGCAAGCTAAGCATAAATGCTGAAGTGCATCACTCACCAATATGTTCCAGCTCCCTGGGACGTAAGTTCCATACCCTGGGATCCAACATCATCCTCCACAATCTTGCTAAGACCAAAATCCGTCACTTTTGCAACACCAAACTCATCAAATAGGACATTCCCAGGTTTCAAATCATAATGGATAATCTTCTGGGTTCTTTTGTTCAAGTATACAAGGCCCTGAAATATCTGAACAATGACGATCCTAGCTTCCCTCTCAGGCAGTACTGGCGTTGCCTTGAGAACTGCATCAAGATCTTTTCCTGTGAAAGAAAAAAAGGATACATAAGTAACAGGAGGCAAATTCATAAATAGATTCTTAAGTGCTAACAAGAGTTCAATAGTCTCCACTACAAAGGCAAACTAATTGAGACTTTTAGATAAATATCATGAATGTGGTGGACTATACATACCACTACAGTATTCTAAGACAGTGCAGAATGTATTCTGGTCAATCTCAAAAGTGTCCCAAAGCCGAACAATGTGATGATGCACCAACGTCTTGTGGATATTGTACTCACGAATAGCATGCCGTATGTAACTTTGCTTCTTATCTTCACTCCACTGGGCATTTAGACCATGAAGCTTACATGCAACATATCTATGCTCTACCAAGTCAAAAGCCTGCTGGAAATTTCTTACTTCAAATCACTGCAAAAAGGTTTATTTTTACAATTGCCAAACATTGGCAAAAGAAATACTCTAGACTTATATCGTAATAAATAAAGCCTTTCGTTAAGTATGTAGTGAAACTATTACGATCATTTAAAGATATAATATTCACAATCATTTCTGGATATAATATTCATCAAAGTTCTGACCTTGTAAACTTCACTGAATCCTCCTTTCCCAAGAAGATTTAAAAGGGCATATCGGTGGTTCAGAATTTGAAAATTGTTAAAGCGAGAACCATCCTCATCACGTATACGCTTCATTTCACGAATAAGCCTTCCCTTCTCTAGCTCATAACGGTCTCTCTCACGCAAAATAACTTCTTCTTCCTACAGAATATCCAATTCAATGATAAAGGGAAAATTACCAGGATTTACTGTAATTCTTACAATCATTAACGATAACAGATAGAATATGGAACTAATCCAAATGGAAATCATATCTCAAAGGCTGACTTACACGTTTGATGCTGGCTAGACGGGATTTATAAATCTCATCCTGGATGAATATATCTTCTTCATGTATTCCTGATTCTGTATCATTTCCATCACCTTTATCTTCAAGCAATAACAATTGCTGTTAGCACTCAGAAAGTAGCTTAAACAACAAAGATGACTATGGTGAAAGAAAATTTAACAATGATTCAGCACCCACCAACCCAGTCAAGGAGGAAAAGAGTAAAGAATGTGTAGGAAAAACACTTTCTTTGAAAGAGAGAGAGAGAGAGTAGAAGAAGAAGACTTTAAGTATTTTTTTAACAGAAACAAAAACTTGATGAGAATAAGCCGTCCATAACAAAGAAAAACCCAGAACAGCTCCGGAAAAAAAAAAAAAAGGACTAGTGGTATGATATATCCATTTTGCTCAGACAGCAAACAACTTAAATAATTGACATGATAACAGCATAACTCAAGACATCAAACAAATTTTGATAGCCTTCCTACAATAGCCGTAGAAATAAATCAATACTTGGCCCTATTTCAAATGTGGATGTATTTGACAAAATATAATTTTAAGGAGTTTTAGAGATTTTCTTATAGGATATTTGTTTTCTTATTTGAGGTTAATTAGATTTTTGAATAAAGTTTCTGTTTCCTATAAAAAAAAAAGGTTAATTAGATTATTTGTTTGTAGTAGATTTAATTTCTTTATTTGAGTTAGACTCGGTGTCTGACATCCACAAATAGGTGTTGATGTATTTTTTCACTGTAATAGTATAATGGGTTGATGAATAAACTAATTAATTGTTTGAGAAATCCTAATCCCTTTTTCTTTTTTCTAATTCTTTTATTTCCCCCCTTTTCTGTTCATTTCCTCTGTCTATTCTATCTCTCTCTTTTCTCTTCCTCTACATTGCTTTATTTTTTCTGTCTATCTATATCTATATTTATATTCAAACACTGTTTTCTTTTTTCCACACTTACCTAGTCACCTTCTCTTTCTTTCTCTATTTTTGTATTTCTGTCTTAATGTCTTGTATCATTATAATAAGGAATTAAAGTAGAATAAGATAGGCAGACAAACTCCTAGGCAACAGAATTATGTCGAGAGCAGTAAATACTCGAGCAATGCCAACATGGTTACCAACACAAATGAGAAACAATGAGGAAGAGAAAAGGAGAAAGATAGCAAAAGAATAATATATTAACTCTCTTTTTAATTTCTTTTAGAGAAATCAAAGAATAATGCATTCAATAACTAACTGAAAGAAAAAAAAAAAACAAAAATGAAAAGGGGATGGAAGTAGACCTGGCAAGGTTCCGGTTCGAACTGTGGAACCGGGGTCAAACCGGAACCGAAAAAACCGGAACCGGAACCGGAAAACCGGTTCTGGTTCAGGAACCGTAACCGGAACCGGGGGAGGCCGGTTCCGGTTCCGGTTTGAACCGGCGGTTCCAAGTTTTTTTTTTTTTTTTTTTTAAATTAAAAAAATAACACTTTATTTATAAAAATAAAATGTTTAAAAGAGAAATAACATTGAAGAGTATTGAACCATGGTCCATAACTCTTGTACAAGTATATATATTTTATTTTACAAACTCCTCATTTTTATATAGATTAGGCATCTCACCACTTTTCTTCTTTATCCAATGTGGGATGTGAGATTTTCTTATCCTTTCTATTTTAGTTGTGATTTTCTTATACTTTCTATTCAAGAACAAAAACATGTTTTTTAATCCAAAAGCTCACTTTCAATTCATAGCTTGTCACAATTATGTAATAAGAGAAGAAAATCACAAGTAGAAATCTAGAATAGAAAGGAATATAAGAAAATCTCACATCCCACATCGGATAAATAAGAAATGTGTAAAGATGCCTAACTTATATAAAAAAGAGAAGAATGCAAAGGAAAATATACTTACTTAGTTACTTGGACACGAGTTATGGGCCACGGCCCAATACTTCACAATGTCCTTTTTAACATATTTTTTTTAATTATAAATTAAACGTTATTTAAAAAAAAAAAAAAAAAAAATCCAATTCAAAACCGCCAGTTCCTCTGGAACCGGAACCGGAACCTTGCCACCATTAGATGGAAGTTGGTATCTGTCAGTCAGAGACACACGTAGACCTAAATGTCGAATAATAGACTGTAGCTAGTAAGAAATCTAGATCGGGGAGACAAGACAAAATAAGTAAGATCTTTGAATAATCCAGGTCATAATTCCCAAAAATAACAAACTCAACAGACACAAATGACTATTTTGCATAAGCATTAGAAACTGACACAAATATTTGCAGAAAAGAAAAGGAAAGCGGGACTTTTTTAGTTACTACGATGCATACCAGATTGCCGTTTCTTCAGAGATTTCCGCTGTCTCTCAACAGCCTCCTTAGTTTCTAATAACTGTCTCTGAAAAAAGAAAAGGAAATAAATCAACCACAACAGTATCAATCCCAAAAACAATTTTTTTAAATATGGAATGATTTTTAATTATTTATTGTTTAAAAGAGAATTTTGATTCAGTTAATCAAAACTTGATGAGCACATCTAAAAGAAAGCTGAAAGCATTTGGTCAATTACTCTTTCCCAAATACCCAATTATATTCTAGTTTCCTTAAGAAATTGCACAAAATTTTTAGACTTAGGTCAAGGAAATAGAACTTAGTTTTCAATAGGAACAGGGGTAGAGTGGTAGTAAATTATCTATTCAACAAAACTTCATATGCAAGATGAAAATAAACCATGGTCACTTCTAGGTTCTTAATTCTGATGAATTTGCTATAGTGCCAACAAAATGACTAGCACAATAAGTACTAATCATGACAACAGACAATAAGTACTAAACAAGAACTGGAATATTGAATATGAACAAAATAAAAATACTTAAATTAATCAATAAGAACTCCTAAGAGCATTTTGGACATTCCTTACACAGCCTTCGCTAGGGGTGAGCAGGAACCAACTGAAACAATCCAAATCGACCTGTATTTTGGATCAATTTGGTTTGGTTTTTAATGAACTGACCTGTCTGGTTTGGTTCTTGGGTCAGGTGTCTGATAAATAGCAATGTTCCAAGATCTAGATTTTTAAAGTCGTTGCATCCAATACCATGTCCATGTCAAAATAGGACACTCCTGTCTAAGTGTGAAGGTCATACTCCATAAAGGGGGAAAGAGACTGAGAAAGAGAAGGAGAATGAATTTTCAAAATGTTAATTGAGGATAAAATGGGTAAACCTAAGGAAGCATGCAGTAGAGTAACAAGTTATAGCAAAAACAGGTCGGTATCAGACAAAACAAGTGTACCAAAACCGACAATACAAAATTTTAGTGCTTGAATCCAATCCATCAAACAAGAAACAACCCACCCTAGGATTAAGTGTACACCATTAATACTCAGTTTCTTTATCCTAGTTTTACTGAAATAAGAAAACTTCAAACTAGTAGGTAAAATTAAAATATGAAGCATGTTAAGCAACTTCAGAAAGATAAGCATAATAAAGAAAGTTACTTTATGAATTTGAACTTTTGTTATGAATTTTGATGGTTATGAAATTGATTTAGTGAGGGAGTTGACTATTAAAAAAAAAAAAAAAAAAGGTTTACTGTGAAGAAGCCATAAAGAAGACTGCATGTACAGAAATGTCACTGGCTCAAAAAGGAAAATAAAAGAAAAGGAAGAACATACAAGATGAGCGTTTAGATCTTTCAATGCTTGCCCATCCTCCCATGTCTCAGATATGACGGTTCCAGCTCTGTAATAAACAAAGTTAAAGTACTTCATATAATTGCACTTAATATGAGAGACCATATTGTAAAATACATATGGTAGGACTTTAGGTTATAGCTTCCACAAACAACTTCAGCAACAACAACCATAAACAATTTGCATGTTTTTGCAACACTTACCACTAAATGTTCCTCTACAGTCTTTTGCTTGTGTGTATATATATATATATATATTGAACATTGATAATGACAGTCCTATCAATTGTCAGATACTTTTATAGCCATTGCAATCATATTTCTTTTGTATTTTATCTCAATTAAACAATCAAACATTGTAATATACTCGGTTCTTAGTCTATATTTGTTCAAAAATCCCTCCTTTCATCTTTTCTCTCACCCAAAGTGCAGAGAAAATGAAGCATACATTTTGAAGCTTAATAAATGGAAGAATACCTTTTTTTTTTAATAAGAAATAGGGAAACTTTTACTAAAGACAAAATGGTTACAATTACATAACTTTTCTAGCAGTCCACCGAGAATACTGTCTGTAAATAAAATAGCAAAACGGACATCTCAAAATGACCATAGCCTTTCATTCAAGCTTTATAAAAAACAAAGAAGTGTCTTTGAATTCGTTTGATTTGAACTTAGAATCCATAAAGAAATAAATGTATACCTGATTACACCCACATTACCAAGTCTAACAGAATCCTGGCGTATTTTCAGCCTAGCTTCCTGCCTCTCAGCTTTTGAAACGGATATCAATAAATCAGAGATTATTTTTGTTCTCTGCAAGAGAGAAGGAAAACAAAATTGATAACTGTTGCAAAGCATTACTAGCACACTCAGCAAATAACAAAAATCCTCTCTTGCCAACCAATAGTTTTTCTGGAGAGCAAATTGAGTATGCATATGAATTAGCCAAATATCATTAATTATCTACTTCAGCAAGATGACAAACATTCAAAAAAATAAATATTTGAGGATCCCTCATATTCCCAGAGTATGGCAACCAGTCCATTAGAGTCTATCTTAGTTCTTGCAATTCTGCAGTCCTCTATTTCCTCACTAGTTCCCCAACCTCCAAACACAAAACATACCAGTTTTGTGCACTACTTTAAGACTCAATCACAAATTCTATTGGTAAACATGTGGTAGCATTGCGATTCCGTTTTCCACTACCCAACAGTCATTATTAATCCACAAAAAATCAAGCACAGCATCACATGATATAGTAAATCTTTAGATTTTACCGGTGTGTAATAGCAATAGAGTTGGAGAGGAAGAGATCACCAACACACATTGTTCTTTGAATTTGTAGCGATAGAATGTATAGGCAGAATAAATTTTGGACAAGTTCTTAGATTAAACTTAAAATAAGTGAGAAAATGCAATGAACAAAGATTCTTTTAGGAAGCACACCTTTGGCTTCATTTGTTGTTCGCAATCTTTAAGGTCCTTCAGTTCCTAAGCAGATTACAAAAAAAAATTAGAATTTAAAATAAGAAAATAGGGGCAAGAAGCTATATAATTATTTACAGGCAACATTTATATACCTTTTCTAACTGGCGGCAAAGATTAAGATAGTCAGAGGCCTCTTGACGAGATTTATGTAGGTCCTCTTCCAATGCTGCAACTTTTGCACGTAAAGAAGTAACCTCCTCCTAAATAAAGTTAATAAAAAGAAAAGGAGTTAGGACCGTAAATACCTAGTGTTTGCTTTACCAGTGGAAGAATATATACCCACACATTAAGAAGGTCTATTTAGAAAACATAACAAATAACAAATAAATAAAAATCTAACAAAGCGCAACAGAATTTTTTTTATTTTCCTTTATCTCCTCATTTACTTTCTGGTTCAAATAGTATCATTGTATCACATTCATTTCCTCAAAAAAGAAGTGCAAAGAATTTTTAAGGATTATGACAAAGCATACCTCTAATGAAGAGAGATTTTCAGTCCGGAACTGTTCTTTGGGCTTATTATCCTACAAAATAAATACAGCAGAAAACAGTCAGTACAAACAGCGCTTTCTATATGACTATATGAGAGAGTTGGGGAGGAGAACAAATTTAACAGGTATTTGGTTCTCCACTTTTCTTACATAAACAAAAGAAATTCCCTTCTATTTTACTCTCCATACTTCTATTCCTCTCTCATCCAACTCATAAATAGAGAACCAATCAAGATATATTAAACAAAAAATGACCTCTTAAATATTGGAATTTGACGATACCGGCAAAATCATCTTTTTTTCATTGACAACTTTCAATTCTATTAGCATGCCACAATCACAAAACCATCCAAAACAATCACTCAATAATCTTCAATGTCATTCCTTTCTTTTGGTCCATTGGATTGATGAGATCGGAACCCAAGATCTATTAAACCTGTTATTCTAATGTTATGTCCTAAAGATTTTCATTTACCTTCAGAAAAGACCTATGGTATATCTTTTATTACTTTTATCTACCAGAGGCTCCAAACTCGATAATTAGGGTAAATGCTCTCCCAGGGAAATTCTATATTTTTAGTTTATAAATGCAGAAATTAAAGTATCACCAACAAGGCAACAACTACACAACATAGTCCCAATAAAGTGAAAATGAGTGTCAATTGAGGCCCAATCATAAAATACAAATCAAGTAAAATAGAATATGCATTACTTTTTAAATGTATTAACATATGGCATTGTAACTATAACCTCAGTACACCTAAAACCATACACAATAACCAAATATTTGCTAATTGTATAATATAATAGATTAGTAGTTCTGAGGAAAATAAGCAGCTGAAAATTAATTAAAGTTCAAATGGTAAACGCCAACTTTGGACAGACATTTATTGCAGAAAAGTCATCCTTCCATTCCCTATCTATGCTCATTTTCTTTCTAAGTTCAGCATACTTTTAAACATCGATATTCAACATTAAAAAATTATAAGACTAACCAATCCTATATTTGGCATTTCATGCATTGTATCTTTTGGGAAAAAACCCATATTTAAATATGGTCCAATTGGAGAGATCCAAACTCAACAATGGGTTTAAAATATCTTAACGATGGTTAAATCATAAATGTTGTTCCTTTATGGTCTCCTACTCTTCTTGAATGTGTCAATTACTGGATCCCCTCTTTCAAACTTTTTGTAATGCATGAAGCACATAACATTGTCATGGATTTCTACATCATATCATTTTTTGAATTGCATCAATTGGAAGAAGTTTTTTGTAAAGTCTTCAAATGCTTAGTTTGAATGATCTCACTTTTCCAATATAAAAACAATGGCACATGTGGAATATGATGAATTGAGTGCATAAAGGCAAGGTGAGCTATCAATCATTAAGATTCATCCCATCTCAAAAATAGGGCAGTGTTAACGTTCAACCACACCATTCTGCTGTGGTGTCTTTAACAAAATATTTTTCACAACCCAGCATGTAAAAGTTTTGAAAAAAAAAAGGTTCCAATTAACTGCATCTATAATACCAAATAACAAATATTATAACCTTGACTCTATCACTGGTGTGTTGAGCATAAGGCACAACCTGAGAACAAGTACACTGGTAGCAGTCCATTTGGCGCCACAACTCATCAATTATAACAATTCCCAATACATGTTTGCTTCAATCTATATCTTGGTCAGTATGCTATGCTTGTATAACTTGTGTATTAACAAAAATGAAAATGGATAATAGGCAAGAAAACATGAAAATCTATCCAAGTTCCCTTATTTTTAAGCTACTTATTAATCATCATATCTTAAAGTGACATTTATCAGAGGACGACATCCATTTTCATTTTTGGTAACATAAAGACAACAAGAGCACTAATCCCCTATAATTAAAATGCTCCAATTCATTATGGAAATCTGCAAATAATTTGAGTCACAGTAATAAGTAAGAGCAGTAATAACATGAATGGAAATGATAATTGTAAATTACAAGGTAAAGATGCAGAAAAAAATTAGACCAATTCCTGCCAGTAAAAGCGCACCTTATAAGATGAGTTCTCGAGCTGTCCATTTGAAGGTGAAACTGTTGAAGCACACATTTGCGGTTTTGTCTGCTCATTTGCTCTGGAACTACGGCCTCTGCCTGAAACAGAATGTCCCCTACCACGACTCTGTTTTTTTTTCCTATTTACGTCGATACCTGCCTTGGCCTCCAAAACTTCTGTAATTTTTTGCCTTCCATCAGCCACTGTCTGATTCAGTTTCAAACAAGTGTTACTGTGCAATTATAGATCAACAACAAAAAAGAGAATGAAGTTGCAGTCAAAATACATAATAAAAAAACTGTTAAAATCTTAACCAAGCCCAGGACAAAATTACCACTGAATTAGTAGCATTATTATACATCTGAATCGCAATGTTAACTCAAAGTGCACAGAAGAAGATGAAACTGAGAAAACAGAACATAAAATTGAGAAAAAACAATAGAAGTGCAGAAAAGATCTGCAACTGGAAGCCACAAGGTTCAACATGGAAAACAATAATTTCAGACTCACAATTGAACTCAATTTTTTATCAACAACCTACCTCAACATGTTCAAAAATAGAGTTATCATCATCTTGTAGTTTCTGGCGCTTCTGAGTGTTGGCTTGTATCAGAAACTCCCCTCCATTCTGGCAATGAAGCAAACATTACAGGAGTCATATAAACTAAATAATACCAATAGCTACATTTACTGGGAAGAAAGTTGTAAAGAAGACACCTTAAAAAGAAAATAAGTGCCTTAATTTTCTCCACGCATATACCACGGTTTATTTGATAATGTCTTATGATACAAACAAAAATGGACAAATGACATGGGTTCCATTCCCCGGTATGGAAACTATCAGACTGACGAATTTTAACCTCTAACGTTTCAACTATGCGAAATTAGCTGATCATAAAATTTCATAGTTTTACATATACTCATTTATGTTCACGAACCATTTAAAAAATCTCATTATTCACTGTATTAATATTATCTTTGTGTTCCAGTGTTGTTTACTGAACCTTTCTCATACTCATATGATCCCTTAGAATTAAAATTATAGTCAAGTAGTAGTTTCAAAATCGAAATGCAGAAAAGTAATGACTTCACATTTTGGTTGAGTCTGATATCTACACAATATTATAATCCCACAAAGAAATTGAAAGCATACAATCAATTGAAGTAAACAAGTTACACAAGTAGAAGTAAAAATTGAAGTGGGTGACTTACATCATCGTCAGAATCGCTAGAAGAAGAGTTGTGGGCTAAGTCGTTGGAGGCAACGGATCTTGGAGGCGGAGGAGAAACAGTGGACCAAGTGGTCTGCTGAGTCTGCTGCTGATTCTGCTGGTGTTGGTGGGCAGGGGCTTTGCCGACCATGCGAGCTTCGAGCTTGGCAATCTTGGTGGGTAGAGATTGGTCTGATTGGTTGGAAGAATTGGAGGAAAAATGTATCAGCATATCATCCGACATTGCGGATTCTATGTAATCTACTCCAACAGTTACTTGTCGGAAGATAATTAAAAGGGTTTTTGAATTTTCTGGGTACGTAGATATGCCCTAAACTCTTCGGCTTCAAGAGCACAAAACGAGTGTGCTGCTGCTTACAACACAACAATCACATTATCACACACAAATGGGTTTCTGCTGCAAAACACTACAACTCTAGAAATGAGACACAATTAGGGTTTTTATTTTTGGTAGAGAAATTATCAAGAATGAAGAACCAAGAGCCGGGACTGACTCAGCACTCTGCCTTCTATTTTTTTTTCCGGTTACTGCTATTGTCTATGACTCTGTTTACAGGAAAAATAAATAATGGGAAATTACAGTTTGGTCCCTTAATGAAAAGTTACTTTTTTTTAATTGACTTAGGTTGAGCTATCTAATACTTCAAAATATCTACAAACGTGTATTAGAGTTGTTTGATTAGGCTTTTAAGATTATCTATTTTAAATTGAATAGAGGTCAATACAGTCGATGTTTATTTGAGTTTTTTTGAAATATTTGGTTGGACTTTTGAGATTGTCTATTTTAAGTGTCCTTTTGGAAGAGTTTGTCTACCGGTTAAAAGAGTTTTTTTAATTAAAAAAAAAAAACTCTTTATTTATTTATTTTTTTTTTTTTGTCGTTTGGTTGTCACTCAGTAAAGCTTTTGGATGATTAAAAAAGTTATTTTACGTCTACTTAGAGATTCCCAAAGTTTTTCCAAGTAAATCTTTTGTAGTTTTCCAAGCAGATCTTTTTAGTAGAGGTCGGAGTCCGTTTGGAAGAGCTTCTTCAAATAGATCTTGTAAAATAGTAGATCTTTTAAAGTAGACATTCAATGAGTAAAGCTTTTAATGAGAAAATGTTGGTCTCAATTAGAAAAAGCTTTTTAAAATTGTAGGATTACCAAAATATTTAAAAACTATTTTAAATGATAGGGTTATATTAGACATTTTAGTGTTATTAAAAAAGCTCAAAAAGATCTACTTAGAAAAGCCTAAAATTTGAGCTTCTCCAAGTAGTCGTAAAATAGCTTTTTTAATCATCCAAAAGCTCTACTGAATAACAACCAAACGACACAGAAAAAAATTAAAAAGAGTTTTTTTAAAAATTAAAAAAGCTCTTTTAGTCATTAGATAAACTCTTCCAAACGGACACTTAAATCTCTACTAGGCAAAAGCTCATGGGGAGATGCTTTTTCAAATATACTTTTTTTTTAAAAGTCTATCAAACAAATAACTAAAATTTTTTTTTTTCAAAAACTCTATTTCTAATAGATCTATTAAAAGTAGATCTTTTACCAATAGAGATTTTTTAAAAGACCAACCAAACAAGATCTTATATGCATTAAGATCTTTGTTCATCATCTTTTTAGAAATAAATTAAAATGGTCCTTTAGTTAATCAACCGTCAGTTAAAGTTAACTATTATAGTAGTAAGACCGTACCTTTTATCATGTTGTAATGTTTGGTGAAACATTGCATTTTTTATAATATTAATTCTGTAAATAAAATTAATTCACAAAAAATTTACAGAAAAAAAAAATCTAGCATCAAATTAAAAAATAAAAAATAAAAAATATATATTTTAAATTTTTTTTTTTTTGTCTCCAACCATCCATCATAATGATGGAAGGTTGAGATTAAAGTTTTTTTTCTTTCTGAAAAGGAAAGATTAAAGTTGATTTTTAAAAAAATCGAAAAAGAAATTGTGGTAAAAAAAAAAGGATGGGTAGATTGAGAAATTAAAAAAAAAAAAGGACGGATGTCATCTGGAAAGGACAATAAATGGTGCACTCGCCACCTTTCTTTCGGGTTGCAATGCAATGAGAGACATCTTTCTTTCATAAGAATACACCATGCCAAAGACAGTAAGTACGATTACTTGTTTACAAATAGTCACTCTTCTTCTTCTTAAGAGCAACTCTATCTCTTTTATTTTCTCTCAACTTCTCTAGTAATCTTCAAGGTCAAATCCATAACTAGCTATAAAACTAGGATAATTATTATATTTAGTCTGAATTAGTATTTTGATTATTTTTAGCAAACAATCCCCTTTTTAGATGGAAATACCCATGATGGCTTTTTAAATAAAAATATATATTTTTTAAAGATTCTTTTAAAAAAATTTTAGAAAAATATAAATGAACGTCTGCAGAAATACAGACCTCCATTAGAGGTCTTGTAGTCTCTAAAAAAAATGGAAGAATAAGGAGGAGGAAAAAAAATTTGAAGTGGCGTGTTTAATATTTGGATTAAATACACTATTTTTTTTGGATTAAACACGAAAAATCCTAGTGTGTTTAATCTATATGAGAAATTCAATGAGTTTCAAAAAATAAAAAATAAAAAAATAAAAAATAAATAAAAAACTCTTTAATGTGTTATTCCCAACAACAAAAACAAAAACTCTAGTGTGTTTAATCACAATAACAAATTTCCTAACGTGTTTAATTCCAACAACAAAAACCCTAAAATGTTTAGTTCTTGTTTGGTTGAGCTTTCTACTGGCTCAAAATATCTACCAATGTCTACTTGAGTTTTTCAGAGTTGTTTGGTTGAGCTTTTAAGATTGTCTATTTTAAATTGGGTAGATGCTAGTAGAGTTTAAACCTCTACTGGGCAAAAGCTTATGAGGGGGTGCTTCTCCAAATAGACATTTAAAAAAAATAAATAAATAAATCTACCGACCAAATATCTATGATTTTTTATTATTTTTTTAAAAACTCTTTTTCTTATAGATCTACTAGATCTTTTACTAATATAGGTTTTTCAAAAGCCCAACCAAACAAGCTCTTAATCTCAACAACAAAAATCCTAATGTGTTTAATTCCAATCAAAAGACCTAGTGTATTTAATCTCAAAAAAATTAAACACACCATATTTTTTTTCGCTTCTTTTTCTTTTCCTTTTTCTTCTTCTTATTCTTCCCAGATTAAAGTTGATTTTAAAAAAAAATAATAAAAAAGAAATTGTGGTAAAAAATAAGAAAAAGGATGTGTAGATTGAGAAATAAAAATAATAATAATAATAAAAGGGACAGATGTCATTTGGAAAGGACAATAAGTGGCGCACTCACCACCTTTCGCGCGGGGTGTAATGCAGTGAGAGACATCTCTCTTTCATAAGAATACATTATGCAAAAGACAGTCAGTACGATTACTTGTTTACAAATAGTCAGTCTTCTTCTTCTCAAGAGCAACTCAATCTCTTTTCTTTTCTCTCAACTTCTCTGGTTCTCTTTTGAGTCAAATCCATAGTTAGCCATAAAATTAGGATAGTTATTATATTTATCCTGAATTAGTGTTTTGATTGTTTTTAGCAAATAATCCATTTTTATACGGAAATACCCTTAATGGTTTTTCAAATAAAAATATTTTTTTAAAAAATGATTTTAATTTTTTTTATAGAAAATATAAATGAAGGTCTACAAAAATGCAGACCTCCATTGGAGGTCTTGCAGCCTCTAAAAAATTGAAGAAGGAGGAGGAGGGATTTTTTTTGATATTTGGATTAAACATGCTATTTTTTTTTTTTTTTTTTGGGGGGGGGGGGGGGTGTGGAGATTAAACACAAAAAACCCTAGCATGTTTATTCTATGTGAATGAGTTTCCAAAAACAACAAACCTCCAATGGAGGTCACAAACCACAAAAAAAAAAAAAAAAAAAATTTGGGATGAATAAGAAGAAGAAAAAGAAAAAGAAAAAGAAGGGAAAAAAATATGGCGTGCTTAGTTTTTTTTTAGATTAAACACACTAGGTCTTTTGATTGGAATTAAACACGTTAGGGTTTTTGTTGTTGGAATTAAACACGTTAGGAAATTTGTTGTTGCGATTAAACACTCTAGAGTTTTGTTGTTGGGAATAAACACATTAAAGAGTTTTTGTTTTTGGAAACTCATCTTGACCTAGTGTGTTTAATCTAAAAAAACACTAAGCACGCCATATTTTTTCCCCTTCTTTTTCTTTTTCTTTTTCTTCTTCTTATTCATCCCAAATTTTATTTTTTATTTTTTTTGTGGTTTGTGACCTCCATTGGAGGTTTGTGTGACCTCCATTGGAGGTCTGTATTCTAAAACATAATAATAAAAGGTTTTTTCTAAATAAAATTAGTTTTTAAAAAATAAAAGTATTTTAAAATTGGGGGTAATTTTGTTAGTTTAAGAAAAACATCGAGAAGAACAATCAAAACAATAATCATGGCTAAAAATAGGACAACTATTACTTATTTGGATATTTGATGTTATTTCCTCTTCCTTTTTTCTCTAAAAAAAAAAAAAAAAAACTTCTCTTGATCAAAAGGTTTCTTCTAAAAAAAAAAATCATGGCAAAACTTTTACTCACACCCTTCAATACAAAACCCACCGTTTTTCTAGCCACCTTAAAACTTTCTGTTTTGTCGGCAAAGTGCCAAATTCGTTTCAAACAAGATCAAGTTTGTTACCCATTGGTCCAATGTCCAAGGTCGACTCAAACGCCGAGGGAGTTGGCTTAGGCCCCGTTTGATTTTCTATCTGAAGACTGAATAATACTGAATATTACTGAAGACTGAATAGTTACTGAAAAATGAAAAACATGTTTGTTTTTTTTTTTTTCATTGAAAACTGAATATAAATGATAAGTTGTTTTTTTTTTTTAAGTTACAAATATATAAAAATAAATATTTTTATATCTATACCCTTTTAACTATTATTTGTTATATATTTACATTTTAATATATTAAGGACGACTATAACAAGTAATTTAATAATTCTAAAACAAAATTATTTTGTTCTTAATAATACTAGTTTTCCAACCCGAGCGTTGCACGGGCTTTGAATTAAAAACTGTTTACAAAATATTGTGTTGTTTATACCAAATTTTTTGATGCAAACATATTTAAACATAATAAACATATAGTTTTACCTCCAGTTATCTAAGTCATGTTAACATTTGAATTTCATTATCTCACGAAATAAAAGAAAAATATTAAATTAAAAAAGATCACCAAATATTTTTCCATTGTATTTCAAAACCTATTTTTAATATTTTTTTCCATAAAAAAAAAAAAAACACATATCCACCAAAGTTTTTTCTTGAAAAGCGAAATTTATAAAGCCACACAGGCAAGGGAAAAAGGAAACAGAAAAGGGGAAAAAAGCCCCAACCCGCCAAAGCCACAGCCAAAACTACAAAGACCAAACCAAAACCCCAAAAATAGAGGGAAAAAACAAAAAACAAAACGGCAAAGCAAAAGCATAGTAATAATTACAAACTCCAGTTCAGAATATCCCCAACACCCTGAGAATCGCTTTTAGCCAAAGAATTAGCAAACGAATTGGATGATCTAGGCTTGAAAACAACAGTCGCCTGATTCAAATTTCTTAAATAGCTACGAATACAAAGGTTGCTTTCCAAAGTTGTAAAGACGTGGAGAATAAACGATGGCGTTCATCATTTTGATGATCCAAGTCTTCAAATTCTCCTCAAAATATATTTTTTTCGAACTAAAATATTACCTGTGAATTAATAAAAAATCAACAATCTGATTTCAAACTTCAAACCCATAAATACATACATTTCTAATCGTTATTAACAAAATAAAAACAAAGAGGGTTCAATGATTTACATAATAAGTTAATAACTAATTGATTAAGTAATACATACATATATGAGATATATGAATTCCATTATCTATACTTTACCTGGCTCTTGTCACCCACTCCCCTGAAGAAAGTATTAGAAAATATCTGCAAAATAGACATGAGAAAATACCCATAAATATATACATTCTTAATCATTAATAAAACAAAAATGAAAAGAAACAGAAAGGGTTCGATGTATATATAGAATATAGAGACCTTTCATTTTACTTTTATTATTTAGGTGGATCATTAATATTATCATACAATTAAATAAGTGAGTCATTAATTATAATGAGTTCAATGAATAAATCAGATAGTCTTTCATTTAACTTCAATTAAATATATATTAATACTATTAAAAAAAAATATAAACGTTTAAATACATGAATGAAGATATAGAGTTGCAACACTTGATATTATCTAATTAATATTTATCAAATTGTTTAATTTAATTAATCAATAAATAGGAAAATATAAATAAAAAATTAATAATATTTAAAAGTAGAAAAAAAAAAAATTCTATTATGGTACTATTATGATGTAGCATTTAAATTAAAGCTCTCTTACCAATAAATAGGAAAATAGAAATAAAAAAATTAATAATATTTAAAGGTAGAAAAAAAAAATAACTCTATTATGAAGTAGTATTTAAATTCAAAACTCTCTAACGCTGACATGTGGCACTTTGAAACTCTATTATTATTATTATTATTATTATTATTATTATTATTAAATGATTTCAAATTTATCTAGTTTTATTTTTCTTCTATTATGTTAAAACTTAAAAGTTTTATAGTTCTTATATTCTGTTGTAAATTTCTGGTGTATTATTGTTCTCCAGTTTTTTGTCTTCATGTAAATAAACTAAATGTTCCAAGTTTCATTATTGCATCATTACCGTTCTCCAGATTTTCTCTTTCATTTTAATTAGTTATTTATAAAAAATTTATTGTTGTTGTTATTCATAAATCAATTTCCCTTAACATGTTTAACTCCTCTCTAAAATTTCAATTCAGCCTACCAAATCAAATCCCCTTTGACGTGCCTTACGGGAGATCAAGTTGGCCACTCAATTACAATACAATTTACTGCTAGATTAGTGACAAAAAATAAAATTGAAAATAAATTAGACCAGTAAGGATAGTTTTAGAAGTAAAAAGTTGTATTAAATTCCAATGTTTTTTTGTTAAGTGAAAAGTGAAATTTTTTTCACTATTATAAACAAGTGATTTTAGGGGTACTTTAAGTGATTTTATCCTTTGAAGAATCAAACAAAATAACTTATTGGAGCACATTAAGTGCCATTAAGTATTACGTGAAAAAAATCAAACAGGGTCTTAATTTATGCAAGCATCAAAACCAGAGAGTGCGAGTGAGAGTCGGAGTTGAGCGAGTCAAACATGAGACGAGAGAGGCGCGAGCGATGGTGGTTGTGGTGGCAGAAGTAAGGGGTCTGTAAGGATATGTTCTTTGGTGGAGATCCAGAATCCTTTTTAAATTTTTTAAATTTTATTTTATTTTTCTTATATTGGTTTATAATGATGATGAATTGGGTATGGATTTTTGAGGTTTGGTGTTGATCTTTGATTTGGTTGAGGTTTGGATGAACTGGGTTTGTGAGGTTTGGGTTTAGTTTGGTGATGATGATGAATTGGGTATGGATTTTTTTTTAATAAATCATTTAATGTTATCTTTATGGTGACGGAGAAAGTAGAGAGAGCGGTGGAGAGAGTGAGAGAGATTGGAGAGAAGATGGGTTACAGAGTTGAGAAAGGGAAGAGTAATGGTGTTATTGGGTTGGGGAAGCTTGGGAGAGTGATGTTGTTGGTTGAAATTCTAGAAATTGTGTTGAAGATATTGGTGGCGGAATTGAATGTGGTTGGTGGAAGCGGTGTTGGAGGTGTTAGGGTGTAGTTTAAGGAGCTTCATCGGGAGGATTTGCAGGTAGGGCTTCAAGACACTGTGCATTCATGTCAAAAAAGTATAAAACTAATGTGGATATGATGATGATGTGAAGACAAAAACTAAAATGGTGATATGATGATGATCATTATTGGATTTTAAAGAAAATAATAAGTTATGGGCCGATAATCTTGTATATGAATTTTTTTTTTCCTTTTTTAGTGTAAAATATGAGGATAATAGTTTCTGACTTTGTGTTGGGTTTGATTTTGTAAATCAAAAAGAAATTTTAGTTTAGTGATTTCGATTTTTGAATTGAATGAAATTTATGTTATCATATCTATGTGCTTTCCTATTTTTATTCTTTTTTTAAATGTTTTTTTTATTCTTTTTTAATTGAAATTATATATTAATTTCATTAAATTAATTTTTATTTGAGCTATTTAAATATTTAAATATTTTTTTATTTTTTTAATAATTAGTTTTTGTTAATTAATAATTAATTATAAAGGGTAAAATGGTCAATTTATATTTTCTATCATGTTTGACCATCAAAATTAGTGTTAGATGGACCAAATTAATGTATTTGTGAAAAGTGAAGGACCAAGGGTCCTAAAAAAGCAAACACGTTTAAAAAGTTGATCTCTCCCCAAAACTTAGGGACTAAACTGATAATACTCCAATGTTAAAAGCAAAATAGAAAAAAAATTACTAAAGTATAAAAATTAAAGACGTTAAAGAATACTACCTAGGATTTAAAGAATGTGCCAAGCAATGAAACAATATATTGCTTTTGGTCCATCAATCCACCAAAATTCCATGCACTACATCAAAGAACTTTGATGCTTCATGAAGTTGCTTCCGTTCTAGTTTAAATATAACGATCTTCACTTTTTCTATTAGAGAATCCCACCACTCATAAACCAAGTGAAGACAAGGTGTGTCCGTGTCGGCCATCCGAAGCATCTCATATATTGGAGCTATAAAGTCAAGTATATAGTTAATGTCAAGCCAAAACAATTCATTTAATAACTTTTCCTTGACAGTTCTCACCTTCTCCACATCATCTTCCTTATACATATCCCATTTTCATTAATCACTATTTGTTGTAAGGCTTGCTTTATTTCCTTAAATCTCTTCAGTATCACAATTGTAGAAGTAAAATGTGTATCGACAACCGTTAATAACTTCAATTGGAATGATCATTAAACATATCCAATCTCATACTATAGTTTATAATAATAATAAAAATTACGAACTAAGCATCACTAGCAACCTTTGGAATCCAACCACAAACTTCTATCATATCATCATATTTTGGATGTACTGATGGTGAACAAATGTTCTTCAAAGCAAGATTGAGGGTATGGACTACACATGGTGTCCAAAAAATGTGCTAAAATTTGGCCTCAACAAGAAGTCCAGCTGCCTTGCAATTTGAGGCATTATCAATGATTACTTGCGCCACATTTTGTGGACCAATTTCTCTAATGGACTTAATAATATAATTAGTAATAAAGTGCTTATCCTTGACCTCTTCTTCACAATTTAAGGCCTTTAAGAACATTGTTCCAATCACACAAACAACCGTAATGTTAATAAGTGTTATTCGTTAAGAATATGACCATCCATCACTGCATACACCTTTCATCGTCCAAGAATCCTTAATTGAATCTAACAACTGCTCAATGTTAGCTTTCTCTTTTTGGAGAAGTGTAGTTCTTAATAAGTTATAACCTTGAGGGAGATAACCCGGAATTGGATTGCTACAAGCACTTTTGAAGGCATTTACATAATACGGATTTGTTGCAAAGTGAAATGACAAGCCACCTGTGTAAAACATTCTTGCAATTTCACTGTCTAGTTGTTCTCTAGCACCAATATTGAAAGCCTTCTCAATACTCCACTCACTCCCTTCCTCTTATTTGGATTCGATCTATAAAAAATACTAGTGGAAGCGGAAGACGAACCAACAAAGGGTAAATGAACTAGCTTAGGTAAAGATTGTTTCACCCTTAACTCAGCTTCATCCACTACTTGTTGTATTTCCAATAAATTAGCATTTGTAACTTTAGAGCAACTTGCAATCCCACCTCCTTTTATTTTCAACAAATGACACTTCACTCTATAATACGATCCTTTGTAAGTATTCTGACAAAAGTTGCACTTAAAGAAAATATTTCCTCCACCTTTCCCAACTCTCTCAAGCTTTGTAACATACTTCCACAGTGGAGCTTGATCATTTTCGATTTCAATTGTATTAGCAGAGGAAGTGTCAATAGAATCTAAAGAGTTTCGTGGTACATCACTCACTTTCTAAAAAAAAAAATATCAACAATCAATTATCAACATGATTAGCAATTCATCATTAATTTATCAAAAATTAACTTATGTATACTGTCTAGCTTGAGTCTGTTACATTTAAGGATGGCAACGAGTCAAGTTCGGGTTTTGTAAAATTCAAACCATAACCTGTAAAACTTTGTCACCTAAACCCATCTGCGACCTCGTAAAAATAATCGGGTTCGGGTTCGGGTTTCACCTGTAGGTTTTAGGGGCACCCACACACCCGCCCATGAACCTGTGAAACTAAGCGGGTCCACAGGTCACACCTGCAAACCCGTTAGGAATTTTTTTGAATAATATTTCTATATTATAATATATGAAATATTATAATTTTAAAGATTAAAAACACTTAATAGAGTGAAAACTTCAACTCATTTCAAATGTGTTTCTTAGTTGAGACAAGAGGCAAAGCACATTATATATATATATATATATATATATATAGCTAATGGTAGAACCTTGCACTCTTGTTTTAATGTAAGACTTTTAAAAGTCTCACATTGAAAAAACAACAGTGTAAGGTTCAACTTTGTTTATATATAAACGAGAGTTGAGAATTGTAATTTTCAAACTTAGAATGAGGGAGATTTTTTTATATTTTATTCCCTACATGGTTATAAGGTTTCAATTGGAGTTTAAATTTATAATATTTTAAATAATAAATATTATATAATTTTTATTTATACGGGTTCGCGGGTTCACCCGTGGGTTCAATATTCCAACCCGCACCCACACTCGAACTCGCTAGGTTTTTATTTATATGGGTTCATGGGTTCGCGAGTCATAAATTCACCACCAAAACCCAACCTTATAGGGTCGGGTTCGGGCGGGTGCCCGTTGGTGCGGGTGAAATTGGTATCTCTAGTTACAATTTTACTATCATAATGTCGTTCTGTCAACACTCAAACACTCAACAATCACCGATCAACATATAAGTGAAACAGGACAAGAGTAAAACATGCAAATATGAGAAAAACAGTGATTCAATGATTCAAAATGCATAACTACATTTGATAAAGATGACACCGTGATTCAATGATTCAATCTACAATCTATATAACTACATAATTTACAATTAAACCTCAATTAACATCAAAATTGCAATTTCCAGGTTTGGTAGAGATGGCTATCATGCCTTAGGTATTTTTTTAATTGGAAATCTGATGTTTTTAAGAAAAGTAATTTCCAGGTTTTGCAAGTCCATTGGAATTCTGGAAAATGGATTGAGAAAACCAAGAAGAATAGATAGAGGAGAGAGAGAGAGAGAGAGAGAGAGAAATTAGTTATAAAGAGAGAGGACATTATAAAAAGAAATTGGATAAATTCTTGTCTAATTAATTAATTCTTAGTTTTCCATTTTAATACATCAGACTATCAGAGATGTAAGAGAATGTAAAATAGAATTGGTTACAAAGCTGACCTCATATGACCTCACACTAAAGATTGATTAAGAGACTAATTTGAAAATAACTTGGACTAACCGACTCTCTAATGGAACCGTCAGCTGACTCCAAAATGACTCTAAATGGTGTCATATTGGTAAACGACCATTAATTGACCAGACCACAAAAGGACTTGTCATTTTGACTCAAACCATTGTAGTTAAAACGACGACTTATTTGCTTTAGAGGAAAGCATATAAAAACCCTATTTGACCAATCTCGACTACTATTTCCAGATCCTCAATTCTAACCCTAAAATTGAAATCCATTGAATCCCTAATTCAAATCTTCTCTTCTTCGATTCACCTCTAAATCCTCAATCCTAACATTGACAATAAAAAACCAGAAATAAAACAAGTAAAATACATGTTGAAGTGAAGAATAAAGATTAAAAACTTGAAGAGTTGTAGAGTTATAGGCGTTATCGTCGGCATTTGTCAACGGTCGTCGACTTCCTCTTCTCTTTCCTTCTTTCTCTTTCTTCTTCTTCTTCCTCTTCTCTTCTCTACTCTTACCTCTGTTTTTCCAATTTTTCAAGAGGTAACACTTAGCAGAAGAGCTTTCACAAAACGACCCTAACATTATAATTTTGAATAATTTGGATTTGACACCTTAAATTTTTAAAATTCATAATTTAACTATGTTTTTTCAAAAAATAAATGCAAAACTGCCTCCGCCGTGTCCTGTCCATGTCGACCTCGTGTCCCCTCTGGCTAACCATCGAAAAAGTCAATGGGCACATATTTATCGTGTCGAAAACGTGTCCGACACAGGCCTTAGCCTCATAGAGGAATGTCTGTGCTTTCCTGTTCGTCGCTGCTGACAATCAATGCCGATGTCACCACCCTAACTTATTTACTCTTTTTCTTCTTTGTTTTGCTGCACTAGAGACCTATCTCCTTGCCGTCGCCGCACCAGAGACCCTCTTATTTGTTTTCGCTACCGTAAATCGCTGGTAAGGATGTGGTTTATGCGTTCTTAAGGTGATTGTTGATTTTTAGGGTCATTTTGACAAAAAAAAAAAATGAAAGTCAGTGGTTTTACCTTTAACCCAAATTCTTAGGGCCGTTTGGGTAAAAATAAAATAAAATTTGATAGTTTTACCAATAGCTCAAATTCTTATGGTTGTTTTGACAAATATATATATATATATATATATATATATATTTGTACTTTCTCTTCCATCGTCCACCACCAACGGGTATTCTCCCTCTTTTAGGTAATATGTCAAAATTTTGCTTTATAAGTATGCTTTCATTTTTTTTCCTTGATGTAGCATTTTTAATCTTGATTTTATTAGATTTTTAACCAGCATTTTTATTTTTATAGTTGGAGAGAACATATCAACTTGTGAATAACATGGAATCATGGAAAAGAAACTAGTTTGTCGTTGGGAAACTTGTAGGTCGTGGATTTGACATGTTTTACAACTAAGAGTTCCCCGAACAACACAAATCAATGTTTGCCTCTCTTAGATGTTCTCAGAGGGACTATAGTGTAGAAAGAATGTGTTTTATTTTCAGTGGTATTTCTTTCGTTTTCCTACTAAGGATATACTATATATTTTTGGTTTCCAAATTGATGGAAAGCTAGTATTTGGTCAAGCAGAGGTGGACGATCCACATGCAATTTGTTTATGTTGTAACCATAATAATGTTAACAAACCTAGATTGATTACCTTAAGTTTGCTTTGGAAAAACTTTATGATAGTACCTCCGTGCCTCGATGAAGATAGTGAAGAGTTTAACTATCATATACGAGCATTTGTGTTCTATTTGGTTGGAGTTGTTATAGAACCAACAAAAGATTAGTCTAAAGTTTTAGTATATTATCTTGTTTATTTGAAAAATATAGATAAGATAAAAAACTTTATATGGGACTACACTTTAAACATACCTATAGAAGAATTTGGAGGTTGTTCCAACACAAATGAAGAACAGAACATGTTCAGATAGTGTTAGTGGTTCAATAAACACGTTGATGGTACATATTTAGTGTGAAAATTGTTATTTTTTTTTCATTGACATTGTTATGACATCATTTATATTTTTAATTCTATAGTGTTTTATTGTTGTATATATTTCAAATGTTGTATGTCTACTGAGCTCTGAAAACACAAATCCATTACCAATGTGAATGCCCTTAATGGCTGATCGGGATGACAAATTCAAAAAACTATACTCTTCAGTTTCAATAATGACCAATGAGTTGTGCGTCCATAAAAAAAAACGTCAAATCTTTCCTTTAAAATCCGTGTATTGTTTCATCATCTATCTTCATTCTAGAATTCTACAAATATATATATATATATAAACATTTAGATTTGTTTGTAATTTGTAATTAGCTTATCCCAAAATTTTCAAACAAACCAAATTATCAATTATTTTCTTGCTAAAATGCGTTCATTTTTTATGTGAAAATCACGAGTTAGAATATTGCACAACAAGAGTTCTATAGTTTCGAATGAAGAATTTAGACTTGGCTTTAATAGAGATTTAGACGTGATTTGGGATGTGATAATATATGTATCTTCTAATATGGTCCCTTGTAGTTGTAGGTAGAGGTGACACGGTTCCGACGAAACCGTCGGTTCTGAACCTTTTTTTTTTTTTTTTTTTTACATTACAAAATATTGCATTTTATTTAGACATTATAATATATTGGGTCATGACCTATAACCCTTGTCCAAGTAATTATGTTTTTCCTTCCCTTCTCCTCCTTTTTATATAGGTTTGACATCTCATTCACTTCTCTATTTATCTAATGTGGGATGTGGGATAAGAAGTCATGGTATGCATTTTTAACAAATATTTCGGGTGAATCAAATATTTCAGCAATATATCAAGTGTTGAAACACGTAGTACATTACAATTTCAAACTATAATGAAAATCTATGCATATAAATTTCAATATCCTTACTATGAGTATCATAAGACTTGAGAGATGCCAAATAAGTTACTATACTCTTGGTTGTTACACATGTCATAATTATTCTGCATAGCCAATACGAGGCAAATTGTTATTTGATAAATTATAAATGATGTTTTAATAAGCTATTTGGCATATTTATTTTTCAGATTCAGCAAATATACAAAGCTGCAATAGGCCAACAAGGTATTTGTTGTATATTATTGATGGTTCATCTCTAGTCTCTAGGTGTTGGACAGTTTGGATATTTGAAAATTCGTAGCCGCCACTCATCAAGCAAATGATCATGTTGCTAATTGAAACCATTAGAGATGGACTTGTCGCCAAATAATGTTAATTTATATTTAGAGCTTTATTTATTACTTACTCACTGCTCATTGTAAGGATTTAGTTCTTATCAAATAATAAGAATAAAAAAATCTATTGAAGATTTACAATTTCTTATGTTCCAAATTACTAACATTTTATTCTTGTGCAATTTGTTCAAGTGTAAACAAAACATGTAATGAATGATTGCTTACAAAACCTATGTTTAAGTGTTTAACTGACAACTTGGCAGATTCTATACAAAGGAACTAATTAAATGAAGGTGAAGTGAATATTTGTTAAAAAGGCATAATATGACTTCTTATCCCACATCTCACATTGGATAAATAGAGAAGTGAATAAGATGTCTAACTTATATAAAAAGGAGGAGAAAGGAAGGGAAAACATAATTACTTAGACAAGGGTTATGGGCCATGACCTAATACTCTACAATGTCCTTTTTTTTTTAAACATTTTATTTTTATAAATAAAGTATTAATTTTTTTATTAAAAAAAAAAATAAAAAAACCGTGAACCATCGGTTTCAATTCCGTAAACCTTGGAACCGGAACCGAAACCTGCCTCCCCCAGTTCTGGTTTTGGTTCCTAAACCGGAACCAGAAAAATGGTTCCGGTTTCGATTTTTTTGGTTTCGATTCCGGCCGGTTCTGACGGTTCAAACCGGAACCATTCTAAGTCTAATTGTAGGGCTACTTTTTTAACAAGGCCAACTAACTCCCAAGTAAGTGTACATGTTATATGAACATGTTCAAATTATATATATTTCAATATTTCATCTACTGATTTTAACCCCAACTCTATGGTCTCTGCTGAGTGCTGACAAGCCAATTATTGTTTATTTTTTTTATTTTTTTTATATAACAAGAACTGAATCTACATGATAAATACATAGTATTATGTCTCTTGCAGTTGGATATATTTCTTTCAAAATTAACTTTGTTCCATCCTTTTTTTTTTCTTTCTAGAGAATAAGATCTTATGATATGATATATATGTTTTGGATTATTTACATTTTGAAACTTAAAGTGGACAATATTTTTTTGGTAGAACGTTCAAACAATTATATTTAATAGGAATTTTAGCCGGATTAAATGAACAATGATTCACAAGCCATTTCATGGTCAAAATCATACGAGACTGCTTTGAACATTAGTCAAATAGATTATCAAATCTTGACCTTCCCACCAAAAATTTAAAATGCAACAATCATTAATTCACCTATTAGAAATTGTCATAACTAGTATCATTATATTATTGCTTGAGAAAATCCCTTTATAGTTTTTCAAGAATTTAAGTTTCATAGAAAAAATGAAATGAATAATAATATAATGGATGGACTTCAATTACTTGTCATCATGTTCTATTTAAAAATGAGTTGATGCTTTTACTTTAACTAGTTTCTTTGGTACATATATTTCTGATGAAAGTTTTAATTTATATTTTTGTTGATATCTTAAAAAAAAAAAAAAAACTTTTTCTCATATTCCACTGTTGTGCATCAATCAAATCATTGCTTTTCTCAATCAGCTTGGGTATATTATTGATGGACTCCATACCAAATTGATTTGGCTATTACAACTCATGGGTATAGAGTCCTATGTGACCAGTGAGTTGTGCATCCATCAATAATCTATATCAATAATCACAAGAACAGCCAAAGCAATTTGGCATGGAGTCCAACAATAATCTACGCAAACTGATTGAGAAAAGTAATGGTTTGATTGATGCACAACAGTGGAATAAGAGTGGGATTTCCTTATAAGTGATGTCGAGCCACATGATGTGAGTGATGACTTGAGCAGGTCGGAGGTAGAGAATGATGATATGAGTGATGACTTAAGCAGGTGGGAGGTAGATAATGCTGCTCTCTGTGCCTTTCAATTTGATAGAATGGATGAAAGTGATAAAGAGGCACACGACTTGAGTGGAAAACATCTGCTGCCCCCACATCATTCTTCGTCTTTGCCTCAACTGAGGCTTTTCCTTTTCCTCAAGGTAAACAAACTACAAATTTATATGGAAATTTTCCTCTCTCAAACCTACTGGAATTCTCAATGAGTTTCTTTTTTATATTGTTCACTTGATTGAGACTATGATTTGCTTTATGTGTTTGTGTGACCTATAATTTGAATAAATAATTTGATTATTCTCTATTCGAGACCATGGAATCTAACTAGTAATTTCAATAATTTATTAATTTATCTTGGATGTAAGATAATCATTACTTATTAGTGTCGATAGACTTGTTTGGTAAAGTTATTTGTTGTCTTATTAGAAATTACTTGTTTGATAAAGTTATTTGTTGTTTTATTAAAAATGACTTGTTTGATAAAGTTATTTGTTGTCTTATTAGAAATTACTTGTTTGATAAAGTTATTTGTTGTTTTATTAAAAATGACTTGTTTGGTAAAGTTATTGATACGAACTTAATATGTCATGCTTGATGCATGGTTCGTACGTGGACTTGCATGAGAAGACCAAGCTTGCAAGTGACTTTCTTATTGCTTTTTATTGTTATTTGAATAAGTTATTAGTGTAGTTGTTAGAAACGTTGGCTGTTGGAAGTGCTCTATAATTCTTGGAACTACTCCAAGATATCATGCACGCTTACATGCACTTTTATTAAGTTAGGAATTAGTTATAGTTTCCAGTAAGTGGATGAGGTACCCAGTACCCACTCCCACTTTAATAGGTATGGCCTTAGTGGCACCATGTTTCATGGTGTAGTGGATTATTATTATATTGTTTACTTATTTTCTGCATTGTGTAATTCGATTGTAACCATTAGCCTATAAAAGACTCACTTGAATTGAATGAAAGCATCGAATATCAATATTTCCAAACCAATATCTCTCTTCTGCTAAATTCTTCTTCTGTTACTCTTTTCCTCCCATTCTACGAATTCTTCTGTCTTTTCTTCCCAAAAATTCTATCAGTTCTAATTGTGTCTCAATTAGTTCATATCAGTTATTTATCGTCATTTTATTTGTTCCTATACTGATTGAACTATAAGTAAACTGCTGATGATAACTTGGGTTTTATTTTTTAATTCTAGGATGCTCAAGTACCGTGGAAGGAGTCTTCCCGCTCCTTGCTTGTTTTTCCGGATTCCAAACCATAAAGGTGTCGGCACTGCATTAAGGACAATATAAACTACTTTTGCTATCAAAATTTTACAAATTTGGCTTTCGGGGATGTTGATCCAGTGCTACTATCACAGTCAAGGATAGAATTGGTAATAAGGTTGTATACTCTACGGGGTGTTTATTATATATCTTTTTTAATTTGAAAAGGTTGTTGAGGGAAAGGAAAAGCTTTCCACATCTTTTTACGATGGAGATTATCCAAAGTTATTCGTTCATATATATACTCTAAAAACAGTTCAAGCAGACATAAATGATTTGGAGCAACTCTAAACAATCTATCTTAATCTTAAAAATAGTGGAGGTAAGTAAGTGCTTTTATTATTTTTACATAATTACAAATTAGTTATGTTATATTTATATATATATATATTGTTCCAGCTGCATTTCAAGGTCTCAACAAAGAGATACATTTGAGGATAGATTTGAACTTCATTTCTCAAGTAGTATGTGGGTTGTGATGGTTGACTTACTGCACGTTTGCCTTTAGTTGGGAGGTACACAAAGGATAATAGGTTGTTTGCTTATATGGTAGGGGAAAACAAAATCTTGGTTTGATATTGTGGATATTATAGAGAGAATTGCATTTGCTTATCAAAGAAAATATGATATTTGGAATTATTTTTAAAGTTATTTATAGATTTATACAAAATGAAGAAGACTGCATAGATAGACACAACTAGGAGTATATGGTAGCAACTATAATTAAGCTTGTTAATGGTCTTGGTAAGTATTTGATGAAATAGAGATATTGGTGAGTCGGATTTTATCGGCTTACCGAAAGCAATGAGAATCATCGTCTAGAACACTTGGGGCTGGGTAATGGCTGGGTGTTTCGTAATCTGCTTAGTGTAAAGTAGAACTATAACCCAGAGATGGTATTTTTGATAAAAACTAAAGTTAATTAGGTGTTCTTGGAGACGGTTCGGATAAAGCTTGGGTTTGATGGTAAGTTAGTGATTAATCATGTGGGGAGAAGTGGTGATCTTTAGTTGTTTTGGGCTGCTAGTGTCACGGTTAATTTGCTTTTCTTCATAAAATCTCATATTGACGTGAATGAAAAGTCTCATGGTTTGATTGTTTGGCATTTGATAGGGTTCTATGGGCACCAAAAAGCACCATCATTCCTAGGAGCGGTTGAGATAACTTCATGGTTTGTGTGATTTGCCCCAGTTGTGCGTAGATGATTTCAATGAAGTGTTGTCAGATTCTAAAAAAAAAGTGGGATCGAATAGGCCAAGAGTCTTAATGGAAAATTTTTGGGAGGCTCTTGACCATTGCAAATTAGAGGATTTCAGTTACTCAAGACCCCAATTCACTTGGTTGAACAAACAGAATAATGCTAACCATGTCCAGAAGAGGCTGTATAAGTCATGAGATATTTAATTTGGCTGTTTTAAAAGTCTACGAAATTTGGAGTATTCAAAATGTCAATAACTTATATGGAATTCTCTATATGCTAAAATGCTTTGGACCTTTGGACGGAGGTATAAATATCAAACCTTAAAATTTCTCTCATTCCCTCCAAACACTTTTGTAGACTTTTGCTTGTGAATAAAAATTTAAGATAAACATACACTCTCCCACTAGACATTAAATGGGTCACATGAGGTTTATGTAAAATTGTGCACATTAATAAGTTTTGTTATTGTTTCTTCATTGCAAAATAAATTTGGTGAAGAAATTGTGACTTGAAATTAATATAAAGTGTGTAGGATCGAGATAATTGCATCCTTGTGTTTTCTTTCTCTTGGAAATGTATTAAATTCATGAAAAAGCTAATGATTTTGCTTTATTTGTTTGTTCCAGTTTCCTTTGTTTGAGTATTGAGAAATTATCTAAGGAAAAGTAAGCAAATCAAGAGTAATTAATAAAATAAAAGGACAATCCATTTGTTTTAAGAAAATAACGTCCCTTGTAGATATTTGCTTGAAACTTATGTCATAATTTTTTATTGAAAACAAAACTTTTTCCAGATTTGCATTGCTAAACACATGGTCATGAATGCATCAATATTTTATGAAAATGGTAAAATATTGTTTTTTTTTTTTTTTTTGGCTTAATATAGTACTTACGTGATCATAGATTTCTTATTTCTATGTGTGTTTATTCAGGGCACACACTCAAGAGAGTGAACCATCAAATGAGTGTCAAGAGTTTAGGCTTAGAACAATTGCATATTAATGTGCTCAATTAAAAAAAGTTAAATTCTGATTTGAAAAAAGGTGAAGAGACCAAAATTCACTAACCTGCATATTGTTGTACTCTCAATAAACAGCAGTCAGGCCCAAATCAAAGAATTATTGGAGCCCACTGTCACGGGCTTAAAGTTTGCGTAGCCAACCCGTGCGGCACTTAGACAACTTTGAGAAAATGTTGCTAAGTAAGCCTTGCTTAGTCACTCTCACAAACAATGGAGAGACTAGAGGAAAGGGTTTTAAGAAGAGCTTGATTGGAAATAAGGCAAGTTGTATTGCTATAAAGAAAGCTTTACAATGCTTTTAGTGAATATGGCTTGGATAGGCTTGGATAGGCTTGGAGTTGCTTTCGAAGCTCCTTCAATTCTGGTGGTGCCATGCGATAGGGTGCCATAACGGGAGGTTTGGCACCGGGCTCCAACTCGATCTGATGGTCCACCTCTCACCTAGGTGGGAGCTTTTTCGGAACCTCTTTCGGCATTATGTCCTTGTATTCATTAAGGACAGCTTAGACCTTGGCAGGCGTTGGGTCCGAAGAGGTCATTCGATCTTTTTCGTCATTGAGTTCTCGGAGAGTGGCAAGAAAGCTAGGATCCTTCTTCAATCCCCTTTTGAACTGCAGGGCGGACAACGCTTTGGACTCCACCTTGGCCATGCGTTCCACTGGAATCATGCAAGTCTTACTCCCGTCGAGGATGCTGAGGGAGTTTCCAACTGGAAAGGAGAAGACATGAACCTAATCGAAGAACTCCATTTCTAGCACCACTTGGAAGTCATCCATCAGTACAACAGAGAAATCGAGCTTTCCACTCCATGCTCAAAGGCAAACGGGGATGGCTTTAGCGATGCGTGCGATTGGTTTTGCCGGTGAGTTAACGGCCTTGATTGTGCCTCCTCCACTTGTAGTTTTGAGACCCAGCTTCTTTGCCTCGTCTACGGAGACAAAATTGTGTGTTGCCCCCGTATCTAGCATTGAACGGACAGCTTTGCCGTTGATTAAAGCATTTACGAACATAAGCCTTTTCTTGATGGATGTTGACGACGCATTGTTGCTTTTGAGGGCACCTAGCTGTCGAAGAGATCCCATGCCTACCTTATATCCTTCATCTTGGCTTTCTTCATGTTGAGACATTATGGTATTGAGGGTTTTCCGCTTGGGGCAATCCCTTACCCAATGCGGTCCATCACAAATAAAACATGTAGATTTAGATTTAGGTTTAGGGGCTTTGGACTTACCTTCACTAGGCTTGTGACGTTTGTCCGTGTTGGAAGACTTTCGTTGTCCCTCGTCCTTGCGGCCTCGGCTCCTATATCCGGACTTGTCTCCCCCACTTTTGCCTTGGTTGGACTTCTTTTCCTTCGATTGGGTGGAATAGTCGGTGAGTGATTCGGCTTCGGCAATAGTGGTATTTAGATCTTGCACGTTCCGCCTCTCTAACTCCACCCTTGCCCAATCCTTTAGACCATCCATGAAGTAGAAGAGAGAGTCCTTCTCCGACATGTCTTCGATTTCGAGGGATAGGGTAGTGAACTTATTGACATAGTCTCGGATGCTACCTGTCTGTTTAAGTCGACGAAGGCGGCCGCGTGCTTCTTTTTCGGCATTCGTGGGACAAAATTGCCTCTTGAGCTCTTTCTTGAATTCTTCCCACGTGTGAATGGGGTTGATGCCTTTGCCTATATCTCCATGCTTGCGTCTCCACCATAGTTGGGCGGCATCCCGAAGGAAGGTAGGTGCATTTGCTATCTTCGTTGCATCATCTCGAGCACCCTTGGCTTCGAAATATTGTTCAAGACCGAAGAGGAAGTTTTCAACTTCTATAGCATTGCGAGTACCACTATATGTAACCGGTTTGGGCACTTGGATGTCAGTCATCGTGCTGGTGCTAGAGGTGGCGCCAAAACCAACAGTTGGGCTACTTTTGTATGAAGCCCACTCGGTGCGGATATCACCCACTTCCGCACGCACAGCCCGCAATTCATGCTCTACGAAGATGCGAAGGTTGCAGAACTCTTGAGTGAGAAAATACACATCCTCCTTGAAATCCTTTTGGAACTCGCGGATGGTAGACTTGGTTGCTTGAGTGATTTCACCATAATCTGTCTCTAGACCATCAAGACGGTAGACGGCATCGCTTAAAGTAGTCTGCATCCCCGAGATGGTTTCCTCCAAGCCAACCATCCGTGCTTCCAAGGCATCTATGGATGGACCCTTGGACTTGCCACGCCTAGTGTGGGTGCGATGTTCCTCACGCCCACGCTCCTGCTCTTCCACTCTAGCAGCAACTTCAGTGTCGGACACCATGGCTTGTGCACACTCCTTGGTTGCTTGACAACGAGGCTTTGATACCAACTGTCACGGGATCTTCCGCTGCGTAATTCTAAGCCCGTGACACCGCGTTGCTATTGATTAAGAACAAGTAATATACAACCGGTGAATTTTGGTCCCTTCACCATTTTTCCAATATCAATAAAGATGTCTGTTAATTGAGCACATCAAAATACAATTGTTTTTATCCCAAACTCCGGACACTCATTGATGGTTCACTTTCTTCAATATGTGCACCGAATAAACACACAAAGTGATCAGTCATCTATGATCATGTAAGGCCATCTTTAATAGAGAGTGAGAGTTATAGTTATATTTGGGTCTCAAATGGTGCTGAGAGTGATGCTTATATGTACTTTTACTCTAGCGGTGCTGAGAGTGATATTTTTGTAACAAATTTAATTATGCCTAATTCATAATAAGTGGTCAATAAATTGTAATTTATAAACTTTAATGTTGATAAAAATAATACCATTGTGAAATTTACAATGAGATCTTTAAAATGGTATTAATATTTAATATATTTAAATTTTTATAAATTATTACCAAGTTTGATATTATTAGAAAATTTAGGAACCCAAACTTGGATGAATATGATGTAACATTATGTGGGAAATGAGTATATATAGATAATTTTGGAAAACTAGCCATTGGAAAGCTTTTTTGTATTTTTCTATAATTTTTATTATTATTAATATTTTTTGGATTTTTTGTTGGTTTTTCTGATTTTTTTATACAAAATATATTTATTTCAAATTTTAATGTCTGAAAAATTGTAGACTGTCCATCTCCAACAGTCATCAAATATGATCCGTTCATCTCCAACGGTCAACAAATTTGATCAGTCCATCTCCAATGATCAACAAATCCAATTGGGTCATACATTAATCTCTTATTCTCTTAATTATGACATAGATCCAACAAAACAAAAAACAAAAAACAAAAAACAAAAAACAAAAAAAAAAAGACAAAAACAAAAAAAAAAAAAAACAAAATATATCATTATAAAATTCACCCAATACGTAGGTCCCACAACTTTTCTCATAGGTCCAACCATATAAATCTCACTCTCACTTTACTATATATAATTCATTCAAATAACTCTTAACCTATTTTAGCTCTCATTTTAACTCTCTATTGGGGATGATTTTAAGACTTAAAATGTGCATATAGCTCTCTGTTGGAGATGACCTAAATATTATATTTAGCTAAAATTGTTTTCATTGAACTCTTTCTCTCAAATGAGTTCAATTGACTTTATTAAGGATATTAAAAAACATTATAAAAAAAAAAAAAAAAAAACAAACAAACAACATTCGACTACTTTTATAAAATATTGATGCATTCATAATCCGGTGTTTAACAATGCAAATTTTGGAACATGTTTTGTTCTCAAGAAAAAAAAATTGCAATATGAGGTTTAGACAAGTTCCTATTTTCATTTTTATTTCTTAAAATGGATGGGTTCCTTTCATTTTATTATAGACTCTCGATTTGTTTTGTTTTCCTTAGATTTCTCAGGACACAAATAAATGAAATCAGAACAAACAAATGATACAAAGTTATTAACTTTTTCTCAAATTCTATATCTTTCCAAAGGAGAAAAAGCACAATAAGGCTATTATCTCGATCATACACACTTTATATTAATTTCAGGCCACGATCTCTTCACCAAATTTATCTTGCGACCAAGAAACAATAACAAAAACTTATTAAAACACACAATTTTACATAAAACTCATGTGACTATTCAACATCTTAGTGCAAGAGTGTATGTTCATCTTACGTTTTTGTTTTCAAGCAAAAGTCTACCAAAGTGTTAGGGAAATGAGAGAAATTATAAGGTTTGATATTTATTCCTCCCACCCAAGAGTCTAGCATATAGAGAATTCCATAAAAGTCACTTACATTTTGAACACCCTCACTTTTGTGGACTTTAAAAAATATATATAATTGAATACCCAATACTTTTATAAAAGTAACTTTTTAATTCCATATAGTCTAGATTGAATACAACTCTCTCATAAGTCAATAAAAGTCTATTAATGTCCATAGAGGGAGGAGGTAGTGATGCCTCCAGATCTATAAGAGGTGTTTCATAGATCTGGAGGAGGTGTCGTGCAAGCCTCCTCCAACAATTTTTGGCTGCCTCCGCACATTGGCGGCGACAGTGGCGAAGGGGGTGGAGGATGTGGGTTGGGGTGGATTTAGAATTTTTTTAACGCTTAGGGTTATTTTATAGTTTTTGTCAAGTATATCTATAATTATAAAAATATTTGGGGCTCCTTTGGTTTTTTAATTGTTTTTATGTATGAAAAGACGGTTTTACCTATGGACCGTTACGTTGGCCATTAGTCAAACCGTTAGTCAACGTTATTTTAGGAGAGGTTTGTGCAATTAAAGGAAAGTTAAATATACATGCAATATCATCTAAACTCAGGGGTGTTTGTGCAATTAATCCTACACATTTGAAATAGGAAAAAACAAAAACAAAAACAAAAATCCATATCATCGTTCGGGCCTCCACAAGCAAATACTATAGGGTTCATTCTTAAGTTGAAAGAGAGCATGATTTCAACTTTGACAAAGCAGTCTCTCAAGGCTCTCAAATACCCTTTTCAGTCGTCATCACATGCCACTTCCTTCAGGCTAGAACACCAACTGTTCGACGAATGTACCCAACCAAATCTCGCACAACACAATCACCTACTTTTTGATTATTCTCGCCGTAACCTCAACCAGGAAGCTCTCAGTGTCTTCTTGGGTATTCTTCGTTCGGGTTTACCTGTTGATAGGTCGACCCTTTCTTGTGTTTTGAAGGTCTGTGGATGCTTGTTTGATCATGTTGTTGGTAGACAAGTGCATTCTCAATGTATCAAGTCTGGTTTGGTGGACGATGTTAGTGTTGGTACTTCTCTTGTTGATATGTATATGAAAACGAATAACGTGGAAGATGGAAGGAGAGTTTTTGATCAAATGAACGAAAAGAATGTCGTTTCTTGGACTTCATTGCTGACGGGTTATGCCCGTTATGGGGAAAATGAGACAACATTTGAATTGTTTATTAGGATGCAAGTTGAGGGTGTTAAGCCTAACCCTTTTACATTTTCCACTGTTCTTGGAGCTTTAGCAGATGAAGGGATGGCTGAGGAAGGAGTTCAAGTTCATAGCACAGTTATAAAAAATGGATGTGAGGCAATTACCTCTGTCTGCAATGCTTTGATTAGTATGTACTTCAAGTCAAAAAGGATTGGAGATGCTAGGTCTATTTTTGATAATATGGAGGATAGGGATTCGGTTACTTGGAATAGTATGGTTGCAGGTTATGTAGCCAATGGCCTTGATATGGAATCTTTCAAAGTGTTCCACCATATGGGACTTGATGGTGCAAAATTGACCCAGTCAACTTACGCATCTGTTATTAAGTTATGTGCTAATACTAAAGAATTGGGGTTTGCAAAGCAGATTCATTGTCAGGTTTTAAAGAATGGGATTGGATTTGATCACAACATTAGCACAGGACTCATGGGTACTTACAGTAAGTGCAATGAAATGGACAATGCCAGTAAAATATTTTCTATGATGCATGATAAAAATGTGGTACCCTGTACAGCCATGATTGCTGGATATTTGCAGAATGGCAAAATGGATCAAGCGGTGAATCTTTTTACCCAAATGAACAAAGAAGGTGTTAGACCAAATAATTTTACTTATTCTATAATTCTGACGGCCAACTCTATTGTTTCTCCTTTCCAAGTACATGCTCAAATTATCAAAACCAATTATGATAGGTATTCTTCCGTTGGAACAGCACTTTTAGATGCGTTTGTTAAGTTGGGAAATGTCAATGAAGCTGCAAAAGTCTTCGAATTAATTGATGAGAAGGACATTGTGGCATGGTCGGCTATGCTGGCTGGATATGCTCACGTAGGAGACACTGAAGGAGCTGTTAGGATTTTCAGATGGTTGGCAGCTGAGGGTGTTAAACCTAATGAGTTTACCTTTTCTAGTGTTATAAATGCATCTGCAGCATCTGCAGCTGCAGTGGAACAGGGGAAACAATTTCATGCATTCTCAATCAAATCAAGATTAAACAATGCTTTATGTGTCAGCAGTGCTCTTGTTACCATGTATGCAAGGAAAGGGAATATTGAGAGTGCAAATGAAGTTTTCAAGCGTCAAGGGGAAAGAGACTTGGTGTCATGGAACTCAATGATCTCTGGATATGCACAACATGGTCATGGAAAGAAGGCTCATGAAGTGTTTAGGGAAATGCAAAGAAATAACATGGAAATGGATGGTATAACATTCATTGGAGTCATTACTGCCTGCACTCATACTGGACTAGTGGATGAAGGTCAGCAATACTTTGATATCATGGTAAAAGACCATCATATTAATCCAACAATGGAGCATTATTCTTGCTTAATTGATCTGTATAGTCGAGCTGGAATGCTTGAAAAAGCCATGGATATCATCAACATGATGCCATTTGCTGCTAGTGCAACCATGTGGCGAACTATCTTGGCTGCTTGCCGTGTCCACCGTAATTTAGATCTGGGAAAACAAGCAGGAGAGAAGCTCATTTCACTTCAGCCACAAGACTCAGCCGCATATGTATTGTTATCAAATATGTATGCTGCAGCAGGACATTGGCAAGAGAGAGCTGAGGTGAGGAAGTTAATGGATGAAAGAAATGTAAAGAAAGAAGCTGGGTACAGCTGGATTGAGGTGAAGAATAAGACCTACTCATTCTTGGCCGGTGATCGTTCACATCCGTTGTCGGTTCGAATCTATTCCAAACTTGAAGATTTAAGTACCCGATTAAGGGATGCAGGGTATCAGCCTGATACAAATCATGTTCTTCAGGATGTTGATGATGAGCACAAAGAAGCTATTCTTTCTCAACACAGTGAGAGGCTAGCCATTGCTTTTGGATTGCTTGCTACTCCTGCAGGAGTTCCTCTACAGATTTTTAAGAACCTTAGAGTCTGTGGAGACTGTCACACTGTCATTAAGTTAATATCAACAATTGAAAAGAGAGATATTGTTGTTAGGGATACAAACCGATTCCACCACTTTAAGGAAGGTTCGTGCTCTTGTGGGGACTACTGGTGACAGTTTATGCAGTTACAGATTTACCTTGACTTGTGGAAGGGTTGCTTTGATCAACAAAACCATCCTCAAGCAAAGGAGCTTCATCAATTCAGTATGCCGCATGAATGTGGAAATATAAGTAATGAGCAGTACACATTCAAATCTTGTATACAACAGTTTTACACTATGTTTGGTTTGAAGGATTTGGAGAGAAAGGAAAGGAAAGGAAAGGAAAGGAAATGGAATTTGTTGTTTGGATTGTTAAAATGAGAGGGAAAAGAAAGGAAATGGTTTCCATCCAAAAGTGGGAGGAAAGGGAGGGAAAGGAAAGGAAAGGAATTCCTTTCCTTTCCATCAAACCAAACATAGGGTTAATGGTAAAGGATCTCCAAGGAACTCAGTTGATGTATAGTTAAGATGGAATTTGTGCAGTGAGTATTAACTTTGTTGTTCAATCAAAGAAAAAGGATCCTATTATAATTTAAAATTGTAACGGTTGATTACATCAGTGGAAAACTGGGCAAGGTATGTTGGTGTCACTGCAGCAAAAGGGAATTTCCATCACACTGATTGATCTGTCCTTTGAAGTTGGATGTTCTTCGTGTTTTCTGCTAGCACGTGTTACTTAGAGAGGTATATAATGATTGCCATAAGATTTTTTTTTTTAAGTAGTTTTGTTTGATTCTTTATTGTAGTTTTATTATCAATATTCTGTGAATACTTCTATTTTTGTTTATATATGAATATATTTTGGTCTCATTTGCATTTTAATTTATTCATTAATATAAAAATGAATTTCATCATGCATGAGTTTCAAATTGTTTAATAAAATGGCTGACCAGGAGTTGTTTGTTTTGTGTGTGCAGAATTTATATAATTAGTGAGTGCAAAACTATGATGCATTTCAATGTGCATTTTGCTCCTCAAACTAAGACAGATATTCCATGACATTAACATTTCCCTTCTTGTAGATAAAATCACTTCCCTACAGGGAAAGTACATTCAGAGCAATAGGACTTCTAACTCTAAGGATACCATTGTTCCATGTCAAATCACCAAATACAAAATTTCCATCACTCTTGTTTAAAGCTTTGAAATCAACCCTGAAAGTCTTCTTCTCTCCAGTTTCTGTAAAGTCGAGTTTATCTGGTATAACTTTAACATCAACACCACTTGGGCAATTTACGTGTGCAACATAAACTGTTGGACCTTTACCATAGTATGTAACTGTTCGATAAACGGATAAACTTCCATTCATTTTGGAAATACCAATTGATGGGTAGTTAAAATTGTAGGTGGGTGTAGTAGGGTTGCGGCAATAAATTCCCTCTCCTGTGAGATTTTTCAGTTGTACAAGGCTTGCACCAGAGCTGCAGAGAAAATTTATTATATCATTGGAATCAAATTCATAAATTAGTCCAGGATTTATTGCTGCCATTGGATTTATATGCCCGGATCCATAGTCAAAAGGTGTTGTCGGGGTGCCGTTTGGATCTCTTCCGATCAGGTTCTGGTTTTTATCTAGGACAGTAGCTGTGATGACAAAATGAAGTCATTGAAAATTGAATATTTGTTAAATAACAAAAAACAAAAATTATGATAAAATTTTCATTGATGAAGCAACTAACCTGTGGTCATAATTGCAGACATTATAGCTGCTGGACTCCAAGAAGGTTGCCAAGATTTTACGATTGCTGCAACGGCAGAAACATGTGGGCAAGACATGGAGGTTCCAGAGATTATGTTGTAGTCGACAGATTGTCCACCTGTGTCTTCAGTTGATACTGGAGACCATGCTGCTATAATGTTCAATCCAGGCCCAGTAACATCTGGCTGCAATACGAATTTGGATACTGAGGTACTATTTTAATGGAGTTACTTTCTGTTTAACTTCATCCATATTGTTGCTGTGATGCTTTCTTATTTTTCCCATGATGTCATTAATAATAAAATTTTGAAACATTGAGAAATTGAGTAGAACTTACTTTAATGATATCTGGAGTTATAATATTTGGTCCCATGGAGGAAAAGACAGTCATTTTTGGTGAAGGTTTTGTTTTCAGAATCGTCTGTGTTTTGTAGATTCTGGCAACTGGATTTCTGCAATGACAGAAGCATTTGATTAGGATTATTAGCTTCTTTCTTACTGACTCGGTGAATTTTAATTTAGTATTGTTAATCAAGCAAAGAGAGCTTGGAAACTTACTTTTCCATAGTCATATATGCTTGAAGCTCTTGTGCTTCTTCTTGACCAATTAGCGTGGCAGGGATTACAAACTGAAAACCAACATCTTTGACTAGTGGATCTATGAGTATCATTCCAACACCACCACCTTGTCTGATGAAAATGCCTTTTTCTCTTCTGTCATCACTTATTTTCTCAAGTGTGCACACCACGATCTTCCCCTTGATTAAGGTAGGATCTAGAGTATTGTTTTTGCAAAAGCTATAGACAGATGAAAACCCAAGCTTTTAGAGCAAGTAGGTAAATGCTGACTCTTCTATGGGTATAGATTATCTAATTGACTGTTGCAAAGACAGACATGCATGTCTATTAAATTAAATGCATAGACAATACCAGAGTTGAAAATTAGGGGTATTTGAATCTTTGTTTTCAAGTATTTCTTTAGATAAGATTCTTAGAAGTATGTGTCTGTATATATGTGCTTGTGTGTGCTCTTCCATGTGTGTATGTATTTCCATGCTCTAATAAATTGTTGCAAGGATGTATTTTGTGAAAAATATGTGGAACTGTCTCTTGAAAGTAAAGATTTAAGTGAACTGAGGAGGTAGACAAGGGAGTTTCTGTTGCTTATATTAGAAGCCACATATAATGTGGGACAGGTGTGACGGTTTAGATGCTCCTGCCATTCTGACGAATTTTTGAGTTTATTAAAAAGGAAAGAAATTGATAGTAATGTACTGAGCATAGTGGGTAATGATGCAGGGAGTGGCAGATCAAAAAGACTGTTATGAGTTGGGGAAATTTATAGCTGATAATCATGTACATAGAAAATAATGTCTGATTAGAATTGAATGTTACTGAGTTTATTTTAAGCTAAGTGATTGATTTTATAGTTTTAAAAGCTAAAATAATCAATTTGATTCATCAATAGAAGAACTAATACTAATTATTAACAAAAAAGAATAAAGAGGTTTCTTCAATCATCATGGTTTAAACTTAAGGAAAACAAATTGAATATGAAAAGCTAAACAATTCATTGTATTATGTATAACTATCCATGTAACTTAAACCAATTTGATATTTTGTACTTCGGCTGACTTCACTCATAGCAATAAGAGCCTTAGCAGTAATAGATGAGAGACAAGGAGTGAGGAATCAGAAAAATAATACCACGACATAGGGAAGGCAGAAAAATAACTTAAAACAAATGTATCATGTGCTACTTTCAGAATTTAAAATTAGCACATAATAGGTTTTCAAAAATCCACTCTTGGATAAAAGTGAATCAAGCAGTGGAGTTTTGTCTTTGCTGTCAAAGGTAGGATGTACCTTCCGTTGGTTGCCGGAACCCCTGGGGCAGCTGCACTACTCCCAGCTATTAAACTATAATGAGTGTCCATTGCCAGGTGGTTCAATGAGAAACCCTGAAAACATAGAATTTCTTATTATTTAACTTTGTTTTAGCAGTTCTTAGTTTATCTCCTTTGGAAATTGTTGGGGGGCTGCCACAGGTAGTTTATATATAATATATATATATATAGAATGATTACCTTTAAAAGTTTTGAATTTCCAAGGTGTATATTTGCATTGAATTCCCTGTCTACAGAACTTGCGGCGACAGTGAGGATCCAAGGAGCAACGTTGCATGCTGTCTGGGGGAAAAAAGAATTTCCAGCTGAAGCAGAAATGAGAATTCCTTTCTTGAATGCATGAAAGGTTCCTATTGAATTTGAATCTTCAAAGTAAATCGGTTGAGGCGGGGTAGGGCCAAAGGAAAGCGATAGGATATCTACACCGTCATTAATTGCATCATCCATGGCAGAAAGAACATCAGCATCGTTGCAATCGCCAAACCAACAAGCCTTGTAGATTGCAAGTCTTGCATTTGGTGCACCACCTCTTGCAGTACCTCTGGCCATCCCAAATAAGCTGACATTTCCTACCATGGATCCAGCTATGGTTGATGCAGTGTGGGATCCATGACCCTCGCTGTCTCGAGCTGAGCGGAAAAAAGTGGCTTTAGAAGATTCAAGAGGGCCGTTTTCAGCTTCCCATCCTTTTGAATAGAACCGGGCACCTATGATTTTCCTAAAATTTTCATCCAAATTGACATTGTTGGATTCTTGGTTAGCATGCATTCATTGTGAGTATGTTTTGACCAAATATTTTTCATTTTTACCTTATGATTTGTAATCATCCACAGAAATTCCATTATGAATTTTTAGTGTAGACAAAATGTTGACAACACGTTTAATTATTGCTAAAAAAAAGTGACATATACCTGTTGCAATTAGCTAATGTAAAATTTTCGCCAGGAACACATTCTCCCTTGAATTTCTCGGGCATGGGACCCAATCCTTTGTCATTGAAGCTCTCCGATTCAGGCCAAACTCCTGCAAGATAAAATGGGATGAAGAGGATTAAGCATGGTGATACGGCGGCATGGCAAGACAGACAGGAAGAGAAATATCAAATATAAGCATTACCAGTATCGATGACACCAACGATCACATCAGATTTCCAGTCCATGGGCGGGTGGTTATATTGCTGAATGGAATCTATTTCCAGAAATTCCCATGAATGTGTGGTGTGGAGAGCATTCATTCTGCTCTCGAATACAGAGACAACTGAGCCGCTTGCTGCAAAACGAAATCAATTAGAGAATGTCTGCAACATAAGAGAAGTGAAGTAATTCTTTCTGGTATGTTTTCATTTTGATATTTATGCAAGATTTGATATGATTCTCGTTTAGCATAAAAATGAGAATACCAGCTAGTTGTTGAGCTTGTTCTGGTGTAAGCATTGCTGAGAAACCTGTAAAGCTTTTACTGTAATGGTAAAGTGCCACTTGTTTCGCTCGTTCATGGCTGAAAACAAATTTATTTTAAGAAAAACTATAGTAATATCATTACTTCAATAGGATATAGAATCACCACCATCAATCTTTGTAAACACAATATCATAGATAATGAGTAATTATTGTCATGCCTGCCAGTGACTGAAGCAAGTAGCTCATGGTTAGCTTTGATCACAGATTCTGAGTCAGGGTGTGAGTGCACTCCCATGTAAACTATGTAATGCTGCAAATTTACCGAAAAGAATCTTATTAATCTGTATTAAGGGTACACGTTACGTTAAGGAAAACTGTTATCAATAGAATTTAACAATAATCAAAGAAAAATATCAATTGAAGATAGATTATTAATAATTGTAAAGTGGTTTGAAAAGACCTTGGTGTTGGTGGCTCCATGAACGGAAGCAGATGTGAAGATGAACAAGAGAAGAAGAATAAGTTTAGCAGCAACTGTCATGACTTGTAATGTGAAATGGTGGTGACTGGAGAAACTGAAAACATGCCTGAATTCTTATATAGACGAAACAATCAACTGAAGATAATCCAGTAAAACAAAAATGCCGGCTATGGATAGGCAGCCGGCTGATGATGTTTTATTTATAATCAAATTTGTGCTATTTGTCCCAATCAAATTTCCATTTCTTACATTAACTTTTTTCATTTCTAGAATTGGCTTCTAAACAATCCACCAATTAAAACAAAAGACATGCTCTTCTTCAGTTAATTCGTTCTTGTTTACCTCTCCAGCAAATTCTGTAACTAAAAATGCTTGCTAGCTGGTGAATTCACCGCTTTTATCTGGTTAGATTTCAAATCTCAATCATTAAATGTATTTTATATGGATCATTATTGGTAGTAATGAATATCGGATCATAATTTCATAATTTCATGTTCATATCAATATCGGATCAGTTGACATGATCGGCATATGTGATCTGTCTCACCTTTGCAAATAAAATTGAGTATTATGTGTGTAAAACAAAGAACCAACAACACAAATATTAACCAGTTAAATGTTGGATAATTTTTTTTTTTCTTCTTCACCGTATACTTTAAATCAATTATCTGCAAATGGAAATGGGAAATTTCTTGCAACATAGAGAACTAATTGAAGAATGCTTCTTCCATTCGAAACTCATTTTACCATCTTAATTTTGAAAAACACCTCATCGACTTCTTCTTACATCATTCAATCTCAAGTCTTTACATGTACAAGTCACATGAACCAAGACAACAAGTTGAGTGAATCGAACAAAGATACAAGTCAATTTGCTAAACTGAATTGTCACTTACATGGAAATACAAGTATACCGAAACGAACAAGATATTCATACAAAACACAACACATCACAGGTAAAAGAGTTCACATACAGCAATATCAACACCATTATATGATCTAATCACAATTTCTGTAAATATCAGAGGTCATTGAAATTTACACAATATACATGAAATTGCTTGTAGAGTCTAGACATAGCGGTTCAAACAAAAATCTCAATGTTTAAGAGTACAATCTTAATCCTTGCACCAATATAGAAAGGGAAAAATCTGTATTTCCAATAGGCTTATATTCTAGACATGACCCAGAACCAAGTTTATAATCAAACTGCTACACTTTCAGGGAGCGACTAACTTCTTGTACTTTGTACACACGCATTAAAGAAAACATTAACCTGTTTGAAATTAGATAAGCTGACTAGGTTAATTTAAGTATAATATGAAACGATAAAGGATGGGAAAAGAAAGAAAAAAAAAAAAAAAAATTGATATACAAAAGACCAACACTATAGCAAATATGTTCATAAAATCGACACTTGTTGCTGGTTATTACACCCACTAGACATCTTCCCATCCTTTCCAAGAAGGTCTTAACAGCAATTCAGAAGGACTTCTGGAAATCAAACACTATCAAATCAGATAGGTAGTTGCCAAAAATCACAGGACTGACCAATAACTAGCAATATGGGCATCATATTCAACATAGCAAGTCAGCGGATTGGGAACTCTTCTTTACACAATTTGAAACAACAATTAACAACTATATAACTCCAGTTTTTCCATCAGAATACAGAATAAGGGAAGTCAAGTCACCTTCCCCATTTGAAGAAGTAATTGGATCCAGATGTTATAAATAAAATACATATCATAATTGCTTAAACTCACTGGTGTGATTCAACATGATATGCTTTGATCCGTTAACCTTCCTCGCCAAACTCCCTTGTGAATCTCTCATGTACTTCAAGGTCACTTTTGCCCACTGTTGCCTTCTGTCTTGCAAGCACCTTGTTAAAATCTGTTTTTGTGATAGGGGGTGGAAGGATCTGCATGGGCAATAACAGGCAACGAAGAAGCTAATTAATCTACACATGCTCAAATATGAAAATATTGGATATATTATGCTCAACATCTGCTGTCTATTTCTATTGTTTGCCAAAAAAGAGTAAATAAAGTTATCATAGCAGGAGTTTAATAAATTAAATGATGTGTGACTGTGTGAGATATCCAAATGCCCAGGATAATGAACCGCATAAAAATGACAACCAGCTTTAAATTTTAATTTTAATTAAATGATGTGTGACTGTGTGAGAAGCAATTTTTTGACATTCCTACGCTTCACACCTGAGATGCAAGTCCTTGTGCTGCCAGCTCCTGCATGGAAATCTGGACTGCGCCTGGCTGCTTTGGTCCACATGGCATCCACATATCATTGGAAGTCTTATAAAAAAACATGGCATCTTGAGTTTTCCGAACAGGTTCAAAGAGAACATCCTTAACCTGTGATAATCATTGCCAAGAAAAGAAGAGAAAAATCTGTCAGTAAAGAGTCTAAAATAAAAAAAAGCAACAGCATGGACTATTTCCATCAAAGCTTTTTACAGCAAGGCATAATACAAGAGAGGGCTTAAGAAAGTATCTCATATAGGCATCAAACTTACACAAACAGCAATATCTGAACCCGAAAACCCCTCAGTCCTGTGACCTAAAGTTTCAAAGTCGCTTTCAGTCAAGTTGTGAGGAGTATCTCCTAAATGCACCTGTACAAAATTGTCTTTTTAGCCAATGATAAGTTTTATACTAGATGGAAAACAATGACCACAGCCAATTTTTTTCACACTGATATTTTAAAAGCAAAAAAAAAAAAGGGCAAGTTCACATACTTTGAACATGTGCTGTCTTGCCTTCGCATCTGGAAGAGGAATGTATATACGCTTGTCAAAACGCCGCCGGATGGCCTGTAATAACTATAGGTTAGCCACAGTATATGCAGTCCAGCTATGCTAAATAAAATCACTAAAAACAATCATCTAATCTTCCCCTTTACCTGATCTAGAGCATAGGGAGTATTTGTAGCAGCAAGAACGAGAACTTTCTGATCATTGTGCCCTACACCCTACAAAAAGTAAAAGGATAAGGGCCAACTCAAAATTACGCTTGCAAATATGGACAAAATGAATCAACATTATTTCCATTCTAGAACTTGAAGCATATAATATAAAATTAACAGCAAGATTCATTGTTTTTTACGAAAACACAATTACTGCAACAGTATTGCTGTGTCTCCAGTCATCTCTTACATATATAGTTACTCCTACCAATTAATTAATGTAAATAAAAAAAATAAAAATAAAAATCAGTGAAACACAAGGATACTCAGACAACTGGCTACAGCACAAAAATATTCCACTTCAAGCTCAAATTTGAAAGGACTTATTAAGGAATCAACAATCACAAGAGCAAACAGTAATTAATTTGTGCTATAAATACAATATCAGTGATCTATTCTAACATGACAGCCAATTTATTATTATAGGTGCTGCTTGTTGAACAAAATATAAATTAAATCGACAATAAAATAATAAGTTCAAGAAAGGATGTAGGGGTGATGTGACAATTCTGGTCCTATAATTCAGTAATTGGACTACCTTAGCCCAACAGGATCATACGGCTGGAAGATGAAAAGGATGCAACTAATTCAAAAAATAAGGCCGATCTATAAGAAACACTAGGAACTATTTAATATTAAAAAACAGATGAAATAAAATAAAATACAAAGAAATCTAAAAATTTGTCTTCCAGACCTCTACAATATGTACATATCATTCATATATAAGGGAATCTAATATCGCTACTTGAATATTTCAAAGACAGATTGATACCTGCATCTGCACAAGAAGCTCCGTTTTAATGCGCCTAGAAGCTTCACTTTCATTGCCTTCTCCACGCTGGCCACACAATGAATCTATTTCATCAATGAAAATAATGGAAGGAGCACTTTCACGAGCCATCTGGAAAAGACTTGAAACAAGCTTTTCACTTTCACCCATCCATTTTGAAACCAGGTCTGAAGAAGAAATACTATCCAGGAGAAAACAATATATACACATTAAAAAGCAGCAGTAAGCACATGCAAATTCTTGGCCTACATCCATAAAACATTTAAAAAGAAAATCATCAAGAATTTGAAAAAAAAAGAGAAATGAAAATAAAAATAAAGGACACATGCACTATATCAGCTACACAGAGGACTGCTATACACAATATGCTTGTGAGCTGGCACAAGAAAGTGCCAAATAAATCGTATTTCATCATAAGCCAGGTGTAGCAACAACACTGATATCATATCGAAGGAGGAAATCCTTATGAGTTGTTGGTGGGATTCATTTAGATAATCATCGTGCCTTTCAAAGAGTCGTCTTTCTCTAACATGCATGTCCACATCTTTTTAATATCAAGATGTGGTAATGACTCATGAGTAGTGTTAATCACAATCACTCACGATTACCTCATATCTTAATACATGACTAATAACAACAGACAACTACAACAGTTAGTTTCCAGTCCACTCATGAATATCAGTCATTTTAACAAAAAACCAGAATATCAAATATCAAATCCAATTAATTCTGTTGTTCGCAGCAGCAAAAATGAGACAATTAGTCTCATTCCATCAGACGATTACTAATTCATGATCCAATCTGAACATCTACACATAATAACATTCATGTATATATATATATAGACACACTACATACACACACAAAATTGAGTAACAAATTTTGCATTTGTGAGGTGATGTATATTGTCACCTGAAAAAAGTAGAATCAGCTTCAGTTGCAACAGCTTTCGCAAGGTATGATTTCCCAGTTCCAGGTGGCCCGTACAATAGAAACGCTCTCCACGGTCGTCTCTTGCCTGAAATTGACCAAATTAAATCACCCTAATAAACCCAAACAAATCACTATTATCATCACAACTTTAAGTTTCATCAAGCTAGAGTTTGATTGACCACAAAAGCACCGGATTAAAAAAACCCACAACAACCAAATCAAAATCTACCTGTGAAAAACTGGGGGAATTTAACTGGCAAAATAACTGCCTCCTGCAAGGCCTGCTTGGCACTCTCAAGACCCGCCACGTCATTCCATTTGACATTAGGTTTCTCTCTAATAATCGCCGAATTCAATCCGGCACGCAGCTTGGATTGCTCGGGATCCTCCCCATCGCCGCCATCTTTGCCATCACCGCCGTCCTTGGGCTTGGTCTTGGGGCGGGTAGCGACAGCAGCGTCGCCGTTGCTGGCGGGACCGGAGCCGCCATCATCCAAAACAGCACGGATCTCCTCGGCGCGGCGTAGATACTCAGTGAATTTCTGGGTGATAGCTTCCTTGATTTTAGGGTTCTTCTCGTACTTCAAATGGGTCTTGAAATACTCCAAAGCGTTCATGTATAGAGGAAAGGCCTTGGCGTAATTTCCGGCATTGTCTTCTAGTACGGCCTGTTTCACGTACTCGATTGCTTGTTCCTTGAAGTTGCTATACATGGTTAGGGTTCCTCCTAAACGAATCGCATGTGTGAGATTTGAATGATGTTGGATTTGGATTTGGATCGTTGGGTTGATGTTCTTCCTCCTTCTCTTGAATGTCAAAGTGAGCGTGTTGATTGGGAGAAGCTTTCTTCCCACTTTCACAATTCCACACCTCTTTGGCTCTTTCCAATTTCGCCCCTTAATTATTTTTATAGACTAAACGCTGTTTATGACTTTTATCTCGGTCTTTATTTATAACCTCAAGGCCCAAACACCAATTTATTTTTTTATTATTTTGAAATTTGACATCGAAAATAAAATTATCACATATACTTTAAATTTTAAATTTTTTTCACAAAAATTACCATTTTATTTTTAAAGATAATGGTTTGACTTTTTTCAAATTTACATGGATATGAATAAAAATCAAAACTTCAAATTTATTTGTTAAAACACAACTTTAATTTTTCTATTTTAGGTATTTTATAAAATCTATTTATCTTTTAGATCAAAGTTGAGGGTTAAAAAAAAAAAAAAAAAAAAACCATCGTTGAGTTGATTTAATGGTAAAGTCATGTCATTTCTAGATTGATCATATGTATAATTTAAAATCTATTTATGCTAAAGAAATAAAATAAAAATGAAGTGAAACTTGTTTAATGCTAGGTGATTTAATAAGTAAAGTGAGACGATATTTATATCCCTATCATAGTCCACACCGAAATAGTGCTTTAACCCTAGATGTCAGGTAGTAAAGCATTTCGGAGAGAACCAGTTAGCTCCGGATCTGAACGGTATTTCACCCCTAACCATAACTCATTTGATAATTCTTCAACATTAGTCGGTTCGGATCTCCACTTAGTTTAACCCAAGCTTCATCCTAGTTATAGATAGTAGATCACCCGAGTTCGGGTATATAAGCACCGACAATGCCCTATGAAGACTCCTTTTTCACTACAATTCCGGTGGCTTCCCTTAACCAAGCCATTACCTAGGTTATGAGTCACCGGCTCATTCTTTAACAATTAATACATTGATTATCAAATACCCATGAAATTCGACTGCTAAATATGCACCTTAATTAAATTGTCAAACTTTTAACATAGTTAACATTATGATTTTCTTTTCGTTGAGTTTGCCTAACCTTACGGGATAAACTTTACAAACAAGGTCTAGAATGCTACTCCTAACTAGCCCTTTATGAATTGAATTGAATTTTTTTAAAAAATAATTTGGCGTTTTTTTGAGAGGGGATGACTCGAATCCATAACCTTGTGGTACAGATGTGAGAGGTTTACCATCGGACCAACCTTGTCTCGTCAATCGAAATTTGTTTTACTTGTGTAAAATTCCTATATACTTGAGAAAATAATAACAATAATAATAATAAAACTAAAATGTATTATACTGTAATTAACCAAAACTTTAGTTAAAAAGAAGTTACAACTTACAAGAGGGTTGGCGGCGGCGGTCACTGGTAGAAAAGAATGGGAAAGAAAGAGAAGAAACAGAGGCATCAACAGAGAGGTTCTCGAAGAGCTGATTTTTACAAAGAAGAAGAAGGCTATGAAGCCGGCAACAGTTACCCTTCTGATCAAGAACAACCTCCTCCTGATGATTTTGAAGACGAAGAAGACGAACAACAAGAGAAGAATGATGACCCACAACACCTGTCAAACGATATGCCCTCTAAGTTCCTTCTTTACCAGCAATCTGTACAGGTTAATAATTATACACACTTTCTCTCTGTTTTTATTAACTGGGTTTTTTTTTCTATATAATATAATCCCAAAATGCTTTTCTTTTCTTTGCAATGCCACTATGTTTACTTGTTAGGTATATTATGGACTTCACTGAAACCTTTAATGGGGTTATGTGAATTTTGTTTAAAATGTAGTCCCCCAAAGGCGACATAAGCTATTTGCTCAAGTTCTTTTTGATGTATGTTGGTGGGAGGCAGCCCCTCCATCTCCAAGAAGATTTTTGTGGCACTGCTTTACTCAGGTTCGCATTTTCATTTTCAAGAGATGAGTTTGATATAGCTTATAGGTTTGGTGTAAGTTATGAGATACGGTGGATGTCCATGTGTTCTGAAATTGGCTTATTCTTAAGTTGGAAGTCATGAATGATTGAATGTTTCTTAGCAGCAATTTTAGGTTGTCTGAAGTTTCTAACACTAGTATTATTTGGACAGTGCGGAATGGCTCCGTAGTGATCCAAGACGGACTGCTGTAGGATTGGATTTGGACCTTGAGGCACTACAATGGTGCATGGAGAACAACGTAAACAAAGTCGGGGCTGATGGGTATTCCGGAATATCCCTCTTTCATGGGAATGTCTTGCAACCTCTTGAGGCCAAACTAGTGAGATCTGATGAGCCACAAGAGCTGGTAAGAAACATTAGGTTAACAGAAAGTACTAATGATTTGGTTGAGGCTTCTGCTTTGGAATCGGTTCAAGGTGGTTTGGAGGCTTCTGCTGATGATAACTGCACGAAGAGGAACTCTCGACTGCCTGCAAGAGACATCGTGTGTGCTTTCAATTATAGCTGTTGTTGTCTTCATAAACGTGCAGATCTGGTTTTGTATTTCAAGCATGTTCTTGAAGCCTTGTCTAAAAATGGTGGTATATTTGTAATGGATGTATATGGTGGAACATCATCTGAGCAGAAGTTGAGACTTCAGAGAAGATTTCCCAATTTTACGGTATTTTCTACACACTCCAATCACTCGTGATAAGTTGTTGCATTTCTTTTAGCACTACAAAAACAATATATTACTTGGTAGGTCACCGTCCCTTTGAGCTATCCTGGTTAGAGGACCTAAATAGTTAAGAGCAGTGTATTCACATCAGCATCTTAAATTTCTATAAAATGTTAACAGGCTCAATCAGAGCATGTTTTTACTTCCCTTCATTAAAGCTGCTCCATCATTAATGAAAGCTGTAACTTGATGACTTGTACATTATCAACTTCCTTTTCTGAATCCGGATAATTCTATATTTGTTAAGAAAGACATAAAATTGTTCATTAGATGTCGTATATTTTGTGCATAATATCAATTAATTGCTTGATGCCATTAGTATTGCTATGAAAATGCAGCGTAAGTCTCATAGTTTGAGTATGCTTCTTTTGGTGGTAGAATTAGTAAGATCTAATGGGAATTTTTTATTTTTGTTTGGTTCACATGCATACCTTTTACATACTGGGTTCAAATTTGCTTATCAATGTCACAGTATGTTTGGGAACAAGATGAGTTTGATATCATTCAGCGCAAAACAAGAATTAGTCTCCACTTTCATCTTCAGAAGCAGCAGAAAAAACTTCGCCATGCCTTTTCATACAGCTGGAGGCTGTAAGTTGTTCTGTTTTCACATTAAACAGAAAGCTGCATTGTTTTTTGCATAAAAAGTATTCAGTATTTCAAATGGCATGTTGAGCTCAGAATCCTTGATTTTAATATATCATGTTTCTGGTAATTTCTTAAAACATGAGTATGGCTTCCTATGTAACAGGTGGTCACTGCCCGAGATTAGAGACTGCTTAGAAGAAGCTGGATTTCAATCTGTTCACTTTTGGATTCGTGAGATGCCTGACACGAAAGAAAACAGAAATACAGAAGGATTTGGAGTTGCACAAGACGTGAAGTATGAAGAGGTCGAAACTTTTCAACAGCAAGATGCTTGGAATGCATATATTGTTGCTGTTGCCTAGTTCAATCAATAGCTCCTTGACAAATCTACAAGAAGATGCTACGATGGTTGATAACACATATAGAACAAATGCAACGAACTCATAACAGATATGTTTTCATAGTTGTAACCTAGTACTTTTTCTTCAATTTCAATTACAAATTTAAGTTTTGGAAAGATATCGTGTGATAACTGTTTTACCTTCAATGTTTTTCAAATTTATCATAGTATATTACTAATTGGTACCTCATATATGAATATCTCTTACAAATAATTCTGGTGCTGATAGTTAAAGAGTTTATTGTACAAGATCCCTAAGACCTACTTTAACTGCTGCCTATATAAAATAGTAAAATACAATGCATAACAATGCAAATAAAAAAATTAAAAAATTCTGTAACAAAATTGCTAACCTGGGAAAGTTTAGTGATTGTACCAAGCTGTTTATTAATAATTATTATATCAGGGAAGCGTTTATTGATGTTAACATATCTGATGCCTTAGAAATAGTTCGAGCTTACACTAATAGTTTCCGGTTTAGAGGCATACTTGCTAGATACTTTTGTACAGACCTTCATGCAAAATTGTTGATGTGTTAGCAAGTCCAAACCAAGAACAAAAGCAGGGAGAGTATGGGAGGGAAAGGAAACAAGGGTTTTGTTTAAGCCTAGGTGTATCTCTATTCTCTATCATGAACCCTGCTAATTGCTCCTTGGTAACTAAGTTGTTAGGATTGTCCACATTAAAAATCTGTCCATCCGCTCTTGGTGGGTTTTCCTTCAAAAAGGGCAGTTCCTAAAGCTCCAGTTTATAGTAGTAATTCACTGATAATGATGGTACTGGAATTGAACTTACAATAATTTCATGAACAGTTTTAATGGCATCATTGATATAGCAAATTGTTCTTGGGACTGCCCACCATCAACAAGCTTGAGTGGTCCCTGCGTAACACATAATATTTGTTATAAAGATAGGATGTGCAGAACACAACAAACCAAACATCAGAATCCAATAAGTTTTTACACTGTTGAGGCAGCTAAAACTCTAAAACTCTTTGAACTCCGGTACTTGGCTATTGATTGGTCATGTTAAATAAGAATTTAACTAAAACCTGTCGATCTTCAAAATACTTAAGCCAGAAACTAATAATCAAATGGGTGTCTACTTTATTTCCTAGTTTAACCCACTAGAAGTATATCTGTCTATGCAAACTCATTTACAATCTCTAGTCTACCTTAAGAAAATCTTGAGCGGAACAGTCACACCGTATCATTCTTATGAGTTATTTCATATGATATAAGCAAATTGTTAAGGGTGTGAATTTCTTGCCAGTGAAGAAATTAAATGAATTGTTTTTTTGGATAACAGTACTATATGGAGATGTTTTCTTTTTCTGGGTAACAATTTGTGTGATTTGTGTGTGAGCAAAAAGGGAAATGCAGGGGCTAGTTAACTTGTGGAAAGGCAGGGTACTTTTGCAAATATGAACAGTTAATAAATAATTGAACTGCAAACTGCATAAATTCATTCTACATATATATTTGATTACTATAATAATTTAATCTAATATTTGTGAATATATTTTGCTTAAGTTTATCCCTCCATTTGGTCTTCATCAAAGGGTTGTTATCTACTTTTAATTTATTTACCCTGATCTCCATATGTAGACAAGTTAAAATTCAGATTGATAATAAATATACTTCTCCCTAAGATCACCATTAGAGAAAACAGGAAGCTCAAGGTCAAGATATTGTATTGAGTAGGGATAAATTTTATTTTATTTTTTTGAACAGTTATAAATAATTCGGGGTTTGGGAGAGTGAGACACGACTTGAACCTACAATCTTAATGATATAAATGTGATGGTTATGTCACTGGGCTAACCTGGGATAAATTTTATCTAACTAACTTGGATGTTTTTGTAAGAACTGAAACCCGGTCTGTAACTTCTTTTATTTTTATTTTGACGGTATCTATCTATCCATCTATCTAAACCGGGTGTTTTTACCTAGCTTGTAACTTCTGCTATGCGTAATTAACAATTTTTAATGACATTTCTACAAGTATATTCTATTTAAAAATTATTACAATAAATATAAATTAGCTCCCCTAAATCCTCATATGAGTGAGATTAACTTTCTGGATTTTTTTTTTTTTTTATTATATGAATTAGAAACTTTCGTTAAATTAATTCAGAATTTTCTAAAATTTATTAAGAAAGGTCACCGATGAAAAATAAAACAGTTGATATTATTTGTATTTAAATCATACCTCGATCACAACCTACTCTTATCATCATAACAATGTCCATTAATTCTGACAATATAAAAGGAAAAATAAAAACATAATATCTTCATCTCTTTGACTAATTTTATTTTAAGTTTGAATGTAAAATTTATTAAACTTTGATGTTACGTTTTATTAAATTTAATTTTATGTATGAATTTTAAGTGTATGTTAAACTTTAAATTTTAATCTTTATTTTTAGTTTTTTTATATAAATTTATGTGTATGTTTGAATTTAAAAGGGGTGTATTCGATTGAGATTTCAAAAGATTTTTAATGACTTTTATGGAATCTAAAAGTTCGAATGTATTCAATATAGATTTTTAAAGACTCTGGGGTATTCAATACAGAGATTTCTATAAACTTTTTAAATATCTATAAAAGTCATGATATATTCAATCAAAACTTTTTAAGAGTCTAAGAAAGTCAGGATGTGTTCAAAATATCAATAACTTTTAATGACTTTTAAATGCCAATGACTTTTAGTTATATCAAATCTCAAAATTTTGTCTTGTATTCATACCAAAAACTTTGAAAGACTTAAAAAAATAAAATAGAAATACTCGCTTTAATAAAAGAAAAACATAAAACTCTTTAAAAAAAAGCATCAATCACAAAACATATGTTCTATTAAACACGAACATACTCATTCTTAACAAATTTCACAAATAAAATAAAATAAATTACTTTTAAAATTAACAAACATTATAAACAAAACATATAAACATCAGTGATCTATTACAAAAAAATAATAATAAATAAATAAACTATAAAATAATATAAAATAAAACAATTCTCTACCGACCGTGCAATTAAAAACGAAATATTTCATTTTTTTTTTTAATTACATTTTCAAAACAACTAAACAACATTGAAATAAATCATATGAAGTTCATTTATGTTAATTAAAAATAATAAAAGACAAAAATCATTACTCAACCACGCATAATCAAAGTTGTGTATGAGACTCTATATAAATATGGTCAATATCGAATTAACCACTTTTGGGCATGAGTATTGTTCAACAATAGATGTGATTTTTAGGTTTTGTCTTGCTAACTAGAATTAATTTTGGGTAGAATTTTATATTCATTATCATATTATTGTAGAGACAGGTAAATGTAGGTTTGCTACATTTACACTTAAACAAATTATAATATTTTAACTAATTATAAAATAAAAAAAAACAAAAAAAAAATGACTAACTATGTTTTAATTATAAAAAACAAATAAAATTAACTTTTTTAATTATATTTTACACACATAGTTTGACTCATTATAAAAAGTTTTAGGTGCATAATTGTCTTTATGATGTAAAATATAAAATAAATAAATAAATAAAATTTAAAATCTTGTATATACATATGAATGTTTTTGTCAAGTTTCATAGACATTGACGATAATTTTATTTTATTTTTATTTATTTGAGAAAATATTTTTATTGACATGGGAAATATAATTTTGTTACACCAAAGTATATATTATATTTAGAAGTCAATGAAAGTCTTTTAAAGTGAAGTCTATGAAAGTCTATAAAAGTTTTACATAATTACATAAAGTCTTTAAAAGTTCATAAACTCTACAAAAGTCATCCAGTTAAAAAAGTCTTTTGAAATCCAAATTGAATTCACCCCCCTAAATGTATGTTTTAGTTTAGGTATATTTTCACTATTTTTGAATTTAATTGAAATTTAAATGCATGCCCTAATATTCAATTGTATGGTAAATTTGCATATTTAGTAGTTTGAGATTTTTTTTAGTAAAATAAAAAAAAGAAAAGAAATTAGCCGGTTTGGGTCAAGTATGGGTCACTCTGGCCCAAACAAGTTTGAGTATGAGACGGAAATTGAAAACCTATTCGGGACACGAGTCGAGTATGGGACACCTTGTGCTAATCGAGTGCCAATCGAGTTTCGGGTATGGGTTATGTCGACATGTTGCCATCTCTACTTGTGTGTAGGCATAATTGTTGAAAATAATAAAATTTGTGGTGATTGAAAGTTTGTTATATGTTTTATTTCTGAAAATTTATGGTGAGAAAGAAAATTATTAAATTTTTGGTGTTTGGGCAGTGAGAATAGAAGGGAAAAAAAAAAAAAAAAGAATTTTGAAGAGAAAAAGAGAGTTGATCGATTTACATTTTATGTTTTTTCTTTAATTTAAATATTAATTTTAAAGCATTAAAATAAAATAAAAAATGAAATAAATAACCAGGAGTATTTTGGCCATTTAGTGCTTATAATGTGGTCAACGGTTTAGAGTTTACATAAATCAACCGACGGGGATACCCGTACAATCATGGGTAAAAACTAAAGTGTTATTTTTGGTCAAATCTCCCTACGTAAATTACTCTCAAAACAAGCCAGTCATTCCCATTGAAGGAAATGAAGCAGAAATTGAATAGTAAAAGCATTGCATGCAGTGGATGAGAAAAACTTACCAAAGATATATCAGGGTCTCATTGCTAAATGGTGAGACCGTCCAATAAAAATGAAATCGTTCAATGAAAGTGTGTCAAATAGTAGTTTAAATATATATATATATATATATAAAGGGTATATCTCAGTTGGTAGATAGATAAACTTGGAACTAGATAAATAATTCTCAAATCAACGGATCAAATCCTACTAATCGTATAAGTTTAAAAAATATATATATATCCAGTGCCATGTAATTTATTTACAACGTAAATATCAAACCACTGGACAACAAGACCGTCCCATTTAAAGTTTTTCTCTTAAAAGAGGATCCACAGAGCATATGAAATGAAATGAAATGGCAGACAAAGACCCGCAAGATGCTAACCATAAGGTGAAGTAGAGAACCCATCACAACCGTCCATTAATCTCTACAATTTGAGACACGGTCCAATTTGGCGTGACAAACTGACGATTAAAAAATAAAAAGTCAGAAAAGCTTAGACTCAACGGAAGCTAAACGGCTTCCAGAAGATAGTCACCAACACAAACCAATAAAAAAAATAAAAAAAAATAAAAACAATCTTTCCATTTAAACCGTTTATTTAACGCGTAATTAGAGAAAGAGAGAGATAGAGATAAAGAAGGTGTTAGAAATCTGCAAGGAAAGAAAGAAAGAAAAGGAGTTTGTGTTTCCTTTATGTGGAGGTGGTGGCGGTGGCGGTGGCTGTGCTTTTCTTCCCTTAAAAGTCAATAGAAACCTCTCCCCCTCCATATTCCCTTCTCTTTATCTTCTTCCTTCATTCAATCTTTCGATTCCACATCTTATTTTTTATTTTATTTTTGTTATTTAGTTGTTTGGTCACGATTTTGTTAAGATCGTAGAGATTTCAAAAAGGAAAAAAAAAATGGCAGAAGAGCACAGACGTCAAGCGCCACAATTGTGCGCCAACAACTGCGGCTTTTTCGGCATTCCGGCCACTCAAAATCTATGTTCTAAGTGCTATCGTGATCTTCAATTGAAACAACAACAATCCTCTTCGGCCAAGCTCGCTTTCAATCAGACCTTTATTCCTTCGTCCACGCTTCCGTCTCCGCCGCCTCTTCATATCTCTCTTCCCGATACCGCGACGGTGCCGGAGATCGATAAAAAAGAGGAGGTGGAGGACGAGAGGCCGGCGGCAGCGATGCAAAAGACGCCGGCGGTTAACAGATGCATGACTTGCAGGAGGCGCGTGGGTTTGACGGGATTCAATTGCCGGTGCGGGTCGGTTTTCTGTGGGACCCACAGGTACCCGGAACAGCATCAGTGCACATTTGATTTCAAGGGGATGGGTAAAGAGCAGATCACCAAGGCGAATCCGGTTGTTAAGGCTGAGAAACTCCATAAGATATGACCCACGACCCGACCCGACTGGACCCGACTCGACCCGTGAACGTCCCTTGCCTCGATTTGTTAATTGGAATTTCGGATTTTCACGGGCGTCATCGTCATCGTCGTCCGCCGCTGATGAACAGATGGTTATCGGTGGTGGTGGTTGTTGGTATTATCAATTATGTGGTGTAATTGTATGTAAATTCTATTAATATTTTCAAGTTTAATTATATATTATCGATTCAGTAGTTGGGATTTTATTTTTATTCATTGTGGTGCTGCTGGTTGGTGTGGTGGTGGTGGTGGTTGGTGTTGCTCATATAAACAAATATAAAGCTACTTCAATCAACCATTAATAATTTGATTGAATTTGCGGTGGACTGCAGTGAAACAATGGTTGATCCACCGGCCGGTTGTCGGTCATTGTTGTATTCTGGTCGGTATTATCTGTTGGTTTAAAGTCGATTAGGTATGATCACGAAAATTACCAAATATTGCAATTTTATGCGTTTTTCTCAACGAAAAAAAAAAAGGATGATTATAAGTAAAAACATATATAAAAAAATCTATACTATTGTTGGTTAACGTAGACTAGTGTTGGTTAGTGATGATTAGCATCGTTTAATGTTGGTTAGGGCCTCTTAACGTTTACAAAACTTCACATACGTATCAATTGTAATATACATTTTCGGTTAACATCGTTTTTCAAAACCAAAAAAAAAAAAAAAAAGGGGATGATTATAAACAAGAACATATGAAAAAAAATATATACTATCATCGGTTAACGGAGACTAGTGTTGGTTAGCAATGATTAGCATAGTTTAATGTTGGTTAGGGCCTGTTAATGTGTACAAAACTTTACATACATATCAATTTTATATATACATTTCTCAGCTAAAATGAACTTAAAAAAAATTAAATAAATAAATAAAAATAAATAAAATAAAAATAAATAAAAATAAAAAATCTCTACTATATTCGATTAGCGTCAATTAGCACAAGTTAGTATTGTTTGAAGTCGGTTAGGGTTGGTTAATATTTACAAAATTCACAATCAGACAATTTAATACATTTTTCTACCAAAATCAACTATAAAACATAAAAATTATAGGTAAAAACGGAAAACATTGTAGTGTCGCTGAGATTGCCTTCGGATTTTAAATATTGATTTTTTTTTACCACTTTGACTATTTATTGTGTCAGTCACGTCAATTTAAAATTGTGACTTCAATATCGATATCTACATCCATTTACACTTAATCAAAGTTAAATTCAAACTTATATTTAATATAAAAAGGGGGAAAACGAAGACAGCCTAACTGAGGGAGAAAAAAATCTTTAAATTAAATAAGGGACGTGTGGTTTAATCTAAATTGTTGAAATATTATTGATTCGAAGGTTATAACATCGTCTCAAAAATTGTATCCCCGGATCTTTCCCATATATATATTTTTACATTAATACTACATATCCCACCTAAAATCCTATATTTTTCATCCCACTACATGTGGCATGTGAGGTGTCGAATGGTGAGTGGATACATGAGATGGGTGAGATAAATCATCATTAATGTGTATCCACTATAAATTTAATGAGATAAATTTAAGTGTATACAATTTTTTTTTTCATTAATGTTTGTCAGGAGGTGCATAATGATTCGACGGTGAAGACCTATAGCACGGCAAATCGAAGATGAGGCTCAATAACGACAGAGGTGATACGGCACAACAACGACAATGAACGACAGACGACAAACTGGCTGGCTTGCTGGTTGATGGTGATGAGTGATGAGTGATGAGTGATGAGTGAGAAGTGAAGGAAATGAGAATATCATATGAAAAATATGTTAGAGTTTCAATGTTTCACTCAAAGCTACGTCGTTTTGAGTGTTTTTTTTTTTTACTCAAAACGACGTTGTATCGAAGATGTTTTTTATACATTTGGGTTTGCGGGTGTGGGTTCAAATTTCAGACTCGTACCAGCCCGTGGGTTGTAAAATCACCACCCAAACTTGACCTTACATGGTTGAGTCCAAGGGGGTGCCCACATGTGCGGATCAAATTGTCATCCCTACTTTGACCTTGTGGGGATAGCACCAAATTCATAATTATATGGTTTTTTGCACCAAAGTATGTAATGGGAAAAAAATGCCACTGACTTCACTTTTCTTTCTTCTTTCTTTTTCTCTCAAGTAAAACAATTTTTTTCTTCAATTTTCACAAGAAGAATCTCTCAAGAAAGTTATTGAAGAATTGTGATTTTATCTCTTTTATAAGTGTTTTGAGGCGAAGAAGAGGAATCAATGAGAAGACAGAACCAAAAAAAATCGCAAAAGAACATAAATCAAAAGAAAAAACAAAAAAAAAAACAAAAAACGGATTAGATTTTTTTGGATTAGATTTTTTTTTCTTCATAAAATAAGTCTCAGATTCAAGGAAATAACTCTCTGATATCTTTTTGGTATTTCCAAGACTTATTTTGATATTTCCGATACGTATTTTGATGTTTCAACACTTATTGAGTGTAATACATAAAAAAATAAAACAAAGAAAATGTTGGGAAATAAGTCTTGGATGACCTATCTAAGACTTATTGCCTCTTGAGTAGGTCACCCGAGACTTAATACCACTCTAAATTTTAATTTTTAATTTTTAATTTTTATTTATTTTTGTTTACATCTTCTTCGTCGTCCTCCATTGGAGGTCTATTCTACCTCCATTATTGTAGGTCACCTCCATCAATGAAGGTTTTTGGTGGGAAAAAAAAAAGATACAAAAAAGAATAGCCGTAAAAATAAAGGTATTTTTGTCCATTACTATGCTTTGATACCATTTAAACTCAAATTATTAAGTTGGTGCTGTCAAAAGTCCCTCTTCAGAAAGTCTTTATAAATTTAAGGAACCTGTAAAAATAAAATAGGTTTAAGGCTAAAATTGACCTTTCAGTTTGATTAAACAATAACAAGGGCGATGAGATGAGTTGGTCCGGTGGTAAACCCCTCACACCTGCACCATGAGGTTGCACCGCCCTCATCCCCCACACAAAAAAAAAAAAAAAAAAAAACCCCGAATTAATGTAATACTTCAAATATATATAATAACAAGGGAAAAACTATATTAAAGTGATGTATATATTTTAAAGAAAATAAGGACTAAATTAAGTTGATAATATTACAAAAAAAATTAAAAATATGACATTTAATGAAAATGTGGAGACTTTAGTGAAATTTTTATATATATATATATATTCAAAAAAAAAAAAATCAGGCGTGTACTAATTTAGAAGTGAAATTGAAGTAAGCCTTACTAATTTGGAATTGAGAGATGACGTGGGTGGTAGTGGCTTAATAACAACTTATGTCCTTAATGAATCGAGAATGAAAATTAAATAGAATCAACTCATTGCAAAAGGAATCATGAAAACAAATTAACTTCCATTAAAGGAATCATTCACAAGTCACTTTTGTATTGGAGATGTTCTAAGTGTACGTTTAATAATCAAGAATTCTAATGAGATAGAAGGGAACTTAATATTCGATTTGTAATTAAAACCAGTTTAGACTTTAGAATCAAATTGCGTGGATCTCACGTACAAAATCAGAAATTAAATTATTGTTAGAAAAAGACCTTAATTCTTCTTCTTGCTTGGGAATCAAGTAAATATTAATAATATGTCATACGGGAAGAAAAAGAAACCCAAATCAAACCAAATATAAAAAAGAAAAGTAAACAAAATAGAATCGATTCAACTCCTCCTCCTCTTTCTCCATGCAGTCGTGTACGATGGTCTGATTTAAACGAAGATGTCCTCCGCAAAATCTTCAAAAAATTGAAAGATGATGATTTTGATGATTTTATTAACACGATGTATCGATGTGGAAACGTATGTGTTTCATGGCAATCCGTCGTGATATCAATTATACCTTAGTATTTGTTGCTCTCAAATGTAAGCAAATTCAAGGACCAACAAGATTACTCATACTTTTACCCTGAACATTTGCAGTACTTTAAAAACAGAAAGTCTTGCGTTCTCTTTGACCTAATTACAAAAAAAAAGTTGGCAAGATTTATCTACAGAAAGAATTGAAGGGAAGATGGTTTACTGGTTCTTCATTTGGGTGGCTACCAACAATCTGTATCGAATCACCCCACAAAATGCGTCTCATAAATCCTTTCTTGCTTGATCAAAAAATCGAGTTACCAAGCACAACAAGACTCGGAAGGAGAGACGTGAACGAACTTATTTTTAACAGAGAATTGAGAGTTATCACGTCGACAAATCCTTTGGATCAAAACTACGTATTTGTTTCCATTGGAAGAGATTCCTTTTGGAGGCCACCAGTCTTCTACAAGCTCGGAGACAAGTCCTGAACAGTCATATCCAATTATAGGGTCGAACTTGCAGAGATGTCATATTTCACAAGGGCGAATTCTACGCAGTTGATAGCTATGGCAATTTGTTACGTGTAAATTTGAACTCTTCAAGTAAATGTTGTCTCGAATGGAGATCAAACATGTATGGAAACATAAATTACTTGGTGGAGTTTGAAGGTCATCTCTTACTAGTTGGAAGCAAGGCTGACCCTTGGGTGGGGCAAGGGGGGAGGGGGTGCCCGCCCAAGGCCCATCATGTCAAAAGACCTCAAATATATGAGTTTAGTTATTATGTGTTAAAGTTGTAAAAAAAAGCCACAAAAAAAAGGCCTCATTATTGTTTTAAATAGAACAACTCAATCATTACCCAAAAAAAATAACACTGACCCAATATCCAATTTATTTTATTCATATCTTCAGAGAAAACCTATTTTTCTAGGGTTTTAATATCTTATTAATTTTAATTTATTTTAAGCCCTAGGTGGTTACACCATATTACTATAAAATTGTTTACATATAATATATACCATAAGTAGTTTCCAAAGGAACCAAAAACCCTAGCGCTCATTCATCTAATTTTAAAAGCTAGCTGCAACACTTGTTGCCTCCTCTTTCAATTTTTTTTTCTTGAAAGTTCATCATCCTCTTATCCAACTGCTCAATCTCTTCTCGTTCATTAACATTTCGCCTCCCATTCTTCTTCACCAACCAGTGCCCCTGCCCTCATCTCTTTTTTGTCAACCGTCAGACGCCGTCTATCTTCGTAATTTGAGAGTTTTTTCTTTTAATGATTTGATTTTTAAATTTCATCTACTCTTATATATGCTTTATTTTTCGTCATCTAACCTAAATATGAAATTAGTTAGTTTCAAGAAAGAATATATTTTTAAGTTTGAAATGAATCCATCTATAATTGTTTTTAAAAAAAAATTTGGAAATTTTTATTGTTTTTTATTTATTTATTTATTTTTAATAGTGAGAGGAACAAAGTTGAGGGAAAAAATAAAATTTTGAGAAATTAATTTAAATAATTTGTTCAATAAAAATTCATATTTCATTTAATGGAAAATATACAAGGGCCCATTTTTTAGATTTTGTCCAGGGACCTCGAAAATATCAGGACCGGCACTGGTCGGAAGAAGAAGAGAAAAAAAGGAAAAGATAGTCAGAAAAAGAGGAAGATTAATAGAGTACGAAATAATTGTACGTTTTGATGTTTATATATGGATTCAGGAGGAGGATGGCAAGTCACCGAATAGATTTGCTGCCCAGGTCTTGGCCGACATGGACTAGTCCCGTCAATTGGTCAAGGCTAATGTTTTGAAGACGGCGTAGCTGCACGCGTTGTCGAAAATGTTCTTAATTTGGTTTGTTTTTCTGATTCCATTGGATATTTACCTATAATTTTTTTGGATTATAGATATAAACTATCAAATATGGTTTTGTTTTTGGATTTTGATCTTATATCATATATTCATGTGTGTCGGCTAGAGATAAATATTATTAGGCTTTGCATTTTGTGTGCTTGGGTAATATTACGACCACGGATCTGGATCCTCTACTGATATGATCTTTTTTTTTTATCTAAAACACATGAAGATAATATTATGCATTTCAAGAAAATGGAAGTAAAAAAAATAAACAAATAAATCTCAGTAATTGATTACACATGTCACTAGATCTATATAGGTCAACACAAAGATTAAATCAACGGATGATCCAAATTCTTACTACCGCACACCCATATCAAGCTAGTTTATTTATAAAAGGCATAATTCCACGTGAGTCCCACTTTTTTCTTGGTTTGTCATCTTTTTAAATGTCTTTATTTTATTCATCACTTTAATTTATATTTTTTCCAAAACTCATCACTTTAGTCCTTCTATCAATCAAATGTTAGTCAAAATGATGAATCTAGGGGTATTTTAGTCTTAATGAATTAGATCGACAAATATGCTAGACATATGTAAAATAAGAATTATAAAAAAAAATATGACATGTAAAAAAATAATGTACACGTCCAATCAAAACAGCCTTAAAATAATTATATTAAAAAAAGTTATTTAAAACTTAATAATAATAATAATAATAATAATGATAATAATAATAATAATAAGGCAGAATTTCACATAAGTCCTATCTTTTTGGTGATTTGTCACATTTATAAATGTCTTTCGAAATTCATCATTTTAGTTTTTTCTTTTTCCAAAACTCATCACTTTAGTCCATTTGATCAAATAGGTGAAAGTCAACCATTTTAAAACTTGTGAAAGTGCATTCTTGCCCTTATTACTATTTAATTTAGCTTAAATGATTATATTAGTTTTAAATTAAAATTAAAAATAATAAAATTCTCAATAATAAAATCTTAAATAAATATATTACCAAAAAAATCTTAAATACATAATAATAATAAAATCTATTAATTTTTTTTTTTTTTTTTGTATTTTTATCATAATGAATATTTATTTAGCTAAAATGATAATCTTAGCTTCAAATGATTTTTTTCATAATTTGTTTTTTGTAATCTATTTATTTTAGATTTTATTATTGATAATTTATTGTTTTTCATTTTAATTTAAAGCTAAGATAACCATTTTAGCTAAATAAAAATCCATTATGAAAAAAAAAATACAAAATAAGAAAAAATTAATGGATTTTTTTATTATTTATTTAAGCTTTTTAAAATATATTTATTTAAGATTTTATTATTGAGAATTTTATTATTTTTTATTTTAATTTAAAGTTAAGATAATCATTTTAGCTAAATTAAATAGTAATAAGGGTAAAAGTGTACTTTCATAGGTTTTAAAATAGTTGTCATTCACATATTTGGTCAATTGGACTAAAGTGATGAGTTTTGGAAAAAGAAAGGACTAAAGTGATGAATTTAAAAAGACATTTATAAAGGTGACAAATCACCAAAAAGATAGGACTTATGTGAAATTTTGCCTAATAATAATAATAATTAAGGCTACTGTTGAAGGTAGCCTCCATTGGAGGAAGACGGGTTGAAGAACATGCGGCTTCCTCTGGCCATCGGAGGAAGCTATGACTTTTTCCATCTGGGCTTCCTCCATATCAAATCTGGCGGAAGTTAAAGTTGTTCCTCCATATCAGTGGAGGAATTGCCGGTTCCTTCGCCGATCTGGAGGAAGCCGCTGCTTCCTCCAAAAATAGGGGGGAGGCCATGGTCTCCTCTATTTGTGGAGGAGACCTAACCTTAATTTTTTAAAAAAAACTTTTTTTTTTTTTAATATTTGTATTATTTTAAGCTATATATATTTTTAAATTTAGTATATTTTCTTATTTCGTAAATAATTTTTTCTGGTATTTCTCACCTTTTTATTTTGTTTGTTTATAGATATTTTGATGTATTTTGATTTTTTGCTGTGTTTGTATGAGATTATGTTTAGTTGATGGAGATGATTTTGGATTCTCCAACAATTGATTTTTTTTTTTTTTCATTATGTATTTTTGTTTAATTTTTTAATGGATTTTTAGTTTTTTTTTTTTGTTTAATTATTTAAAATTTTACAGTTTTTCATTTTAATTTAATACTAAAATTTTCATTTTAGATAAATTAAATAGTAGCAAGAGTGCTCCTAGTGACGTAGCTCAGTTGGTAGATGGACGAGATTGGGGCTTAAGTAAATAACTTCCAAGTTAGAGACTCGAATTCTATCAATGGCAAAAATTTCAAAAAAAAAAAAAAATACATAATCTAGATAGGTGGATAGATAGATACTATCAAAAAAAAAAAAAAAATAGTAACGAGTAATAGTGTACTTTAACACATTTAGAGTGCGTTTGGTGCGCGGGATAGCTAGGAATGGATTATTTTAAGACATATGATTGGATTGGATTAGATTGGATTTGATTAGTTATAGTGTTTCCTGTGTTTGGTGCAACATATCATAAGATTAAAATAAAGTAATCATGTGTTTAATGCAACATAGGATAAGATTAAAATAGAATAGTAAATTACGTAAACTTACCTTGATTAAAAAAAAGAGAAAAAAAAAATTCATTGACTCATACGACCACTCTAGTTCTCAACTCCTCTCAGCTCTTATCTCCTTCATAGCTGATCTTATCTCTTCTTCTTCTTCTTCTATTTTTAATTTTTCAATTTTTTTTTTCTTTCTTATACTGAAATTAGTGTGCAAATCTTATTCTTTTATTTTTCTTAATCTTCTCTTCTATTTTTAATTTTTCACTTTTTTTTTTCTTTCTTAAACCGAAATTAGTTTGCAGATTATAATCTTTTATTTTTCTTATTCTTCTATTTTTAATTTTTCTATTTTTTTTTTCTTTCTTAAACTGAAATTAGTGGATGTATCTTTTTCTTTTATTTTTAATTTTTTTTTTCTTTCTTAAACCAAAATTAGTATATATCTACTTGGGTCTATGTAGATCTAAGTAGATGTATACTAATTTGTACTAATTTTATTATATGTAGTACTTATTTATTTTTATTTTTATTTTGTAGTGATTATTGGGGAAGCTGCTCAGGAAGTTGTGAACAATATCTGGAAAAAAATTCTGGTTTACTATTACTATTGGTTGTTCTAGTTAACTTTATTTGTATTTTAATTATTTTAATTAATCCAGGCGTTTTTCTTGGTATTTTTTTTGTTCATGTTCATGCTTGATTTTGCAATTGAAGGTTTTGATTTTGGGATTGTGGGTTTCGTTTTTTTTTTTTTTTTTTTGAAATGGAAATGCTTTCTACTCAACAAAAACCAGATGAAGAAGTAATTGATCTGAAGAAGGTTTTGCTTTTGTGATTGTGTGATTGAAGGTTCTGATTTTGTGATTGTGAATAAATTTTTCATTCTCTGGTTTGGTTGATGAAGAAGATGATGATGTTAAATGAAAGAAGAAGAGATGAGATTCATTTGAATCCCATCATTTTGGACGGGACTAAATTATCCCACGCTAGTGGAATAAAAAAGTCAAACGAGACTAATTTATCACATCCAAATTAGATAAGAAAATTGGATGAGAAAAATGGATAAGATTATGGGATGAGAAAATTAGATGGAGAAAATTAGTTAGAGAAAATTAGATGAGAAAAAATTAATGTGAAAAAAATTATTTAAAATAATTAAATGAAAATTAGTTGGATAAATAACTTAAATAATATACTGTGAAATTTTTGGGATAAAATTATGATGGTAATTATTTTATTATTTTATATTATGTAATTAATTATTTAAAAATAGTGCTTCTTTATTAAAAAAAATTAATCAATTTTATTTAAGTTAATAGAAATTAATTAGTATTGTATAAAGTTTTATTGAGAAACTATTATCGTAAAGATGTTCTCTTACACTAAATTAGTGTTGAATGCATTGGAGTAGAAAAAAAATTTAGTGGAAGAATATTTCTATAAGATTCCCCTCTTATATATTTTAGTGTACACCAATAGTGTACACCATTGGAGATGGCCTTAAAAACGTTACTTACTCTATGTTTGTTTTATATAATTAATTTCTAAATAAAATAAATATCATATAAAAAAACAAAAAACAAAAAACAAATAAATATGTAGAAAAAAAAAAACTAAAATAAATGTAAAGTAAAAACAGAATAATTAAATCTTGTTTCCCAGATTAGGAATTTGATCTTGAATTGAATTATAATTAAGATTGAAAAATGGATATATCAGATTTATTAAGACAAATCTCCAATTTGTTCAAATTCCAACCACCTCTCAAAGTCTTTTCAACCCAATTCACGCCATTAAACCTTTTTTCTCCAGGTACCTCCTGCTCCACCTCTCTATTATATTTATTTCAACACCCGTTCCTTTTTTTCTTCTGAAACCTTCTTGTTTAATTTTTATTTTATTTTCATTAAATATTTTTAATATATTTCTCAATCACTTTCTTATATCGATGTTTTTGAGATCGCAGAAAAATCCAAGTTGTTTTCTGGGCATTAAACAAAATGGGTTATGGGTCAAAAATAAAACTTTATTGTAAAAAGCTCATTCAAGTTAAAAATGGTGTGGTGTAGGGCAGAGTGTGATGACCGATGACACTCACTCTGGAATATCAGATCATACTTGATATTCTTTTTATTTAATTATTAAATAAAATCTAATAAGATCTGATCAGAATATCAGATCATACTTGAATTTGAATGAGCCCCAAAGCATGTGATAATTTCCCCATCCACTGAACCACTGAACCCCACCACACTCCACACCACAACAAACCTTAGCCTGCAAAAGCAATGGAGAATATGAACAAGACACTATTTTTTATTTATTTATATATTAGATGTTCATTTGTAGATTTTAGGGTTCCCCAATACAAGATTCAGTTGTTGTTGTAAGTCCCAACCATGAAATTCCCAGCTCTTAAACAAACTTCACATCCTAATATCACTCTCATTTGCAACTCCTACTTCACTTTCTTGTAGCTTCAACCAGCTCCTATACATACACATTTTGTGTTTTTTTTTTGTTTTCATTTTTCATCAACAAGGAGGATTGGATGCCAAAGATTGTTTCTTTTTCTCAAGATGGATCTGCTACCCACTCTTTTGAGATCCGTGGAATCCATTACTGGTCATCTTTAGCAATAATACCCAGTAACGATTTTGTTGATTTCATGGCACAAATCAAGACGTCTGTTCGTCCCCTGTTTAGTATTCTATTGCTTACAGTGTTTGCTGTCACTTTAAGCTTTAGAATCTTTGTCCATGGTGGTTTGTTCATCTCATTTGACCCTCATGACAAAAAGGTTTTACTCCAACCAAAGGTAGTCTTTAACTCTACTCTGCTGAAATATGCTGCTATTGATGTAGCTGAAGACAAGTCAAAGCAAGAGATCGAGCAACTGCTGGAGGGCAACATTGCTAACAACGGGAGGTTACTTACCTTCGCGACGTGGAGGAAATTCCATCATGATATCAGACCCAGGTCTTCTTCCAGTCTCCCGGTAATGCTTCGGTCCCCAATGTTTTATCGTTATTGGCTTGATTTTAGAAGGAATTTGAATAATTGGGCAAGGAAAAAAAGGTTTCAAGCTGATGTAATGAATGAATTGGTTAGATTGTTTAAGCATCCTATTGATAGGCACAATGGATTGATTGGATCGGATAAAAAATATGGGTCGTGTGCTGTAGTTGGAAATAGTGGGATTTTGTTGAAGAAGAATCATGGGGAGTTGATTGATAGTCATGAGATGGTAATAAGATTGAACAATGCGAGGACTGAGAGATATGAGCAAAATGTGGGTTCGAAAACTAGTGTATCGTTTGTAAATAGTAATATTTTGCATCTTTGTGCCCGGAGGGCAGGTTGTTATTGTCACCCTTATGGACCAACTGTTCCGATGATTATGTATGTTTGTCAGGCAGTGCACTTCATGGATTACACGATGTGTAATGTGTCTCACAAGGCGCCTTTGCTTGTCACAGATCCAAGGTTTGATATGTTGTGTGCCAGGATTGTAAAGTACTACTCATTGAAACGTTTTGTGGAGGAGACGGGGAAGTCTTTGGACGAATGGGGATCCGCCCATGATGGTTCTATGTTCCATTACTCTTCTGGTATGCAAGCTGTGATGCTTGCATTGGGAATTTGTGATAAAGTTAGCATATTTGGTTATGGGAAATCAGCTTTGGCGAAGCACCACTATCATACTAATCAAAAAGCAGAGCTTCGCTTGCACGATTATGAGGCAGAATATGCTTTTTATCAAGATATGATGGAAAATCCGCTGGCAATTCCATTCATTTCGGACAAGTTCAAGATTCCTCCTGTGGTAATATATCACTGAATCTATGTTTTCTTGGTATCAGTTATAATTTGTTTGTCAAAGTTAAATTGTTGTATTCATGTTATGCCAGTAGTCTTACACTAGTCAGAAAAAGGGAATGGAATCGTTGAAGAACTCTTTCGTATTCTTTCCATGTACTACCAAAGGTAGTTTAGGGTAAAATGAAATGTAAAATTGAAATTTAGAACTACATATCAAGTCTTCATCCTCATGTCTTTCGTTGTAATTTGCTTATATTAGATACTTCAAGTTCTGATGAAGAAAATGTACCTCATAATCGTCACGTGCATTGCTGTTCGATAGAGTTTTTGGCATAGCTTAGGCATATTTCTTTTCAAGTCATACACCATTTTTACCGAGTGTTGATTGGTATATTGAGTTCATGTTTCCTTTTTGTGTGGTTTATATGTTGTTGCCTCCAAAAAGTAGAGCTGTTGAACTAATCTGGTTTGAAAGGTTGTAAGGTAATCTCATAAACAAGAATTGATGCTTAATTGAGATTTTACTCATCTGATCAACTACTGTGCATTAATTTGTGATAGATATGAATTTTCATTTTGTGATAGAGATCTGCAACATGTGAACATAATACACAATTGGTTATTTAATTTATATTTGTTTAATCTTTTTTGATCTCTAATTATGCCAAGTAAAAATAGTCAATTTCAGCCTTTTGTATCTTTTGTCTTTTTCCCAGTTATGCATATCCTTGTTTTATTTGCTTGTATCTTTGTGTACCACCTTGTTATATCTGACTCTTCAAGTGAAGTTGAAAAAAGAAAACAAAATTATATCATTGGTTTTTTCCAGACTTGGATCTTTGAGTGTCTTATATGCTTTTACACAAGGAAAAGTTTTAGGATGGCTATGTCATTGATATTGATATATACTGTAATTACTTTCATGCTGTTTAATCATACGATTAGTTTTGTCGAACACAATGATCATTAGCATGCAGCTCTTTTATTACTTGATAATTGATATCACCAAGTTAGATTATATCATTATTTTTCATCTTCTTGATTTGCTTATTCGAACGCTGCCGTTTTATTTGTTGATGATAAAATCAATATTCAAGACATGGATAGATAAACCTTAGAGATCCCATGAGATCCCACTTGTCTTCATTTCAATCAAAGAAATGCATCCCATAACCAGTTTCACTACTTCACCATTCCAACACCAAACCCATTTCAGCAATCTGAGTCCCACTTCATTTCTACCCGGATCACCTTTTCTCTGAGCCATCCAAAATTTACTCTTTTTCACCCACAAAACACCACCCAGAAGAATCAAAACTGAGAACCTTGTTGTTGTTCATGCTTCTGTGTTTGAATCCCCAGTCTTGTGGGCTGGTAGGCTCTGCATCTACTATGCTCTCTTGAAGACTGGTCTGGCTGGATCTCAAGCTAATCCATTTGTTTCTGGTGAGTGACTTTACTGGTTATGATGATCCTTTTAAAGTTTTAATTTTTTTTTTTTTTTTTTTATGGTGGGTTTATTTTTTCTTATGTTTATTTCCTTACTATCCGATGATGATCACTTCACAGATGCCGCTTCTCACATCAAGGCTGAGAAACTAGAGAGTGTGCTCAGGTCAGGTCCTTGTATTTGAATAATCTGAAAAGCTTATGCTCACCTTTTGTATGTAAATCAGTTGTACATATCAGAATCATGAATGGATAATAACAGCCTTTTTGGTGAACATATATATGTATATATATCAGTTTCAGTGATCTGGTATGAGAAAGGCATTTTACATGAGCCATGATAATCCTATATTGTGTGAGCATTCACAGGACTAAACATCTATCCATCTATGACAATCATTGTATTATGTATATATAATGTTATCAGTTGGAAGACTGGGCTACAATGGATTTGGATCGAGACAATCTGGATAATTTTCATCATCATCAATGCAAATGATTACAGTTGAGGAACCAAAAATCAAGGAGAATCAAGTTAGATTAGAAAGGGAACTTAATTCCTTGGGTAGGATGCTCTTTCCAATAGAACTTAATTCATAATTTGTGTATGGGGTCAACATAATTTGATTCTCAATGGTTTTTAATAAACAATGTAATCACAAATCAAGAATTAAATTCTCTTTCCCTTATCAAGATTCCCCCAATTTGTAAACGTACACTCCCTTACATCTTTCTTTTGAGTGGTGAGAGAAGTCTAAGTGAGACATCAACACTTTTTTTCACACTATAAATACACAAGTGAAAAATTCTCTAGTGCACACGTTCTGCATTGTCTTTAGTAATTTGTAGTGATACAAATCTAGAAATCCTAAAGTTTTTCTTGCAAACTTAAAAATAATTACACTGGTTTTTGGATTTCTACCGGTGTGAATTAGTGATCCCGCATTAGAAAGTTACTATATATATATATATATAGAAAGCTTCTCCGGTGCAAACCTCACATACACGGATTCATGGATTGTAACATGTAACATTCACTTTTGTAAAAGTGAGGAACACTATGGCAAAAACATATACACATCAACTCATAAAATCACTCCAACTTCAAAAAAGCCAAAATTTGGAATTAGCCACAAATCTTACAGAAATTTTTTAACTGTCCGGGGGCCTACAAAATTCAGTAGTAAACTGAACCCCCATTATATTACATAAATAGATAGATTCTATAGATAACAATCAAATTCGATAGAAAATCGATTCTACAACATTTGGATCACACTAGACTTGAAGATTTCTTTGTAATTATAATAAACTAATTGCATATGCTTCCAGAGTTCCAGAATTCATTCACACGGGCAAGCATAAGGTTAATATATCTCTCAAAGTGTCCAAAAATTCTTCTTCAACAATCCAAGCTGGCAACCTACAAAAGGATCCTCACGTTTAAATTAATTCCAATCATAAAACATAATTTCAAGAATAAAAATCGAAATATCTTTTAAAGGAATAAAGCTTATTTTATCACAGACAGGTGAGATCCATGCAAGTGTATGTATAAAACAAAAGGTGAAAATAAGCAGCAGCATACCGAGCAATCAACCTCATCAGCACTGTAGATACTCAATCCTCTTCCATTGGTACCTCTGGAATATCAAACCTATCTTCCTCGATCGTTTTATTGATCACAGAAACAGGATTTGGTACGAGGAGTCAAAGAATCCACCGAGTGAATAGGACAAGTAATAAGTAAATTTCTTCACGATAAATTTGTTGCAACATAAATCATTAGATTTGCAAAAAAGATCACAACAAACATCTGTCACATAATCCACTTCAAATATTGGAATTCCGTTGCAAACATTTTGAACAACATAAATTTCATTAAGATGCAAGCAGTTACTGCATTCTTCGGCAACTAGTAGTTGAAAGTCAAAAATTGCCCAAAAATCCTGGAACTTCAAATATGAATGACAAACTCACGTTTTAAATTCTCTTCTCACTAAATGATTAATCACTTATCTTTAAGATATTTTGCATATATCCTACTTAATTTAATCTCTTATAGTAAACAATGAAAGCATAAACAAGTAAAAATAAAAGCCAAAAAGCCATTGTGAATAAATTTCTTTTGCAAAAGAACTGTAATATTGAAAAACAACCTAAGACAATATGCAGTAAAAAAAAATTGTGTAACTTTTTTATGAAGCAAAGGATATATATTAGCATAGGATCATCCTCCTTTTCACCACGATTGCGGCTGCTATCCAGCTCTCTCACGATTTCAGGAGTAACCTGCATTAAAGAGGGAGCACAGAAATCATCATAGTCTGCCAAAATTACATAACTAGATAAATGAAATAATTCAAGACGAGAAATCAGACAACTAGGGCTATTAGCGACAATGCTCTTACAAGTCTATGTTTTTGCTGCTTAAGTAGGATTCTAAGATCGTCTTTATCTTCCTTCCGAAGTTCATTCTTGTACCTGCAAGTGTTCCAACATAGCAACCACTTTAGGGAAAAGCGAAGATGTTACTTAGAATTGAATAGTGTGAAAAACTCAAAATTCTATAAGAAGAGTATTTGGAGGGAGAGACATTTGTAATATAAAGGAGGACATGATATACCAGCAACTATATGTTATCGAATAATTTTCAATAGTTTAAATAATTAAATATGGATGTTTACTAATTTATTAAATTTGCAACAATCATGGAACCAATGACTTTGACAACATTGAGCCCTATGCAACTCATTTAGTCACAATAGGATAAACAAGAATCTTAAAAACTTACTAACCTCTGCACAAAAGCAAGTAGTGACTGGTGCCATATTACAGGCATTATTCTTGGATCATCATAAAATCTCATAAAATGAGCAAAAATAGCATCAACTACACGATATGGCAAACCATATTTCTTTTCCAGAAGAAGCTTTATAAAGTAACTGCAATGAATTACCGAGGAGCGAGTGAGCGACATTATTAAAAGAATCCCAGACTCTCTTGCAACAATAATTTGAGATGCCCCGAACAATATAATAACTTTAACAATTATAAAATCAGCATTCATTAAGCAGTTTGGCATTCATTCAAAGTAATAGTAAGCACTTCATCTTTCACATCCATATTGCATGTGTGCACTGATTTATGTACAATATCACTATATTATTATGAGAATGTCACAATAGAACTTATCAGAATTATGCATTTGGTATTAGGCCTTTCCACATATTCAACTTCAAATTCGGCTTTAACAACCAGTTTGGCGTGTAACTGCCTCTAACGTATGGATGGCATCATTTAAAACAGGCCCAAATGACCATGTGACACTTCAACAGCAAGCAAACACGTCAATATTACAATAATATGGGATACATCCTCGCTACCTTATCCATGACAATTTTCTTTCCACCTCCTCTCTCAGTCAACTACTGTCTAAACCATTAGGCAACCATAAACATGTTAGATGTAACCATGCATCTCTAATCTTGAAAATTACCAAACACTTTCGAACACCAAAGCACACTATTCACATTCATTCACACATGCAAATCTGAGATAAACATTTTTTGGCCTATAATGAATTGGAATACCTTGTCGTGCCACAGTATTCCATTTCTGCAAGCTTCAGTAATGCAACACTGCAATTTGAAACAAAATTTTGAGTTAACTACCTTCCACAAACATAACAAAACATGATAAACCGAAGTGAATAATCTATACATCATTTGGGGCATCAATATCTATCAAGCAGTCAAAGTTTTTAGCAGGCTTTACCAATGCCTAATGAAGGTATACAATGCAAAACAAAATCTTTATGAAGCATCTTACAAAAATAATTATGCAACAAGTGCTAATTTGGGGTTTGCAAGCAGTAGGTTGCCAATCATTCACCTAAGCACATTGTATATTATCATTATCAAAGTCGATTTTTGTTTGTGAATTCACAACTTGTTACAACTTTACTCAAACCCAAATTCTACCTTAATCAATGCTTGTGGGCATCCACTAAATCAAATCAACCGTATATGCCCAAATATCTTAATGTTTCACCCATCAAAGTAGAGCATACCTTGAGTGAAGCATAGGAATGGAGACTTTCTGAAGAATGCTCCCAACTATAACAGCTTCCCTGAGATTGCATGTCCCTGACTGTATGTCAAGAGATTTTTTTTTTTTATTACTAACTATACCACAAACAAAATTATTTAATACAATTATAGTAATTCATAGACTTTTCTTATAGTTTTATCTTTATGTATGTGCACACATATAATAGACCACAAGACAATGCCGGAAGATGTATACCTTACACAAAGGGAACAATATTCCTTTGTTGAATGCAGCAGGTTTATAGAGAGATTTCTTCAACGCTTGAAACATTGAAAAATGCAACTTCTTATTCTTCCGGATATCATCTCTGATCCGAGGGAGCAAAACAAGTTTGTAAAAGCGTTCTGCCTTCTTCGCACTCAGATTTGAAGCAAAGATTCTGGTAGCTTGAAACATTGCATTAGGTGACCACTTCTCAGGTTCAGTAAGGTACAAGACATCCTCCCACATTTGTGTTGAAGGGATGTGTTTAAATGCTTTGGGCATCTTGCCAGCAGTGTACTTACTAAGAAACTCGCCAACTCTGCATATTTTGTTAGTACCACCTTTAATCAAATTCCTTTCAACATATGAACGAAAAAATAACTGCTTTATCAAACCCTCAAAATTATCACAACTTGGAAGTAGAAACTGTTTCCTTATGAAAAAAAAAAACACTCAAAAAGAGAACAAGACATAAAATGGTGGATTCATGTGAAAAAATATACTAGTTTAACGTCAACATATTGTGCAGTTGGATAGCTAATTACCCTTTATACAACTTTATGAAAGACTCGTCCAATTTAGGCAAGGGACGTGTTTCTGAAAAGTCCCAAACAAAAAAAAAAATAGTTTAATAAATTTGAACAATAACAATATCGAAACCTCAGAAGATAAGATAATATAACCTGAAGAAAGGTTTGCATTATTTTCTTTAATTTTTTTGATGATGAGATCAGCAAGTGTTTGTTGTGGACCGGCATCCTTAGATAAGAATGCCTCCAGTAATCTCTCATCCTCCTCATCAATTTCTTCCTGTGAAACATAAACAGCAAAAATCAACCATTAGTTCCTACCAAAAGTAATTAAACGAATGATTGCAACACTACCCAGACATTACAAAATGGATCATGCTACAACATAGAACCTGTAACTGTACAAAATAATTAATATGCATTAGATTTTAGTCCAATTATTTAACTAAGTTTGTAATTTTAAGTAAACTCTAAAAAAAAAAAAAAAAAAAAAAGAAAAAAAAGAAAAAAAAAAAATTACGACTCTTATCAAATATCCTACAGTTTCTGTATTAGCACAAAACCTTTTCCAATATTTTTTTTGTAAGAAATATATATATACAGAACACTGACCTCATAATTGCCAAACTGACTTTGAGTCTCATTAAAACCAGCAAACTCATCGATATCGTCTTCATCTTCTTCTACTTTCCGCTTATTCCGGTCCTCTTCCTCAAAAACAAACGCATTCTTGTTGGAATTGTGCCCTTCAGCCTCCTCGTGAATCTCCTTTTGTTGAATCAATGCTTCCTTTAGAATCTTTGAACTCATACCCACCGAAATCATCTGCACAATATACCATAAAACCAAAACTAAATATCAGTTAAAATGCACAATTATTGGAACACCAAAGATATAACAACAACAATAATAATAACCAATTACTTTATCTGGATTCTGGTGTTGCTTCGAAGCTTTGGACCGCTTCTTTGTGGAAGCCACGGAATTAACATCCTCCTCAGGCAGGAAAGGCTGCGGATTCTGATTTCTGTTTCGCTTTTTCGCCATCAAAAGAACTCTTCACTCTGTTCGACTGAGGCCATACCAAAATACTTGATTATATAAACTGATAAGCTAAACCTAAGAAAAATTGAAAATAAAAAAATAAAAAATAAGGTAAACATACACACAAACGAAGTCTGCTAATATCAACCACTATGACCAATTGGATTTTATTTTATTTTATTTATTTATTTATTTTTAAATACGAACAAGTGAAAACTAATTTCAAAGAAAATTGAAGTATCATAATATAATAAAAATTGCTACTTTTATAAATAAATAAATCTAAAGCTAGGAAGCTGAGAATTTCCAGAAAAACGAGAGAGAGAGAGAGAGAGAGAGAGAGAGAGAGCGTACAGATTTTGAGATAGAGGAGAGGAGAGTAGAAGGAGAGAGACGGTGGCCGGTGTTTGTTTGAGGATGAGAGAGGAGGGTTTATGGTTTTTGCCTTTTGGATATCTATTACCTAAATGAAAGAGAGGTACGGCTATGGGCCGTAAATGGGCTATTTTTTAAAAATCAATGGGCTATTTTTTAAAAATCAAAGATTTATAGATAAGTTGACAAGGTAAGATTAAACATCAAGACTAACATTGCAGGATCAAACAATGTTCGGACCTAACAATATCAAATAGGACAAACATGATAGACACAAGAGTTTACACAGTTGGATCTCATTTTTGAATTAAGTCTACTGAGATCTAAAAGGAGAGAGACTGTGGCTGGTGTTTGTTGGAGGAAGAGAAATGAGGGTTTATGGTTTTTGGATACCTATTACCTAAACGAAAGAGAGGTATGGCTATGAGCCGTGTGCCATTTAAAAAAAAATAAAAAAATCAAAGGTCTATAGATGAGATGACAAGGCAAGATCAAACACCAATACTAACATTGCGGGATCAAATAATGTTTGGACCTAGCAATATCAAACATGACAAACATGACAAATACAAGAGTTTGCATGGTCAGATCTCTTTTTTGAAATAAGTCTACTGAGATCTAAAATGTCAAACACAAACATTACCAATTTTTTTTTAATAAAAAAATTACCATAATTCGAGATTCGAGAGAGGTGAATACAAGACTCGAACCCAGTGTAGGTGTGAGATACGTAATATTGGGTTAACCTCATCTTGTCATAAACATGACTCATTGGTTGATGGTATTATGAAAAAAATTTATAGCGTTAACAGATGAAACACAAATTATGAACTTAATTTATCTATTTATTTTTGCAAACGGTTTTTTGTTCTCCAATCTATTGAATCTCAATTATTTCAAAGAATATGACATAATAATTTTGAGAGTGTCGTTATTGTCATTCATAAATATGATAAGCACGTCAAAATTTTAATAAAAAAATTAATTACAAAAATATCTCAATTGAAATTTACTAATAAGGATAAATTAGTTTAATTAAAAATAAACCAAATACTATGTACATTCATTAATTACACCCATATCTTAGACTATATCTCTTTATTTTTTTAAGAAAAAAAAAACTTATGACAAACTATGAAAAACCCTAATTTTAATGATAAACCTTAATTTAGAAATAATTAGCACTAGGTCATTGAGCTTTTCTTGTTGAATAATATAATACGTAAGAGATGATCCAATAGATATATATGAATAACCTAAGATTATTTAAGGCGATGTCGAGAAGATTGTTTTGTTTATTTAAAATTGACGTGAACTTTTTAATTTTTAATTTTTTTTTTTTACCTAAACTCTGTTTTTTTTTAAGAGAACTACGTTTCTTAACTGCTATTTTTTTATTATGTTTTTCTTTTCCTTTTTATTTTGTTCGCTTATTGAATTCTCACACATTTACAACATAAAGCCTGCATTATATCAAATGATTAATTTTATTTTTATTTGTGTTTTCGAGTCTGGAGAACTTAAGAATTTATCATTTGTGAAATTATGTGCATTAATAACTTAAGAGAATTTATAAATAAAATGTATTAAAATGAATACATTCATTTAAATAAGGTTACTATTGATATTAAAATGGGTGTTTATAGACTATAGTAATGATTTAATAGTGTACTTATAAATCATATTTATGGGTGGCAATATCCGCACCCTAATTTTAATTTTTAACTCAATATCATGCCCTATCAAACACATTAATGGCCCATCCTGTAAGCATTTTTCGAAAATGAAAACAGTGTATTTGGTTTCAATTTCGAAATCCAAAAACACGTCTGGTAGCATATGTTGAAAGCTGTATTCTGAAAATAAAAAACAGAAAACGCGTCATTTAGATTAACGAAATTTTTTTTAATTAGTTACCCAAAACAATTTCCCTAAGTTAATTAAACGATCCATTAATTTTCGGTTCTTCTAATTGTACATACAAAACTCCCTAATCCCAAATTTCTTCAAACCTTAAGAACAAATAATAATTAAAATCAGTGAGTCTGATCTGAAGTCTCATGATTGTTGTTCCTATATCTGATCATCAACTCCTCTTCCGTTCTTCACTTCCTCCTTCTCTTTTGTCGGTAATTTTTGATTCTCGTCATAACATGAACATCTTTTATTGGTCTCATCACCAAAAGAAGAAGATCTGCTTGACATTGGAGCAAAAGCAATCAAACCCAACATTTTTTTTTAAAGGAAGAAAATTGTAATCAACAAATCTGAATTTTTTTTTTAATAAACAAATTTGGAAATTTTTTTAATAAACAAATTTTTTTTAAGCAGATCGGAAAGAAGAAGAAGAAGAAGAAGAAGAAGAAGAAGAAGAGATCGGCTGCGAAAGAGTTGATCGAAAGAAGAAGAAGAAGCGAGATCAGTGACAAAGAAGGAGGAAGAAGAAGATCTAGGAAAGAAGAGGAGCTGGGAAAGAAGAAGAATGAGGAGGAGGCAATCTGGAGAGAAAAACAAAGTGAAAAACAAAATCAAAAACATGGAAAACAACTTTTAGATGTTTTTTTATTTTAAATTTTAACACTGATTTTGTTTTTTAAAAATCAAATGAAAAACGGTTAACTAATGCGTTTTCAAAATTGTTTTAAAAAAATAAAAACAAAAACAGCCCAAAAGGGTATTACCGAACGGGCCCTAATGTACTAATTTAATCCAATTCAATACTCTCCAATCTTTAATCTTATTACCACCACCCAATGCGGTTCAGTGGTAAGAAAGCTCATTCATATTGGCAATGTCACATGTTCGAATATATATATATATATATATATATGCTAGGCTATAGAATACTAGTGTTTCTGAATATCGTGTAGGAATTATTGTGATCGTAATTTGAAAAAGTGTGATTCAAGTTTCAATCGTAATATTTTCTACACGATATACTAGTACACCGGTGTTCTATAGATTATCCCTATATATAAGGGCAATCTATAGAACACTGATGTTTCTATACATCTTTAAAAAAAAAAAATCTAGCTCATCTAATCTTGACCATTGATTTGTCCAACACTCACATCCAATGGTGATGTTTTAAAGTTGTTGTGATTCCCTATACATCTTAATATTACCTTCTTCTTAGGTCACTCTTCCTCATTACCGTTTGTTCTTCACAAAACTCAATAGTTACCGTTTGTTAATTTCCCTTCCTAACGTTATCTTCATCTCCTTTCCAAATCCAACTCTGTTTATACAAACATACAGAAACACTTCAATCCACCATTCTTCTAAACTTTTCTTATTTACGAGCTTAAGAACTCTTCTGAACTTTTTTTTGTTACCAACCCAAACACTTTAATCGATTTTTTTTCTTTTCGAATATCCACTTCAATTGATCATTTGTCTGGCTCATTGGTGTTTCGATTTGGTGTTTTGAATCGTCTATTTGTGTTCAAATTGAAATATCGTCTCCAACCTATTCTTCTTTGCTTCATTAAGTTTAAACTCATAGGTATGTCTTTTCCATTACTTTTCTTGATTAGCTTCGAATTCAATATGAAATTACTTATTGTTTGAATTGTTATTTTTATTTCATCTCTACAATACATCCATGGTTGTTTTGATTTTGTTATGTCTTCTCCATGGCTTTTTTTTTTTTTGATTAGCTGCGAATTCAATATGAAATTACTTATTGTTTGAATTTTTATTTTTATCTTATCTCTACAAGACATCCATGATTGTTTTAATTAGTTTCAAAATTAATATGAAATTACTTTGGGTTCAAATTTTTTTTTTTTAATCTTATCTTTGGGATTCAAAGAATCAATAATGTTTTCCTGTTTGTAATTGTTTTTTTTTTTTATCCTATCTCTATAATAATCTTTCTATAATTTTAATCTGAATGATTCATGTTCAAAATCTCGATGATTCTTAACATCAATAATGTTGTATATAATCTCTGTATAATTTCTATGCTGAATGATGCATGTTCAAAATCTCGGTGATTCCTCGTATCAATATTCGTTTTCTATTTGATATTACTTTTATTATAATTGATCAACACATATTATTGTGATTAAAATTTTACTTATAATTCGATCATCCTATTTTGACATTGTATAGTAATGGCTGGGAGTGGATTGCAAAGTAAGTCTGACAACAAGAATTAATTGTTTTTGACATCAAATAATATGTGTTCTACTAGGATTAATTCTGTGCAAATTTCGTCATAGGAAGGCAGTGGCAATCAAGATGTTGATTTGAATCATATCAAGAATATGTGTTCTTGATCAAGCCAAAATAGATGATTTTGGCTCCCATTTCCTTCTCTTTTCGCTTGATTCTCGGGCATTTTCCTTTTTTTTTAATTATGTTAATCAAGTTTTCAGGATTATTGGTGCCACAAGGGCATTTGTGAAGATGGAGAAGAATTTGATACAAAAAGTTCAAAAAGGTGAAAACAGAGCATTGTCACTATTTTAATGTCGCCCTATGCACACCGCTACAGAGAGCTTGAAGCAATGAAGATCAAAGCCAATAAATTGTCACTGTTCCAATATCGCTGTGAAGGACACCATGACAGAGATGTAAAAACTTGATTAAATCAATTAGGTGTGGTATCGCAGTGTAGTATCGTTGTGAAGCAAAACCGCGATCGAGAGATATAAACTTGAAAAACAATCAGGTGTGTTGTCGTGGTGAGATGTCGTTATGAAACCACAATCGTGACAGAGGAGAAGAAGACCAAGAATTCAATTAGGTCTTGCGTCACTGCTTAGTGTCACTATGTGAACAAATAGTGACCGTTCGTGAGATCGAAGATCCCAGTGTCACTTTTTAGGTGTCGCTGTCTTTATGACTACAAAAAAGATGAAAACCAATAGCGACAACCAAATCGAAGATCATATAACCGTCCGCTACGATAGCGTCGATGTGTCTAAAACTGTGAAAATGCAACTGCGACACATGTCACATCAACATTTCTGGTAGTTACATGACATATCCGAGAGCCATATAAATAATCTTCTTCTCCATTTTGAAAGTAGCTTCTTTCTTAGCACGAAAATCAGAGATTTAGAAAGCATTCCTCTTCTCCATTTTACTCTAACTCACCTTCATCCATCTCTACACTTGAACTCATCTTTTCCATCCCAAACTTAACACCAAATCTTGATTACTTTCACCCAACCATTCCTCTCTTCAATTCTCTACATTCTCTACATTATCTACTTTTCTCACTACCCATTAGACATCCATCCATCTAGACACATCCTCATCTACCATTCTTTGCATAAGGAACAACAAGGCAAAAAAGGATCAAGCACTAAAGAAGATGACCCAATGGTGATTTCCTACTCTTTTACTCTATTGCCTTATCTTGTAACTATGTGTAACTAAACCCCAATCTAGGGGATTGATGTGAGGAACATTTGGATGTGGGTATTTGTTTAACCTATATTGTATTTGAATATACTTTTATGTTCTATTCACTTGGTAATTATTGGGATTTATGCCCTAAAGCTTGTAATTTGTAAATGTTATAATTCAATAATAAAAGAAGTAGTTATTTCATTCAAACAAATTGACTCATACATTTATATTATATATGCTAACATCTAAGATGGCTAGATGTAATCTCAAACTGAGTATATGAATGTCATATATAAAGGAATTCAGTTTGAGACATGCAATCTAAAGAGTCCGTAGAAAGCAAAAAAAGCTGGGTACTTTATTTGTTTATTTGCGGTTAATCTACAACCGTGGTCCATTCCGTATTGTACGGTGGTCTCATCCTGGACTACTCATATGGTGTTATGAGAATGAAAGCACCTTATATGATGTGATCATATAGGTCTGGGCCACGATCTATATGAATCTATCACTAATATTTGTTAGTTGAAAAGATTCATATATATTGACAAATAATGGCTATATATGGGTGATCTAAATCCTGAGTGTCTTACTCACTCCTTCATGTTAAATCGTGGTTTTTGATTTACCATGGGTGAGATCAGAATAACATTACTAGTCAATATCTCTGTATCTTGGAATCGCGGTTTGACTTGTGGCTGAGAAGGTATGCATACAATAGTGAAATCCACTCCTTCTTGCGAGAAGCAGATAAGTAGTTCTCTTAAGGATTGATTTGGAGCTTGAACGATTAAGAGCGCTCTCCTTATTCCCTAAAGGAATGAAGGATATAATCATTCAAGAGAATCAATGGCACTTAAAGGAAAAGATATAATTAGAAAAGTATAACTGACGTTATGACCTAGTTCTAATTATGAATTACTTTTGGAGGATCATATTATATGTAATAGCTATATCGATGAACACTGATAGTTTGGTAGTGTAAAACATCTACAGTTACGAGAGTACAACCATGAGTTTTTAATAGAATAACTCTGAGGTTAATAACAATGAAATATTAATTAAAGAGTTTATTAATTTTTATAAGTTTTATTGGAGCTCAAAACTGTGGTTCCATTAGGTCTTCTTGCTAGCCCTTTACGATTGATAGTACCAAAGCTCACGGAGAATTGGATGGCCTAATTAATTGTGTTACGAAAGTAACTTAAATATATTTTGGAAATTAATTAAATGATGTGATTATTTAATTAATATATTATTTAATTGATGAATTAAATATTATTAAATAATATGATTATTTAATTGACATATTAATAATTATATGTAGGTTTCAAGTTCGAACTTTGACAAGAGCAAAAGAATAAAATAATAAATGATTATTTTATTTACTCTAAATAGGTCAAATGTTCAAACCCTAGTGAAGACCGAATTAAAAAGAGATTTATAATCTAATTTTAACTTGGATTACTAAACCCTAAGATCCTAGTATATAAGATATACTTATAAGGAAAAATAAACAACTGAAACCCTAGAGAGAAAAAGTGAGGTGCGGCCACCTATAAAGAAAAGAAAAGAAAAGAAAAAGTTGACCGAAATCCTTTTTTTTTTTAAAACCGAAATCCTTCAACTGAAATCCTTTTTTATTGTTCTTCCCTAGTTGACCGAAATCACAAGAGGAAGAAAGGAGTTGTCTTTCAGTTCTCTCAAGCCTCCCTTCAACTGCTCTCGGAATCCGTGATGTGCCTACACACACAGTTGCTAGATCGCGGGACATAGCTCGAAAGGCTTAGTGGTGAAGGATTGAAAAGAATACGAAGGAGTGTTCTTCAAAGGTATAAAAATAAATCTCTTCCTCATATTTGTGTATACAATAAGGTCCCAATAAGACAATAATTTTTTTTGAAACATATCGTTCTTAAATCTCTTGATTTTTATCCCTATTTTCCGTTGTGCGACTTACAATAATTAGATCCTCTTCATTATATGATTGGCTTTGTATTCCACTAGTTGATTATAATCTTGTTTAGGATAATTTGTGATACAATTGATATTGGATTGATACTCTTGATTAGTTAGAGCACATAGGTGAATAGGATAGATAATTGGAGGGTATATCGACTACCATTATCTAAGCCTTGGTTTTTCCTTAATTGATCCCATCTTTACACCTTCTCTTTAATCGGTTAGGCATATTGGTGAGAAGTGTCTTGGTTTTGTTTAGACGGTCAATTCACATTTAAGACTACAAACGGTTCATATTAGTAAGATTGGTTCATTAAGGTATCTTGATAAGCATTGCCCAACATTCATTTGCAATTCCATCAATTCCTTAGTTCCTCATTAATTGATTTAAACTCCATTATCTGTTCTAGGTTATTAAGTTTTCTATTTTCCCTATCATTTTTGTTACATTTACTTGTTTATTTGATGGTTTCTCAAACCATGCATTATCCAAACTACTATGATTTACTTTATTGCATTTTAGACTAATTAATTAATCCAACTAATTACTCTAATTCCTTGTGCAATGAATCTCTTGCTTACTGTTTTACTAATTCTACATCCTAAGTGGATTTTCAAGTGGTGAAACTTGGTTTTCAAAGTGAACATATAAATATCGTATTTTGTTAAGCACAAACGGTCTCTTCAAAATTGGCGCCACTGCTGGGGATCTTAGTAGCGATTGTTCAATTAATTAACTTTTCTTTGTAGTCTATAATTTTATTAGATAAGTCTACTAGCATTTGTTTTCATTTAATTATTATCTTTGCTTATTATTTGATTGTTTGTTAGATTTTTGTAGTTCTTTTTACCGTTTTTGTTTTTTCTTTTATCTATTTGATTTTCAAGAACTAAAGTGTATGCACGGTAGGCGATCCTTAAGGAGAGGATTACACTCGCCTTTGGAAGAAGTTAGCCATGTTGGACAAATTGTGAGGGAATTTGAAGAAGTTCCAAGACAAACCCTGAACATGACGGATCAAGTGCCACGAAGGGAGGAACAAGCCCCTCCAATGAGAGAAGAAACTCAAGAGCCTCCCACTAACCATGGCCAAAGGATGACCATGGGGGAGTATTCATTGCCTACAATTAGGAATCAACCTTCACCAATTGTCTTAGATCCGATTGCAAAGAGATATGAGCCAAATAGCATGCATATCAACTTACTACCTTCGTTTTTTGGGAAGTCAAGTGAGGATTGCTTGCAATTCATGAAAGAGTATAGTGCGATCATTAAGATGTTCCCCATCATGCAACTCACTCAGGAGTAATTTCATATAAGGTTCTTCCAATATTGCTTAAAGGATATGGTGAAGCAATGGTTGATGGGACTTAGGCCGGGATCTTTGACAAACTAGGGACAAGTTTGTGGTGTATTCTTTAACAGATTTTTCCTTGCTAAGAAGGCAAATGAGTTAAAGGTTAAGATTGCGAATTTCACTGAAGGAGAAGGAGAATTGTTCCATGAATCATGGGAGAGGTACCTACTACTCTTGGCTCAATGCCATCCTCACATGTTTACTAATGAATACAAGGTTCTTATTTTCAAAGTGGTCTCACCCGTTTCTCTCAAGTTTTGGTGGACAATGCTTGCAGAGGCTCTTTTGATACAAAGACTGCAATTGAGAACTATAAGATATACGAGATGTTAGCACAAAATTCTATAAGTTCCTCAAAGTTTGATTGGCTTATTTTTGTGACAAACCACATATTGGGGTTTGAAATGTAAAAGGTAGCTTAGGGTGATCAAGCTCAAGGCTCTCTCAAGACCTCAATTTGATAAGCACTCCAAAGGTATATCTCTTATGCTTATTTTTCATTGAAGAGACTTAGTTGCACACGCGCGTGCGCGCGCACACACACACACACACACACACATCATGTTTACATATGTGTACATTGTTCTTATGTGCATTCTCTTCACATGTCAAATTTCACACTTGCACTTCTTTATTGAATCTTGTTGCGTGTTAGTGTGTCTAGTAATTTGTTTCCCGAAGATTGTTCAAAAACGTCTGTGTATGCATGATGGTGTGCTTGGTTTAGCGCAAGGATCGCCTTCTGAGAATGCCCTTGGCTTCTTCTTTGGTTTCACCACATTTGGTGAAACAACGGTTGTGATCGGTGGTCTGGCCGCTGAATGGAACCGTCGTTTGATTCCAGAAAGGTCTGGAGTGATTTTGTAGTTATGATCGGTGGCCACGACCGCCGTTCATACCTAATTGATTTTATCTCTCGGGTTTGATTCTACAATTGTGATCGGCAATTATGAAACCGTCGTTGTTCCTCTATTCCTCTTGGGTTCAATTTGATGGTTGGATCGACAATTGGTGGCCGTCGAATGAAATCGCTGCTCCCCTGTTCTCTCGAGATTCAATTCGGCGATTGTAACAACGGTTTTAAAACCGTCGATTGGCGCGTTTCAGGGACAAACTTGTCTTTTCACCAAGCTTTTTATTGCCCTCTATAAATACACCATTATATCATTCTTTGGATGTACACTCTTACACTCTTTGATTATCAAGAAACCTAAACTTTTTATTTTTATTTTTAAAGAAGCTAGAAACTGTTATAAAGCAGAAGGACAATAAGCAGGGCTGTTAAACACCCACAAACACTCCTTACCATAGGAGAAAGCTTTCAATGCCAACATATTTGCCAAAGATTTCCCCTTTATAGAGGAGGCTTGACAATTACAGATGCCGACATCAGAAAAAAGAGTCTTAATGTCTAAGACAATAAAATGAGAATCCTCAAGATTGGGAACAGGGCAATTCAAAAAAGCAATAGCGAAAGGAGACGAACATTTTGTAAAAGAAACAGGCTGGTTGAGAAGCTTGGCAAGTTTGAGGCCTTCACGCAGAGCCAGAAGTTGGCTCACCTCCACCGAATAGGAGCTCGTAAGACAAGTTAAGCTAGTGGCAAGAACATTACCTTTATAGTCACATATCGTTGCACCCACACCAATTTTCCTCGCAAACTTGTAACTGACAGCAGCAGTATTCAACTTTAATTTACCAAAAGGACATGTGGGGAGGCATGACATTAGACATAGCTTACTTGGAGTTCAAAAATTAAGACAGCCTCTGAAAAGCCTTGCTAGCCACCATGGAGCACCCTTTTTCGTGCCATTTACCCAAGCATTACAGTTGTCCCAGATCGTCCATGCCACCATACACACCTGACTAAGGCAATCAACACCAAATTTTGTTAACAACCCTTGAAAGATATCCTGCATAGAAATAAATCTCCTAGAAGTGAGGAAACTGCCAAACCGAGTCTCAAGCCAAGTTTTCCTAGCTTCTTTGCAATCGAAGATGGCATGGACAACTGTTTCCACCTTAGTACATCAGTTCTTATAGCAAGGGTCTGTAACGACTTTCCTTTTCCACAGATTGTCCATTGTGGGGATGGCCCATTGTGGGGATGGCATTCAAGTAGGCACGCCACATAAAAAGCTTGACCTTAGGAGGGAAATTTAGTTTCCATAAGGAAGTCCACCACTTGCCATCCATAGATGAAGGAGAGGCCTCCCCTTGAAGATTTCCTGCCAAGGCACACTTGTAGCCACTCCTGACACTATACATACCTTTTTTTATCGAAGTGCCATCCTTGCCTCCTTTCTAGCTGATAGGAATGGATATAATCTCTTCCTTATCAATGGGGAGTAACTTCTGGTTAAGGATTTCTTGGTTCCATATGCAGCGAGACTTATCAATCATATTCTACACCATCAAATTTGAACCCAGGTTGAAAGTCACCACCTGGAAAGAGCATAGCTGGGGGATCCACCTTTCCCGGAAGACATTAATACTACTCCCATCACTCATATTCCATCTAAGCCCTTTAGACAATAACTCTTTACCCTAGATCAGACTCCGCCAGATATGGGAGCACCCATTTTTAACCGTGGCTATCAGGAAATTGTCTTGGCCGAAATACTTGGCTTTAAGCACTCGGACAGCTAGGGAGATCAGATCAGGGAGGATACTCAACGCTTGTTTTGTAAGAAGGGATTGATTAAATAAAGAGAGGCCCTTGAACCCCAAACCACCTTGACTTTTCAGCCTACACATCTTTTTCCAACTCATCTAGTTGATCTTCCTCTTGCCATCTCTAGATCCCCACCAAAACTTTGAGGTCATCACACTAAGCTCATTACAAAGGCCAGTTGGAATCTTGAACAAGCTCATCGAATACGTAGGGATGGCTTGGGTAACTGCCTTGATAAGTACCCTTTTCCTGTCGAAAGAGAACATATTGTCATGCCAACCCCGTACCTTAGTACCTACCATTTCCATAATCTCATTGAAAAGCTTTTTCTTATTTCTCCTTACCATTGTCGGAAGGCCGAGGTATTTGTCATGCGAGTTACTCACATCAATTTCCAAGAGGTTCTGAATCTGACTTTTCAAAGGAGCCGCCACTCTAGGACTGAAAGTGATGATCGACTTGTTAAGATTAATATGCTACCTTGAACCTTTTTCGTAGATATCTAGAATATGCCTAATACACTTACTGCTAGTAGTGGAGGCCTTACAGAAGACCATACTATCGTCAGCGAAAAAAATGTGACTGATTAACGGGCCTCCTTTGCAGCTTCTCAGACCAAGAATATGCCCATTCCTTTCAGATTTCTTAATCACATTGGAGAGGGCTTCTGAACACATCAAGAAAAGGTAAGGTGAGAGAGGACACCCCTGTTTTAAGCCTCTGAAAGGGTTCACCCTGCAGACTGCCTTCCCATTCAGATGTAACGAAAGAGAGATAGACGAAATACAGTTCATGACCAATCTAATCCAATTTATCTGGAAATCCCATTTTCTTCATAATAGCCGAGAGAAAGGACCACTCGACTATATCATATGCTTTGCTCATATCCAACTTGAGAGCCATATGCCCTTTTTTTTCGCTTTCTTCTGACTAATCAAGTGAATGATTTTGAAGGCAACCAAGACGTTGTCAAAAATCTGTCTTCTAGGTATGACCGCAGACTAAGATTGAGAGATAATCTAGGGTAGAAACCTCTTCAATCTAGACATCATAGCTTTAGTGACAATCTTGTAAATCACACTACACAAAGAGATGGGACGAAAATCTTGGATATGCACAGGGTTTTTAATTTTGGGGATAAGGATTACGCTTGTCTCATTAAACTCTCTGATAGATTTGCCACCATTTAGAACATTCAGGCAAACTTCTGTTATTTCATTACCCATCAATCCCTATACTTTCTGGAAAAAGATAGCCTGATAACCGTTTGGACTGGGGGCTTTGGTAGGGCCCAAATCGAAAACAGCAACCTTCATATCTTCTGCTGTGAAGACAGAATCGAGAACTTCAATCATCGGATCCTCCAGTTGGGACTTGATGTCTCTCGAAGCTCTCTGGATATCAGAAGGGGAAGGCTTAGAAGAAATGAACATGTTGTAGAAAAACTCACTGACAATACGGGATAGACCTTCCTCAGAGTCTTGACTAACCCCGTCAGCATCAAGAAGGCTGGTGATGTAGTTCTTATTTTTTCTTGTAGTAGCTTTGGCATGGAAGAATTTCGAGTTCCTGTTTCCCGCCTTAAGCCATTCGACTCTTGAGCGTTGTTTCCAAAATAGTTCTTCTCTGTCCATAATCTTTTCCACTGAATTCTCTAACTGCTTAATTGCCCGCATAATGCCTGGCTTCCCACTAGAGTGGTACACCCGATCTATTTCTCTGTTTTTCTCTTCGATTTGTTTCCCAAACTTGTAAAATCTCTCTTTACTCCAATCTTGCAATTTTGAGGCACACCACTTAAGTTTTTCAGATAAATTCCTAACCGGATCCTTAGTACCCACCTCTAACCAAGCTTTAGCCATAATACCACCATAATCTTCTTCTTTAAGCCAAAAAGGTTCAAAACGAAAAGTCCCACCTTTTTTTTTCTTCAGAAAAGAAACCTCAGGCCCACTATTCAGAAGAATTGGACAGTGGTCTGAAGAGAAGAATCCCATGTGATCAACTTTCACATTATCAAATTTATCCCGCCACTTCTCATTTGTAAAAAATCTATCAATCCTCTCTTGGATATTGCACCTACTCTCCCTTTTGTTGTTCCATGTATATCTTGGACCTGAGTAAGCCAAGTCCGTGAGATTACAGTCTTCAATGATTTGTCGAAATTGATTCATTCCTGTGAAGGACTTGGCCGAGCCACCCATCTTGTCATGAACACTCAAGAGTTCATTAAAATCGCCTTCGCAAACCCAAGGGAGGTCATCAATGTCCTTAAGATGACGAAAGAGATCCTAGGAGACCCCCCGGTTACTAGGATTCGTGTCTCCGTAGAAGCCCGAGAAACGCCAGTAAAAACCATTTTCCATGATTACACGAGCATCTATATGTCCCGAGGAGAAAGACAGAACCTTCACTTTACAAGAGTCCTTCCACAACATTAAGAGACCACCACTAGCACCCACATTATCAACACAAACAATTTACATAGTTAGATAACACACCACACTTACCGATCTTCGAACCGTAAAGTTTTGTCTCCAATAAGAAGACTATATCTAGGGAATATTTTTTGAGCAACCTTGACAAGGATGCGAACGCCCGAGGATTCCCCAATCCTCGAATGTTCTAACTGAGGCTTATCATTGTTCCCGGCGAGCCTGTGCCTCAGGCTCCGCCGATGTAGGGGTTTCATTGATAGGGATTAAACTCTTCCCTTTCTTCTGACTTCTTATTTTCTCGTCCGGTAGTTCAAATTCCACTTTTCTCTTACAAGCTTGTCCTTTTACCACTGTTCTATAGGTTGACACATCACATTGCTTATTTGGGAATATAAGAGTTGTTGGTGATATTCTTTAGGGACTTCTCCCTTTTTTTGAGATCATACCTTTTTTTACTGTCTTTAGAGACGAAGAATTACCTTTAGGGGATTTTTTAGGTGACTGGCTGAATTCTAGGATTCTTTGGAAAGGACTGGAGGTAAGGTCAATTGATTGCTTCGAGTTCACTTTATGAGCTGAACGTTTCCATTTATTGGACTTTTGTGTAGATGTTTGTTGCAGTGTAGAACGATCTGTTAGTATGGGCTTCGCAAGAGATACCTCCATCCCCGATTGGGTAACTGTTAGAGCTTTGGTCATCTCCATAGGGGGTTTTGGTTTGGGTTACCTAGCTAATCTGTAGGCTGTTTGCACATGGGCTCACTTATTTGTAAGCCCACTTCATTTCTTAAAATCTCCACTTCTAGGCCTGATCCATCAATACACATCTCACTATCTTGCGTTGGCCCATTAATTTGCACAGGAATTAGGGTTTCCACTTGATTCGTCTTCGAGGTACTTTGTGTCGTCATATCTCTGTTAACCAGTAAAGCTTTCTATGACGCTATAGAGCTCGCTTTCAGGCTGACTGATCCATCCCTTTCGGTATCCCGAGATGCTTCTAGAGATCTAGATCTCTTTGATGAACTCCCAAAAGACTGAGATCAAACCTGGTTTTCGCACTATCTGGTATGAAGGCCTTTAACCATGACCTAAATCTGTTTGGAGATCCATTTAAACCTATCTTTCTAGCCTCCTCATCTTGACATTCCTTTATACCATGCCCAAATTTCCCACAGGCAAAACAAAATTCAGGAAGTCTTTCGTATTTCAAGTTTACCTTGGTGACCTCGTCTGTTTTTCCTAATATCAATCTAAGCCATCCCTTCAACGCTTTTGAAATGTCTATACGCACCTTTACTCTTATGAATTTACCCCAACATTCTCTAGACTAATTGTTCTAGTTGCCATTTGGTCGTCTTTCAATTCATACACATTATGGGTATATCGTGGATCCAGAAATCGACCTTGTTAAAAGCCAACTGAGAGGTGTTTCCAGTACCTATCAGTTTCTCTAGTACTATCAAACTATTACCAAAATGCCATGGTCCTCTCTGCCATACACGGTTCCGGTCTTCCCGATTGTTGAAGTAGAACATGAAGACGTTATCCCCTAGTAACTCCACTTCCACCGATCTGAAAAGGTTTCAGATCTGCTCAATCAATCCTTTGAACGCCGCTCTATTAACTTTCTTTCCTAAGAAGACCTTCCCAACCAAACACCGGTCGACATCCTCCATCACATCTAACTGGGCATCCTCTGCCACTTCCAACACAGCCCCATCTTCATCAACGAGAGTTAGGTTTTCATACAGCTTGGAAATCTCCAAATCACACATACTGGAGAAAGGGGAAATAATGACACAAGGTCTAAACTGAAACACTAACAAGAAAAGGGGATCTAGGAGAAAAAACGAGTACTAGAGCAAGAACAATCTAGACACTAACACACTACTTCTAGGAAAAGAGAAGACACGCTACCTTTCGTACAAGACTGCTAACACACTTTTTACCTCAGGAGAGAGAAAAAGTGGAGAGAAAATATAGAGCTAGAACCCTAAACTTGAAAGAGAGATTTTTGAGAGAAAAAACAATCAAGATTGCTCATTTAATTACTCAAAATCGTTCCCATATGCATCCAAGTTCATCTAGCATCATCTAGGATCATCTAGAGTGCATCCTTGCATGGGTCTTCTTCAACACACATGTTATGGTAAGTTGAACATTAATTTCATCTAATCTTAGTGTTTTTACTTAGCAATTTATCTCATATATAACTTGTATGTTCTTAGATTAATTTCTATTTACAAGATTGAGATTATGTGTTGAATGTTTGAGTGTTGTATTGTGATAGCTATAACCTAGAGTTGATTATCTTATATAGCTATGCTTTATGCCATGACATATAGCAATTAATATCTCAGATTGATTTAATTGACATCTTATAATCCTAGATAAGCATTTAGTGTAACCTAGCATTAATTGCAAATTTGAATATCATGCATATTCACATAGGTTGATTAATCTCCTTATTGAGAATTAAGTCTTGTAGCTAAGGTTGCTTAGGCCATGAGCAAGTTGATCTAGGGTTGCTATTAAAGACTTGCGGGTAGTAGAGGTGGGTTAGTGACCGTGTAGGGTTTGACGTGGTCAAACTAGGTTGTGGACACCCTTAAAAATAGTGATTTCGAGAATTGTGTGTGGCACACATAACAGCCCATGGTTTTTCCTTGTTGAAGGTTTCCACGTAAAAATCAAGTGTCATTTATATTCTGCACTTTACACTTGATTTATTGTTTTGACTAGATTGAGGTTATTTTCGTAAAATTGACTAATTGTGAAAATTTGGTAAGAACGAGATTAAAATCTATTCACCCCCTCTAGATAATATATTAGAACAAACCGTAATTTGTTTCAAATTCTCAATAGAGGAATGCTAATAGCATTAGAGGTGGCAAGTTTGAAGTAAGTGCTAGCATGTAGACCTCTATTGAGATCTCTAGGATGAACAAGCAAATGCAATCCTTACAAGCTTACATTAAGAGCATGGGATTTCTAAAAATTGGGGTGAATATGCTCGGAAGACAAGAAACAAGTTGCAGTGAACCACCAAATGGAAGTGGTGGATTCAATAATATTAATGAAAGACAAGAGAATGAGGAATTCCAAGCTATAGGGTTCCAAGGGTAAAGGAACAACCCCTACTCAAATGCCTACAATTCGAGGTGGAGAAACCATCCTAACTTCTCTTGGTCAAACAACAACAACACATTGAACCCACAACCTAGCAATCAAGGTAGAAACTAACAAGGTGAATACCATCAAAGAGAAATTCAAGGTGGACACCAACAATGAGGAAACCAATTTGAAAGGTCCTCATTTTTTATTGTTTTATTTCATTGACAAACCACATTTTGGGGTTTAATATGTTAGGGTAGTTTAGGGCTTCATTAGTCGTGATCAAGCAATTGGATTTCAAGCCCTCAAGCTCAAGAGCTCATTAAAGATATATCACTTGTGCTTAACTCTTAATTGAAGATAATAGTTGCACACGCACAATTCTCTTATATGCATGTGTGTTCATTGCCTTTGATGTACATTCTCTTCACACTTGCACAACATGCATACAGTTTAAGTGTGACTTGTTGCTTTGAAAAGAGAATTTTTCTCTTTGCCGCGGCCGGTACCGTTGCCAAATCACGTTCATATGCCGCGGTCCATGTCAGGTGTAGCCTCTGATGATTTTCGTCGTGCATACCACGGTAGGTGCACCTTGCCTCTAGAGTTGTCCCCCACCGTGAAACTTTCTAGAGCTCACACGTTGTGTGTACCGCGGTGCAGACACCTTGTCCGTACTGCGGCACGCACAACGGTAATGACAAGTTTTAGTTTTCCAAGTGCAAAATGACGTCACTTCTCCTTAGGTCTTATATATATATATGTTGCTTTCTCTTCTTGGTAGAGATAGAGCTTAAAAATTAACTCTTTTAAGAAGCATAAAAGTGTCTTACAAGAAAAGCAACCAAGAACCCATTTTTATTCACCTAAACCCATTTTCATATGCATCAAACATCATCTAGCATCATCTAGCTTCATCTAGGATGTGTTCTTGCACGGGTCTTCTCCAACACACATGACTTGGTAAGTTAGAACACCATTTCCATCTACTATAGTGTTCTTACTTAGCAAGAAGCCAATTTATGACTTGTTAGCATCTAGAAGTTTTTATCTACATGTTGAGCTTTTGTGTTGATTGATTGGGTTGTTGTATTGTGATAGCTATTGCATCTATGATTGTTTTTATCCTATATAGCTAAGTTGTTATATGACATGTAGGAACATGATTTTTAGGATTATTTGACATGTTCATTCATGAATAGTTAAGCTTAAATGTGTTGACCCCTAGTATTTATGCATTCTATATTCACTTAGGTTGTGTTCTCTTCTTTAAATGTTAAGCCTTGTGACTAAGTGGTTTAGTGCACAAGCAAGTAGGTCTATAATCACTATTAAAAGGTCGTTGAGTAGAGTGGAAGGGTTAGTGACCAAGTATGGTTTGACCTGAGGTCAACCTAAGTTGTAAACTTTCATTCAAGTAGTGGATTTGAGGACAGTGTGTGGCTAGCACAATAGTTCGTGAGTTTTTCCCAGTTGTGGGTTTCTCACGTAAATTAATCAACGTGTAATTTATTGTTTTCCGCACTTAAATTTAGTTGATTGTATTTGTTTATTTTTGGGAGATTTTTTGAATATTGACTAATCAAGAAAAATTGGTAATTAACTTGATTAAAACCTATTCACCCCCTCTAGGTTATTTAGACACACGATTTATTAGTTTCAATTGGTATCAGAACGGATTCCTAAACATATTTAGGAGATCCTTGCTTTTAGTGTGTCTTGCATTTTGTGTGTTTTTGTTTGTTACATACATTTGCATTCATCTCATTCATTCACCTAAACACTATGAGTGGGAACGGTAGTGGAAATGAGGTTGCTTCAAGCACAAGACCTCCCTTGCTTACCGAGATAAATTATGCCTCTTGGAAAGGCAAAATGGAGTCTTACATTTGTCAAATTCATGACCGTGCTTGGATGGCAATATAAGCGGCTACACTCCACCAACAATGACTCATATGGGAAGTGGAGAGGATGTTCCCAAGCCTAAGGCACAATGGAGTGCTTAAGAGTTCGAGGCCTCCAAGTGGGACAACAAATCAATGTACGACATCATATGTGCTATGGACGATAATCAATACAAATTGATTCAAACCACTAGGATTGCAAATGAAGGTTGAGAGATCCTAGAGACGACTCATGAAGCAACTGAGGTGGTAAAGGACTCCAAGCTCTAAGCCCTCCAAACTCTAAGCCCTCCAAACTCAATTTGAGACCCTTAGAATAGAGGAGAATAAGTGTTTTAATGGCTTATGTAAATACAATCACGGTTAAATTGCCTTAAGCTTACGTAAAGAGGGGGGTGAATAGGTTATAAGACCTTATTTCATCCCTTGAAACAAACAAAGTTTGTCCTTCTATATATAGTTTATATAACACCACAATAAACACAAATAAGCATGCATAGACTATTAATAAGTATATTCAATTGATAGATCAAACATAGCCTATCATATGGAATTCACATACGAAAAAAATGAATTACTAAAAAAAATGGGTTTCTTTATCCGAGATTCAAAAAAAAAAATAACGATTGAAATGGGCTTTTGTTTTCCGTTTTATGTTCTGCTCTGAACGATGAGGTAATACCAAAAATATACAAATCACAAAGTACTTGTATTCATTATAAATGTCTCAATAGTATAAGTACATATAAAACATACAAAGACAATCAAAGATCTTGTCTCATATGAATGTAATCAATTACAATGCCTTCAAGATCAATTTGAATAAAGTAAACAAGTTACAAAGAGATAAGGAAAGAGAAACTTGACACATGATATTTTTACGTGGTAAACCTCCGAAGTGGAAACATCCACGGGTTGAATTCACAACCACCGGTAAAATGTTTTTCACTAGTTAAACAAGAGTACACCATCAAATGTGACCAACTCTCATATATCACAATCTATTGGATATCCCTCATATCTATTCCCACTAGAGAAAAACTTGTCTGCTCTCTAACCAAGACACATAGCATGCCTCTAGAGAATATCCTTACTCGGACTTACTAGAGGCCTCACACCTCTTGCTAAGACTTCCAATGCTTTATGTTGAAGAATCACTCAACAACAAGAGATTTTTCTTGCTTGGACTTATAGGAGCCTCACACCTCTTGCCAAGACTTCCCTTGCATGTCTAACCGGAGCCTCACACCCCTAGACAAGACTTTGCTCGGACTTACTTATAAGCCTCACACCTCTTAGCCAAGACTTCCCCTTGTTTAGACTTACTTAGAGCCTCACACTTTTAGCTAAGACTTCCACCTTTTATAAGGCAAGTGATCTATGTAGTGCAAATGATGCAAGCAAAATCAACATATGACATATGATCAATATGAACAATGGAAACTAGAATTAGACAATGAGCACACAATGTATGATATTCTAGTTTACAATCCAAGAGATGAAATCATACAAAATGATGCATGAACATATGAAATGTATGGATCATGTATACTTCATGTACATATAGACTTACTCATGTGAGCACACAAGTCAAAAAATTTCTAGTCATAAAAACAAGAATCGAAACCTAGAGCATGTGAAACACCTAACACATGTGATTCCTAGTTTCATTCACAAAGTTAATATTTGAATAAATCATATACATGAAGCACATATTCAAAATATTAGAAACATACACCAAAAATGCTAGAATCACAAAATATGATCAATGAATATTCTAGCAAGTATTTAGAGTAAGGATATAATTAATAATCAATTAAATCTTAGATAGCTCTAAACACAAAATCAAATGTGTTAATCTTAGATTTGTTCAATTAAAGGATCTAAGCACAAACCAAGGTTATTAATCATAAAATGAGTCAATCAAGTCATAAATAACCATAGATATCAAGCTAAGCACAATACAACTCTCAAACATGTGAAAGACTAGAATCATAAAAAAATAAAAAATAAAAAAAATAAAATAAAAACTAGTTCACATTTGTCTCTAATTAGATTTGATTAGCTTTGATTTGATGCTATCCTTCTCAATAGCTTTCGTCATACATACACATACATATAGAAGAAGAAAACCCAAGGTAATTGAAGGATTAAAAAGATGAATACACAAAGTTTGGTTCCATACCTAGGAATCCCAAGCTGGTTCAGTTTTGAGTGAAGAGCCACCACAAAATGTGATTAAACAGCTGCAAACTCTTTTAGAGAAGGTAGGGGACTTGATTATGAAGATTCTCCAACATGAATCACTCAATTCGGAGTCCAAATGAGAAAGTTATGGTGTTTGGAAGATGAGAAAGTTGGAGAGAAAATTTCAGCTCAATATTTCAAAATTTCTTCTTAATAATGAACAAGTGAGAGAGAGGGAACATTTAAAGAGAATGGGAGGGAAAACAAAAGAGAATGGGACCCACTTTGGGAGGGCCTTCTTGGTTGTCCTCATGGTGGCCACACGCCTCTATGGGAAGCCTCCCAAGTGAGGTCTTCTCTCTTTGGTTCTTCTCATCACGTTTTTCGACCGTCCTTTGGCATCTGAACTCGGAATTCAAATCCGTTTCCAGATTATGAACCGTAACTCACTAACACATGAGGAAAAATATGAAACTTTGACAAATGGATGTGAACTAGACTCGATATACAAAGACGAAGACAACACATTGTAAAGGAATGTAAAATTTCGTAACTTCCTAGTTTGAACTCGAAATCTAATGAGTGAGTATTTGAAACGACCGAAACTCAACAAGGAATCATTTAAGAACATATTCAAGTCCAAATATAATTATGCACAAACAAATAAACACAAGATCACTCAAGTATTCAATTTCCTAGACATAGTCCTAGTACATGCATTTCTACAATATATGACAATATGAGATCAATGCATGAGCATACTAAAACATGTGAATGTGTTACTGATTTGGCGCTATGATGCAGGGACACTTATGAATGAATTGTGTGTGTATGCGCCTAAGCCTTGTAAAAGGAAAGAGGTCTTATTACCTTTGTAGTCAATAACACTTTCCTCGTACGATGACAACACTTTGCTTGAACCGTTGTCCATCTTCTTTGAAGCTTGATAAACCACACAACTAGGACAACTAAACAATAAAAAGCAAATAACGTTTTGATATAGAATAATGCCAACTAAACTCAAAATCCTAACAACTTCGAAGTGAAGTTGATGGACATAGTGAACTAAAGTCATCAACTTGGTGACCTCTACGCGGATAAGAGGATCAAACAAAAGATTATGAGGTCCCTTCCCGAGAGATTTGAGTCCAAGATGACGGCCTTAGAAGAAAATAATGATTACAAGAATATGAAGCCAAGTGAAGTAATTGGAAGGCTTCTAGTTTATAAGTCTAGGAAGGGTTCTACCTCCATACCTTCTAAGAAGTAAAAGGGAATAGCTTACCAAGTCATATGTGTTGAAGAAGACCCAGGCAAAGATACATCTTAGATGAAGTTAGATGATGCTTAAATGATGTTTGATGCACATGGAAATGAGTTTAGATAATTAAAGAAGCAATTTTGATACTTTTTCTCTCAAATATCTCTCTTTCTCTTTTTAGGGTTCTTAGTGTTCAAGAGCTTAATAAAAAAAATAATATAATGGTGTATTTATAGAGAGCAAGAAAAGGCTTGGTGAAAAGACAAGTTTGCCCCTGAAATGCACCAGTCGGCGGTTTCATTCGATGATTTCGAACCACTGAATTGAACCCGAGAGCATCAGGTATCAACAACGGTTTCATTCGGCGGTTTCATGGCTGCAGATCACAATCGTAGTTTTGAACCTAAGAGATAAAATCAATCAGGTCTCAAACGATGGTTTCATTCGGTGACCTGGTCGCCGATCATAACTGCAGATCCATTCCAGAACCTATTAGAATCAAATGGCCGTTTCATTCGACGGTTAGGGCCGCCAATCACAACCGCTGTTTCACCAATTGTGGTGAAACCAAAGAAGAACACAAGAGCTTTCTCCGACGATGATCATCGCGCTAAACCAAGCACACCAACGTGTATGCACAGACATTTCCGAACAAACTGAGGGAAACGAATTACTAGACACACTAACACACAATAAGATTCAACAAAGAGGTGCAAGTGTGAAGTGTGGAGAGAATGCATACATTAAGCAATAAAAACACATACATACAAGAGAGGTGTTTGTGTGCAACTATTCTCTTCAATGTAAATAAGCACAAGTGATTTACCTTTGAAGTGCTTATCCTCTTGACGTCTTGAGAGGGCCTTTAATCTTGATTACCAACAGTTAAGTGTCTAAGCTACCCTTACAAATCAAACCCCAATTGTGGTTTGTCACCGAAATAGCCAATTAAAAATGAGGAATTTACATCAATCATACCATATGACTACCCAATTCATGTCCCCATATGCACATAAAGTGATTTAAGCATTCATAGTGTAATGTTGGTATCTAGGATAGCAATGTTATACATATATCATATGATTGCCCAATTTATGTTCCCATATGCATATAATATTTTTTGAATAATTAATATATAGTGTTTATAATGTTATTACTAAATGTGTACAATTACACAATTCATGTTCGTAGTTATTTTGATTAATTGAAATTAATTAGTAATAATAATATAACAAAATGTCTTATAACTATACAATTGATGCCCTCATATGCATATAAAGTGATTTAAGTATTCATAGTGTAATGTTGATATCAAGGGATACAAAAGCTAGCAGTCATTTATACTAATTTGGGGTTAATATACCATTGTGAAGGTCCAAGCCTTGTGAATGAACACTTGATTAAAACCAGTTTAGCTTAGACCGAAGAAAATGATTGCCAAATGCTTTTGGAACATGTTTGTTAGGAAGTTATTTAAACTTGGTTGCAATCACAAAATGTCTCCTAGTACCAATGTACCATGATCCCATTTGTTCGATTAACGGATCTTTGTTTATTTTCTCACTATTAGTGGATGTTGGGATTTATGCACTAAAGCTTGTAATTTGTAAATGTTATAAATTCAATAATAAAAGAAGTAGTTATTTCATTCAAATAAATTGACTCATACGTTTATATTATATATGCTAACATCCAAGATTGCTAGATGTAATCTCAAACCGAGTATATGAATGTCATATACAAAGGAATTCAGTTTGAGACATACAATCTAAAGAGTCCGTAAAAAGCAAATAAAGTTGGGTACTTTATTTGTAGTTAATCTATAGCTGCAGTCCATTCCATATTATACGGTGGTTTTATTATAGACTACTCATATGGTGTTATGAGAATAGAGGCACCTTATATGATGTGATCATATAGGATTGGGCCACAATCTATATGAATCTATCACTAAGATCCGTTAGTTGAAAAATTTCATACATATACAAATGATAGCTATATATGGGTGATCTAAATCCTGATTGTCTTACGACTCCTTCAAGTTAGATCGTGGTTTTTGATTTACCATGGGTGAGATCGGAATAGCATTCTCGGTCAATATCTCCGCATCTTGGAATCACAATTTGACTTGTGGCTAGGAAGGTATGCACACAATAGTAGAATCCACTCTTACTTACGAGAAGTAGATAAGTAGTTCCCTTAAGGGTTGATTCAAGGCTTGAACGATTAAGAGTTCTCTCCTTCTTCCATAAATGAATGAAGGATATAATCATTCAAGAGAATCAATGGTACTTAAAGGAAAATGATATAATTAGAGAGGTATAACAGACTTTATGACCTAGCTCTAATTATGAATTACTTGTGGAGGATCATACCATATGTAATAACTATATCGATGGACACTGATAATTTGGTTGTATAAAACATCTACAGTTACGAGAGTACAACCTTGAGTTTTTAGTGGAATAACTCTGAGGTTAATAATTGTGAAATGTTAATTAAAGAATTTAATTAATTTTTTAAGTATTATTGGAGCTCAAAACTATGGGTTCATTAGGTCCCCTTGCTAGCCCTTTACGACTGATAGTAACACACAGGTAATTGGATGGTCCAATTAATTGTGTTACGAAAGTAACTTAAATATATTTTGGGAATTAATTAAATGATGTGATTATTTAATTAATATATTATTTAATTGATGAATTAAATATTATTAAATAATATGATTATTTAATTGACATATTAATAATTAAGAATTAGTAATTGTTATATGGAGGTTTCAAGTTCGAACATTGACAAAAGCAAAAGAATAAAATAATAAGTGATTATTTTTATTTACTCTAAATAGGTCAAAGGTTCAAACCTTAGTGGTGACCAAATTAAAAAAATGATTTAGAATCCTATTTTAACTTGGATTATTAAACTCTAGGATCCTAGTATATAATATATACTTATAATGAAAAATAAAGAATCGAAACCGTAGAGAGACACACAAGGAGGTGCGGCCACATAAGAAAGAAAAAGAAAAAGAAAATCTTTTTTTTTTCTCCCTTTGCTTGACCGAATTCTTAAGTGGAAGCAAGGTGTTGCCTACTGGTTCTCTCAGGCCTCCATTCAACTACTCCCGGAATTCATGACATGCCCACACACACAGTTGCTAGATCAGGGAACATATATCAGAAGGCTTAGTGGTGAAGAATCAAAAAGAAAACGATTGAGTGTTCTTCAAAGGTATGAAAACAAATATCTTCCTCATATTCGCGTATACAAAATAGGTCTCAAGAAGACGATAGAAATTTTTTGAAACCTATCGCTCTTAAATCTCTTGATTTTATCCCTACTTTTCGCTGCGCGACCTTATAATTGCTATCATAGCCAATTTTTTGATATACACGAATATGTTATATTTGTTTTCAAAGTCTTTTCGATATGTATGATATGTGTAGGCACAATCTAGGGTTATATGATGTTTATTTATTTATTTTTATAAATATAGTTGATTGTTAATTTTATAGTACGATGAGTTTAGTTAAATTTGTTTCCGAGTTATAATAATTATTTATTAATTTTTTTTTCCGGATGTAATCGTTCTTTGTAAATCAATATTTGGTAATATGATTATATAATCTTGTACGAAGAAGAAGATTCGAAAAGATGAAGAAGCCAGACGTGTGTATGACACACATACAACAACCATGTGCGTAAAGGCACAAGCAGCTGCGTGCGCAAAGCAAGGGCATTGCTACTGCATGCGCTTGGTGCAAGGCACAGAGTGCCGCATGTGTTTCTGGTGCAGCGCAAGCTGTCGTGCGCTTGGTGCAACATGAGCTGTTGTGCGCATAGTGCGCGTGCACCTGGTGCATCTTGCGCGGAAGTGAGCAGCCTGAAGCTGCGCGCTGCGTTGCTTACGCATAGGTAGGCTGGGAAGTGCATGGTTGTGTACAGGACTTGGCGTAACAGCTGGGTTGTTTCGCGCAAGGCTGCTGCACACATCCTCTTTGTGCAGACTGAGTGTTCGTGATATTAGGGTTGCGTATTTGGAAGCATGAATGGGCCGCTATTTTTTTTAAACACTTTGGGCCTCCAATAAATGTTAGTGTAACATTTGGGCCTTAAGTTTTTTGATTCATGATATGGATCACCATTAAAATATATATATATATATATACACACACACTTATATATATATATATATATATAAAGGGAAGTTAATAAAGTTGGACTTGGTTAAAAGCCCATTAGAAGCAAAAGATGGACTTGAAGAAAAAGAGATTACAAAAAGATCAAGGAATGCCCTGGATTCATTTTTTGTAATTAGAGTTTTTTTATTTTATTTTATTTATTTTTTAAGTAAATAGTTCATCGTACTTGGTCAACTAATATATGTTTTATTTATGAGATGATTAAAGTATTGTCATGCATACTTATGCCATATAGATTAGAAGTGCCTACACTTGCATTATAATATATCATACATGATTAATAGCCCATTTGATTTATATGTTGTTTATTTATTTTTTTTAATATGATTAAAATTGAATAATCACATAAATTGGCTATTAATAATGGGATTAGTTTTTAGGAGTAAAAACTTGATAATTCTCATTAATTATTGTTCTTCGCCTTATTAATAATTGGACCGCATAATATGGTTTAGTTTTAAAACTAGGTAATTCTCACATTTAATTCTAGTCTATTTAAAGTAGTTTACATAGATTGGAATTCGAATAATAAATTAGTTTTTAATAGTTAAAAATTCAGTTTATTATTTAATGTTAATATGGTGAGATTCTAGTAACATAACTTAAAAGAACTAGATTTTTCTTAGCCGTTTAATCTAGGTTCATCTAGAAGCAGTAGAAAACCCTAACGACAAATAGTGAATGGGAGAGAGATATATAACATTATATCCCCGTAGTCTCCATCATTAATTGAACACTGTGAGATTCAAGTGGGGCCTATTGATGGCTTTATTTTCGTCCTCTCTAAGGAAGGTCTCCATAAGAGTCAATACCAATGTTAACTTTCTAACAAATAGGATTTCTGGATGTATTTTCGGATTGATTGACCCTAAGGCAGCAACTCTCAAGTTAAGTTCAAGAGATATGTAATGATGGGTTACACTCACAAGGATTTAATTAAATTATTAATTAAAATCCTGACTAAAATAAACGATGATTAAATAATATAAGAATAAAGAGTTATTCTGGAGTATCATTTAATTGAGAATGCCTCGATCCGACATACACGTATTGACCTACCTTAAGACAGCACTTACTTGTGGCATGTTGGATTGTCGTGGCATAGTAACTTTTTTAGGGTTATTGTTCATTAAACATGTTTCATGCATCATGTTTAATTATATGCCCAATAATTTTATATATGATTTAAATATATGAATGAATGACAAATTAATCGGGGATAACTATACTATAAGTTCCTCAAGTTTGATTGTCTTATTTCGGTGACAAACCACAATTGGGATTTGAAATGTAAGGGTTGTGGCTATTAACAGAACCAATGGACATGATTTATTTTGCATTTTCTTTTTCTTTTTTTTTTTAAATAGATTTATTTTACTTTTTTTTTTCCTACCAAAACAATGTCGTTTCATTCCAAAAACAATCGCAGCCCTTTTCATCTTCTTCTCCAGTTGCTTCTCCAGTTCTCCCATGAATTCCAACGATTGTAAACAATTTATGATAACTATATTTATTGATTTCCCCCTCATATTCTCAAGAAGACTATTTGCTCACTCTTCAAATCTGTTATGGCTTGCTAGAAACCCTGAAAATCTGCCGGAAGGAAATCTAACAAAACAAAAAGTGGCCAGGAAATCTGCTAGCAATATCGACTCTCTACTGGGTCTCCATTGTATGTTGTTAGTAAATGAAATTCATGGTTGTTCGATATAATATGTTGATTCAGATTTTACATGTGAAAATTGGATTATGATCCTCTGCTGAAAATTTGAAGAATGATATATGAGATAGCAAAACTCGAATCTGCAAAATTATTGATAAATTTCAGATTGCTTGTTTCCGGTTTTGAAAATTTTTCTCTTGCTTGAGGAAGTTCTGGAATTAGAAGAAACAAGAAAATGCAAAACCCACTTTCAAAACTCATGTTTCCCGATTACACCAGCAAATCCCCGCCTGCATCATCCTAATCTTTAACCCAATCTGACTTTTTGTTCAACCGGCCGATGGGAGTGATAAGTTTAAAACTCAAGATTTCTACTCCAATTGTGCAACTTGATTTTTCTAATTCAAATTATAATAAGTTTAGGAATTAAAAATCAAAGAGAGAGAGAGAGAGAGAGAGAGAGAGATATGGTGACAGAATTGAGTTTTCAGATTTTTTGGTGGTGAAAGGACTGAAAGCAAGTAGTTTGGTAGGCGCTGGAATTCTTTTCCCATCGGCCGTTCAACTTTATTAGTTGACTTAGTTGAGAAGACATGAATCGGAGTTGGATTGAATGTCCTTGTTGTGGGGTGAAAAACAAACGATGTCGTTATATCAGTGGATTTGAAAAGAAAAAAAATATTAAAAACAATCTTGACCATTCAATTTCATAAATGCCAAGTGTAACCAAATGATATAAAGCAGTTTCCTGTCAAATTATATCTCTACCAAAAATCTGCACGAAAACAAAAATATAAAAATCAGCAACCTACCCAAAATCTCTACAAAATCTCTATAAAAATCAGCAAGAAATCTGTACAAAATCTCTACCAATGTGTACACTGTGAATATATATATATATATAGTGACAAAGCAGCCAACTAGCAAGAATGCAAGATGGATCTGTTCATATACCGATGATAAACAAATAAAACATCCAATCGGTCAACCCACATCAAATAAATACATAAACATCTCCAACCAAGAACCCAACAAAAGCAAGTAACAAATGGATCTGTTTTTTGTATATATATATATATATATATATTTTTAATTAAGAATGTAACAGTCAAGAATCCAAGTTACCCAACAAAAGCAGAAGTGAATCAATGATAAACAAATAAAAAAACTATGATAAACAAACGTACACAAATCGGTGGATCAGTGAGGTCGACTGGTGATTCAGAGAGGTCGGCGACTCGGCATTGATTCAGATTTTAGACTTCAGAGTAGTGGTGACCACGGCTCGGTTTGGGTTTGGTGGCCATCCAAAACCAAAACCGAAACTTGGTACACGGTTTCAAACCGCCGGTTTGCGATTTCGATTTCGGTTTTTAACTCTTCTTTTTTCTTTCAAATTTTGCTGCCACGTGGTAGCCTCTGATTCGTTGAATTATTATTATAATTTTTATTTTTTAAACCGGCGGTTTAACCGCGGACAAAACCGTTGATTTTGGTCGGTTTTCAGGAAGGCCAAACCGAAACCGAAATCGTGTAAACCGGTTCACAATTGGTTTTCAAACTGGCGGTTTAGGTTACGGTTCCGATTAAACCACGAACAAAACCGACGATTCAACCAGAACTGTGGCCACCTTTACTTTAGAGAGGTTGAATAGTGAGTGGTGAGAGAGAAACGTTTTAGAAAATATAATTTAGGGTTAGATTTAAAGTTATAAAGATGTATTTATAGTTAATAAAATATAAATAAAAAAAAGATATTAATATATTATATATAATATTTGGGTGAAATGGGGATCCTCATTTACATAATTTTTTTGGGAAAATGGGGAAATTGGGATGGGGATCCCCATTTCAATTTGGGGATAAAAATCATCGCCCCCTCCCCCAATTCCTCATTTTTCCCCAAAAAATTCCCCAAAAATGGGGATGGGGGAGCGGGGATTTGGGGCCCCATGGTAAAATGTCCATCCCTAAACAAGAGTGCTCTCATGGGCATAGCTCGACTAATAAATGGACGAGCTTAGGGCTTGGACAAATGACTCCCAAGTTAGCGGCTCGAATCCTATAAATGGTAAAAAAAAAAAATTAAAAAAATACATGATCTAGATAGGTGGATATATTGATACTATCAAAAAAATAGTAACTAGAGTAAAAGTGTACTTCAACACATTTTATCAGAGTTGACTGTCAAATATTTGGTTAAAGGACTTAAGTGATGAGTTTTGAAAAAAAAAAGGACTAAATTGATGAATATGGTAAAGTCATTCAAATAGGTGACAAATCACAAAAATGGTAGGACTTTTGTGAAATTTTGTCTATATAAAATGTTGTCATATGCATTCACTCAATCCAGAGCTTTTCTGGCTTACCAAAACAGAATAAACAATGCAGTCTTAGCATTGTTTTGAAGCAACAACATTTTAATTAGTTTGAATAATCATTTTTTTTTTGGTAGAAGAGATTAGTTCCCATTGTCAAAAAAAAAAAAAATGAAAAAAAAAAAAATGAAAAAGAAAAACGAGATTAGTTCCCTTTATATAATTAATCCTTCATTGCCAAGCATCTTCAAGCTACTCAACATAAAATAACTCTGAAATTTGGGCCTTGGTTTTTTTTTTTATTTTTAATAATTTGTAATTAAAAAAAAAAATAATATTTTTAAATTTAGGAAATGCATTTGGTTTTGGTAGCATATTTTGAAAATAATAATCTGACAAGGAAAACCGTAAAAATGTGTTTGGTACAATTATTTTCATCATTTCCTTTTTTTTTAAAAAAAAAAAAAAAAAAAAACTCATATATATATATATATATATATACGGTCTCGTTTACATAAGTGTGCACTGATGTGTCTACATCAATACCAATGCATATGGACCACTGATTATAGAGAAGTTTTGATAAGTGCATACACTTTGAATCAAAACATATAAATTTAATGGTCTACATCCAACGCACTGATAAAGTTATATCAGTGTGCATTAACTTGAATATTTCTATTAGCCGTTGGATTTGGGTATCTAGGCCGGAACAGAGAGGAGTCTCAGATTCGGAGCTTTGTTGAAGAGACGAAATGGGTTTCTGTTGATTCGACGGAGAGAAGAGATGAGTTGGAGGTCGATGAAATGAAGAGAAACAGAATGGGATGGAATTGACGAGTTGGAGGTCGACCAAAAGAGAGAAACGGAATGGGTTTTTGGGTTTAGTTTGCTTTTGTTATCAGGTTGTGTGTGTGTGTGTGTGTGTGAGAGAGAGAGAGAGAGAGAGAGAGAGAGAGAGAGAGAGAGAGAGAGAGAGAGAATTTCTGATTTTGAAAAATTTGGGACAACAAGACAAAACATATCAGGTGAAGAGAGAGAAAATTTTGCTAAATAAAACAACATTTAGGGTAAGTTTGACAATTCAAGACCAAAGATGATAAGAATAATAAAAAATAAACTTGTGGCTAAAAATAATAAATCCATAATTTTTTTGATCATTTATTGCAATTTCCTCATATATATATATATATATATATATATATATATATATATACAGTTCTTTTCTTCTCAGTGCATCTTGATATAATTCTATCAATACGTTGCATGTGGGTCATAGATTATAGAAAAGTTTTGACAAGTGTATACACTATGAGTCAAAGCATGTAAATCTAATAGTCCACATCCAACGTACTGATGGAGTTATATCAAGACGTACTGACTTGAAAATTTTCATATATATATATATATATATTAATATTATGAAGATTCAACTTTCAGCTTTTAAGAAAATGGCCGGTGAGTGAACTTAAAACTAAGTTAGGATGAAATCACAACCGTCCAAAAATTTAAAGCAAAAATTTTAATCTTGTTAAAGAAACTTAAACCGTAGCCATAACAAAATTAAAAATATGTTTATCATGAAACACGTTGTAAAAATTGATGAAATGACTTTGGAACTAATTTAATCAAACATTATCAAACCAAACTTTTATTATATACAGTTGTATCTTCTTAAGCCTTAAACCATGATTTTACATATAAACAAAATTTTTCAATATTAAAATTCCAGATATATGATTTATTATTATTATTATTGTACTAATTTATACAAATATAGCAACAACAAACAAAAAAAAAAAAAGAAAAAAAGAAAAAAAGAAAAAAAAAAAAGAAGATTCTTTATAGATTCAAGTAAAGTGACATTTGCTAATGCTAACCAAGCATAGTGCCATAGTGGTAATAAATAATTAAAGATTCCAAAGTTGACTCAATTATAAAGGGGTGGAAATCTAGGTCAAGGGCCTATATCCCCACAAAAAAGTGAAAAACGTGAGTGAGACATGTACCATTCATCCCCATTTAAGTATATAACATATTAACATCTTCAACCTCATACGGTCTTCAATTTTTTCTTTGAACACTGAAAATGGAATATTTCATCTTCGTAATTTTACTACTTCAACTATTCTTTATTTTATAATCTCTAAACAATAAAATATTATTATTTTACTTTATAAATAATATTTCAAACTTTATTTAATAAAATTGTTTTCTCTATATTATCTATTTAGATAGTAATTAAAATATAGTCAATATTATACTCGGTTGAAAGATCTTAACAAAATATTTCTATTGGTATAATTGTTATACTAATTACATTTATAAATAAAAAATTATATATGATTAATTGAGTTTAATTAAAAAAAAATGAAAAAGGAGATGAAAGGAGAAAATAATAATATTTTAATCAAATAGTAAAATGAAGATCCAATTTTAGATCTTCAATTTTGAATAACCAAACGCCATCTTTATTTTATCATCTTCATTTTGAAGGATGATTGGAGTGAATATTTACTTTATTTTGAAGAAATGAAGGATAGTTGGAGTTGGGCTAATGTGCTATGAATATTGCTTATGATGTCATCAATATAATTGATTTTATTACTTCAAAAAAAAAATCATAAATTTATTTAATATTTTCAAAAATATAAAAACCAAAATGATCAAAAATAGAAAAGTCACACACTACTCAAAATTAAGCTATAAGTTGGAGATTCGTCTTGTAAGTGCTCTTTATTAAATGAATTTGCAACACAAGAAAAAGATCATTCTTGTAATAATCATCAATCCTTCCGGTGTAGAGAGGTAGATATATAATCATATTAGTTAAGTGGATGCAGAGCGTACTATTAAATCTCTACCGATAATATTAGTTTGTCTAAATTTAGAGTCTAAATGACGTGAATTCCTTGATTTATTTAGTTATACCACATCACTTGGACTACAAATTAAATAAAGTTAGTGTAACACTATTCACTCAACACTAATTATTTTTTATTATTATTTCTTTTATTAAATTGTCAAAACCATGTTTATATTTATTATAATTCCTAATTTAACCCTCCCACACTTATTTATAATAATATTTATTTTAAAAATTAAACCGTTGGAAATATCTCGTTAAGATCTTTAAATTGATACAAATATTAATTTATACATTTAATTAATGGTAAATTGGATAGGAAAATTGGATGAGAAAAATGGGTAAGAAAATGGGATGAGAAAATTAGATGTGAAAAAATTAATGTGAAAAAAAATTAGTTGAAATAATTAAGTGAAAATTAGTTGGATAAATAAGTTGAATAATATATGGTGAAAATTTGGGGGTAAAATTATGATGGTAATTATTTTTTTTTATATATTTTTTATATTATTAATTAATTATTTAAGAATAATATTTTTTATGTCTAAAAAATTAATCAATTTTGTTTAAGTTACTAGAAATTAATTAGTATTATATAAAGTTTTATTGAGAGAATATTCTTGTAAAGGTGCTCTTTTATACTAAATTAATGTTAGATGCATTAGAGCATCTCCAATGCTATTATGCATTTTGAGAAAATGGAGTGTCACATAGGATAGATATTAAAAAAGTTAGAAAAACTCTCTCTAATGCTATTATCTAAGTTGAATATGGAGATGATGTGGACAAAAAAAAGTTAGAGAATATATAGTTGAGTTTTTAAGAGCATCTTCAATGCTATTATGCATTTGGAGAAAATGGGGTGCCACATAGGATAGATATTAAAAAAGTTAGAAAAACTTTCTTCAATGCTATTATCTAAGTTGAATATGGAGATGATGTGACAAAAAAAAATTAGAGAATATGGAGTTGAGTTTCTAATTCTAGAAACTCTCCTAGAAATGCTGACTAGGATTTTTAACTCTTTCCACCAATAAGATTAAAGCTTTCAACTTTTTCCACAAATGAGATTAAACCTTATTTAATTGTAAAATAAAAGAGGAGAGAGAGTATAATAATTGTTTTATTATGATTGGACATAAAATGGATGCATATTTGACTTTAGATAATTGTATTGGAAATGTGAATATGCATTTTTTTAAAATTTTTTTTCAAAAGTGGGCCCATAATAAATAGAAATGCTGATGTGACACTACTTAGAAACTCAAAAATGCATATTTGCATTGGAGATGCTCTAATCTAGAAACTCTCCTAGAAATGCTGATTAGGAAGGAACCGGCCAACCAGAGCATACCACGTCAGCAGCTTGTGTGGGGTGCGTGTGGCACACGTGGGCAGAGAGGGACCTTGATATGAACCTCACCAAGAGTAATGAGACCCGGAACCAATAAATGGTAATGGAGGATCGTAACTCTTTTCACCAATAAGATTAAAGCTTTCAACTCTTTCCACCAATAAGATTAAACCTCATTTAATTGTAAAATAAAAGATGAGAGAGAGTGTAATAATTGTTTTATTATGATTGGACATAAAATGGATGCATATTTGACTTTAGATAATTGCATTGGAGATATGAATATGCATTTCTCTAAATTTTTTTCAAAAGTGGGTCCTTAATAAATAGAAATGCTGATATATCACTATTTAGAAACTCAAAAAATGCATATTTGCATTGGAGATGCTCTTAGAGTGGGAAAAAAAATTTAGTGTAAGAATATTTCTATAAGATTATCTTTTTACAACATTTTAGTGTATACCATCGGAGATATTCTGAAAGGCGTTACTTACTCTGGTTTGTCTTGTATAATTAATTACTAAATAAAATAAATATTATATAAAAAAATAAAACAAATAAATATGAAATATATTTAGAAAAAAAAAAAAAAAAACTAAAATAAATGTAAAGTAAAAACATAATAATTAAATCTTGTTTCCCAGATTAGGAAATTTATCTTGAATTGAATTATAATTAAGATTGAAAAATGGATATATCAGATTTATTAACCCCTTGACACATGAGTACATGACAAATTCCAACCACCTCTCAAAGTCATTTCGACAATTCAACCAATGCAATCCATTAAACCTTTTTTCTCCAGGTACCTCTTGAGTCTTGCTCCATCTCTCTATTATATCTATTATTCAATATTTCACCACCTCTCCTTTTTTTCTTCTGAAAACTTCTTAATATTTTTAATATATTTCTTAATCACTTCTTAAATAGATGCTTATGAGATCGCAGAAAAATCCAGGTTGTTTTCTGGTCATTAAACAAAATGGGCTATGGGTCAAAAATAAAACTTTATTGTAAAAAGCTCATTCAAGTCACTCACTTTGGAAAACATTCTTTTTATTTAATTATTAAATAAAATCTAATAAGATCTGATCAGAATATCAGATCATACTTGAATTTGAATGAGCCTCAAAGCATGTGATAATTTCCCCATCCACTGAACCCCACCACACTCCACACCACAACAAACCTTAGCCTGCAAAAGCAATGGAGAATATGAACAAGACACTATTTTTATTTATTTATATATTAGATGTTCATTGGTAGATTTTAGGGTTCCCCAATACAAGGTTCAGTTGTTGTTGTAAGTCCTAACCATGAAATTCCCAGCTCTTAAACAGACTTCACATCCTAATATCACTCTCATTTGCAACTCCTACTTCACTTTCTTGTAGCTCCAACCAGGCTCCTATACATACACATTTTGTGTTTTTTTGTTTTCATTTTTCTTCAACCAGGAGGATTGGATGCCAAAGATTGTTTCTTTTGCTCAAGATGGATCTTCTACCCACTCTTTTGAGATCCGTGGAATCTATTACTGTTCATCTTTAGCAATAATACCCAGTAACCATTTTGTTGATTTCATGGCACAAATCAAGACGTCTGTTCGTCCCCTGTTTAGTATTCTGTTGCTTACAGTGTTTGCTGTCACTTTAAGCTTTAGAATCTTTGTCCATGGTTGTTTGTTCAGCTCATTTGACCCTCACGACAGGTTTTTACTCCAACCAAAGGTAGTCTTTAACTCTACTCTGCTAAAATATGCTGCTATTGATGTAGCTGAAGACAAGTCTAAGCAAGAGATCGAGCAACTGCTGGAGGGAAACTTTGCTAATCACGGGAGGTTACGTACCTTCGCGACGTGGAGGAAATTCCATCATGATATCAGACCCAGGTCTTCTTCCAGTCTCCCGGTAATGCTTCGGTCCCCAATGTTTTATCGTTATTGGCTTGATTTTAGAAGGAATTTGAATAATTGGGCAAGGAAAAAAAGGTTTCAAGCTGATGTAATGAATGAATTGGTTAGATTGTTTAAGCATCCTATTGATAGGCACAATGGATTGATTGGATCGGATAAAAAATATGGGTCGTGTGCTGTAGTTGGAAATAGTGGGATTTTGTTGAAGAAGAATCATGGGGAGTTGATTGATAGTCATGAGATGGTAATAAGATTGAACAATGCGAGGACTGAGAGATATGAGCAAAATGTGGGTTCGAAAACTAGTGTATCGTTTGTAAATAGTAATATTTTGCATCTTTGTGCTCGGAGGGCAGGTTGTTATTGTCACCCTTATGGAGCAACTGTTCCGATGATTATGTATGTTTGTCAGGCAGTGCACTTCATGGATTATACGATGTGTAATGTGTCTCACAAGGCGCCTTTGCTTGTCACAGATCCAAGGTTTGATATGTTGTGTGCCAGAATTGTAAAGTACTACTCATTGAAACGTTTTGTGGAGGAGACGGGGAAGTCTTTGGACGAATGGGGATCCGCCCATGATGGTTCTATGTTCCATTACTCTTCTGGTATGCAAGCTGTGATGCTCGCGTTGGGAATTTGTGATAAAGTTAGCATATTTGGTTATGGGAAATCAGCTTTGGCGAAGCACCACTATCATACTAATCAAAAAGCAGAGCTTCGCTTGCATGATTATGAGGCAGAATATGCATTTTATCAGGATATGATGGAAAATCCGCAGGCAATTCCATTCATTTCGGACAAGTTCAAGATTCCTCCTGCGGTAATATATCACTGAATCTATGTTTTCTTGGTATGAGTTATAATTTGTTTGTCAAAGTTAAATTGTTGTATTCATGTTGTGCCAGTAGTCTTACACTAGTCAGAAAAAGGGAATGGAATCGTTGAAGAACTCTTTCTTATTCTTTCCATGTACTACCAAAGGTAGTTTAGGGTAAAATGAAATGTAAAATTGAAATTTAGAACTACATATCAAGTCTTTCATAGTAATTTGCTTATATTAGATACTTCAAATTCTGGTGAAGAAAATGTACCTCATAATCGTAACGTGCATTGCTGTTCGATAGAGTTCTTTTCAAGTCATACACCATTTTTACAGAGTGTTGATAGATATGAATTTTTATTTGCTTGTATCTTTGTGTACCACCTTGTTATATCCAACCCTTCAAGTCAAGTTGAAAAGAGAAAACAAAATTAGTTTCATTGGTTTTTTCCAGATTTGGATCTTTTGAGTGTCTTATATGCTTGTACACAAAGGAAAAGTTTTAGGATTGCCATGTCATTGATATATACTGTATTTACTGTCATACTGTCTAATCATGATTAGTTTTGCCGGATAATTATTAATTAGTAATTGTTTTGACTGTTTGACATGAGTAGATTATGGATTACTCCATAGTTAGAGCCTGATATTTAAGACAGCAAGCTGATGCAGGGAGGTTGTCACCCTTTTAGATTGTTTTGACATTAGAAGATTGCTGGTGAGAGGATCTTATCAAACTTGGAAAGAAATCACAACCAGACTTACCATTTGAAAGTGAAAATTCAAGAACCCAGATAAGTGAAAAACCATGGCATCTCCATTAGAACCCTCTCATTCCTTTACACTAGAACCTTAATTACCCACCTCAACATACAGATTTTGAAAGGCTAGGCAGTCAAAAGATATATTTACAACACAAGAAGGACAGACTACACTTATCACCTTTATATAATACTACTATAGTGTTGATTAATATATTACATCAAAAGGCATCAACATCACTTGCATACTAAAACCTGCTTTCTTCTTGGTCTTGTTATTCTTCTGCCTCCATTACCACTCCTTTCTCTTCAAACTTCACTCCCACCAAGAACCTTATACTTGTCTGTCATCAAACAATATGACAAGCAAATTCAATATATAGAAATCGAACAATTCTCTCTATTTAGGTATGGTGCTGAAGTTTTTCATCAGGTCCTTAGAATTCGTTGGACTTGATGTAAAATTTAAAAACCTGACAGAAAAACTTCAAGACCCTACATCCTACATCACTAAAGCAAATGGCATACCTGTTTTGGATCATAGACAGCATACTCATTGTACTCTAGAGGGCTATCTTTATGTTCCGAGGCGATCAAACGGCCACAAGGGACTTTGATGTCTTCTTTCCAAAAGAAGTGTTCGGATTCATCTGTTTTTTTCCTCCCCAATCCCTTTACCCCTACCTTCTTCTCTTCCAAAGACTTAGTATCCTGCCTCAACAGTTGCACATTTTCAGGATTCCTTCTATATAAAACAGTAAACAGTGCATGTCTTTTTAACTCCATTAACATTACCTCAGGTGGGTTCTTAATTTCATTTACTTCATCTCCCAAAGAAACGACTGCCAACACAAGGAACCCTTCTGGTTTGTCTATGGCTGTAAACCCGTACCTGGCAGCTTCTGCTACTGCATCGGAACAAACTATCGCCTTCCCAAACTGTGCAACAGAACTTATTTTCATTAGCTTATAAGGTTGACATCTATGCATGCTAGCCTTATGATTGTGAAATTATAATAGGGCGTTACCATGTAGCCCGGTACTGGGAGAGAGCAAACTGCTGGTAAAAACCCTTTATGCAGATGTCTCAGAAGGTTCGAAGTTTGAGTACCTGTTAGAGGATGTACAAGAGAAACCTGGTAATTCAAAAAATTACAAGAAAGTAATAAGAGTATGTAAATTATGATTTGACAAGCTTACCACACCATAAGAGGACCTTGTTTGGCAACTTGCTTATTTCATCTAAAGAAGGGCAAGCACTTGATTCAACAGCAAAAATGTTATCAACTGATACTCCATACTCCTGAATACAACAACAATCCAACCGTACGCAATTACTTGATGGTTAAGTTAATATTAACTAGAATATTAAAGAGTAGAATGAGAGTTTGGTCATACAATATCTCCAAGTTTGATAGGGTCATAAGTTCTCTCCAAGTAGTTTAGAATCATCTTGTAGTCATCAGAATCTTTCTCCAGTGCAGAGATTGAGCAACCCAGTTTGTTGTATCGATCAGACAAGGGATCGTCAATGGTAGAATCACTCATGTCTCCGATAAGATGTGAAGCTACAGTTATGTCTCTAATAGTTTCAAATGAAGCTGCAGTCTGCAAAGATTATTAGGCCAGAATCAACTTTTAAGACAAGGTAAATCTAATAATCATATGGTCAAGTAGCATAAAAAGTCCCAGTTGTATTACGTGGTCCGCTAGTTCTTGATAATCCCTAAAGATGAAAGGCCTGGTGGAGTGCAACAGAGTAAACCATCTATTACTGTAATCTGTCCAAACAGCCTCAGCCTTATGCCCCGTCTCTTTAGCAGATTTCACGGCTTCTATGAATTGTAGCAGAATCTCTTCACCTGATGAAATCTCATATCATTAATCCGATGCATGTAACGAGCAAAGGCTAAAGAAGATCTCTTACATGTCTTCAAATGCACGTTAGATAGCATTCCCATCGGTAAGTCGGGAGGATCCAGTCCCATTTCCATTAGAGCATATCTATACCAAATTACAAAGTATATAAAGAGTATTCACTGCTTGAAAAGTAAATAGACAATGAGCTGTTTACAGATCTCACACCTGTAGATTTCTTGACTACACAAGACCTTCATAAAATTCGCAACCAGAGGTTCAAGTTTGCAGTGTGTAGCTGTAACCCCAAGCTGCCTCAACGCAAGTCCTCCATGTCTCACATCAACTCCATCGTCCTATTTTCATTACCAAAAAAATTACTAACAAATACCACATTTAACTTATTTAACTTCACTAGTAAAACAAACAAGAGTCAAGAGACAGTAGTACCGTGTCAATTGGATAGAACTTTAATGGCTTCTTCTGGAACTTCTTTTCCCTCTCCCATGGCTCGAACTCGTTACCAGTTATTTCCTCGAAAAGCCTAGTAAACTCCTTAATGGCATCGTTAACATCCATCCACTCTTCAAGCCTCTCTTCAGCATTTGCATCATCACCCACTTTCCCTTTCTTGTAGTAGAGATTCAAATTGCTCTCTGGTACTGTGACCAGTTGGATGATACAATACCTACATTGATCAAAACCCAAATTTCACCTCAAAAAGCCACAAAATATATTGATCCAACGAACCACCACGAAGGGACTCTATCTATATATATTACTCGTTCAGCCCTCGCCCTTGATCGCAGAGTGAAAAGGCACAATTATACAATATTCCATCTTTCTCCAAGATCTCTCCACCTTGCTCCTGCAAGTTGGTATCTTTGTATACACACCGCTTTCCGTATAACTTGAGCTGAAAAATAAATTAGCTTATATATATTGTGTTCTTGTGAATACTATATATCCCCAAATAAACAAAAAAGAAATTAAGGTGTTAATTAGAGATTGTGGGTACATCTGCTGCAATTGATTCAAGCGCCTCTTCACTTGGATCCATTTTATCCCATGGAATTCCTTTACCATCTGGAGCAAGATCCGCGACTAGATCGTATGCTTCTAGAGGTTGTGCTTCTTGTTTCTCAATGCTGTTCACCAACCAAGCTTCCCTCACCACACGAACGCCTCTCTCCCTACAAGAGCATTGTACTTATTAGTCTGATAATAAATTTGATCTATAGACAGATAGCTTACAAACTAAGACTCACATTGCTTCGACCAATTTGGAAGAGCCACCGCGTTCTCTTTCTGCTGGTGAGGCAACTAGACAAGTTGCACCTACCATAAACAAACATCAATAAAACATATAAGAACGAAAAACAGAAGCACCCTTTATTGCAATTGTCACAAAAAATTAAGTAGTAAAATCACCTATAACAGAATTGGCAATTTTCCCGCCATGTTTTTCAATCGTTGATCTCCAATATTGCTGTATTAATGGTTAAAAAAAAGTTGTTCATTGATCAAGAATAGTCTTAAGGATCATAAGAAAATATGTTCTGTTTGATTAGCACAACACAAAACTGATGAAAATGAGACATATATACATGTGTACGAGAAAGTCGACCCATTAGCGAAATCATCATTCCTGTGAAGGGTTTATCAGTAACTCCTGAATCTTTGCGAGGTCGGCGACCAGGATCCTGATACTTCTTTATCAACTGTACCAGGAAATAATAAGAGAGTTCAATAGACAAGACACAAATTTTATTTTAGCTAGAAATTAGTCACGATAAACAGAAATTTACATCTGAGACTGTAGAATTGAGAACAGAATCAGGCAATTTGAGTGGCTCATCTTTTCTTGGTGGATTTTTTGTTTTGAAAGTGCAAGTAGACCACTCACTGTACATCCCTTTGCATGTGTATCGCTTTCCATTAAGTTCCAGATTTCCATTGCAAACTGGGCATCTCTCTAAAGGCCCATAGAACAGCATGTCTTGGCTGTTCCAATTAAAATAAAAGATTGAGTTTGATTTTTTTTTTGTCCGAAGACTGAACGGTAAAACTGAATAATATCGCTGAATACCAATTGAAAACTGAAAATGTTTATTTTAAAACTGAATACAAGTGATAACACGAATATCTACTAAGATCCAGCACGTGATAATTTATAATTCAACTAACCATTTATAAGAAACAGAAGTGTCGGAGCCAGAGGAGTCTTGGCCATTAACTTCAAGAATTTCTCTCATCTGTTCAACGGAGAGTTGGTCCCCAGTAGCTTTACAAAATTCTTGGAACTCAGCAGCCATGTCTTTGCCAGAAGATTTTCCATTAGAATGGCCATTGTCGTTCTCTTGCTTGGCCTTCTTTGGAGATTGCACTGGCGCTTCTTCTGTTCTGTTCTCTGCTTTTTGCTTCCTTGTCATCACTTTCACTTCGTCCCCAGATGCATGAGCATGCGATCTTGTTTCACGAATCTTTGATTTCACATACAATTCAAAGTCAAAAACATACAACCTTCTAGTTTGTGTATGTAAATTAAAATTTCAGATCCTTTGCTGTGTTAATCTTTGACCCAATATGAAATACCTAAAAACATACATATCCGCAGATATGTTAAGGTCAGGATAAAGATCATATCAGAATTTCAATCCTGAAATTAAATGATAACAACAACAACAATAACAAACCTTCATGTTTCAGCTCTTGAACTTGTCTCTACAGAAACCTAAAGATAATAATAACAACCGACACAACCCAAAACTGAGATTTAAAGCAGAAACAGAGTTTGAACAACTACTACGTACTTCAGTTTGAAGCTGATGAGAACATATCCTTTTGACGACACCGATGTTGATGTGGATAAAGCGTAGTGAAACTGACACGTACTTGTCTTACTTTGCAATCTCACTGTGCTCCTCTGTCAACTCTACAACACAACGTGTGTTCTCGTGCATGTAAACGAATGCCACGTGTCCAAATGGGTGTTCTTGCACCTCCTCATGTTGATTATCTTTTGAAACTTGTCAGCTTCCCTAGCTCCCTCGTCCAACACCTGGAACTTTAAGAGGCAGAGACATGATTTAATGTTTTGGATTGCATTGGAAGTGTATGGAGTAAGTGGATTATCGGACGTTTGATTGTGGATCAACGGCCGTGATGCATGAAGCACTATAATAAGCTGGAATGGCAGTTAGAGGATTTTTGTCTCTGCAGGTAAACAAAATCCAAAGTTTCAGGGTTCGGTGTTGATTGTCTCTTATGTAGATGTAGAGGTAGCTTGCGGTTCGTAGATTTGAGTTTTGGGCTTTGAGCAGAATATATGTTACAGATGAAACGATGATGAGTGAAGAGGCTTTGACTGGTTTTGTATTTAGAAAATGTTTTAATTGGTTTTATAGATAAGAACTTGTCGAAAGTCCAACTTTTGTCATTTTTTTTTTTAATCCTTTGAAAAATTGTAATAATTCTGTTTGATTTTGAAGAAAGGTTGACAGAGTCAAACCCACAACGTCCGAGTGGGGGTTTGAAGAAAGGTGAATAGAGTGAAACCCACGACAAAAAATTATAATAATTCAGAGTCGAACCCACAAGCTCCTACATCATATTATTAGCTAACATCATCCGGTCACTTTTGTCAAATTATTTGGCAAGGCAAATAATTATAAAAACCTAAGATAAATTAAATAATCAACATTGTAAGAATCCAGTTCTTATTTTTTATCAAATCAAGACGTCCCAACTTTAATTATAAAGATTGATTCTCAAATGTTAGTATAGATTTTTTTTTTTAATTTTTTAATTTTTTTAGTTTAGAGACTACTAATATAATATTAAAGCATTCAATATTGAGCTCAAGATTCTCAATAAGTTTGAATATTAAAAACGACCAATTTTAAAAAGGGGCAAATATGGGGTTTTGTCACTCTTTTAAAGTGAGTTTACAAGATTATCGCTATTTTAATAATTTGAGTTTAAATATCACTTATTATGGTGAACAGATAAAAATGCCTCTATAGTTTATTTATTTATTTTTTACTTTTAGCTTTTCAATTTTTTATAAAATTTTTTGGTTCTTCTTCATCTTCTTCGTTTGACCTCCATTGGAGGTCAAAATCGAGCTTCATTGGAGGTTGATTCGACCTTCAATGGAGGTCGAAGTCGTGCGACCACCATTGGGAGGTCGAAATCAACATCCAATAGAGATCGATGAAGAAGAAGATGAAAAAATACAAAAAATTAGAAAAATTTCATTTTTATCCAATAAATCTCAAAAATTATAAAAATACCCTAAAAGTCTCAAAAAAAAAAAAAAATATATATATATATATATATAAGTCTTGGAAATACCCAATAAGTCTCGACCCAAGATTTATTGAGTATTTTTGAGATTTATTGGGTATGTTTGTAATTTCTGAGACTTATTAGATATTTTATAATTTCCGAGACTTATTGGACTTTTCTGTAATTTTTAAGACTAATGGAGGTCAAACATACCTAATAAGTCTCGGAAATACCCCAAAAGTCTCGGAAAATACAAAGTAAATATCCAATAAGTCTTGGACCTAGACTTATTGGGTATTTCCGAGATTTACTTTGTATTTTCCAAGACTTTTGAGGTATTTTTATTATTTCCGAGGTTTATTGGACAAAAATGAAAATTTTCAATTTGTTATATTTTTTTCATCTTCTTCTTCATCGACCTCCAACGGAGGTCAACCGATTTCTATCTCCATTGAAGGTCGAATAAACCTCTAATGGAGGTCCAACGAAGAAGACGAAGAAATTAAAAAAAAAAAAAAAAAGGCAAACTGAAAAGTAAAAAACAAAAAAAGAAAAAATCAAAACTGTGAGGGTATTTTTGTCCGTTCACCATAATATGTGACATTTAAACTAAAATTATTAAAGTGGTGATAGTCTTAAAATGCATCCTAAAAAATGTGCTATATAATTTTTGAACCCTTTAAAAACATGACATGTATCAATCATGTGACAATCTATCTTAGAATATACTATCAACGAGTTGAGGTTGATCTAGTAATATGTCTCTCACTCACACCACTGTCGTAAGGCGTATCCTGAAACCCTAAAGTTAATTTAATAGTATAATATATATATATATATATATACGGTCTCGTTCACATCAGTGCATACTGATGTAACTACATCAGTACCAATGCATGTGGACAATCTTAGAATAAACTATCGACAAGTTGAGGTTGATCTAGTAAAATGTCTCTCACTCACACCATTGTCGTGAGGCGTATTCTAAAACCCTAAAGTTAATGTAATAGTATAATGTGCATATATATATATATATACGGTCTTGTTCACATCAGTGTGTACTGATGAAACTACGTCAATACCAATGCATATGGACAATCTTAAAATATACTATCGACGAGTTGAGGTTGATCTAGTAAAATGTTTCTCACTCACACCACTATCGTGAGGCGTATTCTCAAACCCTAAAGTTAATGTAATGGTATAATATATATATATATATATATATATGGTCTCGTTCATATCAGTACGCACTGATTTAACTACATCAGTACCATTGTATGTAGACAACTGATTATGGAGAAGCATTGACAAATGCATACACTTTGAGTCAAAGTATGTAAATCTAATGGTCTACATTCAACGCACTGATGAAGTTATATTATTGCGCACTGACTTGAACATTTATGTGTATATATGATATAAATGTTCAAGTCAGTGCACGCTAATGTAAATATATGAAAACATTGAATATGAGTTACTCATTTTCTATGCTTTGACGTGGTGTGTATGCACTTGTCAAAACTTCTCCATAATGAGTGGCCTGTTAAGTTGAAAACTTAAAAAGTAAGTATGGGTCGATTGAGGCCCAACTATATAAATAACAAAAGGAGGATTAGGGCTTGAAAGCTAGATTAATTATGAATCCAGCACTTTCGGTTTACACCTCTAAATTCACTGTCTCGACAATTCATGGTGGTGGTGGTGGTCCCCTCTCTCTCTAATACAAATCAAGTTTTCCCTCTTTCTAACATTATCATCACAACTTTATAGTTGGTGATCAATCTCTCATTCACTCTCTTTTCTGATCTTATATATATGTTTTGTGTACAAAAGAGTGAGATGATACTCTTTCTAATTATGCGGTATACATATATTTGAGAGCAAATCTCCTTTTCACATATGCAAGCAATCCCCTTTTCTTGGTTATCATGATCATCCTTTTAAAGTAGACATCATTTTTGTTAATACACATACGTTAGATCAAATTAAGTTCATTAAGAGTACTATAGAATTATTTCTCCTTTCACCTTTCACCTTTCACCTTCATGATTAATATCTAATCATTTATCCTTTCATGAGTTGCTGTAATGATCACTTGTTGGATCATTCATCCAAAACTTGGACTCATCTCCCGACCTTGCCTTTGTACAATACAAGCAAGCACACGATTGGTACACTTTTACACTATCACTTTATTGGGGTCTTTGTCTTTCGCATTATCTTTCTTTCCTTTTTTTTTTTTTTTACTCGACTTCAAAAACATTGGTGCTTTTTCATAGTATAAAACCTTCCGAAATTTTGTAACAGTGTTAAGTAGGTGACTCTAAGGAATCAAATCTTACAACTGTGAGAGAAAACTATAAAAGCCGTTTTAGCTTCTATGAGTTTAACCGACACCATAATCACAATATGCATACACGTAATTACGTAAATGAGAGGTAAATCATGCAATATGTATGCTATGTACATATATTGAGTACGTATTAATCAATTTTGTTCTGTTTGCTAATGATAATATAACAGAGATAATAATTAATAACAAAGATAAGCTTTGTATGTGACAACCCAAACCCATCTAAACATTAGGGTAGATTGCATAAACATTCCTTAACGATTGCTTGCATATGCAACTTATTTATATATTTGTTACACTAATTACCACTGTTAGAATTTAACGTTTGAAGGGTAATTTGATCTTTTAATTTGAAAATTTAATAAGCCAATTAAAAAAACAATATCCAATCATAATTTGCCACATAATTACCCTAATTTATAAATTAATAAAAAGAGGAAAATACACAAAACCTATATGAGGTTTGGCCTTTGACAGTTGACACAAGATTACAACTTTTTGAAAAGAAAAAAGAAATGGTATTTAGTTCCCCTGTCGTTAGTATACAATCCGTTAGTTTTAGTTGTTGATAATGTATACGGTATACCCAACAAAACATTATTTATACGGCAGTAGGAATTATCCAAAAAATTTACTAAAATGCCATTAACCGATCTTGACGGAAATTAATTAATGTTAAGGATAGTTTGTTTAATAAACACGTGAGTTTAACATGTGTGCAAGTGCAAATTATATGAAAGTCTAAGACTACATTTGGAAGAGCTTCTTTAAATAGATTTTTAAAAGTAAACCTTCTATAAACAAAGTTTTTACTGAGAGATTATTGGTCGTTTGATTGTCAATTAAAAAAAAGTTTTTTTTTTTAAAAGGTTGAATTATCAAAATATTCAAAAACTATTTTAATTAAGAGTTATATTAAAGATTTTAGTGTTATTAAAAAAACTTTAAAAGATCTACTTGGAAAAACTTAAAAATTGATCTTCTTCAAATAGAAGTAAAACAATTTTTTTAATCATTCAAAAACTCTATTGAGTGACAACTAAACAATACAAACAAATTTGAAAATAGTTTTTTATTTTTTATTTTTTATTTTTTATTTTTTATTTTTATTTTTTTTTATTAAAAAAACTCTTTTAATCTGTAGAGAAGCTCTTTCAAATGGACACTAAAAATGTTTGTGAAAAATTTAACCCAATATATTATCTATTTTAGACTTCAACGCAAGTGATTGCTAGCCATATATGAGATAGTTACATATGACTTAGATATTATTCATCAACTAAATAAACTTTATAATGTTGTCAAAAAATAAATAAATAAACGATTTATAATATATTTAATCATGCTCTAATATCTATATTCTTCACGTTAAGTGCTTGAATAATTGGTAATAGATGAGTAATGGTATTGATACACGAGTACACGACCCAAAACATTTGGATTAGTAATAATTCTTAGCCATGTAAATCATGATTTAGCAAATGACATGACAAATAAAAGTCATTTGTCATATGAAATTTGAAATAATTTTTGGACAATATTTTTGAACTATGTAGTAATTAATTAGTATTACTCTTTATATTTAGAGGTAAATACACTCACCTCCTCTGAAGTTTGATATAAATACAACTAAATATCAAAAATGCATTTATCTACTCATACCTCTCTTATTTTTAAAATTGTACTAATAAAAAGAACAAATTGTCCTTATTTATTAAAATTTAAAAATAAAGATAATATTTTTGCAAAAAAAAAAAATATAAATTAATTAAAGATAATCCTTTTGATGGAATATAATTAAAAAAAAATACTGTTAAAATAAACAAAAAAATAAACTATTTTATAATTTTTAATTATCTTCATTTTTAAATTTAATTTTCTTACAAGTTGTAAAGGTTAGTTATTAAAAATGAAAATAATTTAATAGCTTATAAAGTACTTACCTTTTACTATTTTAAAATTTTAAAACCATCAAACAGAAATTTTAGTTTAAAAAGGAAGATAAATATAAAAACATTTTTATTTACTTTAAAAATAGAAAAAAAAAAATTACAAATGAAGATAACTTATATTTTAAAAATAATGTTTTTTTTTTTCATTTTAAAATTATTTTTTTGCGAATTATCTTCAATTAATTTAATTTAATTTAATTGCTTATTATAAAAATAATTATCTTCATTTTTAAATTTTAATAACTAAGGGAAACTTTGTCATTTTATTAATAAAATTTTAAGGGCAGAGGAGGTCTAAGTAGATAAAAACATACTTGATCTCTAGTTATATTTATGTCAAACTTTAAGGAAGGTGAATGTATTTACCTACCCCATATATATATATATATATATATAGTACTTTTAGGTATGAGATTCTGCATGTTTTTTCATTTAACATTCTTTTAGGTCTAAGATTCTGCATATTTTTTCGTTTAGCATTCCCAATACTCCAATAGCTATCGGTATCTATTGAATTAACACCTTTAATTATTAGAAATCTCGTACGAAAAAAATGTGTGAGATTCCACATCTGATAATTTAATATATACACACACATAATGCGTGCAAGAGAAAGAAGAGAATGATGGAATTTGAAACAAAATTAAAAAGTAAATTAATATAACAACACAATCGTCATAGACTCATAGTAAGACTCCCATTTAACAATGAAGCGGATAAATTTTCTCCCTAATTACATAAGCTTGAAGAATGCAACAACTAAGAGAAGAAAATTCATCAACTTCACTACTCTAAGGTAGTCTCTCCTTATTCTTCGACTATGCAAACTGTCTAAATATTATAAGTTATTCAATCGAGGCTCATCACCCAGCAAGTGCTCCGTAACAAATCGCTCCCTTTTCGCCTCCTACGTACGCCATTGCATGAGAATGTTTTGTTACTGAGCACAAGCTTACATGAGTTCCTGCAACTATCCAAACCAAGTTGCACGCACGTACACAAAAACTAATTAAAAGGAAAAGAAAAAGAGACCGTAACCTTTTAGAAACCTTATTGAGAAATTAATTAGCTAGCGGCCGCCGGCAAGTTCTTCATCTTCGGAGCCAGTACTAGTGATGCATTCCTTGTCATATTCTTGATTAAAGCTGCCATCAAGAGATGGGTGTGGAGAATGGCCTTTCCCGAATGACCTAATGTGATCCTTGAGAGATCTTTTGTGTTTAAAATCAGAACCACAAGTGCAGTACCATAACTTGCCACAGTTCTTTTCGTGGGTTCTCCAGTCTCCTTTAACCGCGAATGTTTTGGCACATTTTCGACACATAAATGGCTTCGCGCCATGCTTTCTCTTGAAGTGGGTTTGAAGGGTCCTGAAATCTTTCAAAGGCTTAGCACGAGGATGATTGATGTTGTTCTTGCACCCTTGAGCACAGCAATAGCATGGCAGCCTTAGCATTGCTGCTGGTTGTGTTCCTTTAAGTGATTCTGGTCCTTTTCTATATTCCGATCCATGCCCCCACATATGCATCTGTACAATCAATATTGATCAATTCATGTTTTATCTAATCAATCGTCTTCAAAATCTCAACCTATAAGATCCTAATTAATGTGATCACGAGTTATGATTCTCTTCTGTTTTCTTCTTCTTCTTATTCTTTTCCTAATCATAAATGAAATTACATGGTTAAGATTGGTTCATTGTTATCTTTTATGCAAGAAAGTGTTTAGTTTACACTTCAAAAATATTGGGAAAATATAAGATGAAGAGAGTATCCTAACAGACAAGATGAGGTTTGACTCAATTGTTTGCCCTTTATAACAATGCCATGAGGTTTTTAATTTTTTGAAATTGGACACCAATCAGGTCAGAAGTACCGAGACGCCAACATTGATGGGAGCAAGCTTCTTTCAAGTCTTCGACCTCCAGGCAATTTTGGTCTCAAATACTTGGGTCTCGGTTTGTGCAAGTGTTATAAAGATCATAATTGTTAATTTTTTTAACATTAAAATAATACGGGATTTTAGGAAGGGGGACAGATTCGAACCCACAACCTTACAGTGTAGGTGTGAGAGGTAAATTATTAGGTCAATCTCATCTTATCTTATAATTGTTAAACTTTTATCTAAGTTTTATTTTCAAGTTTGTGATAATTGATTATTTATAAAAGCTTGATAAAATAAATAAATAAATTATACTAGTTATCTGTTTAGAACATTGATATGCTACAAAATATAAAAAAAAAATATAAAAAAATTGAAAATTTACAATAAAGGTCACCTAAGAAGAAGTTGGACAGTTAAATACGCCAACTTTCTTTTGAAAACCCGACTCCTCTAGACTCATTGAAGGTATTTATTATAGTATCGACTGGAATTATAAAAAGTAATAATGAATAAAGTAAAATAATTATTAATTGAAGGATGAGTATCCTAAGTCTCAAAACTGCCCTAACTCCCATCTTTATAGAGAAATGTGAAGCTTATAATAGTGTGCCCAATAATAATCATACCGACCCCCACCCTACATACACAAATATTATCTTAAAAATTCTCCTCCAACCCCAACTTTCTTTCTTTTTCGGCTTAGCTTTTCACCCTAAAGGGAGGAAATGAAGGACGATTGTCAAAAGGAATGAAATTTACATAAATATAGTCTATACATACAAATTAATTAATCACCGAATCTTTCCACACCTAAAACGATATTAAAGAGAATCATGATCCTCTCAAAATCCAAACGAGACTCAGACTTAGAGGAACTTTCAAGAGTGTCGCTAATCAACTTCCTTTGGTGTACCTTGGCCTTAAATTAATTTATTTTTGTTTTATTAATTCATCATGTCATGCTCTACTTAGATCTCATACAATACATTTCGTTTCTTCTTCAATAAGATTCTCCTATTTGCCTAGACAAGTACCAACTTAAGTTTACCTGGACAAATACTAATTTCCCAAAAGAAAGTCTACTTTCTGTTAAATTTTAAAGGTAGTTTTGTTAATTATTGTATTTGGTATCATTCTTAGCTAGGGATATATAATAAGATGCGGAATCAAGGAAGAATTAAGCCGAGAAAAAAAAATCGTTTACTTTTGCAACGATACAGGATCATGAAAAATTAATTAAATAAACTAATTGATTAATACCCAGAAATAATCTGACTTCAAAATTTTGGTCATGATCGATCAAGATCAGATGGTGCAATCTATGAACTTCCTTGTTACTTATAATAATAAAAAAATAAATGAAAATTAATCAAGGATATATATATATATATATATATATATCTTGGACAAAGGAGAATTAATTATAAAGTAGTAATTACCTGCATGTTATTGTACCTATTGAAGGTTTTGGTGCATATAGAACAGGCAAACTGCATCGGACCGACAAGGATCTGAGCAGGAGATGGGATCCAAAACCTTTTTTCTTTGTTGAAAGAACATCCACCCACAAAGCTTTTCTTCATGATGGCTTCTTCTTCCTTGATATTGTCAAAAACTTTATTCTCAACATCATCAGAATCTTGTGTGCTAGGCAATCCAATGTGCAGGGCCACTGTAACTTTCTCTTGCACCTTCATCATATCTTCATCTTTCAATGTTTTTTTCTCTGGAAGTCTGCTTAGAAGAGGTAAGCATTCAATACCCTCGTGCCGCTGGAACTGATCTGGCCGTGCTGCCTGTAAGATGCTCATCATGGGATTATTACAATAAGTGAACTGATGAACTTGTTGAGTCACAGAGGAAAGGCAAGAAGACGAAGAAGACGAAGAAGACGAAGGAGGAGGAGAGGAAGATGGCTTGAGCCATTCAATGAAATTTGTAGCTTGAAAGCACAAATTATTGTCCTCTACATGGTAGCTCCTTAATCCCATCTTCTGAGAATTCCTTGAATTCTATCCTCAGATGGTTTACAATATTTTCAGACTTTTATGTGGGAAAGCTTGCACTTAAGGTTGATTTCTGAAAGGTGGTTTGGTTTGTCTTTTAGCAACTTTTTTTTTATATTTTATTTTTCTTTCCTACCTTTGTCCTTTGTTTGGTTAGAGAGAAATATTAGTGGTGGGGTTAGAGACAATGATATGCATAAAATGAGAGATCACAGAGAATCCTAGAATAGTCTGAACTTATAGATGTAATATGTTCATGGGATTTTGAATATTTATATATTACAAAATTTGACCTATATGCACACATTTATCATAAAATACAATATTGACATTGAGCAGATGACCTCAAATGGAGAAATTAAAGAAATAAAAAAGAAGAGTGAATTTTGGTCATTACCTAAAAGAAAAAGAAAACGATATAAGTGAGAAAAAAGGAATATAGATTATGGAGCTTCAACAAATGTCATCATTGAAGAATTGATAATATAAGGTTAATGCAGTTTAACTTCCATTAGGCAATATTTAATGGTCTTTGGTGACCTATTAAGATCAGATGGTTAATTTCAATATAAGCTGCGGAGAAATTCCATTTGTGAGGGTGTTTGATCATTTTGACATACTAATTTATTCGAGATATTAAATGATATTCATTTTCTGACGTGGTCTTGGTTCTTGTATTTGCTTTTCTTCCATTAGTCGAATAGTTTAATTAACAAAAGTAGCATATGAGTAATTATTTCACAAATCCGTAATTATTGACGCCATTTATAAACTAAGCAAATCCTAACGGGTGATACCTACTACTATCTAGTATCTATCCCTACGATTTCAGGAAGAAAACATCCAATATATATTTATAAAATGCATATAGTAAAACTCAAACCCCTACCTCTAATATGCAGTACATCAGTACCAAGTATTTAGATCAGATATTTTTTTTTTTAATTTTATATTTTTCCTATTGTTATGATTGAAATCGCTAATTTGGGAGTCATTTACCCAAATCTCAAACACGTTAATATACCAATTGAGCTACGACTATGGGGCACCTAAAGTTATAATTAAACTCAACTGTTAAGAGTGTTAGTTGCATTTCTTATATTGTTTGTCCATGTAACACGTATGACGTAATGCTCTCTTCACGTTTGGGTCCCAACCCTGGCCTAATTTAATGTCCGCTGGATCTCTTGCTCGTTGATGTAATAATCAACTGAAAATTAAGTTTGCTTTTATACTCATTTTCGAGGTGTTTACATCTACTCGAGGGAGGAATTGAGATACTTTGCTCCCGTTGATATCTCTCGTATGCTGATTTTTGTGCTGACTCTTAACAGTTAAAGATTATGCATTAAAACATCATGAAAGTGGAAAAAAAAGAAAGAAATAAATCTCAGAAAGATCAGCATAGAGAAGGATATATTCTTTGTTAGAGTGTTTAAATACTATTATTGATCTATTTCCTATCGGTTTAAACTTTTAAATATGATAATTATTATCATGGTGCGTATCAAAGCCACGTTATCCCAAAAATATTGGGTTCGAATCCCCTATGTGATTGAATTTATTTGGGGCTAAGAAACATGTCAGGCCCGATAGTTTTACACATGATGGGGTGTATTAGAATGGTTAAATATTATTGTTGGGTCATTTTCTATCATAACAAATTATGTGACAGTAATGGTGTGAAAATGATAAGTAAAGTCGGATCACAAGATAAATTACTTCTAAGGATCTTTTATTAATTAATAATTATTAAAAATAACAAAAACATTCGGATCAATGCTTAAATAATAATAATAATAATAAAACTAAAATCGACTCCATCTAGGACTAGTACTCCCGGACTAAAATAGGAAAAATCTTGAAATTTACCAAAAAGGTAAATGTGAGCTATTAAAAAATTCTTAAAAGATCTTTCCTAAGCTAACGCATCAAAACAAGCAATACTAAAATCGGAAATTTCTATTAAAAGTTAGAAAATACTCCCCAAAAAGAAAGGAAAAAAAAAAAAAAACTAAAAAACTAAAAATGAAGGCTGAAATGATAAAACTTGGGGAAAATGCATAGGGTTCCCCATAATTGTTTTAGACAAGACAATTCTAAAGGTATATTATAGGCTCAAATACATCTTTACCCCTTCTACAGACTTCTAAAAATACTGTTATACATTATATGGTTACTACCAGTTTGTTACATTATTTAAGCAAAATTTTATACCTAATGATATTTAAATTCTGGATCACTATGTTAAGTTGAAGATTGAATTTTTTTTGTTGACATGAGTTGAAGATTGAATTCATTTATAATAATATAATATGATTGTGGGCGAGACTCGAGAGAAAGACCATAAACTATCGTCAAACCTCCAGACTTTGATTGAGCTCTAAACGCGTAAAACGATAAGACAGTAAGACACCAAGAAAGAATGAAACGCTGAGACAAAATTGAGCAATATGAAGTGCAACCAGGCACTGATTAAATTGTGATGGGAGCAGCCAAAACACTAAGTTATTATCCATCGGTCCGTGAAGCAACAAAATCTTGTATGCATCCGACACATCATGCCAACTTTACAATTAGGGTTTTTTAAGAGAAAAAAAAAAAAAAAAAAGAAGTTAGATCTCCCTAATAATGCCAAATCAGCATCCATCCGATGGGTGTAAGCCGTGTGGAAAGAAAAATCAATCAAATTAGTCTTTGTTTCCACGACATCCATGCATTAGGATCGGGTGCACACAAGTTTTTCTCCCGTGAAGCATGCCTCTAATCTTTGGACATAACGCAAAAACAAGGACCCCACTTCAAAAAATGAAATGACCCCAAAAAACACTTCTGGGGACTATAGTATACACCAAATTAAAAAAGCAAAGCTATAAAAGCTTTACTTGAATCTTGAAAATTTGGCCGACAAGATATATCAAGACCGGATTTTCAGGAGATAAAAACATTGCTTAGTTCCTATCTTTTTTTTTTTTTTTTAACCTTTCCTTTTGATTCTTTATGTGCACTCTATGATTCTCTTACCTTTTTTGCACTGTTTATGCTTTATTTTTTTCCAACTTTTCATACCATACGCTTAGTTCCTTCTGGACTTCTACAGCTACTACAACGGTTATTCATAGTATGTTATATTTTCTAGTAGATCATAAGATCATTGAACAATTTTATTAGAGTTCATATTCTTGTAACCTTTTATATAAATGTAGTTAACTTTATGTCTTTAATATTTTTAATAAATTTAATTAATGAATATCTAGCTTGATATTGAAAAGATATTATTGCTTGTATATCTTACATGCATCTTCTAACGTACAACGTAACAACAATATGCGTATATCACTTTACTTTTTTAGTTTGGAAATTTAAGCATTTTTTCAATTTCTAGTACATATTGGTGCTTGTTTTGTATAACTAACACTAACTTAAAATTTTGAGTTTTAATAACAATAAATATGTGTTTATGACAAAACCACCCTTCAAACATAAATATAAAATTTATTTATTAAGTCTTGCTTCCTTCCTTTTTTTTTTTTTTTTTAAACATGTGATCGGGATTTTAGGGCTGGGAAAAAAAAGCCTATAAACCGCGAACCGAACCAAATCAAACCAAACCACTTTTGGTTTGGCTCGGTTTTTTACTTTTAAATAAACCGTATGATTTTATTATAGAGTGGCGATAATGATACTCCTCAAAAACTATATCTATACCCCTTTCATAATTACACCGATAAAAATTTAAAAAATCTCTAATTTGTAACGAAACCCCACTTAATGTCAAAAATACATTTTCTTTAATTATACTATATTGTATTTTTGTAAGTACACACCACTTATAACTATTATTTTGTTATTTGATTAACCTAATTATTATTTCAAATTTTGTTGTTACCTTTAATTCTTTTACTATTCTTTCTCTTCCCTATTTCTTTTCTCTTCTCGGTATTTTTTATTTATTTTTTATTTATTTTTTATTTATTTTTAAATCAAACTCTATTTTTTGTTAAAAATCCATTTTAAGATTTTTTTTTTTTTTTTTTTAATATTAGAGAACCATTTTCTGTTTGAGAGAATTGTTGGGATGCAAGATTTGTGTTATGTTTCAATTGATGTGGAAGTAGATAGGTGTTAAATGATATGTCATAAAAAAGATAGGTGTTTGATGATAATATATATATATATATATATATATATATAGATAATATAATTAATTTAAAAGTCTCTTTATATATATATATATATATATATATATAATGATTTTGTTCTTCTAACAAAAATAATAAAAATTAATTTTAAACTTATTTTTTTCATAACCAAATTTGTCTCATGATTTTGATTCATTTTCCATATTTAACAATCAATTAGTATTTCCTTAAAAAATATTTGAAAATATGTTTAAAAGAGAATCTAGGGTTTATTAAAATGGAAAGAGTTTTTATGATATATATTAATATCAAACCATTAATAGGAAAAAAAATTACAAAAGAATAAAATAGGAAACTAATTAATAATTATTGGTGGGTGTACTAACAAACAAATTGTCCTTTTAGTAATTTTATTCAAGGGTATTATTAGATTTTTAAAAACATATTAATTTGGAGATGTATATACAGTTTTTAAGGGATGAAAATATTGTCACTCTTTGTTATAACAAAACCATATAATCTGATCCAGTCTATAGTCCAATCTTATTGAACCCGGATCAGACCGTAAACTGAATACTTTTAACACACTTTTATTCCAGTATAGATCACACATAAAACTCTTCAATAAAACTTTTTTTTTTTTAAAAAAAATATTAAATTCAAAAACCCTGATTTATTATTTTATGTGTTTTATTAATACATCAACTTTAGTGCAATGTCGAAAGAACTTTAAGATGAAAATGAAAAAAAAAATTTCTTTCCATTTGCTTTATAAAGTTATCAATTGTTTTGCATTGAATAATGATAATTTTTTTTTTATATATATATAAAATTAAACTAAGGAAACACCACAAATATAGAACAAGTGATTTGATATAATTCTAATCATGAGATAAAACAATTGATCTTCATTGTAAATGTGTTTACAAGCTATTTTATTTTATTTTGATTTTTCTTGCTATTTTAATTTGAAATGTATTTATCTTTAAAAAATTTCAAATGTATGTTTTTTTTTAAAAAAAAACAAAATGTATGTAACTTCTCATTACGTTTTATTTTATTTATTATTTTTTGGTGATAAGTTAAAACCACTAGATCGAACCAGATCGAATTGAACCAATATAATTTGGTTTGGTCTTATCTGAAAAAGTGATTGGTCCAAATTGGTCCAATTTTTCAAAGCATCCACAATGGTTGGACCTAAAAACAAGACCCATTTATTGCCACATCATCAAAAATGGGTCTTACCATTTAGATCCACTTAATTTTGATCTCTTCTCTCCACAACGGGACTAAATTGGAAAAGTAAAAGTGGATCCACTTTTTAAACTTTTTTTCCAAACAATCATTACTCTTCTTTAAAATATTATATATATATATATATATATATATTTATTAATAAATAAATTATATAATATATTTAAAATATAAACACTATCAATAATTATTTAACAAATTATAATTAATTTAAAATATAAAAAAAATTATTAATTTAAAATTATCACAACCGAATTACTTCATCAATAAAAATAAATATTTAAAACAAAATATTGTATACGATTAGACATGGTGCCGGTTTCGGTTCGGTTCTGACACCATTTTTGAAGGTTCGGTTTTAGTTCCGGTTTCGGTTTTGAAGGTTTGGTTCCGGCCAGGTTCCGACGGTTTGAGTCTGGTGGTTCCGACTGTTCGGTTTTAGTTCTGGTTTGGGTTTCAACGGTTCAGTTTTAGTTCCAGTTCCAACAATTTCGTCGGTTTAGTTCCGGTTCCGACGATTTTATAATTGAAATTAAAATTATTTATATTTTTTTTCATTATATATATAGTTATTAAAATTAATAATAATATATTTAAGTTATAATAATTGAAATTAATAATAATATATTTAAATTAAAATAATTGAAATATGTATATATATTAAATTTATTTATATTTTTTCATTATATATATAATTATTGAAATTAATAATTATATATTTTAATTTAAATTATATATATATATATATATATATATATAAGCCCAACCCAAACCCAGTGATTAGGAGGTGTTGGGAATCCAACCCAATCATTAGGTAAGACCTAAATTGGGTTCCAAATTTAGAACCTAATTTGGGTCTAGTTGAGTGGAGCCCACTTTTTGGTCCCTTTTTTAGATCAATTTTCTCACAATTGTGGCAAACATTGGATCAAAAAAAAAAAAAAATGGGTCTTGTAAAAGTGGGTCTCTTTTGAGAACCATTGTGGATGCTCTCAAAAGACCAAAATTTTGGGTTTGGTCCAATCCTAGTTGAAACCGGACCAAATTGGACCGTGCCTAGTCCTACAGGATTTATTATGTCTTGGAAAGTTAAGTAGGGGTATTTTAGTCAATTTATTTACTTTAATGTTAAAACTCAATTTATTAAAGAGAGTTTCTTTTGACAATTCAATTTTTTCTATTTACACTTATTTTCTATAGACACTTCATTCTAAAAATTTAAATTTAAAAAAAAAAATCTAAAGACACTTTATTGTTCCAAAATTATCCATTTTATCTTTTTATATTCCCGTTCTAACTCCATTTTTTAAAATAAAATTTCTCAAGACACTCTATCTTATTTTAATGCTACCCATTATTATGTTTCAAATTTAATTTTAATTTTAATTTTAACATGTAGCAAAACAAAAACAAAAAGATAGTTTTCTTTTTCTTTATTATTTTTGTTTAATTTTCGTTTTTATGCATTTGAAATCTTTTAGTGGTTTGGATTCCTCATGTTTTAATTGTTAGATGAGAATGATTATCGATCTCTTTTAGAGTAATGCATTTTTGGTAATACTGAATCCGGTTTTGTGCTCTGTTCTCCTGATCATGTTTTACATGATGCTTGTCATTGAATTTTTTTTTAGTAATTGAAGACTCAAATGACATTAATTATATAATTAATAAACTTTATAGGTTTTTAGTGTTGATATTTTGTTGGGTATTTAACAAGGCTTGCTTGAAGGCAATCGAATTGTGGATGTTGGGTATGTTTGGTTGATTGCCCCCCCTCTTTTTTTTGTTTGCAATCTATACTTTGTCTGAGGGTGGACATTATTCTTACATGGTATCTTGTTGATGGAATATCATTGATGGAAAATCATAACAATGTTTGTGCATAATGTTTTCTCGGCCGACGAATGAGCTCGTATATACACAAATTTTATGTCATTTTATTCAATGTTTTGGAGAACATGAGACTATATATAGGAACATGTTGAGTCATGAGGCTAGTCTTATTGATTTAGAGGATAATATTGCATATCATTCTCTATCACTTCCCAATCAAGAAAAACTTTAAAATATCGGAAAAGAAGATGAAAATATTTTAATATTTTAGTGTTTGTAACACAATGAAAAGGGAAAAAAAAAACACGAAAGAGGAAAAAAAGTTGTTTTCTAAAAAAATAATAGTCTGGAGTCTCTTTAAAATATTTTCTGTCTTGTTTGATAATTTTAATTCAGGTTAAAATTATCATTAATAAAAAAAAAAAATTAAAATGAATGTAAATAGATAATTTGTAAAATGTAAAAAGAAGCTCTCTTTATTATATTAATAACAAGCTCGCTCCTAAGTACTATTTAGTTCCATTAGTTCAAAAATTAATCACAATTGTTTTTTTTTTTTTTTTTTGGGTCATAAAATCTCTTTAATTAATATATATTAATAATCTATCTTCTTCCATAAAATGTTTGTATTTTTTATGTATTAATTATTAAAATGTTTTGTGTGCAACACAAGATTTATACACATTCCGCTCGTACCAAAAAAACCAACAAAAATAAAAAAATAAAAAATAAAATAAAAAAATCAAGAAGAAGTCATATCATTTAGGTTGGTGGAGTAGTAAAAGTTGCATACCTCAATTATGAGTTCATTATGTGGAAAGTTTAGTTAGGTAGAATTTCATTACAAAATGCTTAATTATCATTGTGAAGAAAAATGTAATTCATAGTTAAAGAGCATTAATTAGAGCGTATAAACATTAAGCTAGGCAAGAAAGGAAAAACAAACATGCCTAAGAATCCTACTGTACATATGTTACAAATTTAGGTTGCACCATGTTGTTAAAGTTGAATGCTTCAACCTATTTTGGGTTCGGCTTGTCTTGTGTGCCAATTAGTTGCATGTCCAATATTCAAACATTTTCCTATAAACATCTTTTGTGATGGTTTTTTTTCCATTATATCGGTCCAAATTTTAGATAAATTTTTTATTTCATATAAACACGTACTAATTAATTAGCTTAGTTTATTTATTTTTATTTTTTAAAGCTGACACTATTACGGGACAGGGAATTATTAGGATATGACAAGATTAGAATCTACAAAAACAGTTTGGAATGCAACTCCAACTCTAGGGAAAAAGTCTCCCAACACTTTACGGTTTAATGGGTCAATGTGTATGATTATATTTAAAATTATAGGGTTACTTCGGAACTCGTATTCTTGTAATTGTAGAAGATGTTTTTTAGATTCAAATTCGGCTCCCGACATATATACAATTTTCCTTTTTGGAATTGTAGAAGCAAGGGCGGCTCAACAGATTTTGAGATCCTATGGAGAAAAAAAAAAAAAAAATAGGCCCAAATTTTTTATATATAATAATTTTTTTTTTTGAGATGCAAAATGTTAATTGAACATCTGCATTCAAGATTTAAATGCTGGAATCTCTTCTAAAAGATATTATAATTACTATATTTAAATAATATTATAGACCGTAAAGATGTAACTTATAAGTCATATGAACAAAAAATTATAGCAAATTGAGAGTTGTAATTGTACTTGTATTTGTTCTAGGTAAATAAAAATGATTTTTTTTTTTATATAGATAATTTTTAAAAGGTAAAATATTATTAGTAACATTGTTTGAAAAGTAGATACACAATAATCATTTTTATCGGTTACTTATGTAATAAATAATTTATAATATTATACTATTTTCTAGGCTTAAAAAAAAAACAACTATTTTCTAGGTATATTTCCCTATAACTAAGTACTAATAATAATAATAATAATAATAATAATAATAATAATAAAAAGGCCCTTCAATATATTTTTATTAATAATTTAATCTTTTTAATAACTTAAAAAAAAAAAATATTTGAGGAGCCTTTTTAATTTTTTTTTTTAATAGTTTTTTGACACTCTTGATGTTGTCCAGTGGCTTGCTGGCCACACCTGGGAGGTCCACATGCCAGGCTATTAGCTTAGTGGTAGAGCGTGCCACTGATAATTGTGTCGTTGTGCCTGGGCTGTGATGGCTCTCAGCCATATGGATAGTTTAATGTGCTCATCAGCGTCTGATCCTGAGATATGGATCATCCAAAGCACATTAGCATGACGTACTTCTCCTGTTCGAACCGGGGGTTTGAAACCAAACTCCTCCTCATGAGGATAGATGGGGCGATTCAAGTGAGATCCAATGTAGATCCAATTCACTTGTGGGATCCGACGGTCCCGGGGGGGGGGGACTACCACGGCTCCTCTCTTCTCGATAATCCATACATCCCTTATCAATGTATGGACATCTATCTCTCGAGCACAGATTTAGGTTCGGCCTTAATAGGAAAAAAAAAAAAAATGGAGCACCTAACAACGTATCTTCACAGACCAAGAACTACGAGATCACCCCTTTCATTTCATTCTGGGGTGACGGAAGGATCGTACCATTCAGGATATGGGTTCGAGTTTGTTCCTCTTACCTAAATTCTCCCGAAACTGTGTAGAAAAGCTCTTTTAATTTCTTTTTTTTATTTTATAAAAAAGTTGGTAATCGGTGATGTGTTAATGACGTCTTCAAGCTTGTTCTTTTTGAGTTGCTGCAAAATCAAGTTCATTAAATTTTGCCGAAATTTTGGAATTGGAAATAATAATTCAACAGATATTTGTCCATAACTCCATATAGCTTGACTTCACTTACTTTTTCTACCTAAAATGTCATCATTACAGTTTCATGAGATACTTCAATTAACTATCCTTCATTCAAATAATCATAAGGTCATTGCGCTAAGAATATCCACAATTTCTTAACTAGCATGGAAAAAGTTAATAATTCGAGAAACTCTGGTTACTATTAATCTTTTAACCGTGACTATGGTATAATTCGAGAAACTTCGGTTACTATTAATCGTTTAACCGTGATTAACGTATATATATATATTTAGATCAAAATTCATAAAAATTGATATGATTTCATCAAGATTCTTATCAAAATTAAAATAAAAAATCTCGACTCGCTGTCATAAACCCATGGGTGTGACAATGAGAACCGATCAAACGAGTTGTCATGCGAACATGGAAAGTTTTTCTCCTGCGCATGAATGACGGAGAGTGACATGAGATGAAGTTTGTGAAAGAGAAGAAAGAGGAGAGGACAAGTGTTAGCTTAGTTTAGTTGGACCAAATGTTGAAGGAATTTAGGTGTTTTATCATCATTGCATCATCTTAATAAGTCTTGGTAAAACCTCTACTAATTTTGATTCGATTTTCGTTTAGTGGGTAAGATTGAAAACACCATTATATTAGACTCTGCTAATTGGTAATTGCTATAGCTAACTACATTTCCAATTAGTAATGGTCAAATTTCCATATCAATCATATCCAAGTTTTGGAGAATTTGAATTTACCCAAAACTATAGTTGCGGGTCATCGGTGAAGATCTGACTCTGGATCATTTCTATCACCACGTGTCCGTTGTGGATTTGACGTAGTGTTCTATCATAAAATCCTTAAAACGATCTTATTTTCATTTCCGCACTTGATTAGGATTTTGATTTTTACATTTAAAATTAGAGAGAGAGAGAGAGAGAGTAATCATCGAGTTGTGCTTATTTAAGGCCAGTTTGATATTGTTGTAAGTTTTATAATAATCACTGTTAGTTGTACTGAAAGAATAAGCAGCTGTGAAGTTAATTGGTAAATGTTTAGTTGATTGTATTTTTAAAATTACTGTATAACTCAAAAATAGTATACATATATTTGGTAATTTTATTACAAAAATAATGAGATTAGTTACAATGACTAAAATCAATATTTAATTAGGATATTTAAATTAGGAAAAAAATTCCATAAGAACAATAAAATATTTTATAAATCAAATCAATATTTAAATATAATATTTAATTTTGAGATGAAATAATGTATATAAATGATTTAAACTTTATTTCATAAGGATAATAACGATGTTTTAAAAGATTTATTAAATGCTGAAATAGATTATTACATAATGATGAAAGTGATTATTGAATAATCTATTTTAAAAAGTAACCCGATATATTTCTTAAAATCACAGTCAAAACTTGCCAGATTATCAATTAGTCACTTTTGTAAGTTTTATCAAACATCATTTTATTTCAAAATTATAAAATATTAAGATTTTAACATTTCAAAAGTAATACCAAACTGGCCATTACATTCTATAATTAAAAATTACTTTCTATTTGATTTGGATCCCACTTATTCAGGAGTTTCAAATTTCACAAAATAGAAATACAAACATAATTTATTTCTTCATCGCATTTTCATACACTTTTCATGCGAGATTGAAATCTATTTCTTTATCAAATACTAATTACAAACATAATTTATACCTCGATAGAAATACAAATGTTAGAAAGAATTTAAATATATAATTTATTTGATTCATGAAGTTAAAAACTAGAATTTGTTACACTGTCAACCAACATCTTTTCAAAATTCTCATAAGAGTCAAAATCAAACCCAACATTTAGTGGGAAGATAACCACCCCCCATCTATTTTGGAAGAATCGTAAATAACCCCCTGGCTTTTGATTGAATACCAAATCAAACGTTATGGTTTGAACAATCAGTAAAAACCCTCATACTATTAGTTAATAGGTCAACTAACAGTTAGTTGACCGTTAGTTAACTTTATATAAATCAAATATTATAATTTAAATCATTTATTATAAACGAAATAAAAAAGGAAAATATAATAAAAATATATACTAATAATAATAAAATCAATTTCTTACAAAAATAATTTTATATTTTAAAATAAATTTTTTGTTTAAATTTTATAATGATTCTATTGCTTTGTTATAATATATTTTTATATATTTAATTTTCATTAAAATATTTTTTTATTTTTTATTTTCTAACATATTTTTAGTATATTTTTTATTATATTTTTAGTTCAATTATAGAAAAAAAAAACACTTAAATAATTATATTTCATTAGATTTAATTAAAGTCAACAAACAGTCAACTAATTGTCAACTAATGATAGGGGTTTTTTTTTTTTTATTGATTGTTCAAACCAGAGAGTTTGATTTGACATTCGATCAAAAGTCAGGGGGCTTATTTACAATTCTTCCATATGTTTTATTGGGTAAGCATTACATAATTTATTAACTGAAATTTACCGTCTTGAAACTTAAAGATGACGATTCTTTCCAATTAATAATGAATAAAAACTTTACACACCAGACTTGACTAGTGCTTATAAGACAATAATATTTGATTCAAAAGAGGTTATTTTTTCAGGTTGATATATATAACATAAAAATAAATTAAGCAAAGTCAAGCAAGCAGAATTTCCAACAGAATGACAAATTTGGCACCCACATTGACCTTGACCTCAGTCTCCGTCCCTGTGTCATGAGTATGGTATTTGGCAGTTTTGGGTCGTCGTTGAAGAATTAGAGCTTAATTGGTGTTGAAAATGGCTTTGTACCAAACCTTGTACCAAACCAAACCCCAGCTAGGAACTGTAATTTGCAATTCGAACATAAGACATTCATAAATGAGCGTTCTTAGTTCTTACCATCAAGTTACATTTGACGGTAAAGACCAAAGGGTTTTGAAAGTTGAAAGGGTTATATATCTAATTACCATTGCACTGTTTATTTTGAAAGTTAAAAAAATTAGATGGTCTACCTTCAAAAGCTTTATAATTATAATTTATTGTTTTCATTATTAAAAGTAGATTGGCTCATGGCTATCTTATATATCTACTGCGCCGGTTGAAAAAACAAGCAACCACACCACCATACTGTATATTTTTGTTAGAGTTAAGGGATATGACAATGGATCAGATCGGGGATGGATACCCCAATATCTATCCCTGTATCTATTAGATCTCCATTCCTGTATTTATCCTCTTTTCTATGTGAGTAATGCAGATTCGGATAATCCCCGAATTGAGGTAGAGATATCCATCCCCACTCCGTCTATATCCGTATCTAATGAAAAAAATGTAAACTTGTATAGTTTACAAGAGAAAAATGTAATTAACATGTGTAATAGTACATTTTATCATATTTAAAGTGAGAAACAAATACATTCGATAAAGTTCAAATAAAAAAATATTAATAACTTTTATAATTATAATTCATAATTACATAAATTTTTTTATATATTTAAAAATCTATAATGGATATGGATGGGGATGGATATCCATAGACGATATCCATCCCTATCACCGAAAATAAAATGGATATTAGAATAATATCCATCCCTGCTCCATCCCCGAAATAGAAGTATCATCCCCATTTTTAATCAAGCAGATTCTTACGGAGAGGGCCAATCCTAAGATCTCGGGGGCCTGAGGCGAAATGTAAAAATGTGGTCCTCGATCTGACCTCTATGTATGTTTACTTTTTTTTTTTTTTTTTTTTCGTGCTAGTAAATACTTATAAAAATCAATATAATAATCCAAAATTAAGATGGTAACACAATAAAATAGCAAATAAAAAGTAATAGAAATAAAATCTTATAATTGTATCAAAGAATTAATGTTGTAAAAATGGACCGGTCCAGCCCAATTCAGTCTGGCACGCCTGACCCCTTTTTGAAACGGGCCAGACTTGGTCCGCGCCGCGCCGGTAGGCGGACCGGACTAGGTCCGGCACGTATTCGGAAATAGTGGCCCGGCATGGCACGTGGATCGTTTCCGGCGGACTGTGCCGGCGTGCCGCCGGACCGGGACCACTAATTATTTAATTTTTTAATTTTATTTTTTGGATTTTTGGTTTAGGGAAAAATAAAATACATAATTACAAATTAAAATACTTAACATTTTAACAATTGAATTATGTAAATGTAGTTAGATAGATTTATTATTTTTGGTGATAAGATAATTCAAAAAATGAATAAAGATAAAGTATTACAAAAATATAAAATAGATGAAGTTATGAAAATATGAAATGAAGAGGTATTTATTTATTTTTAACTTATGGAATTCAATATTACATATTTACATGATTGCCTCATTAAAAACCTTACCAAAAAAAAACCCAATGGGATAAAAACTTGGCATGGGAAAAAGAGTGCAATCGTATTACAATTTACAAGTTCTGAAACTGGTTACTACCGAAACCGGAAGCCTCATCAACATATAGATTGTTGAAATTTTGAATAAGTTCATTATCTACAATTTGGTTTTGCAACCTCTTTTTAGCATACTCCCAATCTCGAAGGCTTGTTAATACCTCTACCATGTCCGGAGACAAACAGCTTCTTCTTGGTTCAATTATGCGTCCACTGGTGCTGAATGCTTGTTCTGAAGATACCGTGGACACGGGGATAACTAGTACGTCACATGCTAGGTGTGACAGAATCGAATACCTGTAGGTATAAGACTTCCACCATAACAACAAATCAAAATCTTCCTTGTCTTCGACAGCATCGAACTGTGCTTTAAGGTACCTATTCAGTTCGGCACAAAAAGATGGGCTAGATCTTTGGGTTGAAGAAGTACTTGTTGATTTGTCCTTTTTTCGGCGTTTGAGAATGCTTCAACTTGATGTCTTCGGGTGTGTCTCCGGTTCTGTTGATGGTTGGGTGTCAATGCTGCCAAACCTGCACTCATAAATACGAAAAACTTCGAACAACTTGTTTCGAATGTCAGTAACCCGTTCTGAATAATCTATTTCCAAATTAGTACCAATAACCTCAAGGAAAACTTCTAAACCAGATAATTTAACTCTAGGATTTACTATAACACTTAAGGCATAAAGTAAAGGAATGGTAGCCCAATATTTTTTTCAACTTTGCCTCCATGGCAACAACTGCAGTGCCTAAATGAACATCTTCCTTATAAGCGTTTAATGCTTCAGACATTTCCACTATTCGATGAATTGCCTCACAAGATGTGAGGTAATAGACCCCGAAAAGAGTTACAGTAGCATCGTAAAAAATCTTTAAAAAATCAACAAAAACCCTTGCCACATACCAATCGTCTGATGTCAGTGCTTGTGCTTGTGCTTGTGGAAGACCAAGTTCAGCCAAGTTCATGTTATAAAAACCTGAAATAGTTGTATCATATGGCAAACAATTTTCCAGCATTAAGTAAGTAGAGTTCCACCTTACCGGCATATCAGTTTGGAATTGTCGGGGGCGTAGATTGTTTAATCTGCAGTGTCTGGAATTCTTGGAATTTAGGATTAGAGTTGCCAATCCAAGAAATGACATTTCTGATGCAATCTACACGGTCGCTTACTTTCTTCAAACCAGTCTGTACAACTAAATTTATAATATGACATGCACACCGTTGATGGAAGAATAACCTCCATCTTGCGGGATATTTCCTTCAACAAACAATGCAATAGAGCTAGTGTTTGCAGATGCATTATCTAATGTAATAGAAAGGATGCGATCTGTGATTTGATATGTTTCTAAAATAGAAATAATGACATTAAAAATATTTTCAGTGGTATGTGCAAAATCCATAGGATGAAAACCAATAATTCTTTTTGTTATCCTCCAATCAGAATTTAAGTAGTGTCCAGTGATACATAAGTAGTCCTGTTTCGAACATGCGTTCCAAATATCAGAGGTTAATGCAATACAGACATTTAGATGGTGTAATTCAGCACTCAAGTCATCTCTAGCGGTTCCAAACAATCTTATCAAATCGTTTCTAGTGGTGGTTCTAGAAACAATTTGATATTGGGGGCATAATGCAGATGTGATCAACTCTTGAAAAAAAACATCGTCAGCAAAATTGATTGGTTGATCAGTTTGTGCAATGAATAGTACCAAGCAATTTCTAGCGTGTTCGGGATCGTACCTCCATGTCGTAACAGACCCATCTGGGTGCCATTGTAGTTGTGTTTGGGTTCTAGTGTCTACTTGTCCATGTGCAGGCATGCATTTGAGCATATGTCTTCTCAAATGACCGGTTCCATTCCTACTAGTGGAATAGTCCTTAGGACAAAACTTACATTTAGCTCTGGGGCCCATCGTCCCGTCTAGGAGTGTCATTTGTACTATGTGAAAACACTGCCAAACATCTGATGTAAATTTTTTGGGATGTGATGTTGGAGTACCATTAGCAGTAGTGGCGGAACATGAACCTCTCGCTTGGGGTTCCGTTTGTTCTGAAAGATCAAGATCATCATTCAGCATGTTCAAACCGTCCGTGAAAAAATGATCTATTTCTAGAAATACAAATATGAACTCATTAGTCATTAATATATTATTATTTACATTAACTACCAAACTTAAAAATCATAAGTTACTAACTTAAAAATGTTAAAATTAACTACTACACATAAAAATCATAATTTACTAACAAAATATATTTAAATAAACTACTAAACTTAAAAATCATAACTTACTAACTTAAAAATGTTAAAATTAACTACTACACATAAAAATCATAATTTACTAACAAAATATATTTAAATAAACTACTAAACTTAAAAATCATAACTTTAACTTTAAAATGTTAAAATTAACTACTAAACATAAAAATCATAATTTACTAACAAAATATATTTAAATAAACTACTAAACTTAAAAATCATAACTTACTAACTTAAAAATGTTAAAATTAACTACTACACATAAAAATCATAATTTAATAACAAAATATATTTAAATTAACTATTACACTTATAAATCATAATTTACTAACAAAACTATTTACATTAACTAATACACTAGTACACTTTAAAAAATTTATCTTACTAACACAAATATTAAAATTAATTACTACACAAGTACACATAATAATGATTAATTAACTACTAAAAAAAATAAAAATAATTTACTAAATAAACAAAAATATTTAAAAAAATTAGCTAAAATGTTTACATAACATTAAAATTTACTCACATAAAGAAATAATAACATTTAAAGAAGTTTTGTGTGTTGGTGGAAAATGAAGAGAACAATAGATAGATAGATAATAGGGAATTAATATAATAGTATTATAAAATGTAATAAATGTATATATATATAGAGAGAGAGAGAGAGAGAGAGAGAGAGAGAGAGAGAGAGAGAGAGAGAGAGAAACAATGAAATTGAATGAAAATGTGTAGAGATTTGTAGAATGGAGAGAGATTGAGAGAGTGAGAGAATAAGAGAAAGTGTCAAAGTGATTGAAAAATGGAATGGATGGGGGTATTTATAGAAAAATTAGAATTGTGGGTGAAAATATAAAATAGAAGAGTTTAGGGGGTTTTTGGTAATTTTTTAAGCCTCCAACAGTTGAATTTCAAAATTCAACCGTTGGAGGTTTAGAAAATTAATTTTTTTTTTTATTATTTTTTTAAATCAAACGGCCGGACCTTGGGGTCGGCCCGTCTGACCGGTCCGGCGGCAGTCCGCCTGGCTTGGTCCGCCGGCTTGATGTGCCGTGGTGGGCTGGTCCTGCGGACCGGACCCCTACAGCCCGGCACGCGGCACCCCTCCGTGCCGGTATTGATCCGACACATCCCCTTCGCGGATCGGATCTGATCCAACCCGTTTTGCTTGGTAGGCCAAACGGATCGACCCACTTGGGTCTGGTCCATTTTTACAACACTACAAAGAATATATCACTTAAACCTTACTCGTCTCACATTTTAGAAAATAAAACAAATCAGAATCCTCTAGGATTTAGGACTCTAACTTGATTGAAAATAAAAGATCAAATGTTATTAGAAAATGTAAGTTTGATCTATTTCTAAAACCTAAACTTTATTTCTAATTAAACTAAAAAAAAGAGATCTTCCTAAATTGAAAAAAAAAAAAAACATCAAAATCCCGTTTAAAGCAGAAAATCAGCAAATCAGAGGTCAAAATGATCGTTTTTGGCAACACAATAACATGACAACTGTAGGGCTCGTCAATACGATTCCAAGGACATATTATGGGCCCAAAACGGACATCCTTTGACCCTCCAACAGCCTTCCGGAAGTGTCCTACATCAGTTTGATAAAGGGATTTAATGTGTTGTTGTCTTTTGTAATAGTTGTAATCGTGGTTCCAGTGGGCTTTTTTTTCAAAGAAAAAAACAAGGGTGGGTCTTTAAATCATATAACATCGGCCTTTAATTATAATTGTTATGTGGACCTGTAACTTTATATTCATGAAATTAAAAAGTTTTTTTTTTTAAATTGAAATTCAGAAATTTAGGGCCCATTACAATTGAAGGCCTTAGATGATTGCCTCTTAGGCCTACCCTCAGGGCTGTCCCTGTTTACGGATATCCGTATCCATGGATAATTTTGTCATCCCTAGATTATATACCTCATAGTTTGACATAATATGAAGCATAATTATAGTTTGCCAAAAAATTAACACAAACTCTTAAAAAATATATATTGGAAAAAATAATGAAAAAATATTTCGAATGAGGTGTAAAAAAACAATAACATTTCCAACAGATTATTAACATATATAAATATATATTTGCAAAAAATTTTCAATTTGCATTTTATATGATAAAAGATTACAATAAATTAAAATATATTTCATATAATAAAATAAAATAAGAATCCAAAAAAGAAAAAAGAAAAAAAAAAGGTGTAGGCCAAAAAATATTGAATTAAATAATTTGATAGACAAATAGGATACTATGACAATAGTGAAGAATTTAGAAGAAGTGGAGAAGTAAACGTTTGTTATTGTAGGATATTTTTTATAGGTTGACTTTATTATATGTTTTGACTATATTTGATATATCTTATGGATTTCATATTATGATTTTTTTAATAGCTATTGAATATATTGTATTAAGTTGTACACATAATATCATAGAGGAATGGAGGATGATTTTTTTTTTTTTTTTAAAAATAAAATAGATTACATGATCTTATCTTTTTAAACTTGAATTATTTTTTAAAAACATTATCTATTTATCAAAGAAAATATTTTAAGATTATATATACTTATATTATCTTTTATGAATATACAGTATTATTTTAAAATATTTTTAATATTAATTTTAAATTAAAAAAATAGAATTAAAAAAATAATATTGCACCAGACACAATAATAGCACCAAATATTCTAGTACGATGTATTGTGGTACTGTACCAAATACGAGGCGATACTAAACATAATTCAATTCAATTCAATATAATAAGACAATATTATGTTACCCTCTCACATCTACATTAAAAGCTTGTAGGTTCGAGTGTCTCCCGCACTCTAAAAAAAACCTCGAATTATTATAATATATATATTTTTTTAAAATTCAATTCAATCTAATACACTCCGGTCCAATTCAGTTATAGTCAAATCCAGTTATACATGGCAAACATGGCCCCAAATTTCTTATTTTGTCTTTCACACAGTCTTTATTTGGGCATTTGAGCAATTGAGCATGTCCAGTCGTGTAGAATATATGGGCTTTCAGAGAATAAGCCCAACAAAGCTTAGTGTATCTATAGACAATGATGGAGAAGTCTAAGCCCAATTTTCTAACGCTGTGTAATTAAATTTGGTTTGAATTTTTTTATTTTTTTCAGTTTTCAATTCATAGAAAATACTTTGATCCAATCGATTTAGTCTAGAAATCAGATTTTTGAATGCTAAAATTTGCAACCTCAATTCAGCCGTTTAGGACGAGATGAATTTGATCAGGTGGTAAAACCCCTCATACTTGCACCTCGAGATTGTGGGTTCGAGTTCTCTCCCCTTCCCAAAACCCCGAATTTATGTAATAGTATAATACTTATAAAAAAATAAAAATAAAAAAATAAAAAAATTCAGCCCCTTTTTTTAGTAGCCGTTTGGGTATTAGATACCAGTTACAAATGACATTTATTGTTATTTTCTATAATCCATTTTTTTTTTTAATTTTTTAATTTTTTTAACTTTTACACTATATTCATATTTGATGGAGCAGGACATGACTCAAAGCTGTAAGCTCATAATATAGACGTGAGGGGTATATCATTGGACCAATTTCATTCCTCATTATAATCTAAATTTAAAGATTACACGAGAGCAGTGGCGAAGCGACATAATTGAGTGGGGGCACAAGTAGAGGTGGCCATGGTTTCGGTTAAACCGACGGTTTTGTCCGCGGTTTAACCGAAACCGTACTTCCAAAAACCGCCCCGAAACCGAAACCGAAACCGGCGGTTTCAAAACCGGTCGGAAACCGGTTGAACCGGTTACGGTTTCGGTTTGGGTACTTCCAAAAACCGCCAAAAACCGACGGTTAAACCGGCGGTTAAACCGCCGGTTTTTTTATAAAAAAATAAATTCAAAAAAATCGACTAATCAGAAGCTGACACGTGGCATTTTTTTTGAATTTTTTTTTGAAAAACCGAAACCGAACCCAAAACCGTCAGTTTTTAAACCGAAACCGAAACCGAAACCGTAAAACCGCCGGTTAGAAACCGTGTACCAAACCGGTTTTCCGGTTACGGTTTCGGTTTTTGGTGGCTACGGAACCGAAACCGCCGGTTTCAAACCGAAACCGAACCGAAACCGAACCGTGGCCACCTCTAGGCACAAGCATACAAATTTTAAAAGATTTTATTAACATTTTACTTTACTATTTTTTATTATTTACATTTTTCTGTTATAATTTTATAAAATTTTCAAATTTGCCCCATACTTGCCAAATTTGATAAAGATGGCTTCTCCCCTGCATGAGAAGCACCTAACCATTAAACAAGTTTCAAAAAGGGTTATATAAATATGTATATATATATATATATATATAGTGACAGCTACTCGAGCCTGTGATATTGTTCGACTAAACGAGAAAAAAGTTTTTTCAAACTTGCTTGGAATTTCACAAAATCACAAAGACGTTTTTCTTTTTGAATAATCATAAATTCTAAAAAATTCATAGGAGGAAATTATAAAGGACAATATAGTAATTGGCTTTGTCGAAAGATGCAAAAGAAACTTACACGTCTTACCAAAGCCAGAAAATGATGTTGAAGTACTGCACACAAAAATGAGAGATTCTTTTCTATTCTGTCTTTCAGTCCCTACTTCATAAATAATTGATAAGCAATAATACTAAACATTCCATCTAAAATCTCATATTTTTCATCCCACTATATGTGGTATGTGAGGTGTTAAATTGTGAGTGGATACATGTTAATGATGATTTATCCCACCTACCCCATGTATCCACTCACCATGTGACACCTCACATGCCATATGTAGTGAGATGAAAATTATGGGATTTTAGGTGGAATATGTAGCATTACTGATTAATAAAACTCTAAAACAAGTACATTTTAATTAACCGGAGAAAATAATGAAAAAAGACAAAGTGATACATGCGACCAGGGACGTACCTAGAAAATATTTATTGTCCGGGCTAAATTATATATATATATATATATAATATTTTTATCTCAGAACACACTAACATTATAAAGTCAACTCCTTAACTATCAATAGTTATTTATCTATTTTAATTTAGTCAATATATTAATACTTAATTAATGATTCACAAACTCTCTCATACTAAATTTATTAAATTCAAACTCTCTCATACTAAATTTATTAAATTCATTGTGTATTATGGAGAAAACTCTTGTGATTTTCTTCCTCAATACATCCGAATTTAATAACGTCATGCAAGACATGTGAGTCATTGATTAAGAATAAATGAAAATTATATATAATTCTTGATAAAAGTATATATATATATATATATATAAATATATTAATAATAAGATGACACCAATTCAATAATAGACTACTCAATAATATGAAATACATTGTAAAATTTATGCACAAATAATTATTTAAGCTTGTAGTAAAAAAATATACAATTAAAATTGTAAGTGACTTAATTCTATAATGTTAGAAGCCATTATATTATGTGTATTTTTACAATAAATAATAAAATATTTACATTTCATTAAATTTAGATACAATATCATAGTTTTGTAATATTATCAAACCTTAGGGGACGTTTATGTAATTAGACCTTCACCTATTGAATTAAAAAAAAAAATAAAAAAAAAATTAAGGTCTGCCCGGGCTACAGCTTGAGCAAGCCCTCTCTTAGGTACGCCTCTGCATGCGACAATACATGTTAGGTTCTAAGTTATAATGAGGAAGATTTGCCTTGATATCTAAATATTATATTTTACTGAATCATAGTCTTTCAATATTATGATAAGTCATTTTCAGTATTTGTACTAACATATATTAAACTTAAAACATAAATAGTTCCCATATTTATATATTCCATAAAAAGTAATTATTTGCTTTGAGATTATAAATATATACCTATAGAGAATAAACCACTTTCGCTACAAGCTTATGTTAAGACCATACATTTTTTTTTAATATGAAATTCAACTCGATCTGTAACGTTACAAAGTCAGGATATCAACTCATCGCTAATATTACAAAGTTAGAATGTCGCAAAAACAATAAAAAAAAGGTACAGAGTCTTTATCTTGACTTTTATTAATCTTCTAATTAATTAATAATAATTATATTTTGATTTGTATCTAAAAAGTCCCATTATTTAGGATCTTTATATCTTGAGATCATGTAGCTACACAACCAACCGTGCGGGAGACAAATGGCAGAAAGTGAGATTTGGGTTGAACTAAGTTCAAGGATTCTAGGCAGGGTCGGATCCTTGGTTTAAAAGTTAAAAAGAAAAGGATCGCAATTAAAAGCCTACCCTCATTGCTTTTATATATCGGAATAATTAAGAGTATATTATATATACGAAAATCTTCATATGAGGATGCCCTGATAGAATTATATAAGAACATTGAATGTGAGTCACTCGTTTTATATACTTTGACTTGGTATGTATACACTTGTCAAATCATTTTTATAAATGAGTGTTTCACATTCAATATCCTGATAAAGTTATATAAGGATGCTCTGATAGGAACGGGATCGATTATATATATAAATATAATTTTTCTATTGTCAGTTAGTCCAGATATAAAATATATTATGACGAAGAATGTGTACCATTAGATTTATATACTTTGACTCAAAGTGTATGCACTTATTAAAACTTCTTCATAATCAATGGTCCACATTCTTTGTCCTGATATAAAATATATAAGGACGATCTGATAGTAAAAAGAATTTATATATATATATATATATATATATATATATATATATAGTACTGATGATTATAGATAGGGAGATTTGAAGAAGGTCCTATATATATATATATATATATATATATATATTTATATATTGTTAACCACCAAAATTGGCAAAGGACCAAAGAAGAATTTACCATCCGGATACAAGGAAGAAGCACAGGCCGAGATACCATCTAGGTACTCCTAAAAAGAAGAATACTGGATCGAATCTGGGTACCTACCTCCTCCCTCGGAGTAACCCTAACAAAGCCTAGCAGTCTCGTTGACCCCTAAAATGTTCCAACGCGGAGTTCAACTCAGAATCCTATCACGGAGCTCAATGAGGTACCCCCTACTGTACCAGACAAGTATCCCGTTACTAAATCAACAGGATACCCCGCTACTGCTTCAGCAGGGTACCCCGCTATCGCATCATACAGACATCCAGATACAACTTCAGCTGAAATAAACCGCTTCTACATCCAACTGGGTGCCCCGCTAAGAGAATAACCAATATTAGGATACCCCGTCGACCAAGCACCTAACTAGGAAAGCATCAAACTAGCAAAATGCGGGGTACACGAGAGCCCAGATGAACCCAAATACCTTCTGGGATCCTTTCGCCAGATAACCATAAGAAATACTTACAAAATTATATATCCATATATTCAGATAGACAGGTTTTGAAGCTCCAAGGCTAGGGGAATGAAACACGGTCGTTCATCTCCCGATGAAAAGGTAGACTTCTTCCCGCCTCTTAAGAATTCCCTTCGAATAAGGAGTCCACTAGTATCAGAATCCTCTCCAAAAGGAATTGCTTGATTCGGATAATTAAAGCTCCTACATGGTTGTCTCATAGAAGGAAGGAAAGTCTTGTGATAGCCAAAACCCTAGACCGAAATTATAGGACTGCATGGCAAGCAACATGACCTATATATACAACATTACATTCATCAGAATGAGGGAGAGAAAAAAAAAAGATTCGGCTCCCCAAACCCTACACTGACATTTAATTCTACTTATCGACAGGCACGAGCACGCCATCTCCATCACCTAACAAAAAACATTGAATACCACCACAGATCATCATACCCCAAAAATTTCATCAGCTGTATATATGTTTTTATCAATAAAATCGTACTTGTTAATCTTTCTTTGTATGAGTTTTTAGCTCGGTTTGACAGGAATCTTATTGGTATCGAACTACATGATACCCCTCCGACCGAGATCTATCTCGATCTTGGTTCTTAAAGTTGTTATTTGGAGATTTACCCCAGTGATAATTTTCCATTAACACTTTTGACGCCATCTGTGGGGAGGTATTTTCCCAACGTTTATAGAAAAGCTGTCTTATCTTTATCCGGCGAAACAGAAAGATTAGACTACGATCTTCTTAGGCCCATCTGCTCCATCGAGACCCTTGTCACTCATTTCCACCGAAAGAGCTCAAAGACGGGGTAGAGGATCCATGAATGACAATCCGGCACCAATACCTCCTCTAGTCACAACTGCATGCCCTTTGCCCCGAGATCCGATTGGGTAGGAGATCAATCGGGATATTCTAAAGCAACAGGCTGCTGCCTACGTAGAAGCCATCCGATTCAGAATGATAGCTCAAGGAATCCCCTTTGAAGCAGTTGGGATCATAGGAGACATCGGCCCAAGTATCCGAGTACCAGTATTTGACCGACTAGAACCATCTCCACCAAACCCAGTGTTCTAAGTTAATCTCAGACCTCGACTAGTAAAGTTCGCGATTGAGATTCCACCGAGGAGGGTCCAACCCCCGGCAAGGCCAATGGGAGAGAAGAAAAATCCACAGCCAGACTCAGAAGGAAGTGCCAGATCTCGAAAAAGCCCTAGAAGTAGGCATCAAAAAGCCAAGTGGAAGGAAGTGGTTGTTGATTTAGAAACCTCGGATGAAGAAGGCTCGGTGGCCTGATCTAGAAACGCTTTTTCCAGCGCTTGGAGAATCAGATAGCCAAAATGGCTAAGGAGTTGGAGGAATTAAAGAAGGGAAAGCATAAAGGAATCCGGAAGAACCTCCTAGATGAGATGAATGCACCATTCTCTAAAAGAATCAGGGATGCGGGGCTCCTCCCCAAATTTAGGATGTCCTCCGAAAAGTACTCCGGAACAGAGGATCCTATCAGTCACTTGGAAAGCTTTGTCCACCAGATGAAAGTCCTGAATGCAACACGGTCAACCATGTGCAGGATGTTCCCTTCGACCTTGATTGACTGTGCCAAAACGTGGTTTAGGAAATTACCATAAGATAGTGTTGATTCTTTTTCTAAGCTCACCACAGCTTTCTGTGCACAGTTTTAGGGAATCAAGCCTTATCCCAAGGATCCTATCTTGCTTCAATATGTGATCCAAGAGCGGGGTGAAACATTGAGGTCTTATGTGGAGAAATTCCATAAGGAAGTGATCCAGATGGGAGTATTCAGAAACCTTGGCCAATTTCCGAAGAAACTTGTGGGCATGCAGATTATTCTGCTCTTTTGCTAAGCATCCACCAGAAACTTACCAAGAAGCTTACAATCAAGCTTTAGAATAGGTGGACATAAAAGAGCAACTCCGGATCAAGGTGGAGCATGATGAAGCCCGGTTGGCCCCGCATCCTATGAAGAAGGCTCCAAAGCCTGTACTCGTCAAGAGATTCCAAAATCAGCCCCTAAACAGGTAAACCTACAGACCGCCTTCTATTCCCTCATACCAAGAAAGGTACCCGACTAGGAGATCCCCTTTCAGGAGATCGTCTCCCAGGGCGGCCCTTTTGAAAGAAGTTGCCCGAATGGTAAGGGAGGAAGATGTATATAATCACTACACCCCCTTCAACGCTTCGAGGGAAACCATATACCTCGCCATCCGGGACAAATGCCTATTCAGGAAGCTAGGTCCCATGAGAGGAACCATTACAAGTATTGCGATTTCCACGAGGACGTCGGACATAACACCTCAGAATGCTACAGCCTCCGTAATCAGATCGAATGATTGGTAAGGGGAGACCTACTGACAGAATTTCTACAGCAGGTAAGGGATAACATCAAGGAGGGGAAATAGATACAAAGCGGGATACAAGAGGCGGCAGATAGAAGAAAGGATGGGGAAAAGGATCTGATGCAGCAGATTCAAGTGATTCATACAATTAGTGGAGGCCCCACCCTGGCTAGAACTTCCAACAATTCTAGGAAGAACCACGCAAGAAAAATTCCCAAACTCAACACAGGTCATGAGATATTCAAGGTCAGCAGTGGGTCTCGTGATCCATCCCGCTTTACCAAGATTGTCTTTACAGAGGAAGATGTCTACAATACAGTCCAACCACATGACTATCCCATGGTAATCTCGGTACAGATAGCTAACTGCCGGGTCCACCGTGTCTTGATTGATACAGGTAGCAGCGTCGACATCCTATTTAAGGGAGCTCATGAGCAATTTAACTTGAAGAATTCTTTCTACAACAGTTGCACTTAGCTTTTGTATGGTTTCACAAGGGACTCTGTAATGCCCATGGGATCAAAAATCCTACCGGCGATAGTCGAAGAAGCTACACTTTAGCAAAACGTGATGATGGAGTTTATCGTGGTGGATACCCCATCTGCTTACAATGCCATTCTGGGTAGGCCCTTCCTCTCAGGGATTAGGGGTACTATCCGTTTATCACAATGTTTTAAAATTTCCAATAGGAACAGAAGTGGGAGAAGTGAAAGGAGATCAATAGGCAGTAAGCAATTGCTATGCGGTATCCACCAATCCCGCCGCGCTAGCCAAACAGTGTGCACATGTGGCTAGTGAAGTAAACCCGAATAAGTCGAAACAATGTCATTATGATATGGAAGAAGGAGAGATACCAAACATAGACATAAAAGAACAGGAGGATGAAGAGCGGGGTTGGACCAGTGGTCATCCTATGGATCAATTAGAAGAAATACCCATCAGGGGAAAAATTTCACTAAGGTGGTGAAAGTCAGATGGGGGGTTGGATTCCGAAGTCAAGGAAGACTTGATAAAGCTCCTCAGAGAATACAATGATATTTTTGCTTAGACCCATGAGGAAATGCCCGGCATTCCTCTTAGCTTGGCAATTCACAGATTGGCAATAGACGCAACTGTCAAACCAGTGAAACAGAAACGAAGACACTTTAACACCGAACGAAACACCGCAGTCTAGGAAGAAGTGGATAAACTCCTAAAAGCCGGGTTCATAAGGGAATCCCGATATCCCGAATGGATCACCAATGTGGTCATGGTAACCAAATCTAACGAAAAATGGCGTATGTGTGTGGACTACACCGATCTCAATCGGGCTTGCCCCAAAAGATAGCTTCTCGCTGCCTAAGATCGACCAGCTCATCGACTCTACCGTGGGAAACAAGTTTCTAAGCTTCATGGATGCCTTCTCGGGATATAATCAGATCATGATGCATCCCTCAGATCAAGACAAGACCAACTTCATTACAGGGCAAGACCTCTACTGCTATAAGGTAATGCCATTCGGACTTAAAAATGCAGGTGCTATATACCAGCGTATGGTGAATAAATTGTTTAAGCAGCAGATAGGAAGATCCATGGAGGTATATATAGACGACATGATTAAAAAATCTTTGGAGTCCGGGCAACACACAGAAGATTTACGACAAACTTTTCAAGTAATTAGGAAGAACCAGATGAGACCGAACCCCACAAAGTCTGCTTTCGGGGTAGCAGCAGGAAAGTTCCTAGGGTTTATGGTACATGAAAGGGGAATTGAGGCTAATCCCGAGATGATTAAGGCCATACTAGACCTTAAGTCTCCCGCAACACTCAAGCAGGCACAGGGATTGACAGGCCGAATAGTAGCATTGAATTGATTTATATCCTGCTCCACAATAAGTGCTTCCCATTCTTCAAGATTATCAAGCAGAGGAAGAAGCTAAAGTGGGATGAACAAAGTGAGTTGGCTTTCCAAGCCTTGAAGGAATACTTAGCTAGTCCCCCTCTACTGGTCAAGCCCCTCATGGGAGAAGAGCTCCACCTTTACCTAGTCGTCTTAGAAGTTGCCATTAGTGGGGCCTTAGTGAAAGAATGCAGTGACAGTATGCCTTGGTAACTGTAGCCAGAAAACTCCGACCCTATTTTCAAGCACACACTGTCGTGTTAGTCACTGATCAGCCTTTACGACAACTCCTCTAGAGACCGGATGTGTCAGGCAGGCTGGTTCTATGGGCCCTAGAGCTCACCCAATTTGACATCAAATACAAGCCAATGTCCACGATCAAAGAACAGGCCTTAGCCGAATTTGTAGTGGAGTTCAGCGTAAATCCAGACCTAGATACCAAGCCCGACCCTAGTCCGAATGAGACCGATCTGAACTGGCCTAAAAATAACAAGACCTGGATTCTAAACACAAATGGGTCATCAAGTCAATCAAGATACGAAGCTGGAACAGTTGTGATAGATCCAGTGGGAGTCGAATGTAGCCACTGCTTCAGGTTCGAGTTCATGGCTACTAATAACGAAGCAGAATATGAAGCCTTACTAGCGGGAATGGGAGTAGCAGAAGCCTAAGGGGCCGAATTCCTCCTAGCAAGAGTGATTCCTAATTGGTGGTCAACCAAGTGTTAGGGTAGTCCTTTTCGGGTCTTCCGTACTTGCTTTGGGAGGCAGGAGAGAATCTTTTAATACCAATATGATCTTTCTTCCTTTACTTTAGTAGAGGCTGATCCTATCTTGGTTCTGCGGGTAACATTTTCATTGAAACGTACCACGCAAAAGGAGACAAGATGGTAGCATATCTTGCTAAAGTCCGAGAAGTAATGTCGAGAATTAATGGCGTAAGGATGGAACAGATACCCCGAGAGAAAAATCACCGAGCAAATGTTCTAGTCAAGATCGTGGCAGGTGAGGGGCATACCTTACCAAGGGGGGTACCTCTCCAATTGATACCCTGTTCTAGTATAGCTAGGGGGTGGAGATCCTACCAGTCAACCGATTCCCTTGTTGGATGGATCCAATAGCAGACTACCTCCAAAGTAACACTCTACCTGTAGATCTAGATCAAGCACGCAAACTGAAGAGAATCGCTACCCGGTACTGCCTTGTGGACGGATACCTTTACCGTAAAGGGAAATCCCTCCCATTACTTAGATACCTTCACCCAGATGATGCTACCTGGGTACTTAACGAGGTATATTCAGGGGACTGTTGTAATCATGCAGCAGTCGAGACACTAGCCTACCAAATACTTAGAATGGGCTACTTATAGCCGACTATACATCAAGATGTAAAACAATTCGCACAATCCTGTGAAGCTTGCCAAAAAACAGCAAACCTCCATCACCTCCCCTAGGAAAGGCTCTCCTCGATCAGTACACCTTACCCCTTTACAATCTGGGGACTAGATCTAATCGGCCCACTTCCTACTGCACCCGGCCAGGCCAAACATGTAGTGGCAGCAATAGAATACTTCACCCGATGGGTGGAAGCTAAGGCACTTGTCAGGATAACTGAAGAAAAGACCACCAGTTTTGTTAAAGAGAGTATCGTTTGCCGTTTCGGTAACCCGATGGCCATCATAACTGATCCGGGAAAGCAATTTGATAACGCCAAATTCAGAGAATTCTGTGAAGATCGAAACATTGATCTCCGATTTGCATCAGTGGCATACCCTCAAACCAATAGGTTGGTAAAAGCTACCAATAAGACAATAAAGAAGCTCCAACAGAAGAAGGGGTTATGGGTTGAAGAATTGCCCATGTGCTATGGGCGTGCAGGACAACCGGGAGGACTACAACAGGGGAAACCCCTTACTCATTAGTATTTGAAACTGAAGCAGTCTTGCCCATGGAACACAAGCTTATATCTTTCCAGATTCAAAAGTATGAACCAGAAAATAACGAGGCTAAGTTAAAAGCCAATCTGGACCTACTCGAGGAGAAACAAAGCAAGATCGCTGAAAGGGTAGCAATATACTAGAGTAAGATAGCCCGACACTTCAACAAGAGAGTGAGGATCTGTAACTTCAAAGAGGGAGACTTGGTTCTTAGGAAGGTAACCCAAAACACATGAAAAAGATCCGACGGGGTCCTTGCTTCTAACTGGGAAGGCCCCTACCTGATTAAAGCAATGCTCCTGGGTGGTCCCTACAAGCTGGAGGACATGAAGGGATACCCGGTGGATCACACGTGAAATGCTGATCACTTTAGGAAATTCTACCTTTAAAAATTCAATTTACATTGGCTGGAATACACACCCTGATTTTACATTGTATTATTTGAAAAAATTCAATAAAGTCAGTTATCTCTCCTACATGATTCTCCAATGATCACTCTGCAAGCTCCCCTACATAATTCTCCTTGCCGCCTTGGTCAGGGTATACCCTCTTCTGAGAAGCCTGGTGCTAAAATGGCCTAAGTTGCTTGCCAGGACTGATAATTTTTGCCAATACTGATTCGCCTCAAGACTAGGAAATAGCCTTATGGTGCTCATGTTGCCTTGGTCGGGGAATACCATCCTCTAAGAAGATTTTGATATATCAGACTAAGGACCCGGACTCATGGCCTTAGTTGCCCGCTACATCCTCAAGACCAGGAAATAGCCTTAGGGCGCTCCTACTGCCTTGGTTGGGGTATACCCTCCTCCAAGAAGGATCTGATACACTAGACTAAGGATCCGGTTTTGCGGCCTTAGTTGTCCGCCGCATCCTCAAGACCAGGAAATAGCCTTAGGGCGCTCATGCTGTCTTGGTCGGGGTATACCCTCCTCTAAGAAGGATCTGATACACCAGACTAAGGATCCGGACTCACAGCTTTAGTTGCCCGCCGCATCCTCAAAACCAGGAAATAGCCTCAAGGCACTCCTGTTGCCTTGGCTGGGGTATACCCTCCGCTAGGAAGCCGGGTGCTAAAGTGGCCTAAGTTGCCTACCAGGACAGACCATCAGAAGGATCGGGACACCTTTTCAGGATACTAAACTCCTTACTTCTCCGTCTCTCCATGAAGGAATGACATTAGGGCATTCAAACTACCTTAGTTAGGGTATACCCACCTCCGAGAGGCCTGATGCTAAAACAATCTAAAATTGCCTATCGGGACAGAATTAGGATACCTAGCGGAGATACCTGATGACTTGCTTTTTCTGAAGATACTTATAGCTAAAGCAGGCTTGATTATTAATCGGGATATCCAGAACCTCAAACTGCTGCATACTCATTAAAAACCAATTAAAGAAAGGGATGTGTCCACCTGCTAGATCCCGTTGATGTTTACAACGACAATTTACAAGATCGTTAGATGGCTATCAAGTATCCCAATCAGGAAGCAAGTCTCCAAAGTTAGTTTCATTCGTTTACGAGTATGGAAGCTGCGGGATACACCCTAAATCAGGATCTCTCCTAAGTCAAGATTTTTCCTAAAGTCCATATTTTTCTAAGTCAATTTCCTTCTAAATCAAAAGAGCAAGCAAGATATAATTGTTTCAACAAATAAAAATCTTTTGTTGGACAGACGGGGTGCCTAACTCTCTCTTAAAGGCTAAATTCGGTACTTTTTCCCTTAAAAGACGGTTTTCATCCTACAACAGCCTTTTCTCCCTCTTTAGGCAATCCCTCTCCTCACGTCGATGCAGGGACTGGACTGTCTCGGTATCCAGGCAGTATAGATAGTGCTGGGCTTCCACCATGGCAGCCTGTCTACCATCTTCAGATGCCTTAGCAGCTTGGAGTAGAGGGGCCACTCTCTGCTGGGCTTGAGCCAACTCCTACTGGGTATCCTCAAGCTTGGCCTGAAGCCCTATGTAGGCTTCTTTCAGAGTCAGCAGCTGTTTCTCAATAGCCAAATCAAATTTAAAACCCTGCAAGAAGAAGAAGAAGAGTCAGTACCTATAGAAAAGAGAGGAGAATAATAAAGGGAGAAGTAGAATGCTACCTCAGCCAATATAGAAGTTCGTTTGGCTGCCAAAATTTCTATAGGAAGTTTCGCCATGTTCATTAAGCTCCCTCCAGGGCAGGGTGCTATGAACCGGGATACCACCTCGTCGTGGGAAACACCTCTTGACTCCGATCCAGAAGGAACATCAGCGGCGGGATAGGAGGTGGGAGCAGCTTCCTTCTCTGTAATTTCAGGCTGCTCCCTAGAAGGCAATATTGTTGGAGGAGGATTAGGAGAAGTGCCCATAACAGGAGGAGCATCAACCTTTCTGGTCTTCTTTCGGGGTTGTTCTGATGAGCCCCGGGCTTTGGCAACTTGAGCCAGCATTGAGCTTATGGATTGGCGTCCCGGGGTACGAATATAGGGGTGAGTAGGAGTCCTGACAAGCAATCCCGTAGAAGCAGGAAGAGGCGAAGGGACTTTGGCTGGAGGTTTAGCCAAAACAGAAGGAGGAATAAGGACCGCGTCAGGCTGAGTAGTTGTGACTTGGATAGTACTGGAAGGAGAAGGAGGAAGAGATGGGACATGGGAGGTAGAAGGAGGCAAATCCACACCTTCTGTCCATGTCCTAGATGAAGTAGGAGAACTGGTCACTAGCGGGGTAGCAGAGACTGTTAAAAAGAAGGTAGCTTAGTAAGGAATGAAGAGTAAAAAATGTACATACATGAACAAAGAAGACAGATGAAGTTTCTATACTTGGAAGCGCGTAGGAGATCCTCAAAGACTTTTCTAGCCGGGCTCCTTCGAAGGGATCCAAAGTAGGATATTGCGCATTGATGTACCCCCTTTTTAAAACCTTTCCCAGAATATCCCGGGATTCTGGAGAAAGCAACCCCTTTGCCCATTTGTCTTTAGCTATAAATTGGGTTGGGACATGGTACTAGTATCCCCTAATATAGGCCGTATTCCCCCATTCACCCTTGACATTGAACCACTCTTCCTTCCATGGCGGAGCATATTTAACATTCGCACCAGGAATGATGAACTTCATCTCGTTGGAGGCCCTCAAATAGAATTTACCCCATGGTACTAAATTCGATATCTGAAATAAGTAACATAGCTCGTCAAAGCCCTTGTCCCTCGCACACTGCTCCCTCTAGAGCACTAAAAAGCCCTTCAAATGCTTCCAGAAACCCGGTGAGATCTGGAGAGGTGCCAATTCTAGAGTGACCAAAGCCCGGTGAAGGGTCGGATGAAGAGGGAGCCGGACTCCGCATTCAAAAGCCGTTTTATGGTTGAGGATGACATCTCACGGCGGGGTGTAGACGACATATCCCCGATGAGGAAGGGAGAGATCAATGTCATCCGGGATTCGATACTCCTTCCGCAGCTTAGCCAAGGTCTCTACCGTACACATAGAATCAGGAATGATACGCCCATCGTGAAAGGAGGCGAAAGAATCGGTATGCACCCCGGTCAATGTAACGATTGGCGCATCACCAGCCTCCCCTACCTCGCCACTAATCTTGGTATCTTCTTCGTCGGTGAGGTGAACCAGGTCTTTTGGCATATTGTGGAAACCCGACCCGATTCTTGGGTTCCTTGTAGAACGATGGCGTAACGGCGTCTGTTCATCACCGGACTTGTCCACTTCGTTTCGACCTCTCTTTTTTCCCCGCGGTATCAGAGAACCCGCCTCGGATCCCCCGCAAGAATATCATCGTGATTGTCAGGTGAATGGGGAAAATCGGAACGAGGTTCAGAGGAAGTAGGATGAAGACCTAGGGAAGGAACTGGAACTTTTGAAGGAGATGCCATTAGAAAAGAAAAAGAAAAGCCTAAAAGATTACTGGTAAGAAGAAGAAAGAAAGGAAAAGGCTAGGGTTCTTTCTTTGCTGCTTTTGAATTTGAAAGTAATGATGAAGGGAAGCTGGAATTCTGGGTTACTTATAGACAGAGACAGTCGGTCACGCACAAGGAAACCGGAATTGATGAGGAGTTCGTAACCGGTAACGTGCTAGAAACCCGGAATTGATGGGGAGTGGATGACCGGCAACGTGCTTGGAAGACGTGCCAATGGCGGTTTTGCATTAATCGTGCCAAAACGGCTCGTTTTTGAAATCCGCAAGCCTATCACCATCTGACAAGTGGCTAAAACAAAATGATTACCAACGTATCTAGGTGGGATTTCCTTCCCGGCTATGATACCTAACCGGACAGCTGACAGACAAGGTAGAAAATCCTTCAAGCAAAAATGGAATCCTGACTCCAACCCCGATAAGACAGCGGTGTTCAAGTCAGGGGGACTTCTGTTAACCACCAAAATTGGCAAAGGACCAAAGAAGAATTTTCCACCCGGATACAAGGAAGAAGCACAGGCCGAGATACCATCTAGGTACTCCTAAAAAGAAGAATACTGGATCGAATCTGGGTACCTACCTCCTCCCTCGGAGTAACCCCAACAAAGCCTAGCAATCCCGATGACCCCTAAAATGTTCCAACGCGGAGTTCAACTCAGAATCCTATCACGGAGCTCAATGGGGTACCCCGCTACTGCACCGGATAGGTATCCCGTTACTAGATCAACAGGATACCCCACTACTGCTTCAGCAGGGTACCCCGCTGTCACATCATACGGACATCCAGATACAACTTCAGCTGAAATATCCCGTTTCTACATCCAACCGGGTACCCCGTTGCGAGAACAACCGATATCAGGATACCCTGTCGACTAAGCACCTAACTAGGAAAGTATCAAACTAGCAAAAGGCGGGGTACACGAGAACCCAAATGAATCCAAATACCTCCTAGGATCCTCTCGCCAGATAACCATAAGAAATACTCACAGAATTATATATCCATATATTCAGACAGACAGGTTTTGAAGCTCCAAGGCTAGGGGAATGAAACGCGGTCGTTCGTCTCCCGATGAAAAGGCAGACTACTTCCCGCCTCTCAAGAATTCCCTTCGAATAAGGAGTCCACTAGTATCAGAATCCTTTCCAAAAGGAATCACTTAATTCGGATAATTAAATCTCCTACAAGGTTGTCTCATAGAAGGAAGGAAAGTCTTGTGATCGCCAAAACCCTAGACTGAAATTATAGGAGTGCATGGCAAGCAACATGACCTATATATACAACATTACATTCATCAGAAGGAGGGAGAGAAAAAAAAAAGATTCGGCTCCCCAAACCCTACATTGGCATTCAATTCTACTTATCGACAGGCACAAGCACGCCATCTTCATCACCTAACAAAAAACATTGAATACTGCCACAGATCATCATACCCCAAAATTTTCATTAGTTGTATACATGTTTTTATCAATAAAATCGTACTTGTTAATCTTTCTTTGTATGAGTTTTTGGCTCGGTTTGACAGGAATCTTATTGGTATCAAACTACGTGATACCCCTCCAACCGAGATCTATCTCGATCTTGGTTCTTAAAGTTGTTATTTGGAGATTTACCCCATTGATAATTTTCCGTTAACATATATATATATATGTGTGTGTGTCCATTAATTTGATTCACTTATATATATATATATATATATATATATATATATCTGTGTGTGTGTGTCCATTAATTTGATTCACTGTAAGTGCTACTACATCATTTTCCACCACCAATAATTATTTCTAATATTATTTTCATTACAAAACTTGAAATCTTTGACATCAACAGTACACATGTGATTATGTGAAGCTTGTGATCAATAGATAATTTTTCGTTCAATTTTCTGTAAAAATGAATAAAATTTACACATGTGATCAAGCATGTGATTATGTTATACTGTTTTTTTCCATTAAAAATCAACACTTTATATAAAATGGGCTAATTGGCACTGATATTGCCCCCTAAACTCTTTAAAAATTTGCACTATACCCCTAATAATTTTTTTTGACACTATACCCATAAACTCTCACAAATTGGCAAAAGCCTACTGTAGATGCTCCCTTACAGGGGGCAATAAACTTAAGTGTTTATCAATAAACGAAAGTTTGAGGGGTTTAGTACCGAAAAAAAATATATAAAAAGCATAGTGTAAATTTTTGAAGAGTTTAAGGGGTATCAGTGATAATTAACCTATAAAATAAATGCAACCCCATAACCAGAGGTGAATGTAAGGGGGGCCCCATAGGGGCCATGGCCTCCCCATCCAATAAAAAAGAAAGGAAAAAAAAAAAAAAAAAAACAAGTCTATTGTATATAAAATTAAAATGTGAACCATTAAAAAAAAACATTATAAATGTGATATATATACAAAGTAGCTAGGTGGCAATATTATCTTGTCCCTCTATTATTTTAATAATATAAATTAATTAATAATTTTTGTTTCTATAATCCTATTGAACATCACTACAAGAATTTTAGTTTTTCCAGACAACTTTGGGAGACAAAGCAAGATTTGTCTGGAAAGATAATTTTTCCCCACAAAACAAGTCTAGTCGGGAAAAGGAAAGGTTACTTTTCCCCACAAAACTCAAAATTCGTTTGGAAAGGTTACATTTCCCAACAAATCTCAAGATTCGTCGGTTAAGGGTACACAAATTTCCCAACATTTCCCCACAAAACGATTTTCGTAGGGAAATGTCACCTTTCCCCACAAATCTTGAAATTCATCAGCTAAGGGTACAAAAATTTTCCAACCTTTCCCCACAAATCGATTTTCGTCAAGAAAGGTTACTTTTCCCTGCAAATATCAAAATTCGTAGGCTAAAGGTACAAAAATTTTCCCAACCTTTCCACACAAAATGATTTTTGTCTGGAAATGTTATCTTTCTCCACAAAACTCAAAATTCATAGGGAAAATTTAATTAAAATTAAAAATATATATACTAAAATTAATTAATTAATTAATTAATTAATTAATATATATGCTAAAAAATATTAAAAGTTAATGGATAAATCCACCACCACGAAACCAATCAGTAGTAGATACTCGGCACATAAAACTTTGATTAAATAAAATATATTGAAATGGAGATAGGAATGGGGGGTGGTCTCCCCTTCCCCATTTCCCCATTTTCCCTAAAACATATATATATATATATATATATATATATATTAATATAATTGTATATAAATAATTATATTAATATGTTATATAGTTATATATATATATATATATATATATATATATGTTAATATATGGAATGTCTGTTTTTTTATTGTTAATTTATAATTTTTAGTCAAATAAGAAAATGAGGGAATGGGGAAAACGGAAAAACGGAAAAACGGGAAAAAATGGGAAAAAACGGAAAAATGGGAAACTGGGGTTGGAGATGGAGATACCTCCCCCCAAAATTTGGGGGGGTAGGGGTGTGATTGGGATGGTTGGATCTATATCCATCCCCATTTCCCCAATGCAACCCTAAATCTGTCCTTATTTGTTAATTAATTAACTCTTATCACATTCTCGATTAGCACCATCTCAATTAATTACCACTTTATAGTATTGATCATTTAATTAAATAACAGAAATTTAAAAAGAAAATAAAAACATTATCACCAAACCCATTTTTTGCAATCTAATAATCATTTTTCAATATATGTTTGTTATTCAAATTAGATTTTTGATTAGTTGAATAAATTTAAATTTATCTAACAAGGTTTTATTTATTTATTTATTTTTAATTTCTAACAACTCATATAAGTTATATATAAATATAATGCAAATGTTAACAAATAAAGTGTTGTAGTCTAACGGTCAAGGCTAACCACTTTGATATGAGGTTGCAAGTTCGTTTCCTCAAAACGATGATTAATTGTCTATATTATCAAGGGTGGGTTGGCGGTGGTCGATGGTGGGTGGGCCATCGGCAGTTTACTGTCGGTGGGGTGGCCAAACGACGGATTAATTTTTAAAGTTCCAAAATCTTTGCAGACAAATGTTAAATTTTAGTCGATGAATTAAATTCGTCGAGTAAAACCTTAGGGCCTGCTCGGTACTGTTTAACAAAGGTTTTTTTTTTTTTGTTTTTATTTTCCAAAAATTATTTCGAATACGCGTTCGTTACCGTTTTCCATTTTGTTTTTCATTTTATTTTCAAAACAAAAATAAAATGAAAAACAACATCAGTGTTAAAAGTTATAAATTTGAAAAACAAGTTTTAAATATTTTTCATTTTGTTTTTCATTTTGTTTTTCATTTTGTTTTTCACTTTAAATAAAAAAACTCAATTATTTTTTTATTTTTTTCTTCTTCTTTCTTGCTCTCAAGACCGATGTTCTTCTTCTTCTTCCTCTCATTCTCTCTTCTTCATTGTCACTCTTCTTCTTCTTCTTCTTCTTCTTCTTCTTTTCCGAATCTCTGGTCCCTATCACTATTTTTCTTCTTCCTTTGCTTCTCTCTTCTCCTTCTTCTTTTTCGTCTTCTTTTCCGATCGCTGGAATCTTCATCTTCATCTTCCTCTAGTTTGAACCTGTTTCCATGACTTCCATGACAAGCAAGAGCTGGAACCACCATACATTGAATCCTCAGAGGCCGATCTATAGAACCCAGGTAATGTCGCTACAAACCAACACCGGAATCAGCCGCATGCACTACACGCGCCGCTTGTGCCACCATCAACTTCTTCTTCCCTGACTGCCCTTTTCATTTTTTGATAAAGAATTGTTGTACAATAAAATGGATTTTGTGATTGTGGCACTTATTTGGTTATTTGACCTTGAATTGTCTTTTCATTGTGTAAAAATTTCCTACAGTGGCATGACCTTTTCATATTATTTAGGAATCTTTGTGATTCTTCTTTGAGATGCCCAGAATATCCCGTAACATTTAGAGTCAATTATTGGTTGCATAATTGGCATAAAGATAAAATTTTATATCTTTTGTAACTTCATTTGTTGATAATTGGTTTTGATGTGTGCTCTACACGTTCACTTAATCTAAATTTATACGGGTCGTAGAAGAATTTTCCAAAATTTTGGTACTTTGTTGAAAATATTGGGATTCAATTTTCAGAAGTGTGATCAAATTGCAAGGTTTCAAAGAAAAAAAATGATACCAGACGCATTTTGGATTTTCAAAAAATAAAAATAAAAATTCAACTCATTAATTTTATCTTGAAAAATGATACCAGACTCGTTTTTTATGTTTTCATATTCAGAATCCAGCTTTCACGATATGCTACCAGACGCATATTTGGATTTCGAATCTGAAACCAAAAACAATGTTTTCATTTTCATTTTTATTTTTGTTTTTATTTTCGAAAAACAAAAACAAAAACAAAAACTAAAACAACTTTGAAAAACGTTACAGGACGCGCCCTTAGCAGACGAAATAGTTTTAGTCGACGAATGTATTTCGTCTGTTAAGGTTTTACCCGACAAATTTTAAACGAAACTCAAAATTTCGTTAGCTAAAACCCTGCCCGACCATGATTTCTTGACGAAATTGCGGATGAAATTTTTTTATCGACTAATACCTTTCCAGACGACTTTTGACCTTTCTAGATGAATATGGTTTGTCTAGAAAGACTAAGGGTGTGTTTGTTTTTTGCCTCTGAAGACTTTAAGTTGGTGAAATGTCTTACTAAGACATTTTTGTTTGTTTTTTTAGCCATCTAAAGTCTGATAATTGTCCAAAATTGTTTGAGAAAAAAAAGTTGAAAAGTTGAGCTTTTATTTGAACTGAACAGTATTGAGAAGAACTTTTAACCTTTATTCCCGTTTTACCCCTAACAAAGTAGAAGAAGAGTTCTTGTCTTGCATCGGCATCCTCTTCACCAGGAAATGATTAATTTCTTCATCAAATTTTTTTCTTCAATCTAGAAAAAAATAACCCAAATTTCCAATCAAATTCCAAAAAAAAAACCTCATTCAAGAACACACATAATTTATCAATATCAGAATAATAAATAAAAAAAACCTCGTTCAAATACAAACCTTATTCAATAACCCAAATTTCCACCAGAAGAGCCCTCAAACACACATACTTCGTCGGTATCCTCTTTTTCTCTGTTGCGTTCATAAGAGCCCTTAAACCCAAATTTCCTATCTTGTTTTTTTGGCTGATTCTGCTGCGTTTATGGCTTTTGCTCTGTTGCTTGTGTTTGTTTTTTCATTCAGGTGTTTGTGTCTTCTTTTGCTTGGCTTTTTTCTTTTGTGCTAAATTTGTGGTATTTATGAAGGTAAAAAGATGGATTTGGTGATGGATTGTGATTATTGGAGGTGAAAATCGCTAATGGATTGTAATGGGTTTTAAGGAAAAAAGCTGGATTTAGTGATGGATTGCGATGATTGGAGGTAAAATTGGAGGATGGATTGCGATGAGTTTTGAGGAAAAAAGCTGGATTTGGTAGTGGTGGAGGTAAGAGAAGAAGTGAGAGAGAGTGAGCAGGCGAGGGATGGAGGAGTTTTCTGGTTTTTAAAAAATTGTTTAATTGTAAGGGTAAAATTGTCTTGTTACTGGCTTTCAGATATTGATATTCAGATATAGAAAATAAAAAACAAACATGTTTCTCAGACTTTAGACTTCAGACTCAATTCAGATTTCAGACCCAATTCAGTTACTTTAAGTTTTCAGACAAAAAACAAATGCCACCTAAAATTCTTGTAGTGCATGAAAATAGGAAACAAAATCGATCCATTTTAATATTTTAGTTTTCTATTATTTCATATATTATTACCTAATCTAGTGTATATTATATATATATATATATATATATATATATTTATTTAGATTTCACTAAAACAAACTAAGTAAATATTGAACTCTTATAGCGACCATCTATATTATTTATTCTGTTAGGTTAATTATTAATATGATTTTGATAAATTTATTTTATTATTTTATTATTTAAATTTTGTTCAAAATTATTATAAGTTAATTTGGTTTGACGTGAATATTATAAAATTAAATTACTAGCATGTAAATAATTGTGATTTAAATATATCAATCGTATAATGATATTTTAATTAAGCTATTAAAATTTATATTTTATAAATCAGGAAATATTAAAATATTATTTTCAGTTATGCATACCTTAAAGAATAGGCATAAGTTTTGCAACAAAATAAAAGATGTTTTCTCATACACTCTTTAATTATGTAATTGGAAAGAAAATTATGAAGAAAATTAGATTGATTTGGTTATAAATAATTTTCTAGATATAAAATAGATGTGTTACATTTTAAATAGTTAATGTCTATTTCATTTATTTATTTGTATAATTACTTTTAACCCCGAATGGTATCACATTTTGTTGAAAAGTATCCTACACCTTTTCTTGTACAGGACTCTTGTTAATATTATTTGAAGATTGTGTGACCTACAATATTAATTTTTGTCCTGGCCCCCTTAAAACTAAAATCCTAGTTTCGTCCCTGCCCGTAAGTAGTCCAAAACCTGTTGTTTTTCTTTCTTTTTGTCATTTTATTTTTCTCTCTTATAGATGATAATTGATGGACTCGAGAGGAAACATGAAGATGATGATGACAACTCTAGAGGAAGGGATAAAGAAGCTAGCCTAGCTAAACAAAGCCTAAAAAAAGAATCGATGCTAAATTTATATTTAAATTAATAAAGTATACCAGCAATAATATTATGGAACTATTCCTATCTTTATATTTTGAATCTATATAATATTTTGTGAAGCCAAATTTTTTTTGGCTTCTGACGTGTACGAGGTTTAACTATTTCTAAGTTGCTAAAGAAGATTAATTTGGTCAAGTGGCTTCGCATATTACTAAAAGAGCTTCTCTAGAGAGATTTCAAAGATTTTGACAAAATTTTATTTTAAAAGCCTTTAGGAATCTTAGTAAGTATCCTTTCCTATTTTCTTTCTTTAATACCCATTAATATGTGACATTTCATTCGTTGTATAGAAAGTTATTCTATTTAAAAATCTGGAGATTTTCAATCTAATGAATATTTGTGTTATTTCTCTAAAGTGGCAAGTGCCGTCATCTAAGAATCACTTTGTTTTGATATATGTAAATCTTTGCAATCTTAGCTTGGTATATTTGTTAGGGGAAATGTCATTATATTATATGTGCATGTCATAACATATACATATTTAATTATTTATACATTAAAGTATATACATATTTCCAATTATAAGAATTGTCATTCTTATTTTGATAAAAAAAATTAATGTATTTCAAAAAAAGTAAATAATTGTCATACTTTTTCTTTTACCATAGGGATATCAACCTCTACAAACACAGTTCGAAATTCAACTCAACACAAACTATAGGAGAACAAAGTTATGAAAGGGGAAATGCTCCTCCAAAGGGATAGTGTAAAGCTCTTTTAAAATTCACTAATGAAGAAATTAAACTTTTGATAGATAAATTTGTTTTTAAACTACTTTATATAATCCTAGAAGTGCATACATATGTTAATTGATGTTCATTCATATTTCAATAAAAATAAGTTTTCTCTATTTTCTTTAATATGTTGGTATGACAATCTGAAACTAGCTAATGCTATCAATTTGGGTGGGTGGCCCGTTAGGCCCACCAAGGAAGGCATGCTGTGCCTGGCACGACATGTTTATGGGGCGTGCCTGGATGGCAAGGCCCCAAGGCACGTGCCAATTGGGCCTCGGGTTCAGGCATGCTATGCCTAGGCCACCGTGCCCCGTCATAATATTTTATTTATTTATTTATTTTTATTGTCAATGGTTTATTTTTGAATTTATTATTATTATTATTTAAATTTCGACCGTTGGCTTAAAACCCAACGGTTGAATTTTGTAATTTTAGGAAAAATTACAAAATGCCCCATCATCTTTTCTATTTTATATTTTTATCTATATTTTAAATTTTTCTAAAAATACCCTCACCCATTACAATTTTTCTCTACATCATTTCATATTTTCATTCTTACTCTCTCTTTCTCTCTATTCTCTACACTACTAATCTACTATTCTAAATTTCTAATTCTACTAACTACTATTCTAATTATACTAAATAGTAAATATTAATACTATATTACTATCACACTATCTAATCTCTATTTACTAATTAATGTTATCTAACTATTATTCTCTAATCTCTCCACCAAGGCACCAAGACACCAAAGTACAAAGGTAATTTTATTTATTTATTTAATTTTATGCTTACTTTTAAATTGTTATATTTATACTTAATATATTTATGCTTAGTTATTAATTTTGATATTTATTCTTAGGTTTTATGTATATTTAATATTTATACCTTTATTATACTGAGTATATTTATGAGTTTATATTTTTATGCTTTGTTTTAAATTTTAATATTTATTATTAGAATCTTAGATTTTAGTGTTTCAGTAATTAATTTTAATATTTTTGGTTAGTAAATTTATGATTTGATGTTTAGTGATTAATTTTAATATTTTGGTTAGTAAATTTATCATTTTATGTTTAGTAATTAATTTTAATATTTTTGGTTAGAAAATTTATCATTTTATGTTTAGTAATTAATTTTAAGCTCAGTTCAATTCAGTCGAAAACACGGAGGAATTTGATCTGCTGTTATGGTGGAAGAACTATAGCTATAGATATCCAATCCTATCACACCTAGCACGTGACATACTCGTTATCCCTGTATCCACTGTTTTTTTAGAACAAGCATTCAGCACGGGTGGATGTATAATTGAATCAAGAAGAAGTTCTTTGTCTCCTGAGATAATGGAGGTATTAACATGCATTCGGGATTGGGAGCATGCTCAAAAGAAGATGCAAAATGAAATGGAAGACCAAGAATATATTCAAAATTTCACCAATTTATATGTCGATGAGGGCCTTGGCAGTGACCAGGTCCTGGCAGTGACCAGGTCCAAGACTAAGAGTGAAGAATTAAGAGTTATTGATTGCATTGCACTATTTTTTAATTTTTAATATTTAATTATATATGTAAATTCACTTGACTACTTGAATTACGATTGCACTCTTTTACCAAGCCTTTATCCCACTGAGTTTTTCTTAGTAAGGTTTTAATGAGATAATCATGTAATACTGAAAGCCTGAAATAAATAAATAATTCATTATTTCATATTGTCATAATTTCATATATTTTTTTATTTTCTTTAATCTTTAATCTTTATTTATTCTTTGAATTATTTTATTAAATAAATCTATCTATTTTCTACATTTTTTTTATAAGACTAAAATAATAAATAAGATAAACAAATTACAATTAAAAATACATAAGTTAAATTGTTAAAACAATATTATAACAAATAAATTTAGTACTTAAAAATTTTAATTTTTCTTAAAAAAATTGTGTAAGTTTTTTATATTTTTGATTGGCTCATTTTGTTGACAAACCACATTTGGGGTTTAATTTGTAAGGGTAGACTAGGTCTTCATTGTGCATTATCAAGCTTCAAGAGCACGTCAAAGGTATATCTCTTGTGCTCAACTCTTTGAAGAGATATAGTTGTACACACACACACACACACACACACATCTCATGCATTTTCATATCTTGTATACCTTTGTGTGTTTCTTGTTGGTTCACATTCATGTTATTTCTCTCTTCATGCATGCTCATGCCATATTAGGTCTTAGAATGCATGTGTTCTTAGTTTAAAGTGTTGTTTTTTTGCCTAGTTACCGATGTGGCTTTCACAGCGGTCGTCACAATGGTTTGCAACTAGTGGAGATCACTATCCTTTTCGCTATGTGGTTTTCACAGTGTTTGCTTAACAATGGACACCGTTGTTAAGACCGCTATGAAATCCACAGTGGTATGCACAACGGTTTGAGCTGATCGTTTTCAGATGTGGTCTACTGCTGTGAAAGTGAAAACCGATGTGGCTTTCACAGCGGTGCTCACAGCGGTCGTTTGATGGAAACGATTTATACACCTTTTGAGGTCCTTATTTCCTATCGTTTGCTTTCATTTTCGAGCGTTTTGTGAATATAATATGTTTTGTGAGCCTTGCATAGGTTCATTTTGTTTTGGGAAGTCATTGTGTGGAAACGGGGTTTTTTCGGGCCAAAACGCAGTACGAAAGAACGAAATACTTTTCATTGAAAATTTCCAGTTTTTGTCGAAGTGTATCACGTTAGGCAAAATGGCATACTACGTCCAATTGCAAAAATCAACATACCAACACTGGCAACTCTTATGATTGGTGTCGTAAGAGGTACCGCGAAAGGCAAAATGGTGTACCGCGAGATTTGGAAGTGTGTCCAAATTGGTTTCATCAGACAGTTTCGTTGAAATGTACTACGAGACGTACTACGAGATGAAAGCCACCGCTTGCTTTTCACTTTTTTTGGGACCCACTTTGACCTATCTATATATATAACTTTACCAATTAGTTTCAAGGGGTGTTTCATAAAATCTAAATCCCTAGAATCCCAAAAAGCTCTCACATCTCTTTCTCTTCTCCTCTTTTATGCCAAACACCAATTTCTTCCATCTTCTTCATCTAAATCATCTTCTCCACCCAATAAAGGAGAGACCCACGCTCCTATAGAGGTTCTTCCTCCATGGGAGCTCCCCTTACATCTCCACAACCCCAATTTTCACTTCCTCTACCCATTTTAGATGAGATTTCAAGGAATTAGGAGCAATATTCGAGCTAGGAAGATTTGGAGCAACTTTGGAGGATTGTCTTCAAGGGTTTGCTTTAATTTACTCATTTCTTTGTAATTTTGTTTCTTTGATGTGTAACCCCGATTTGGAGAATTTTGTAAACTTACACTTGTGTTATATATGTTGTTTGTGCTCAAATTCATATGGGTTTTGTTTTACTTTTTGTTAATTTCATGATTTAAGCTTTAATTGCAATATCCATATGTGTGGAGGTCCAAATTGACATGTATGCTTGAATGAGATTAGGAGTAGAGTTAATTAAATTAGGAATAGTGTAATTTAGCATCTCATAATTGTTTGTATGTTAGTGGATGATCAAAATACTATGTTTAGAGTAATTTTGAGTGTTAGAGTTTTAGCTCCAAAGAGTAGAAAATGCTAGTTTATGCAATTAGGTGCTAAATTGGCCTTGGTTCTTATTCTTATGCTTCATTGGTCTTATTTAAGGCACAATTATCCATCCTTGGCAGGATTGAGTAATAAATTGATTTAGGGAGAATTCCCAAATCAAGAGAATTAACCTTTAACCTAGATTGAATGTTCTTAATGTAAAACAATCAACTTTGTAAGGTCTAATTTATTTGATTGGCTTATTTCGTAGACAAACCCTATGTTGGGGTTTGAATGTAAGGGTAGTTTAGGTGTTTGAGATTAAAGATCAAAGTCTCTTTCAAGACCTCAAGAGATCAAGCACTTCAAAGGTAAATTTCTATGAGCTAACTTGCTTTGAAGAGATAGTTGCACATACCCACAACTCATGCATAAGTCTTATTCTTATATGTTGTGTGTGTTTATTTTGTGTGCATTAATGTTCATTAATCTCTCTTCTTGCATGTTTAATTGTCTGCATCTTGCTAGTTAAATGCCATAACATGTTAGGCATTATGATACATTCACTTCGCTCACACACTTGCACGTATTGCATGATCAATGTGTGAAAAGCTGTATGAGAAGGAATTGACCTTCTCTGCCGTAGTTGGATAACCGCGGCATGCTAGCGATAGAGATGTCCCTTCTCTACCGCGGTTGAAGTGCCGCAGTTGGATCAACCGCGGCACACAGGCGATAGAGATACATTATCTGTGCCGCGGTTGACCAACCGTGGCAGTCGACGACCGTGGCAGTCTGTTTGCGTGTGAACAACCAAAACGCTACAATTTTGTTGGGAGCCTACAAATATTCCACTTTCATTTTAGGTCGTCCCCAAGAGTTCCAAAAGCATATTTTTCTCTTAGAACACTTTTTAAGAGCCAAAAATCCTCAAGAACTCACCTTTAATCACTCAAAGCATTTCCTTTTTGCATCAACCTTCATAATGCATCATCTATGCTCACATAGAGTGCATCTATACATGGTTTTGCATCATCACATCTTGCTTGGTAAGATTCTCACTAACCTCATCTAATTTTAGTGCCTTTCTTAACAAGTCTTTTCTTTATTCACTTGTATGTTTTTAGAACACATGCTAGATATAAGATAGAGATTATTTGTGATGAAATGATTGAGTGTTGTATTATGATAGCCTTCTAGGTTGTGTTTAATCTTGATTGCTAAGCTATTTGATATGTCATTTAGCTATTGATATTTAGGATTGCTTTTATTGCATATTCATAATCTTAGATAAGCATCTAAGGTTTCCTAGCCTTGGTTGTTCATTGAATGTCATCATATATTCAGTTAGGCCATTTTATCTTTTCATTGAGAAGTAAGTCTTGTGTGTAACTTCCGGGAGTAGGTCGCTTAGATCGCAAGCAATTGGACTAGGTCCATATATACTAGGATTAGGTAGGTGTGTGATTACTTCTGAGATTAGGTTGTAATCTTTATCACATTTAGTGGATCCGATGTTCGTGTGTGGCTCATATAACAGTCTGTGATTTTTCCCATGAGGGTTTCCACGTAAATATCTTGTGTTATTTACAATTCCACACTTTATACACTTGATATATTATTGTGACTAGCTAGAGGCATTTTCGTCAATTTGACCTACAACGAAAATTGGGTAAAATCGGATAAAATCTATTCACCCCCTATCTAGATTAATATTAGGCACACCTTAATTTGTTTCAAACTTATTGCACATGTTTGTTTGGTAGACTTGTTTCCCATTTTTTGCCATCCTAGGGAGATTGATAAAACTGAATCCGTATCTAGAGTAAAGACAAATTGAATTCCTCTTGTGCTTGTGTAGTTATAGGGGTATTTCATTGCTTAATGCTTTCACTCGGTTAACCACTTCGTGAATGATATTTAGGTTATGTGTTATATATCGCGTGGTGTTGCATTAACATGCCCATCGTGATATCCTCTACATTTGACCAGAAAAATGAGAGATCATTAGGCTGGCGTATAGAGCTTATGTGTGTGTCCCACGGTTCTTAATGAATTCAAGCATTTATGCATGAATGTAATCTCTATGTCGCTCGAGAGAGGGTTGAGATTAATTAAAGGGACATGAGCATATAACATTCGTGTTATATGGGTATCTTGTATTCTTAATGCTTTCACTTACTTGACATCCCGTATTTGGTTAGCCTCATGGATGAATTATTGGCTATAGTATGGCCCACGCAGTTGCGCATTACATGCCAAACGAAATAACTAATGTATTTGACCGAAAAGTTGAGAGATCACTAGGCTAGCATACATGGCTCTTAGTTGTGTCACACGGTACTTAATGAATCTATACATATGTTTGAATGTGATTTTTAAGACTCGAGAGAGATTAAAGATCAATTAAGGGTACACGAGTCTATTATATACTTGCACATTGATGGACTAAGTGAGTCTAGCACTTAATTAGGAGGATTGTTATGGTTGAGTCATTTCCCTAGTATAACCACATTTCATGCCATCTCTCCATTCCATTATATCATTGTAAATATTTGTTTATAATTTATTTATTTATATTATTATTTACACCTTTCCAAATCTACAACACACGAGTTCTCTCGGCTTGTTGTAATGATAGCTAGCATTGGTAACAGTCGGCGAATTCCACTTCCCTACGGAATGATACCCTCACTTGCCGCTGTGCTAGTCTCTGTAACTCGCGCGCTAGCAAGGTCGAACTTAAATGTTCATCTTTTGACCGACACCGCAACGACGTGTCGTCAAATTACATTCATGCATTAATGCTTGAATTCATTAAGGATTATGGGACACACACATGAGCTCTACATGCCAGCCTAGTTATCTCTCATCTTTTTGGTCAAATGTAGAGGATATCACGCTGAGCATGTCAATGCGACACCATGCGATATATAACACACAACCTAAATATCATTCACAAGGTGGCTAACCAAGTGAAAGCATTAAGCAATGAAATACCCCTATAACTACACGATCATAAGAGGAATTCAATTTGTCTTTACTCTAGATACGGATTCGGTTTTTTCTATCTCCCTACGATGGCAAAAAATGGGAAACAAGATTACCAAACAAACATGTGCAATAAGTTGATTGTTTTACATTAAAAACATTCAATCTAGGTTAAGGGTTCATTCTTTTGATTTGGGAATTCTCCCCATATCAATTTATTACCCAATCCGGCCAAAGATGGATAATTGTACCTTAAATAAGACCCATGAAGCACAAGAATAAGAACCAAGGCCAATTTAGCACCTAAATGCATAAACTAGAATTTTATACTCTTTGGAGTTAAAACTCTAACACTCAAAATTACTCTAAACATGGTATTTTGGTCATCCACTAACATACAACCAATCATGGGAAGTTAAATTACACTATTCCTAATTTAATTTACTCTACTCCTAATCCCATTCAAGCATACATGTCCATTTGGACCTACACACACATGGATATTGCAATTAAAGCTTAATTCATGAAATTTACAAAGAGTAAAACAAAACCCATATGAATTTGGGCACATACAACATTTATAACATAAGTGTAGGTTTACAAAATTTTTCAAATTGGGGTTACACATCAAAGAAATGAAAATTACAAAGAAATGAGTAAATAAAAAGCAAACCCTTGAAGACAAGCCTCCAAAAATGCTCTATATCTTTTCTAGCTCGAAATTACTCATAATTCCTTGAAATTTCGTCTAAAATGGATGGAGGAAGTGAAAATGGGGGTAGTGGAGATGTTTGGTGGGCTCCCATAGAGGAAGAGCCTCCATGGGAGCATGGGTCTTTCCTTTATTAGGTGCAGAAGGTGGAGAAGATTGAAGAAGATGGAAGAAAATAAAGTTGAGAAGATGAGAGGCATGAGAGATGAGAGAAGAGAAGAGAGAGAGAGATTCTAGGGATTTTAGATTTAAGGCAACACCCCTTGAAATATCTAGAAAATGGGTATATATAGGTAGGTCAAAGTGGGTCCCAAAAAAGGTGAAAAGCAAGCGGTGACTTTCATCTCGTAGTACGTCTCGCAGTACACTTTAATGAAATTGTCTGACGAAACCAATTTGGACACACTGCCAAATCTCACTGTACACCATTTTGCCTTTCGCGGTACCTCTTACAACACCAATTGCAAGAGTTGCCTGTGTTGCTATGTTGATTTTCACGATTGGACGTAGTACGCCATTTTGCCTAACGCGATACATTTCGACGAAAACTGGAAATTTTCAATGAAAAGTCTTTCGTTCTTTCGTGTTGCGTTTTGGCCCGGAAAAACCCCGTTTCCACACAATGACATCCCAAAACAAAATGAACCTACACAAGGCTCACAAAACATATTATATTCATAAAAATGCTCGAAAACGAAAGCAAACGATAGGAAATAGGAACCTCAAAAGGTGTATAAATCGTTCCGATCATCGTGCCCTATTTTTTTCAAAGTGATGTCGTTTCTTTTGACCTATTATTAACACTTTTTCTTTGCCCCAATTTCGTCCAAGAGCTCTAAAAAATCAGATCCTAGTGAGAGAAAGAGTTCCCTTAGTGAGAGAAAGCACTAAGATTGCTTCTTTAATTCTCCAAACCTAAAACTCATCATCTTTATGCATCTTTAAGTCATGGGTCTTCATCTTTAGCTAACTTTGTAAGTTGAACAACCATTCCATCTTTGTTTAATGTTTATACTTTCTAAGATCGTATTTTTATTGAATTTATTAGTAGATTAAATGCTAGATTCTCTTTATTTCATATCCTTATGAGTTTCCTTGTATGATTGAGTTTGTATTGTGATAGCTTGCATATTAGGACAATATTGCCCTTTTAGCTAAATTTTCATGCCTTGCATTTAGATATTGATATCTAGAATTGTTTAACTTGTCATTATTGAATCTCTAGATAAGCATTTAGTATAGCATAGCATTAATTGCATTTTGGATATTATCATATATTCACATATGTTGTTTTCTCTTCATTAAGAGTTAAGCCTTGTGACTAAGTGGATTAGTGCACAAGCAATTGGTTTAGAATCACTATAAAAGGATTGTGGGTAGTGGTGATAGGTTAATAATTGAGAATGGTGTGACTATAGGTTGACCTAGGTTGTAAATATCATTACATATAGTGGATCTAAGGACCGTGTGTGGCTAGATGGATAGCCCGTGAGTTCTTACCTATTTGGATTTTTTTTTTTTGAAAGTCAAGCTTATTTAAAATGAAGTTCGATCATTTCCTCTTCCCAACTTTTTCTCATCTTATTTAAATTATGTGATTGATAGTTGATAACATAATAGTAGAAAACAATCACATCATAACTACTCGTTTATTACAACGCTTATATGCTATAAAACCACTAATTAAATAAGTAAGGGTATAGCAATAAATATTAATTTGGGGGTATTATACTAAAAAATAATAATTAAGGGGACAAAAAGTGAAAAGTTTTAAAAATCTTTTTGAGGGGTTGGGGTCCTGGCTTTTATGATCCCTTCTCCCTTAACAATCGATTAGAAGGTGAGGAAGAGCTAAAATGAGGAGAGGATCCAAGTTTGTTAGTAACCATCGACTTTAAAAGCTTAACCTAATTGGAAATAACTCAACAATAGTATATTATCACTCTAGCACATCTCCTCCCATGTAAGACCGATGGACTTATCACGTGGCTCAAACTCAAACATATATTCAAATTCAGAACAAATTCATAAACAAATATAAATTCACTCAGAACAAACTCAAACACATATTCAAGCTTTATACCAAGTTGGTAATCATCAGGATTCAGACTTAGGGATGAGCATTTCCCTATGGGACCCATCCCCCATGGGCCTCCATAGGGTTTTGGGGGCAAATTTTGCCCACAAATGGATTTTGGGGGTAGGGGTAGAGGCAAACTTAGCCCCCTGATAGATTTTAGGGGAGGTGGTGGGGGTACCCACCCCCAAACCCAAAGCTCCATTTCCCCCAAAATAATATATATTTATATATATATTATTTTATTTTTATTTATTTATTAAAAAAATTATTTTGTATTGTATTTTGGATTTTGTATTATATTTTTATTACTTTTTGGATTGAAAATATTTTAACAGTGTCAAATTAAAGATTGGAATGTTTGGATTCCAAATTTCAAATTCTGATTTTTGGATTGGAAATTGAAATTTTAGAATTGAAATTGAAAAGAAACGGGGGAAATGAGTTTTGGGTGTGGGGGAGGGGGGACCTGCCCCTACCCCTAGTTCTTCCAAATGGGTTTTGGGGGAGGTGGTTGGGGGAGGTTTGAGGAATGGAGGTGGGGGTGGGGATGGGGGTATCCTCCCCCGCCTCATTGGGCCCCCACGCCTATCCCTATTCAGACTTAAAAGCTTAAAGTCGATAAGAAATGACCTAACAATAGTATATAAGCATTCTAACACATTCATGTGCAAAACCAAACATGTTTACCACATAACTTAAGCCTAAACATATATTCAAGGGTAAATATCATTTTCGTCCATATGGTCTACAATATAATCCATTTTGGTCCTCGTCGTTCCAGTATTGGCCCATTTAGTCATTCCGTGATGTTTTCTGTTAAAATCAGACCACCTGACAATGTCATATGGTCAAATGACCGTTATACCTCTAATAATGGCTGAGTTGGTTGCAAAAACAATATAACCCTTAAAAGTAGTTGTTGCTTTACTACGACTTTTTTTTTTTCCTTATAAAAACCCATGCACGCCTGCACACTTATTTTCATACAACTCACACTCTCCTTTTCATACAACTCATTCACATTGCTCCAACACACTCATTTATACAAACACATTTACTTTGCAAAATATTTGTGGAAACTCTTCATACATTTTCTTCAAATTTTTTGTCCAAGCACACATCTCCAAACTCATCAAAACATAACAATATCAACAAATCTATATCTCAACCAACCACAGCAATATCAAGCAAACATAAACAACATAAATCAAGAGCATCATGCACAATCATGGAAACATCATCAAGCTTAACAATGACCATCAATGGCGGGATAATCAAATTTAAAAATCGAAAATGCTCATACGGGATTAAAACCGTTGTGAAAATAGCTGAATCTCAAAATAATCCATAGAAATTGTATATATATATATATATATTTTTTTTGTGAGAGAGGAAAATGCAATTTTTATAAATTTTGGGATCCTAACAATGAAGAATTTAACCAAAGTGAATTCCTAGGAAGCAATTCACAAAGGTATGATGATAGAGAAAATTTTCAGTTTTAACAAGAAATGACAAGTGTAATGCAGAAGTTGAAACTTTTATGACAAAGGGTGCAGCACCTAGAAAGCTTACATTCACGGATGCGTAATTTAGAAACTAACATTCATGGGAGAATACATAACCTAAAATCTACATAATGAGGGTCAAGGCTAATGTTGGTAGTTAACATGGTGTTGTTTGGTGTAACAATGGCAGTGTTTCTACTTAGTATTACAAGCAATCATGAAATGTAATAATTAGTAAAGCATTAATAAAAAGCATTTAGAGTTCAAAATTTTCTTACATTGCTTAATAAAAGTGCAGCCAATAACTGTCAAATTTCTACATGGTCTATGTGCTAGCACATTCAAAAAGCAAATTTCAGCATATCTAATGGTTTACAAACTATATTTAAAAAATGCTAACTAGAAGACCACACATTTAAACAAAAAAAAAAGCATGTGAAGATGACCAAAATAAAGTAGAGTTCATAATTAAAGATTCAAAATGAAACTAGAGTTTTTAAACCAAGAAATGCAAGTCGTGCTGCTGATGTCTTCCATCAATCCAAGTCCATTTGCGTTTGAGTCTGGGTTGGTGGTGGCTATGAAGATGACCTTTCAAATGTTGATTGTTGTTGGATTGGTTAATGTGCAGATGAAGAACTAGTGGAGGTTTCATTAGTCTGTAAAAAGAAATTGCAAAGGAAAAAGAAAAAAAAAAATGAATGTAGAAGAATCAGATTAAGAAATTTGTTATGCCATACCTTGTTTTTGCATTTTCTTTTGTTATATCCAACTTGGCTGCAGGGTTTGCATGTCACGATTCCAGACTTTCCTCCTTTAGGGCCCTTCATCCGGTTTCCTCTTCCTCTGAATCTTAGACCTTCTAGGTTGCACAGTATGAGGTGGTGGATCTATGTGTACCGTTTGACCTTCAATTAGTGTACAAGCAGGCACTTCTGGCCACCTCTTTTCATCATTAATTGGGTAGATTATACCCTTATAAGTTTGCATTTATGCACTCTTAGTCTAACTTTGAAGGACATATTCACTCACCTTATCCAACACTGTAGCCTTACCATAATGGTGGCTTATGGCAGCCATTGCATGCCTACAAGGAATCCCACTCACTTGCCAACTACTACATTGACAAATATACTCACAAAGTTTAACAGCATATCCCTCATTTGGACCTAAAAGCTAATGTTCCCAGCAACTATAATGGTTAACACCCTACTTTGTTTACTATTCTTTAATATTTTTGCATTCACCCTTGGTGGCAAAACTGAATTCCATTGCTCACACTCTTCCTTTCTCTCTTAGAATTTCCTCATAACCATCCTCCTGATAAACTCAAGCAAATCTGAGTAAGAAGAAGCTCTATGGGTACCTAGCATGCTATTAAAAGCTTTAGTCATATTGTTGGTGATATGGTCACACCTAATTATATGGTCATAAGCATATCTAGACCAATGTTTTGGTTCAATTTCTTATAACCAACTATTTGCAGCAGGGTTTATGGGACCAATCTCATCCATTGTCTCTTTCAAATCAAAGACATTGAAGCTTCGGCTAGCTCTCCAAAACAGTTTCTTGAAATGATCACCCTTATAAGTTAGCCTGAAGTTGGCATATATATGCCTTGCACAATACCTATCAAATGGAAATAAAAGCTGTAATCGCATAGTGAAAATAAAAAATTATGACAAGAAACATAAATATGTATATAAATTACCTTCTATTTGCAAATAGAAAATGCTTCTACAATGCTTGAATGACTTCTTTTTGCCTATCAGACATAAAAGTCAAGTTTTTGTCTAATGGGTTCTTAAGATGAATATACAGGCTGTTTAAAAACCACTCCCAATTAGATTGTGTCTTATTCTCACAAATGCAAACAACCAGGGGGAATAACCCACTGTTTGCATCCAACGCCACATCAGAAAGTAGCACTCCTCCATATAGGCCTTTCAAGTGGCACCCATCCACTCCAATAAAAGGCATGTTGCCCTCCAACAAACCCAATATTTGAGCTTCAAAGCTTAAGAACATCCTATGAAAGGTAGGATGTGGTTGTTGGGTGGAAATATGTACTGTTGATCCGGGGTTACTTTGGTTCATCATGTAAATATATCTCCTCAGTTTATCAAAAGATTTAGCATGGCCTTTTGCTAACCCCTTTAAGGTTTGTTTCTTGGCCTTTTACTACTTTTGAATGTCAACCGAGACCTTATACTTTTCCCTCAACAGATCACTTATCATCTTAACACAAATACTAGGATTGCCCTTCACAAGGTTCTTAAATTTAGAGGCAATCCACTTGACCTTAGCCTCTTTATTATTATACATCCTATGACATTCATATATATCAACTAATGTTTTAATCTTGAATGTGAGTCCATCAAGGAGGTGTGAACCATATGCCCTCCAAGGATAGCCAGCTTCTTTGCACTTGTGGGTATGTCTTTGAAGGTCATTTTTAACTCTATTTAAAGCTACCCCCTCTTGAATTGCATACTCTCTGAATACTTCTTTCATTTGCTCCACATTGTCAAATGTCTGATCTACTTCAAATTTAATCTCACCACCCATCATTTTCTTGAAAGGTATACCTTTCATCAACTTGGCAATCCTAACCTGTTCAGGTTCAAGCTCCGAGTCACTAAAATGCTCATCATCAGACTTCGATTGATACCCCTTAAATAAATCCTTTCACTCATTCATTATGCCATCATCCCCATAGACAGATTCTTCCTCAAATACTGATACCTTGTCATATTGCATATTTTATCCCACATTAGCCTATCTACCCCCTCCTTCACCATCCTCACCATCCTCACCATCCTCATCATCATCTTTCTCACAGGTAACATCATAATTCAACATTTCAACCTAAGAGTCACACCAACCCAATGCTTGGTAACCACTCTACTGATCTAACACTATAGGCTCTTTATTGGGTCTAGAAGATTATCCTTCTGGAGAACTTGGAACATAACATCTATTCTCTAACTCAAAAATTATTTTTCCTAAACCCACGGTCCTCAAACTCTATAAAAAAAACTCTATTAACTCACTATCAGTGCTCACCTTAACTCTCTCACCACGCCAAGGTAAGTGTATCCAAACAAGGCAATCTTCATTAGGCACTTCATCTTTTCCACTAAGCTCCTCAATTGTTGTTTGAATCAAGGTAATGAGGCTTATGTGATCAGAATCACACTAACCTACATCAACCACTTCAGTCCCAAACATCATAGCTATTGTGAAAATATCCATTCCATATGTGCACAATACAAAAATTGAACAGTTAGCAAGCAAACAATTACAAACCTATAACCATTTGAATTACTTGTAGTGAACTCAAATATCAACCACAAACAAAAGCAAAAAACATTGACTTAGACCTCATATTTTTGTGCAAGAATATCAAGTGATATCAAAACCTTAAAAACCTATTGTGCAAACTTAATAATAATCAAACGAACATAAAATCATGTGAACCACTTATAGACAAAACAAATACAAACCAATTCCCATCATAAACAGAAAAGAGCAAAAATAAACCCTAAGGGATTCGAACCCGAAAGTTTAAAAAAAGAAAATCAATTATCTTTGAAATTTTGTTTATTTTAGGTACTAACACACACAAAACAACTTCAACAACCAAGAATTACACTTAATTGGCTTTCAATGGAAAAAACCCCCAATTTCTTATACATTGGAACCCTAGATAGATGAAATCTTTAAAGAATTTAGATATAAACACACTGCATGCAACAAATATAAATCAAAATAGCTAAATCATCCTTCATTCTTTCAAAAACTAACATTATGCTTAACAAGCTTCAAATCTTCCTCGCAAAAGACATTTTTCTACAAGTATTCCTAAAAATGAATATCTAGAACGAAAGAGGTTGCACAGGACTTCAAGACGAATGTGAAAATGAGGTGAAAATAGTAAGAGAAGGTGGGTTCTTTAGGGTTTTTGGCGCGAAGCTTCAAGCGGTTGGTGTTGTGGTTTCTGAAGATAAACAAGAACAATTGAAAATGATAAAGTGGAGCCACAATAGTTAGGTTTTGTAAAGTTTTGTATGATGTGTCAGCATCTGAGAGATGGATTACATCTCAACCATTCATTTTCTTATTTATTTTTTATTAACAAATTTTTAATTTTCAAAATTACTGTTTTGACCTTCTGATAAAACATTCTAGAAGAATGCATGATGCTTTTACTACTTTACCCTCGCTTTGTTAATGAAAATTTTGAAAACCCTAACATAATTAGATGGTAGGGACCGAAATAGGGATTCATTGAAAATGTTTAGACCTGTATGACCAATACTAGAACGATGAGGATCGAAATGGATAATATGGTAAACCATAGGAACTAAAATGATATTGATCCTATATTCAAACTTAAAATAAATTCAAAATCAATTACAAATTCAATCACATGGGAATGCAATACCAAAGCACTCTAACAAAGTCAATTGATGGTATTCGGACAAGAAATCGAACAAATATCGAGGATAATCATATCTTCTTTTTCTTTAGGGAAAATTGCATTAAAGTACTCTAACCTTTGCTAAAATTGCATCTAGATCACACTTTTACCAAAATGACAAATTAGTACCTTGACCAAACAGTTGACTTTAAGAATTAACTGTTAATCAATCAAATATTACGAAATGACCAAATTGCCCCTAAGTAACACTAAATATTCTCTCTCAAACTCCAAACCCCAAACCCCAAACCCCAAATACAACTAAGTCATACAGAGCCTAAGCTCACAACTGAACTCTTAGCTCACAACACTCGCTAAGTCCCCCTAAGTGTTTCTCGAACATCCCCTAGGTGTCCCATGAATATTCCACTGATCTTTTTCTAGATATCCCATGGATCTCTCCCCGAATATTCCTTCGATCTCCCCTTAGGTCTCCTCTCGAATGTCCCCTAGGTCTTCCGCTCATGGATATCCCTTGAGTTTCCCTCCGAAACTCCCCGAGATCTCACTCCTCGAATTCAGCCACTCTTTGGTGTTTCTAGGTGTCTCTCCCCTCATATTATTCTAGGGATAAGCCACCCTACTTATAGATTGCAATTATTTGGAGTTAGAACCCATTCTTGGAGCAAAAGGCTGTTGCTTGGTGCTAAAATCTATGCTCCCATGCACCTTTTAAAAGCTTCAAGCATCCCAAATATGTCTTTTAAACCTCACCCATACCAATCAGATTCCGTTTGGACCACTTTCGCTCAGTCGAATTCAGTTCAGAACACATGGGAATATGAACCAAATTTCCAACAACTAAAGACCCAATCTCATTCTTTGCTATTTGTCATGAAATGTAAATATTATTCTAGTCTACCACATTTGAACAATAATCAGTGTTTTCTTGGACAATAATTGGTTAACGCTTTAAATTTGTTCTTTTCGTTTTTGCTTTCTTTAGGTTCAATCTAGTTACACTAGTAACACTGATGATTATTTCTCTCTATCAATATGCCTTTGTCCCTGGAAGATAAAATTTTGACAATGCTTTAGTGGCTTTTGAGACACTGCATTCTCTGAGTCAGAAGAATCGGTTAAAAGAGGGTAGATGGCCTTGAAGCTTGATATGAGCAAGGCTTATGACATAGTGGAATGGGGTTTTTTTGTCTTCAATGATGGAAAAAATGAAATTTCCCTCCAGCTGGATTAATCTAACTATGGAATGTATAACAACTTCTAGAATGTCTTTCCTTCTAAATAGTCAAGATGTTTGTTCTGTGGTTCCTTCCCGTGCCCTCAGACAGGGGTGCTCACTTTCCCTCTATTTATTTTTGTTGTGTGCTGAGGCATTCTCGAGTCTGCTCTCGAATTTGGAAAGGAATGGTAGGATTCTTGGCTCCCGGTGCTGTAGATGTAGTCCTTTAATCAGTTACTTATTTTTTTGATGATGATAGTATCATTTTTTGTAAAGCTTCTAAAGCTAGCAGAGAAAGGATTCAGAAAATTTTGATTTTTTACAAAAAAGGCTGGGGACAAAAAATTAATCTCCAGAAGTCTCACATTACTTTTAATCCCTAAATGGATGATTGCTTGAAAAAGGATATCCTGGGTCGGCTGGACTTTAAGAGCTGCAATTCCCATGATAACTATCTTGGTCTTCCATCCTTGGTGGGCAGAAACAGAAGGAGGATTTTTAGCCTGATAAAAGAAAAGGTTGACAATAAACTGTGGAGGTAGAAAGGCAGTTTATTTTTTATGGTGGAAAGGAAGTCCTTCTCAAGGTCGTGGCTCAAGCCATACCGAACTAGACTATGAATATCTTTAAAATTCTGAGTGGTCTTTGTAATGATCTCAATGCGATGATGTCTAAATTTTGGTGGGGCTCGAGAGAGGGGAAAAGGAAAACCAGTTGGATTAGCTGGAAAACTATATGTCTTCCAAAGAGCCACGATGGAATGGGTTTTAAGGATTTGTCTCTGTTCAACCAAGCCCTCCTGGATAAACAAGTCTGGCGTCTCTTCCATTCTTCGAATTCGTTGGGTAAGTGTCTGTTCAAGGCAAAATATTTTCCTCAGACTGATATTTTTTCAGCTCCGATCAAGGCAGGCTGTTCGCATGTTTGGTGTAGTCTGCCTTGGGGCCGAGAATTACTTTTGAAAGAGCTTAGATGGTCAGTTATTAATGGGAGCAGCATTAGAGCCTTTAAAGACTAGTAGATCCCTCGGTCTTCCTCTTTCCTTTCGGTAACTTTCGACCCAAGCATTAATCTCCTTGTAGCTGATCTCATTGATAGGTCTATGAGAGGGTGGAACTTGAATAAACAAAACCAGTTTTTTCTCCCTATCGATAGAGATGAAATTCTCTCTATTCCCATTAGCTGGAATAGTGGTCAGGATTTCCTAAAATGGCACTAGGATAAGAGAGAGGAGTATTCGGTCAGTAGTGGATATGACCTAGCTTTGAAGGATAGACTTCAGTCCTCTTCCTCTAATTCTTCCAAGAGCAACAAGTGGTGGAATTCCTTATGAAAGTTTAACATCCCTCCAAAGGTTAGAATTTTTGTCTAGAGAGCTTGTCTGAACGTTATTCCTTCCCTTGAAAACCTTTGGAAGAGAAAGATTCTGGTGGAACCTCGCTATAATAGATGTGGAAATGGTCAGAATCTACTAGCCACGCCCTTTTTGGCTATAAAGCAACAAAGAAAGTTTGGTCTGAGTCCCAGTATGGCATCTTTCTTGTCAAGGTCAGATTGCTCACTGTCCAGGATATTCTATCTTCTCTGGCTGCTCAACTCACTTTGGATGACCTTGGTGTAGTGTGCATGATTACTTGGGCAATTTGGGAGAACCGCAATGCTCTGCTGAATTGTGGCAAAGCTAGGACCCTAGAATCAGTGGCAACCTGTGCTTTGGATTTCCTTTCAGAGTTTAGGACCTCTAAGATCGCCTGCTGTTCCCCTCCCTCTTCATTGGCTGCTAGAACCCCTTCTGATTGGATCGCCCCTCCATCCGGTGCTCTTAAGCTGAACACTGATTTTGCCACCCACAAGTCTTCCAGGTCTATTGGTATTGGCTTATCTATCATGGATGTCAAAGGGAGAGTCTTGGCTGCTTGTGCTAATTCCCTGCTTGGGTTTTTTTTTTTTTTTTTTTTTTTTTTTTGAGATTAGCCATCTTCTTGCTTTACGGGAGGGTCTCAGGTTTGCCAAGCTCTACAACTTTGTTGTCTCTTTGCAGAGATTTCCTCTCCCCGTGTGGCCTCCCTCTTGCTTGGCTTGGTTCCGTGGTTAAGGGACTCTTTTCTTATTATTAATGATATCAAGGCCTTACTTCTTGAAGCATGTTTTTGTAAGTGTCGAGCCTCCCTTTTAATAGGGAACTCCTTGGCACACAACCTTGCTTTGTCGGCCTTCTTCTCTGTTAGGGAGCGTTTGTGGCTAGATACCAGCCTGTTTTTCTGTTTTTCTGTTTGTGTAATTCGTTCTGTTATTATCAAAAAAAAAAAAAAAAGTAACACCGATAATAGACATTAATATATACATGATTTAATGGATTTAATATTTTATTTTATTTTATTTTATTAGGCAGGCTTAAGATTTTATCTGTAACTACCCTATTATTTCATAATTCTTCGACTAATTCAAATGACATTCAAGTGTCATATTTGAGTCCAAAAACACATAAAAACAAAAATGCTTTTGTTCCCTAATCTGCAAAATTTCAAACAAAAAGAAAAATGGTTCTAGAGTAGAGTAGTTGAATTGCTTGGCAGATCTAATTAAGTCAATGAAATTTGATTTTGTTTTTTGTAAACGGAAGAGGCAAAATGGAGAATCTTGAAAGATTTTGACTGTCACGTAATCTGTGTAATGAATAGAAACCCCTAGCAAGTAGCATGGAACATATCAAATCAAAAGATTATGGTCGCAAGACAGCAAAAGGACAGGTGCACAAGTTTGATATGGAAAACGTGTCATGATTCCTAATTAGCTAGGGTTCCCCACCAATTCTTTACCTTCTTTAACGGCTTTTTCTTTGCTCTCATCAATTAGCTCATGTTGTCCTTTTCGTTTCATATGTGATATGATTTTTTAATTTTTAGTAAAATAAAATTTAATTATAAGAAGTAAAAATAAATTATTGTCATTAATAATATCGATATTTTACTATGTATATATAATGGTGGAGCCAAAAAATTCAAGCGTGGGGCTATTATATAAAATAAAAAATATTTGGAGGACCAAAATGAAAAGTATGTAAAATCTAATTATATTTTTTTAAAGAATTTTTTAAAATTTTTGAGGGAAGGCCCGATGGCTCCCCTCCCTCTGGCCCCTATATAAGGAGTTCAAATCCCTCCCTATACAATTATCTGCATATATATATATATATATATATATATATATATGAAGATTTCTCTCCTATGTTATGAGATTAGATATCCGAACGAAAGAGGTAGTGATTAATTTCAATAGGTTCTGATAAATTTCTAACTCATTCAACGTTTGACTTTTTTTATAAAAAAAGGTGAAATATAAATCTTTAAATATATTATAAATAGTGAAAATGAAGTGGGATCAAAATGATGGCATCTTAAATGAATTTGATTGTGTTAGAGTCTTGTGAGGTATATGGATGAATTATGGTTATATATGATCACTAGTCATCAGGGACAGAGTCAGAAATTGTTTTTAGTAGAGGCGTCGTAAAATATAATTAGTTATATCATATATTTTAGAAGGTATGTTATCGAAAAAATTAATAAAAATATATTGTTAATGTGTATTCATTTGTCAATTTACACATTAGTAGTTGACAATATGAGGTTGGTCCAATGATAAAACCCCTCACACCTACACTACAAGGTTGCGGATTCGAGTCTTTTCCCCTCCATAAAAAATCTGGAATTTATGTAATAGTGTAATTCTTCAAAAAAAAAAAAAATGAAACATTAGTAGTTGAAATACAAGTTGATTTTTAGAGTTGCGAGTTGCAATGTCGAACATTACTCTAAAAATAATGTAGTAAACGGTTTTTTTTTTTTTTTTTTTTTTTTTTGTATCCGTGGATGTTTGGGCCAGCTTGCGTACACATCGACTAATCCCACGAGGCCCTGAATTTAATAGCCGGGTAAACCTCCAGTGCCCCCAACAGAAACATGGTTGTTAAGGATCGAACCTAAGACATCTGAGTTTACAGCTTTCCCCAGTGACCAGGGACACCACCCCTTGGGGTTAATGTAGTAAAACGTTATGGCCATTTATTCATGATTCAGTAATAATGTTTACTGTTTAGGAGTTAGAAAACTAATTAAAATTTAAATTGTACTCATAGTATTTTTCTAATATCCAAAAACTAGATTAATTTTAAAAAAATTATAAAAGTTTGTTTGATAAAATATTTTAGTAGTTAAACATAATTGGTGTGGGTGTGAGAGGGAGAGACTCGAATCCACAACTTCAAGGTGTAAGTGTGAGGGGCATACAACTGGGCTAACCACATCTTGTCTAATATATGTATATATTTTGTTGACATGTTTTAATTATATAAATTAACACAATGATTATTTAAAAATAAATAACATATCAAAAGTATAATATAGTATTAGGGTAATGAGTGAGATAATTAATATCGTAAGAGAGAACAAAAGTATTTGAATGAGAATAATATTAGTTGAGATACAACATATATGCTATGATAAAATTTCATCTATATTTAAGATACATTGAAAATAAATACTATATTTAAAATCAAAGATATTTTTTATGTGATTTGATGGAAAAAATATTAGATGCCTTGTTTATAATAAAACTAGAAAAATAAGAAATGAAATAGGGATAAAAGCATAAAAATCTAAGAATTAAGGGTATTATAAAAGTTAAAATATAGAAAAAGTTGTAAATTTTCAAAACTTCGGCCGCAACCCGGTCCCTACTAGTCATTCATGTCCATGCATGTTTCTACTACTACTAGTCTACTACGGGAGAAAAATTTACAAATGACGGTCTTATTGATGTGGCAATGAGACCGTCCAATGAAAATGTACAATCTATTACTTTAAAAATATATTTTTCATTTTTATTGGACTGTCTCAGAACGTGACAATGAGACCATTTCATACAAGTTTTTCTTTACTACCACATGGCCTATGAGTCCTAACAGCAGCCCAAAATCTTCACTTGCCCCTTTATAGGAGCAAATAGCCGATAACTTTGTTTGATACCATCTTTTAAAACTATTTTATGAATCATAATCTGTTACGCACGCGCAGTACAGACGCTTACGGACGTTTATAAACAAAATAATGTTTTTATTATTATTATTATTATTATTATTATTATTATTATTATTATATATTAGGGACGGACGCACCTTAAGGTCAGGTGAGGCCTATGCCCTAACTCAATTTTCTTAAAAAAAAAATTTGATTTTGTTTTCATATATATAAATATATAATCTAACTTCAATTCAACAATATTAACTCACAATTTAGTTGGTAGTTAGTCTCTTCTTTTGGTTGATTTTGAGGGGTTCTACCCTCACCATTTGCATTTTTCAAAAATAATAAATAACCTTTTTCTTTAATTCAATTTTATCTAGTAATTTTGTTTTATGTCTTTTTTATTTTACCATCTTTTCCGATTTGTTTCTCAAATTTATATCTTCCTCTAAAACAAAACAATTCACTCTCTCTTTTTCGACAGTGTCAACTTCTTAACTACCTTTAATTTATGGATACTTAATTCAATTTTATTTTATATTAAATTATCTATTATTATTTTGAACTTTTATTATTTCTAATAATTTTAGTTTGACATAACTAACACATCCATCCAATCAATAAACCCTAAAATCTCAAAGTTTAATTTATTGGATTAAAATAGTTTATCTATTATTATGATTCATTTTAGTTTATCCTTAGTATTTATTTTATTTTATTTTATAGCTTTAATGTTTTCAGAATCAATAAATCAATAATTTATCAATAATTAGAAGAATAAAAAATTCAAAAACATGTTTAGTAATATTTATTAATCAATTATTTTTGTATAAATTTAAAGTGAATTCATTATAAATACAAAACAAAATTTCTTATTATTAAATTAGATTGTAATTTATTATTTTAAGAATAAATATTGTTTTACTTGTTATTCTTTACTTTTTAATATCATGTTTTTTTTTTTTTTTTTTAATTTCTTTTAAATGTAAGATTATTTAGTTCATCTTGATTAATCGTTCTATTTTTATTTTATTTTATCTAAACTTTGATGATATTTCTTTAGGGTTAATATTATAAACACCCCCTCATATTTGAACTATTATTGGATGTATAGTTATAAATGCTTTTATGTTAGAAACCTTTCCTATGGACTAATACCGTTAGTATTCTGTTTGTGTTGACTGAGTTTGACCGTTAAAAAGTCTAAAAGTATCTCTATTTAAACTTCAATTGTTTGAATTGACCATTATACCCTCATACTTTTACCAAATAAATTAATAAACTGATATAAAATGTGAGAATGTTAACTTGCAAAAGAGAAGTTATTTTGTGGACAATTTTATCCTTAAAAATAACAAAATAACAGAATGAATGTATTATTAATTTAAGCTTCAATTGTATTATTTTATTAATTTATTTGGTAAAAGTATGGGGGTATAATGGCCAATTTATACAATTGAAATTTAAATATGAACATTTTAGACTTTTTAATAGTCAACACAAACGGAATGCTAATGATGTTAGTTTATAGGGGAGGTTTCTAAAATAAAAGCATTTGTAACTATACATTCAATAATAGTTCAAAGGTGATGGGAGGTTTTTAATATTAACCCTATTTCTTTATATAAAAAAATAAAAAATAAAAAAAATAAATTAAAAAAAAAAACTGATTTACTATAAATTAAGTGTTTTTTTTATATATAATTATTATTTTGTTCAAATGCCCCACTTGATTAAAATTTCTGGGTCCACTACTATATATATATATATATATATATATATATAAACTATAATTCATTTCACTGGAATCTGGATTACAATATAACATTAATGTACGTGATTAAATTCTACTATTTTTCCTTCTTTTTTTTTTTTTTTTTTTTTTTCCTTTCTTATTTCAAACCCCAAAGATTTTCTTTTAAGCTTATTTTTCCTCCATATTGAGTATAATTAATTAATTAATTAATCAAAATACTGATATGTCTATAATATATTGATTTGCAATAAGTCTATCTTATTGGTAAATTAAATCTATTACTTAACAATGTGATCAGTTTATTACGTTACGTTCTTTTGAACAATGTGAGATTCGATCTACTGCAGTATTATTGATAAAAATACCCAATTTTACCACCAGATATAACTCATTTAAGTGACCTTATGAGATTTGATCCATTGTGTGCTTACTCTCATCACGCCTAAATCATATACATCTTAATTAATTAACATACTCATGCTCAATATAACGCTTATTACGTATGAATAATGCTCTAGGAACATAATTATAATATACAGATAGTAACTATAGTATTAGTTTACTTTTTTTTTTTTTTTTTTATAATTGATACTATTGCAAATTTTCATGGGAGGCGAAAATTTGATATATATATATATATATATATATATAGCTATTCTCTACTAATGAGATTCCTTATTTTAACATAAAGTAATGATCTCAATGAAATTTATCAATTTTAATGAATTTTGATTTGATTTTTTTTATATAGATGATTAGACGTTCAATGAAATCTATTTGTAAATAAGATTTGAAATTTTTTTTCAAGTATTACATGTTGGGGATAATCCTCTAAAACCAATGAAGGCGAACGCCATGCCTAATGCTCGCCCATAACTCATAGTAAATAATAACGTCAATATAGCAGAAAAATAGATAAGAGAAAATAAACAATCACAATACAAGATATACGTGGAAAACCTAAATCGGGTAAAGAACCACTGGCCATCAGGATGACAGAGAATGTTCCACTATATGATAAACCGTTACAACCATATACTCCAGGATTAACTCTCTCAACTCAACCCCAAACAACACTCACAAGATCCTCACCAAGAACCCCCACAATATCCCATTGGTCTCCCCTAAATATCATCCACAGATCTCATACTTGATCCACCGATATTCTCTTGGATCCCTCATCGGATATTCCCATTGGATCTCCCCGGATCTCACTCGCACTCTCTGATGTTACATGGTGTTCAACTCACTTTTTTCTCCACACAAAATAAACCTAATTACAATGTTCTATTTATACTAGTTACAGAGAGTTTAAGATATAGGGAAATCATACTCCTAAACATATAAGGCTTACTTATTCCATATAAATACTATTTCCTTTTATGACAAATCTTCTTGTAAGAAGTAAATCTTTTTCCTTCAAGCACAAGAACTTTCAAAAGAATACCTTTTTCCTATTATGCACAGCATTTCCAATCTCAGTAATACATCATCTTCGTCGTATTGCTCATGGTGTGCACCCCACTTCCAACACCACAAAACAATTCTGCTCCTGGTTCTGACCGCTCTTGCCACCGTTGTGGCTTTCATAGCGTCATTCACATCGCTCTCCTTTGATCTTCAACCGCTCTCATTACTGTTGTCGAAATTCACATCGATGTTCTACCGCTGTCATGATCGCTGTCAAAGCCAGAGCGGTTGTGACAGCGGTCGTGACGGTTCTTCGTTTCTTCTGTTCTTTAACCTCCCTCAAACTACACCATTCCATTTTTCCAAACGTATGCCACGTCTCTAGGAAGTTCCACATTAGTTGAGTCTTGTTTGGTTCACATCGGGTTTATTCATGAATACGAGCCAAAACCTAACATTAAATTTTTTTTTTTTTTTCATTTTTCTTATTTTTTACCTCATTTTATGATGTTTTGTATTTAAAAAAAATCAGGAAAAAAAAATAGTTATAGTACTTGAAAGTTTGTATCCAATATGTGTATATATATATATATATATATATATATATTTTTTTTTTTCTATTGTTAGTTCATCATGACAATAAATATATTAGGACGAAAAATATAGACTACTAGATTTACATACTTTGACTCAAAGTATATTGCACTTGTCAAAACTTCTCCATAATCTATGGTCCACATTTTTCGTCCCGATATATTTATTGTCAGGAAGAATTGACAATAGAAAGACTGTATATATATTTATATTTGACATTACTCTATAATATGAGGTAGGTTCAGTGGTAAATCTCTCACACCTATATTTAATAAGTTGTGGGTCAGAGTCACCCCCTTCTTGATCTCAAAATATTGTAATAATAATAATAGTAATAATAATTGTTGAAAATAAATCGAAGTTACAGATGAACTAAATAAGTTAGATGAGAGAGATGAGAACTAATAAATAAATTAAGAGATGAGAAAGAGATTTACTTTGTATTGATATCCAGTAATCGAAATTTTACTAAGAGATGAAATATATTTTTAGGCTCTAAGAGAGATGAGCACCACTTGCATGGTAATGATAATGATGAAGCCAAATGGGGTGGATAAGTGGAGAAGGTAAGGAGGTGGGTCAGGTGGGGTGGATCAAGTGGATAGATTAAGAAGGTGGGAATTTAGATACTATTCATAACACCCCCCACCCCGAGGGATTCCTACTATTTGTATTTTTAATTTTCTAGAAAAAATACAATGGGACAAAACCTAGACAAAATATATACAGTGGTATTCTGGATCTAGTGGGATTGGATGTCCTCAAAACTATCTCGTTAAAACCTTTCCAGTAAAACCCAATGAGATAAATTCGGAAGAAGGAAAAATAGTACAAAGTATGGATGTCTATTCAAAATTTTGCTCCCCGTGATTGAACGCTTCCCCTCATAAAACCTTCAGCATTAATCTTGTATTTTACAGAGTCGACACATGCCTATTCTATATACCAACTTCTCAACAGTCGATGTAGGCAATGTTTTGGTAAACAAATCTGCTAGATTATCTGTAGACCGTATTTGCTTAACATCAATTTGTCGATTTTGTTAAAGCTTATGAGTATAGAAGAATTTAGGAGAAATATATTTAGTTCTATCTCCTTTGATACACCCCCAACCCCAGCCCCCCCCCCCCCCCCCTATAAATTGAGCAATATAAGTCACATTATCTTCAAATATTGGTGTTGACATTTCTGTAGACAATGAAAATCCACAAATATTTTGAACATGATGAATAACTGACCTTAGCCAAACACATTCTCAATTTACTTCATGAAGAACGATAATCTCATAATGATTAGAGGATATAGCAACCAAAGTATGTTTTGTGGAGTGCCATGATATTGATGTGCCATTATAGGTCAAAATCATATCCCATTTGTAAACGAGCGGATCAGATAGATACCCCATATCAGCATAACCAAGTAAACTAGAAAAATTGTTTGATTTTGTATAAAACAATCCTAAATCTTTCGTTCCACTAAGGTAACAAAAAAGATGTTTGATCTCATTTCAATGTCTTCGAGTTGGAGCTGAATTGAATCTAGTAAGTACATTCACAAAGAATGCAATATTTGGTCTAGTAAACTGAGCCAGATATAAAAAGCACCAATTGCATTAAGATACGATGCTTCAGGACCAAGTATCTTTTCACCATTTTCCATTGAACAGAATGGATCTTTTTTAGGATAAAAAGTTCTAACAATCATAGGAGTGCTTAATGGATGAGCATTATCCATATAAAATCTCTTTAAAATCTTTTCAATATATGCTAATAGATGGGCAAGTATTCCATTTGATCTATTCTCGATCTCGAGGCTGAGACAATATTTTGTCTTTCCCAAATCTTTCATTTCGAATTCCTTTTTTAAATATTCAGCAGTTTTTAGGAGTTCTCCATGAGTTCCAATTAGATTCATATCATCAATATAAACTGCTACGATAGCAAACCCATATTTTGATTTCTTTATGAAAACATATGGGTATATATGATTACTAATATACCATTCTTTTATCATACATTCATTGAGACGGTTATACCACATCTGTCCAGATTGTTTTAATCCATACAAGAACCTTTGTAATTTTATCGAATACAAATTATGAGATCTTGAGTTATATGCTTTTGACATTTTAAATCCTTTAAGGATTTGCATGTAAATATCTGAATCCAGTGAACCATATAGATAAGCAGTCACTACGTCCATCAAACGTATTTCAAGTCTTTCTAAGATAGCCATGGTTATTAGAAATCGAAACGTAATTGTATCCATCACTGGTGTTAATATATTTCATCAAATCGATACCAAGTCTCTACGAGAAACCATGTGCTACGAGTCATGCCTTGTATCTCACGATCTTATTTTTCTCATTACGTTTCCGTATAAAAACTCATTTGTATCTAACAGGTTTGACGTCTTCAGACCTCTAGATTATCGATCCAAATACTTTACGCTTGGCTAATGAAATCAAATTTTTTTTTTAATTGCTTCTTTCTATTTAGGTCAATCAGACCTCTATCTGCAATCATCGAGATTATGAGATACATAATCATCATTTATAATTTTAGTTGCCATTGTGTATGAAAATACATCATCAATGATTGTTGTTTTACAATTCTACAATTCTGTCATATAATTTATAAAAAATTTCTCATTTCTATATTCTTGTATCTCCTCTGAGATTCCTTCCCTTACAGGGGCTTTTGTCACTCTAGTGACCTGTGTCTTATCAGGGACATTTAACTCTTCTAGAGTTGATTTAGAGGGAGTGGATTTATTTCTTTTCCTCTTTCGGGGAACAATATCCTTTGAACCAAATGGTATACCACGCTTCTGGCATGCAATAAATCGTTCTTTTTTGATATCATTTGTTTAGATTTTTTTTTTTTTGGAACAATCACTAGTGATGGTACATTAACAACTAGGATGCATGATTTTGTTATGCTAGTAGCATCTGTAAATGCATCTGGAAACTAATTCGCTATTGCTTGAAGATGTACTATCTTGTATACTTCATTCTCATATTGAGATGTGTATAGGTCTAAATGAATTAGACTATGAACTTTCTAGGAAAGTTCACGCTTCGTTTCAGAGGAAGTCTTTCGTTCCTCTAATGATGAAAAATTTGTCTCATCAAAATGACAATTTGCAAATCGAGCAGTAAAAAAATCACCAGTCAAAGATTCCAGATATCTAATAATTGATGGTGAATCAACACCAACATATATTCCCAAATACCTTTGGGGTCCCATTTTAGTTCTTTTTGTTGGTACAATTGGGACATATACCGCACAACCAAAAGTACGTAAATGAGATATATCTAGTTGATGGCCAAGTACAAGTTGTACTGGTGAATACTGATGATAAGCAGTGGGTCGAAGACAGATTAATGCATCAACATGTAAAATAACATGCTCCCATGTAGAAATCGATAATTGTGTTCTTGCAATTATCTGGACCCGTTTAATAAGTGATTTTGCTAATTCATTTTGATTATGCACATGTGGAACGGGGATGTTCGACATCAATCTCAACCACTTTGCAATATTCATCAAATGTCTTGGAAGTAAATTCATCAGCATTATCAATGCGTATTGACTTAATTGGATAATCGGAAAAAATGTGCCTAAAGCCTAATAATTTGTGCAAGTAATCTTCTAAAAGCAGCATTATGTGTTGATAATAAGCAAACATGTGACCATCTGATAGATATATCAACTAGAACCATAAAATGACGAAATGGTCCATTTGGTGGATAAATAGGTCCACATATGTCTTATTAAATTCTTTGTAAGAATGACGGGGATTCAAAATCAACTTTATAATAAGATTGTTTTATTGTTAATTTCTCTTGTGAACATGCAGTACATAAATTCTCATGGGATAAAAGAATCTTCTGGTTCTTTAATGGATGTCCATAAGAACTTTCAATGATTCTACGCATCATTGAAGATCTTGGGTTACCGAGACGGTCATACCAAAGCACAAACATTTTTTGATCTAAGAACTTCTGATTCATAACTGCATAAAATTGCTACACTTTTGATAATAGTGTAATATAATCCAGAAGATAAAGCACGCAGCTTTTCTATAATGATTTTTTGGCTTGAATCATGAGAAATAATGCACAGATATTCAATATTTTCATTATTCATAGTTTGAATATGATATCCTTGTGAATATGATATCCATTCCTCCATATATATTTAAAACTAAGCAGATTCCTTTTAGATATGCTTGAATATAATGCATCATTTATACTAAATTTAGTATTATTTAGTAACAATAGTGTGGCTCTTCCAGAGTCTTTTATCAGATCCTTTGGACCTGATATAGTATTAACATTTGCTCTAAGCAATGTTAAATTCATAAAATATTTCTGACTCCATAAAATTGTAAGTCGTTGCACTATCAACTAAACATATATCTCATGCTTCTAGCTTTTCAATAACCCCAAATTTATTGTTTAGATTGATTTTGTATGCTTCATAAAATAAATAAATAATGCATATCAGACAAAGTGATCAAAAAAGTATATATTGCACTAAGATATATTTTACATGAACATAATAACAAAGATATACTACTATAAGTAGTACAGTAAGTAGTATTTAGACATATTTTACATACTAACAAAATAATCCTTCTACAAGTAGTATTTAAGTGGTATGGACATATCCATCACCAATTGAGCAGTCAGCTTGTCTTTCGGGTCATTAAAGAAATCTGTAACATTGAGATGCCTGATATCTCTAGGATATGAATCCTATATGACCAATGATTATAATAGCCATGCCTAAAACAAACACTATCATTTGCATTAGGTCTATTTTGAATATCTTTTCCTTTATATTGTTTGGTCTCATAAACATTCCACTTCTGTTGAGTGTTTTGATTATAACCACCTGATCCAGAATAACCACGTCCTCTTTAGAAGCTATGACCACAACTTTAGTCAAGATTACGACCATAACCATGGCCACGATCAGGATTACGACCATAACCACAATCAGAATTACGATCACGACCACAACCATGGCCATGATATCCAACAGTATTAGCATTCACTTATGGGAATGCTGTAGAACCAGTCGGGTGTGATCCATGGTTTTTTATTAGTAGCTCATTATTATTTTTTTTTCTACTACTAAAAGACATGAGATCAATTACGAATATTTTGAGAATATACGTTCTCGATATTGTTGTTGCAATATTACATTTGAGGCATGGAAAGTTGTGAATGTCTTTTCCAACATATATTTTTCAGATACATCTTCACCACATAATTTCAGCGTTGTGGTAATTCTGAACAGAGCAGAATTATATTCAGAAACTGATTTGTTGTCCTGAAACCATAAATGCTGCCATTTGTATCTAGCATTTGGCAATATAACATCTGGCTGATGGTCATAACAATCTTTTAGTTCTTGCCACAAATCTTTAGGTTCTGTGACACTAAGATACTGAGCCTTCAAATTCTCATTTAAATGATGACAAATTATGACAATAGTTGTGGATTTATCATGTTCATTTGCTTGTCTCCCATTATCAAAGGTATAGTATACACATTGTGATTTTAAATATAATCTAGCATTAATAACCCACGATATTTAATTGTCTCTAGAAACTTCTAGTGCATCAAATTTTAAATTTGCAAGTTTAGGCATAGTTACATCTTCCAGGTTTTTGAAAATCACAATTTAGTATTAGAATTTAGGTTTGGTAAAATAAATACGAATGAATGAATAGCATAATAAATAATCCAAAACTATATATAGTTTCTGTCGACACAACTATAACCGGTCTTTATATATTGCGTATAATTAAATGCGAATATTTAAAAAATCATAATAAATAAATCCAGAACTATATATAGGTTCTGTTGACACAGCCGTAGACAATCTTATATATTACGTATAATTAAATGCGAATATTTAAAAAGCATAATAGATAAATCCAAAACTATATATAAGTTCTGTCGCCACAGTCGTAGCCAGTCTTATATATTGCGTATAATTAAATGCGAATATTTAAAAAGCATAATAGATAAATCCAGAATTATATATAGGTTCTGTCGACACAGCCGCCGTCAGTCTTATATATTACGAATAATTAAATGTGAATATTTAAAAAGTATAATAGATAAATCCAGAACTATATATAGGTTCTGTCGACATAGCCGTAGCCAGTCTTATATATTACGTATAATTAAATATAAATATTTAAAAAGCATAATAGATAAATCCAGAATGATAAATAGGTTCTGTTAACACAGCTATAACCAGTATTACATATTACGTATATTTAAATATGAATATTTAAATGTAAGTAAATCACCCATCAGATGATCCTTTCATCGCGTTGATAATGTGTTGAAAATAAATCAAAGAACAGATGAAATAACTAAGTGAGATGAGAGAGATGAGAACTTATAAATAAATTAAGAGATGAGAAAGAGATTTACTTTGTATTGGTTTCCGATAATCGAAATTTTACAAAGAGATGAAATTTATTTATAGGTTTGAAGAGAGATGAGCACCACTTGTATAGTAATGATGATGACGCCAAGTGCGGTGGATCAAGTGGAAAGGGTAAGGAGGCCAATAATAACAATGTTTAGTCTCGGAATCTATTTATATTTAGTAGACCTAATATACTAGATATATTATCACCTATTACGCAGTAAATATGGACTATGAGAAATATAAAGGGATCGAAATGAATATTATTCTACGCCGGAAAATTAGACTTTTCTCCATTTAAAATTGTGACAAGTGATTGATGTGTTAATAATAAACGGTGAGATCCGCTTGATTTTTCCGCATAACTCTGAATGTTACTTGTTCTATATAATTATTTTATTTAATTTTTTTAAATATTAAAATCACTTAATAAACTTTTAAAATTATTTGTACAAAAAATTATTTTTATTTAACACAAATTCAGCGAAATTTAATATAAAATTTTACTTCTAAAACTATATTTATTAATTTAATCTATTTTTAATTTTATTGTTTGTTAAAGCCTTAAGAGTATATATATATATATATATATATATGGGGTTAGGCTATAGAACACCGGTGTTTTCGAACACCGTGTATGAAATATTGTAATCGTAATTTGAAAAAGTGTGATCCAAACTTCAATCGCAATATTTTTTACGTGGTGTACGGATATATTAATGTTCTATAGTTTTTTTTTTTTTTCAAGGAATTACATTTCCCTTACATTTTCCTAATTATATTTGTTCATTTTAACTTGAAATTTATTTTCCTCTCCCTCCCCCGTAACATCGTTGTACTAAAATTGGTTTATTCAATAAATATCTGTATGTCTGTCCTTGTGTATGTTGAATGTTGTGGTTATGTCATGGAAGAGATTGATAAACAGAGGAGTTTGGTGAGTGTCAATGCGTAATACCAGTTGTTTATCATTCTTTTAACCTTCATCACACTCCCTTGAAAATAACTTTTTATCTGTTTCAATGCTCTCTGTGTAAACTTTATTTTCTGGTTTGAAAAATCAACATAAGCGACCGGTGTATGACAGTAATAAACAAATCGTACGTGAATCCATTTTGGTTAAGTTGTTGAATTTCATCTAAATCATCTTGGAGTTGCTTATGATTTACGAAACGAGTGTGAAGAGCCAAACCAAACTTCAAATCAAAGACAGGTTGGTTTCAATATTTTCAATATCAATCAACCTCCAAAAAACCAATCTGTCTAAATAAATTTATTTTAGAATTAATTTACGTTGTCATTATTATACTAAAATGTAAATATATAACAAATAATAGATAGAAAAACATAGATGCAAAAGATTAAAAGTTCTTAGATATTTATAGTTTAAAAAAATAAACAACTTATTATTTATATTCAGTTTTCAATAAAATAAAAAAAACTAACATGTTTTTTGTTTTCAATTTTCAGTCACTATTCAATCTTCAGTAACATTTAGCACTGTTTAGTCTTCAGATAAAAAATCAAACGAGGCATGAGTCTCTTGTGAGGGATCGTATATTTTAATTTCGGTAAGGATTTTGATGAAGAAATCATATCGATTTTATGAATTTTTTATCTGAATTTTTTTGTAGATGATAAGTTTATTGAAATTTACCTATGAATAAAATTTATGAATTTTTTAAGTATTAGAACTATTTTTCTTAAATTTTACTATATTTCGTTTATTTTTTTGATGCATTTGTACAAAATCCGGATAAATATTTTTAGTGTGAAAAATTTCTAAATTTTATTCATAGGTAGATTTCATTGACCTTATTATCTATAGAAAAATACATATCAGAATTCATAAAATTCGATATGATAAATAGTTCTAGTGTTTGATAAATTCTCAAATTTGATCATAAGTAGATTTTATTAATTTTATTATTTATAAAAAAATCCATACCAAAATTTATAAAATTCGATGAAATATCCTTATTAAAATTAAAATAAGAAATCTAATATTTACTTTAATAATATAATATGTAATTAGTATAGCTACGAGGTCAAAGATCTGACAGGAGATTGAAATGGAAAATAGCAGGTTACTCTTTGTAGCTAAATAGCCAACACCTTGTACAGGTACAACGAATACTGCGCCATTTCTAGACTGTCAAATGTCAATTCAACAAACAAAGCTCACAGGCTCACAGCGTTTCATACCATAAATACTAAACTTATTTTAATTCTAAATATTTTGTAATTTTTTTTTTTTTTTTTTCTTTTTTTGTGTGGATATATTATAACCGCATAAACAGAACAAAGAAGAGCAACAAAGCAAGGACATGGAGAATAGATTGCTCTCAGGGAAGGTATTCTGTTAGCCAAATTCTATAATCTGTAATTTGGTTTGGCTGAGGTGTTTTCTCCCTCGGTGGTCTCTAACCTTAACGATTCCATCCCTCTTATAGGAGAATCTAAGTTCATTGTAAACGACATTAAAATGTTGTTATCTGATGTTGGCATTACTAAGTGTTTATCTGTTTATAAAATCTGGAAACACTCCCTAAAAGAAGAAAAAGCTGAAAATGTAAGTTTAAGAGTTTTGAAATTTCTAGATTTCGAAACAGATAAACACTTAGAAATGCTAATATCAGATAACAATATTTTAATGTCGTTTACAATAAACTTAGATTCTCTTATAAGAGGGATGAAATCGTTAAGGTTGGACACCACTGAGGGAGAAAACACCTCAACCAAACCAATTTGCAGATTATAGAATTTGGCTAACAAAAGACCTTCCCTAAGTGCAATCAATTCTCCATTCTCTGTATTAAAGTTAACTGGCAGCTACTTCAGACAAGAAGACACCTCAACTAAAGGACTCTCTACTTTTACACCCATTTTTTTCATTTCGAGAGAGAGAGAAAATAAGAGGAGAAAAGAAATCTTGAGGCGCCGAATTTTATATTCTGTAACATTTTTATTTTGACCAAACAAATCCCTAAACTTCTTTTTTTTTAAAAAAATACCAAATTAATAAGATAAATTTCTAAACTAAACTAATAAATATTTAAAAGTAATTAAATATTGATAAAGAAGAAGATTACAAAGAAAAAACCGTCACATATGACATATATGATACATTTCCATTTTCTATTTTTAAAGGTTATTTGTACCTTCTTATAAGTCAAAACACATTTAAACTAATGGCTTGATGAGGCCATATCCAACAAGTCTTTATTTTTTTTCTTCAATTTGAAGACTGAAAATAGAATATCTCAAGAATGTTCCATCTTTATAATTTTACTACTTTAATTATTTTTTATTTTACAATCTCTAAAACTATAAAATATTATTATTTTACTTTATAAATAATATTTCAAACTTTCTTTAATAAAATTGTTTTCTCTACATTATCTTATTAGATAATAATTTTCTCACTTTTATTACATCTAAAAATTTCTAATCTTTTTTATAATTTGTCACAAAAGATTTTGAATGCGTCACAGTTTATTCATTCGTTTTGTCAACGCCGTCAAAGATCATGACAACTACTTTGTTCAATGTAGGGATGATCTAGGCAAACTCGGGTAGACCCAGCGCCGGTTTGGTTCGAACCGCCGAACTGAACCGGGACCAGGGAGGTTCCGGTTCTATTTTGCACAGAACCGTCCGGTTCGAACCAAACCAAGTTGAAAAATCTCAACAAAATATTTCTAATGGTATAATTTTTATACTAATTACATTTATAAATAAAAAATTATATATGAATAATTGAATTTAATTAAAAAAGTGAAAAAGGAGATGGAAATAAAAAATAATAGTATTTTATTCGGATAGTGAAATGAAGAACCAATTTTGGATCTTCAAATTTGAAGAACCAAAACCAATCTTCATTTTTGTGATCTTCAAATTGAAGAATGGTTGGAGTGAAAATTTTCTTCAATTTGAGGAAACGAAGGATGGTTGGAATTGGCCTAAAAGATGCTAATAATATATATATATATATATATATATATATATATAAAAGCACAAATAATTTGTAATAGGCCAAAAAGATAAACCTTGAATTTGAACCAGCAGTGACAAGCAAGCACAAACATGTCCAAGAGGCAAGAGCTAGAGACAGAGACATAAATATTTTTCCATTTTATTAGAAAGAAACTTATAAAAGCAGCGATCAACACAGTACTTGTTATCATGCTAATGATATTATTACTATAACAACGATCGACAACATTAATAAGAGGATACCCAGCACCCACCCAAGTTTTGACTGGTTCCTTATTCTAGGAAAAACCCATTAAACAGTAAAATATATATATTATAAGTGCAGTGTTGTATCATCACTAGGAATTGAAGGACATATTTAGGTATACAACACATGAGCCAATATAATATTAAATGATCATCATCGTTTTCTTGCGGCTGTTTCCCTTTGTGCATTGAAGAAAACAGCAGCCACAGGAAGACCAAGCTCATTTTGTTCCGCAAAGTTTCTTGTGTTGAAACGGTCTCTTGAAGATGGTATATTGTTAACTGCCTGCCTTCGTTTTTGTATGAAGAGAAGGAACACAAACCTGTGAATGCCTATGTTTGGCCTTGGCATTTCATAGCTCACCACCTCTTTTCCTGTAATATTTTCACACAATCAAAACATTTTGATGATAATTAATCTGTCATTTATGTCATTACTAGTTAATTAACTCTCCTTCCTAATTTCTCTCTATGTGTGTGCACTGTATAATAAGATCATGAGAATATATACTTACCAAATGTGTCATCTGTTGTGCCTGGGATGTCTGTCACTATCCTGTAACATATACAATCAATTGAAGTTAATAATTAGAGAATCTGTATGTGAAACAATTTTCAATCATCAAAATTTGAGAAAATACATATATACTCATCAAAATTCTTGAACAGAAGCATGTACAAAAATTAATGGAGTTAATGGGTGATTTTCATTTTTATTAAAAATGCATGATTTTATCATTTAATCGGAAGTCACACTAAAGTGGTATTAGACGTCCAATTATTATTATTATTATTATTTTTGAAGTATTACATAAATTCAAAGTTTTTAGCAAAGGGGGAACGGGGAAGACTCGAACCCACAACCTTGTGGTACAGTTGTGAGAGGTTTACCGCATGACCAATCTCATCTCGTCGATGTCCATTTTTTATTAAATGCTATGATAAATATTATTGTAGGATATACCAGTGTAAATGCTCCCTCAAGTAAGGGTCACTTGGACCAGGAACATCTGGGTCTGTCATGACCTGCAGTAGAGAGAAAACAATCCAGTTCAATGGTGTACATGATTTGGCGATCAAAGCATAAAAGAAACTGATTAATCAAGGAAGAATATATATTATATAGAAGTAATTAGTAATGAAGTTAAATTTACCAGAGTGAAGAAAGATCTCAAGTCACCTCCTTGAACCTCAACCTTTGGTTTGTGAGTTACAACTGAAGGAAAAAGCTCATGGCCATTATATACTTGCTTCATGGAGTTATAGGTGATTATAACTTTCACACTTGGGTTGAAATAATCAACAACATCTCCAACTACTTTCCCAAGCACAAGAGATTCTGACATTCTTCCCTCCAATATGTGACTGTGATCTGTGAGAGAGAAATATTACTGGAAATACTAGCTAATGCTTTTCTCTTCTGATGGTTTCTTATTGGACATACAAGCAGAAACCCTTGTATATATAGTGCCAAGAAACCTACTCATGGTCCATGGGAATTCTAGGCAAGTGGGCTATAAGATATTTAAGCGTGGAATATTTGAAAATAAATAAAGAAATATTAAAGCAAAAGTTTAGTGTTATAGGTACTAATTATCTTATGTGATAATCAATTTTGTCATATGAGATAATCGGTGAATCTAGAGGTCGTTGAATCTAAAGGGAAAAAATATCAGGTCCAACTTAAGTAGTTAAAGAATTATTGTTATTATTATTATTATTATTATTATTATTATATATATCGGAAGGGATCGGAGAGCACAATTGTTGATACAATATTTGACATGGTTTTATAATTATTGGATCTATGAGATTTGAATGTTTAGGATTTAATAAATTTATTTCTTTTTTTCTTTCTCTCACTTCCGTACCCATCATTAATTTATTTTATTTCATTTCTTCTCTCTCATAGATTTTCTTTCCTAAATTTAAATCTAATATCAATTCTCTTTCTCTTGCATTTTTCATTTTTCATTTTTCTGTTTCTCTCCATTGATAATGGGACCATCCAAGTGACAAAATAATATTATGGCACTATGCGAGTATAATTGTAGATCGATAAACTGTTACAAACATAAACTCTATTGGATATGATTTACTATGTGATTGTATATATATGCGGAAATTTTCATACGAGAATGCTCTGATAGAATTATGTAAGGACATTGAATGTGAGCCACTCGTTTTATATATTTTAATTTGGTATGTATACATTTGTCAAATCACTTTTATAAATGAGTGGTTCACATTCAATATCCTGATAAAGTTATATAAGGATGCCCTGATAGAACGGGACCGTATATATATATATATATATTTAAAAAGGTACTAGGTCAGTATTTGATAATGGTGGAAATAAAATAATTGATTTAGGAATGAATAACTTGTAGCCTAGCGGAGGAAAGAGAAAAAAGGTAAACAAAAATTGATTTTAGATTTTGATTTAGGAAAGAAAATCTAGGAGAGAGAAGACATGAAATAAAATAAATTAACGATGGATGGAGGTGAGAAAAAGAAAAAAAAGAAAAAAAATTTTATTAAATCCTAACTATTCAAATCTTGTAGATCCAATGATTATAAAATCATATAAATATTATTTAAAATATCGTGTCTCTCAATCGCTCCATATGTATATATATTCGGTAAATTAGAGGGAATAGCCAGCCTCCAAAACCATAGAGTACACTTATGACTTACCCTAAGTAGATTCTCATTATTGCTATTGTACAACTAGCTTTCGGTCTTTCACTCCCTTACTATCAAAATTCAAACGTACAAATATCAATTTATTACATTATCTTTTATAAAACTCACAGATTGTATCATGGACTGATCAAATAGTAACAAGATAATATTTTGTTACATTATCTTTTGATCCTTTACTAGCTTTTGTCTTTGCTTGTAGTGTAGCTTTTGTGATTTGACCTAGTTTGGTATCTTTAATAAACCCTTGACGTTTAAAAAAAGAAAAAAAATTTAAATAGAAAATGTAATATATATAAATTTTTAGTAAAACTGGTAGTGTACATCCCTTACATATAAAATGGTGAGAGGTTCAAATCCCACGATGTATATTTTACAAGTATGTATGTGGAGTTTTCTTCCCGGATTGTGGGAGTAGTTATCTCCCGTTATGGGAGTAGATATCCAGACTGCACATATATTGTTTGATCTCAGTAGGTCCCGACAGTCATATTATAATAGTTTTTGTAATATTAAAATAAAAAAAATAAAAAATAAAAAAATAATAAAAAATAAAAAAACTGATCGAATTAATGATATGTTATTTATATAAGGATTGTCTTCTTTTTTATTCTTTATAAGCAAACAAAATAAAAAGAAAAATTAAAGCCAACAACATCTTATGTGTACCACACACCAAATCTACCACGAAAGTATATCAAAAATAAATATTAATAACCATTATGTTTAGTGTTACAATCTATATATAATTATATAGTCATCACAGCATACCTTCAAATTTCAGCATTAGATGTATTTGAGGTTAAAAGCCTTTAGTTCTTTTGTCTTGTTCGATGTAAATTCTTGTCAAAACTCTTCATATTTCTAAATGTAAAATGTATTAAGAATCCAATTCCTCTGTCAAATAAGAGTATCTCCAATGCTATTATGCATTTGGAGAAAATGAAGTGCCACATATGATAGATATTAAAAAAGTTAGAAAAACTCTCTCCAATGCTATTATCTAAGTTGAATATGGAGATGATGTGGCAAAAAAAAAAAGTTAGAGAATATGGAGTTGAGTTTCTAATTCTAGAAACTCTCCTAGAAATGCTGACTAGGATTTCTAACTTTTTCCACCAATAAGATTAAAGCTTTCAATTTTTTCCACCAATGAGATTAAACCTCATTTAATTGTAAAATAAAAGAGGAGAGAGAGTATAATAATTGTTTTATCATGATTGGACATAAAATAGATGCATATTTGACTTTAGATAATTGCATTGGAGTTGTGAATATGCATTTCTTTAATTTTTTTTTCAAAAGTGGACCCATAATAAATAGAAATGCTGATGTAGCATTACTTAGAAACTCAAAAATGCATATTTACATTGAAGATACTCTAAGGTTTCGATACCGTGTATCATGCATGGTAACTATGAGCCAGAAAAACTTAAAAGAAAGGGTCCAAAGAATCATATAAAAATTTATAACACATTTGATTGAATGAATTAACAAATAATTTGATTAATATGATATATAAAAAGAAAAAAAGGAAACTGCAGAGAGAAAAGATGGATTTGATGGGGTTGAGATTCATTATCCTCCCTATGCGCGTAAGTGCATGTATATATACTATACTAGCGCATATATATAAATAAATATATATATATATATTCTTTCTATTGTCGGTTCGAACCGATATAAAATATATCAGTTTCTTACATGTAGGCCATTGGATTTAAAAGATGCTTTTATAAATGCATGCAGCCAAGTCAAAACATTTAAATCCAATTGTCTACATACAAGGAACTGATATATCTTACATCAGTTCGAACCGACAATAGAAAATCTGTATATATATATATATATATATATATAGTTTTTCTATTGTCGGTTCGTCCTGATATATAAAATATATCAGGACGAAGAATGCGAACCATTAGATTTACATACTTTAACTCAAAGTGAATGCACTTGTCAAAACTTCTCCATAATCTATGGTTCACATTCTTCGTCATGATATATTTTATATTAGGACGAACTGACATTAGAAAGACTATATATATATATATATATATAATATACACAATGCAACCTAATTAATGTGCAAAGCCACCATATCTACAGTTTACATATTCCTAGTTCTCACCTCAGTCCTGATCACCCATTCTTACTTCACAAATGTGGAAAGAAAATTAGATCTTTTTCAAAAATGGTTAAAGGGAATCTCAAGATGTTCTTCTTTCACTACAAGAACTTTAAGCAATACTTCACTTCTTTTTCTTTTTTATTTTATTTTTTTGAGCTCGAAAAAGGACGAACTATAAATGCGGGTGACCACAGAAGTAAAATTCATTATCTCAACATAAAGGGAGGACAGAATTTGAGCAGATCCTGCTATGAAAAGTTGAAGCTGTAGGGAAAGACTATCAATAAGGCCGGCCTTTAAAGGTTATAAAAGAAGAAATTCATATGTTGGGTGTTGTTAGAACCTTTCCAGTAATACTGTGCACTAATCAGTTTACTAATTTTACTAATTTTTTTTTTACGAGTTTGGAGGCATAAAGAGCTCCCACTCAGATAGTGGTGTGGGAAAGGCATAATTATATGTTTCTCATTTTCTCACTTTTTTTTTTTTTTTTTTTTCCTCAAGTTGAGATAATTTTTTTTTTTTTTTTTCAAGTTGAGATAATATTCATTTGGGGGTCATTTCTTTACTTAAATTAGCCATGATGGAAGTGGGTTGCCATTTATAGAAGCCCAGAGCTCTTTTTTTCTTCTTCATATTCCTTCTTTATGTATAGTAAACTTGATAATGTAAACTATTTCTAACATCTTTTACTAATTCGATAGACATTTGGAAATTTGACTTCTAAAGTTGAGTTAAAAGACTAGATAGATTTTTTTTTTTTTTTTTTTTGAAGTATTACAAGAATTATTACTATAGGACTGTCGGATCTATCGAGATCAAACAATATATATACAGTCCGGATATCTACTCTCATAACTGGAGATAACTACTCTTATAACCTAGGAAAAAACTCCCCACACATGCTTGTAAAATGTGTATTGTGGGATTTGAACCTCTCACCACTTATGTGGGAGGGAGGTGTATAACCAACTCTATTAAGAGATGATATGCAAAAGACTAGATAGATTTGCTCTGAACAATTGATATTGTAATGTATGTTACGTGCGCATTTAAAAAAGAAGCTAGAAGACTAAGATGCATTTAAAAAAGCAGGAGGAAGACTAAGATGCTTGCATGTAGATGTAGAATATTACATAAATTTAGGGTTTTTTTTAGAGAAGGAGGAGAATTCGAACCTACGATTTCGTGATGTAGGTGAGAGAGGTTTAAAACTGGATCAATCTCATCTCATCGTATGTATGTAGATGTAGGAATCAATGAATCATATATGTCTAATGGTTTTCTAGTAAGGAAGTTTTGAAATTGTAAGTTAAGAACATCCGATTACAACCATACATTCATATCGAATGTAGATATTTGTTAATGTGAGACTGTAGATTCGATACGAATATATAGCTATGATTGAATGTACTAAAATTATAAAGTTATGATAGCCATGACGAGAGAAGTATTATATATATATATATATAGTTTGAATTGGATGGATTATTATACGGTTTGTGCGGGACCCCCTCTGAAATCTAAACAATGTTATTATTATTATTATTTTGAAACCAGACATTAATGTTAGGAGGTATTTAGGAGTAGTTGACACATCAAAATTGGCCCTGATATTAATGTTAGGATGCATTTAGGAGTAGTTGACACATCAAAATTGGCCCGGCAAGTCTGCCACTGTGCACTGCACCAATATTATTAAAATTCCCTTCACAATGATAACCCGGCCTGCTCACTCCACTGCCCTCAAGTGTCAACCACACACTGACTGCCCCAAACTTTACAAGGGAATATTATCATTTTTCCCGTGGGCTTTCAAAATTCATCATTTTATACTCTCTTATTTTCTTATTCTCTATTTTCTCCCTTTTGTTTATATCATCATTGTTTTGTTTTTTTAATTATTATTTTAATTTTAATATTTTATGAAATATGTAGTTTTTCAAATTTAGACTTTAATGAAAGTTACCTATTTAATCTTTTGTATTTATGTTGGAAGTTAATACACTTCCAGAAATATCTAAGATACTTATTTCTAGAATTTAAAATTAAAGTATTGTGTAGTATTGGAGTAAAAGATGTATTTTTGCATTTTCTATGTTTTTAAGTCATTGTATCTAGATATGTCTAGAAGTAGCGGTGGGTATCCATTGGATTGATTCATATTTCAATCATACCGATAACAAATCGATACTATTCGGTTTTTGAAACAAATGAATCGATCCAATAAAATTAAGATTTGTCAACCGATCAAAAACCAACCGAACTTGATTGATTTGGTTTTTTCGGTTTTGGACCTATTGGGCCAAATCATTTTTATTAAACATTATTTACATATTTAATCAATTTGGCCCGAATTTGACTAAATTAACTTATGGGCTTAAAGGAAATTTCATTATAGGCTTGAACAAATTGATTTTAGGGATAATTACCCCGGTGGGCATCAATTTAATGACATATTATCAAAATGGTCATTAGATTGAGAATTGGTTTCAAAATGATCATTTTAAAAGAAAAATGTGACACTAATGGCTATTCCATCCAATTCCATCAAATGAGTAACTTTTGGTAAATAAGGGGATGACATTAATTTATTTTAGATATTTTTTGGAAATCAAATTTTTTTGTTTTGTTTTTTGAAACAAATAATTATATTTAATATGTGTATATTTGTATAGCATATCTCATATATATATATATATATATATCTTTTTTGAGAAGATTAAGGCTAAAAAATCTAAAAACAAAGAAGAGACAAGTGTATTGATCTAAACCATTTCTTTTGTATTTTGAAACGTATAATTATATTTGTAAATATATATATATATATATATATATATATATATTACAAATATAATTATTCGTTTCAAAAAACAAAAGAAAATTTGATTTCTAAAAAACATCTAAAATAAATTAATGTCATCCCCTTATTTACCAAAATACCACTTATTGAAAAAATTGATTTCAAAAAAACATCTAAAATAAATTAATGTCATCCCTTTATTTACTAAAATGTCAATCATTGGATGGAATTGGATGGAACGGCCATTAATGTCACACTTTTCGCCAAAATTTGCCATTTTGAAACCAATTCCTAATCTAGTGGACATTTTGATAGTTTGTCATCAAATTAATAGTCATCGGGGTAATTATCCCTTGATTTTAATAGTTTAAAATAATATTTATATATATATAAAATAAAAAAAAAAAAACACTTTCATCATTAATACATTAAAAGTGTAAAGGATGTGAATACTTAGAACATTTTTTTTGTTTTTGTTTTTGTTTTTAATATTTTTTTTTATATATGTTGAATCTCGGTTCAGTTTTTCGGTTTGAGACAATGAACCAGAAACTAAACCATGATATTCGGTTTTCATAAAAATGAGCCGAACTGAATTGGTCAATATAAGAAAACTGAAAGAAAAAAAAAAACAATTGGATCGGTTTGGTTCGATTCATTGGTTTTTTGCCTACCCCTATCTAGAAGTGTCTTTTGCCAACTATAAATATAAGAGCATCTCCAATGTAAATATATATTTTTGGGTTTCTAACTAGTGACACATCATCATATATATTAAATATGGATCCACATTGTCAAATTTTTTTAAGAAATGCATATTCTCATCTCCAATACAATTATCTAATATCAAATATGTATTCATTTTTGACCAATCATATTAAAACATTTATTTCACTCTATCTCCTCTTTAATTTTTAAATCAAATATGCATCATTTTTTTACCAATCATCTTACAACATTTATCTCAATCTCTCTCCTCTTTTATTACTCTTTCATTTTACCATTAAATAAAGTGTAATATTATTAGTGGGAAAAATTTAGAAATCCTAGTCAACTTTATATTCTCTAGCATTTTTTTTTTACCACATCATCTCCATAATCAAGTTACATAATTACATTTGAGAGGTTTTTCTACCTTCTAACTATCCTATGTGGCACTTAGTTTTTTTCCAAATGTATAAAAGCATTGGAGATGCTTTCTGTAGAACTCTTTGTAATCAAGAGAAAATCAATATATGAAAACTTGAGATCTGCTGCAGCAACTCAACTCAATTCTCAACAAAATCCATTTCCTTTGTTTTTAACAATTTCAAATATTTAACTTTATACCAACAGAATATCAAGGGCAAGAGAGATTCTCGGAGAATATAAAAACGATGTATTCTAAAACCTAGAAGGGGAAAATGATAACATCACAAGTTACAATCCATATGATGGTATCGATCCATAATCATTTACATAAAAATTTTGTGCTGAAATCTCGTCAATTGTCTCAGTTATTTACTCTGTTTGTTTTCAGAGTTTATTAGGGGAGTGTGTGTGAGTTCACTCTATCTTTGGTTTGAGCATCTCTCTAACGAAGAGCTTTGGTGCCCGTTGCACCATAAATGCATGTTTTAGCTTATATATATATATATATTTTTTTTTGATGGATATGGATCCTCTCCTCACGCCATCATAATCTATTGATACGTGTTTAATAAGTAAATCAATGGTTTAGATTAATTTTTATGTCTTTACTTGATCTGCCAAAAGATAAAATTAATTCAGGTCATCGATTTGTTTATTAGACATGTATTAATAGAATATGAAGGTGAGAGGACAAGGTGAAAACACTCAAGGTAAGGAGAGGAACCAAATCTGTACTTGATTAAGAGGTGTAGTACTATATCGTCGGCGCATGGAAGCACTTTTTCTGTTTGAGGTGCATGGTGCTGTTGGTGCATGTGATGCTAGCTTGCTTTTAGTAAAAGGAATATGATTTATGAACCTTCCAAACGCATGCCCCCTTCCCTTAAAAAAGTTTTAAATTTTACGTAAAAAAAAGTTTTGAAAATTATGAAATTATTATTATATTTTAAAGGTTTTTCTTTTTGACCCCTTAGAATTTTTTATTCCAATTATGGTTACAGTTGCGTACCCTAGCTACCAGAAGAAGAAAAGGAGGCTGACTACTTTAGTTTGTCTTTCGTTGTTTACAATTGTTTAGGCCTTGCTATAGTTGTTATATACTTATATATGAAAAAAACTTTTATCGGATAAGATGAGGTTGATTCAGTAGTATACCGCTTAGTCCTACACAATGGGTTTGTGGGTTCAAGTTTTCCCCCTTTTCCAAAAATCTTTTCTAGTCTACCGAACAATTCATAAAACATTTCAAGACTAGCTAGTTGCTAGTTGCTAATGTTTTTTTTTTTATCAAAGCTTCTTACTTTTAGACATTTATTTATATATAATAATATCGGATGATTATTAATTGCTTAGGCTTTGCTTAGCAGTTTTTGTAAGGTTAATTAGTACATATCCTTGTAATTTTCTGTTTCAGTTAATTTTAGGCCATTGAAATAAACTTTTATATTTGGATTTTGACTGACATACTATTATTTTTCAGTAGCATGAAGTTGGCTTGTGCATTTGCAAAAGCAACCAAAAGATTTATTAGAAAAGTAGCTCTCCTTCACTTAATTACTGAGGGAGGAAACATTTGTATTTATAGAATTCCATATACATTTGTTACAGTGATAAATACAATGATAAAATACAAAATAAATCTAAGCTTTACACAGAAGTTATCTCTTACCATTATCACCATCTGAAGCTTTATCTTTATCGGTACCATTTAGTTGAACTCCATCCTTATCATCCCCCCTCAAGCGTAACGGAGATTGATCAACGTTAAGCTTGGACAGTAAAAATGAAAAGCGAAAGGAAGACAGGTTTTGTAAGAAGATCAGCCACTTGAAGAGGGAACAAAACGAATATCTAATGTTCCCTGCATAACTTTATTTCGTACGAAATGTTGATCTATCTCAATATGCGTTGACCGTGCATGCATAACCGAATTGGCAGCAAAGGATTGAGTATTAAGATTATCACACCATATAACAGGAGTTGAAAAGAAGGAAATGTGCAGCTCACCTAAATGCATTTCAATCCAAGCAATATCTAATGCAGCCAAAGCTAACGCTCCATACTTAGATTCAATAGAGCAACGACAAAAAGATTAAATTATCATTGAAAAAGATACAATAGCCAGAGGTGTTAGGAAAATTATCTGATATATATTTTATATTAAGAAGATATATTCTGTATATAACAGTTTAATTTTTTTTTTTTTTTTTTTTTGAATATTACAACAACTACCGGGACCCGACGAGATGATTCTCTGAAAGCACGGCCTAGAACACAGCTCCCATAGGTGGGAGAGGGCACCCACACTTGGAGGAAAGCCAAGGAGGGACAATAGAAATATATATAAATATATATGCACACACCCAGGTTTGAACCGTGGTGGTGGAGAGTCCCGGAGAATAGTCCCACCACAATGGCAAGAGTCTGGTGTAGTATAACAGTTTTACTTTTTATACTCCTAGATTGTAGTTAGTATTATCTTCAGAGCTTGTTTATAGGAGTAACAAACGTGTAGGACAAATCTTCTTGCTGTATATGTACATCGTTTCTCATCAATGAAATCATTTAGCTAAACTATCTTATTTTCATGGTATCATAGCGGGACTAAAATCTTGACTCAATTATCGCTGCACTCTGATCTCGTATAGCTTCTCTTCATTCTTTTCGTTGCACTTTGATCTCTTGTGTAGCTTCTCTTCATTCTTTTTGTTGCTATAGCCAACGACCAAACACCTTCTGAAAAAACCCTTCCGCCTTTGGCATATCCAAGCCAGAGATTTCAATCTCCTCTACAGATGTCTTGAAAGCAGATCTCTCCAATCCCTATTTCACTCATCATTCAGATCATCTAGGTTTGGTGTTAGTTTCCAAACCTTTGAATGGAGACAACTATTCAGTAAGGAAAAGGGCTATGACAATGGCTTTGAATTCCAAAAATAAGTTAGGCTTTGTCAATGGCAGAATCTCGGCACCCTCATAAGAAACCGATCATAATGGTTATGCAACTTGGTCACGTTGCAATGATATGGTCCACTCATGGATCATCAACACTCTTAGTCTAGAAATCTCAGACAGGGTGATCTACTATGCTATGGCTCATGAAATTTGGGAAGATCTTCGTGAACGATTCTCTCAAAGTAATGCACCACACATCTTTGAAATTCAGCGAGATATTGCCTATCATAAATAAGAACAACTCTCAGTCTCCACTTATTACACAAAGCTGAAAGGCTTATGGGATGAATTAACTTCTTACAGCGATGCATCATATGTATGGAGCACAACAAGATCAACAAAAATTGATGCAGTTTTTGATGGGTTTGAATGAATCCTACAATGCTATTCATGGGCAAATTCTCTTGATAAACCCTTTTCCTTCTGTCCGTCAAGCATATTCTGCCGTTTCTTAGGAAGAAAAACAGAGACTTCTCACTACACATATAATCCCGGAATCTAGTGGAAGTGCAGCCATGGCTATAAGAAACAACAACAGATCAAATCAGTTCACAGCGCAGCAAGAAAAATGGAGCGATCAGACCGTCCTTATAATGGTCCACAAGAGAACCGACGCTATAATCAAGATAAGCGGCGCACATGTTCGTTTCGAGGTAGACCACAGTGCTCCCATTGTGGGGATATGGGACACTTCATAGAAAAATGTTACCAGCTGCATGGATATCCACCAGGCCATCCAAAGGCAAGGCATAACACAAATTCAAACCAAAATCGCTTCAAGAATACTCCTGCAGCAAATCATGTCTCTGAAGGGTTAGCTAAAGACAAAGAAAAACCGATGGTGACCGGAATTTCAAAAGCACAACTCCAGCAACTCTTGTCTCTCTTAAGTGACAAAAATACAACTACCAGTTCACAGGCTCATACCGCTATATCAAAGCTAGGTTTGTCTAAGGTTGTTTCCTGCAATTGGATAATTGACAGTGGGGTGACAGACCACATCTCTTCATCTCCTAAATTATTCTTGCATAAGAATAAAACTTGTTCGTCATCTCTAGTGTTATTACCTAGGGAGAAAAGTCTAATATTGTTGCAAAAGGATCGTTGCCTTTGAATTCCATATATTACTTATGTGATGTGTTGTGTGTGCCTACATTCATAGCTGATTTATTCCCGGTTAGTCGTTTGACAAGAAGTTTGAACTGTTCAATGACATTTTTTCCATATTGGTGCATTTTGCAGGATCTGGCTACGATGAGGACGATTGGTTTGGGTAAGCAGCGTGATGGATTGTATTACTTGGTTGCATTAGCAACAAAAAAAAAAAATAATAATACATAAACAGTCCACCTACCTCCTCAAACAATCAACCAATCTGCAACCTCACTACAAAATCCACCGATCTTTGACATAACCGATTAGGGCATTTATCTTCCTCTCATTTAAGTTTTATTGCTAAAAATTTTCTGCATATTTCAATTCAATCCAATAATGAATGTCATGTTTTTCCTATAGCTAAGCATTGTCATTTGCCTTTTAGTTCTAGTTCAATTTCCTCTGTAAAAGCATTTGATATTATTCATTGTGATATTTGAGGACGTTATAAGCATCCTTCACTTTCTGGTGCCCATTATTTTCTTACCATTGTGGATGATTATATATGTTTCACTTGGATTTTTTTTAATGCGGCACAAAGATGAAAAACAATCGATTTTAAAACAATTCTTCAGCTATGTTTTCACTCAATTCACATCTCACATTAAATTTTTTTGTAGTGATAATGGTGGTGAATTCCTTTCATTCTGATCTTTTTTCAGCGAAAATGGTGTTATTTTTCAACATTCATGCATTTACACGCCCCAACAAAATGGGGTTGTGAAATGCAAACATCATCACATTTTACAAGTGGCCCGTGCTTTAAAATTTCATGCACATCTTCCTATCCAATTTTGGGGGGAGTGTGCCCTTACTGCGGTGCACATCATTAATCGATTACCTACAATAGTCCTTTCCTTCAAAACACCTTTTGAGCGTCTATACTCAAAACCTCCCCCGTTCCATCATCTTCATGTTTTTGGATGTTTAGTTTATACTACAAATGTTCATACTTCACACAAATTCGATTATCGGCCGTGGTTTTAAAGTTCTCAGAGCTATTCGAGTTGCAGGTTATGTTCAATCTCGAGCTAACTACTCATTATTCAACAAAACACAAGACAAGTCCTTTACTGCACTCTTGATATATGTTGATGATATTTTGATTACTGAAAATGATTCTGTGAGTATTGCTGCAATTAAAAAATTCCTGCATAGTTAATTTTCTTAAGGATCTTGGTGATCTGAAATTTTTCCTTGACATTGAGGTATTTTCTTCTAAAAATGGGATTTTTATTTCTCAATGCAAGTATGCTTTAGAAATCATTAAGGATGCAGGATTATTAGGTGCGGCACCTATTGATACTTCTATGGAGCGAGGTTTGAAGTTGGCTAATAATAGTGATTTACTTAAGGATCCAGGTCGTCATATGAGGTTGATTGGTAGATTGATATATCTTACTATCTCAAGGTCGGATATTACATATTCTGTACATGTATTAAGCAGTTTTATGCATCAGCCTCGTAAGCTTCATATGGAGGCAGCACTCTGTGTTGTGCGTTATCTTAAGAACACACCTGGCCAAAGTTCGTTCTTTTCATCAAACAGTGATTTCAGGTTGCGAGCCTATTGTGATTTGGATTAGGCAGGTTGTCCAATAACTAGGAGGTCTACAATAGGTTATTGTGTCTTCCTTGGCTCCTGACCAGTCTAATTCTATGTTTATATTTTGCCATTTTTCCTATTTATTATGCTTGTCTTTTAAGTCTTTTTGATGGTTTGATGTGTTTGTTTAGCCTTTGTAGATTGTTTTCCTTAGCAGTGCGGAGGATTTTGTTTGTGGATGAATGAAGTCAAAAAGTGTTGAATGAGAGCAAAACTGTTAATTATCACTGGCCAGACTACCAGCCATGCATATGTCTCCCAAGCGGTCCATGTAACGGCCAATAGCAGAGGAAAACCATTAATTACCGCCAGCCAGACTGCCGGCCATGCACATGCCTCTCAAACGGTCTAACCAGAGTTCAACTCCATAGGTGCTTCAATTGCTGGACCGCTGCACATGAATCTTGCCTAGGGAGCGGTCTAAGGGGCGGTTGTGCGCAAACCGTATTCTCTCGGGACTGTGAGTGACCTATTTTTAAGAGACCTATTTATAGGACGCGAAGGACAAGCAGAAGGGAGGCTAAAGAACTCAGACCGTTTTTCTTTACACAAATCATTACTTAACTCTCTCATTCTTCTTTACACAGAGAAGATTCGAAGACGAAGGAGATTTCAACATCGAAGATTTGAAGAATTCATTGAAGGCCTCAATGGGTTTTATCTTTTCTATTTCTTGTCTTTTTATTTTTATGATGTGTAACTAACTCCATACTAGAGAATCGATGTGAACATATGTAATGCTCATGTTATGATTCAAACTTCATATTTTTATTAATCAATTCGGATTTAGATTTGTTCAATTCATTATATGTCTTACTCTTGACTTGCATTAATCTAATGGAAATTAATTGATACTTATCTAGGGTTTCGATAATTTATAAATTGAGATTGCGCTAGAGGAATTTAGGTTGTCTTAATTACTTTTCAATTGAATGAGTATGATTGTTCTCGACATAGGAATTAATGCGAGACAATTTTGGTTCAATAATTCTCGCATGTAATAGGTTATTGGTTATAGCTTACACCTTTGACGAGGGTGAGTTGTGATTGAGAACAAGTGGTTAAATCTTGAGGAATTAAGGTAATACCATAATTAAGATAAGAATGAACTATGAATCTGGATTGAATCTGTTTAATGGAATTATTTGATGAACATTGAATATTGCATATGGGGAGCATCGGTTACCTAGTTTTCCATCTCTTGATCACATTCACCAATTCTGTGTTAAATTGCTTTCTTAGTTTAATTTAGTTCTAAATCAATCAATCAATCTCAAAATCTCTTGGTTACTTTTAATTACTTAGCTTTAATTAGAATTAGTTTATAATCGATAATTCACTTTTCCTCGTGGGAACGATACCTACTTTCCGCTGTATTTATCTCACAATTAGTGCACTTGCGAGTTAGGTTTTTATATCATGATTTTACACATCAACTCCTCATTGGTCTCATGGAGATCGAAACGTCAGAAAACAGTGTCACTCTCTTCAGTTGAAGCAGAATATCGTGCTATGACAGGTGCTTGTTGTGAGTTAACTTGGTTGAGATATCTTCTCAGAGATTTGGGAGTGTTACTTCGAGAACATGCATTGTTATACTGCAACAACAAAGTTGCATTGCATATTGCAGCGAACCCAGTCTTTCATGGGTGAACTAGACACATTGAAATGGATTGTCATTACATCCGAGATAAGATTCAAGATGAATCAATTGTTAAACGGTTTGTGGGTTCTGCACATCAGTTGGCAGATATCTTGACTAAAGCTTTGGGAAAAGAAGTCTTTGTTCCTATGATTCGCGAGTTGGGAGTACAGGACATCCACTCTCCAACTTGAGGGGGAGTGTTAGGAAAATTATATGATATATATTTTATGTTAAGAAGATATATTTTGTAAATAACAATATTACTTTTTATACTCCTAGATTGTAGTTAGTATTATCTTCAGTGCTTGTTTATAGGAGTAACAAACGTGTAGGACAAATCTTCTTGCTGTATATGTACATCGTTTCTCATCAATGAAATCATTCAGCTAAACTATCTTATTTTCAAGAGGTAGAGAGTTGATCATCTGAGCAACTAGCCCAATTAGTCTCGGAGTATCCTTCAATGCAAAAATGAGGTGATGGCTTAATATGAACACCACGATTAATTGTACCTTTAAGATATCGCAAAATTCGCTTAACAGTAGCCCAATGAACATTGATCGTATTTTGTAAAAATTAACTGACCTTATTGATAGAAAAGGCAATCTCCGATCAAGTCAATGTCAAGTATTGTAAAGCACCCACAGTACTGCGACAGAGATGAGCATCATGAAAGGTATCACCATCAGTTTTGGAAATTTGTTTGTCACAGTAGCTAGAGTGTTAATACACTTAGGACTATCCATGTGAGTACGGTACAAGAGATTAGCAATATATTTTGCTTGTGATAAACAAATCCCTTTAAAATCTCGACAGACTTCAATGCCTAAGAAATAGCTCAACTCCCCCAAATCCTTAAGTGAAAAGGTTGCTTTGAAAGATGACAAAAGCTGCTAAATGACATGAACATCATCACATGTGAACCTAGATGTATCAACTTTTGAATTCAGAAAACCTCAAGAAATCAAAGCAGCATGAAGTCTATGAAACCAAGCCCGATGAGCTTGCTTGAGATCATATGAAGCCTTTGTTAACTTGCAAACATAATCTAGAAATTGCGGATGCTCAAAACCTTGAGGCTGCTCCATAAATACAAACTCTGAAACTCATTCAGATGGCCATTCAAAAATACGTTGTTAACATCAAAATGTCTGATAGTCCAATTTCGTGACACATCATAAGACAAAATTAATCGAATTGTAGTGGGTTTAATTATAGGACTAAAAGTCTCACTTGCAACCAATTATATTGTGGTCTTTTGGTGGTGGAACCCACTGCCAAGTATTATTCCGAACAAGAGCATCAAATTCCTCCTGCATAGCTTTACACCAATTTAAATCATGAGAAGCCTTTCAAAAAGTGGTTGGTTATAAAGGCAAGGAATCATCAGGCAAAGGATGTCGAGTAGTTAAAAAAGTTCTGGATTTATAAATTCTTGATTTGGAACAGGTGACCATGGAGTGGCTTGATTTTGTCATATGAGGATTAATGATCGTAACAAGAACACTAACATGAGAATCAGTGCTAGAATCAAGAAGTGCAATAAGGACTGACACGCCAAAAGTGGATCCTAAATATGAGCATATATGTTAATCCCGCAAGTGCACGTATCTTTTGACGATTGCATAGCATCAAGTACGGGTTTCGTTCCACAAGGAGGTGTCATCCGTTAACTGTCTCAAGCTTTAGAGTTTATTAAAAGCATGTAAATGAAATCACGGAAGAGGTTAGAGTGGTATGTATGAAGTGTGAGCATAATACAGATGGAAGTGAAGGCATGAAAATAAAATAACCTAAAACTAAAGATAGAAATGTAACTGGGTGCTTACCTTTCTAAATTATACTACTCCTAAAAAAAATTAATCTACTTCTAAAGGTAAGACACCCTAAGTTACGAAAACAAAGGTGGCTTGGAAAGATGCAAGATAATGATCACACAAGGGAAATTAGTTCACCAAACACTAATGTACATCAAGTTGATTGTTAATCATTAAGCACATTCAATTTGGTTAAAGGATTCGTTCTCTTGATTAAGGGATTTACCGAAATCAATTCATCACTCTCCAATGGTCATGGTAGAGCAATTGTGTCTTTGGTCAAAGACCCATTAAGCACAAGAACATAGAACCAAAACCTATTTTAGCATAGTTATGCATAAAACAAGTTTTTCCCATTCAATTGAGCTAGTAAGATCATACTCGGAATGGTCATCCAAGGCACAACCCTAACTCTCATTCACTTAAATCATTCCAAGCATGACATTTCGAATCATCCATCAACACACAAACAATCATGGGATATTACATTACATTACTCCTAAATTAAGTTAATTTACTCATAGTCCCATTCATGAATACACATTAATTTATAACCTTATATACACATGTATGTCACAATAAGAGATTTAATCATGAATATAGCAAGAATGAAACAAGACCCAAATGAATTTAAAAACAATCATTAAATAAATAGCACAAGTGTAGGTTTACAAATATTCCCAAGTTGGGATTATACATCGAAGATAGAAAAAATTCAAGAGAAGAGTAAAGATAGACAAAACTCAAGAAGCCATGGTCTTGATCTCCTCCAAGTAGTCTCCATCTTGATATGAATGGCTTGTTTGTGGTCAAAGGACCCTCCTTTCTCCTTGAAAATCCTTCTAAGATGGGTGGTAGAGCTTTAGAGGTGATAGATGGTGAGGCATCCATAGAGGAAAACCTCAATGAATGCCTTTGAAGGCCTCTTTCTCTCTCTTGTTTTGTGATGAGAGACTTGTAGATCTAATAGACGTGTTGGTGAGGTGTAGCGTGTGACTTTTAAGACAACAAAATGATGTATTTATAGTAGGAAAGGTTAGGGCAAGAGCTAGACATGAAATGACAAAGATACCCCTCTGAAAATGATTTGAAAAAACGTTCATGTACTGATCTGGAAAAGATCTCTACAAAGAGGTCGCTACCATGAGGTAGCGACCTTAGGCACTTGAGATTTTATGGAGTTGGCCTGATTTGTATGGCGAACTACATAAAGGCCCTTGAACTCTTCCAAAATTACAAAAACTTTAATCTTTCCTCGAATTTTAAACTTTTGACTTTGATTACTAAATTCACTTGAAACACTTATTTAAACACTCGGTTTTACCCGAGAAATGAACACACAATAATAGGAATTGGGGACCTAAAAATATGTATAAAAATAGCACGATTAAATACCCCCAAACCTATCTTTTACTCGTCCTCGAACAAAAAAACAAACAAAAAACAAAAAACAAAAAAACAAAAAAACAAGAAAACTAAAAACAAACAAACTAACTAAATAAAACAAATTAAAACATACAAAAGATAAAAACTTGGCTAGTCCACTTTCGTAGGAAACACAATGGCACTTAGCACGTGCCACAAGCCTTTAAACCTCTAGGTGTCCATAGTAGGAGGAGTTATAGTCTCATGAGGGTTTACATTTATGAAACCCACAAACGCAACTCTGCAGGATAAGTTAAGATTCCACTTCAAAGATACCAACACAAACTACATGCATGCTAAAATCTCTGTATTAAGACTAAAATTATGCTATATAAATCAATACATCGCGTTATGCATGTATGCCAATACTTAGGATGCTTTCGGTTTACAAAACAACCAAGCTAGAATGCTCAAGTTGGAATTCGCCTTGACTTCTAATTCTCACAAGAGATGGCTCATATTTTCAATCAGAACATAGGTGATAACACTCATCAAACATATGCGAAATGGAGTTTAGGTATATGGAAATCAAAATATAATCGCATATTAATATAATTAGAAAGATGCCCATATAAGTGCAAAGGATCTCATGAACGGATCAAACATTAAGAGCATAGATAAAGCACATGTATAACCTCACTCTCAAGCTAACATCACCAAGAGATCCGCTAGTTCTTTTCATTGGTTGTAATGGGCTATGGGTGTAGGTTAAGAAAGAATGGAAAAAGTTAAAACAAAAACCTAGGACCATATTATGGGATTTTGCTGACCATTGACAAGAGAATTGTTGTGGTGTGTCAAAAGATTTTATATTTTTATTTTCAACCTCTCTAGTGCACGAGTCAAGAGACTATTATAGAACCAAGCAATGGCCTCGTTCCGCAAGGAGGTGTCATCTGTCAACCGTATCGAGTTCTAGTGTTTATTGAAAGCATGTGAATAAGAATGCGAATGTGGTGAGAGTGGTGTCTATGAAGTGTAAGCATATTGCGGTGTGTGTCAAGTGGAAATGTAAATAAAAGGAATGTAAATAAAAACAAAAGAATATGACAGGGTGAGAATGGTGTTTAAAGAGACAAATAATAAAAAGGTGGCTAGGAGAGATGTAGTATTACGGTCATACAAGGTAGATGAGTTCACCATACATAAATGCACACCTAGTGGGTTTCTAGACAATGAAATTCATCAATTCGAGTTAAGGGCCCATTCTTTCGATAAAGGGATTCGAGAACACTAATCAATCTCCAAAGGTCATGGATAGAGCAATTGTGCCACTAACTCCACCCATTAAGCACATGAACATATAGCCAAAACCTACTTTAGCAAAGGTCATGCATATAAAAAATTTCACCCATTCTTTAGAGCTAAGTAGTCAAGATCGTACCTGGAAGGTCATCTATGAAGGTACAATCCTAGCTCACATACACTCAAACCCCTCTAAACAAGGCGTTTCGACCTTCTATCAACATACACACACAAATGGGATATTTGATTACAATTACTCCTACATTTAAGTTAATCAATTCCTAATCTTATCCATGAACACATATCAATTTCTAATCTCCACACACATGCATATCAAGATAAGAGATTATTCAATAACAACAAGAATGAATCAAAACCAAGTTCAGATTTAAGAACAAACATCATATAAATGAGCACAATATAGGTTTACAAATATTCTTAAGAAGGGTTATACATTAAAGAAAATAAGAAATACAAAAAGAAGAGATAAAAAGAGACAACCCCTGAAGGTCCTCTAAGAGCTTTATGAATTCCTAGCTCGAAATTGGTCCAAGACCACTCATTTCTCCGTGCAATCTACCTTTAAATGTGGTGGAGTATGTGTAGCAATGGTGGTGGTGAGGAATCTATAGAGGTTATTGAGCCTTTGAAAGCCTCTCTCTCTTATTAGGTGAGGAAAATGAAAATGAAGATGAAGTGCAGTTGCTGGGTCTTTTCTAGGTTGATGAGAGGAAGAAAAATGATTAATTTATAGTATGGGAAGGTAGGGCATGAAATAGGTGCAAAAGAATGCATTTGACCCTTATAAACAACATGTTGCGGTCAGGTTTGAAGGTGTGTCGTGGTCTGGGTCAACGTGGTACAGCAGTGACATCAATTTTTATGGTTTAAGTGTCGCTGTCGTCGTCGCATTCTTGCTGCGGTTAAGTTTCCAGCATCGCACAACATTACAAAATGACCCGGAATCGCATTCCATAAAAACCGCTGAAAAGTAGACTTTCAAATCTTTATGAATATGTGTGGTTCGATTTGAGGAGGGAGATATAACCCTCAAAATTTGAGTGTTCTGCACAAGCATTTTACAATTTCAACTCCTTTTTGATCCATTATGCCTCCAAATCTTCAAGCACAAACACCTTATTTTATGGAAATGTACCTACACAAGGGTCACAAACACATTATATACATAAACATGCTCGAAAACGAGAACAAGTGATAGGAAATGGGGACATCAAATAGGTATATAAATTGTCCGATCAAATACCCATAAACCTATCTTTTGCTCGTCCTCAAGCAAAACTAAAAACGAGAAAACAAATAACAAGAAAACTAAAAACTAAAAACAACCAAACTAACTAAATAAAACAAATTAAAACATACAAAAGGTAAAAACTAGGCTAGTCCACTTTCGTAGGAAACATGATGGCCCTTGGCATGCGCCATAAGCCTTTAAACCTCCAGGCGACTCTAATAGGAGGAGTTATAGTCTCATAAGGGTTTACAGCTACGACACCCACAAACATAACTCTACGACAAAAGAGTTGAGATGCAATCTACATATACCAGCAAAGATTACATGCATGCTGGAATCTCTAAAATATAACGTTTAATATTAATACATCACATCATGCAAGTATGTCAATACTTATGATGTTTTTGGTACAAAAAAACTACACTCGAATGCCCAAGTTAGAATTCACCTCGAATCTAATCCTCACCGGATTTCATCTCATATTTTCACTTGAATCCTAGGTGATAACACTCATCAAATAATGTGAAATGGAGTTTAGGTATATGGAATCAAAATGTATTCACATAAACTTAAGATTGTACGATGCTCATATAAGTGCAAAAGATCTCATGAATGAATCAAACATTAAGAACAAAGATAGAGCACATGCACTTCACTCTCAAGCAAGCATTACCAAGAGATCCGCTAGGTCTTTTCATTGGTTGTAATGAGGCCATTGATGTAGGCTAAGAAAGAATGGGTAAGTGAAAACAAATAGCCTAAGACCATAACTAAGAATTTTGTTAACCATCTACAATGCAATATCAAAATCTTAGGCTGTATTTATCGAGGACTTTGCTAACCATCTACAATGCAATATCAAAGTCCAAAATACATTCTGTGTGTATATATTTAGGCTATACTTTTGTTCTTCTAATACTTTTTTCATACTCTTTTTTTCTTTTGAGTAGATATGCAGGTTTTTTTTTTTCTTTTGATACACCATTCATTTCTTTTGAATGACAATTACAAATATTTATACATTGGATCTTACATTCAAGCCTATGCAATTACATTTTACAATATATCCTAAGAAACTCATTGGTTTCTTCCCAACTACAATAGTAGTAACTACAAAACACCATAAAAACTCAATACCTTTTTCATCACCAAATGGTCCCAAGCTCATTAGGTACGGTTTCATTATAGTAGCTTGGTTCTTTGGAAGTGTGGGTAATAAAAGAATGGCTTATGTATTTGGCTTCAAATTGGTTTAGGGAGCACACATATAGGTTAAGCGTAAGTGCTTAGGCCATTTAGTAGTTTAAGCATACATTGCCTAACATCATTTCTCAAGGGTCAACCAACACAAAAGTAAAGCAAACACACATGTGACATATTAAGAGGATTGTTCTTTAATATCCAATGCAAAACTTATAAAGATCAATCTAGACATTGAAGAACGAGAAAAGTGTTTAAGAGTAGAAACTAAAATACACCCGATAAAATGAACGTTAAACGCACAAAAATCTCACAAAGGCAGTCTTCACTATTCTCCCAAGCTAAACAAACATAGAGGTCTCATCCACCTTAATATCAAAATATTGGCACTGTGCAAACAAATTTACAGCGATGCACGGAACTAAAATCATACATGACATGTCTTTACCAGCACGCAAAAGAAAAAAACTCAAAAAAAATAGACTAAAGTTCCAAAAATTTTAAAATTAACCGATTTTTGTGCAAAGATTTGAAAATTTTCTAACAAACACACAAACCAAAACAAAGGTGTCCACACCCCAAAACCTAAACTCAACATTTTCCTCAATGCTGCTCCACATAAAATATGGACAATGCTTAGCAAGATTCGGGAGATAAGGACAAAACAAAAACTAATAACAAACAAAACAACCTAAGATCTAAGTATAATACAAATCCACCATTAGATCTAAACAAAAATAAAAATCATAAACACAACAAACATAGCATTATAATCTTTAAGCACATGAACAATTTTTGCCCAATTCACAACAACAACAATTCACAAGCATTTTACCTCTTATGGATGCGCATCGACTTACTTTCCATTATGCTCTCTTGTGGTTCATCCCACGTCTTTGTTTGCATCAACCAATTAAGCCTTCGTGATGCTGTCGTTTACTTGGTGGAGTTGCTGTGTGTTGTATCAACACTTCCACTGTTCTCATGAGTTGTACGGTATTAGCTTTCGGATATATCCGCGATTGTTGGTCATGACCACTCTCAGTTTACCGACCTTGACTTGATTGCTTGCCTTACATAAAAATTTTCTTTCCTTGCACAAACACAACTCAAATAACATTAAACGCATATGCTCTAAACAAAAAGAAAAATAACAAAAACAAGCACAAAACATCAAACATACTATACATAATCCACAAAGCAATTAAATTCAAGATATTTAAAGAGCCTAAGTTCAAACAAGAAACAATCAACGAAAAAGCCATCTCCCCGGCAGCGGCACCATTTTGACAAGAGAATCGTTGTGGTGTGTCAAAAGATTTTATATTTTTATATTCAACCTCATTAGTGCATGAGTCAAGAGACTAGTATAGTAATAAGCAAAGGTATCGCTCCGCAGGGAGGTGTCATCTGTCAACTGTATCTAATTCTAGTGTTTATTGAAAGCATGTAAATAAGAATACGGATGTGGTTAGAGTGGTGTGTGTGAAGTACAAACATATTGCGGTGTCTGTCAATTGGAAATGTAAATAAAAGGAATGCAAATAAAAACAAAAGAATATGAAAGGGTGGGAATGGTGTTCAAAGAGACAAATAATAAAATGGTGGCTATGAGAGATGTAGTATTTCGGTCATAAAAGGTAGATGAGTTCACCATACTTAAATGCACACCTAGTGTGTTTCTAGACAATGAAATTCATACAATTCGAGTTTAAGGGGTCGTTCTCTCGATTAAGGGATTTGAGAACACTAATCAATCTCTGTAGGTCATGGACAGAGCAATTGGGCAAGTAGTCCCACCCATTAAGCATATGAGCATATAGCCAAAACCTACTCTAGCAAAGGTCATGCATAGAAAAAATTTCACCCATTCTTTAGAGCTAAGTAGTCAAGATTGTACCCGGAAGGTCATCCATAGAGGTACAATCCTAGCTCACATACACTCAAACCCCTATAAACAAGGCTTTTCGACCTTCCATCAACATACACACACAAATGGGATATTTGATTACAACTACTCTTACATTTAAGTTAATCTACTCCTAATCTCATCCATGAACACATATCAATTTCCAATCTCCACAAATATGCATATCAAGATAAGAGATTATTCAATAACAACAAGAATGAATCAAAACCAAATTCGGATTTAAGAACAAACATCACATAAATGAGCACAATATAGGTTTATAAATATTCCCAAGTGGGGTTACACATTAAAAAAAACAAGAAATACAAAGAGAAGAGAAAAAAGGAGACAACCCTTAAGGGCAACCTCCTCTAAGAGCTCCATGAATTCCTAACTCGAAATTGGTCCAAGACCACTCATTTATCTATGCAATCTACTCTCAAATGTGGTAGAGGATGTGTAGAAATAGTGGTGGTGAGGCATCCATGGAGGTTGAGCCTTTGAAAGCCTCTCTCTCTTATTAGGTGAGGAAAATGAAGAAGAAGATGAAGTGCAGCTGCTGGGTTTGTTCTAGGTTGAGGAGAGGAAGAAAAATGATGAATTTATAGTAAGGGAAGATTATGGAATGAAATAGGTGCAAAAGAACGCATTTGACCCTCAGAAACGACATGTCGCAGTTAGATTTAAAGGTGTGTTGCAGTCTGAGTCGACAGGGCACAACAATGATTGTAATTTCTATGGTTTAAATGCCGCTGTCGTTGTCACAGTCAAGTTTCTAGCCTTGTGCACCGTTATAAAAACGAGCAATACTTCCTCTAGAAAACTCAGAATCTCATTCCGTAAAAATCGCTAAAGAGTAGACTTTCAGATCTTTCTAAATATATTTGAGCTCAACATGATTCGATCTGAGGAGGAAGATATGGCCCCCCAAATTTGGGTGTTCTACGTAAGCATTTTACAATTTCAACCCTTTTTGATCCATTATGCCTCCAAATCTTCATTTTAAGCACAAACACCTTATTTTAGGGAAATGTACCTACACAAAGCTCACAAAAACATTATATACACAAGCATTTTCGAAAACGAGAACAAACTATGGGAAATGGGGACCTCAAATAGGTATATAAATCGTCCGATATACCATCTACAATGCAATAACGTAATCCCGAAATGTATTTATCAAAAGACTTTGCTGACCATCTATAATGCAATAACATAGTCCAAAATACATTTCTTTTGAGGTATACATCTAGGCTTCCCTTTTTCATTCTAGCACATTCATACTCATTTTTTCTTTTGAGTAGATATTGCTTTTTTTTTTTTTTTCTTTTCATCAACATATGGTCCCAAGCTCATTAGGTACGGTTTCATTATATAAGCTTGGTTCTTTTGAAGTGTGGATAATGAAAGAAAAAGCTCATGTGTTTGGCTTCAAATTGGCTTATGGAGCATACAAATAGGGTAGGAGTTAGTGTTTAGGCCATTTAGTAGTTTGAGCACACATTGCCTAATATCACTTCTCAATGGTTAACCAACACAAAAGCAAATCAAACACACATGTGATATCTTAAAGGGATTGTTCTTTAATATCTAATACAAAATCCTATAGAGATCAATCTATACATTGAAGAATAAGAAGAGTGTTTATGAGTAGAAACGACTTAAACCCTCTCAAATGAAACGTTTATAAGTCACAATATTCTCACAAAGGTAGTCTCCACTATTCTCTTAGACTAAACAAGCATAGAGGTCTCATCCACCTCAACATCAAAAGATTGGGGCTATACATGCAAATTTATAGGGATGCAAAAATTATAGATGTCATTATGCTAGTCAAAACACAACTAAAAGCATACATGACATGTCTCAACCGGCACGCAAAGAAGACAAATCAATATGGAGGCCAAAGATTTCAAAAATTGTTGAAATTCAAAATCGTCCAATGTCCACTTTCTAGTGCATATCTTTAAAAGCACTATAAATAATTTGAAAAAAATTACACCATAAAGTGGACATATAAATACACACTTTTCATTTATAAAATATTTTAAAATTCGAATTGGAAAAGTGTGAAAATGGACGACGAAAACAGTGTACGCGCAATTTCGAAAAACAAGGCATCACCCTTGACATTTGGTTGAAGAAATGCTCATAACTTTTGAACCACAATTCAGAATTTTACATTTTTTATATATTCGGAATCAACACGAAAAATTGAAGAACACATTGTGGATGAAAAAATTAATTTCCTCAAAAAATGGTACAGTTGTAATGAAACAATTGCCTTAAAAAATTTCAAAACATGGCACTTTTTGCAGAGATTTGAAAAGGTTCTAACTAAACACACAAAAACAAAAAACGAACACAACGAACATTGTCCACACCCCCAAACATAAACTCAACATTGTCCTCAATGTTGCTTCTTTCATAAAATATGGACAATGCTTAGCAAGATTTGGGAGATAAGAACAACACACAAAAATCACAAAGACTAAAAACAAAAATACAACACATCCTAAGCTCTAAGCACAATACAAGTCCACTCTTAGACCTAAAAAAAAAATCACAAATAAAATAGGTATAGCATTATGATTTTTAAGCACATGGGCGGTTTCTGCCCTATTTAACAATATAATCCACAAGTACTGCAATTAAACTCAACAATCATGCATTCCATTATAATTGAAGCACAAAACTAAATCTCGATCGCAATCATCTCAACTCCAAACATAGAGGAGTCAATTGGAGAAACTTATATTTTAGAAGCAAGTTTAAAGGATACCTCTTGTGGAGACAAGTTGAGAATTTGTTATGTGGAGACAAGTTGGGAAAGCTAGAATATTGTGGATACCTCTTGTGGAACAGAATTTGTTATGTGGAGACAAGTTGGGAAAGCTGAAATTTTGTGAGAATTGTGTTTATGGTAAAAGTACAAGAATTGAATTCTCAAAATCAACTAACATTGCCAAAAGAAATACTCAGCTATGTTCACTCATATTTATGGGGACCATCAAGACAAGAATCTCTAGATGGAGGTAGATATTTTATATCTATAATAGATAATTATTCTAGAAAGGTTTGGTTCTACATCTTAAAGTCTAAAGATGAAGCTTTCCAAAAGTTCAAATACATGAAGAAGATGGTTGAGGTACAAATTGGTAAGAAAGTTAGAAAGCTGAGAACAGAAAATGGCTTGGAGTACTTGAACGATGCATTTGAAAAATTCCGCAAAAAAGAAGGAATTGTTAGACACAAAACTGTTGTGGTAAAAAATACGTGAACCAAAAACATCAAGCCTTCTGATTCTTAAGCCCTAAATAAGTTATTTCAAATAATTTAAAAAAGTCCCGCTTATTGAGCTAGACCCAATATGGTATAATGCCCAATGGTTAAGCCCAGTAGGGTGCCAATATCTTAAATAGCATGTCAATAGGTCCATTCATGAGCTTGGGCCTAACCAGCTTGATAAAGGCCCAATGATGGTCCCATATCAGTCAAAGTTAAAGTTTGACTGAATTAAAACGCCTACAATAAAATATGTGAATAATATCACAATCAATACTCACGATTTCCAACGTCAACGTCATCAAAGGTCATCGATGTCATTAAGTTGTAACATCTGTAACGACTCCATCAATGCCATTAAGTGAGACAACCATTGGCTCACTCAATTCCTCATATATATTGCAACCCCATTTCATTCACAAGTGGGCTCAACTCTCTAAGCTCTTGAGCAAGCTATAGCTCCGCAATTCACGTTGTTGTTGAGCAATCACTCAGTCTACACTATAGACATGCATACCCCAATTCGACATATCAATAGCTGACCGACACCATCCACCATCTAGTCGACACCTTAGGTAGACCTCAATCTCAAATGATCTCGATCAACTCTCAACCGACAGTCTACGATCGACACTTCCGGTAGACCTTAATTTAAGATAATCTCCTTCAACTTGCATATCTCCACGTTGGTCTACATCGACCTCGGCATAATCTAGTGGTCTACGTCGACCTATAAATAATCATATCATCTATCTCTAGATTGGTCTATGTCAACCTCAACATAATCTGATGGTCTATGTTGACCTCTATAAAATCATATATTCTATCTCCACGTTGGTCTACGTTGACATCGGCGTAATTTGATGATCTATATCGACCTCTATATAATTATATCAGCATATCGCCTATCTACACATTAGTCTACGTCGACCTCATCGACGGTCATCTCGAATATCTTCACGTTAGTCTACATCGACCTCCTTAATGGTCATCTTGAACATCTCCACGTTGGTCTACGTAGACCCCTTTGCCATCCAAGCTCCATCTCATGTTCTACAACCCACATTAACATACACATGTTCCACAATCATTCATTCTATATCCTACGTAGACCTATGATTTGCTTATAAATCTTACTATATTTTCTCTCTTTTATCTATCTACTTGTCACCTGAATTGAGCGTTAGGGAGTCCCCTTATAGGACCACCCCCCTATGGCTCGATGATCGCTATTTTCATGTCTGTTTTGCAGGTTGTCGGTGCCCTCCTTGAATTAATTGTGGATTTTTCAGCGTCTACAAAAACTGTTACTAAAACACCTCAACAAAATGGTTTGGTTGAGAGGATGAACATGACATTACTCGAAAGGGTGAGATTCTTGTCACTCTTTGTCAATATCCCTAATAAGTTTTGGGCAAAGGCTGCTAACACGCTTGCATATCTAATTAATAGATGCCCCTCAACTACAATTGACTTTAAGACTCCTAAAGAAATATGGATTGGTTTTCATCTTAGCTATGAAAACTTAAAAGTGTTTGGTTGTGTTGCATATGCACATATCAAACAAGTAAATTTTGATTCAAGAACTAGAAAGTGTATGTTTGTTGGATAACCTAAAGATGTAAAAGGTTTCAAACTGTGGTATAAGGATGGAAATTCTTAAAAATGTTTTATAAGCAGATATGTTACTTTTAGAGAGACCGAGTACTACATGAATGAAAACAACCAGCTAGTCAAGTTTGGTAAAATTCAACAGAGTGTCAAAGTTGTAATTGAAGTGGAGTTTATTGGTTCAACTAGCACTCAAATTGAAGACATTGAATTTGCCTACCTGCAAATCAGAAATTAGTAGGCTACAAGTGGATCTTTAAAAAGAAGAAAAATGAATTGGGTACTGGTAAATCAAGATACAAAGCTAGGCTTGTTATTAAATGCTTTACACAGAGAGAAGGAGTTGATTTCAATGAAATATATTCACTTGTGGTGAAGCATACCTCTATAGGTTCTTCTAGAACTAGGTACACAATATGATATGGTTTTTTTGGAGGTTAGTGACCTCCAATATGAAAAGTTTTGAACCCTAAGGTCATGTTGAGTTCGCGGAAAGGAAAACACATAGGAAAGGAATCCATGTATGAATGGAATCTTCGTAGGAAAGGAATTCAATTCCTAAATGGATTCATTTGTTTGGTTGTCATATCCATCATGGAATCCTTACTGTTTTGACCAAACTGCTCCTTAGATATTTGACATATTAAAAATCTTTTTTTAAATTAAAAAGTATTTTTTTTTAAATATTCAAAATTTATTTGAAAAATATTTTTAAATTTTAATTATTTATTATTTAAATAGAATAATATTTATTAGAAAAATAAGAAAAATATATTTTTTAAAAATTGAGCACAGGCACAGGTGTTGTCAACGAGAACCACAACCTCCTCATCTGTAGATCTAAACAAATAGTATCAACAGAGAGACCCAAAATGATGGCCAAGAACACACCTCTGTTGAATGACGTGATTGCCAACATCAGTAGATACTTGATCATCGAGTTCACTCCTAACAACACAGTCATCGCGAATCTAGCGGAGCTGACTCGGCTCGGTTTCACCAGGAAAGAAGTCTTCGTCGTCGTCGTCGCCATCGTAACGGTTTGGGTGGAGAAGGGGACTTGAATCTGTGGCATCGATTTTTCATGTATTGGTAATTGGTAGAAGTGCAGATAAGGAAGTGAGCAAGTAAGGTGAAGAGGTAACCTAGCCAGGTGTTGGTTTTCCTTGAATCGAAGAGAACTATGAATTTGATCCCTAGTATAAGGTCATGTGCTGATGTGCATCATCTTCGACGATGGTGGCCTCACAGTTGTCGGTTATAAAGGAGGCTACCGACCTGACCAACGGTTATGAAATCAGTGGCCTCCGTTGTTTTCTATTATTTTTTTTAAATTTTTTATTTGGATGATAAATTGGTAAATTGAACATTTGAGTGAGGGTGGAATCCAGATTCCATTCTCAAGAGGTAAGAATCCTAATCCACCATGTTGGTGGAATCCTCATTCCATGATATTTTGGGCAAAACAAACAATGGAATGTGGATTCCCTTTCCCATTCCATTATTGATTCCACAAACCAAACGCCTCCTAAAGGTATTTCCGTCCAAAAAATTGAAAAAACAAATGGAGTGTTTACTAAAAGAGAGCTTCTCCTTACAAATTATAAATTATCTATTTACACTCCAATTAATTTTTTTTTTATTTAATGACAATTTTAACCTAAATTAAAATTATTAAAAAAGAGAAAAAAATTTTAAAACACCCCAAACAAATTAAATTATTAAAAAAAAAATTCTCTTATAAATCATTAGATTAAATATTACGTATTAAACTTTCTCTTAGAAATCTATTATTACCATATTAAACACTCTCTCCTAATTAATCTCACTCTATTTAAAAATATATATATCATATTTTCATATTTTCTTGATCAATCTCTGATTAATAGTTAAAGAAAAAAAAACTCAAGAATATTTTAGTTTTTTACTAACATTAATATATATACATATATATATTAAAAAGTCAATTTTCAAAATATATTTATATATATATATATATATATATGAAAGCTTGAATTGTTTCAACTAGATTCGATTAAACTTAGAATTTCTAAGACTAATGAAAGAATTAAAGTTCTCTAGGCAATCACATTCCTATAAGAGTAACAAAAAACATTTTTATATTTTGATTTAAAAAAAAAAAAAAAAGTATATCCTATAAGAGTAACAAAAAACATTTTTTTTTATATAGTATATACATATATATGGTTCATAAAAATCAAGCATATTAGTGAGGTTTTTTTTTTTTCCTTAATTGTTAGTCTTACTTGAGAAGGAATTGAAATAGAAAATTAGAGATATATATTGGAGAAGAAAGAATATTTAATATGTAATAATTAATCTAATGATTTAGAAGACATAATTTTTTTTTTAATAATTTAATTCAAGAAAGATAAAACAGATAGTCTTATAACAAAATGAAGTGTTTTAAAAAAAAAAATTTAATTTAAATTTTAAGAATAAAGTGTTTATAAAAAATGTATTCAAAAAAAAAATCGGATTGTTAAAAGAAGCTCTTTTACTAAAAACAATCAAACTATTAGAAAGTGATAAATATAGAAGCGACCCCAATTTTATAGCTATTTATGGATTCCATTTTCCGATGTATTTTTTGCCCTTAAAAAGAAACATAGGCGGATAGCTCTAGGCTCTACCGCTCTAGCATAGGTGACCGTTAAAACTGAAGAGCGGGAAGACTCAGTAGTAACTAACATGACAGCCAGTTCAGTCCCAGTGTCAACACTTGCAAATGAAACCATTTCGAAGCTAAAAAGATGCAAATCCATGAAAGAATTTCACCAAATCCACGCTCACATGATCAAAACAAACCTTGTAAACCACACTTTAACCATAAGCAAACTCATTGCCTTCTGCTCTCTCTCTGCCCTCCCAAATAGCTTATCCTACGCTTCTTCAGTCTTTCGGCGTATTGAGAACCCCAATTACTTCATCTTTTATACACTTACAAAGGGTTCTTGTGATTATGGCGACCCATTAGATTCCATCTCTTATTATGTCGATATGGTTTCCTGTTTAAATGAGTTGGATAAAATTGCATTTTCTTTTCCTTCTGTGCTAAAAGCTTGCAGTAAATTGAGAGCTTTTAAAGAAGGGAAGCAATTTTTCGGACAAATCTTGAAAACCCAGTTGTGGTTTGATCCCTTTGTGTCTAATTCAGTGGTTAGGATGTTCGTAGAATTGGGGGAGATTGAGTTTGCGAGAGGGGTGTTTGATAAAATGCCTGAAAGGGACTTGATTTCTTGGAATTCGATGATTACGGGCTACTTGAGAGTGGGGGAGGTTGAGTTGGCGAGTCAGTTGTTTGAGGAGATGCCTGAGAGGGATTTGGTCTCGTTTAATACGATGATTGATGGGTATGGCAAGTGTGGGAGGTGTGAGCTTGCTGAGGAGATCTTTCGGATGATGAATGAAAAAGATGTGGTTTCTTGGACATCAATGATTTCTGCTTATGTGATCAATCACCATTCAAGTAAAGCATTGAATTTGTTTAGAGAAATGTTGAGTCTAGGAGTTAAACCGGATGTTCCTGCTATTGTTAGTGTACTTGCAGCCATTGCAGATTTGGGTTTTGTTGAAGAAGGGAAATGGGTGCATGATTATATATCTTCGAATAAGATTAGTTTGAATTCTGGATTCATTGCATCTGCTCTAATAGATATGTACTCCAAATGTGGTTATATTGAGAATGCTTATGATGTCTTTCGAAGAGTATCTCATGGACAGAAAATTGGGGATTGGAATTCAATGATATCAGGCCTTGCGATCCATGGACTTGGTCAAGAAGCCCTCGAAGTCTTCCTTGAAATGGAAAGGATGAATATTAAACCGGATGAAATTACTTTCCTAGGACTCTTTAGTGCTTTCAGCCATGGAGGTTTAGTCGATGAGGGTCAATTTTATTTTGAAATCATGCAAGAGAAGTACAACATTGCTCCTAAGCTTCAACACTATGGATGCCTAATCGATCTCTTGGCCAGAGCAGGAAACTTAGTTGATGCACTTAAAGTTATACAACATATGCCCATAGAGGCCGATGTTTTAGCTTGGAAGGCTATTCTTAGTGCCAGCGTGAAGCTTGGGAATGTCATGATTGGTGAAAAAGCCGCCCTTCGAGCCATAGAGTTGAACCCCAATGACTCTAGTTCTTATGTTATGCTATCAAATATATATGCCAAAGCTGGAAAATGGGATGATGTGGCCAAGGTTAGATTAATGATGAAACAGAGAGGAGTGAGGAAGATTCCCGGATGCAGTTTGATTGTAATTGACAGGAAAGTTCATCAATTCCTCGTGGCAAAGGAGATGGATGCGGGGTATGGTAGCAACGTTCACTCTAAGATAGAGGAGTTAGTTTCTAGGCTGAAGTTAGAGGGATATGAGCCAGACCTGAGTCAAGTTCTCTTAGATGTTGAACAGGTTGGAAAAGGAAGTTTGCTTAACCTTCATAGTGAGAAGATGGCACTAGCATTTGGACTAATAAACACAAGCAATGGTGCTCCTATTCACATAATCAAGAATCTCAGGATTTGCTGTGATTGTCATGCCTTTATAAAGCTGGTTTCCAGTGTTTACAACCGTAAAATTGTTGTAAGAGATCAAAACCGTTTTCATCATTTCCAGAATGGTTCTTGTTCCTGCAGAGATTATTGGTAAAATTGTTCTAGTGTTTTTATGTTAAGTTTAGCCTGCAAAACGAGTTGCAAATTCAGCTTCCTATACTTGCTTCCTGTGTCATCAATTGTAAATTTACCACAAGCATGGTGTTTTTTATTTTATTTTTTATTTTTTTTATTTTAATTAAGCATGTTCTAATTGTATTTAGAAATCTTTCACAGAATTTACAATCATGATTCATGGATAAATTCAGGTCCTGACAAGAAAGTATTTGACCACTATCTACGGTGAATCCTCTGAAATTACATATTTCCCAGTTGGCTGGCACTATCAAATATTGACGGATTGGATGGTTCCTTGAAAATATCTTTTGTCACTGTTCTCATTGAAGCACAATCACTGTCATAATCACATTATTTTATCTCTTAAGTCCAATAATTCACTAAAGCTGGATAGTAATGTTAAATTGACACATGGTCTGTTGGGATGTAAATTGGTATGAAATTGAGATACAAAGGTGAATGTCAAATTATGACACACATTTTTTATTTAAAAAAATCGTTTGGTACTGTTTCGATGATCATAAATGACATTGTGGTTTACATTTCTCATGTGGCTCTTGTCTTGAACAACCGAAAGACCACTCATTTAAGAGCTAGACCAGAGCTAACAAACCCAGATCCAGTTCAATGTCTACAGGTTAGTTTTTCTTTACATCTCTGATTTCTGGGTTCTTTGTTGTTTCATAGAAATTTAATCAATTCTTTTGAATCTATTCATGTAACATAGTTCTTCTCTGTCTTGATAAATCTCATGCAAGTAATGAGTTTCCCTGTTAGTTACAGTGCCTTTTCAGCAGTTGTTTATGCTAATTGGGTTGTAGTGGTAGCATTTGAAGTTAATATGAAGAAAGGATAGTAACACTTTTCAGAGGATATTAATTGTATCAAGATATATACTTCTGTATTGAGTTTGGTTAAGCTGCTTGTGCTTTGTCTATATTTGAAGTTCTATTTCATGTCGTATAATTTGTTCATCAAGAAGAAGATCCAGTTCTATCTTTAGTGATTATAATTTATGTATTGATTAAAACTAGAATTTTTTATCTTGGTTAGTAACTTAGCATGGAATTACTTGAACTGACACCCTACCCAACTAAAATTTTCAAGGTCCATAAGTATGCAATCAGGTTGAAATTGAGATATATGTGTAACTTTCTGTACAAATACTCATGGAAAAACAGGAGGGCATAGCATATGATGATTATATTATATTAATCTAAGAAGGAAGTCACTGGATTAATTGACTGATCGTTTGTTTGATTATTGTTTGATATTCAAGAATACAATTTGGAAAAGGTGTGTTCAAGTTTTAAGTGTTAGATTATGGATATCCCCATTGGATATTTATACAGCTGGGAATTTTGTTTGGACAAAGAGCTTGTTGGAGGAAATGGATTTGGAGCATCGAGAGCTGCCTCTAATCCAGTGAAACAAAGATCTAAGAAGTTGCCTTGTTAGTTGTTATTAGAGAAAGGGCTTTATGTATGAAACAACGTGGTGGCAAGCATCATAAGGACTCCTTACAACTCTTGAAAATTGAGGTTTCTTAATCATTCTTAACTGAGAGAGGTGGACAGGAAAGGCTTGATCGATTTTATAGCAAAGTTATTTCACATATTCAAGTCCTTAAGTCTAAGTCAATACACATAGTTGCCAATACAACTAACTGTAAAAAATGGAATGAACCTAGTCATGAGGTAGCGTTATGTGATAATCAAGATGAATAGGTGATGAAAAACGTAACATGAACGACCCAAAAGCATAAGGAGAACATAATCATCTTATACATATGTTTGGATGAAGTTGGTCAAATTCTTTTATGGTATATATTTTTCTTTTACTGTAATTTTGTTGCTAATTTGATGAATACTCTGTTATTGTTTTCCCCAGCAATGCTTGTACCAATAGCAGTGGCCTTCACAGTGGGTCTACTTGGGTATGCTTATCAGGCACTAAAACCTCCTCCCCCAAAGATTTGTGGGTCACCAGGCGGTCCCCCCGTTACTTCACCCAGAGTTAAACTCAGTGATGGAAGACATTTGGCTTATAGAGAAACAGGAGTTTCCAAGGAAGTAGCTAAACACAAAATTATCATCATTCATGGCTTTGATAGCTCCAAAGATCTTCATTTACCTATCTCTCAGGTATAAACTGATTATGCTTCTTAAATTTCTGTAATTTACTATGATTGGTTCTGTAACAATGATTGTTTTTGTATTTTATTTATTATTACTGTGGGGAAAAATGCCGCATGGTTCAATGGCACAATTAAGAGCACTTGATTCATTGATTAAGAGAGATACTGAAAGAAAAAATAAAATTCCTATTTATATTTGCAACAAACTTAATTGGTTCAAATCACGGAGAAATATAAGAAACTTTGTAGTATTTGCACCATAATATTAGCAATTTGAACCTTTGTATTATTTTTAAGGGTTCAAAAGATACACTTGCATTTATTGAGAAAACTGATCGAATGTTAGTTTCTGTCAGTCATTCAGTGTATGCCTACTAATTGACGATGCTCTACCATTTTTTTTTTCTTGGGTAATTTCTTGGGTAATCTTAACTTTGTTTTAATATATAGTTGATTGTATATAGATAGGGCATGTGTATGTAATATTTGATCAAGCTTGTAAGGTATTCGACTATGTCAAGATTTATGAAATTGTATCTAACTCGTTTATAGATCTTTAACTTCAACAAATTAACTTTGTATAAACAAAGTTACTCTAATGGATTCGCAATCCGGACAAAGATTATATTCAAACTAAGCATTTGATCTTTAATTATGTCATTCACACACCATCTAATGGAGAAGGAAATGATTTATCTTAGAGATTTATAGATTTATTATAATAGGGTTTTTAAAGCAATTTCCTTTTATTTATGATTTTCTCATTTTCTTTGCGGGAATTAGATAAAATGATAACACGGTGACTTCATCATTATGTTTCAATTTTCAGGAACTTATAGAGGAGTTCAAGATTTATTTCCTCTTCTTTGACCGACCAGGTTATGGTGAAAGTGATCCGGATCCATCACGCTCTGTGAAGAGTGAAGCATATGATGTTCAAGAACTAGCAGACAAGTTGCAGATTGGACCTAAGTTTTATGTTATTGGCATCTCTATGGGAGCTTATCCCGTTTATGGCTGCCTAAAACACATAAAAGATAGGCACGATACTTCAAATTCCGCATCTTGTTTTTTGTCCTTTCATTGTTTTAACAATTTCAAATGTTCATCTTTTAATCCTGTGTAAGTCTTATTCACAGGTTGTCAGGAGCTGCCCTGGTAGTTCCATTTGTGCATTACTGGTGGCCTTGTCTTCCTGCCAATTTATCAACTGAATCCTTTAAGAGGCTGCCTCTGCAGGACCAAATGACGTTTCGCGTTGCTCATTACACCCCTTGGCTATTCTACTGGTGGATGACTCAAAAATGGTTTCCATCGCTGAGTATCTTGTCTGGTAACATGGCGGTTTTTTGTCCCCAAGATATGGAGATTTTGGCAAAGTTGTCAGAATCCCCAAGTGATGGTCAGGTAGTTAAATTTTCTGCACATTGTTTGTTTATCACATCAAATTAATCAATTAATCTATGTATATTGAAAGCCTTCTATGGCTCATAATTAAAACATGTGACCAAGCGTAAGCCTTCAGTTGATAGTTCTTGGCCTTGTTTTTTTTTCACTGGTTCAGGATTCTAAGTCTCAACAGCAAAGTGTTTACGAATCTCTGCATCGAGACATAATGACAGGTTATGCTAAATGGGAATTTGATCCAATGGATCTAAGCAATCCTTTCCCACAAAATGAGGGCTCAGTCCACATTTGGCAAGGGGGCGAGGACAGAATCATACCTTCAAGAATAAATCGTTATATCTCAGAGAAGCTTCCATGGATACAATATCACGAGATTCCGGAAGCTGGACATTTGCTAATTTTCGAGAGCAAACACTGGGAAACCATTCTAAGGGCACTTTTGCACAGATAAGCCCCCTTATCTTGTAACAAGTATGTTTTTATTAAATAATACAGAGTAGACTGATGATCAATGTTTCATGTTGAAGTACTCCTGTAATGATATTTTCGTAAATATGTGAAGTGAAGGGAGAGAATTATCTTCTCCAGGAATCATGTATAAATAATACAGAGGAATTATTGTCTCTTGAATCTCTGTGTCTACATGTTCCTGAAGTATAATCTTAGATTTTAATCTATTACAAATAATTTCTACATGCCTCATTTTTAATTTTTCCCTCCGAGATATAACGATATTTCTTTTTTAAGGAAGAGAACTAAAATTTGTATTGTTTGTTAACACGAAAGAGAATTAATAAGAAAATTTTAAAAACTCTAGTTGAGGATCCTGAATTTATATTTAGATCTCTATTTAGTTTCTTGGAGGTGAGAAAAAGGAGTTTTATCACTTAATATATCAAGGGAAGAATATCAACTTAGAAAAGAAAAATTACCTTTCATTACTATTCACAATGTACTCTATAAATAGTATTTCCATAATAAGGTTTGGACCTTGGATATGCTCGTTTTATTATTATTATTATTATTATTATTATTATTATTCATTTTGAATAATATAATAAAAATAAAATTTATGAAATGAAAATTCTTTAGAATAGGGTATAATTTTTTAAAAATCGTAATAATAAAACAAAACAGGAACAAACGGTTAATATGACATATCAGCTAGAACAAACTGCTCCGCACAAAGAGGAGATTCCTCAAACCAAACATACTTGAAACATAAAGAATTTAAGACAATACCAATTTAGCTAAAGAATGGGCTATACCTTATTAGCACTTCTAGTCCATTCCTTAGTTAAGTTGGTATTGTCTTTTTGTTCCGAGTTTGTTTGGTCGGAGGAATCTCCTCTTTGTATGGATTGTGGATCTGTTTTGGTTGATATGTCAAACTACCTGTTTGTTCCCTTTTTATTTTATTAATATATTTTCCATTTCAAAAAATAGAAAGAACTAAACCACTTAATATTTTGAGTGAGGATTTCCAAAAAAAAATAATAATAATAAATAAACGGTTAAAAAAAAATCTTAACGATTAAAATCTATTTATAAAAGGGTTAATTGCACCAATATCCCCTAAATTACACATGATGTAACAATGTGCCCTTGAACTTTTTTCATTTATTGGTAGAAACTGGCAAAATGGTAACGGAACTTAATTTCCGTCCTTTTTTTTTCACGTACTCCTCATGTGGGTTCGTACTAAGGGGTAAATCTGGAATAACATAAAAAAAAAAATTGATATTATATATTTCCCATTTTCCAAACCTTCTTCTTCGTATTTTGGCAAATTACAAAGGTTCTACATCCCATTTTCCAAACCTTATTCTTATTCTTCGTCTTGAAGCTTCATCTCCCTCGTCGAAAGCTTCTTGGGTGTTCAAAATTTCTTAGGCCAACATGAGTGATACCTTGGATCTTGGGGATTTGAACCCAAAGTATCTCTATGGAACATCAACTAGACATTTAACATCTTGGACATATTTCAATCCGGAAAGACTTTTATGGGTAGCTATAATTTTTGGGTATTTGGTTTGTATCTAGTAAATTAGTTGTCGTTGTATTGAATGTTATGGTAATTTTTGCATTATTGTTGATGTGGTGTTGTTTGTCCTTCTCCCCATCATGCCTAAATCTATTTACATACTTATGCATGTTTTGCACATATGATTTTGCCAACAACTCAGGGAATAAAACTTTCTATTAATTTTCTAAAAATTGATTACGAGGGAAATAAACGAAGAAATAATAACGTTTTTATGATTTTATAAAATTGTTTTCACACAAAATTATGAAATAATAATGTTATTTTATCCAAATTTGGTGTCCAAATCCGGTGTCCAAATCATGTGACATCACTATAATTCATTCATTTGAACTGTATTAGATTTGCATGATTTAACTGAATGAATAAACTTATAAAACATGTCACCTCCTGAGATGGTAGTACCCCTCTTTTCCACAGTGATGGTTAGGGTTTGAGTCTCATTATGCGTATTTTACAAGTAAGTGTAGAAAGTTTTCTCACGGTTTGTGGGGGCAGTATTACTTATCCAAACTGTAATTCTTAAAAAAAAAAAATTGATAAACCTATTAGCTAATAATAATTTCTTTGATTTTTATTTGTTAATATTGTATATTAATGGGTCATTTGTTTTTTTTTTTTTTTTTCCGTCTGAAGATTGAATAGTCCTGAATTTTACTAAAGACTGAATAGTGATTGAAACCTAAATCTAAATGAGATGTTTGTTTTTTTTTTTCTCACATCTGAATGTACTGTCAACATGTTTGTTTTTTAAAAATAAAATTGTCTGAAAAGAAGTAATTTTACATCTATACCCATGTTAAATAATTATACATATAATATAGAATAAAAAAAATCCAAAAATAATAATTATATATGAATATATATGATCATGATCTTCTTATTCAATTATAAACAAACTTTATTTTTACTAAGAAAAGAAAAGGTTTTTTTTTTAGAAAAATAAAAGAGGCCGCGGGAAAAATCATACAAAACACTCTAAAATATATATATATATATATATATATATATATATACATATATATATATAAATACATAACCATAATATCATAATAAAGTATCGATATTAAACACCAATATGAGAAGTGATTAGAATTCTTTTTTATTTTTAAAACTATTTAAAATAAGCAATTTAATAAAATAAAGATTTCTATACAATATATAATTATGATGAAATTGGAGATATGTTATATATGGAGGATAGTATCAGAAGAAAAGATTTTGGATTACATTTAATGCAATTCAGTGATTTTCAATTAAGTAAAAAGTCAGGATTTTTTACTTTTTATTTTAAGTTTTTTATTTTTTATTTTTTATTTTTTGTATTTTTAAGTTGTTTGACCACTTAAAAAAAACAAACAAAATAACTTAATAATTATGATTCAGACTCATTAAGTTTTAAGTGGAAAAAATAAACGACCCCTAAATTAAAAATTAGAAGGAATAATATTAAATAGCCATTAAAAAAAGGGATGTTCCATTTTTATCAAGTTTTATGGTTTTGATAGTTCTTATCAAGTTTGTGCCCTTTTTTTTTTTTTTTTTTTAATAATGTCATTTTTTTAATTTATTTTAAGGAAAAAAAAAAAAAAAAAAAAAAAAACCTAGACATTTACGGAAGTCGATCAACAGGCCTCCATGATTCACGACCTCCTTCTTCTTTAGAGGTCCTCCCGTTTTTTTTTTCTTTTGGAGGTCTGCGACCTCTAATATATTTATATTTTTTTTATTAAAAAAAAGTAATTTTAAAAAAAAAAAACAATAAAAAACATGTATTTTTGTTTAAAATTTCATTGAGGGTATCGGGAAAATAGGTCTAAATGGAACCAACTCTATATTGACTTTTGATATTAGCACTTGATTTATAATTTGAGTTTAAAGGGTACTAAAAGACAAAAACACTGTCATACTTAATTATCTTTTATTACTTTCTCTATCCTTATTTTGAAATTTTTTATTTTTTTTTCAAAAACCTTCATCGATGGAGATAGAGGTGAAAAAGACCTCCATTGGAGGTCAAAATCGACCTCCGCGGAGGTCGATGAAGAAGATAGAAAAAAAAATTCTAGGAAATTTTCATTTTTACCTAGTAAGTCAAAAAAATTTGTAAAAATACACAATAAGTCTCGGAAATACCAAAATAAGTCTCGAAAATACAAAATAAGTCTTGGATATGACTTATTTTTGTGATTGTGTTTTAAGGGTATTTTTATCAAAAACACATTTTAGGTGCAATTAAAACTCAAGTTTTTAAGCAAGTGTTATTCCCAAAAGTAGAGAAGTAAAGAGTGTTAGAAATTTTTTGAACCCTAGCGCTTTTACTAATTAAGAATGAAAGAAATCGGAATCAAGTTTCACTGGAAAGAGAACGAAGGGGTATTAGAATTAGAATTAAGTTACTAAATTCTATTGTTTACTAATTTTGAAGAATTATAAATGGAATCAAATTTGTATAAAGTTGATTACAAAAATATCCTTATGTAGAAAACAGAGCTCTCTCTCTCTCTCTCTATATATATATATGTAAATAAATAAATAAATGAAAATGAAAATGAAAATAACATGACTTCATTGTAGAAGACATAAGTTTGTTTAACATCCAAGCCTCTGTTCTTGGTCTTTTGTTTAGATCAACTGACCAGACAAATACAAGAACTCAGTTTTCAATGGCTCATAATTTTTATTTTTATTTTTCACCGGCAGTTTATTTATTTATTTATTTTATCAAAAAAAATTTATTTTCCTAATAAAATCGTTTAAATATATATATATATATATATATATATATATATACCAAATTCAAGGCATTCGCAGTTCATTTTTTATTTTATGTGTATATATATATAACATAATTTCATATGAGATATTAATGAAAAAAATGTATACGGTTGTTCTTTTAATTAATTTTATGCAGGGATATTTTAGTAAAAATATATTAATTCCCCTTTTAATTAGGAAAGGGAACTTGATTCAGGAACTTAATTCCTGATTTGTATGTGGGGTCCACGGAACTTAATTTTCCAAAACATTAGTAAACACTAGAATTCAAAATTAGGAACTTAATTCATTTTCCTAGGATATGATTCCCGATTAGTAAACACAACATATGTATTTTCATCCAAAAAGTTTAAGGGCCGTCCTGTAAGTGTTTTTTCGGTTGTTGTTTTTCAAAAATAAAAATAAAAATAAAAATGAAAATGAAAACAGTGTTTTTTGTTTTTGTTTCGAAATTCGAAAACACGTTTGGTAGTATGTACTAAAATTCATATTTGAAAAATGAAAACAGGGAAAACGCGTCTGGTAGGCTAACTGAAAACTATCGAAAATTGAAATATCAATTTTTACATTTTGTTTAATATTATAACATTTATAAACAAATTGATTAAATAATTAACTAATAAAATTTAGAGGCAGAGGCAGAAGCAGGAGAGTTTGCAAGAGAAGAGAAGGAGAAGGAGAAGGAGAAAAACTAATGGATGTGTTTGGATCATCATGATCATCCCAGTTCTCAACAGACGATCTCATGAACCAATTGGTCCAGATTAGTCAAGTTTATGCCCAAGAGCTCCTCGAGACTGTTTTTGAGTAAGTGCTTTCAGAAGTGCATAACAAAACCAGGATCAAGTCTGAGTGTTGGTGAGAGTAGTTGCGTCTCTAAGTGTGTGGATCGCTACATTGATGCCATTGGTATCATTGGAAGAGCTCTCTTTAATGCTCCTCGCTGAAATTTTTAGGCCACAACATGTTCTAGTTGCCAAATTTTGAAGGATAACCTTAAACTAGAGATTTATTTTTGGTGTTTGGTTTTACTATCCCATTTCTGACATAATTATGAGTCAAGTCTTTATATATGTGCCTGAATTTAAGTCTTGCAAAATTCATAACTCTTAATTAACCAATAAAAGTTTTGTAATGTAATTTATATATTAAACTAAAGTTAACAGCTGAAGAGGAAGAGAAAGAAGAAGAGGAAGAAGAAGAAGAAGGAAGAAGAAGAAGAAGAAAAAAAAGAAGAAGACCGACTGAGAAGAAGACCAATTGGCGACGAAGCAGAGTAGATCGGCGGCGGCGAGCAGCGAGAGGCGAAGCAGTGTAGATCGGCGGCGAGCGGAGGAGGAAGAGGAAGAAGAAGACCAGATCGGCAGCAGTGAGCAGTGATCAGCAACGAGCGGAGGAGGAAAAGCTGTGAAGGAAGAAAGAAGATGAAGATAGGAAAGAAATATCTGATGAAGATCTCGTTCAAGACAAAAAAAGAAAATAATAATAATTTTTTTGTTAATTATTTTGAAAAACAAAAAAAAAAATAAAGAAAACATCTTTTTTTTTTTCAAAATTCTTTTAACGCTGGTTTTGTTTTTCATTTTGTTTTTATGTTTTGAAAATAAAATAAAAAACGGTTAATGAACATGAATTCAAAATCATTTTTAGAGAACAAAAACGAAAACAGACTAAAAAACACCTGCAGGGTAAGCTTTTAATGTTTACTAAAAACAATCAAACTACTGGAAAGTGACAAATATAAAAATGACCCTAATTTTATAGCTATTTATTGATTTGACCCTAGAAATTATTATACATTATCTGATGTATTTTTCCCCCTTAAAAGAAAGATAGGCGGATAGCTCTAGGCTTTAGCATAGGTGATCGTTCTGAAGAGCGGGAAGACTCAATAGTAACCCATGACAGCCAATTCAGTTCCAATGTCAACACTTGCAAATGAAACCATTTCAAAGCTACAAAGATGCAAATCCATGAGAGAATTTCACCAAATTCACGCTCACATGATCAAACCAAACCTTGTAAGTCAAACTTTAACCATAAGCAAACTCATTGCCTTCTGCTTTCTCTCTACCCTCCCAAATAGCTTACCCTACGCTTCTTCGGTCTTTCGGCGTATTGAGAACCCCAATTACTTCATCATTTATACACTTACAAAGGGTTCTTGTGATTATGGCGACCCATTAGATTCCATCACTTATTATGTCGATATGGTTTCATGTTTAAACAAGTTGGATTAACTTGCATTTTCTCTTCCTTCTGTGCTAAAAGCTTGTAGTAAATTGAGAGCCAGTTGTGGTTTGATCCCTTTGTGTCTAATTTTGTGGTTAGGATGTTCTTAGAATTGGGGGAGATTGAGTTTGCGAGACGCGTGTTTGATAAAATGCCTAAAAGGGACTTGATTTATTGGAATTCGATGACAAATCTTGAAAACCCAGTTGTGGTTTGATTCTTTTATGTCTAATTCTATGGTTATGATGTTCTTAGAATTGGGGGAGATTGAGTTTATGAGACGCATGTTTGATAAAATGCTTGAAAGGGACTTGATTTCTTGGAATTCGATGACAAATCTTGAAAACCCAATTGTGGTTTGATCCCTTTGTGTCTAATTCTGTGGTTAGGATGTTCTTAGAATTGGGGGAGATTGAGTTTGCGAGACGCGTGTTTGATAAAATGCCTAAAAGGGACTTGATTTATTGGAATTCGATGACAAATCTTGAAAACCCAGTTGTGGTTTGATTCTTTTATGTCTAATTCTATGGTTATGATGTTCTTAGAATTGGGGGAGATTGAGTTTATGAGACGCATGTTTGATAAAATGCTTGAAAGGGACTTGATTTCTTGGAATTCGATGACAAATCTTGAAAACCCAATTGTGGTTTGATCCCTTTGTGTCTAATTCTGTGGTTAGGATGTTCTTAGAATTGGGGGAGATTGAGTTTGCGAGACGCATGTTTGATAAAATGCCTGAAAGGGACTTGATTTCTTGGAATTCGATGATTACAGGTGACTTGAGAATGGGGGAGGTTAAGTTGGTGAGTCAGTTGTTTGAGGAGATGCCTGAGAGGGATTTGGTCTCGTTTAATACGATGATTGATGGGTATGGCAAGTGTGGGAGGTGTGAGCTTGCTGAGGAGGTCTTTCGGATGATGAATGGAAAAGATCTGGTTTCTTGGATGATGTGTAAAATCGTGTTATAAAAACCTAACTCGCAAGTGCACGAATTGTGAGATAAGTATAGCAGAAAGTAGGTATCGTTCCCACAAGGAAAAGTGATTTACTAATTATAAACAAATTCTAATTAAAGCTAAACAATTAAAAGTAACCAAGAGATTTTGAGATTGATTGATTTAGAACCGAATTATCTAAGAAAGCAATTAACAAGAATATGTGAATGTGATCAAGATGTGAGAAAACTAAGTCAGCAATGTGAGAAAACTATGTTTACTTAATGCTTCGAATTGACTTTGATAAAAGATGTTAATCAAGTTAAGGGTTTGTTCTTAAATTAGTATGATTGTTAATATATAAACATGGAATGAATCAAGTGTTCTCAATTATAATTTATCTCAAATCCTAATGTATAAACTACAACCGAGAACCTATTAAATGAACGAACAAGTGAACCTAAACTTACGTGCATATATACATGCTAAGAAATTTTACCCATTCAATTAAAAGGTGATTGAGAGTCGCGACGTAACACACTCTAAACTCAATCATTAAATTATCAAAAACCCAAGATTCAAGCCTGAGCAAATAAACATACATTAACAAGAATAAGGAATTATGACATAGGATAAATTGAATGAACCGAAACTTGAATTAAGAAAATATAGTCAATTCTAACAAAGAGTATTCATAGAGATTCACATTGATTCCCTAATATGGAATTAGTTACACATCATGGAAATAAAAAGATAAGAGATAGAAAAGATAAAACTCATTGAAGCCTTCAATGAATTCTTCAAATCTTTGATGTTGAAATCTTCTTCGTCTTTGAATATTCTCTGTGTAAAGATGGATGAAAGAGTTGAGTGATGGGTTGTGTAGTAAAACGGTCTGTGTTCTGAAAGTAAGGGAACCAACCAGCCCAAAACTCTAGATTCTATCTCTATTTATAATCCACCTTTTCCTGGTCGAGACACGACTCTTTTTTACTCGAGGATTCATCAAACCATTGCGAAAGCCGCAGTGGTATCGGCAGCAACCTTCACGATATGAGAAAACGATGTGGCTTTGAGAGCGGCCTAAGGAGCGGTCTCCTCTGTCCCTTGAAATGTTGCCACAGTGCTACAAAGAAATTAGCAGCGGTTTGGACATCACTTTTGCCAATTTACACAAAAGCCCCTAAGGTCTTCAAAAAATAACTCTTTTCCACTGATATTCTCCAAACACAACAATTTGGACCAATAACATGAAAATACTCAAACACACAAATTAAACCCCTAAAAGACTCGAGAAACAAGCAATTGATTAGAGGAATGAGGATAAAAAACATATACAATAAATAACCGATCAAATACCTCCAAACCTATCTTTTGCTAGTCTCGAGCAAAATAAGAAAAAAAAAAAAAAACTAAAAACTAAAAACTAAATCTAGAGAAGTAAATCCCAACTAAGCCACTTTTGTAGGGAACACGATAGCATTGAGCATATACTACAAGTCTTTAAACCTCTAGGTGTCCCTAATAGGAGGAGTTTAGTCTACTAAGGGTTTACAGCTATGACTCCCATAAACGTATCCTGCGAAAACCTGTCATCCAAGATACGACGATATATGCCCATGTTGAGACAATGCATGGAACAACCATTAAGTGAAGACTAAAATTTAGTCACAAATCTAAAAGCATTGCTCTATTTAAGTGAAAAGTCCAGGCTCAAAACATTCTAACTTCAAGAACACATTCGCCAAATACCATAGATATAATTCGCCTCGACCTAAATCTCACAAATATCGCTAAATAATTCTCACCGAACCTAGGCAAATACACTTATCAAGCATATGCGATTGGAAGTTATGCACAAGAAAATTTCAAATTATTATCGCATATAAATATATCATTGAAAGAACGCTTGATTTGTATGCAAAAGATCTCATGAAAAAAATCAAACATTATGAACAAGTTAATCACACATCATATTTCTACTATCATAGAAAGGATAACCAGCAGATCAAATAGACTTTTATTCAGGTTGTAATAGGGCTATTGGATGACGGTTAAGAAAGAATGAAAATTGGAATTCAAAAACCTAGGATCATAACATGAGAATCTTCCATTACCTTTTCGGCTTCGCATAAGTCTTTTGGTCTCCTTTTCAAATGGAACGATACCACTTATTGATTAATTCCTCAAAATTCACCTTTCTTCTTTCATCAACTCCTTTTGAGTAGGTACAAACTATTGTACTCTAACATTCTATTCTTTGATCCTGACAACACACTTTTTTTTTTAATTAAACATCTGTATCAGATATTACAATCAATGTACTCTTTTCAGCTTCAAAACTTTTGGATTGAATTCAGCTCTTCCTTTCCTCGACCTTAGCATCGAATTATGCACACAGTTACTTGCAGAACCAGAACATGTTCTTCACAATCTCAAAATATGATCTCAAGCTATAATGTATGACTATAACATTTGGCTTATTTAGGTTACAGTTAATGTGGTGAAGAAAGAAAAAGGATATTAGTGTTTGGCTCAAACAAGGCTATGGAGCACACACATACAGGTAGGAAAAATTCAAGGCCTTTTTAAGTAGCTAAAGCACACATAGTATATATCACTTCCATTAGTTCGTCTTACTCATGATCAAAACATAACATGCGAAATCTTTTATGATGAAAGTTCTATAATGCTCAATTTACAACCTATAGAGATCAAATATAATGCTAAGAACCTACTGAGTGTTTAAAGAGTAGAAACAACAGGACCCTCATAATATGTCATTTTATGCGTTTTGGTTAAGTGAACTCACAAGGGTATTCTGCATTATTAATCATGGCAATCCAACTCAGCATCATATCCATTATCATATCAAGAGCATGTCATAGGTTTTGAAAAATGCAATGCAGTACCCTAAATGGTAAGATGTTAGTGTAAACCAATTGATTAATGCATATCATCTCAAAGGCACACATCAAAGAATCTCGTCTTGGAAGACGCGGGAACGACAGACTCTAAAACAAACTATCACACCCCCAAACCTACATCCAACATTGTCCTTAATGTTTGAAATTGAAACATATGACAAAAAGGATAAAGATAAGGCAATGCAATAATGACACAAAATAAAACAGCAAAAACTAACCAAAATAAATTGAATCCACAAAGTACTTCCTGAAAATCACAATTCTAAAAACTAAAAAGGAAAAGTAAAATAAAAAGAGAAGAAAAATAAAACATATCATGCTGTAGACTCAAGTCCGTCTATAGTGTCTAGCAGTCATCATCATGCTGCTGGCTCAGGTCAAGCCTAAATCTGTCACCTTCAAAAGGTGCTGTGAAGAAAACTCCATGCTGTTGCTGGGCAGCTGTCCAGGGATCAGCAACATCAAAACCTGAAATATTAAGAGAATGAGAGGGAAAAGAAGAATGAGACGGGTGAACTATGGCCTGACGGATCTCATCAATCGAAAGCTACATTGAGTCCATATGTGTGATTATCTCATTCCTCAAGCCCGTTACCCCTGTATCTACATAGCTCATCATTGTGGAAAACATGTACTCTACCCACTCAGGCCTCTGCTGTGAAGACCCGACCCCTATATTCGGCTGAGGAATATGCTGAGTTGGACCTGGTAACTATTGCTCCACATTATGCTGGTCTGGATCATCGATGTTATCCCCATCCCAATACCTTTTACCAGTAGGAAAATCACCAATCGTGGACAGTCCAAGTATGCTTGCCTGAGTATTCCACATTACCAGTGAAAGTGGAGTATCAGACTCTGTTGTTTCATCTATAGAGTCGTCATCCACCACTAGACCCGCTGCAGCACACATAATAATAATTAAACAAGGAAAGATTATATTTGTTTCCACCTGTTGCCCACAACCACGAATCTTCTTCTTGATGAAACTTGCAACATCAAAGCATCTCCTAGTCTTAATTGCGTACAATATCTAGGACACCTCCTTGAAAATCTCCCCCGAATGTGCAGTCGGCTTAAGTGACGCCGAAATAAAAAGGTTCCAAAAGGCATAGTCCAGATGCAAATCACCCCTCATCAATTTATTCCCATTCCACCCAACTGCTCCCTCTATACGAAGCGTGCATCCTATATCGTACTTGCTGGGCTAGGTTGTCTCCACATGCTCAATTGGTAACAGGTCATAATACTAGTTGATCCTTTCAATAGAGACCACAACAGGCACTCTTCTAACAATAACCACACAGTGTTCAGAGAACTATGCATCCACCATGTTAGCGTAGAACTCGCGGGCAATGGTAATGTTGGCATTACAGGGCGGACGCACATATCCGGTCCATCCTCTGGCCTGAACAACCGTAGGGATAACAGTTTCCCCCAATTCTCCCACAGCAATCCCTCTCTCCAAGATAAAATTGCGCTTGTTTTTCAACCTATCCTTATACTCCCGATTTCCGATAAATGTTTGCTCAATGAGTCTTTTGTCCCTTCTTCTGCCTTGATCAGAGGGAGCATAGCCTCTACAAATAACTATCCTGGCCATAACTGAAAAGTATACTAGCAAACGAAAGCAAGTTAACATCCAGTATGTACTAAATAAAATTGTGCAACATTCCGGCAGTGAACACAACAAACCAAGTGCCTCATTTGCACATATTTCCATTCACATTCACTCAATACAACACAACATATATATATATATATATATATATATATAACATGAAATTTGTTGTCATATTTGCTCAAATTCTCAATTATTTTCTAGAAACCATGCTAAAGAACATTTATAGCACAATGTTACTTCAAACTTTTTTTTTCTTAAACCATACACAATTATTTAAGAACGCATGCCATGGAGAAAAATCCTCTCCAATCCGAAATCCCCAAATTTCGGGCTATGAACCCTAGATAATCAATTAGGCAATTATATGGGTGACAAGGGATGTGAACATGTAATTAATGGAATTAAGCTTGATATAAATCAAAGAGAAAAAGATTGAAGATCATACCTTGGTAGTTCGGGCTTGAATGAGCAAGGATGGACAAATAGGGAAGAAAAGAATTTCAAAAAGAGAAGAAGAACACAATACCAGGTTTCGCATGAAAGCAAATTTTTATATTTAGGGTATGACCGCTGCGTGTACAACTGTGAAAGACACAGTGGTTCACTGTGATTGGCTACCGACTGAACGGTGTGAAACGCACCGTTTTACTTTGAGACCGTTGTAGCTGTCACAGTGATCTTGGCAGTGCATAGGCAGCGGTTTGATCAGGTATTTACGTTGCTAAAACCGCTGCTAATTTCTTCAACAGCGCATAGGGAGCGGTTTCAGGGACAAAGGACATCGCTTTAGTCACCGCTCCCATAACCACAGCACTCATGGCAGCGGTTTTAGACCTGACGCAATATGGCAGCGGTTTTAGACCTGACGCAATCTTATTTATTTATTTTTTTAATTTCTTTTTTTTTTTTACACCCCTAAACCTGAATTCAAGTAAGAGGAACACTAATTTAAGACTCGACAGAAATAAAGGGAAAACAAAATATCTGGGTGGGTTGCCTCCCACCGAGCGCTTTATTTAATGTCTAAGCAAGACGTGTAAGAGCCTTACGGCTCATCGAGAAAGCAAAACCCCACACATCTTACTTCGGACAAACTAAGGTATGGCTTGACTTTGTGCCCATTTACCTTGAATTTACTACCACACCAAAGACTTTCAATCTCCACAACTCCATGAGGGAAAACTTGAGTTACTTTAAATGGACCAAACCAACTTGATTTCAGCTTCCTTGGAAATAACCTCAATTGCGATTGATATAGTAGGACTAGTATCCATGGATGAAACTCCTTCAGAAGGATTTTGTTGTCATGTAATTTCTTCATCCTCTCTTTGTATATCTTCGCGATTTCATAGGCACTATTCCGGAGTTCCTCAAGCTCACTCATTTGTAAACTTCTTTCCTCCCCCACTTTATCTAAGTTGAAGTTCAACTTCTTCAGAGCCTAATAGGTGTTGTGTTCCAAATCTACTGGTAGATGACAAGCTTTGCCAAAGACTATCCTATAAGGGCTTATACCTATCGGGGTTTTGTAGGCAATTCTGTATGCCCACAGTGCATCATTAAGCTTAGTTGACCAATCCTTTCGATTTGGTTGCACAGTTTTCTCCAGTATCTACTTAATTTACCTATTGCTCACTTCAACCTATCCTGATGTCTGAGGATGATATGAGGTTACCACTTTATGCTTGACACTGTACTTATTCATTAACGAGGCAAAGACCTTATTACAAAAATGGCTTCCTCCGTTACTTATGATTGCACAAGGTGTCCCGAATCTGGTGAATATGTTCTCCCTTATAAACTTCACTACCTGACTATCATTCTTCTTGGTTGCGATTGCTTCGATCCACTTTGAGACATAATCCACAGTAACCAAGATGTAAGTGAACCTGTGTGAGGATGGGAAAGGTCCCATGAAATCTATTCCCCATACATTGAATATCTCTAAAACTAGCTGACTTGAAATAGGCATCTCATTTCTCTTACCAATGTTCCCCGTCCTCTAGCACCTGTCACAAGAAATACAAAAGGTATAAGCATCCTTAAATAAAAAGGTCTAGAAGAAACCTGATTGGAGAACTTTCAGAGCAGTTTTCTTGACACTAAAGCCCTCCACAACCAAGGTTGTGGCAAAATTTCAGCACATCTTGTTGCTCTTCTTCAAGGACGCATTTTCGAATGATCTAATCAGCGCCATATTTGAATAGGTATGGCTCGTCCCAAAAATATTGCCTAGTGATGGAGATTAATCTTTTTTTTACACGATAATTGACGATGTCCGTATACCATGGATCATGACTCCCATAACCAGCAGTTACTCATCTGAAAAATTCTCATTAATTGGCACAAGCTTTGTACTCCCTTCCACATTCTCATCATCCACTAATCGAGAAAGGTGATCAACTACCACATTCTCACTGCCTTTCTTATCACTGATTTCCAAATCAAACACTTGCAACAAAAGGATCCACCGGAGTAATCTCGGTTTTGCTTCCTTTTTAGTTAGTAAATATTTCAAAGTAGCATGATCAGAATAAACAATGACCTTGGATCCAATTAGATATTAACTAAACTTTTCCAGGGCACTAACAACAGCAAGCAATTCTTTTATAGTAGTGGAGTAATTCAATTGTGCATCGTTCAAAGTGCGACTAGTGTAGTAAATAACATGTGGAATTTTATCTACTCGCTATCCTAAAACAGCACCTACAGCATAGTCTGATGGATCACACATTAATTCAAAAGGAAGAGACCAATCAAGAGGCATGATTACAGGAGTAGATGTCAGTTTATTTTTAAGAGATTCAAAAGCATGCATACATTCATCATTGAAAACAAATGTAGACTCCTTAGTCAAGAGGTTACATAAGAGACGACTAATTTTTGAAAAATCTTTTATAAAGCGCCTATAAAAACCTACATGACCAAGAAAACTCCTCACACCCTTCACTGAAGTGGGAGGTGGAAGTTTAGCAATTACTTCAATTTTAGCCTTATCTACTTATATGCCTTTATCAAATATTACATGTCCTAGTACTATTCCAGATTTTACCATAAAGTGGCTTTTCTCCCAACTAAAAGTTAAATTGGTCTCAGTGCTTCTTTTTAAAACACTAGTTAAGTTATCAAGGCAATGGTCAAAAGAATTACCAAAATTAGAAAAGTCATACATAAATACCTCAATATAATGCTCTAGCATGTCGAAGAAGATTGACATCATGCATCTTTGGAAGGTGGCAGGGGTGTTACACAGCCTAAAAGGCATTCTTCGGTAAGCAAAGGTTCGGAAGAGGCATGTGAACTTCGTTTTCTCTTGGTCCTCTAGAGCTATGACAATTTGATTATATCCTGAAAACCCATCCAGGAAGTAATAATAAGAATGTCCCGCCAAACGCTTGAGCATCTGATCAATGAACATCAAAGGAAAGTGATCCTTTTTAGTTGCCGTGTTAAGCTTGCAATAATCTATGCACACTCTCCATCCCGTTGTTTTCCTTGTAGGAATCAACTCATTGTGTTCATTAGCTACCACCGTGATCCCAGACTTCTTTAGCACAACATGGACCGAACTCACCCATTTACTGTCAGATATAGGGTATATGATACCCACCTTAAGTAGTTTTAGAACCTTTTCCTTCACGACCTCTTTCAAGTTCTGGTTAAGTCTTCGTTGAGCCTCTTTAGATGGCTTCATACATTCTTCTAAAAGAATGTGGTGCATGCAAATGGTAGGGTTTATTCCCTTAATATCCGCTATGGTCCATCCAATGGCGGCCTTATGTTCTTGGAGTACCTTCAGTAGTCTCTCTTATTTTTCTACCTCTAGGTCAGAGGCTATAATCACTGGGAGGGTGTCATTCACCTCTAGGAAGACATACTTGAGGTTAAAAAGAAATTGTTTTAGCTCTAATGTAGGGGGAGAGCTCATAGATGGGATTAACGACTTGTTGATCTCATCTTCTATTTCAGCACTTACTTCCTCAATATCATAATCTTCTTTTGAAACTCCAACCTGTTAAAGTTCTTCATCATCTTCAAATACTTCACAAACCCAATCTAGCAGTTCTTCGGATATTCCTTCTGACAATTCATCTTGCACTGCCTAATTCACCACTTCAATTGAACTACACTCAGCTGAGTAACAATCATCTGCTGGTTCAAGGAACTTAAGAGACTCAAAGACTTTAAATTCTACAGTTTCATCTAAATAGTCATCGTTAGCTTTCCATTTTGGACATCTATAAAAGTCTTTGCAGTTGCCATAAGAGGTCTCCCTAATATAATAGGCTTGCAATCTCTATCCTTCGCTCCTTCATCCATGTCTAGTACCACAAAATTAACAGGAATGATGAGATTATCTGCCTAGACCAACACATCTTCAACATAACCCCTTGACAGAACCATCGGCCAACAAAAGTGACAAGGTTATTTTCTTCATTCAATACCGGTTGCTCATAGATAGTGGAAGACATTAAATTAATACTGGCTTCTAGATCTAACATGGCTCTCTTCAAAGTTGTTCCTCCAATAGTGATGTTAATGCGAAAATTACCCGGGTCTTGTAATTTTGGCGGCAACAACTTCTGAAGGACTGCATTAGCACTACCGGTCATGAACTCTTGATGATTTTCCACAAATCTTGTTTTATAGGCATGAAGACTCTTGAAAAATTTGGCATATGTTGGCATCTTCTGAATCATCTCCAGTAAGTGCAAGTTGACATTGACTTTTGAGAGAATGTCATATATGTCTTTATATGATTTCTCTAACTTACTCTTTTGCTGTCTCATTGGGAATGGAATTGGAGGAACATATGGATTGAGTGACTTGTGTAGAAGTGGTGAAAATTTGGATTTTTCCACTACTATCTCTTCTTCTTTGGGGATGATGTTCTCTTTTAAAGGACCTGAAATAGAAACAGATTTATCAAATAGTTCAGCAGGTCTATCAGAAAGTTAGTATCTTATCATTCCGAAGAATTGTCATAGCCTTTACTTGCTCAATGTAGCTTGGAAATTTTCCATGTTCCATCTTTTGCTGAGCCTAGACTAACTGCCCAACTTGAGTTTCAGTCTTCTTTAATGAAGCATGAAGATTCTGAAATCGTACCTCATTACTTTGCTGAATTTGACCCATTTGTTGCTCTAATCATAGGAAAATATCTTCTATTGATGGTTTCTTGGGTTGTGATTCAGAATTTTGTTGAGCACCAGCGTTAATTTGTCTTTGGTTGTTATTGTTGTTGTTGCCCCATTGGTTTCCAGAACTTTGATTATTGTCTCCTCATTGGTTTTCAAAACTCTGATTGTTGTTCGACCACGAAAAATTGGGATGATTTCTCCAAGCTGGATTGTAAGTATTGGAATATGGATCATTCCTTGGTCTGTGATTATAGTTGTTCATGGCTTGAACTTCTTCCTCCTCTCCAAGTCCAAGACCTCCTACTTGGTGTTCTTCCACAAACGCTTTTTGTTTCAATTGACCTAAATCAGTAGCCATAGCATCCATCATCTTCATCATTCGTGTCATTTGAATAGAGTTTTCTGTGTTGGCAACTATGAAATAAAATCCCTTCTTCCTCCTGGAATTTTTGTGACAAGAGTTCTAGACCAATTTTTCAAAGATAGTATATACCTCATCAGATTGTTTGTCATACATGGATCCTCTACATGCATTGTTCACTAAAAGACCTGACACTTCAATCAGACCGCCATAAAACCATTGGCATAGCTGATTAGTAAGAAATCTGTGACGATGACAATCTTTGGTATACTTCTTGAAACGTTCTCATACCTCATAAAAATTCTCATTATCTTATTAAAAGAAACTCGAAATTTTTGCTCCGATCTCCCTAGTTTTCTGAGGTGTATAATATTGATCAGTAAGTTTTTCCCTTACTTCATCCTAGGTTCTCAAGGATGCTGGAGGCAATGTCAACAACCATGTCTTCACCTCATCTTTTAATGAATGTGGGATACATCTCATGCGCAACTGGTCTTCTGTAATCCTATGGTTGAGTAATGATTGTATTGCTGCGTAGAACTCTCTGAAGAATAGAAGCACATCTTCATCTGGTGTACCGTGGAAAGTAGGCAACTGGTTGTAGTGGCTACTTCTCAGTTCATAATTCCTTACTACAGGTTCTAGCACAATGCACAAAGGATGGTTGCTCACAACCGGTCTACTATAATCCTTCATAGTTCTGATGGACTCTAGTTCTGGCTTATAATCCGGATTTGGAACAATATTTGGAATGGGGTCAAAACCCTGATTGAGTCTCTCTTGATTCTGATTTTCACCGTCTTCCATTGTTGGATTTCTGATGCAATCAATATTATCGTTCAAATGTAACAATTCTCCCTGTTGAGATCTTTTACCTTACAACTGCTGTAAATACCTGAAATCAGAATAAGACAAACACAAGTAAACTAAAAATAATAAAAATTTAAAAAGCTAAAAATTAATGACTCGACTACCTAAACTAGATCAAACCTATTAACTAAAATTAAAACTAGAAATAACCAATAAATTCACTAGTACCCGGCAACGGCACCAAAAACTTGATGTATAAAATCATGTTATAAAAACCTAACTCACAAGTGCAAGAATCGTGAGATAAGTACAATGGAAAGTAGATATCGTTCACATGAGGAAAAATGATTTACTGATTATAAACTAATTCTAATTAAAGCTAAACAATTAAAAGTAACCAAGAGATTTTAAGATTGATTGATTTAGAACCGAATTATTTAAGAAATCAATTAACAAGAATATGTGAATGCGATCAAGAGGTGAGAAAACTAGGTCATCAATGCTTCCCAACTACGTTTACTCAATGCTTCGAATTGATTTTGATAAAAGATGTTAATCAAGTTAATGGTTTGTTCTTAAATTAGTATGATTGTTACCAAATAAACATGGAATGAATCAAGTGTTCTCAATTATAATTTATCTCAAATCCTAATGTATAAACTACAACCGAGAACCCATTAAGTGAACAAACAAGTGAACCCAAACTTACGTGCATATATACATGCTAAGAAATTTTACCCATTCAATTAAAAGGTGATTGAGAGTGGCAACGTAACACACTCTAAACTCAATCATTAAATTATCAAAAACCTTAGATTCATGCCTGAGCAAATAAACATACATTAACAAGAATAAGGAATTATGACATAGGATAAATTGAATGAATCGAAACTTAAATTAAGAAAATATAGTCAATTCTAACAAAGAATATTCATAGAGGTTCACATTGATTCTCTAATATGGAATTAGTTACACATCATAGAAATAAAAAGACGAGATAGAAAAGATAAAACTCATTAATGCCTTTAATGAATTCTTCAAATCTTTGATGTTGAAATCTTCTTCCTCTTCGAATCTTCTTTGTGTAAAGATGGATGAGAGAGTTGAGTGATGAGTTGTGTAATGAAACGGTCTGTGTTCTGAAAGCAAGGGAGCCAACCAGCCCAAAACCCTAGATTCTATCTCTATTTATAATCCACATTTTCCTGGTTGAGACATGACTCTTTTTTACTTGAGGATTCATCAAACCGCTGCGAAAGCCGTAGTGGTATCGGCAGCGGTCTTCACGATACGAGAAAGCGCTATTGAAAATATCTATAAGGTTATACTAAACAACCTAGAGGGGGAGGGGTGAATATGTTAACACTCTAATTTTAAAAACTCTTTCGTGACTTATGTCAAAACCATGATGAGCATACAAATTAATATTTAACATGATTGTTATGAAAAAACAATTAACACATGTATGATCAATTCACTACCCTTAGTCTACAAAAACATATAACAACAAATAATGTATCTCATATACAAGATATTCAATAAAGATCAAATTCCACAAGTTGTACTTTGAATATTACAATGTAAGTACACTAAGTAAAACTCTACAACTTTCTAGTGAAGGAAATATATTAAAACTAAAACAAAGAATACTTGTATTCACAATTATGTCTAATATGTATAAGTACTAATCAATATATGACTATACACAAATAAGTCAATATACAAAAGAATTATATTTACAACTTTGATCAACATGATGTACTTACATCTCACACTTAACAAAATATTGTTTCCAAATACATCACAAGTGAAGATTGTACTACAACATTAAGACATACACATAAACATATATAAAAGAGAGGTAGAAAGAATTGACAAATGAGATTTTTTTAACGTGGTAAAACCTACAAGGAGGAAACATCCACGGGTTGAACTACAACCATTGAGTATTATATATATTTGATGATAGATTAGAAATTCCTGAAAAGTGACCAACCTAGATCTACTTCCTATTGGAGTCTATGTCTACCCAACCCTATTAGAAAGTACGAAATCCCCCAATGATGCGGAGCCACCATATATTGGATAACATACCAAACCAACATCGATGGAAGATTAGAAACTCCTCAAGAGTGCATACACACCCCATGTATCCCACTCTATTGGAGTTTATGTCTATCCATACAGCTAGGCCTACTAATAATGTAGCCAACTCTCTATCCAAGGCACTTATGCCTCTAGAGAGCCTCCTTTGCATAGTTATCCAGACCTTCCTGATCCTAGCCATGACTTCTTGCTTAACTATCCAAGTCCTCATAACTCTAGTTAAGTCTTCTTGCAAGATTATCCGGACACATTATCTTAACCAAGTCTTCCTTGCTTGACTATCCAGACACATGGTCCTAATCAAGATTTCATGCCTTTTACAAGGACTTCCTAGTGTGATCATATGAATGCAAATGATGCAAACAAGCAATACAACATAGAACACATGATCAATACATTCCATGGAACAACTAGACCTAAACATGTGAAAACACAAGTAACACAGTCAAGATGCAAAATATGAATTAAACCTAGAGTATGTGAAAAACACCTAACACAATTAGCTCATAATTTTCATTCACACAAATAACACTTGAATAAATCATATTAATGAAGCACATATTCAAGATGTTACAAACATACATAAAAATGCTAGAATCATAAAATGTATTCAAAGAATATTCTAGCCAAAGATTTAGAGTAAGGATAAAATGATTACTCAATTAAATCCTAGATTTCTCTAAAAACATATACACATACAATAATCCTAGATTACATCAATCAGATGATCAAAAAAAAAAAATTAAAAGCCATTTATCATCAAAATGATTCAATCAAGTCTCAAACAACCTTAGATACCAAACTAATAACAATACAACTTTCAAACATGTGAAAATCATAGAATCAAAGAAACTAGTTCACATGTCTTTAATTAAAATTTTAATTAGGTTTGATTATGAAGCTATCTTTCTCAATAGAATTCACCATACATATACATACATATAGAAAAAGAAACCACAAGCAATTTGAAGGTTATAAAAGAAGAAATCTCAAAGATATGACAACTATCTCACAATCATGAGCTGGTTCGGTTTTCTATTAGAACCACTAAGAAAATCAATTAAACATTTGGAAGACCACTTGAAAAAGGTAGATGACTCAATTACGAACAATCTCCAACTTCAATCACTCAATTTCAAATTTTTATGAGAAACTTATAGTGTTTGGAAAGTGAGAAAAAGTTCAAAGAAAATTCTGCACATATGAAATTTTAATTTTTCTTCTTGAATGAAAATAAGAGGGAATGGAGGAATTTAAAATTGAGAGAGAGGGGGGAAGGAACCACGTGTGGCATGTGCTATGTCAGCACCACGTGTGGCACACGTGGGCATAGGACCATACTGGTTGTATGGCACACGTGGCCATCAAGCTTAGACGTTGGCCTTGCTTGCTCCTCTCGCGTTCTTCGGCCGTATTCAGGCCTCCGAACTCCGATTTTGAATCTGTCTTTAGATTACAAATCTCCAAATCGTGACTCCCTCATGCACAACGACCCACAAAATTTTACAAAAAGGTTGAGAATTCATCTCAAAAAACGACGACAAAGACAACTCAACGAATGAGAACGCAAAGTAGCGTAGCTATATCGTTTGGACTCGAAACCTAATGAATGGGTAACAGAAATGACCGGGACTCAATAAGGAATCATAGGAGATCATGTTCAAGTCCAAAAAATAATAAAACGAAAACAAATAGACATTAAGTCACACATATGCCGTTTCTTAGACTTAGTCCTAGAACATGCATTTTCCAATGATTATCAATTTAAATCTAATGCATGAACATATGTTGTCAAGTGTGTGAAAGTGTTAAATAAATGTTGTTCAACTATACAGAGACACAAATGAACGCCATGTGTGTGTGTGTGTGTGTGTGACTAGCCTTGTAAGAGGAATGAGGTATATTTTACTTTTATTGTGCAATGAAGCACATTCCTCCTTGAACAACATTATCGTGTATGAAATGTGGTCAAGTCTTTCTTTGAAGCTTCAAATCATCAAATCATCAATCCTAACACAACTAATCAATACAAAAAAAAAAAATTCATCGCTTTGATATGGAATATATACCAAGACAAACCAAAAACCTAACAGTTGTGGCTTTAAGAGCGCCATTGAGAGTGACCTAAGGAGTGGTCTCCTCTATCCCTTGAAACACTGCCATAGAGTTACGAAGAAATTAGCAATGGTTTGGACAGCGCTTTTGTCAATTTGCACAAAAGCCCTTGAAGTCTTCAAAAATAGATCTTTTCCACTGATATTCTCCAAACACAACAATTTGGACCAATAACCTAAAAATACTCAAACACACAAATTAAACCCTTAAAAGACTTGAGAAACAAGCAATTGATTAGAGGAATGAGGATAAAAAACATATACAATAAATGACCGATCATTAGACATCAATGATTTTTACGTATGTGATCAATCACCATTCAAGTAAAACATTGGATTTGTTTAGAGAAATGCTGAGTCTAGGAGTTAAACCGGATGTTCCTGCTATTGTTAGTGTACTTGCAGCAATTGCAGATTTGGGTTTTGTTGAAGAAGGGAAATGGGTGCACGATTATATATCTTCGAATAAGATGAATTTAAATTCTGGATTCATTGCATCTGCTCTAATAGATATGTACTTCAAATGGGGTTATATTGAGAATGCTTATGATGTCTTTCGAAGAGTATCTCATGGACAGAAAAATGGGGATTGGAATTCAATGATATCAGGCCTTGCAATCCACGGACTTGGTCAAGAAGCCCTCAAAGTCTTCCTTGAAATGGAAAGGATGAATATTAAACCAGATGAAATTACTTTCCAAGGACTCTTTAGTGCTTTCAGCCATGGAGGTTTAGTCGATGAGGGTCAATTTTATTTCGAAATCATGGCTTCAACACTATGGATGCCTAATCGATCTCTTGGCCAGAGCCGGAAACTTAGTTGATGCATTTAAGGTTATACAACATATGCCTACAGAGGCCGATGTTTTATCTTGGAAGGCTATTCTTAGTGCCAGCGCGAAGCTTGGGAATGTCATGATTATTGAAAAAGCTGCCCTTCGAGCCATAGAGTTGAACCCCAATGACTCTAGTTCTTATGTTATGCTATCAAATACATATGCCAAAGCTGGAAAATGGGACGATGTGACAGTGACCAAGGTTAGATTAATGATGAAACAGAAAGGAGTGAGGAGGATTTTCGAATGTAATTCAATTGTAATTGACGGGAAAGTTCATCAATTCCTCGTGGCAAAGGAGATGGATGCGGGGTATGGTAGTAACGTTCACTCTAAGATAGATGAGTTAGTTTAGGCTGAAGTTAGAGGGATATGAGCCAGACCTGAGTCAAGTTCTCTTAGATGTTGAACATGATGGAAAAAGAAGTTTGCTTAACCTTTATAGTGAGAAGATTGCACTAGCATTTGGACTAATAAATACAAGCAATGGTGCTTCTATTCACATAATCAAGAATCTCATGATTCGTTGTGATTGTCATGCCTTTATAAAGCTGGTTTCCGGTGTTTACAACCGTAAAATTGTTGTAAGAGATCAAAACATTTTCATCATTTCCAGAATGGTTCTTATTCCTACAGAGATTATTGGTATCAATTGTAAATTTACCACAAGCATGGTTTTTTTTATAAAAAAAAAAAAATTAATCATGTTCTTATTGTTTTTAGAAATCTTTCACATAATTTACAATCATGATTCATGGATGGGGAATGCTATCTACCTTTCCTATTTGCCTTTCCTATTTACCTTTCCCACTCATTGCTTGACACGTATACACTTTTTTCATTTAACAAAAAGCTTTTACTCTTTGCTACAAAGTTTATTTACGTCTTTATCTCTTCTTAATGAAATGATAGAAGTAAACATCAAGGATAAAGACATAAACAAGCTATGTAGCAAAAAGCGAGAGCTTTTTATTAAATGAAAAAATGTATACGTGTCAAGCAATGAGAGATGAAAGGTAAATGAGAAAGGCAAATAGCATTCCCCTTCATAGGTAAATTCAGGCCCCGACAAGAAAGGATTTGACACCACTATATAGTATTAATATACGGTGAATCCAACCTCAAAGGGGTTGCCTTGGTGATCCAGTGGTTTGGAATGAAACCCAAGTCCATGGTTCAACTCTTGACAATTACCTTGAGGCCAGCCCTCAAGGCGTTAGCTTTATTGGTGGAAAAACGGGCATAAGACTTCACATCAGCGGTTAGAATCCTACTCAGACAAAAGCGAGTTTTAATTTACCCGCTTGTATCTTTATAAAGCCAGAGGTGTAGACCGGGATTTCCTATCCGACCTACTCCACATCCCCAAACAAACAAGTTAATACGAGTCCCACGGTTGATGGAGGGCAAACTACGAAGTCCAGGAAAAAAATATGGTGAATCCTCTGAAATTACATATTTCCCGGTTGGCTGGCACTATCAAATATTGACGGATTGGAGGTTCCTAGAAAAAATCTTGTGTCACTGTTCTCAGTGAAGCACAATCACTGTCATAGTCACATTATTTTATTAGACAGGTCTTTTCGAATTGTCTCTTTAAGTCCAATAATTCACTAAAGCTATATATTCTCTTTAGGTCTGTTGGGATGTAAATTGGTATGAAATTGAGATACAAAGGTGAATGTCTAACTTATGATCAAATATACTCATTTAAGAGCTAGACCAGAGCTAACAAACCCAGATCCAGTTCAATGTCTCCAGGTTAGTTTTTCTTTACATTTCATTTTTTTTTTTTAGTTCTGGGTTTCTGGGTTTCTTTGTTATTTCATAGAAATTTAATCAATTCTTTTGAATCTATTCATGTAACATAGTTCTTCGCTGTCTTCAGTTTGGTTAAGCTGCTTGTGCTTTGTCTATGTTTGAAGTTCTATTTCATGTCGTATAATTTGTTCATCAAGAAGAAGATCCAGTTCTCTCTTTAGTGATTATAATTTATAACAGTTATGGTTTCTGCTGTCATAATCAAATCTCTAAGTACCTTTTTTATCTATTTGATTAAAACTAGAATTTTTTTTTATTGTGATTAGTAACTTAGCATGGAATTACTTGAACTGACACCCTACCCAACCAAAATTTTCAAGGTCCATAAGTATGTGATCAGGTTAAAATGGAGATATATGTGTAACTTGCTGTACAAATACTCATGGAAAAACAGGAGGGCATATCATATGATGATTATAGTATATTTATCTAGGAAGGAAGTCACTGGATTAATTGATTCATCATTTGTTTGATTACTGTTGATATTTCAAGAATACAAATTGAAAAAGTTTGTTCAAGAGATAAGTGTAAGATTATGGATATCCCCATTTGATATTTATACAGGAGGGAATTTTGTTTGGACAAAAAGCTTGTTGGAGGAACTGGATTTGGAGCATCGAGAGCTGCCTCTAATCCAGTGAAACACTAGCAAGCCAAAGATCTAAGTCATTAAGTCTAAGGCAACTAACCGTAAAAAATGGAATGAACCTAGTCATGAGGTAGCGTTATGTGATAATCAAGATGAATAGGTGATGAAAAACGTAGCATGAACGACCCAAAAGCATGAGGAGAACCTAATCATCTGATACATATGTTTGGATGAAGTTGGTCAAATTCCTTTTTAGTATATATTTTTCTTTTCCTGTTATTTTGTTGCTAATTTGATATATACTCAGTCATTGTTTTCCCCAGTGATGCTTGTACCAATAGCAGTGGCCTTTACAGTGGGTCTACTTGGGTATGCTTATCAGGCACTAAAACCTCCTCCCCCAAAGATTTGTGGGTCACCAGGCGGTCCCCCTGTTACTTCACCCAGAGTTAAACTCAGTGATGGGAGACATTTGGCTTATAGAGAAACAGGAGTTTCCAAGGAAGTAGCTAAACACAAAATTATCATCATTCATGGCTTTGATAGCACCAAAGATCTTCATTATCCTTTCTCTCAGGTATAAACTGATTATGCTTCTTAAATTTATGTACCTTACTATGATTGGTTCTGTAACAATGATTGTTTTTGTATTTCATTTATTATTACTGTGGGGAAATATGTTGCATGGTTCAATGGCACAATTAAGAGCACTTATATTGGCAACATACTTAATCGGTTCAAATCACGGAGAAATGTAAGAAACTTTCAAGTATTTGCACCATAATATTAGCAATTTGAACCTTAGTATTTTTTTTTTTTTTTTTTTTTTGATGATTCAAAAGATACATTTACATTGACTGAAAAAACTGATTAGATGTTAGTTTTTGTCGGTCATTCAGTTTATGCCTACTAATAGGATGACGCTCTATCATTGTTTTTTTTTGTTCTTTGGTAATCTGAACTTATTTTGAATCTGTAGTTGATTGTATATAAATAGTTCATGTGTATGTAATGTTGATCAAGCCTGTAAGGTATTGGAGTATGTCAGGATATATGAAATTGTATCTAACTTGTTTGTAGATCATTTACTACAACAAAGTAATTTTGTACAAACAATGCAAGGGTTTCACTAATATATTTCCAATCCGGACAAAGATTATATCCAAACTAAACATTTGATCTTTAATTATGTCATTCACACACTATCTGATGGAGAATAGGAGATGATATATGTTAACAGCAGTTTCCTTTTATTTATGATTTTCTCATTTTCTCTTTTTCTTTGTGGGAATTGGATAAAATGATATGAAATATGGTGACTTCATCATTATGTTTTAATTTTCAGGAACTTATAGAGGATTTCAAGATTTATTTCCTCTTCTTCGACCGACCAGGTTATGGTGAAAGTGATCCGGATCCATCACGCTCCGTGAAGAGTGAAGCATATGATGTTCAAGAACTAGCAGACAAGTTGCAGATTGGGCCTAAGTTTTATGTTATTGGCATCTCCATGGGGGCTTATCCTGTTTATGGCTGCCTAAAATACATACCTGATAGGCACGATACTTCAAATTCTGCTTCTCTTTTTTTTTTTTCCTTTTATTGTTTTAACAATTTCAAATGTTCATCTTTTAATCCTGTGTAAGTCTTATTCACAGGCTGTCAGGAGCTGCCCTGGTAGTTCCATTTGTGCACTACTGGTGGCCTTGTCTTCCTGCCAATTTATCAACAGAAGCCTTAAAGAGGCTGCCTCTGCAGGGCCAAATGGCGTTTCGTGTTGCTCATTACACCCCTTGGCTAATCTACTGGTGGATGACTCAAAAATGGTTTCCATCGCTGAGTATCAAGTCTGGTAACATGGCAGTTATGTGTCCCCAAGATATGAAGATTTTGGCAAAGTTGTCAGAATCCCGAAGTGATGGTCAGGTAGTTAAATTTTCTGCACATTGTTTGTTTATCACATCACACTAATTAATTAATCTATGTATATGGAAGCCTTCTATGGCTCATAATTAAAACATGCGACCAAGCGTAAGCATTCACTTGATAGTTCTTGGCCTTGTTTTTTTATTTTTCACTGGTTCAGGAGTCTAAGTCTCAACAGCAAGGTGTTTACGAATCTCTGCATCGAGACATAATGACAGGTTATGCTAAATGGGAATTTGATCCGATGGATCTAAGCAATCCTTTCCAAGACAATGAGGGCTCAGTCCACATTTGGCAAGGGGGCGAGGACAGAATCATACCTTCAAAAGTAAATCGTTATATCTCAGAGAAGCTTCCGTGGATTCAATATCACGAGATTCCGGAAGCTGGACATTTGCTAATTTTCGAGAGCAAACACTGTGAAACCATTCTGAGGGCACTTTTGCACTGATAAGCCCCCCTTATCGTGTAACAAGTATGTTTTTATTAAATTATACAGAGTACTCCTGTAATGATATTTTCGTAAATATGTGAAGTGAAGAGAAAGAATTATCTTCTCCAGGTATCATGTATAAATAATGCAGAGGAATTATCGTCTCTTGAATCTCTGTGTCTACATGTTCCTGAAGTATAATCTTAGCTCAGATTTTGTAATATTTTAGTCGATTTTACAAATAATTTCTAATGAAGAGAATTAAAATTTGATTTGATTGTTAACACGAAAGAGAATTAATAAGAAAATCTTAAAAACTCTAGTAGAGGATCCTGAATTTATATTTAGATCTCTATTTAGTTTCTTGGAGGTGAGAAAAAGGTTTGGACCTTGGATATGCTCGTTTTATTATAATGGGCATTGTCTTTTTTGTTCTGTGTTTGTTTAGTCGGAGGAATCACCTACTTATATGGACTGAGTTCATACAAATTTCTTGACTTGTTTTTGTGATTATCCAAATTTCAATGTGGTTTGCTAAGTAGCTACCTTCAACAATCAAAATGACCATTAAGTCAACTGTTTGTGTCACTTGACTTTAAGTTTCACCGGAACCAATCAAATCGAACGGTAATAATCTTTTGAAAATGTTAATGTAATCAAGATTAAAATATAATTTATTAATCATATTTTAAGTTTGAAGGAACTATTTAATAAAAAATTAAAGTCAAATAAACATATAATATAAATATATAATAATGAAGAAAACTTCAAAGTCGATTAAACAAATCCTTTTATATCATGCCTTGTTTTCGTTTAATTACTTACTAATAAACCAGTTCAATCCCTCTTGTATCTTTCCCGGTAAGTAATGTTACCGGTTGTTACTCTTTTATTTTTAGAAAAATGTTTGGGTATTGACCGATTAGTATCTAAAACATCCTTTCACTTTTTATATTTATTACCTTATATTCTTTTAAAATAGGTCACGTGATCAACACCTTATTAATTAGGTCAGTACCTAAGACCCAAACATGTATGACAGTTTTTTTGATAAAAATACCTCTTCATTAACCCATGTCAAGTATGGAGGAGAGGATAATGCTAACCCCTTTTTTAAGGCCCGATCATTATATTTTATTTCAAAAGTCTTTTGTGCAACAGTAAAGAGGAATGGCAGGCAGCAAAAAGTTGAAAACTTGGTTTCAGTTTCCTTCAAAAGCTTGGATTGTGCAGGCCTCCTAAACCCAGCAAATAATTTTCAAAGCTGTTTTGCTTTTATTGATCAATAATTATAAATAATTTTCAGGCATGTTTGGAGTGGTGGCGACAGTGTTGGTTGCAGGGCTTCTGGTGTATGCATATAAGAGCATAAAGCCTCCACCTCCCAGGATTTGTGGGTCACCAAATGGACCTCCCGTTGAATCTCCAAGAATTAAGCTCACTGATGGAAGGCATCTGTCCTACAGAGAAAGGGGTGTTTCCAAGGAAAAAGCCAATTTCAAAATCATCCTTGTTCATGGCTTTGACAGCTCCAAGGACCTCTATTTGCCACTCACTCAGGTACCCAGATTATTACTCTTGCTACTTGTTGCCTATGTTGCCAATCCAATATACAAACTTTTTCCTGGGAAAATTATCAATTTATAACTTAAATTAGGACAAAATATATCACTTGTTTGCTTACTTTTATTGGGTCATATGGATGGTAATGTTATTGAATTCAAAGAAATGGTATTGGAATGCAGGAGGTGATGGAGGAACTAGGTGTGTACATCTTGACATTTGACAGAGCTGGGTATGGAGAGAGTGATCCAAACCCTAAGCGCACCGTTAAGAGCGAAGCATTCGACATTCAAGAATTGGCTGATCAACTGGATTTAGGACCCAAGTTTTATGTGATTGGGATCTCCATTGGAACTTACTCCATTTGGGCTTGTCTCAAATACATACCACACAGGCATGTCATTGATTCTTTCTTCAAAGCCTTTTACTTTTCTATAATTTTCATATCAAACTAGAGATGATGATGTAGCTTAAATTGACAGAATTTCTGAAAATCCATATATACATTTCTATCAAGATTTGAGACATTATGTGTAAATTTTATATCTTTAGTGGAGAAGTTGCAACCAAAGTCACCAACCTGTCTGTCTGAAACCAATCTTGCAGGCTTGCTGGTGTAACTCTAGTAGTTCCAGTGATTAACTTCTGGTGGCCTTCGTTTCCTCCGAAACTATCTAAAGAAGTCTTCAGGAAGCAGCTCAATAGAGACAAAGTAAAACTTACAATTGCACACCATTTTCCTTCATTAGTATACTGGTGGATGACCCAGAAGTGGTTTCCCTATTCTTCAATCATGGAAAGACACCCAATTCTATTCAATAAACGCGATCTAGAAACCATTCAGCAAATGCCACAAGTACCAGATCCTGATGAGGTTACTTCGATCTCTTCTTATGTAATTTAAACAATTTCATTATATTCGGTTGTTCGTTTGTGACAATATTAGATTATGTTTTCGAATACAGCATAAGGTACGACAGCAAGGAGTTTACGAATCTCTGCATCGAGATATGATGGTGCATTTTGGCAAATGGGAATTTGATCCAATGGAGTTAAAGAATCCATTTCCAAACAATGAGGCATCTGTTTTCTTATGGGAAGGACATAATGACAAGCTCGTGCCATTTGAATTGCAACGCTATGTTGCTAAAAAACTTCCATGGATTCGTTATCATGAAGTCGCGGATGGAGGTCATTTGTTGATTCATGAAAGGGCTGCATGTGAAGCTATTTTCAGGCAACTTTTGCTTGGAGAAGAACCCTGTATCTAATAAAATCGGGTTCAGCCAGAGAGGGGTGAAAAACATCTATGCTCCTGATATGCAATTAAGCAAACATAACTCTGGTTAAATATGTTGTCATGTTCCTAAGACATTGTTCTCTACTTGTCTGAGTATCTAATTTGATCATCAATTATTGATGTGAATGTGAACTGTAAGTCGGAGTCTTACGTTCCTAGAAAGGCAAACCAAGTTATCCAATTCTGAGCTAAAAAGGCCTTGTCTTTGGAGGAGGATTTGTATTGGCTGGAAGAATACCCTTCTTGTGTCAGAAGATGGGTCCTGGCGGATTATCAGGGGTGTCTTTAATTTGGTTTTCTGTTATTTTTTAATAACATAGTTTTCTTTAAAAAAATAAAAAGAAGACTATATTGGACAAATGGACCGAACAAAAAGAATTTAATCGAATATTTTAATCCGGTAAAGGCCCACGTAGAATTAACTAGTCTGCCCCATAATTGCTTGACATATCGGACTTGGGCCTTGCGTCTCACCTGCAATTGTATAAACTTCTTTGCAGCCCAAAATAACTGAGGTGGGGAAAAATTTATTAAGACAAAACGAAATATTACGATCTAGTCAAGACCAAGAAACTAAATATTGAAAGATATAAACAAATATCTATATATCTATATTTCACATGATCAATATCGAAACAGGTAAATATTTAATATTCAATCGATTTCGAAATATCCATATAAATATCCTGATATTCCTAAAATTTTATGAATTTCACCTTTAAAATCTATAGATATTTTGCAAATTGATAAAGTTTTTTTTTTACTCTTAAACACTTGAATTTTTTTTAGGACACTAAACACTTGAATTATTGTTTAAATAATATTTATTGAAAATTATTTAGAAGAAACATTATCGAATATATAAAAATTTCCAAAACAATAGTAAATAGTAGAATTATTGAAGTAGAATTGGACAAGAAGTGAATGCGTAAAACATGTTCGGTCATCTTTTGCTAAAGTCGAAAGCAATTTGGAAAAAAAAAAAAAAAAAAAAAAAAAAACAGCATCATTTTTTGTCTACGAAACAAATCGGTCAACATTTTCTTTTACCCACCCAGAACAAAGGAACCGCATTGTCTATTCTAAGCTTGAACAACTTGTTTTTTGTTATTATAATATAAAGTTGAAACTTAGAGATATGACAGCTGGAAAAGATAAAGATAAAGTAAATGAAACTAATTTTATAGATCTACTACAAGTAGCGGTTGAAGAAGGGGACGATAATGAGTATACTATTTTTAACTGGGTTAGACCTACCTATTTAGATGATAAGAAGGAAAATCCTGGTCCACATGTTGTTTCTCATGCTCAAGACATCGGAATAACTGTTGAACAAGTGATTAGAGAATAAGTTGGTGTAGATCGTATAGTTACTGTTAGTAGCTCTTCCGATGACCAACATATCTCTGATCAAAATAGTGGAGGAAAAGATGATGAAGATGATGGGGATGATGAGGGAGCAGGTTAGGATGCTGGTGCAACAAGATGAAATGCTGATATAACAAGTTGGGATGTTCATGCAGGAGGTTGGGATGCCTAGTGCAACATGTTGAAATTCTAGTGCAGGTAATTTCGATCAAAATCATGGTAGACAACAAGGAGAAAAGAGTCAAATTAATGAAAATTCTTTGATTATGAATTTCTCCTCAATGAGTATAGATACATAAAATAGTTCTTTAGGTGATTGGCGGACATGGTCAGGTTCCCATGTATCATATTATGGTAATTATGGTGACTACAATATATTTGATCATCCTTCGTCACAAATGTCATAAACAATATCTATGTATGAAGATCATCAATACCCACAAAGTTGTTTAAGATTGTTCTAGAATTTTATAAAAAAAAAATTTAATCGATATCGATATTATCGTCAAAATATCCATAAATTTTAAAACCCGATATTGATACCGATATTTCTTCCTCGGTCAGGACAGTCATCCTCTCCACACAAATAAAGTTGCTTCTTTACAGCAAAAAAATAATTAAAGTTCCTTGTTTATTTATACGCAATTCAATACAGTCAAATTCAGTACATTACAATAGTATTGCAGGCTAACATAACCTAAGAATATTCTCACACCTGGGTATAAAACCCAAAGGCCAAAACCCATTATGCTATCTTAACATTTTTTTTTTTTTAAACACCTTAACATTATTGTTTGTGGATAACAAAAAACAAAAAAAACAAAAAAAAAAAAAAACAATATACTGCTGCTTATATACACGTAACATAAAAATTATCCGATCTAGATAAATTGATAGATGGATACTGTCAAAAAATATATATATATATATATACACACAAGCGTAACACACTCATAATAAAGTTTCGAAAAACAAAGTTGATAAGCTTCAAACTTGAGTGAGTATAAATAATAACATATATAATTAGAATTAATAATTACATAATATATTTTTATATATTTAAAATATTAAAATCTATAATGATTCAGGATGAGAATGGATATCCATAGACAATATCCATTTCCATCCTCGAAAATAAAATGGATATTAGGATGATATTTATCCCCGCTTCATCCCTGAAATGATAGTATTCATCCCTATTTTAAATGGAATGGATTTTTACGGATATCCATATCCGTATCCGTGGATAATTTTGTCATCCCTATGTCTACCTCCTTAGTCCCCAATTGTAATAATTCAAAAGAAAATATATATATATATATATATTTTATAAATTTATACAATTCTCTATAATAATAAAAAAATTATATATAGGTGCAAAATATTAGATCTGACATGTGTCATTGGTACGTTTGAGAGCAGTTACTCAAGTAAATTGTATACTTTTTTGCCTAAGAAAATTAATCAACCATATATAAAAATATATATATATATATACGCGGTTCCGTTCTTATCAGGGCATCCTTATATAACTTCATAAGAATATTGAATATAAGCTACTCATTTATAAAAGTGATTTGACAAGTGTATATATACCAAGTCAAAGTATGTAAAACGAGTAGCTCACATTCAATGTCCTTATATAATTCTATCATGACATCCTCATATGAAAATTTCTGTATATATATATATATATATTAAGTATTACGTCTACAAATGTTACAATAGAACTGTCGGACCACCAACGGGAAGATGTGATGTCCAACCATATACGATTTGTATGAAGATTTATTAAGTAAAAATTGAATATGGTTTACCAGTTTGTGTAAATTCTGGTATGGAATCAATGAAAAGATCCGTATAATGTTGCTTGATACCTCTAACCTCTGAACCACAATGCAGTCAACCTTTTTAATTGGCAGCAGATAAAGCAGAGAGGCTCTACTAATCTTGATCTATCATCACAATACCACATAGGATCTGCATTTCACTTCAACTTCTTTAGAATCTGAACCTCAAAACAACAGTTTGAGTCAGGACCAGGAGAGTCATGGTTTCGAAGACAGCAATTGTACTTGTGTTGGTAGTTGGTCTTCTGGGTATGGTTTATCAAGCCACACAACTTCCTCCTCCTCCTCCACACTCACAGAGTCTTAATGAGGCTCCTGTTTCAGTTTCTTCACCAAGAATCAGACTCAGTGATGGAAGGTATCTGGCTTACAGAGAAAAAGGTGTTCCCAGAAACCAATCCTATCACACCATCATTATCGTTCACGGCTTTGGAAGCTCCAAAGACATGACCTTTCTCGCTCCCCAAGTAATCACTCTTTCCTCTACCTAACCTTAATTGCTTTAATTCACATGAAAATTACGGTCTGGGTAAACAAATTTATAGAGTGATTTCACAGTGTTTAGTTTTCAGGAACTAGTACAAGAGTTGGGGCTATATTTTCTTCTATACGATCGAGCCGGTTATGGAGAAAGTGATCCAAACCCAACACGTACAGTCAAGAGTGAATCAAATGACATTCTTCAACTTGCTGATCAGCTCCAAATTGGGTCAAAATTTTATTTGATTGGAGTCTCAATGGGGTCATATCCGACTTGGAGTTGCCTAAAATATATACCACACAGGCAACACACTCTTAAGTCTTAACTCTTGTTTTTCTAATTAAAATTTGTCATAAATTTGTTCATTTACCTGAATATATTGAATATATCACTTGTGCAGGCTAGCAGGGGTGGCTTTTATAGTCCCAGTTATCAATTATCAATGGCCTTCTCTTCCTGAGAATCTGGTAAGTGTAGATTACAGGAGAAAAATTGTGCAGTGGTCACTATTGATTGCAAGGTATGCTCCAGGATTTTTACATTGGTGGGCTACTCAAAAATGGTTCCCTTCAACTAATGTCCTGGAAAGAAATTCAATTTTATTTAACAACAGAGACATTGAAGTGTTGAAGAAAACTAAAGGGTTCCAAATGCTTACAAAGGATAGATTAAGAGATCGATGTGTTTTCGATATTCTCCGGGATGATTTCCTGGTGGGTTTTGGTGATTGGGAGTTTGATCCTATGGAGCTTAGCAATCCATTCCCTGATAAAAATGAAAGCTCTGTTCATATTTGGCAAGGCAATGAAGATAAGGTGGTTCCATTTCAACTCCAAAGATATATCTCAAGAAAGCTTCCTTGGATTAAATATCATGAAGTTGCTGATGGTGGACATTTGATTATGCATTACAATGGCTTGTGTGAGTCTGTTTTAAGGGCTCTTTTGGTTCCCGTATAATATAATAGGAATTATCGGATCACTGATTCCCACTGGTAGGAATTAGTGTAAAAATATTTGAACCGACTATCACCGGTGGGAATTGCTGATCGTGCGGGATCCCGCATCCAAGTAGAGCCATAGTTGTAACTTAAAAAAACCTGCCAAATATTCTTTTGTTTATCATTCAAGATGTTAATTATGTAAAGTAGAGATTGATTATCATTGTGTATTTGTGTGTGCAAATAGGTTGTTATTTGGGACAATGAAGTAAACACAGTTGATTATTTTGTATTTGAAGAAAAGAAAAATAAGATATTTTTGTCATGATTAATCATGATACAAAATCCATGTCAGCAAAGTTGGTTACCAGATATTTTTGAAAGATTCTAGAAGGATTCTTAGTCTGATATAAGACAGCTCATTTTGTGTGAGTGATATATAACGTGAATGAGAGAGAGAGAATTGGTAGTTGGTCTTTGAGAGATTTTTCTGTGTATGTTTGGCAGATGAGAAAACTGAGAGAAAGTGTGAGTGCTGCTAAAATTGCATCTCACTGTTGTAATGTTTCTCTGATATAGTAGATTGAGTTTCTGCTCTCTGAACTAAATGTAGATTGTTACAATGACAATCGAACCAGTATAAATCTGTGTTTGATCTCCTTTCATTATTTCTTTCTTCTTTATTCTTTTCATATGAGTTTATAGAGTGTTCTACAATGAGGTTTGATATAGATTAAAGAATTCATTGATCAGTTGAGTGAGAAATCGTAACACAGTAGAAGATTACTGATTAATTTTCATTAAATTCGAGAGAGTACAAATTTCAGTGTTAAAGTTACAAGAATTAATCTCAGCCCTCCAAATGTTAATTGAATTCTTGATGATCAGGATCATAATTGTTTCATACTGCATAATAAGTTACAAACAGCTGAGTTTTGAGTCAGTGATAGGCATCTGATGTTGTGATTATATAAGGCTGACAACAGCACATGAATTGCAGCTTAAGCTGGCTATGATCTTGTGATTGGAGCTTCCCAAGATTACATCTGCAATAGATTTCATACTCTACAGAAAAGTTTTCCATAAAAAATAATAAGACACAGATCAGTCTCTACACAAAATCAAGATGGTTTTGGTTTTGTGACCGATGATATTAAGGTTTTATGTATTGATGTTAGGGTTTTCAAATGTATTGAAGCAATTCCCAGGTATGGGAATATCTTGGGCAATGACATGGCTTCAGTCTTTTAGTAGTGAGTTCAGTTGTAACTTGTAACTTGTAACAGAACATCTTTGGTTGTTTCTTCAATTGTCAATCTCTTCTAGAAGAGCTCGGTTGTAACAAGACATCTCTTGTTGTTACTGTGCTTTGTTTGTTTCAATATATATATATATATATACATAGATCACCTCACCAAATAGACTTTTGATGAAATGGTAAATTAAACCCTCTAATTTTAAAAATCAGTTGAATAACATATATATATTTTTAATCTCTTTTTTTAAATTTGTCATATATTTATTTTATTTTAACTTCGAGTGACCCAATAAAAAAAAAACTTACTATTATGCATGTCAAATCTGATTTCTTCGTACTCCATATGGAGAAAGTAACGCAAGCAAATGTAAGCACTGTAGCAGTATGCAATTACTATAAAAAAAAGTATTTAAGTGGAGGAAATTTGAAGGATATAGCTCATATCGAAAGCATATAAGGAACAACCATCCAGACGCACATGCCAGATCGAGTACACAAACTCAAATTCTCAGATACGCTACCCCTAACCAATAATTATTTAAATACAATGATGAAAAAAATAAGGAATAATTAATTAGAATGGTTGTAGTAGAACACTTACCTTTTAGTTTTGGTGAAAAAGTTGCCAACAATTATTTAAATAGAGTGATGAAAAAAATAGGGAAGAATTAGCTAGAATGATTGCTGTTTATTTATTTTGGATTAAAGGTATGACATCTATTTCCAATTAATTTTTGTTGTGTATATTTTTTTAATTATTAATCTACTTATACACTAAAAAAAAAAATTGTTTATGTCAAAGCATGCACCTACTTTTTCCATACAACCTGTTTGAAGAAATGCTTAAATGAGAAATTGTATATTTTATTATTAAAACAAATCTTGCAATTATGTATATCACCTTTGTATTAGTTATTGATAATATTTTTTTGTATTTGAATCATTCAAGTTGTCAAGAATTTGTTGAAAGCATATGATAAAATCAAGCATTTTTAGATAATGTAATTTGTTAGTTTTAACATTTTTTTTATCTTCTAGCTACGATTTTTTTTTTCATAGCTATTCATTGTATATGAGAAAAAAATTATTTAATAAAATTTATATTGATTTTCTGGAATATTACGAAAGATCATTGCGTTTTATTTTTTTAATGGTTTATTGATATTAAAAAAATTAATTAATTATATATTTTTATATAAATTAAATTTTTTTTTTTTTCAAAATGTTTCAAGATTTATGATGGTTTTTAACTGTCGTGATTTAATGATGGGTAATAACCGTCAAGATTTTATGGCGGAAAAAACCATCATAACTTAAACTATCATAAAATCAGTCTTGACATTGGATTCCTTAACACTTTTAGACCGTTATAAAGTAACGTTTATGACGGTTTTTAGCCATCATAAAACACCTTTTTTCTAGTAGTGAGAACACTTACTTTTTAGTTTTAGTGAAAAAGTTGGTTTTATTAATTATTTTCAACGAACATTAAATCCTGCTACATGTCATGTTATTAGAACTACTCTCACAGAAACACTTCAAAAAATTTATTACAAAGAAAAAAGGAAGTTGGAAAAATATAATGGTTATGTTTCTGTATGTGCTGACATATGGAATGACCATTAGTGAATGCATCTATACTTGAGTGTCACATGTCGTTATATGGATAATGCATGGACTATCCAAGAAAGAATTATTGCATTTAAAGTTTTTGATGATGCACATACAACTGTTAATATTTTTAATATTTTTAGACAGCTTAGAATTATTTTTGAAGAATACAAAATTGAAAACAAAATTTTTGCAATTAGTTTTAATAATGCTTTCAGCAATACCACAGCTATTCTTATTTTATTTGAATTATACAAATATGTTGGTGGTAAATTTTTTCATCAAAGATGTACATGTCATGTTTTAAATTTATGTGATAAAAAAGGATTAGAAATTCTTCAAGATTTTATTAAACCTATTACAGATGCCCTCTATTATTTGTGGAAACATCCTTCTACAATGAGAGGATGGACAAAATTTTGTAAACAAAGTGGTAGGTGTATCGTTAGATTTCCTCGTGATGTTCCAACACGTTGAAATTCTACTTATAAATTGCTTGTTTAAAGTTATGAGTATAGGTATTTATTAGTTAATTTTATTCAATATAATATTCCTCAGATTAATCTTTATCCAACCCATTGGGATGTTTGTACAAATTTTTGTGGTTTGTTAAAAGTCTTTAATAATTCTACTAACAATTTATCTGGTGTTTATTATCCTACAACTAATTTATTTATTGTTGAGAGTGTTAATATTGATGGTACATTTTCTCACTATGCATCCGACACAGACTTAGAACAGTATGTTACTACTATGAAATCAAAATGGTTAGCCTATTATAGAGAGTTTCCAAATATTTATTTGATTGTACTGTGCTTTGATCCACGTTGTAGATTAGAAAATTTGTCTGAATATATAACTGTTTATTATGAATGTTTAGGATTAGAATATGATGTTGATATGGCAATTACTAGAGTTAAGACATTATTGTATGAATTACATGCTGAATATCTTAGAGTTTATGGTCCGTCAATAAACATAGAGGTTCCACTAACTCAAAATGTATATCAGTCAACATCATCCTCCGCATTTATGAATTTTAGGTATAATCTGTTGGCAAAAAAAAAACAAAAAAATTATAAGGTTCTTCTTCATCAAGCTCGAACTCGTATACCGAGCTTGAATCCTGTCTATGTACTGCTTTTGAGTTTATGGAAGACTGTTTTAAAAAAAAAAAAAAAATTTGATATCCTATACTAGTGGAATGATTATGAAAGGCACTTTCCAATATTGGCTATTATAGCCAAACAAATTCTTTTAACACCAGTGTCTATAGTGGTTGTGGAACAAGAGTTTAGCGTTGGTGGAAAGATTCTGAATGTAAACCGTTCGGTTTTGAGTCTGGAATCACTTCAGATACAAGCTTGTGTTGATGATTGGACTAAGACGCAAAACAGACAACAAAAAATCGATCAAGATGCACCTTACGATTTCTTCAAAGATGACTAAGCTGAAACAAATAATCATGGCGACGACGATTAGTTAGGCTAATAGGGTGCCATCTCACACCGCGTCACCAACCCTACAATAAAAGGTAAGAGAACTACGTGACATTTGATTTCGCTAAACCCCAAGAGGATACGTAAGCAACTTAATTGTGGTAAAAATTAAGTGCAAGACCAATTTTACATTTTTTTTTTTAGTATTATTTTAATCTCTTTTTTTAAATTTGTCATATATTTTTTTTATTTTAACTTCGAGTGACCCAATAAAATGCATTTACAATTTTACATGTCTAAAAATTTTATTTTTTTATAAAATAATAATAAATATATGAAAAAAAAAATGGAACCGAACCAGCAGAACCGGAACTAGATCGAACTGGAACTAGATCGAACCGGAACTAGCGTCACCCCTGTCCCTCCAAAAAAAAAAACCAGAATTTAGGTAATAATGTAATACTTCAAAAAAAAAAAAAAAAAAAGAGCGACCAATATTATTACTTTCATGATAGCAAAAAGTTAATTTACTAGATAGCCTTATTCATAATTTGTTTTTGAGTTTATGTCAGTTTGGTATTGCTTTTGAAAAGTTAAAATCAGATTATTTTATAATTTTGATTTTTGACATAAAATGATGTTTAGTAAAACTTCTAAAAGTGATTAATTGATAATCTGACAAGTTTTGACAGTTATTTTGATAAGTAGATGGGGGTTACTTTTTGAAAATGATTATGGAATAATCTATTTCAGCATTTAATGCATATTTTAAAATATCATTATTATTTTTTTAAAGGGAAAATTCCTTAGAAGAAAGAGCTAAGGAAGATATGCTAAAATCATTTATATACCTTATTTCATCTCAAAATTAAATATTCTATTTAAATATTGATTTGATTAATAAAATCTTTTAAAAATATTTTATTGTTCTTATGAAATTTTTTTTCCAATTTAAATATTCTACTTAAATATTGATTTAATATATCCTAAACTCATGTATATTTTAGTCATTGTAACTAACCTTAACATTTTTGCAATTACAATTCATAAATTATCTATTCACACTCCAATTAATTTTTTTTTTATTAATAACAATTTTAACCTAAATTAAAATTACTAAACAAGACAAAAAAAAAAAAAAAAAAATTAAAGACACTCCAAACTAATTAAATAATTATATAAAAAAAAAATTCTCTCTCCTAAATCTGTTATTACCATATTAAACACTCTCTCCTAATTAATCTCTCTCCATTTTTCAACCAAAAAAAAAAATATAGTTTCCATACTTTCTCAATCAATCTTTAATTAATAGTTAAAGAAAAAAAAACGTATGAATATTTTAGGTTTTACTAATAGTAATATATATATATATATTAAAAAGTCAATTTAATATATATATATATATATATATACATATGAAAGCTTGAATTGTTTCAACTAGATTCGATTAAACTCAGAATTTCTAAAACTAATGAAAGAATTAAAGTTCTCTAGACAATCATATATCTATAAGACTAACAAAAAATATTTTAATATTTCGATTTTTTTTTAAAAAAACTAGGTAATTTTTTTTTTTTTTAATATATATATATATACATATGGTTTCTAAAAATCAAGCATAATAGTAAGTTTTTTTTTTCCTCCCTTAATTGTTAGTCTTGTTTGAGAAAGAATGGAGATAGAAAATTAGAGATATGTATTGGAAGAGAAAGAGTTTAATATGGTAATTAAAAATTACCATTGGAGAGGGTATTTAATATGTAATAATTAATCTACTGATTTATGAGAGATAATTTATTTTTTTTAATAATTTAATTCAAAAAAAATAAAAAGGACAATCTTGTAATAAAATGAAGTGTCTTTAGAATTTTTTTAAATTTAAATTTTGAGATTTGAGTATTTTTAGAAAAGAAGTGTAAAAAGAAAAAATTGGATTATCAAAAGAAGTTCTTTAAAATTACCAAACATATGTATATTGTTTTTAAGCTATACAGTAGTTTTGGAAATATAATTAACCAAACATCGGCCGCTTAACTTCACAACTGACTATTCTTTCAGTACATTTAATAGTGATTATTATAAAAGTTATAGCAATACCAAACTGACATTATCTCTTAAAAATCGTTAAAACTTGTTGTAACCCATTGATTTTTAAAAGAACAAATTACACATATTCTACTTGAACTTTGGGGTACAATAGAAAACATCAAAACAACTTATTGAAAAAAGGTGCACAATGTCCTCCCTAGTCCCCTCTCATTAAAGGTATTTTTTTTTTTTTTTGGGTAAAATGAGACAACCGATCATTAAAAATAGTAAAAAGACGAAAATGTCTCTAGGTAAAATTCATAAAATATCAATAATAATAAATAAATAAATCATATTTAAAAAAAAAAAAATCTTTAGATCTTCACAATCCATATCTATGAAGGGTGGAGCTCCGGATTGTATCTCTACTATCTATTTGGATCTCTATTCTCCTCAAATCAATATGGATTTCCATTCCTACATGTATCTACAATTAACACTCTTTAGAGCAAGTCCAATGAAGACATCAAAACACCAAATTGGTGTAAAAACCAACTCCAAGTAATGTACCAATTCAACCTTCTGGTGTGTCACTCTAGCTACACCAAACGTAGTGGTGTCCACGGTTCGGTTTTGGTTTGAAACGGTTGGTTTCGGTTCCGTGGCCACCCAAAACTGAAACCGTAATCGAAAAACCGATTTGGTACACGGTTTCTAACCGACGGTTTTACGGTTTCGGTTTCGATTTCGGTTTCAATTTAAAAACCGACGGTTTTAGGTTCGGTTTCGATTCGGTTTCGGTTTTTCAAAAAAAATATCACATGGCAGCTTCTGATTAGTTGATGTTTTTTTTTTAATTTTTTTTAAAAAACCGGCGGTTTAACCGGGGTTAAAACAGTCGGTTTAACCGTCGGTTTTTGGCAGTTTTTGGAAGTACCCAAACAGAAACCGTAACCAGTTCAATCGGTTTCCGACCGGTTTTGAAACCGCCGGTTCCGGTTTCGGTTTCTGTTTTGGGGCGATTTTTGGAAGTACGGTTTCAGTTAAACCGCGGGCAAAACCGTCGGTTTAACCGAAACCATGGCCACCTCTAACCAAACGGTCCAAACCCTTTTTTTTTTTTAATGTCACGTTACTTTTTAAAACTTTTTAAAATTCTTAATTTAACCCTCTCATACTTAATTATAATGATATGTATTAATATATATATATATACCGTTGGAAAAATCTCGTTGAGATCTTTAAAATGGCACAAATATTGACATATATATAATTTATTTAATTTACTTATTAATTATACATTTAACTAATATTAAAGTTTTATAATAACTTAAAGATTTATTGAGAGAATATTTTTTTAAATACTCTTTTGGTGTATAATTTGGTATGGAGCATTGATGTGAAAAAAAAGTTGGTATAAGTATATTTCCTAAAAATGTTTTTTTAACACCAAATTGATGTAAATTTTGGTATCCAACATTGGAGTACAACTCCGAGGGGTTGAGTTGAATAAAATTTAAGATGATCTATTTACTATTCGACTTACAGCTCAATGTGTATTCGGTTTCATTTGACTTTATTGTCATGTCATTTTCAACTACTTGTAATTAATCCATCCCCTATGTGAATTGTGAACCCTCATCATAGATCAGGATTCTCTCCTAAGTTAAGTTTTGCCTAAACTTTTAAAGATTCTATTACATGTGGCAAGTGAAAGAATGAAGCGTTAAGATTCTTTAATTAATTTCGTACTTTGAAAAAGAGTCAAAAACCTTATTATTTAAACTACCAATATATTTCTCTCTCCTATCATAGTTTCTTTCATATTTTCTTGTCAATCTACTTTTAAGTTTTAACAACACCATATCCACTAAATGATGAAGCTTTTTAAAAATGGTGAGCAAAAAACATTAGAGCATCACCAAAATGCTCTTCAAATGAGATATTTGTTAAAATTAAACAAGTCACATCAGCATATTTGGCTCCAACAGACTCTTCAAATAAGATTTTAGTTCTCTCTCTTCAATATTGAAGATCAACTTCTCTCTCTTCAATTATTATTATATTATTTTTTTATATCAAATCATCATTAATATTTGACATCTATATCTTTTTATCTTTTTAATTAAATTCAATTAATATATAATAAGTTTTAATTTATAAAAAATTTTATCATAAAAATTATACTATTAGAAAGGTCTCATCTAGATTTTTAAAGTGAGATTAATATTGAATATTTAATAATAACATATTATTATTTTTAACTTGAAACAAAATGGAGGGTAATTAGATTTGTTGGGTAAGGGGATTTGAGTGTTTTTATTAAAATAATATAAACTTATTTCTAATTGAAGAGTCTTTTTGAGGGGCTCCTCTTTTTTCACTTTTCAAATTGCCACATAGGTAAACAAATAGGCATTTGAGGAATGAAAATAGAAGACTCTTTTGAAGATGCTGAAGTCGGAATCGGCGATTTCGACTATTAAAGTCAAACATGATTTCAATTAGAGGATTCAATGTGTGGATCGAAATTGAAGACCTTAATTTGAGAAAGAAAACCATAGTCATTGATATGGAGAGTGCTGAATATTTGATGAAGGATTGGTTTTTTGTTGATATTATATAAAAACTAGTGTTTATCCATTTCACTCCCTTTGTTTTGATTTATTGTTTTCAAATTCATTCTTTTTGCCTTGAATTTATAGTGAGTATTTTAAACTTGGTTTAATATTAAAAACCTCCTCCACCTTTGAACTATTATTGGATGTATAGTTATAAATATTTTTATTTTAGAAACCTCCTCAATGGATTAACACCGTTAGTATTCCGTTTGTGTTGACTGAGTTTGACCGTTAAAAAAGTTTAAAATGTCTCTATTTAAGCTTAAATTGTATGATTTTATCATTATACCATCATACTTTTACCAAACAAATTAATAAAATGATACAAAATGCAGGAATATTAACTTGTAATGGAGAAGTTATTTTGTGGATAATTTTATCCTTAAAAATAACAAAATTACAAATGAACCAAAAGTATTGAAAATAAATTAGAATATGTATTTATTTATGTATTTATGTATATATTTATTTGTCTTTTTTTTTATTTTTTTTTATAAATCCAAGCAAATAATGATTTTCAATGCTTTTGGTTCATAAGTAATTTGGTTATTTTAGACATTTGAATAGCCAAATCCAGTCAACACAAACAGAATAATAACAATGTTAGTTCATAGGGGAGGTTTCTAAAATAAAAACATTTGTAACTATATATCCAATAATAGTTCAAAAGTGAGGAGAGGTTTTTAATATTAAACCTTTAAATTTTTATAAAGTTTGATGTAAAATAGTGCACAGAGAGATAATGAGAATAGGTGAAGGACTGAAGGAGAAGGAAGATATAAAAAATTGTTTCTTTAAAAAAAATTGACTTACTGAGAAGTTACAGGAAAAAAAAAAGTGAATTTTTTTTTTTTTTTTTGTTTTTTTTGTTTTTTTTAATCGATGGTGTGTTAGGGGGGTTTTCCAAATAAAAGTTAATTAAATGAATAGTAACCCTTCATTCTTTCACTTGCTACATGTTACAAGATTCTCCAAAAACTTAGGTATATCTCAGCTTATAACAGGATCCTAATCCCTCATCGTCCATGATTAGACCTAATCTTTTATTCTAATCAAAGGGTGATACATGCAAGTATCTACAATTAACACCCCTTACAAGAAAAAAAGAACAGAAGCGAGTGAATCTCACAGAAAAAAACAGGCATGTGTCATAAACGTGTCAAAATTGAATCAGCCTCCGTGGGGCCAACAAAAGTAAGAAAGAACAAAAAAAGAAAAAACCATGTTTAATAAGGTGGTCACCATAGCAGTTACACTCTATATACAGCCACTGAAAAGTGAAAAAAATAAATTTAAAAAAAAACCTCCTCTCCTCTCCTCTCTACTCAGAAGAACCACTTCTTCAGACATTTAAAATCAAAAATATTTTGGCGAAGAAGTGTTTTCATTTTTCTAGCTTCCTCAAGTGTAGATCTGACTCCAGGTAATTATTTTCAACTTACATTTCTTTTTTCTTTCTTTCTTTCTCTAAAAAAAAAAAAAAAAAAAAAAAAAAAGAGAGAAAGTGGTTTGTGGTAATTTGTCTTGAAGACTGTTTTTTCTTTTTCTTTTTCTTTTTTACAGTTGATTTTCTAGTGATGAATGATCTTGATTAATTTAGTTGATTTATGATCTTTTAGTCTGATGTGTTAGTACAGATTGTTTACTACCACTGCTTTAACTTGCATGTATATTATATAAACTGTTTTGCTGAATTCCACCCTATATTGAAGATGAGTCTAGTTCTTGTGCCGATCGATACTGCCTTATTTCGATTCTCCTTATGGTGTGAATCCCTTTTGTTTTATTTAATATTTTTGAAATATTACAATAATTCGAGATTTGGAGATATGGGTTTGAACCCAAAACCTTATGTGTAGGTGGGAAGGGCCGACCTTATGTCTTCTATCTGTGTAATTACTTGGAGTTGCTAAGTAAATTGTATATGGTTACATTAATTCTTAATTTTTGTTATCATGTTCGAGTCACTCTAAATCGGGTTTTTTTTTTTGATTAATTGCATCAAAACTCATAATTTCTTATATCAAAAAAAAAAAAAAAAAAACAAAAAACAAAAAACAAAAAACTCATAATATCTAAATATGATTTGTATAATTATTAATTTGAATTAATTTTTCTTATGGTATTTGAGTTGTTTGATTTATTGCAATTGAGTTGTTTAATTTACGATTCTTGAATATGACTCGTATAAGTACAACTGTACAAGTATTAATTGCGTTGAAACTCACAAATTTGTACGCATGTGCAGGGGCTTAGTTGGAAAAAAACATTTCAGGTGGACTAATCTAAAAATTAATATGGTCTTTTATTAGAATTTTTATTTTTTCTAATAAAAGAAAATAAACTTAAATTATATTTTTTTTTTCAAAAAATTGGGTTGGTATGCAGTGGTCAAATTTAAATTTATCCTTGTAGTTGTATTTGGATGGTTTAATTAATGATTTGTTTGCTTTGTGTTGTTCAAGTTTACCCTTGTAGTCATATATGGATAGTTTAATTAATTAATCAATTCATTTTGTGTTTGGTAGGCACACAAATTTTCTTCGGTAGAAACACAATATAAAAATATTTATAATATATTAATATAAATATCACCACATGTTTACCATACGTATTATTATGATTGAAATTATGTGATGTTGTTTACATAATAAAAATGTGGTAATATATATTAGTATCGTATAAATATGACTATAATAAGTATCTATAAAAGGAAAATTGATGTATTATATTATACATCATTTTCAAATTTAATTAACCGAGTCAGAATTCGTAAATTATAACCGTAACTTTTTTGGTGTTCTAGAGAGGTGTCTATATTCACTCTAAAAAATTCAATTTATTATTTATATTTATTGGAGTACAGGCTGTAACCTATAAGTAGATTGTTGCATGGCAAATTGTGTAGCTAGTCTTGTTTGTCACCTAGTTTTGTGTTATTATTGGGCCGATCGTGAAGCGGTGCAATGCTTTAATGGGTCTGACCAAGATTGGAACCTTGATCTCTGTTTCTATTGGGCAGCCTATTTTTTCATGGATTTATCAACTATGAAATCAATGTATTATACTATTATTTCAATTGTCACCTTGTTTAGGATGTCATATTGTTATTATAACTTGAGATTTCATTGTCTATAAAGCCTGAAATGAATGAATCCCTTGTGTTTTCCACAGGAGTTTGTGCTTTCTCATCAATGGCTCTTTCTGAATCGGCAAGTGTTGCGTATTGCGGTGCACCATCACAATCACCACATCAACCATCAACACAATCACAACAACATGAAGAAACTACCACAAAGGACCAACAAAACTCCAACATCCTCTCCCTTACTCTCGATGAGATTCAACTCAAGAGTGGGAAGCCTTTCGGGTCCATGAACATGGATGAATTCATCACCAATTTGTGGAATAGTGTTGATGACAATCTAATTCCCTCACAACCTGATGATCACATTGAACCTAATGACAACAAAATCATCATCGAAACCCAACAACCGCCCACTTTGACCCGACAAAACTCATTCTCCATCCCTATCCAGATATGCAAGAAGACTGTCGAGGAAGTATGGTCCGAAATCCAAAAGGATCAACCACTACACAAGCTTGACAACATTAGCAACCGCGAACCACCTCAGCGCCAACAAACCTTTGGAGAGATCACATTGGAAGAGTTCCTGATTAAAGCCGGGGTCGTCCAAGGAACGTCGAAGACTTCTCAGCAGAAAATTGCATCACCACCACCACCTCCTATTCAAAACAACAACACATGTTTGGATGCAAATTATGGAATGGGACCTACAATGGGATTAGGATTTTCTACTCATCCTAACGTCGCGAACAACTATATAGTCAATGGATACGCGGCATACCCAATATATGCACCAACTAGAAGGAATGCTGGGGCTGAAATGTTACCCAACAATGGTGATCAAAGTACCGAGAAGAGCCTTGGCATGGGAGAGGCAGGTGGTCTCAACAACAATAAGAAGAGGATAATTGATGGTCCGCCAGAGGTGGTGATAGAGCGGAGGCAACGCAGAATGATCAAGAATAGGGAGTCTGCAGCGCGATCTCGTGCTAGGAAACAGGTGAACGGATAACGAAAGTCTTTTCAATCTCTCTATTGAATCTATTATCAATATTATCAAATTGCTTCTACTGACTGCAGGCATACACAGTGGAGCTCGAAGTGGAATTGAATCAGCTTAGAGAGGAGAACGAAAAGCTGAAACAAATTGTGGTAAGCTTATAATTTATATATATATATTTATTTATTTTTACAATATATATATATATATATATGGGGTTCATTTTCACTATTATTATTCTAATGTTGCCAACTTTATATATAACAGAAGGAATATGAGGAAAAGGGAGCACAAGAGGTAATTATTGAGGAAAAGGGAGCAGAAGAGGTATTTATTTATTTCCAATATATATAGTTAATTAACCATGTTTCTATATAAAATATGGAATTATTATCATCTATATACCATGGTTTTTGAGTACTGATTTGCCATTGTCTAAATCTTTGTTAAATTATAGCTAAAACACCTTGTTTATATATAATAGTAGTTTTTTACAATTAATGGAAAAATGCATAATGCTCACATCCCACATTTGTATCCCAACGTATTATGTTACAATTGCTGAGTGGATACATATGGTAAGTGAGATACATCATCATTAATGTTTATCCACTCATGATCAATTGCCACATCATGAGTTGAGATATATAACGTGGGATATCTATCATTACTCAAGAAAAATACCTACACTTGACTTATTATTATTTTTCTTTTAAAAGAAATTAATAATTCCTTGTTTTAGATATTTTTTTTTCTAATAAATAAAATCACGTAAATGATATATATTTGAGTGCTTTTGTATAGAATCACTTGAAACATATCATAATTTTTGTGTTTTTTTTCCATTAATTTGTTTGCGTTATCATAATTAATATATTGTTAGTGTTTGTATTTGTGTTATATAACTAAAAAAATAATTGAGCTAAAAAAATGTGTGTTATATAACTATTAGAACATATTCTGATAATATATTTTAAATAGGATGATGAAAGCAAGAATGACACCGAAGAAGGATGAGGAGGGTCCTGGCTAGTTTTGTACTATAATGGCGATCGGATTAGCAGGATCACAAGCCAGCAGGCCCAGCACCCAGAACCCATCAACATATTATAAAATTATCAATAAATAAATAAATAAATATATTTATATATTTGTGAGGTTTTATGTATTATAAATAAGTGAGAGATTTTCTAAATATGTTGTTAGTTAAATATAATATGCTCAAGAGTATTCTGAATTATTTCATATTTAATTTGGTGTTATTTTACAATTTTGTTTCACCTTAATTTCTTTGGATTAGGCTGGAAGTGGAACTAATGAGGGAGAGCACCTTTGCTTTTAACTTTAAGAATGCAATGGGCAGGAAAAGAGTACCACCCATTCGCCAAACAACTCAAGCACGTCAATGGGAAAAATGGTTGCGTCTTTGGTCCACCCGGACCACCGTGTCGCCTCTGGACCCGACCATCGCTCCTTGTGAGGATCTGCACCTTGCGGCGAGCAACAGATCTCTCCTCGCGGAAGCTGATACCCAGAGCAGTCTACTCTAGTAAGGAAACAAAGATAGAGCGATGTAATGCCCTGTAATTTTAATCTATATCAATGTAGATCTAGAGTGGATTGATCGGAATTTTAAGAACATAGTATAGAGAAAAGAAAAATATAATTAGTTGAGAGAGAGAGAGAGAGATAGAAGGATAGACAGGAATTGGAAATTGGTTGTAATATTGGTTGAATGAAAAAGGTCTAATACAGACAACATAAGCTAGGAAACAAAATAACATATAGGGGGCCATGGAAAATAATCCCCTACATCGGCTAACAAGACAAAACCTACAATTGAAGTATTAAAATGAATGACAGTCGTATTGACGAAATTGAAAAACCCTAAATCCCTAATTTGTAACGTTGTGTATTGGACGAGAGATTCTTTAAAGCATTCTAAGGACTAGTGTATCCCTGGCATTCTCAAATCATGACATTGCCCTCAACTTCAAAAAATCCTTGACCTCGAGGATTGAATTCTAGGAACTGAGTGGCGATCATAGAAGCGTCTTTCCAGGTCGTGTCTTTAGGGTTTGTGTCTGACCATTGAACCAAGAATTGGATCACAACTTGGTTGTGTCTTTCACCATTTTCCGAGCTAACACGGCGACTGGAAACACCAAGAGTTGACCATCTGGTCCTATTCGAGGAAGCTTCGAACTCGGGTTCACAGCAATACCCATCTTCTTCTTGCGCTGCGAAACATGGAATATGGGATGCATCTGGGATCCTTGTGGGAGTTGAAGTCGATAAGCTATAGTACCCACTCAAGCAAGCACCAGGTAAGGCCTGAAGAAACGAGGAGCCAACTTAATGTTCCTTCGAAGGGCAACTGAGGTTTGTTGATATGGCTGGAGTCTCAAATAGACCCAATCCCCAACAGCAAACTCTCTCTCAGATTGATTCCTATCGGCATAAAGTTTCATCATCGATTGTGCTTGTACTAGGGCCTCATTTAAGATAGATTGAATCTTAGCTCTTCCAGTAACAAAGTCTCGAGTCTCTGGTGAATTGTAGTCTAGGTGTGTGAATTAAAAAATTGGTGGTTTGTAGCCGTGTAGAGCCTCAAATGGTGTCATTGTTAGAATAATGTTGTAATTGGTGTTATACCACTATTCAACCAAAGATTGAAGACATTAATTATGCTTAGTTTTTTAAGATAGAAAGAAACTCATGGCCACCTCAAAGAACCATTAACGTCCATTGCAAGTTCAGGGAATGCACTGTGACAGAAAATGTTTTACTGAGGGAAGGTGAATATGAGTTGTTTCACGGCAGTCACTTGAGGCATTTATTGTAAGTTCCAAACCACATGTTTTCAGAGCAATTGATGCTTAATTTGCTAGTGAGAGAAATTAAAATGGAAGGTGCATCATCGGATGAGATGTGGTTCTTTATTAGGAGTAAGAAGGCTAGATTCTCAAAGGTAGAGTTATGTTTGGCAACATGGCTAAAGTTTGGACCTTTGACAGGCATATGCGAGAAGGAATATAAAGTTCTTAATAATGGTATTCACAAACGTTATTTTGCGGGTGAAATGAATTTAAGACTTCGAACCATTAATGATTGATTTCAGCAAGGTGGATTCACACTGCCACAATATTGTATGAAAATGGCACTGGTGTTAATTGTTCACAATATATTGTTTGGTACTCAAGACATACGTAAGAAAGTAACACCTTGGTTGTTTTCGCCGGTAGAGAACGAGGAAGAGTTTAATGACTTTATGTGGAATCATTACGTGTTTGAGTTGACCCCTTACCATTTGAGCAAGTGTCTTGGGCGTAGTAACTATTTCAGTTTTCCATACATATTACATGTTTGTATTCTTTTGTATTATTAATGCAACTTGTGTTTTTTGTTTCGATGCTGATTTTGTGTATTGCATTTGTGGATTTGGGCAATGGAGTCCAAATGTCCATATGTCCATGAAGGAAATTTTAGCAGTTCCGTTGGTAGATTTGGGCAATGGAGTCCAAATGTCATGCTTGCTGAAATAGAGTTTCAATAAGAGGCCTTAGAATTTTCTCAAGCAACTTAAAGAATTAGAGGATGTTGGACAAGTAATCGTTTGTGCATTAACATTGTTAAACGATACATTAATAAGTTAAAAATAATAATATTGGATTAACATTTTTTTTTAAAAAACAATTAATAGTGCAGTTTACGGCAGAAAAGGTATTGGTGCCAACACCTTGGAAGGAGGGACATGGTTATTGGGTTGGAATAAATACGGATCTATCAGAAGAGCTAAGATTTGTTCCACCCAAATTGGGTAATGATGACAATGAGATTGTTAATTTAGGTGTTGGAGAGGATAATGATAAAGGTGGTGGAAATGGTGTAGGTGGGGATTGGGGTGGTGAAGTTGTTGGTGGGGTCGACGGTCAAGTTGGAGGTTTTAGAACCGGTAATGTTCGACAAAGGAATAAGCAAGCACACATTGAACAACTGCAGATTGGAGGTTCTAGAACCGGTAATGTGCAACAAAGGAATAAGCGAGCACGTATCGAACAACCGCATGTTAACCTACATTTGCGTAAAAATATTCGGATTCCTAATATATTTTGTCATGTAATTATCCTTAACACTATTGTAATATATTTTATCACGACGTATTGACAGACCATTGAGGCTATTCCAATCCTTGTCTAAGAGATTTTCAAGCGTGAAATGGAAGCGGTTCTGAAACGAGAACTGCAATCGATGAAAGATTGCATGATTTGGCTCATTGAAACCCTCCTTTTTAACCAACAACCACGCCCTGCCTCACAGGTCAGTATCCTGAAAAATTTGAGAAATTTCTCATAGGTCATAAAATTAAGCATTAGAATTGCAAGTATGTCATACGTCTAATGTCTCATCTGATATCATTTGGTGTTACTCACATCATATCATCTCATATCATTTGACGTTACTCAGCTCATAACACTTAGTGTTAATATTACTTGGTGTTACTCCTCTCATATTTATTGACGTAACTCATTTCATATTTTTTACTTTGACTAGTGTTATTGATGTCGAGATTAATCCCATGGTTTTTATACTTGCAGTACTATCATCGTTATACTGGTGCGGCTAGTAACAAAAAGGATAGAGGAGATGACCATGGGTTCATTTTTGAGGAAAACGTGCCTTCAAATGTGGTGTTGTTGAATGATGCATTTCAAGAACCGTATGAATTTATGCTAATATTACAGTTTCTTTTTGTTTGGCAATGATTATTATAGTTTTTCGCTTTGCTTTTTGTTGTTTTAGAGTCCAATTTTGTTGTTGATTTTTCTTTCATTCTTAACTGCATTTCAATATCAGAATGAGAGGTCAGCATCAAAATAGGAACTCTATGAGCTACAATGAAAAATGACTTGCAAAGAAGTGAATGGCATCACAATTTCAATACCAAGATAATATTGCAATGTTGTTTGGCAGTGATTATTATACTTTTTTCACTTAACTTTTTGTTGTTTTATTTTGTTTTAGAATCCAATTTTTTTTGTTGATTTTTCTCTTCATTTTCATCCGCATCATATCATCAAGAGGAAAGGTCATCGTCAAAATAGAAACTCTTTGAGCTACAATGAAAAAGACATGCAAAGAAGTGCATGGCATGACAATCTCAATATCAAGTTAATATTGCAGTTTTATTTTTGTTTGGCAGTGATTATTATACTTTTTTTGCTTTGCTTTTGTTGTTTTATTTTGTTTTAGAGTCCAATTTTGTTGTGGAGTGGGAAGAAAGAAAATTTTAAAAGGCGATAACACTCTGAGTTCATTTATACAAGAACAAAACAATTGTTGTAAAATATAAAAATTCAAACACCATTATTAATACAGAAGAGTTTAGGTTCTTGAAAATAGGTGAATGGTTGAATGAAAAAGTCATGAACCTCTACATTACGTTGTTAAAAGAGAGAAAAGAAAGAGAACCAGAGAAGTATCTAAACTGTCATTTCTTCAGCTCATTTTTCTATGTTAAGTTTTCGAATTTGCATTGTGTCTTTTCTTTCTCATTGTTTTATATTAGTTCTTGTAATTTTTAAAATAACTTCTTACTGGATTGTCTAATGTAGTTATAATTATTTGGTTACAAAGGTGTCTAAAGATGGAAGAAAGAGAACCGGAGAAGTATCTTAAATGTCATTTCTTCAACATATTTTTCTATGTTAAAGTTTCGGATTTGCACTCTGTCTTTTCTTTCTCATTGTTTTATATTAGTTCTTGTAATTTTTTACCAAATAACTTCTTACTGGATTGTCTAATTCAGTTACAATTATCTGGTTACAAAGGTGTCCAAAGATGGACTTAGCCACGGATTTTGAATTATACCCTCTTCAGCTGCAGCAAGGTAACTTCATTTAGACTATCTTCTTTATGCATATATTTGGGTCAAGTTATATTTATTTCCAATATGATTTTTCTTAGATATTCATCCCCATCCACAAAACAAATCATTAGTGCTTGGTAGTTATAAATAATGTACATAAAAAGTTCGAGTATCTTGATCCAATGGGAGAAGACGATCATGAAGTGTTGAGATCTTAATAGTCTTTTTAGCCAACTTTTAATTCAATGATGCATGTATAAATGTAAACTGGCACTTGGGGGACCTGTTGAGGCTGTTATATATCTATCTATACTATTGAGATTACAGCTAATCTTATCTATTTATGCTTGGCAGGCCAAATACTACGTTGAGGAAGTGAAGTACAACAGTGATGATAAGATTGATTTGAATGGTTGGGATTTCGTTTGTGTTAAAAGACCATCCCAAGCAGAAAAATGGGTAACATCCTTTTTCTATTTAAGTTTTTGTGATTATGTTATGATTTTTCTTTTAAACACTAAGCTTTTACAAGGGATGATTGTGGCATGTTTGTGCTCAAATATATTGACTTTTATAGGACATTGATCTAAGTTTCACACAGTTATGGCAAAGTACTAGGTTTTCTATTTTTGTATTTAACTTGTCTTCAGGGAATAGTATAATGGAATAGTCCTTGATGATGCCATTCCTACTTGAGTCAACACAACTGTCAATTTGTATGATTCAACATTGTATTTCTTGTCCTTGCAGGAAAACATGAAATATTTTTGACATAGGACATCCTAGAAGATTCTACAATTGAAAGTGGACTGATCTCCCAGACTCATTTGTGTGAATCGTAAAAAAATTCTATTAAATTCTACGCAAATTCCATAGAAAAAGTACTATGTAAATTCCGTCTATTTATTGCTCTCCCCTTTTTGACCAAGTGCACCATAAAAAATTTCAATTTATTAGTGAATTGTTCGATTGACATCCATAAAATGAAGGATATATATTGACTATACCAAATTGAACTTTGGTTGCCATAGGAACCAAAACGTTAAAACGGATTTGTCAGAAGAGTTTGGTTGACTGAATCTGTCCAGAAAACAAAACTCCATTTTGGAAACATTTTGTGTTTTGTGTTCTAAAAAGATTCAGTTGACCAACCTCTTCTGACAAATCTATTTTAACGTTTTGGTTCCTAATACTATGGTAGCCAAGGTTGATAAAGTGATTAAGTGGTTCAATTTGTGATAAAGTGATTTAGTTTGATAAATTGAATAACTTTACATATATGTATATTGCAGTGATGCAGTGATTCAGTGATTCAAGTTTCAATTTTAATCATATCCAAGTTGTATGCAGTTAGGTTTAATTTCCTTTTTTTTTTTAGTGAGAAATTGATATTTTCAAAGTTATTGTGGAATTGATGTAAATTATCGATGTGTATTTTGTAGTTGACATGGGTGAGAAAATATGTATTTATTTGATATTATAGCACCATTGTCGTTGTTCATTTGTGATAAAGTGATTTAGTGTGATTTAGTTTGATAAAGTGAATTATTTTACACATATGTATATTGCAGTGATTCAGTGATTCAAGTTTCAATATTGATCATATCCATCTAAGTTGTATGTAGTTAGGTTTAATTTCCTTTTTTTTTTTTTTAAATATTATTATTATAGTAAGAAATTGATATTTTCAAAGTTATTGTGAAATTGATGTAGATTATTACTGTGTATTTTGTAGTTGATATGGGTGAGAAACATATGTATTTGTTTGATATTATATCACCATTGTCGTAGCTTACTTTTGCCTTTGTCGTGGCTACTTTCATATGCCTATAATCCTTTATAATCACCCATATGCATTGACCATGACTTTGGTCTTGGCGGGTATCTCATATCTAAAAATCTCATAGCTCTTCTTATATTCTCTTGGAACTAACTGATAACTCTTATTTCTACACTAAGTGTAGCCCCTTTATTTTTGTCTTTTACGCTCAATTCCCGGGTAAAACCGTGTTTTTAACGGTTTAAATAAGTATTTCAGGATTTCTTCCAGCAGAGGGGTTTATTTGTAAATTTATAGAAATTCTGGGACAAAAGCGCAATTTCTGAAAGTTATTTCGATGCCCTTGTGTGTTTTGCGATTAGGGGCAGCATAAAAGGGACCAGAGGATCCTGATCCGCTTTTCTTGACCAATTCAGCGCCCTTGGTTCTACGGCCATTGGCCGTCGAAATGGCCGCATTTTTTTGGCGGGATTATCTCATTTCTTAAATCGGCGCCCCATGGCCACCGAACAAGGGCGCTGATTCCGCCTGATGCTGTCATCTCCAGTTGCCATTTTTGGGTGCTTGGGCCACTAAATTTCGGCCAACCAGAGATCTTGTCTCCTGTCTTTGACCTTGTAGAGAGTTTGGTGGAGTAAATAAAGATCTTGGTGGGCCCTTTTCATTGAAGAAGCTTTGAAGATGCTTGTTCTTAGAGATTGAGAAAAGGAGGTGAGGGAGAACAAAAAAGAGGAGGGCATTCTACAGCCTCAGACCTAACCAACTTCGAACACACACAGAACAGAGCAAAAACCTCTCATTTTCTCTCTGAAATTGGTGATTCTTCATCAACATTAGAGCTTGGAGGAGTGGATTCTTGGAGAAGGAAGCCATTGGAGGCCAAACTTGTAAGAAGGAGATCTTCATCTTAGAGTTTTCTCTATAAACTCTACCTTTTTACTTCTTGTATCAGTTATGGTTTATATCTATTGGATATTTTGCAAGGTTTCTATGTGTAATATGAGCTAAATACTCTTGTGCTAGAGCAAAGATGAGACCACACCCTTGATCTTTTGTTAATGATTCCTTAGTTTCTCTACAAATGCTTGTGTAGTTATATAAATGTTTTGTATGCTTAATGCTTTTGTCTTGAATGGCCATCTTGTTAAATGATCACTAGATAAACAAAATATTCACTATATATGACTAGAAAGTGAGAGATGCACTAGGCTAGCATATAGGGTTCATGTATGTGTTCCATAATCTTCATGAGTTCATTCATATTTTGCATGCATGGATAAAATCTCTAAAACATCGAGAGAGATTAGAGATTGATTTGAGGGAATACGAGCCTATAACTTACACTTGCATATATGAGGGATTAAGTGATTCAAGAGTTAACTAGAATGGAGAGGTGGATTCGATGTTCTAGCACTCTTTCATCATTTATTCGCATTTGCTATTGTTGTGGTTGGTACTTTACTTGCTTTGGAATTAATTAGTTTTAGTGTTAAAAAACCTGGAAACTTTCAATTTTAATTGTCCAAATAGTATATAGACCGATATAAGCTGGTAATCAAACCTTAGTCCTTGTGGGAACCATCCTTACTCGGCCATTATATTACACTCCGATCTTGTACACTTGCGAGAGTCACACTGTGTGGTTGTGGACCGATCACTAACAAAGGAGCAAAAAGGTGTTGCCTTGGGGCTTCTTTGTTTACAAGTTTCAGGTTATTTCAATTCCTGTAGGCCTACTTCATATAAGCAACAATTAGTTGAATTAAAAGGAAATGATAATAACAATTAGCCTTTGTTGTGGGAAATTTGAGAAAAAGAGAATAAAAAATGGATTGATGAGCATTTAACGGATGATATTGTTTTAGAAAAATAAAACCTATATACAAAACTCCAAAACTCATGCACAACAAATACCCCAAAACCCATGAACAAAACATTGCTAGCACCAATCAATTCCTGCTAACAAAATATAAAGGGTGAAATTCATTTTCGTTCCTCTAGTTTGATTTAATAGCCAAACTGATCCCTCAATTTTCAATATTATGTTGACAGGTCCTTTTAGTTTTTAAAAATCTATATTTTGGTCTTTGCCATCCAATTTTGTTAGGGTTCCGTTAGTGTTACGAGGGTAAAATGGTAACTTACATAATAAATGGTATATTAATAATTGAAAAAAAAAAACAAATTAACAATTAGATTTACTAAATTAAATTTAAAAAAAAAAAACAAAAACAAAAAAAAACAAAAAAGAAAGAATAAATGTTGGATGGACGGTGGACCTCCACCATCCAAATGAATCAAAACTTAAACCCAATCTTATTCTCTCTCACCAAAAATTCTCCATCATCATCTCCACCCAAACCCAATCTTATTCTATCTCATCAAAAAATTTCGAACAAAACAAATATGTTGATGAAGAAATGCTCAGCAGTGGACTTTACTTATTTTTTTTTAAAAAAATCTTTGAAAACTATTTTTTATTCCTATGTCGTTCTTCATGAAGAAAATCAATCAAATGTTGAGGCAAGGGGGGAGCTTGCAAGGTAGCTGCATTTTCATCTTATAACTATGTCGTGTTCGTCGCAAGAAACTCGTGAAATGTTGGTCTAGAAGATCGTTTCTTCCTACGATAAGGCGCTTTCCATGCTCATGAATTTTAACAACAGATCTAGAAAAATGTTTCTAGGTTCTAGGTTTGATTTGATTTTTTTTTTTGGTTGTTTGATTTGTTTTTCCATTTTGGTTTGTTGTTGTTGAATTTCTGAGTTTCATTTCAGTCTTGGGTGTTACAGCCATAGAGATCCAGAGAGGATTTCTAGGTTTCTGGGTGTTTCATTTTGGATTGGTGTCGATGAATTTGTGTTTGTTTGAATCTAGGTTTGATAAAGAGAGAGAGGGGATTCGATGATGAACAAGAGAGATATCTATTGTTGTTCTTGATTTGATTTTGGGATTTTTATTGGGGTTGGATTAGAAGGAGATTAAGAGAGAGATGTGTTGTTGTTCTTAAGGGATTTGGTGATGATGAACGAGAGAGAGATATATATGTTGTTGTTTTTGAGGGATTCAATGATGATGAATGAGATAGAGATCTGTTGTTGTTCTTGATTTGATTTTGTGATTTTTATAGGGGTTGGATTGGAAGGAGATTAAGAGAGAGATCTGTTGTTGTTCTTGAGGGGTTCGGTGATGATGAACGAGAGAGAGATATGTTGTTGTTCTTGAGGGATTCGATGATGATGAATGAGATAGAAATATATTGTTGTTCTTGATTTGATTTTGGGATTTTTATTGGGCTTGATTGGAGGGAGATCAGTTGTTGTTTATTGGGTTTGGGTTAGAAGAAGATCTGTTGTTGTTCTTTAGAAGATGGTGATGGAAAAGAAGAAGATGAAGTTGGTAGAGAAGGGAGAAGAGTGTGATGATATGTTGAACCTAGAACTGGGTTCCTGTTTGGAGCTTCTTCTTTTTTTCTTTTGTTTAAAATAAAAATCAGGGGTAACAAGGTCATTTGACCCGCTATCCTTGTCAGATTTCATTTGCTAACGAAAATCATTATAGAAGGAATAAACGAGACAATTCTAAAAATTGGGAGACTAGTTTGCGGCTATTAGGTCAAACTAGAGGGACGAAAATGTATTTCACCCAAATATAAACTAACATTTCTTCGTTTATTCCTGCTAATAACAATATGCAATATATAATGAACTAAACTACCTTCTCCTTCCCATTCTTCTTCTTCTCCTCTTCTTCTTCTTCTTGAATGTCAGATGAATATATTTCTGGCTTAGAGAGAAGATTTCTCTTTCTTAGGCCTTTACCTTCTGTCTTACTTCGCATTAGATCCTCTTGGCTTGCTCTACAGTTTAAGTTTAAAAAATGGTCTCCATTCAGCGTGTGGAGATTAGTGTTATACCACAATTTAGCCATAGCAAGCCAGTCAGCCCATTTTCTTGGGCTAGATCTTGTCATACACCTCAAGTAATTTTTGAGACACTGATTTAGTCTCTCACTTTGGCCGTCGATTTGAGGGTGGTAGGCAATACTTAGACATAGCTTAGATCCCATTAGCTTGAACAAACGCTGTCAAAATGAGCTAATGAAAATCCTTTCTTTGTCATTGATTATGGTGGCCAGTATCCCATGTAGTTTTTGAATGTTTTCAAAGAACACTCTAGCTACCTGAGCTGTAGTGAAAGGGTGTGAAAGGGTGAGGAAATAAGCATACTTAGTTAATCTATCAATCACCACTAAGATAGTGTCTCTTCCTTATGAAATAGGCAAACCCTCAATAAAATCCATTATAATGTCTTGCCATGGAGTATATGGTATGTATAGGGGTTGGAACAAGCCAAGACTCTTAACATGCTTATTCTTACATTGTTGGCACACACGACAGCCCTCCACTCTAGCTGCGACATCCTTGTTCATGTTGCCTCAATAAAAGAATTGTTGCAATCTCTTAACCGTGCCTTTAGTTCACGAATGTCCTCTCATAGCTGTAGAGTGAGCCTCTTCTATTAGCCTCTTCTATTAACCTCTCCCTTAGTGATCAATTACTTTCAATGAAGACCAATCCTTACCTCTATAATAGTCCATTTTGTAAAGTAAATTTAGTGTTAATGGAAGGTTTGACCAAAAGTTAGGTTATCATAGTCATAGTAGTATGATCTTAATACACTAGTGTTTTCCACTTATACTCCTATGAATTTGGCGGTCTCTAAGTCAAGGAAATTGTGAGTAGACTCATGTCTACCAATATAGTTAATTCCCGATTCTTCATCCTTCCTTTCAATTTTCTTGTTTGGATCCCTACACTCACAGTTAAGGCATGATGTGAAATTATGACTTCTTCTCCGTCATCCCTTTCTAACAAGTTCTTAGGCTCTATATAGTCCTCTTTCTCTGTTTCCACTTCCTCACCAGCATAAAGAATTACTTCTTGGCACATTGGTGCCCAAAAGTGTAGACTTCATCACAGTTATTGTTGGTTGGAGGGTTGGTCTGTGTATTCAGTTTTTGGGTATAAATGTTGGTGTTCTATGCTGGGTTTTGAGTGGTGTTAGATTTGTTAGGCTACGGTTTGAATTTCTTTGACTCTATAAAGGCTTCTTGTAGTCGTGCTAACTCTATAGCAATGTGCAAATCAGAGGGTTTAAACATTATTACTAGATGCCTAATCTACCATTTTAGTCCACTCACAAGACTAGACATAAAAAATTCATCATTATGGCCTAAGTTCTTGGCCTAAAGTCTTGGTTGAATTTCTTAAAAACGACTCTGATAATCTGCCATAATTGTGGTCTGCCTAAGTTTGTGAAACTCCCCTACTACGACTTCTTGATCAATATCTAAGAATCTAGTCAATAATGCCTTAGTAAACTCTTCCCTCCCTACGTTTTCTTTTAAAGCATAATAAGATTGAGCATTTTTATTTTTTTTGTTATGATTTTTTTTAAATAAAATTTCAAGTATGTAAAAATGTGTGCATACATGCATTCGAACAATTAACACCTGTTAGCCCGCACACCCATATAGTAAAACCATATTAAAATGCAGACCAAAATGTTGTTCAAGAAAGAAAAAAAAATTACAATCAAAGAAAAAATAATTATAATCCCTTCTCCTTTGAATGACCCGCCACTTTGGATAACTTGAATATGCACCATGGCCCTTCCTGCACTATTCAAAAATTGATTAATTACTTGCATGCAAAATTGAAAAACCGATGAGTTTCTCTTATGAAAAAATAATTAAATAAACATCTAACATTTGGATACTTTATACAAATCTCCATCACCTCCTTCCAAGGAATAAAATATCGGTATCGGTATCGATATCGGACTTCTAAATTTATGGATATATCAGGGATATTATCGATATCAGTGGATATTCGGTAAAAAAGCAAAAAAATGATGGATATTTACATCTAAAGTTAGAATTTTTTTGTAAAACTTTAGGACAAGCTGAAACAAGTAATTATACATCACATGAATCATATTTCAACAATAAATTAGCATAGTTATGAGTTTAATATTAATTATAACATAGATAGAGTCTATATATAATTTTTAAAATTGAGTATTTAATAAAATAATATTTTGTTTCACTTTTAAAATATTATATACAATATAAAGAGATTAAATATTTAATAAACAAAATTATCATTATAATATATATATAGTTCCATACTTCCAAGATTATATCATAAATCATAATTTATACATAATAATACATTGTATGTCTAAAATTTAAAACCAAAATGAATTCCTTACTGGTTCAAATACATAAGATACATTTCTATCTTGATTTGAACAACAATTTTCCCAAGAAAACGTGCTAGCATAGTTTTCAAGATAGTTATTAATATGTCACACGTATATTGTTTGATCTCTTCCAACTGATCCATGAATTGAGTAGTTTGGATTTACCCAACTTGGTGGATATTGTTGATCTGCATGCAAAGGTATTGCATATGACATTTGTGGAGAAGGATAATCAAATATACTGCAGCCACCATAACTACCATAATATGGTACATGAGAACCCGACCTTGTCTACGAATCACCCAAAAAAAACTATTTTGTGTCCATACTCATTGAGGAAAGAATCATATTCAAAGAATCTTCATCAATTTGACTTGTTCCTCCATGTTGTCTACCACGATTTTGATCAAAATTACATACATAAGCATCATAACCTGCAACACTAGCATCCTAACCTACCGCACTAGTATTCCAACCTGTTGCACCAGCATCCTAACCTTCGGCACGAACATCCCAACCTTTTGCACCAGAATCCCAACCTCCTCCATCATCTTTTCCTCAACTATTTCCATCAGAGGTATGTTGGTCATCGGAAGAGCTGCTAACAGTAACTCCACGATTTACACCAACTTCTTCTTTAATCACTTGTTCAACATTTATTCCCATGTCTCAAGCAATTTGTGGATCTGGATTTCTCTCATCATCATCCAAATAGGCAAGTCTAACCCAAACAAAAAAGGATTCTTATTATCATCCCCTGCTTCAGCAGCTACTTGAAGTAGATCCATAAAATCAGTTTCATCTACTTTATCTTTTTCAGCCGCCATATCCCTAAGTTTCAACTTCATATTATAATAACAATAAACAAATTGTTTAAGCTTAAAATAGGCAAGACAGTTTCTTTGTTTTGTGTGGATTAAAGTAAATGTGGACCAATTTTTTTCTCAAGCAAAATATGATGTTGTTTGTGACAGTATGTGAATTGTTATTGCACGCAATGATGGAGCACAATTTTCATACATTACCCACTAATCAGCTGCAATAAAAATATTAAGTATTATAAGTATGAATACCATTTCAATGATTTTACATTATTATTTATTATTATTACATAGATTTTTGTAATAAAACTTATATACCCTGTTGCATTTTGTTTCTAGCTGCCATGGCTGCTCGTTCACTAAAACTTTTCCTTCCATCCTTAAAGTATGTGATCTACATTCATGACTCATGAGATCAGTATGTAAATAATATATATAAATATGAGTATATGACACAATACTCTCATGCAAAAAAGTTATAATATTGGAATTATAAAATTGATTGTAAGTTGCAACTTTTTACCTCATTTCCAAAATTAGCAATCTCTACAGTTTTAGGGTCTAATTACGTATAGACAATATGTACGGCTTTCAAAAAATCTGAATTATCCATAATATTGTCTCTATATTGGTATTTTGGGTTCAAATAGTAAGCTAGAAGAATAAAAAATATTAATTTTGGTATAATTAATAAAATAATTTTCAATATAGATTATTTAAACAATAATTTAAGTGTTTAAGATTAAATTTTAAATTTTTTTTTTTTTTTTTACAAAATATACCTAGATTTCGGGATGAAATTCACAATATTTCGGGAATATCAGGATATTTCGGGAATATTGAGATATTTTTATGGGTATTTCAAAATCGATCAGATATTTACTAGATATTGGATATTACCCCTGTTTTGATATCGATCTATCTAAAATATGGATATATCGGTAGATATATCAATTTTAAGTTCCTTGCCTCCTTCTATGACAACGTCAAACTTAGTGTAAAAGCGTGAATTCAATTGGTATTGAATCATTTTGAAACCGGTAAAAATATGGTCACCAGAACTAGAAACTTACGAAGCTCTCATACCGCCTTTTCCCCAAATTTATAATCATTAACACAAATGTTCACTACCATATATTTTATCCATATACGATCATTAATGTAGTGATTGTTTATGTTATAATATCCTACTGTTCTTTTTCTAACTTTATGTTCAGGATCAGAATAGACTGTATGCGACAAAAAGTATGTTGGCCCATTTGTATCAACAGAGGCTTTCTCTAAACACATCACACAAATGATATAAATTAAAATGCTATAGAAATAAACTTATGTGTATAAATTACTAATCGAAAATGACAAAGGAGCTGCAAATGAGCATACCTATGAGTTCTTCAGGAGTAAAATAAAATACATTGACCTTTTTTAATTGATAAGTCATTAATAGCTCTCCAGTAAGATAATCCTTGAGTATTGAAAATAATTGTAAATCTAAATTTTCAAGAAATTGAACTTTAGGCTCTAAACAAAACGAATTCAAACTTAACAGTGGAAGGTAAAGATAACCACGATTTCCAAATTCATGTTTCATAACATCAAGAAACAGGTAATAATGAAATTAGATAAAATAGACATGTACCAAAGGCAATAGAGAATTTATCGATTCAAAATTGGGAATCGATGGCTCTAGAGTCGATTCCACATTGTAGTCTGAATCGTAACCATTCTTAAGTTTATACACAGGTAACTTATCCATCTACAACATAAAGATTAATTATAAAAAGCCATCCATCCATACACAGCTAACTTATCCATCTAAAAACAGAGCATTTGACCATTTGTGCAGGAAATAGAACAAACTATCCATCCATTAAAGCAACCAAAAACGAAGTTCCATGCCTAACAATTTGAAAAGAAATTTGGTTCCCAGATCATGTCAATACTCTTTTACCATGTCACATCTTCCTAACTTCAAAAGCATGTTGTTCAAAGCTCAAAATTCAAAGTCTGATATAGTTTATAAGAACTACAATCAACATATAGAGGCAACTACAAGTCAGCAAAATGCCAGGCCAATTCTTTTTAATTTTTGTAACTGATATACTCATATAAAGTTGTATATAGTACATATAGAATGCAAATGTTTTTCCTTATGAGATTATAACAATTTGAAAAGTAAAAGGAGGCAAAGAGCATTTAATGAGCAAGGAATGGAAAGCAAAAGGCAATTGTGGCAACCAAAAATGAAATTCAGATAGGAATTAGGGATTTGGATTCGAAATTAGGCAATGTTGTTCAAAGAAGAAAAAAGAAGCGTACCTGGTGAAAGGAATCGGGGTGAGATACACTGGAACAAAACGGTGTCGTTTGTTATCAAATAACTTAAGATCCCAGAATTCCTTTCCTTGTTCCTTCATCTGGTTCAACACGGTTCAGCTTCACAACAAGCAACTCCTGCATATGAGAGAGTTGGTTTGCAACCTCCAACTTAAAGCTCTTAAATCCATTTTCAAATCTCTACAACCTTACCTCTATCTGCCTATTTTTGGTTTCCATTTCTACAAAACAAATTTCTACATACTAGTTGTCTCGTTGCCCTCAGTCATGAAGGAGCCTAGGATTTGCTCTGATACCAAATTTGTAATGCCTTGTAATTTTAAGTTATAGCAATGTAGATCCATAGTAGATTGATCGAAATTTTAAGAACAGAGTGTAGAGAAAAGAAAGATATAATTAGTTGAGAGAGAGAGAGACAAAGAGAAAGAAGGATAGACAAGGAATTGGAAATTGGTTATTGTTAACCGAAATTTACCAACGAGGTGGATTTACAATTAACGACTTTTAAAGGACTGCGATCAAGATTGACCACGGTTGGAGGGGTATCACGTAGTTCAATACCTATGGTCACAATAAGCACAATTCAAGGGAGACGATGATTAAAGTAACAGGACAATCGATTATAATAAATACCATAAAGGGAAGAGTACAATGGATTGCTTTTGCATAACATGAATATCCTCTCTAACAATTTTCTCCATTGCTTACTATAGGCGAAAGTCTGACACATTCGGCGATGGAGCTCTCGTACATATCGATAAGTAGGAAAAACTGTATTTAGGGTTTCGAAAGGAAATCGATCCCCTCTTAGTTAAGTAGAGTGTTGTATATATAGGTCTCATTACTTGCTATGCACTTCTATAACTTCGGTTTAGGGTTTTAGCACTTATGGGACTTTCCTTGGCGATAAGCGAAGATATCGTAGTGAAATCCAATCCCTGAAATCAAGTGATTCCTTCTTTGACAGATTCTAGCAAAAACTACTTTAAAATAAGACTCTTGCATGGCGGGAATGAGTCCTGGCAAAAACGACGGCGTTTTAATATTCTTCTTCGTAGCTTTAAACCTTGGTGACTCCTTACCTGATATATGGACCATTTGGCGAGCTAACTCTTCGTGGCGTCTGGGTATCTAGGTATCGGGGTACTTTGTTGTCTTTCTTCCTATTGTATCATGGTTTCCGTCGACCCTCTAGTTACCCCGGTTTTGGAATACAGTTTATAGCTATGGTGGGGTATCGGAGTAACATGGTGGCGAGTCTCTGATCTAGTTAGAAGCGAGGTAACTGGTACATGTGAAGGCGGGATACCGTGATGGTATAGTATAACTTGTAGAATTTTTATGCATCTTTGGTTTCTTCTGGGTATATATCATGACGCATCGGTCCGAATTTTCTCCTGGAGGTAACCTGATGCCACCTGCTAAAAATGCTCCTTCCTTGATTTCTGGGTGGAAAATTCTTCTCTGATCCTCGGCCAATTTTAATAGATAACAGAAGTCACCCCCTCTAACATGAACACCAGTATCTAGGTCGGGGTTGGAGTTAGGATCCTTAATTTTGCTTGAAAGATTTGACACCCCGCTTGGATATGTACCCCATCTAATTGGATCCTATTATCAGAGAGGCAATCATTCTTGGATACGTAAGTATTAAATGCTTTAACCAGGTGTCGATTGTATATTGCTTGGTAAGTTTAAACGAGCCGTTTTTGGTTTTTTTTTTTCTCGAAACTGCTCCTACATGTTCTTAGTAACTGTTGATGGTTTCCCTTTTCTGTTCCGGTAACCTCTCACTAAGTGTCTATAAATATCCTTCTTTTATTCTCTATTTATTCACGTCTTCTTCAAGATTTCAAAATCAGGAAAACAATAATCTACCTTTTTTTCTTTCCGGTCTTTATTCTTCCCATCTTCCCATATTACTTTCTCTTTCTTCTTTTCTGCCATGGCATCCTCGCAGAACCCTTACCCCTCTTCTCCCCAACCTTCTGATAGTATTGAAACTCTCTTCGATCTTTCTAGGGTTCAATCAGGTGATAACCCTTTGTCGCTTAAAAGGAAGAGAGAGCTAGTCGAAAAAGCCGCGGAGAGCACTACCGTATCTCTACGTTGTCGCTCGGGCCGAAACCCTCGCATCGGGTTAGGTTTTTGTAACAATCCTTCCAACCCCGTTCATCTTGTTAAGGAGGACGAGGGCAAGGATAAGGATGAGGATGAGGATGAGGATGAGACGAGGACAAGGACGCGGGTCAGGCGGGAGACCCAACAGTGAGAAGTGATATCCCTGATCCTTCCTTTGATTATCAGCTCGTCCTTGAATCTGTTTGTACCGACGAGGATCTAGCGCACTTGAGGCTTATCTATCAAATTCCGGATAGCATTTCTCTCTCCCTACCTTACCGGGATTAAGAGGTATATACCCCTCCTACTGGTACCCTGCTTATTCACACGGCCGCGTTCGAGTGTGGGGTCCGATTACCCTTCCATCCTACTCTTCGAACGGCGTTGGTGACTCTCGGGCTGGCTCTTCTACAAATCTCACCAAGTTTCTGGAAACATTTGACAGGTTTTCTGGTGCTTTGGAAGGAGCAATGTGAAAGGGATAACCTGAAGAGGGAGTCGGGCTTTGACGAGCTGCAGTATGTCTTCCAAGTAACCAATGTGGCGCCCGGTCCTAAAGGACAATTTTATTTAAAGCTGTCTAAGTCCACCAAGTTGGTAATTCCCGCAGCTAACATTAAGTTCAACCGATGTTGGAAAGACGAGTGGATCGTGGTAGGAGGGGACTAGGTCCATTCTGTGCACATTGGCGGGATTGAATTCCCAGTCCCTATTCAGTTCACTAGGCAGGATAAATGGGACAAAGGAAACCTATCTACTGAATCTCTGGGTATCATTTAGAGGATTACAGATAACAAGTCTGTGAATCCAGAGAATGACCCTTTTGAGGGCGTCAGGCTGAAGCGATATCTCCATATTTCCATTGCAAATCCTGGTATGTGATTTTCTTCCTCTTTGTTCTTCTTTCTTGTTTTCCCTTCTCCCTGGTTTGAGTTTTTATTTATTTATTATTATTATGTTAATAGTATCTGTCATTCCTCTTCCGCCTTCCCCTTTGATTCTTATGGGGCCTAGGGCTCAAGCTTCCTCTCCTGTTGAATCCCCTGTCAATCCTCTTGGTACCGGTGATGATGTTGGTGCTGAAGCTGATTTGTTTGCAATTGTCTCTCTTTTAACTTTAACAGGAGCTCCTCTGCCTCCTTATATCCCGCTGTCCGACCTAGTTTTGGCCCGCCCTTCTATGAAAACTATGTTATCAAAGGGTGCCAAGGTTCGACATTCTCCTGTCCAGGTTAAGAAGCGGGGTCTCACTGATCCCAATGTTAAGTCCTCGTCAACTGCTTCTCCATTCGTTCCATCTCCTTCAATCGGGCCTATTAGGCATCAATCCAGGGTGGAGAAGAATTCCTTGGTCATACCTCCTCCGGCTAGCTTGCCGTCGGGATTGGGTTTAGGATTGGGATTGGAGGACAGTTGCTGGAAAAAGCTGATATCTTGCTTTACTGCGGCTTGCTTCGGAGTCAATCTCGATGCTATAGTTGCCATGCCTGGGGATCTTCTTGCCACCAGATGAGCTTCTTTACTTGCTGAGGTATGTCACTAGTCCTTTTTTTTTTTTTTTGCTTAGTTGATTTCTAAGGAGGTTCTCATTTCCTTTTCTTAACTACAGGCTTTTAAATTTAATCTAGCTATAGGACAACATCTGAAGACCTTGCATGAGGCCAATATTACGGCCCGGACTGAGTTGGAAGAAGCCATGAGGGACCTAGCTCGGTCTAAAGAGGCTGATGATGCCTTAGTCCGTTCTATTGCTGAGTCTGAACGGGGTAGGCAGGAGGCCATAGTGGATCTGGAGAGGTTGCAGAGGAAGTTTGCCTTTTTCAGGATGCAGTGCCGGCCTTGAAAGCCCAAGCTGATGACTCCTTTGAGCATGGATACTTCACTGCTTCCTACGAGGTGGTCCAGGCCTTCCCCTCTGATTTCGACTTCCAAATGACACTTGGGTGGGATTGAGGAGTGATTCTAGCAAAGGTCGTCCGATATTTTGACGAGGACCCGACCCTGGCAAGCAACGCCCCAATCGTGGAGCCCTCTCTATAGCCAAAGAACATTGTTCCAGCTACTGACCTTGCTGAAGAGACTGTGGAGACTCGGGACCTTCCTGTTACTTAAGATGATCTAATGTAGTTTGTTGTGCTGCCTAGTCAACTAAGTCCCGCGGTGGAGGCAGGAGTTCCTTTTGAACTAGGTGCACCAGGAGTTGCCGAAGTTCAGTCTATTGGGGACGAGGTAGCTGATGAGACAGTTTAAGCTAATCGAGAGGAGGAAACCGAGGAAAGCAGACCGATGTATGATCCTTAGTCTACTTTAATAATAAAAAAAAAATTACAGTCTGGAAATAAGGGTTGGGCGCCGTGCTTGATCAATGGAAAGATTTTTTTTTTTTTGACATATGTGTTATCCTACTTGTACTTGGCTAGAGTGCTTACTTACTTGCTTGCTCTTAATCGAGGTAGAAATTATTAGTGATAACTGATGTTTTGACTTCTGTCAATCATGGTCCTGCTGATGCTTAGCCTTGCCTATTCTCTGTGATAATCTGGGTGATATTTATTTTGGGGAAACTAGTAAGAACTTTTCCACAGTTTAACCTTGTTGCGAGGTTTAATCCTAGCTAGCTATCAGGATCAGGCTTCTTCTTTATATAACCAGGGTACTTAGACATTCGGAGTTATGAACCTCAGTAGATAGTCCCCAAAGATTTAGCCAATCAGGATACCTGATGCTTCCTATTTTACGGATCCTTGCTTGGACATTTCCACCTTCTAGAAGGATCATTCTCTTGATACACTTGCCTTTAATGCACCGGTCCGCGTGTCGGGCTAAGATCGATCAACTCATGTGAATGGATTGTTTTTCGTGTGTCTTCTTGAATTCTTCATCGGTCATTATTGCTTTGCTCCAGTGCCCTGCTTGGTTTTCTTTATAAGTAACATATTTTCTTCCTCATCTTTCATTCTGGAAGATTTATAAAGAGCGAAACAACGTGATAACGGGCGTTCTCCTCTGATGGCAGATTCATTCATTTTGGCTATCGATCTTGGTGTTTCTTGTGATATGAAAAAGGTTAGTGATTCTCAATCGAACACAAGAAGGAAAAAAAAGGTCGGCGATTGCGATTCCGGGTTAAATTCCATCTCAATCCGATCTTGTTGTTCTAATGGGGAACTTTATATTAAACTGGGCTTCGACGATAAGATCGAGAGTCTCGTTCTAAGTTGCCAGATGGAGCTAGTATGCTTCTCCTCCCTCAAATATTCTAAGGTTTCTTGGGTCATTGAATCCGCGGTCATCATGATTAATAGTGCCATTCACAAGGGTACCCAGAGACACCACAGTTGGGTTTGGGATGTCTCCAACCGCGCTATTAACGTCGAAGTCAACAGACAGGTTGGCGACCAAATGATTGGGACCGAGACCCATAAAAGCAGGTTCAGCCTTTAAGATGCACTGAGGGCTCAGAGCTGAAGAAGAGGAGGTGATGGACTCAAGGCCGAAGCAAAAGCAAGAGTCTCAAGGGTGAGATCTTCGTTGATATCATTCCAACAGGCTCAGATACTCTGATGTTACTGTTGGGGATGACCACCTCCTTTCCTTTGTCCGGCTATGAAATAAGAAAAGATTCTAATTTTTTCTGATGACATCTTGGTTGATAGTCCCATTGCTACACTTAATGAGAATTTTGTAAAGAATTCCAAGCCAATGGTACTTAGGCCTTAATTTTAAGCCGAGATTTTGGTTATTGATAGATAAATCTCGGTGGTGGGTATTCCTTGACCTGGTTCTTCGCATGACGAATCAAGTAACCAGATATCCTGCTAAGGGATTCTGTTCTTTGATAAATAAAACCTAGTGAAGGATATTCCCCGACCTTGTTCTTCATATGGTGAATCAATGTACCAGATATCCTACTATGGGATTCTAGTCCTTGATAAATAAATCCCAGTGGAGGGTATTCCCCGACCTGGTTCTTCTCATAGCGAATTAAGCTACTAGATATCTTGCTATGAGATTCTGGTTCTTGATAAATAAATCATGGTGGAGGGTATTCCCCGACCTGGTTCTTCATATGGCGAATCAAGGTACTAGATATCCTGCTAAAGGATTCTGGTCCTTGATAAATAAATCCTAGTTGAGGGTATTCCCTAACCTGATTCTTCTCGTGGCGAATCAAGGTACCAGATATCTTACTATGGGATTCTGGTTCTTGATAAATAAATCATGGTGGAGGGTATTCCCCGACCTAGTTCTTCATATGGCGAATCAAGGTACCAGATATCCTGCTAAGGGATTCTGGTCCTTGATAAATAAATCTCGGTGGAGGGTATTCCCCGACCTAGTTCTTCATATGGCGAATCAAGGTACCAGATATCCTGCTAAGCGATTCTGGTCCTTAATAAATAAATTTCAGTTGAAGGTATTCCCCGACCTGGTTCTTCTCATGGCGAATCAAGATACCAGATATCTTGCTATGAGATTCTGGTTCTTTTTAAATAAATCTTGGTGGAGGGTATTCCCCGACCTGGTTCTTCATATAGCGAATCAAGGTTCCAGATATCCTGCTAAGGGATTCTGGTCCTTGATAAATAAATCCCGATGGAAGGTATTCCCCGACCTGGTTCTTCACATGGCGAATCAAGGTACCTGATATCCTACTAAGGGATTCTAGTCATTGATAAATAAATCATGGTGGAAGGTATTCTCCGACCTTGTTCTTCATATGGCGAATCAAAGTACTAGATATCCTGCTAAGAGATTCTGGTCGTTGATAAATTAATCTCAGTGGAGGGTATTCCCCGACCTGGTTTTTCTCATGGCAAATCAAGGTACCAGATATCCTGTTATGGGATTCTGGTCCTTGATAAATAAATCCCGGTTAAGGGTGTTCCAGACCTGGTTCTTCACATGGCGAATCAAGGTACCAGATATCCTGATAAGAGATTTTGGTCCTTGATAAATAAATCTTGGTAGAGGGTATTCCCAAACCTGGTTTTTCATATGGCGAATCAAGGTACCTGATATCCTGCTAAAGGATTCTGGTCCTTGATAAATAAATCTCGATTGAGGGTATTCCCCGACCTGGTTCTTCACGAACATTGCAGGGTTTTCTTGGTCTTGAGGTGATTTAGTTGTGGCGATCCTCCTAAAGGGTTTGACCTTGTACAGGGCATCAGAAGCGTCTTATTACTCTCCTGGTCTTGAGACGATTTATTTGTGATCGGATGAGAGTTAGTGAATCAAATGGGAGGAGAAAACTGATTTCTTTTATTGAACTCTCAAATTCATACAAAGCAAAATCGGGGTATACATTTGATATTATCCTCGCCGAAAGAAAAAGAAAAGGAAAAAACAAAATTCTTCATTCCTGGTAACCATTATGGGTAAAACCTCTTGAGATGATCAACATTCCAGGTGTGGTTAACTGGGTAACCATCCATGTCTTTTAGTTTGTATGCTTCTCCAAGAACTACCATCTTGATTAAATAAAAACCATCCAAATTGGGGGCTAGGACCCCGTCTGATCTGATTCGGGTATTTTGAGTTACTTTTCTGAGTACCAAATTCCCTTCCTTGAAATTCTGGTTTCTTACTTTCTTGATAAAGTAGCGGGCTATTTTGCTTTGATAGATCACTACCCTTTGTGCAACATTTTCTTGCTTCTCCTCAAGGAGGTCCAAGTTAGCCATTAACTTCATCTCGTTATCTTCAGGTTTATAGTGGTGAACCTTGAAAGATGTTTGTTTGTACTCGATAGGTAGGACTGCTTTTGTCCCAAAAGCCAGTAAGTAAGGTATTTTCCAGGTTGCAATCCTTTTGGTTGTTCGATATGCCCACAGTACATTGGGAAGCTCCTCAGCCCACTTCCCTTTCTTCTGTTGGAGTTTTTTCTTCAGGAGTTTCATAATGGTTTTATTGGTTGCCTTCATCAGCCTATTGGTCTGAAGATGGGCTACTGATGCAAAACAAAGGTTGATTCTTCTTACCTTGCAAAACTGTCGAAATTTGGCGTTGTCAAACTGTTTGCCTACATCAGTTATTTTGGCCATCGGGGTTCCGAATCGGCACACAATGTTTTCTTTAACGAAGTTGGTAGTGTTTGCCTTCATTATCCGGGTAAGATATTTTGCTTCCACCCATCTAGTGAAGTAGCCTATTTCGACCACAACATGTTTGGCTTTACTTGGAGCAGTTAGGAGAGGTCTAATGAGGTCAAGTTCCCAAATGGCAAAAGAGTATGGTGTACTGATTGAAGAGAGCCTCTACGGAGGAAGGTGGTGGAGGTTTGTTATTCTCTGGCACTGTTCACAAGATTGGACGAACTGTTTTTCATCTTGGTGGAGAGTAGGCCAGAAATAACCCATCCTGAGTACTTGGTAAGTAAAAGTCTCGCCTGATACGCCTGATACGTGGTTGCCACATTCTCCTGAATGCACCTCGTGGAGTGCCCATTGTGCATCATCTGGGTGTAAACATCTCAATATTGGGAGTGATTTTCCTTTGCGGTAGAGAAAACCATTTATCAAACAGTACCGGATAGTGATTCTTTTGATTTTGCATGCTTGATCCGGCGTAATAGAAATGGTATCATTTTGGAGATACTCTGCTATAGGATCCATCCAGAAAGGGAATCATTCGACGGGGTTGACTTCTGCCCCTACAGCTATGATTGATCAGGGTATCAATTGAATTGGTACTCTTTTCGGTAACGTTTGTCCTCCACCTGCAGCAAATTTGGCTAAGATATCCGCTCGATGGTTTTTCTCTCGTGGAATATGCTCCATCTTCATTCCTTTGAATCTTGTCATAGTTTCCCAAACCCTGGCTAGATATGCTATCATGTTTCACATTTTGCTTGATATAACCCTGATACTTGGTTGGTTACTAATTGAGAATCACTTTTAACCAGGAGAAAATCTGCTATTAGTTCCTCAACCACTTTTATCCCTGTTAGTAAGGCTTCATATTCTGCTTCATTATTGGTGGCTCTAAACTCAAATTTGAAATAGTGATTGCATTCGACCCAGTCTCGGTCGGTTAAGATAATCCCTACCTCGCAACCTGATTGGTTCAATGCCTCATCTGTATACAATACCCAGGTCTTGCAATCATCGGACCATTCGAGGTTTTCTGAAGCTAGGTCCGGGGTTACATTTGGATCCAGTTTTTGAGTCATGCTGAATTCTGCTACGAAATTTGCTAAAGCTTGAGCTTTAATTGTAGTCATTGGCTTGTACTTGATGTCGTATTGGGTGAGCTCCAAAGCCCACATGACCGGTCTGCCGGATATGTCGGGCCTATGTAGGAATTGTCTCAACTACTGATTAATGATCAAAGCAATGGTATAGGCTTGAAAGTACGACCGAAGTTTTCTGGCTCCGGTCACTAATGCATAAGCGAATTTTTCCTAGAAGGAATAATTTTTTTCTGCCTTGGTTAGAGCACGGCTTACGTAGTAGATTGGTCTCTAAACCCCGTCACTACATTCTTTAACAAAAGCCCCGCTAGTAGTAGTAGCGGTTTCCGATACTGCCAAGTCAAGCTGTAATTCTTCTCCTGGGACAGGCTTTACCAGCAAGGGTGGGCTAGCCAGATATTCTTTCAAAGAATGTAAAGCTCATTCGCCTTCTTGATCCCACTTCATCTTCTTACCCTGTTTGATAATTTTAAGGAAAGGAATGCACTTATCTGTAGACCGAGATATGAAGTGGTTCAATTCTACTATCATACAGATCAGTCCTTGGGCCTATTTGAGGGTGAAGGGGGACTCCAAGTCCAAAATAGCCTTGATCTTCTCCGGGTTAGCCTCAATTCCCTTCTCATGGACCATAAACCTTAGGAACTTTTCTACTGATACCCCGAAAGCGCACTTGGCAGGGTTCAGTCTCATCTGGTTCTTCTTTATTACTGAAAGAGTTTTCCGTAAATCCTCGAAGTGTTGCTTTGTCTGTTGAGATTTGGTAATCATGTCATATATGTACACCTCCATAGATCTTCCTATTTGCTCTTTGAATAGCTTGTTCACTAAACACTGATAAGTTGCATCGGTATTTTTGAGCCCGAAGGGCATTACCTTGTAACAGTAGATGCATTGCCCAGTGATAAAACTGGTCTTGTCTTAGTCGGCAGGGTGCATCATGATTTACTTGTACCCCGAGAAAGCGTCTGAAGCTTGTTTCCTACGGTGAAGTCAATAAGCTGATCGATTTTGGGTAGAGGGAACCTATCATTTAGGTAGACCCGGTTAAGGTTGGTGTAGTCCACACACATACGCCATTTCTCATTGGATTTGGTAACCATGACTATGTTGGCGATGCACTTTGGGTACCATGACTCCCTGATGAATTTGGTTTTCATGAGCTTGTCTACCTATTCCTGGACCGTGGCATTCCGCTCAGTGTTAAAATGTCTTCGTTTCTGTTTGACTGGTTTGAAGGTTACATCTACTGCCAACCTGTGGGCTGCTAGGGGGAAGGGAATACCTGGCATTTCATCGTGGCTCCAAGCAAAGATGTAGTTATATTCTCTAAAGAGACTCACCAAGCTCTCTCTAACCCTGACGTCTAACGTTCCCCCTATCTTTACCACTTTGGAAAGATCATTTTCTCATATTGATGTCTCCTCCAATTGCTCTGCAGGATGCCCACTGGTCCATCCTTGTTTTTCTTCTTCCTCTGGATCTTTTACGAATATGTCTGGTACTTCCTCTTCTTTCACATTGCATTGATCCGGTTCCAGTATCGCCGGGTTTGGTTCATTGGTCATATGCGTACACTGTTTAACTAGCACGGTGAGATTTGTGGACACAGCGTAGCAGCTGTGGGCTGCTTGTTAGTCATCTCAAACTTCTCATACTTTGTTCCCGACCGGAAACTTCAAGACATTGTGGTAGATAGATAGTACTCCCCTGATTCCTGACAGGAAAGGTCTTCTAAGGATGGCATTGTAAGCGGAAGGATAAGTTTCTACCACGACAAACTCTATCATTGTGTTCTGTTGGAGAGAGCCTCTCCAATTATTACTGGTAGCCTATGAGACCTAATTGGCATCAATGAGTCTCCTGTAAATCCATATAGTGGCATGGTACAACTGTTGTAACAATAATTCTTCAAGTTCAACTTATCATGAGCTCCTTTAAAAAGGATGTCCACACTACTGCCGGTATCGACCAGAACGCGGCGGACCCTGCAATTAGCTATCTGTACCATAATCAGCATGGGATCGTCATGTGATTGAACTGTATTGAAGACATCCTCCTCTGTGAAAATGATCTAGGCAGAGCAAGGGTATTCTTACGATCTCCGGACAACCCAGAACACGTCTTGATTGGCAGTAATCCTTATAATCTTCCTAGCGTGGTTCTTTCTTGAATTATTGAAAATCCCCGTAGAGTAGGACCCTCACTTATTGTGTGGATAATTTAGACTTGCTGCATTAGATCTTTCCCGTTATCCTTTCATCTTTCTTCTGTTTCCCGCATCTCTCCCTGTACCTCATTCCATATCTTGATGTTATCCCGGACTTGTTGCAAGAACTCAATTAATAGCCCTCATATTACTAGTCCTTCGATTTAGTTGTGGAGGCTGTAGCATTCTGATGTGTTATGCCTCACCTTTTTTTGGAAGTCAAAGTACTTGTAACGATTTCTTTGGTCAGTCAAGATCTTGATAGGACCCGGCTTCCTGACCAAGCCCTTATTACGAATGGTGAGGAATATAGTCTCTCGAGATGCATTGAGGGGGTGTAATAGTTTACCAGTCTTTCTCTCTTTCCACTCACGCTACCTCCCTTGGTGGAGGAGTCGCTCTATAAGAGGTTCTTCTTGCAGGATATCTGTCCCGATGTGGGGCAGGACGAGGTGGCCGGTAGGTAGACCAGTTTGGAGAATGATTGTGGTACTTCTTTACAGGAGCGAGTTTATGAGCTTCTTTTTTCTGATGCCTGACTAATCGGGCTTCGTCATGTTCGACCTTGACCTGAAGCTATTCATCTATGTCCACATGTTCTAGTGCCCTATCATAGGTCTCCTGGTAGTTCTCAGGTGGGTGCTTGGGGAATGATCGGAATAGTCTACCCGCCCATATATTTCTCCTAAAGTTGGCCAAAGTCTCCTTCTTAGTAAACACTCTCATCTAAACCACTTTTTATGGAACTTTTCTACATAGGACCTCAACGTCTCACCCCATTCCTAGGTCACGTACTAGAGTAAGATGGGGTCTTTATGATGGGGCTTAATCCCCTGAAATTAAGCACAAAAATCTATGGTAAGTTTTGTAAAAGAATCCACACTACCTGGAGGAAGTTTTCTAAACCAAGTCTTGGCGCAGTCCGTCAAAGTGGAAAGGAACATCCTGCACATTGCTGACCAGGTCACATTTTGAACTTCCATATAAAGAACAAAACTTTCAATGTGGCTTATGGGGTCTTCCGAACCTGAGTACTTTTGAATGGGAATTTTAAACTTATGAGGTAATTCCGCTTCCCGGATTCTCCTTGAGAAAGGTGTATTCATTTCCCTCAAGGGGTTCTTCTGGGTACCCCGATGCTTTCCCTTCCGCAACTCCTCGAGTTCCTTTGCCATTTTGGTCACCTGCTCTTCATGGCGTCGGGGTGCTTCGTGCCTGGATCGGGCTGCGATCCCTTCATTTTCCTAGGTCTTGGACTCAGCAATTACCTTTTAGTAATCTTCCTTTTTGGACCGGCTTCCTCGAGGGTTCTTTTCAGGTCTGGTACTATCTCCTGTATCTGGCTACGAAGTCCCCCTTCTTGTCGATCTAGTTGTTGGTCGATTCATCCTGAGAGGGATGTCAATTGCTGATATAACCTGTCGGGGTATAAAACCTGTAGGGAAATCCGGGATCGAAGATGAAGGTCAGAGCCTGTCGAAAACTGGTACTCGGGTACCTTGTCCAACTTCACCTGTACCCCTAACAATTTCGAAAGGTATCCCCTAGGTGATCGTCCGGAGGCGGACGCTTTCCATATAGGCTGCAGCCTGTTGTTCCAAGATATCCCAATTGACTCCCTGAATAACCGGATCTGGAGGAATGCGGTTTGGCTCTAGTGGAGGGACTGGTGCCGAGTTGTTATTTCTAGCTCCCGTCCCTTGTTTCTGGATTCTTTGAATAGAAGAAAGGGCAAGAAACAAGGGAGTGAGGCCCTGAGTGGTCGGGCTATCCTTGGGAGGATCTAAGTATCATCTTTCTACTAACGGGATAGTGCTAAGTTGCTTTTGATAATGGGGTGGAAGTAAAGTTCCCACAAACGGCGTCAAAAAGTGTTAACCGAAATTTACCAGCGAGGTGGATTTACAATTAACGACTTTTAAAGGACCACAATCAAGATTGACCACGGTCGGAGGGGTATCACGTAGTTCGATACCTATGGTCACAGTAAGCACAATTCAAAGGAGATGATGATAAAAGTAACATGACAATCGATTATAATAAATACCATAAAAGGAAGAGTACAATGGATTGCTTTTGCATAACATGAATATCCTCTCTAACAATTTTCTCCACCGGCTACTATAGGTGAAAGTCTGACACAGTCGGCAGTGGAGCTCTCATGCATGTCGATAAGTAGGAAAAATTGTATTTAGGGTTTCGAAAGGAAATCGATCCCCTCTTAGTTGAGTAGAATGTTGTATATATAGGTCTCATTACTTGCAATGCACTCCTATAACTTCGGTTTAGAGTTTTAGCACTTATGGGACTTTCCTTAGCGATAAGCGAAGATATCGTAGTGAAATCCAATCCTTAAAATCAAGTGATTCCTTTTTGGATGGATTCTAGCATAAATTGCTTTAAAATAGGACTCTTGCATGGTGGGAATGAGTCCTGGAAAAAACGACGGTGTTTTAATATTCTTCTTCGTAGCTTTAAACCTTCGTGACTCCTTACCTAATATATGGACCGTTTGGCGAGCTGACTTTTCGTGGCATCTAGGTATCTAGGTATCGGGGTACTTCGTTGTCTTTCTTCTTATTGTATCATATTTTACGTTGACCCCCTAATTACCTCGGTTTTGGAATACAGGTTATAGCCATGGTGGGGTATCGGGATAACGTGGTGGTGGGTCCCTGATCTAGTTAGAAGTGAGATAACTGGTACATGTGAAGGTGGGATACTAGGATGGTATAGTATAACTTGTAGAATTTTTGGGCATCTTTGGTTTCTTTTGGGTATATATCCTGACGCGTCGGTCCGGATTTTCTCCTAGAGGTAGCCGGATGCCACCTGCTAAGAATGCTCCTTCCTTGATTTCTGGGTGGAAAATTCTTCTTTGATCCTCGACCAATTTTAATAGTTAACAGTTGTAATATTCGTTCAAATGAAAAAGGTCTAATACAAATAGTATAAGCTAGGAAACAAAATAACACATAGGTGGCCATGGGAAATAATCCTCTACAACGACTCACAAGACCAAACCTACAATTGAATTATTAAAATGAACGATGTCGTATTGAAGAAACTGAAAAACCCTAAATACCCAAATTGAAACATTGTGTATTGGACGAAAGGCTCTTTAAAGTATTCTAACAGCTACTGTAGCCTTGGCATTCTCAAATCGTGACAAGCGATCACTAATCCATCTTTATATATGTATATATATATATATATATATATATATACACGGTCTTTCTACTATCAGTTTGTCCTGATATAAAATATATCAAGACGAAAAATGTGGACCATTGATTATAGAAAGTTTTGACAAGTGTATACACTTTAAGTTAAAGTATGTAAATTTAATAGCTCACATTTTTCGTCCTGATATATTTTATATCACGATATATTTTTTTTATATTTTTTAATAATTTAATATTTAAATAATTGTTAAATAAAATTTATGATTTTGCCCTTGAATAGTTAACTTTTAATGGAGAAAAATAGACGGCAAGATATGTTTATGCAATTATGGGTATGTTGATGCAATTATGGGCAAGAGTTCAATATTGATACAATTACAACTAAACTCGAGGTATGTTTGTGCAATTTGCTCTTAGTTTATTAATTACATTTCCGTTTTGACTAACGGTTTGACCAACATTCACCCCCGAAAAATTACAACCTCAAAAGTCACAATTACCCTATCTTATTCCTACTACATATAATTATTATAATATTTATAAAATTTTATTTTAATAAATTAGTATTTAAATATTTATAAAAAATTTATGAAAAGAACCTCTATGTCGGTGGAGGACCGGTCTCCTCCCAAGCTTGGGTGGAGATTGTCGATCTCATCGAATTTTTTTTTCAATTAATTTGTATTTTAAGACTTTTTATTCAATTTTTTTTTAATTCTTAAAATGACAAAAATACCCTTATTTTTTTTATAGTCAAAATTTGTCAATTGTTAAATTTGACCAAATTTAACTAACGGTAAGGGAGTTAAGTGTTAATTTTTGATAAAGTTGTTTTTTCATGTGAAAAGGCAAACCTCGTGATATATGCTATAATTTGCTCTTACTTCATTTATTATCACACGTTAAAATACCATTTTACCCTTGTAAAAGTTAAGTTCTAACGGAGGTCAATGTTAGTTAAAGGATTCTGGGGGATGTTTGCGTAATTAAGGCATTAATTGCTGGAGGATGCAATTTTGCATATATACATTGAAAGTTGGTGCATTTTTTACTTCTTTTTTTTTTTTTTTTTTTTTCCTATCTCCTTTTATATTTGTGAGATAATTTATTTCTTGTTTTTTTAATTTCATCTTCATTATAAATAAATGTTTTGTAATATTCATATTTTGATGTTAAAATTTTAAGTGTTATTTTCATTTTTATAATTTTTAATGTTTTTTTAAGTATTTTAATTTATTTTTTCATTTTTATTAATTATTTTAAGTTTTTTGTTTAAATTAATTTTGTGACAATTGTTAGATTCGTATTGGCCCATGCAAATAAATGCAAAGATGCCAAAATTTAAAAAGAAGCGATATTTTTAGTTATTCTTAATATATGGAAATACTTTTCTACCGGCTAAAAGAACTTTTTTTTTAATATAAAACGGTGTCTCCTCTACTCAGAAGAATCACTTCCTAGACCTTTAAAATCAAGAACATTTTTGCAGCAGTCTGTTTTTATTTTGCTAGCTTCCTGAAGTAGATCATACTCCAGGTAAATTATTTTCAACTTACATTTCTATGCCTAATTAGATTCTCATTTTGGTGTGATTCTTTTTTTTCTTTTCAAAGTATTATGACTGATATGAACTGTCTTGCTATTCTATCTGTGTAATTAGGGTTGCTCTTCTACCCACCTAATCATGTAGGTAAATTGTAAATGGTTACGATAATTCGTAATTTTGGTTATCGTATCTGAATGGATATGAATCAAGTTGTTTGTTTAATTAATTGTGTCAAAAATTGCAATATCTAAATACAACTCGAGTTGTTTAATTATTTGCATCAAAATTCACAATATCTAAATGACTCGTAAGATTATTAATTTGAATTTATTTTTGTTATTGTACTCAAGTCAGTCTGAATTGAGTTTTTAATCAATCGTGTTGAAACTCACAATACTTGAACATGACTCGTACAATTATTAATTGCGTCAAAACTCACAATCCAAGACGCTATATTTGTTTTATGTTTGTAACGTACGCATGTATCATGTTCAAATTTACCATTGCAGTCGTGTTTGTGTTTGAATGGTTTGAATATTTGATTAATTGATTCGTTTTGTTTGGTTTAAATTTACCTTTGTAGTCTGTTTGGATAGTTTATTAATCGATTTGTTTGTGTGTTTGTATTGTATAATTCATGTATAATGTTCAAATTTAATTAATTGGGTTAGAGCTCATCATAATTTAAATTATATTAAATTTATTTTTTGTGTTAGTCTTGTGAGTTAGAGGGGTATCTACATCCACACTATAAATTTGAATTATTCGAACTTGAGATATTATCTAATTGAATAAACGTTATTTATCATCAAACAACAATGGTCGGCCTATAAATTTGAATTATTAATTTAAAAATAAGTGTATTATTTTATTAGAGTATTGTTAGTTTATTGGAGTATAGAAGCAGATAAGTAGATTATTGCATGCAAATTGAGAAGCTGTGCCCTCTCTTTTTGTTTAAACGCTTCAATGGATATATTTGAACATGGGATATAATGATGCCCTTACACTTCTACTACAAAGCCACATTGGGTGGTGGTATCCTTACACGTTTCTATTAGGCAGCCTATTTTTTAGATTTATCAACTCTATATATATATATATATATACAATCTTTCAATATATATATATATATAATATATCAGTTCATGGGTTATTGGATTTAAAAGATGATTTAACAAGTGCATGCAGCAAAGTCAAAGCATTTAAATCCAATGGTTCACATACAAGGAACTGATATATTTTATATCAGTTCGAACTGACAATAGAAAAACTATATATATATATATATATATATTTATATATATATATACGGTCTCGTTCCTATCAGGGCATCCTTATATAACTTTATTAGGATATTGAATGTGAGCCACTTATTTATAAAAGTGATTTGACAAATGCATACATACCAAATCAAATTATGTAAAATGAGTAACTCACATTCAATGTCCTTATATAATTCTATCAGTACATCCTCATATGAAAATTTCTATATATATATAATCAATAATTGTCACCTTGTTTAGGATGTTATTATAACTTGAGATTAATTTCATTGTCCATAAAATTGAATCATGAATGATGAATCCCTTGTGTTTTCTTTACACAGGACGACTTTGTGCTTTCTCATCAATGGCTCCTCTTTCTGAATTAACAAGTGTTGTTGCACCACCAACACAAACTAATAGGAATGATTGGAAAGAAGTATTAGTATTACCCAAAAATGCTGCAACTACTGAGAGGAGTGTTGGCATGGTAGAGCAGCAGCAGCAGGCAGGTGGTGTAGTCATCAACAACAATATTAGTAAGAGGAGATCAGCTGATGATCTGCCGGAGGAGGAGGAGGAGGAGGACGTAATTGAGGCGCGGAAGCAGCGTCGAATGATGAAGAATCGGGAATCCGCAGCACGATCACGTGCTAAGAGACTGGTGAACACACGAAAATCCATCTTTTCAATCTATATATCTAATATTTCTCTATTGAATTCTCATGCATACTCTAATAAGGACATACTTAATTATCACTCTGCTTGTCTCTCCTATCATCAGGCGTACAAAGCGAAGCTGGAGAAGGAACTGGATTCTCTTAAAGAGGAGAACAAGAGGCTTAAACAAATTGTGGTATATATGCATATATATAAATATATATATATATATATATATAGTTTATTTATTTTTATTTTTTTAAATGGCCGGGTTCATTTTCAATATTAGCTAGTATTCTAATTCTAATTAATGTTGTGGGCATGTACTAATTAAAGTTATTTTTCAACTTTTATAACAGAAGGAATATGAGGAAAACGAGGCAAAAAAGGTATTTATTAATCCAGTTTCATATAAAATATGTAATCAATCTATATATATCATGGTTTATGAGTGACTTTCCATTGTCTAAATCTTCGGTTTTTTTTTGTTTTTTGTTTTTTTTGAAGGGACTAAATCTTTGTTATTAAGTAGGTAAAACACTGTTTTATATATGTCTATTTATTTTGCCAAAGTACTAGATTTTGTTTTACAATTAATAGGAAAATATATACACTTGACTTATTATTACTTTATTTCTTTTAAAAGAAATTAATTAAAGATATCTTTTTTTCCAATAAAAAAAATCATAGAAAGATTTGTCTTTTTAATAAGAGTAATACTACTTTGATAATCCATTCATTTAAATCATGCAAATCTAATACAGTGATGCAACATCATTTGGGCACCGAATTTGAACATCAATTTTGAACAAAATAGTATTATTGTTTTAATAAAAAGTATTAACAATTGTTTATATAGATAAGGAGATATATAATAATTGAGTGCTTTTTATAGAATCACTTGTAACATTATCATAATTTGTGTGTATTTGTGTTATCAATTATATTATATTGTTAGCAGTTGTTTGAGTTGTAAGAATTATTACAACATATTCTGATAAAATATTTTAAATAGGATGACGAGAACAAGAATGAAAAGCGCTCGTATGTACTCTGATGAAGGTGGTCGAATGAGCAGGATCGCAACCCAGCACCCATCAACATATAAATAAATATATATATATTTCTGAGCTGCGATGTATTTTAAATAAGTTAGAGATTTTTCTAAATATAAGTTATATATCATATGCTCAGGAGTGTTCTTTAGTTCATATATATTTTGTGTTACTTTACAACTTTGTTTCACCTTAGTTTCTTTCAAGTAGTTTAACAATGCATGATTGTCGACATAAATATATATATCAACTACAATGCATGATTGTTGAAATATATATATATATATATATATATATATATATATATATTTATTTATTTATATATATAGATACATATATTTATGTCCTTATTGAATTATTAATTTGTGTTACTGTACTTTTTTTTTATTTTATTTTTTATTTTTTATTTTTTTAAGTATTACAACAACTATTATAATATAAGTTTGTCAAGACCTGTCGAAAGCGCGTAGTATATGTGCAGTATGGATATCTACTCCGTAGATATCTCTCATTTTTAAAGTAGATATCTACGGAAAATGATATATGCGCGGCCCGAATATCTACTGTCATAACAAAATATATTTATCTCACAACAGTGTGGAGAAAACTCTCCACACATAATCGTAAATGTGTATGGATGTGCATCATGACTAGCATGGGGGTGTGCATCACTGTGTTACTGTTTTACCATTGAGGTAAGCATTAATTTGATGTACTAAGGGTATCTCCAACCGGTGCGGCAGAGCATCAAATTGGCGCAAAAATCTTCTCCAATTGAGCCCCATCCTTCTATGCCAACTGTAGACTTGACTAAATTTTTTTCATTTTTTAATTCCCATAGTTTTATTTAATTACAGTTTTACCCTTATTAATAAAATTTATTTCAATTATATCCATTTTTATTATTTAAAAGTTTTATTTAATCATAGTTTTACCCTTATTTAATAAAATTTATTTCAATTATACTCATTTTTATTATTTAACACTATGTTTGGCAGGACGGATGGATGAATTAAGAATGAAAGATAGTACGAGGGATAGAGAGGATAAAATCTATCCTTCATGTTGTTTGGTAAGTTAGGAAGGATGGAAGATAAGTTTCCGTTCCTTTGTTTGGTATTGAAAGGAGAGTTGAATGAATGGATATATAATTATAAATTTAATATATTTATGGGCCATGAGGGAGCTGAAGGGTGCTTTTGGTATCGTTTTTAAAATGATGTTTTTGAAAACTATTTTTAAAAATAAAAATGATGTTTTAAAAAATGTAAACGTGTTTGGTAGTGTTTTCTAAAAGTAGTTTTCAAAAAAGGAAAACGATATAAATATGTTTGATAATGTTTTTGAAATAGATAAAATAATTGTTTGGAGGGAAAAGTTGTGGTTTATTTTAAAAAACTGATTTGAAAATGGTTAAAAACAATAAAAAATTGTTTTTAATTTTTTAGTTATAACTTTTAAAAAGTTGTTTTTTGTTTTCAAAGACAATTTTACAAAATGATTGACCAAACAACTTTAGAGTTGTTTTTTTGTTTTTAAAAACAAAAAACTGTTTTTAAAAATGAAACCAAACACCACCGAAGTCTCTCCTCCCTCTCATCCGTCCCATGAGGGAAGGATGCATTTTGGTGGGCTCTAAGGGAGCTGAAATCCCTCCCCTCCCCTCCCCTCCCCTTCCCTCCTCTCCTCTCTCTTGTCTTTCCAACTAAACAATGAATTGGAGCTCTTCTGCCAACCCTCTCCCTCCAACCCCTTCCCTCCCTCCATCTCTCCTTCCTACCAATTAAACAAAGCCTAAAAGTTTTGTTTATTCATAATTTTACCTTTATTCAATCAAATTGTATAGAATTGTATCCAATTGTATCCAATTGTATCTCTGTACATTATTTAATGATTTTGTTTAATTTATATTTGTTTTAATTAAATTATTATTTATATTAACATTTATAATAAACTAAAATTAAGTATATAATACTAAAACTAAGTACACCATTATCAAATTTTGTAATATTATGTTAATTAAGGGTTGAAATGTTAATTGTTGAGAAATAAAATAAAATAAAATAAAAAAAAAAAAAAAGAGAATATTCTTTTTAGTATAACATTTGGTGCAATGAGTTGGAGATTAAACAAATAAATATTGTGATAGTTGCATCAAATGGGTTTTTGGGTTAAAGATGGTCTAAGTGCAAGTGGTGTGCACCGCTCCATCCATAGCACTGGTGGAGGTTCAAGTCTTTTACTAATATGTGTGAGAAGTTTTCTTCTTATATTGTGGCCTTGTGTGAGTAGAGATATTCGGATCGTGCATGTAGTGAGTGATCTCGATAGGTATTATGGGAGTAAATATATGGATCGTGCATATAATGATCCATTTCAGCAGTTCTTGAAAAAAAAAACCCCCTTATTCGTTTAGTATCAAATTTTAATGCATGTTTTTTTTTTTTTTTGGGAAATATTACAATAATTTGGAATTTTGGGAGAGGGGAATAGACTCGAATCCAAAACCTTATAATGTAGGTGTGAGAGACAAACTATTAAACCAATCTCATCTTGTCTAATTTTAATGCATGTTAAATATAATAATTTTTTTATATAAAAGACCTATGAGTATGTAGATTGAATGAACCATCTTTTATTATCAAGCCACATTGAGTCATGATTAAATATTATAACTTATAATTGCATCAATTATCAAATGTACTCTTAATTAACAACACTATCAAGTCTATTACCATTCACCAAACATTTCATGATTTCAGATATTCATTACACAATTTGTTTTAAGAAATCTAATTCTATAAATATTATTAACTAAATCATGTTGATCTTACTCTAATGCGGATATTTATATTTTATTTATGTTAACGCATAATTTTACTTTACAAGTTATATAGATTTTGTGTTTAAAAGCAATTTATATAGATTTCGTGTTGATTATAGGTTTGTGTTTAAGCTAAAAGGATTTAGCATGCAATTATTTATGGAGCAAATTGCACAAATATATTCCCTTGAAATTTGACCTAATTGCACGCATATGATGTTTTTGTCCAAAATTGTACAAACCTCCTTTACCTTTAGTTGGCTTCCATCTACTCAAATTGTTGACCATAATATCTACATGAAATGACAAAAGTGCCCTTAGTTAATAATAATATATTAATTTTTTTAACAAAATGAAAATAATCTAATGGAAGTGATCTCCATCCATCAAATATGAAGGAGATCATCTCCATTAGATCAAATCTCTGAAAAACCTTATTCATATCAAATGGGAGAGAATGACGGTTCAAGATCGTATGATCTCTAATATAGAATGAGGATGAGCGGTCTCAAGTGGAGAAAATAGTTTATATATATATATATATATATACACATATATATTGTCACATTTGATTGTTAAAATTTTGATTAGAGGGAACAAATAAATGTAGTTGTGATAATTTGGAAACATACGAGCCAAAAATTTTAAACTATCAATACAAAGGTGATAATTTAAAAACATATAGATACCAAATTGCAATTTGCCCTTAAAATTATTGATAATTGTTTGATAATTTCCGTAAACTAATTGTAGTACTGTATAATACCACTGGTTATTGCTGACGTGTAATCGTATATTTATTTATTATTTATTATTTATTATTTATTATTTATTTAAGAGGATTTCACCTCCAACTTTTGTTTTACGACTAGGATCTCTCTCTCTGTTTATATAATTTGAAGGTTTGATTTTGATCTGCGCTTGACCTGGTTGACAAATTCAGGTATATTTAACCCTAAATTCCCAAATTAACTAATTTCATGTCTTTTAAGTTTTAACTTGTATATACATATTCTCTATCTCCACTTAGGGTTTTGAATTCGTTTCTCTGTAATTGTTATTATTATTATTATTATTATTATCATTATTATCATTATTATTATTATTATTATTATTATTATTATTATTATTATTATTTTAACTTGGCTTGATTCGTTTGAGCTAATTGATTGTTCTGTGTTTAAGGGAAAGACAGTGAGATTGGATTTTTTATTTTTTAATTTTTTTTGGATTTTGTTCTGGTTGTGTCTGAATTTAGGATGGAATTAGAAATAAGTGTGGTTTTTAAGTTATGGACGATCATAATCTGTAAGTTGTTAACTGTTCTTTTATTAAGATAGAAGTGAATCAGATTGTAGTTTGATTTTCTGAAGTAATTTTATAGTTGGCTTTATAATTAATTATAGTTGTTTGATGATCAAATATCTAACTTATTAAATGGGCCTGTTTCCACTTTCCACAAGTTTTGAATTATGAATTTCATGAGGTTTGACATTTAATTTTTTTTATGATGATTGACATGTTCTTTACTGCCTGCTGTAGATCACTGCTTCAAAATTATAGTTTTAGCAATATTTTTAGATGGTAATCAGTAGGAAAATACTCTAATGAGTTATTCTGTGATGATGATGGCTGGAGAAAATTACTCAACTTTTGATTAAGCTGTTCTTTTTTTGTATATTGGAATTTGGATTTCTTTGGGACAGGTTTTAACAGCTTGAGTGAGGGAGAGGAGGTGGAATGCTGGGTTCTGGGAATGCTTTAAGCCGGGGGAGTGCATCACTCTCACCAGATTTGCCTCCCCTGCCCCAGTATTTGCCGCTGGACCCTATTACATTAGGCAATCAGAAATATACCCGCTCAGGAGAGCTAAGGAGAGTTCTGGGTGTTCCTCTTGGAAGTTCATCAGAAGACCATTCTTTTGGAGTTACCCATCAAAAACCTCCTCCTCCAGTGGCGACAGAGGAGCTAAAGCACTATAAAGAAAGTGTACAAGGTACTGTTAGAATGGCCAGGTATGTTTTTCTCATTCTACTGCATCTTTCCTGCCTTTTCCATATTTTCATTGTTCATCATGGTTTGATTTACATTTTTATATTGTTGTAGTTAATCACAACTAGATTTACATTTCATGGAAAATGCATTTGTCCATGAATGAAGTATAGTGACTGGACGATCATGATTGTGAGAGGAGAAATTGTCTCCATGAGTCCATGGAATTTTTGTGGTTGTTGTTGTTGTAATTACCTATAAGAAACAAAGTCGTAATTCTGGTGGCTATGGCATATCATCTGTAGTTTTTGTAATAGTAATTTTACTTTAATTGGACGTCACAATTAATCATGATACATGGATTGCTCATGCTTCATGGTGTACATTCAATATATTTTCTGTTCATAAGTTAAAATGTTCCTTTATCTCTTAAAACTGTTCTGTCACCTTGAATTTGTGTCCTTAATTCATAAAACATTCATGATCCCTTGTGCTATAGGATTCTCTTGTACTCATGACCTTTGAGTGGTCTATTACTGAAGACTTGTCTCTCTCTGCAGGGATCGAGTAAAAAAGTTCCGTGATTCCATATCCAAATTGGATAAGTATAAGGAAGCCTTGAACTCAAAAAAGAGACAACGGAATGATGTTTCATCTACTGAGAGGCCAGGGGGAACAAAATTAGCAAAGATGGGGATCCATAATCATAGAAACCCTCAAGACATAGTAACTCAAAGATTGGATGACAGGACCAAGACTGCTGGGTTGAATAAGCGTGTCCGTACATCAGTGGCAGACGTGGTGGGTTTGTATTTCAATATCAATGTTGAGACATAATATCTTTGTATATTTTTAACCTTCTTGAGGTTTGCAAATATGCTTTGATGCAAATGTCATGCCACAAAAATTTTAAAATTATTTCACCATATTTATTATAGATCTAAAGTATTTATATTCTTAAAACTAATAGAGTTTGTGTTAAGTTTTCTTTTGGTATCATGGATAAGAAAATAAACTTTCCAGTGCAAATCTTAGATTGTAGTTCTTATGTGCATATACTTGTCAAACTGAATGATCATTCAAGCACTCCTTAATTGATGGACGGGAAATTTAAAATTAGTTGAACCTTTTTTTTTAAATAAAAATTATTGAAAGGTCTAGAAGTTATTAAGGGGTTGTATCTAGAGTTTCTTATGTAATTTGAGCATTTAGTTAATAAAGTTTCTTTCTTGTTCTTTCCATATTCACATACCATTCCTGTATGCTTCCTGATGTTGTCTCTTTCTTTCATTCCTTTTTTATATTTTCCATAAGTAATGTATTTTCGCTTTCATGTCACTCAGGCAGATGGTAGGGCCGCTGCCACTTCGAGGCAGCAGATGGTTGAAGAAAAGGACGGAGATATGCTCCTGGCTGCTAGTGGGGCCGCTTCTCGAATTGAAGAGAAGATCCGCAAGTTGCCTGTTGGGGGTGAAGGATGGGACAGAAAGATGAAAAAGAAACGTTCTGTTGGAGCTGTGGGCAATAGAGTTATGAAGGGTGATCGAGAGATAAAACGATCCATGCAATTGAAACCGGGTTCTGATTCAAAGTTGCGATCATGTGATGTTCAGGCTTTCAGGTGATCTTTTGTATCTATCTTATTCAGAATTGGTTTCTAATTTTTGCTGCAGTTTCCAGTTAAAACAACTTCTAACTGGCAAGTGACTAGATGGTTCTCTTATCTAATCCAGATATTTGTTAGTCTGGGCAAATCACTTCTTTTTTTACTTTTCTAATTTTAGTAGGGGTTAGATTGCCTATTGGTATCCTAAACTGGAAATGAACTCACCATTCAGACCAAAAATTCATTTTGGTTAAGAGGGCTGACATGAATTTTACATGAAGATGATTAAGCTCAACTAAAACTGGATACCTTAATGTCATGTTCGGCTTGGCTGTTGAAAATTGCAATTCCTAGTTTGGGTTCCCATACCAAAACTATATATGGGCAAAGTGAAGAGGCTGGTTCTGCCTGCTTATAAATTGGAAAGTTTTTATATTGATTTAGCTTACTGACGTCTTCTGACCTGGGAAGAAAGTTTGATTTATTTAGATACGGATTTTCTATATATAATTCTTATCCAATGCGGACAAAATATTTCAATTGCTATAATAGCAAAAATTTAATTTTGTTCTTGGGCTTTGTATGTATTATAGATCTAAATCCTCTCCTGGAGTTAATGGGATCAACAAGTTGGATGGTCCTTTTGAGATTGCTAGTTCTGATGCTGGTATGCTTCTCAGTAATGAATTAGAGAGCCCCCCTCCTCCGAGGGACCGCATGGCTGTTTTGGAGCAGAGAGTTGTGGCAAAAGGAAACAAGAAGTATGCTTTTTTATCTTCTCATTTCAATTCTAGCAAAAACCTGTTCAATTGGCAGACTTGGTAGAACTCATACTATGAAGGTTTACATTTGGATGTATAAACATAGTATTATATTTTTCTTTATTTTTCTCTGATGGATATGGTAGGTTATTGATTTGTTTGTGACCCTGTTTGTCAGGTCAAGCATTCAGGGTGATAACCCAGGAAGCAGTACGAGTACAACTTTAAAAGGAAAAGCATCTAGAGCACCAAGAACTAGTTCCATCATGGTCTTAGACTCGTCTTCTAAAGTTCATCCACCATCTGGAGCTTTTCAAGGTTGGGAACAACCTACAGGTGTAAATAAAGTCCCGGTTTTAGGTGTGACCAATAATCAAAGGCGTCCAGTGTCTGCAACTTCATCTTCACATCCCATGGCTCAGTGGGTAGGTCAAAGACCACATAAAAACTCACGCACAAGGAGATCAAATTTGGTTTCTCCTGTCTCAAACAATGAAGCTCAGGTTCCATCTCAAAGTTTTGCGTCATCTGAGTTTAGTGCTAGAACTTCTTCTCTCGGAACCAATGGTTCACTGCTTGCCAGTAGCATAGATAATAATACTCCAAAATCAAAGAGGGAGTTTGAGTTTGAGAATGTTTCGTCACCATTTGGGTTATCTGAAAGCGAAGAATCAGGAGCTGGTGAGAACAAATTGAAAGAGAAATTAATAGAAAGTGGTGATGGTGCTTTGAGTGTAGCTCATAAAGTTGGGTCATTCACATTATCAACAAGGAAGAACAAGATACCAACTAATGAAATCGGAGATGGTGTCTTTAGACAAGGAAGGAGTGGAAACGGTTCTTCCTTGACGAGGCCTAGCATTTCTCCGATGAGAGAGAAGTTAGGGAATTTACCAACAACCAAGCCACTTCAAACAATTAAACCTGCTTCTGATAAGAATAAAAGGTGAGCAAATCCCCTTGTTTCTTTCCTATACATTTTATTTACAATTAAATGCACATTTATATTGACAAAATTTGTGTAAACGGATCATCTACTTTTCCTTTGGTCAGTAAAACGGGCCGCCCACTTACAAAAAAATTGAAGGATCGCAAAGCCTCAATTCGTGTTGGGCCGGTGCAGAATAATGTCACTGCAGATTTCACAGGTAGTGATTAGAATAAATATCATTTGTTTGCAAGAATTTGGTAATTCCCCCAAGACTTTCTTAATAATGAGATATATGATAAAGGTTAGTATTTGCTAATCTTGGAGCTGTGGCAAGGTCAAAACTATAATGCCTCATTGCTCTGTTGGACATATTTTTGTCATTTTCTAGTTATTTACATTTCAGTGTTACATTCCATCTTGTATACTTATGTTCCTGGTTTGCAACTTTTTATTTTATTTTTTTTATTTTCACAGTTGATTCTTGGAAGTTCAAACTACTTTAGTTTTGCATGCATGTGCTCATGCACACATGTAGGCGCTTTGTGCACGCTTCAGAATAGCTGAAATATTGTAGAGGGACTTGTCTATGATGTAATTGACAATAATTTTTAATATGCATTGAAATATAATTTTTCAGGTGAATCTGATGATGACCATGAAGAATTATTTGTGGCTGCCCATTCTGCTCGTAATGCTAGCAGTATGCATCTTGACTATGTCTTGATTGTATTTTCTCGTGAAAACCAGCTACTTCTCTCATATTTATTCTATCTCAATGACTAATTTGCTAGCTTGTTTCTTCAGATCTTGCCTGTTCTGGTCCATTTTGGAAGAAAATGGAATCTATTTTCACTTCACTTAGCTCAGAGGATATGTCTTTCTTAAATCAACAGGTAGTGATTGGCTCAGATATATTAATGACTTTTTAAATATCTTTATGTCTGAGACTTACAATTTCTTTTTCTTTCCTCTGTTTGGTTTCTGCATCAGTTAAGTTCTGCAGAAGAGCTTGATGAGAGATTGTCTCAGATATCTGGAGTTGAATATGACCTTTTGGGTGTTTTGATGCATAAAGAAGTTCCTGATCGTTCTGGTGAAAGTCAAGAAAGCCACCCAAATCAAGAAACAGCCAAGACCGATGCTATATGTGGTAGATTTGACAGGGGAAGGTTGGACAAGGTTACACCATTGTACCAGAGAGTTCTTTCTGCATTGATTGAAGAAGATGAAGGTGAAGAATTCTATCATCACTGTGAAGGGAAAAATCTCCCTCTTCACTATGCAAGTGATGATTCTCACTGCGGTTCATGCAATCAGATTGATGTTGAACCCAAAGATAGGGACAGACTGGAATCTGAAGTTGAGTCAGAATCAGATTTTTGGAGTCATAAGAATTGTCTTTTGGACAGACTTTCTTGTGATAAGAGTGCTGCATCCAACACATTTAGGAACCCAAGCATGTCCAGTTCATTGCATAGCAACGAACTGTGGTTGGGAGATGACGATTTTTCACCTTCAGATGTTGGGCTTGTCAGTGAAATATGTTCCAATGATCTGGCTCAGCAGCAATCTAGGGATATAAATGTTCCTAGCTTTTCTTCCCCCAATTGCGAATATAAGCTGATGTGTCTGGATGAAAGGCTCGTCTTAGAGTTACAGAGTATAGGTTTATATCCAGAGACATTGGTAGGTTTTTGTTTCTTTTGCTTCCTATATGAGTTCAAATTGTAGAAGTCCAACTTGTTACAATTATATCATGGTTCTTTTTCATCTGTTTCCTCTTTTTTCTCTCATTTTCTTTTGTCTTATTGCAGCCTGGTCTGGCTGAGGGAGAAGAAGTAATAAAGCAGGAAGTTATGGAACTTAAGGAAGGGCTTTTCCAACAGGTTGTGATAAATCATTATCCTGTTTCACTTGCATATATGATTTAGAGTATTTAAGCATGAGTCAGATTGCCATTCTATAACGATTTACTTCTATTAGTTAATTTCTCCTTCCTTTAAACCCCTTGTTTTCATCTCAAATAACCTGCAACTTTTTCTTACTGTTGCTTCTATATCCTCATGGATCTCATTCTCATCTCTGATCACACTTATGATTAATTGATAGATTGAGAAAAAGAAGAAATGCTTGGGGAATATTGATAAAGCCATTAAAAAAAGGAGAGACATCGAAAGGAGGTATATTTCTGGATGATTTGGATGTGTTTTTGATATTGAACCTGCCAAGTTTCGGATTAGAATAATGTGGGTTTATTTGCAGGAACATTGAGCACAGTGCAATGGACCAACTTATTGAGATGGCTTACAGGAAAAGAACGGTAATATTTATATTCCCCAACTATACTTTTAAATTAGTTTCAGAGTCATTGATCTGTGTTTCCTTTTCTTTTTCCCCTAATCTATCATCTATGAATACAGATGTATGATAATGCATCTCAGTTCTTGTTAATTCTGTTTATGATTTTCTATTTGATGATTGGACTACACATTCAAAATCCTTGTCATATATATATATATATATATATAACATACAAGTGTTTCAGCACAAATTTGTAAGTAAATCCCAAAGCCTTAAACTAAAGGGAAGAAGGGTTTATTGGGATTTGGGACCTACAACCGAATAACCTAGCTTATTAGGTTGTAGATTGATTTAGTATGCATTAGCCATTCCTAAAATTTTAGGTTCTAACATGGTTTTAGAGTCTGATTTGGAACAATTGACCTGAGTATATATACTGCCAAAAAGGGCAACCCAACTCTTAAGAAGAAACTCAATTCTAAATGCCTGGCAGTCCCCTGTCCTCCTCCCAATCAGAAAAACAGAAAAAGGCAACTCAAAAACTCATTTTAGCCAGAAGCTTGCACATGACAGTGTTGGAAAACACATGTGAGATGAAAGAAGCAAATCCCCGCATCCATTAAGTAAAGGCAAAAAGAGGGTTTTATATGGTAAATGAACCCACAACCCAATAAGCTAGTATTTTGGGTTGCACATTGATCCAATACATATTAACCCATTCCTAAAATATCAGTATCTAACAGTTTATGGTCTTAAAAAATACGGAAATAGTAAAAAGTGTACTTGGCAGACCAGGCATTCAGTAAGTTATTGTAGCTCTATAGTGAAACTATGGTATGTCTTTGAAAACGGAAGGCGTTGTATTAGATGGAAATGTTATCCTATTTCTTGTTGGTAATGATAAGAAAAAGAAAAGAAAAAGAAATGGGCCTTTTTGCTTTATTGTTATTTTCTTCATCGGAATTGCTTAAAGATGTCTTCTATTTCTTTCCTTTTTTTGGTCTCCTTAAGGTGTGGTTCTTATGTAAGTCAATAATTACTAGTATGACGTGAAGAAAAAAAAAACAACTAAAAGAAATGCAAATTTGTTTGATTTCATAATATGGTTTCAATATTGCTGATATCAGTGAATACTTAATTTTCACTGTAACATCAAGACACTGTTGGTGGTGTCAATTTGTTGATTATCAGATGATCCATAGTAACTATCAAGAGTATTACTAACAACTCATTATTGATTCCTTTTACGTCAGAAGTGAATGAAAAAGCTAATTTTTGCTTTAGACTTACATATTTGTGATCTTAATTATTCAATATCAATATTAGTTGTGTTGCTCGACTTTACTCATTCCTTTCTGCTTCTTGTTTTGGTGAATGTTCATTGGTAATATGTTCTTATCAATTATGAAGTACCTTTCTTCAGTGAGATTGTGGGCATGTGGCATGCGCTCTTGTTTTTTATCATGTTAGTCTTGTTCATTGTAAACTTCATGATTGGATGGACTCGAGACTCTCTTGATAGATTTAGAAGAACTGCAATAATTGTTTGGCATTAGGTATTAGATAGTTTGTGCTTAAACTGAGGCACTTCGCACTTTATTAATTATAAAAAGTTAAATTTCTATCAAATGGATTGTTCAGGCATGCCGTGGGACTCATACATCAAAGGGTGCAGTTCGTAAGGTCTCAAAACAGGTTGCACTGGCTTTCATCAAGCGAACTCTTGCTAGATGTCGGAAATTTGAAGATATGGGCAGAAGTTGCTTTAGTGAACCTGCATTGCAGGATGTATTGTTTTCTACACCTCCAGGCAGCAATGATGCAAAATCAATCGACTGTGTTGGCTCTGGAACTAATAGTAATACATGCAATGAAGCTTCTAACCATCGAACAGAAGCCAGGGGATCAGGTAAAGTCCTTTTTATTTATTATTATAACAATAAAAAAAAAAATTAGGTAAGCAATAGACCTAAAAGCTTAAGCTTTCTAAAGGCCCAAACAATGACAAGCTCTCTTAATGGTTTTTAATGAGGGTATCTGGCAGAATAACTCTGTAAAAAACAGTTTCATGTTCATCTCACGACATCATATTCTTTTGCTGCTACAGGTGCTGTCTCTAGTAGTTTTGAGCGATACAACACCGAAAGTGATAATCTTGACAGAGGCTCTTCAGATGCTTTCAGAGCTCGTGTTCACTCATCTGAAAATGCTTTCCCCAAGAATGGGATTGCATTCAACAAGGTGAAGAGGGAAGTACTGATTGATGATGTTGTTGGATGTGCTTCCTCTAGGGTGACATCAACTCTTGACAATGTTAATCTTGGTGGAGCAAGGGGACAGAGAAGTGAGAGGGAGAGTGGTCGCTCATCGTTGGACGGATTAAAGAGTGAACGGAAAACAAAAGTCAAGTCCAAGCACAAAAATAATCATACACCAACTTCAGGAAATGGCAGATTTAGTGCTAATGATAGCAATAAAATGGGAAGAGAAGTGGAATCATCATCTCCCATTAACATTCATCAGAAATCATCTAAAGAAGCAGAGGAACCTGTTGACTTTGCAAACCTGCAACTGCCTGAACTGGATTCAGTGGGAATAGATGAATCCGATGACCTTGAAGGACATCAAGATCTGGGTTCGTGGTTAAACATCGAGGAGGATATTTTGCAAGAACATGACTCTATAGGTCTCGAGATTCCGATGGATGACCTCACAGATTTGATGCTTATGTAAAAGAAAATCGAGTTGTTCACACTTGAATGCAATAGTTCAGCTGAGGGAAGATGATCGGAAATTGTAATTGTAATTAAAAAGATAATTTTGTGTATAAGTAAATTTATAATTTTGTTTATTGGGATGATCACAAGAAATTTGATTCATTTGCTTTTTGGTAGAGATGCATTTCTCAGTTTTGAAGCCAGCTGGGTTAGAGAATTCTGTACATACAAAATGGATTGACAATTTAATGGAGCCCGGAAGATAATATGTTTAACTCGTGATTTCTTAAGTTAAGTTCATTTTTGTACTTGGCAATTACCGAAGCAATAAATTGAAGGGAATTTTTATAAGTAACCCCTCAGTTATAGGATATATATATATATAGCCATTCTAATTATGTAATGACAAATGTGTTTTTTTTTGTTTTTTTTTTTTTTTTTGTTTTCTCGTATGTTTATAAACAAAATAGGTAATTTAACATGCATGTTTTTTGTAAACAAAGTATAATTTAACAAAATAAAAAATTCATCAAAGAATATAATTTTATTTATTTTGCAAAAAAAACTTAAGTTTAATTTATTGTCAAAAAAAAAATGGTTCAAGTTATTTTCATGTTGTCCACGTTTCCGGTTTATATAATTGAGAAAACCATTTTTTTTTTTTTTTTTGTTTCCTGGATCATATGCACGGGAAACCAAATAAAAAAAGTTATTGATTATTTTTTTTTTGAAATAGGTTTGTGAATTATATGCATTGGTCTTTATGAGAAATAATTAGGGTTTTTTCATTCTAAATGCGGTTTAAAATAAGAAATACATTAAAAGAAAGATCTCTACATCATATCATATCAAATGAGAATAAATTTAGAAATATATCTTCTTTGGGAGGATAGACTTGGAAAAAAATATTTTAATTATAATCCACTAATTTGGAATTAATTAGCTAAAAGTCAGGATTTCTTACTTTATTTTTTAAGTTGTTTTTTGATATTTTTAAATTGTTTAATCACTTAAAACAAACAAACAAAATAACTTAATGAGTTCAATTCAGACACATTAAGTTTTAAGTGGAAAAAACAAGCGACCCCTTAGCTTTGGTGGTTGGAATTTTCAAAATGTCGCTCCACCGGATTCAAACACCGGTGTCCTCTTTATCCGTAAAATCGTAAAGTATGGAGATGTCAGATCCTCAAAGAGAGTTTGAATTAAGTGATGGTATTGATACTGTTACAAGCACAACGTGAAGACTAAAGAGATACTAAAAATGGAAAAATTGGGTTGGAGTATTTATTAATGATGACCACTCAAATGCTTCTGCTTTCTGTCTTGTTCTTCCAATCCAAACCGTATCCTTATCTCAATATTCTCAACACCACAACAATAATTTATTCATGACTACGTACATACATTTCATGATGATCTACTAGTGCCATGCATGTTTTCATTGAATATGAGAAGCAATCAAACAATCTGCTTTTGGAAATAATTGGTAGGTTAAAGTTAGTTTTTACTTATTTATATCATAGACTAGTGTTAATTTTAACCGATACGAAGAAAACCCAAGAAAAATAATTGGTCTTACAAGCTAGACAAAATTATTAAGATTATGAAAAAGTACATTAATTTTGGTGAAGATCTCCTTGCCTGCCTAAGTAAATAAGAAGTGCTAAGAAAATTGATATATCCAAGGCCAAGGAAGAATTCTAAGACAAAGGAAACTACTCTAATTAATATCAAATAAAAATGAAAAATTATTAAATAGTATCTAACTAACAACCCAAGCTGCTATGAAAAAATATATATATATTTTTTTTTGGTTAAAGACTTAAAGTTTATTATAAATTTAACAACCTTCCTAATCCTATCTGAAAACTGGCCATTATATTGATAAATAAATATTATCGATCACTTGCTATTATATATGCCAAAGAAGGATGGACATATACCAATATGCTACTTGATCATATATTCATTTCTAATAACTAATCGGTTGACCATAAATTGTTATATTAACAAATCTATTAATTACAATTTGTTGAATTTGGAAGATAATATTGTAAATCTATTGAAGATATTATTGATTATTATTAGATTGGTTTGTGTTTCATTTAATTTGCCTCCTTAATTGCTATAATTAATTTGTGAGGTGATGTTTAGCAATCATGCAATCAAGTCAATGCCAAATTAAATTAACTATAATAATTCATTAGTACCAAAATTATAAATTATAATGAAGGGTTCAAAAGATTTCCCGCTGCTGAGAACCCCAAGCTTTTGACAATTTTTTTGGTCAACCAATAATCAAAATCCTCTCATTTAGTCATGGATACCCAATCAATATTCATGAAGCATTGAACAAATAATTATAAGGTTCGTGTTGAGAATTTACTCAATCTAGATCTTTTTCTTATTTGAATACACTTGAACATTCAAAAGATCTTATCAGAATCGTTATTATATATATATATATATATATATATATATATATAGAGTTCAATTAGTACGATAGTTAACTTGTAACATTAACAAGAGGTCTAGGAATCAAGTAAATATGTTTTCCTGGTCATAGTCATAGTTGCACATGAAATGAAGGGTAACATAAAGGAATTAAAATATATATATAAGCAAACCTAACCTAAAAGCCTAAAAGGACACGTACATTAAAATATAGGGAGATAAGGTCTGGTCATATAAATTAATTAACTAAGAAACCCTAAAAATGTATCTCATGCGCTAGATTTTAATAGAAGGAACTGATAATGATTGATATTTTATTGTTTATATTCCGGTTAATGGATCCAAAAGGTAGATAAAAAGCATAAAAGCAATAATATATAATAAATTTTTTAAAAAATATTAATCGAATTGATTAACAGATCCATGCACACACATATATATACACACTAAATGTTAATTAATTAATTAGTTAAAGTAAATTTAGAGGCACAGGAGCATGTTGTTGTCTACGTTGATTAGTTTGATCTTGTATCAAAAGATATGCTGCAAGCAAAATCTTGTATATATATATATATATATATATATATATAAGAGAATACAAAACAAGTATATATGTCGGGATCTACTGATGATTTGCTGTCAGTTAATCTTAATTTAGAAATACTGTATATGTTAAATGTTAAATTAACAATAATGTTTATTTACCACCAAGCACCAAGTAGGCAAGTAGTCAACATAAACCGCGCACCCTTGATGTTAATTTGTAGGCCAATTATTGTCTGGGGTGAGAGAGTTCGATCAATCTTGTTTAATATAGTTACGTTGTTTTCGGTTTCTAATTATCTACTAGTTTAAGCTTTGATCATGTTAACTAATAACTAATTACATCTACAGATACAGTTTCTTAACTACTGGCTTAAGCTTTTGTGTAATTAAGTGATAACTTTAAATTTTAGATTCTTTCAAGTCCCCACAAGGCCACAACATATAATTATTGCTCCCTTAGCAAAACATTTTTAGTTAATCAAGCCTATATGATTGATAAGGGACACATATATAAAGAGCTATATCCCTTAGAATATGTGTAAAACTATTACAAAAATATCATTAAAATAATAAATAAATAAAAACATGAAAAGCTTGTTTAATGGTAATTAGTAGTATCATGTAAGACAATATATGATCTATGACTTTTTTTTATCTAAAATTGGATTGATCTAAGAGGACAAAACATAACATAAGATCATATACTAAAAAACCCCTAAGCAATATCCACATATGATCTATGACTAATCAATAATCATTATTGGTTTAGGGTTAGAGTAATATTGTATCTGTGTATACAACCACTTAATATAAATTCGGTAGGGTTAAAAACTTAAAATTGAAACTAACCATATAATTAGTGGTGTTTTTATTTTTATCCGGTATTAGTGTTTTGATTGTTTTTACTAAAATTTCCACTGATGAGACAAAAATACCCTTAATAATTTTTCAATTAAACACACCAACCCTTTTCAATTAAACACACCATTTTTTTTTTTCAATCAATAGCACACCACCAGTTTAATTTCTAATGTATTTAATTCCTAGTGTGTGTAATCTAAGTAAATTTGTCCCTTCATTAGAAAGTTTAGTAAAAACAATAAAAACACTAATTCTGGATAAAAATAGAAACCTCATTGATTTTTTTTGTTAAAAAATGCTGTTTCCTCTATTCTCTCTCTCTCTTCTCTCTCTCTATATAAATTCTCTATATCATCAACTTTTCTCTCTCTTCCCCAACAAATTAAACTTTTGTAATAACATGACCCCTTCAGAAAAAGACAATGTAATTCGATCTCTCAGCCTTGTCTCTTCTGCATTACAATACTCTTCTTCTTCACAACCACTTCTTATAAATGAACATCAACAAACCCACTTGATCACCTTTTTTTTTTCATTTTTCTTTTTTGCTATGAGAAGAGATCGACAAAGCACCTAATTTATTTAGTGTATTATTATTCTCTCTCTCCTCTCCAGCCTTTGGCATTATTCAAGAGCCATTGATGGAAGAAGACAACCTACTTAAATAAATAAATAAATATATATATATATATATATGTGATATATACTATTAATTAATGTTCCATAATATTCTTCTCTTAATTATTTGTTGAAGCAAGTAGCAGCTATAGAAGTCTGCTTCCTCATTCCACATAATATATAAAATTGATATACATTTACAAAGATAACATAAATTAATTAACCCTATTAAGAGATATTCAAAAACAGAAGATAATAATAAGGATAAAAAGAAGAAGGGAAATTAAATAATCCTATTATATATCTCATCTAAAGTAACTTGATGATATTAATATAGCATTGATATTACACCATTGATAAGTGGAGGATTTGATCACTGAGGCAATTATCTTAATTAACTATATAAATATATATATATATATATATATATATATCTAGTTGTTTCGATTGATCGATTGATCCGTCTCGCTCTCAATAGTTTGAGAAATGATGATTTTGCGAGGTTTGAACCATTTGCAAATCTGTGGTTGTTTGGCATGAGTTATCCTCACTCAACAAGCTCCTGCATATATGCCAAGATTTATATATGATCAATACATTCATATTGTTATTAGCTAGACATTAATGGTACTACTAATCAATAACATTAAAGTAACGTAAATGACATATTTGAGATCTTACTGATCTCGTGGACGAGATGCCCAAAGAGAACTAAGTGCTCGTAATCGACCATAATACTCTCCGATCACCAGAAAACACCGTGCTGCTTGCCGGACTGTCAATATACGTCGCAATTGGTGAAGTGTTTGCTGTCTTAAATTATCAGCCTATATACATATAACAAAATTAATTCACGAAACCATGCTTATATATATATATATATATATATATCAAAACAGGACAAAATATATTTCATTAATCAAAGAAAAATAAAATATAAAATATTCCCTTAATTAATTCACCTATTCAAAGGGCATTTCGACACGAACACTAAACATTTCAAAAGGGTTGAAATTAACTCGACAAGTTGTCTTAATCATAAATTTGGACCACTCCAATCATACATTAAAAAAACAAATTTTAATTTCTATAAAATAAAATAAAATAAAATAAAATATTCACTAAAAAATAATTTTGAAAGGTGTAACTAGGGTTTTCATTTCAACATATATCGTTTTCAAACCACCACATTGATGGAAACTATTTTAGATGAAAAACCCACATCAATCCTTTGAGTTCAACTTCAAACCCTAGTGGTAATGGACTTGTAAATTAGCACCAAAGCAATACATATTCACCACCAAAATTAATATACACTAATATTTTTGGAAAAAGGGGCTATCAGCCGTACACGTGGCAAACATGTAGTGGAGATTATCTACTATGTTGAATAAATTAAAAGTAAAAATCATGTCTCAACGTTGACCAACATATGAAAGTGACTGCCTATCAGGAAGAAGGAAAAAAAAAAAAAGAAAAAAAAAACATTGGACGGTCAAATAAAAAATCCATGATCATCAAGACCTTCTAAAGGGTAGATAATTATTCAAAACAAAAATCATGAACGGCCAGATAATAATCAGAGGGTTAGGAATTAAATTAAAAATCTTATTGACTAAATAATTTGAAAATTTAATTAAGACACAAAAGTCAAATAACATGTTAAAATCAAGATGATGTAAAAGAATATGTAAGCCACCGGGTCCCTTGCCTTCCAATTGTAAATATAGAATTGCGGCGCAAAACAAGAGGGCAATTTGTGTAGAATAAATAGAAAAATATAATAGTTTATACTGATTTTTTTATAGTTTAATTGATGTGACATTGACAATTAGCTTATAAACAGACAAGTTAAATAGATATATATAATGGTAGTGTGTAAATATTACGCATAAGAAGCATTCAGACAATAAATAATTATTAATCAATAAATTGTCGGAAATAATATATATATATATATAAGTATTTAATTAACCCAAAATTTTACTTTTCCACTTGAATAATTGTAGTGTTAAAACTCAAAAGCAAGTATGAAAAAGAAGAAAAAAGAAAAAAGAGAAGAGATGAGGAAATCCTAATCAGCCAACTACTTGAAAGATGATAAGACAAGTGGGATATTTATAGGTCAAAATACAATCTAGAATTTTGAATAATTACAAGGTCTAACATTAATTGACAATTGACATCCATGTAATGTTAATTAAGGGGCACCTAACCTACTCTATCAATTATATATATATATATAAAAGACAAATGAAATCCCAAGGGAGCTTTTTGATAAATCACCTGAAGTAGACACATATGTGTCACCTGAACCCTCATAAATAATTCGGCCTGTAAACATTGACATTTTGATGGAAATTTTCAAAAATTTAGATATGGTATTTTCATCTAAATCGATATTTACTTTCTTGACTTAGATCATTTTAAACGCTAGCTAGGATAGCTTAATTTAAATGGTGCTCTATATTCGTACATTTGATATTACCATAATGAATGAGCGTTTTTTTACCATCAAACTATATTGGACAACGATGGTACGGACTGTCCAATACATATTACTATCACTTATACATACATGTCCGTACAAATATTAATGAAGGGAGAGGTGAGATTTAAGAAAGAATACCTGGCGAACAAAGCCTTCAAGATTGGCTAGCTTGCCCAAAGCAACAGCCATTTGTTGCATACCATCGACGACCGGACCGGCAGCTATGGTTTCAACCAGAGACTGTTGGAGCTGTTCAAGGCCTTGGCTCAGTGCCTCTTCTGCCTGCTGCGATGAATGTTGCAGGCTGTATATGCCCATCAATTGCTGCTCCGTTAATGGGTCTAATTGCGTTATTAACATCTGATTAATAATTAAAAAAAAAAAAAAAAACACTATAAGTACGAAATGATTCTTGACACAAAGTTGACATGGACAGTGTAGTGAGAAATTTAGACCTTGATAAGCTCAGAGGGCCTGAAACCGCCCATCCATAGGAAGCAACGTTCCGCGGCGGTAGTCCACATTCCGTTGATAAGGTGGAAAACATCTGATTTTGCAGCCACACACTTCAGCCGGAAAATATCATCATAATGTGAAATATAGCCGTCCACGATGATCCTAAGATCACCGTCCTGTAAATGAGCATTCAATCCTGTCCGGAGCTCGGACATGTGCCGGTGATCATCCTCTAACCATCTTGCGTATTCCAAGTCAAATATCGCAGCCCCTAACATTAATTAATATATAACAAAATATAAAGAATCATATTAACATATATCTACGCTCTGAGAATGTCACAAGACTCACAACTTGGTCTTGAAAAAATTGGACTGGACCTGATCAGTGATCACCAAGTGCATTTCTACTTTCATTTTATATATATAATATGATATGATGGACCACAAAAATAAAGTAAATTGTTTTATGAGAATGTACATTTAGCTTAAAGTGGAAAAGTTGGTACATTGTGTCAATAATGCATTGGTTTACCATATTGAATTATTGCTTTTATGTTTTGAAAAGGCCAAACACTTCGATCTTTCTTACTTTTTTACAAATTACAGGAAAATCTTGGTTATTTTAATTATTCTAAATACATATGAGAAATTGAGGCAAAGAATTCAGGCAGAGAAACTGGTCAAATCTGGAAAAGTTTGCCAAAATGATGAAATCTATAGCTTGTAATGTGTGCCAAATTTGACTAAACATTTCAATAATTAGAAAAAATTAGGGGAAAAAATGATCATATTAATTTAACTACGTGGGTCAATATTCAGCATGGGAAATCTGCACCCAAGTAATCATTTATTATGGTAAAAAATCTACAAGCTATTTTTTTTTTTTTTTTTTTTTTTAAATACAATCTATGACTTAATCAACATTGGGGTATTCTGGTAAATAACTAAAAACAACATACCAGAGCTGATGTTTCCACCTGCACCACCACAGCCTCCTAAGAAAAGTCCCTATTTATAAAAAGACAAAAGAACCCATAACATTAATTAACAAAAATTTTAACTTTTCTTTGGATGTTTAATTATATATATATATATATATTTTTTATTTTTTTATTTTTGTTTGAAAGAAAATAGTAAAACCTGAGAGCGTGCCCTTTGAAGCTCTTGTTCTAACTGAGAGAGCTTTATTCTACTAGATTCCAACTGCTGCACATAAGCCTGTTTAAGAACAGACAAAGAAGCATCCATAGAGTTGTTGACCTTTTTTCTTAATTAAATTAAATTAAAATAAATTAAATTAAATTAAACACATATATATATATATATTTCTTAATTAATAGTTAATTAACCTTTTTTCTTAAGCGGCTCTTTCTTGCAGCTTCTCTGTTTTGAGCTAAACGTCTCAATGTCTGAAAATAATTAACCAGCTCAACATTTTGAGTGCAAAAATTAAGGGAAAATAATAATGGGTATTCTTAGAGAAATATTAAAAAGGATTTATTTATTTGTTTTTTTTTTTTTTTTTTAATATTTACCTTAGCATCAAGTGGTTTCTCTGAGGTTGAACCAGCTCCCTTTCTCTGCAACATTTTGAAAATTATACAAAATATATTGTTAATTAATGTCTATTATTGTGAAGAAAATGAGACTATTTTTGTGTTTGGAGGCTGAGAAACTAGAGGAAAATAATACAAGGAAAAAAAAAAAACAAAAAATGCAAGAAAAGGAGGACTTAGAAAATGTAATAGGTAGAGAGAAATTAAAATGACCAAGGAAATAAATAAAGAGCTTATATATATAATTATTTAAAAAAGAAAATAGAATCAAACCATTAATAGAGATTTGTGAGGAAGTTGTGTATCCTGTAGTTGGAACAAGTAATGATCATTTTGTGGCATGGTTTTTTTTTTTTTTTTTTTTTGGTGTTGTTTGTAGTTCCAAAACAGATTTTCAAAGCCTAAAAAACCAGAAGTTTATCTAGTTGTTATGGGGATTGAGTAAAGGAACAAGCTCTTTATTTATTAATGGGAAACAAAAACACAAAAAAAAAGTACTCAAAATTCTCTCTCTCCTCTCCTTATTGCTTTCTATAATGTGTACTGTACATACAACTCTCTCTCTCTCTATCTATCTCTATCTTCATGTCAGGTAAATTGTTCAGAAAATCCTTGAAAATCAGAAAAACTGAGAAGGGTTTGATTCTGTGGGATTGTTGGGATCCGTGCTTTTGTATTTTTAAAGATTTTACAAAGTGGGACAGAGAGTTGAGTGAGAGAGAGATCAAAACAATAAAGATACCAACTTTTTCCAGAGTTGCTGGATTAATTAGTACTGGAAGACTAATAATTATTGAGCAGTTTAATTAATTAAGTACCTTTTCTTGGGGTGGTGCTTTGGGTTGATTCTGTGATATTAATGGTCCTGTTCTTGAGTCTGAGTTATCATTAGCCATTATTTCTATCTGCTGCTGATGCTGGTGTTGTTGTTGTTGATTCTGGTGGAAGTGCTTCTGGTCAAAAGAAGCCTGATGTTGAAGATGATGATCTGAAGAAGATGGTTTTTTACTAATAGGAGATTCAGGCTCTAGTTGTCCTTCAAATTTGCTTGAATTAAGTGTGTTGAGAGCTGATGAACCTGAGTCTGTACTTTCTTCTCCTGACCTTGAACTTCCCTGGATTAATATTGATCATTAACAAATTACCCATCTAAATATGGTTTTCCAAACAGTAATCAAATAATAAACTTAATAATATAATTAAACACATTTATTTTTCAACCATAGAGTTTGTTTGTAATTGTGGAGAAAGAAATGGTCAAATAAAGAGAAATTACTCCTGGGGTTTGATGGAATCTCATTGGCCAAGAAGGGAACATGTCCAGAGTTGCTGCTGGTCTGCCTGCTACTGTTGTAAATAAAGCTGCCAAGAATCACCAAAACAGAGAGAGAGAGAGAGAGAGAGAGAGAAGATCATGAGATCAACCAAAATAAAAATATAAAGATTTTGGTGTATGCAGTTATGGAGTCAGTAGATGGTATCATGTGACAGGTCAGTTTATTTCTAAGTTTGTATCTTCACACTATTCAACTCTCTTGCCTCAGAATCATTACTGTATTGGAAATGGTAACTCTCTCAAACGTCACAAAAAGCAAAGAAAAATGGTAGTAGATAACATTAACATACATGCTTTTGCTTCATCATTTCTAATCTTAACTCCTTGCAGCACTATTGCTTCTTCAAGCTCTCCAAAATCAAAAGCAGATCCTTCTTGATTACTGGAAATAATAATATGTCAGTTTTTGAAACAAAAACAAAAACAAAATCAAAATCAAAATATGTTGAAGCAAGCAAATTAAGCATATACATGAAACCGGTATGATGTGTGTTGATCCCATGAAGAGTAGTAGCATAAGGAAGATGGTGATGAAGATGATGAAGATGATGATGATTTGAAGGAGGACCTGAGTCTGATAAACCAGTCTCTCCAATTCTCTGGTTCGCCATGCAACAAGACTCTACTAGCTAGACCATTCTCATCATCATCTTTAATTCTTCAAGAAGATAGAAACTGGAAACTAAAACAAAACAAAAACAAAAACATGTTTGATGTTAGAGAGAGAAACAAACTAGTATAATAATTTGGAGCAAATAAATTAAAAGGGAGTAAAGGGAGACAATTGAACTCACAAAGATAAAGAAGATCGATCAAAGCAAGCTTTATTTCTTGTCAAAAAAAGTTATAAATATCTAATAAGCTGATCGATGAGGTCTTTTTCTCAGACGATATAGATATATATATCTTCTCTCTTTTGATCTTTCATGGATGTCTCTATCTCTTGCTTTCTCTCTTCACTACTTCTCTATGAAGAAACCTGTGTTGTGTTGTGTTGTGTTGTGTTGCTTTATTTTTTATTTTTGAAACTGATCATCATAATAATCAATCTCATGTTACTACATACATACAACAAACAAATTCTTGTCCTTGCTTCAAGGCCTGTCTCAGGCCTCTGTGGGCTTTCAAAATATAAAATTATAAAACTAAATAAATATATATATATATATATATATTGAAAATTAGATATTGTTAAAAATAAATAAATAATAAAAAAATAAAAATAAAAATAAAAAAGTGGGGTCTTTCGCAGGAACCCACTAGAATCACTGACTCCTGCTCCACACTCTCTCTCTCTCTCTTGTAACCGCCTGTGTTTTCTTATTGGTCCTTTTTATGGAAATGCAGGTACTTGTTGCAGAAGAAAATTAATAAATAAATAACAATAAATTCAAACATTTAATTAAATCATTAATATAACAAAAGACAAGGTTTTTTTTTTTTTTTTCATAAAAAAAATAAAAAATAAATAAAAGGCTAATTGGCACTAATAACCCCTAAACTCTTTAAAAATTGGCACTTTACCCCCTTTTTTTTTCGACATTAAACCTCTCAAACTCTCATTTATTGGTAAAAACTTAGGGGCTGTTTTTTATTATTATTATTATTATTATTATTATTATTTTATTTATCTATCTAAAGTCTTGTAAGACCTTAATTTGTTAGACATATAGAGAAGTCTTATAAATTAAGACACTATGATATGTTTGTATTTTTCATTTTAGATGACTTATTATAAACATAAAATTGATTAGGTTGTATTAGGGTTTCTTCAAAATTGAGAATTTCTGAAACGTTGATTTTTAGAATTTTATTATGTGCTGATAAAATTATAAATATATGAATTGTTATAGGACATTTGTGGAAATTTATTAAAAATTCTACTGTATCATTTTTTGAATAAGATAAAAGTCAATTTTTTATTTTATCTAAAAGACAAATATTTCTTAAAATAAGATATAAGTTGAAAAAATAAATAAACTGATTTATCTTAATTTAAAATATAAGAAGCAATAAGTCTTATAATGAAAAGAAAAAAAAAAAAAAAAAAAAACCTTAGGTTTATTGCCCCCTGTGAGGGGGCATCTACAGTCAGTTTTTACCAATTTATGAGAGTTTAGGGAGTTTAGGGGGTTTACTGTCAAAAAAAAGTATATGTAACATAGTGTAAATATTTGAATAATTTAGGGGTTATCGATGCTATTTAGCCAAAATAAAAAGTTGTACAGAGTTGTTGTATCATCTTTTTTATAAACCCAAAGGGGAGGATTGAGTTTACTTTCGACATCTAGCAAAGGTCATCTCATCTGATAGAGAAGGAGGAGGTGGGTTGTTTTGCTTTTTATTATTATTATTATTATTTTTTTTTTTTTCAAATATTAATTTGGTGATATACCACTTCAACCACAACATTATGGTATTATAATAATAATCTACAAGCAAAAAAAAAAAAAAAAAGTACCCCACTTTAATATTTAAACTTTTGTTTTGAGATGGATTTGTTTGGTATTATCACCTTTGTTGATGGGTCAACATCCATTCCCTGTCATCACCTAAAACCATGCCACATCAAGATTCCGTTCCATTAATAGAATTTTGTTTCTTAACCTATAATGTTAATTATATAATTACTTTCACATAAGTTTTCTCATTAACATTTTAATTTCCCATATTAGGTTCTGCTTTATTTCTTGTCAATGTTCCCAAAAAAAAAAAACTATCTACCCTTAATTATTGGGTCTTACCTTAAATTATAGCAATTTCTTTAAAAAAATAATTATATATATACATAAAACATATGGTCCGAATATGAAATATCAGACTAAATAAACCATTTTACTATAAAAAATACATTGGACGGTGGTGTTATAACAATTGTTTTATATAATCAATCATTTTGAAATGTAAAGTCACGAGTTTCTTAAATTTTGTCCTTTTTATAGTTTATATAAAAAATAAAAAATAATAAAATAATAAGAAAAAAATTGCTAAAAGATATCAATCCATACACAAAAGTCCCTATCAAAAAAAAATTAGTGTTTTATATATATATATATATATATATATATATATATTTATATCCAATAACAACATTATTGAGATTCATAGTATATTTACATATATACATAGAGGGAGGAGGGAAGGAGAGAGTTTTAGGTAATGGACCCATAATTTTTTTGATAGAAATATTTAATGTTTATGTTGATCTAGCTACTACTTTTTGTAGGTAATATGCTTTCTACCCATTATTCCTCAATGATTGGCCTAAAAATAAATAGGAATTGGCTCAAATAGTGAAGCAGAATCAGTTTATGGATTAGGTTATATATATATATGCTTTGGTTCCCAATAACCCTTACAACATCTTCTTCTTCATATTTTTAGGTTTTAGATAGATATTCCATAGATCTCTTGTTTCCTTCAAAATCTACTATATATTGTTAATTTATACTTATTTCTTTTACTTCTCTCTCTAAATAAAAGTGATTGGTCTATATCAAATCCTTGTATTAAACTAGTTGCTTGTCATTCAAACATGAAACTACAGTATATTTGACGGTTTAAAGTTATATATTAGGTAAGAATTGTCTTTTTAAATATATATATATATTCTGATATGGGATTCCGTATGAATTTTCATGCATGATCACTAATTATCGGTGAATTTTTTTTACACCGACTATCACCTCCGATAATCAGTGATCCCGTATGAAAAATTTATATGAGATCTAGCATAAGATAATTTTCATATATATATATATATATATATATACCACTTGCCGTTGGGCAATTTACACTTGAAATATTATTAGATTGAATGATATGTTTTTATCATCCTGCCACATTGAAGGGTCGCAACTCCTTGATTAAGTTGATTAAAATATATCATCGTTTAATGTGGTTTTATGGTAAGAGCGCTAATTCAGTCTGACAATATCCCGGCTCGAGTCATATTGTTATATAAAAAAAAAATTTGATTAAAATATATCCTGAATTGCAATTTTGGCCGAGACAGTCAAGAGGGGAAGGATTATTTAAGACGGCCTTTAAGAAGAATCATGATCTTGATTGAGCCTTTGATAAATAAGGAGGATGGTGGCCAATGATTAGCAATGGAGCCCATGTCATTATTAGCAATTAAAGGCTTAAAGCTATGCAGAATCAATTTCATGTTAAAAAGTTATTGAGAGCAGCACCTCTGATGGGAACTCTATCTCTATCCGTAAAATAGAGTTTCAAAAGAGAATATTTTCTTCAAATTTTATTTCTAAATTTTTTTATTCCAACCATACTTTTTATCCTTATCTCTATTTTTATTTATATTTTTAAATAATTTATGTTTTCATTATTAATTTTTACTTCCTTCAATAAATTATTTTATATAATTTTATTCTTTAACTAAATTTTAATAAATATTATTTTAATAACATTTTAAATTACTTGTAAATTTTTCACGTGTGATTACTTTTTAATATAAATTACTTTTTCCGTACGGAATCACTAATTCCAATCGGTTGGAATTAATGACCTCGTACAAAAAATTCGTACGGGATTCTGTATTTGATAATATATATAGTAACTTTCTAATACGGAATCTCGTATGAATTTTTGTACAAGATCACTAATTCCAACCAGTGATCCTGCTCTTGCACAAAAAATTATTGAGAAAAACACTCGCAATCATTAATGCAAGGTGTATAATTTTTAGGTGGATATGAAAGTCATTTGAACGACCTTCGGAAATATTATTAAGTTATTGTTTTTTTTTTAAAAAAAAAAAAGTAAGTTATCATAATTTTCATCTGAAAGTTTTAATGTCTTTATTTTATTGCTAACTTATAATAATTAATTTGTAAATAATATAAAGTACGGTAAGAATAAGTAAATTTTGATAAATAAAAAATTATTAAATAAAATAATACTATTAAATATTCAATATTAGTCTCATTTTAAAGATCTAAACGAAACATTTTTATTGGTATGATTTTTATGATGATAAAAGTTAGAAATTAAAAGTTATTTATGGATAAAGAGTAAAAATAGAATAAATAGAGTTAAAATGTAGATTTATAGTTTGAAATTTGATACTCTTAATTTAGAGTATAAAACCATGAAACTCAAAAAAAAATTACATGGAGTCTTAAAGTTTTTTCAGTTGTAAACATTCATATAATACTCAAATTCCAAATGATTCTCAAATATCTGTGGTTTAATTGATTATAAATACTGGGGAATTCCAACAAAAAATTAGTTGTTAGATAATTGGTTGACAAATATGAATTAGCCAGCTAATACAAATTGAAGTAGGTGGTAGTGATTTTAAGAGATGTTCTTCCAAGTTTCAAACTCAACTATCCAATTCATGTTTGGAATCCAGGTCTTAAAAACAATAACAACTCAAAAGAAACACAATTTAAAATTAAACTACTTTTTAACATAAAGGAAGTATAGAAGATTGCTTCAATGTTATCTTAATTTTATACTATAAATTATGTGAAAATGGATGGATAGCTATCAAAATATTTCATACCAGCCGGCCGGTGACACGTGTTATCGACCCATCAAATTTCCAAACATTGGCTACTGTACCACGATCACAACATGGTCATTGCCCTAGTAGTAATACTTGTTTTAAGAGCACAATCAGAAAAGAAAAGTACTTTTTATTAAGTGCTTTTTAAAAATAAAATAAAATAAAAATAAAAATAAAAAAGCAGATTATAGCATTAGTGGCTATAACAACAAGAAGCTTACAACAATATGACAAAGACAGAAGCATTGCACTGCTTATGTGACGAATAAATGTTGTAAAGGAATCCAACAAAGTCAAGCAGTGCAATGTCTAGCTTCTCTGTGTTACATACACATTTACGATAAATGCTTACTTCTGATGAACCGAGTATATCGAAGATTTGCAAACTGTAAGCTAAAATCCCACCAGAAACACTTACCTCTGATGGACTGAACACCAACCCTCCAGAAATACTTACCTCTGAATCTCTGATCGACCTCTACTATCACTCAAAACACTCGCAAATTTGCAAGTCATTATAATTGTAAGATGACCATAAAGATATCATCCACCATAGTCAAGCTAGTTCTATCATCCTATCTTTTAATGGACGATTAAGTAATAAAACTTCCTTAGCGGCAGTTAGCTTCAAGAAAATAAGAGCAGAAACAAACATTCAATGAAGCGATTCATGAGAGCAAAGTTCTTGGCAAGAATGATAAATCCAAGACTAGGCCGCCCAAATGTCTACAATTGCTAAAATTGTGAGAAGTGAGAAATGAATAGTAACACTATGCTTAGAGTTGTTATGCTAGTCAAGAATGATAAATCCAAGAATAATGCTAGGCCGCCCAAATGTCTTGGCATGTGAATTGTAACCACTATATAAATCATAAGATGATACGGTGGATGATGTGTTAGTTACAACTCATTTGCCACATCATTTAGACATGATTTTTGTAGCATAAACGTAGCTACTCAATTTCAATTCTTTTGAAGGAGAAAGTACAAATCCACAGTCAAGACAGCATAGCTACTCAATTTTCTCTTGCAGCAAATTATGCTTTAATCCAGGAAAAAGATTCAGTGAATCAAAACAAAAAATTTACATTATTTAATTACTTTTAGGAAAGTAATCTGTCATGCAATACATCATTTTTATCTTTTATCTTCATGTTATTCAGTCCCCACATTCCATTGGCTGAACTGATAGTTGACATATCAACTTGGTCAGAAAGGTACCAAACATGTGGTGATTGCTAGAGCCTTCTGGAAAAAAAATGACAGGAAGAAAACCCAAGAGGGAGTCATTGATCGAAAAGTTTTTCTCAGTTCACTAACATGATAATCCTATAAAGAAACTTTTCATAAACACCGAAACTTAGAGAGAAAAAACTGACCAAGCTATTGGGCTGCTAAAGAAATATGAAGAGAAACCATCAACTACATTACTAACATAAAGAGGAGCAAACACAAAAAAAAAAAAGTGGAAACATACAGAAGAACACAAGAAAATAAATCCTCGAGAAGAATGATGTGTCTGATTATTGGCTCATATTACAACCCCAAGCAAGACCAAAAAACAATCATCGAGACAAACAGTGTCTCTGAATTATAATGATTTTACTTCTTAACCTCATACACTGAATTTAGGAAGGCCAATAATGCTGTAACCTACAAGATCATAACTGTAACATAGCTAAACCAATAATACTGCTACTTACAGTTATAAGATCAGACGATTCCAAGCAATTCCTAAATAAATAGATTTGGTTTTGACGTAGCATACAGATAACATCATAGAAGACAACATATAAAGCAATATATTTCATGATAGATGTCAACCCCGGGATCTAAGGCATCATCCAGGACAACCACAAATCCTCAAAGGAAAACAGAAAGGAAATTGTATTAGCAAAGAGTATCTGAATGGGACGGAGGGAAGGGGGAGAGAGAGAACATAACAATTTTCAAAGTTAGGAGTAAACAAAACAGCATCCTAATGAGCATAAAACATGATTCCATCAATGAAGAGAAGAATTTTGAATCAGAGGAAAGAGATTCAACTATCATTAATGGGCACAAGAAAAGATGCTCAGACAATGTTACCTGTAGATGAGCTTCATACAATTCAAACTTAGAAAATTTTTTACCAAAGAAATTCAGAGATTTCACTCGTATTCAAACTGCACCTCTACATGCAAATATTTCCTCATGAGATGAACAATGGATGATGTAAAATTGGCCAGCATCTGACATTCTTCATGGGTCTTTATCTCTGAAACGACTCCGGAAATGACCAACTTCTTAAGTTTTGGGCATCGTTTTAGGATCCCCTCAATCCAATGTGAGAAAAGATCATTAATGACAGCACATCCAAGCTCCAGCACAACCAGATTCTCCAAATTGGTAGACCCTTGCAAGCTATAGTGGAACACTCCTTCTCTCAAGTCATAACTCAATGAAAGATGGTTCAGCTGTGGGAACCAAGCAGCAATTGTTTCCAAATCCACAATCTCATCCTCGTCAAACACCACATCCCAAAGCCGGAGCTTCTTCAATTTTGATGATCTTGAGATCATCTGGTAGAATTTTGAAATAATTGTGAAGTTGCTAACATCTACAATCTCAAGATTTTCAACTGTATCACCAAGATCAAGGTGTATAACACTTACATCATCAATCTTGAAATGCTTCAAAGACCCCTTGCCCACAAGTTCAAAAACTTCAAGAGCACAATCTTTCAAGTGCAAAAGTTCAATACAGTCAGCCTCCAGTACAAACTTGTCCAAACTGATAGCTTCAACAAACATACTCTTTAGTGTCAAACTACTAAGTTCAACTGTCACCTGTGCATCTGACATAGCAATCTCTGGATTGATGAGTTCCAAGATCTCAATTTTCTGACATGCAGTGAGCAAAATATTCAAATCCAAAGCTGAAATGCTAACATAACTCAAAGAAAGCGACTTCAAGCAAGGAAATCTCTGAAAATTTGGTTCAACTCCAGTGATTGAATTATGGGCCAACACCAACGTCTCCAGCTTCTGTCTCCCACATATATCAAGAATATTAACATTTGGAGTGGTCCGGACATTATAAAACAACCTGCGCAAAGTTTCCCTGGTATACATGAGCCAAGCAATAACTGTAGATGCCGAGAATTCATCAACATCATCCATCATAATCGATAGGCCTTGCAGTCCACTGGTTTGGAAGATTGTTTGAGTTATCAGGATTTCTAGTCGACTAGTTGTCAGATCACGATAAGGGGGCCAATCATTGGAATTGAATGAGAGCGTGTGAAGGTGTCTGCGGTACGCGTCTCGCCACTTGCAACATGTTGCAGAGGCTATAACCACATCTCGAGCACCTCCAAGCCGGGACAATATATTACCAATGACCTCAACAGGAAGGTTCTCCATTACCCAGAAAAAGCTACTGAGAAGTCTTAAATCCACCAAACGAATTTCCCAGAGTCTTGATGAAACTGAAAATACCCCCCTTGCAAAAAGTAAAGTAAACAACAATATGAATTTCTCAAACCATTGTCCATATATTCTTGCCCATCAATCACAAAACAAACCGTCCAATCCGCAAAGAAAATATAGCTATCCAACAAAGAAAAAACCAACAAAATGATCAACAAAAATATAATCAGATCTCCAATATAAATCAGTAAAGCATTGAATCAATCTCAAGAAAAGCCACCAAATCTATCCATATGAAGTAATGATTTACGCTAAAAGAGTGAACAAACAATATCAAGCAATAACGTTAAACATTCTACTAAGATTCTATCAATTGAAACATCAAAGATAATAGATAAAACCGATAAAACAGAAAATCCAACATCTGGGTACCCACAAAAACAGAGAAATCACCCAAGAACTGAAGAAAAACAAAAATATGATAACAAAGCATGGAAAAGGGGCATCGAAGATCTCACCATGAGTGAGTCAATAAGAGAAGGTTGATCGCGGGCGTGAACTCAGAGAGTGATCCGCCACCATGGATACAAACAAATATTCGATGGAAAAATGGGTCCCAAAAAAATATTGCTCCTGATTTTATTTTATTTTTTGACAAATATTCTTTCAGGATTTTAAATCGATACCAATTACCAACCCGGCAATCCTCCACTGTGACTGTGTTCTTTTGGCAAGACCGTTAATGACATTAGAGCCCATTTCAGGTATTTTGTACACTAATTTGATAATTTTTATCCTTCCAATAAGAATAATAATAATAATAATAAACTAATTAAATGTGGTTTGATAGTAATAATAAATCTTTAATTGGTGTTTTACAAAATTTTCAAATATTAATTTTTTGGTTATTTATTATATATTATGCACTTCTTTTAGATTTTAACAAAATTATGCTATTCGAGGGGAAATTGTAAGTATACCTTAACTAAAGGAACTAATTCGAAACCTGTCGGGATATAATCATTTCCTTCTCCTCTAGTTTGTCATGTTAGATACTTTGCCCCCTCTAGTTTCAGTAATGACTATTCTTCCCCCTGAAAATCAAAATATTAGACATTTTACCTCCTGCAGTTAGAAATTCCGTTAATCTAGTACTTTGACCATTAAAAAATCAATTAAATTACCTTATTACCCTTGAACACATGAGTTATGCCCCTAATCATACCACTATTTTTTTTTTTGAAGAAAAAAAATCATAATTAAAAAAAAATAAAAACTAATAAAAGTATTTTAAAAAAAAACCATAATTGAAAATAAAAAATTAAAAACTTTATTTAAAAAAACATTAATATAAAGAATTATATGTAAAAATAAAAATTTATTTTAAAAAAATATTAATATAAAGAAAGAAATGTAAAAATAAAAAATTTATTTTAACAAAACATTAATATAAAGAATAATAAAATAATATAATTGTAAAAAAAAAACTAAAAAAATATTTTGAAATATTGAATTGTTTTTTTTTTTTTTTTGAAATAGTGAATTTTTTGTTGTTTTTTTTATTTACTATGTCCACCATCATGGACGATGGTGATCCCTTTTTTTTTAAAAAAAAATTATGTTTTTTTAATACTTTTATTAGTTTTTATTTTTTTTTTTTATTCTATTTTTTTTCTTTAAAAACAATTAGTGGTATCATTAGGGGGCATAACTCATATGTTCAAGAGTAATAAGGTCATTTAATTTATTTTTTTTACGGTCAAAGTACTAGACTAATAGAATTCCTAACGGCAGGGGGGCAAAAGGTCTATTATTTTTGTTTTCAGGAGGGAAATGGTCATTACTGAAATGAGGGAAATGGTCATTACTGAAATTAGATGGGGTAAAATGTCTAATATGGCAAACTTGGTGATGCAGGAGATATTATTGGAGATTTTCTTGAAGACTTTTTATTTTAGAAATATTCTTGTAATTAATACATGTTATTTTATTTCCTTTTAGTTTATATGTAATTAGGTTATTAATTATTTTATGATTTGAATTTTTAAATCAAATCTAATTTCCTTTTTAGATAGGTTTTTAATGTTTTAGGATTCTTTTGATTTTTAAGAGATTTGATTTCTTTTTCATTTAGGATTCTTTTCCTTTTGTTTAGGATTTTCTTTTTAGTTAAGTTTTGCAATTCTATTTAAGTAGATTGTATTAGGGTTTGAAAGTCAGCTTTTGATTAAATAAAATTCAGAGATGTTTCTCAACTATCCAATTACATTATCCTTCGTGTGCGAAGTCGATTATCGTATTTGAAGCCTAATAATCCGGTATTCGTACGCGAATCAACGGAGCGTTAGTAGGGTTTGTTTCCGGTATTCGTGCGCGAATCAACGGAGCGTTATCGTTTATCCTTTCTTTTATCGATTGTTGTTGTGTTGAATTTTCCGCTGCATCAGTTGGTATCAGAGCCGAATTCCATCGTTTAGGGCCCGAAAAGGCCGTTTTTGCCGTTTTAGGAAAGTTTCATTTTTGCAATAAATTGAGATTTCTGAGTCCGAATCGACTTCCATCAATTCCGGTCTTCTTAGGATTCTCCATAGAATTAGTTTTTGTATTAATCTCAATTTTGCCATTTTGGGTAATTTTTGGGTTTTTTCGTATTTAGACTCGTTTTCCTGTTCTGCAAGGATTACGATTAGGGTTAGAAGTTGTTTGCTTTAAATAGTGCTGTAAGCCGAAAGGCAACTCAGTTGTTGATTTATTAAATTTAGAGTTTTCTCTATTAAAAAAAAAAAATGATGCAGGAGATATTATTGGAGATTTTCTTGAAGACTTTTTATTTTAAAAATATTCTTGTAATTAATACATGTTATTTTATTTCCTTTTAGTTTATATGTAATTAGGTTATTAATTATTTTATGATTTGAATTTTTAAATCAAATCTAATTTCCTTTTTAGATAGGTTTTTAATGTTTTAGGATTCTTTTGATTTTTAGGAGATTTGATTTCTTTTTCATTTAGGATTCTTTTCCTTTTGTTTAGGATTTTCTTTTTAGTTAAGTTTTGCAATTCTATTTAAGTAGATTGTATTAGGGTTTGAAAGTCAGCTTTTGATTAAATAAAATTCAGAGATGTTTCTCAACTATCCAATTACATTATCCTTCGTGTGCGAAGTCGATTATCGTATTTGAAGCCTAATAATCCGGTATTCGTGCGCGAATCAACGGATCTGAATCGTTTATCTTTTCTTTTATCGATTGTTGTTGTGTTGAATTTTCCCCTGCATCACTTGGGGGGGTGAATGATTATATCCCAAACTTTTCTAACCCAAATTACATTTTAAATTTAGTTGTTTGGTAAGGATCCATGTTAAATTGTTAAATTTGAATACGAAGAACTCGTGATAATTGTTTTGGGTGTTTTTCAATTTTAGAGATATATTAGTTGAATTTTGTGAAAAAATATATATGAAATTTTTTTGTATCGAGATAGAATGACTTGATACACAAATGTATCAGGTAAGCTGTGTAAAAGAATCTACACTACTTGGGGGTAATTTTCTGAACCAAGTCTTAGCTCAATCTGTCAGGGCTAAGGGGAACATCCTGCACATTGCCGACCAGATAACGTTCTGAATCTCTATCTGGTGTACGAAGCTTTTCAGGTGGCTCATAGGGTCTTTTGATCTGGAATACTTCTTGGTCGGCATTTTGAATTTGGGGGGTAACTGTACCTCTCTAATTCTTCTTGAGAATGGTGCATTCATTTCCTTCAAGGGGTTCTTCCATGTACCTCGGTGCTTTCCCTTTCTCAACTCCTTGATCTCCTTTGCCATCTTAGCCATCCGGTCCTCAAGATGCATGGATCTATCATTCCTGGACCGGGCTTCTGAACCTTCGTTGTCCGAGGTTTCTAACTCAATAGTCGCCTCTTTGCACCCCTCTTTCTGTGGACTGTTTCCTCGGGGATTCCTTATTGGCCTGGTACTTCCACAATCATTGGGATGTGGAGCCCTCTCCTCCGCTACTGGTCTTGCTATTGGTCGGTTCCTCTTTTGAGGGATATCGACCGTTGATTTTACCTGTCGGGGTATGAAATCCGCGGGGTGGTTTGAAGCTGGGAGTGGTGGTCCAAGTCTGTCGAAAACCAGTACCCGGTCCAGCCTCTCCCGTGGTCTTAGGTACTTCAAAGGGTATCCCTTGGGCGATCATCAAGAGGTGAATACTTTCCACAAAAGCTCCAGCTTGCTGCTCCAAGGTATCCTGATTGGTTTCCTAGACAGCTGGGGCCTAGGGCGGGGAGTGCGTGTTTGCTAGAGGGACCGGTGCTGGGCTGTGGTTCTTTGATCCCCTTCCCTGCTTTTGGACCCTGTGAGTAGAGGTGAGGGATTGGGGTTCCGATAGGTTGGTCTGCACTTGAGAGGATCGGAGTCTCATCTTCATGCTTCCTGGGTAAGGCTATGTAGTTTCTTTGGAAATGGATGGGAGGATACTCCCAACAGACGGTGCCAAAAAGTGTTAACGGGGAAAATGTCAATGGGGTAAATTTCCAATCAACACAATATGTATATCGTAAAGACAAAAGAATAACACTTTTTATTGATAAATCAAATATGATGCATGATATAATGACGATTTATGAGAGGTTTAGGTAGGAGGTTTCTGACACAATTTGCGATGGAGATCTCGTGTTAGACGATAAGTGGAAAAAACTGTATTCAAAATTCAATCCCCTTTCTTTCGAGAGTCTTGTTACATTTATTGGTCTCTATTCTTGCTACTCACTCTGTTAATTAGTCAATCAATTTAGCAATCAAAGGGATATTGATAGTGGCTTCATTTAGGTGTAGGAATAATCTCAAAGTCAAGTGATTTGTTTCCCTTCTTGGCGAAATTGATAGCGTTGACTAATCCTGTTTTAAATGGAGTTTACAAATGGAGGGAAAAGTCAACTTTCCTTATACTCGAATGTTGACGCATACCATCCTTCCTGTTCCATGGTCCTGGTCCCTGTGGTGTACTGGTCCTTCCTTCCTTGATGGCCTTCTCTTTTAATGTATTGAAAACTCCTTTGTTACCATAATCCTGATTACCTGGTAGACCGATTCTAGGAAGAATTGCGGTATCGAGGTATTATGCATGTCATTAGACCGTGGTACCAGTATTCCTCGGGTATCAAGGAACGGGGACAGTGTGGCAGCGGGGTTTTCGGGACCTTGACTTCAATATTTCTTGTTACCTGGGGATATGGGTGACCCCGATCCCGATTCATAGATGGCGTGCCTTGGTATATCGGTCTTGCCTTCTTCCCGAGGTAGCTGGATACTCCCTGTAGTGTCATTCTACTTCAGGCGATCTTGGCAAGGATGAAAAATTCTTCTTTAGACCCCTGCCTTTTTAGGTGGTTAGCAGATTGTAATCTGAACAATGATTTTTGTCCTTCGCTTTTTGATCAAGATGAAGTTCATACTTGCTTTTGAACTGTTTCAATCTCTTCGTGCTATAATATTACCAAAACTTCTTAATCCATCGATCTTTCCTAGGCAGAGACGGAACAGTGTGGGGGCTAAGGTGGGCTCAAGCCTACCCTGGCCCCCTTAAAAAAATTAAATTAGTAAAGAAAAAAAAATTAATTAAAAAAAATTAATTTAATTCCTAATCAGAGTGAAAAATATAATCTTTCTTTTATTTTTCTTCTTTTTATAATAACAATTATTTCTCCCCATTCTTCAAACTTGGTTCAATCTATTTATCAACATCAACATTTAGATACATTTGAGTAAATATTATGGCTTTAAATATTTTATTTTGTTACTTTAAAAAATTATTTTATTTTGTTTTGAAATTTTAGGATTATTGTTAAATATAGATAATAAGATTTAGGAGTAATCCAATTATTATTTAATTCAATTTTAAATTTAAAAATAATGATAGCGCTAAATGAATTTCATTAAATTTATCGGAATATTATATTAGTATATTTAGAATGAATCAAACTAATGCAAGAATATTGTATAATTTAATTAGTGTTCTCATTTGTGTTTCATGTTTCTCTTATAATTTAATTTGATTTTTAAAAAATATAATAAAATTTTGTAAAATATTTATTTAGAATATACATTTTATGGGGACACCTTATTATGTCCTCCTAACTAGATGATGTCGATATTCTATATAAAAAAAAAAAAATTTCTAACCTACCATAGTTTTTAATCCTGGTTACGTCTCTGATCCTAGGTCAAAGTCTCCATTGAAGAAAAAGCCGTTGTTGCTACCATCGCAATACCCGAACATTTTTTTTTACCTGTGTATTGCATTGACAGTGGTACCAAGGTGATAAAGCTCGCACTCGTCAACAAGTTGATGACAAAAACATACCCGTTTACTATAATTTGGAAGACAAGACAATTAGATCCCGTATGCAATGTACTGCTGAACTTGGTGAGTTTTAATTAATTAGTTAATTTATTTAATTTTGCTTTTCTCATTTGCAATGGTATTGATTCATTGCAAGTCCTTCATGTGGTACAGATGACAGTATACAAGTGTTATGCTTTTGTTATTGGTTATCCTTTCAAAAATAAATATATAACATATTTGTTATGAAAAAATAGTATAAATGAATGTTCATCTAATCTCACAATGTAACTTATGATCCTTCACCTTTCTTAATTTATTTTCAAGTTTATGGTACTATTTATTCTCAAGTTTATAGCTCAATTCATTCTCAAGTTTATTGCTAGTGTCTTTTCAAATCTATAACTATTATATCATGAGCTTTTAAAAAGGAGGTCTCAAGAAGTTGTAAATACCCTTGAGAACCGAATAAAATATCATATTTATACGTTGTTTGTCTCTTGATTCCTTATCTTATTCTTACTATTTTATAATTAAGTTTATTCACCTTATCAACAAGAAGAAGCTATGATCAAGTAAATATTTTTATTTACTTATTCCTTTTCACAAGGTATGAAAACTATATGTGTTGTAATTTGTTATTTACTAATGCTAAATAACCCAAAAATTTAGTAAAAATTTCAACCCAAATGATGTGGCAAGTGGTTTTTTCATTAACCACATCATCTCATGTTGTTTATGGTGATGACAACTCACTTGCCACATTATTTGAATTGAAATTTGAGTTAATTATTTCGGTTATATAGCATTACTCTTTGTTATTAACTCACTACAATAATATTTATTATATTATGAATTTAACATGTATACTTTTACCTTTAGTAATTGACATATTTGTATTTAGGAATTTCTAATAATTATTTTTATGATTTAGCTAGCCGAATATGTCAAATATCATAAAACTTGAATTTGCTGCTCTTGATATTTTTGGTAACTATTTATCATAGATTCTTGATGCTAAGAATATATGAGATACAATTAAAGAAAAAAAAATGAAGCATTTTCACGGAACCGTACTAAAGTAATTATTTTCCTTCGACACCATCTCCATGATGGATTGAAATCCGAATATCTTAAATATAAATATTTTTTGCTTCGAGATAGAATAACCCGATACACAAATGTATCAAGCCATCCCATCCTGAAGCACAATTATTTGTGTTTCAGAGAAGATCTGGACTTGTATAAATAGGTTGTGATAAAGTGAATGAGACTATGGGTAATGATAGGTCTTATATAACTAACTTATACGCCTACCAATTCATTTACTTTTATATATATATATATATACGGTCCCGTTCCTATCAGGGCATCTTTATATAACTTTATCAGGATATTGAATGTGAGTCACTCATTTATAAAAAGTAATTTGACAAATGCATATATAACAAGTCAAAGTATGTAAAACGAGTGGCTCACATTCAATGTCCTTATATAATTCTATCAAGGTATCTTCATAAAAAAATTTCTGTATATATATATATATATACATACTCTCACCTACAAACTCTCTGATATAACATACATACAAACCTATTTCTTGATCTTTGGATGTTGTGTAAGTGGTGGCCCAGGAGAGAAAATACACAACATGGATCTTGATCTAAAGGCTAATAAATAGGTTTGTATGTAATGTTATATCAGGGGATTTGTAGGTGAGAATATATATATATATATATATATATACGGTCTCGTTCCTATCAAGACATCTTTATATAACTTTATTAGGATATTGAATGTGAGTCACTCATTTATAAAAGTGATTTGACAAGTTCAGACATACCAAGTCAAAGTATGTAAAACGAGTGGCTCATATTCAATGTCCTTATATAATTCTATCAGGGCATCTTCATATAAAAATTTCCATGTATATATATATATACAGTTTTTCTACTGACAGTTTCGTCCTAATATAAAATATATCAGGACGAAAAATGTGAACCACGGATTATAGATAAGTATTGACAAGTGCATACACTTTGAGTCAAAGTATATAAATCTAATGGTCCACATTCTTCGTCCTGATATATTTTATATCTGGACGAACTGACAATAGAAAAATTATGTATATATATATAGTCATTTTCTCCCTAGTGTGCACTGATATAAAATACATCAGTGCATTGTATGTGGACCATATATTATAGATAAACACTGACAAATGCATACAGATTGAGCTAAAATAATTGAATCTAATGGTCCATATATACGGTATTGATATATATATATATATATTTATTAATGCGCACTGAAGAGAAAATTTTCTTTTATATATGTATATATATATATAAGTAAATGAATTGGCAGAAGTTTAAGTTTATACAAATTATAACATTTTTCCTATCCTTTTTCTTTTTTTTTTTTTTTTTAATTAACAGTATCTATCTATCTATCCAGACCATGTATTTTTTTTTTAAGTTTTTGTCATTGGTAGGATCTGAGCTACTAATTTAAGAGTTATTTTTCAAACCCTAAGCTCGTCCATTTACTAGCTGAGCTATGCCTCTGTGGGCATATTTTTCCTTTTAAGAAAATTATAATATTTTCATTATAGTAGGATTCATGGCCTCATTTTTTTATATAGGATTTGACACACTCTTTTGTCTATTAGATCCTAGGTGTTTAAATGGTCCAAATTTAATACTACCTAATCCATTAATGTTTTTAATTGCTTTTATTTCTTGTATATATATATATATATAGTGTCTTTCTATTGTCAGTTCATCATGATATAAAATATATCAAGACGAATATGGACCATAGATTATGGAGAAGTTTTGACAAATGCATACACTTTGAGTCAAAGTATGTAAATCTAATGGTCTATATTCTTCATCTTGATATATTTTATATCAGGGCAAACTGACAATAGAAAAATTGTATATATATATATATACATATTTATATATAGTCTTTCTATTGTCAGTTCGAACTGATATAAAATATATCAGTTATTTACATGTATGTCATTGGATTTAAAGGATGTTTTGACAAATACATACAGCCAAGTCAAGCTGTCAAAGCATTTAAATCCAATAGTACAGGGTCGTAGTAAGTTTAAAAATATATATTGACACTAGAGCAAATCATATGTCAAGAAAAGAAAATTAGACAAACAAAATAACAAATAAAAAATATAATGAAAATTTTGTCAAATATATAAAAATATAATGATTTTTTTGTCATATATATATATATATATATATATACGGTCCCGTTCCTATCAAGACATCCTTATATAACTTTATCGGGATATTGAATGTGAGTCACTCATTTATAAAAGTGATTTGATAAGTGTATAAATACCAAGTTAAAGTATGTAAAACGAGTGGCTCACATTCAATGTCCTTATATAATTCTATCAGGGCATCCTCATATGAAAATTTCCATATATATTTATATATATAGTAACTTTCCAATGAAAACTTTTACAATGCATACTTTAAACACCTTTAATGAAATTGCATGGAATCAAATTTTTTTCGATGAGATTTTTTGTATGCATCCTAAGAAAATTTAAATTACACATTTGGTAAAAATTTGGAAATTTTTTGGATTTGAGAACTATTTTTCTTATATTCCCCTATTTTAAATGTTTTATCTTCAAAAAAATCGGAAAAAATTAGTTCTTGTACCCGATTTTTTTTTAATTTGCGTCCATTAATTTATTTTATTGTTTTCACCATCCATACAAAAATCAAATCAAGATTCAATATATTCCTTCAATTCCATCAAATGTGTTTAGAGTGTGATTGTAAAAAGTCATCATTAAAAAATTACGGGCTACCCTTGGGTGCAACGTTACATGATGCAATGAAATTTTTTTTTTACTGTAATCATGTCTTCTTTTGTACAACCACATCAGTTAATATATGATTGTATGCTCTAACATACGATCACAATAATTTAATTGTGTGATCACGTGCAATTCATATGCGATAACATTATATATATTTATGATCACATGTAATCATACGCGATCACATACTATTTTTTAAAATTGTATGATGTCATGTTGCACCCAAGAATGAGCTATATATATATGACAAAAAATTCATTATATTTTTTATTTGTTATTTGGTTTGTCTAATTTTTTTTTTTCTTGACATATGATTCGCTCCATTCTGTTCTATTTCAAGAGAGTTGTTAACTTGTTATACATAACAACTTAAAAATCATTGAAGATTTCATAATCAAATTCCAACCAACTTACATATCTAATTTTTTTTTTCCTAAGGTTTGAAACTCAAAATATGATACCAAATTAGCAAATTCGTTAGTCCGTATTTTAATATAAATCTGATCCCATTAAATCATCAAAATTGATTTGAACGGATTAATCAAAAAAAATTTTCCTAACCATATACAAAGAATGAAAGAAATAATAGTTCTTTCTTGTTGAGATCATCCATATCACATTTTTAAAATTTAAATATTGTTTCTGTTTTTTTATAAAAAAAAATTTGTAATTAGATAAATGCTTAAACTGCTTTATTCCAACCATTGCCCAATGTTCAGGTTCACCGCCATTGTGATTGATATATAAATTTAGGGAAAAAAAAAAAAAAAAAAACTATATTCAAAAAAAAAATTATTTACATAAATTTTTCATAATTATAAAAACAGAAGCAATAACTGTTATATGTATCCAGTACATGATTGATGGATTTGCATATAAGCCAAATCATGCAACTTCTTTTCGAAATATTATACTAAATTCGGGGATCGAGGAAATGAGACACAACTCGAACTTGAAGTCATAATCTTATTGTGTAGATACGAAAGATATATTATTGACCAACATCATCTTATCAATAATGTAAATATGCAAAACTATTTCCTTAAAAAAAGTATGATTTTCCCCGTACAATTTCATGAAATATGTATGGAAACAAATCTTTTATAATGTCTAATATATTCATACAATTTTCGTTTAACTTAGTGACATATTTGTCATGATCACTTCTTTAAAATACTGGAAATATGCATATGTATTTTCAGTATTCCGAATTTCCGATATGTATAAGTCTTTATTGCCCGATAATTTTAACTTAGTATATGTTGGGACAACCAAAAATGCAAGTACATCTTTTCCAAAAAAAAAAACAAGAAAAAAAAAAACTTAACTACACCTATGATATTTTAAAGGGGAAACTACACTCACACTCTTGAGGTTTAACCCAAAGACACTCGTATGGAAAAGTTTCATTATTCTATGATCTACACTCATACCCTTTGGACTTAACAATACTTAGTGAGCATCTAAGGATGTAAGGGTATTTTAGTCTTTTTGAAACTTGTTTTATTTTTACAAATCAATTCATTAAATTCAATAATGATATAAATGTTAAAATAAATAAATAAATAACGATATATAAAAAATTAAAAATTAAAAATTAACCCTACTAACCAAATCTAATCTTCCACGCCTCCACATGCAGCGATGTTGCCGTCAGCAACAGCCTCCATCGCCTACGTCTGTATCGGCAAGTGCATCTTCATCTGGCTTCTTTCAGCGAGAGGTTTTAGGATTTGTGGTGTCTTTGTCGGTTTGTGGGTTTGATAATTAGGTATGAAGGTGTTGGATGTGTTTAATTCGTTTTGATGAGTTTGAACTTTGGAGTGTTGAGAACTTGAAGTTGATGTGATTAATTTTTGATGGGAAAAGGGAGAATTTCGGGTTTGAATCTATTGAGGGAGGAGGCTCTTCAACTGTGCCCACTGTGTAGTTGAAGAAGACCATGCCTCTCCATTGAAAATAAAAGATTTTTTTTATTAGGGTTTGGCTAAGTTGTCGTTAACAGCAATGTTACTGAACAACAATTATGTAGAAGAGAGTTGGTTTATTTTTGTTTTAATTTTTTTTAATTTTCAAATTCTTAATTTTTTTTCCAGCATTGCTTGAAATTTCAAGACTAGAAATTGTCCAGTAACATTGTTGTTAACATAAACTTAACCAAACCCTTTTTTTATTATTAATTTTATTACTTCATTTTATTTATTTATTATTATTTTTTTTTTCATGAAATGCAGTTATACATTTATTTTGTTCATTTTAATTTTGATAAAAACATTTTTCTTTCTCTTTTTTTAAGTATTTAACGTTATTATTTATTTATGGGCTCTAAATTTGAACAAAAAAACATTACTCATTTTGTAAAAGCATTTTTTTTATATAAAAAAAAAAACTGTAATGCATTTTCATTTTTTTAAAAGCGTTCTCATTTTATTATATTTACCTTTATTCATCTTCATTAAAAAAAAAAATTTGATTTGCCTCCAGGCTATTCTTGACATTTACTAAGTCAAACTTGGTCAATTAAACATCAATACTAACGGCAGTTAAGTGTAGAATAAATAAACCTTTTCATGTGAGTGTTTTTGGGCCAAACCTCAAGGGTGTGAGTGTAATTCCACCTATATTAAAATTACGATATTTGAAAGTCTGATTTTGATTGAGATATCGGAGAAAACTATAAAGATAGACTTAGAGCATCTCCAATGCAAAAATGATTTGCATTTCAAAAATTGTTGACATGGCAACAATGTCAAGAGACTTGCTTTCTATATGGAATAAATATGGACTTGATAGACAATTAACTTAAAATTCGGTCGTCAATGCTTCTGTTTAAAACACATTTTGTTTTAATGATGTGTCCAATTTAATTTTCTGTTTTCTTTTTTATTTTATTTCCTTATCAAAAATAGATGAAAAATTAATGTTAATTCTAAACGATTGCTGAGTACTCAACCTAAAAAAGGGTCATGCAATAGGCCGTCTAAAAGTAGACGGTTATGTTGACAATGTCTAATATATATATTTTTTTCATGTCAACTTGAGGTTGAATATACACAGTTACATTGGAGACACAATTATTAACAAAACGTCTATTTATCCCACGTGACATCTCTTTTTTACACAAACCATGTATACATCGGAGACGCTCTTATATTTATCAACCTAACAAACATTATAGGTACGTCGGATCACGAACTGGAGAAATACTTATCCAATTTTTAAGGTTATCAATTAATTCAAGTTGAAATAATGGTTAGATTTTCCATTCATGTGATATTGGATGTATATTTGTGAAATTTTTTAGTTATAAATATATGAAGCAGATTAACAACCTTGCTGATGAAACATAAATGTACGAAGCAAATAATATTTAATAGACTTTAAGAACAAAACCGTGAAGCATATGAAGTGTAACGTATATGAGTGATATTATATTATTTACTGTGACGCCAGTCTTATGTAACTCTATTAACTTTGACCCAAAAACTATTCTTGTTTGTCTTCTAAATTCCTTTAGAAAATTTCATTTCTGATGGTGTTTTCCTATTTTTGTATCAAATTTAATTTCCCATAGGATATTCCTTATTTTGTATAGCTATCAATAGTTTTTGATGTGTACTTATCAGATAAGAGAATTGTATGAGAAAGAAGATAGAGGTAAAGTGAGAAAATACAGAAATAGCGGTGGAAAGATTGTAATTGTATTACTTCATAACTTTCTCATTGAATCTCGGGTTATTTATAAGCCATGTTACAAAAGTCATACATTAACTAATGTCAACAAAATAGGTAATTACATAAACAAAGCTATCTAGGCAAGTGGGGCTAAAACAATGCCACCCACCACTCATATATTATACAACCGAAACAACTAAGAGCATCTCCATCTGAATTGTAAATCTCCATTTTGCAACAACAATCTTCTCCAACCAAGCCTCTCTCATCACCAAAGTAGAGCTAAAGCGTTTTTGTCGCTAGATCTGGCGATCTTGGAAGTTCAGCGCTACTTTGCTGATCTGCTTGGTTTTTTTATTTTTCAGTCACTTCATTTTCATGTAATCACAGCTTTGTTTGTTGATTTGTTGATTTCTCACTTGTATCCCTTTTTAAAAGTTTTGTTTAATCACATTTTTACCTCTATTAAATCAAATGTATTCCAATTGTATCCTTTTAATTATCTAATGTTTTGGTTAAATTATATTTGTTTTAATTTAATTATTATTTATATTAATATTTATAATAAACTAAAATTAAGTATATAATACAAAAATTAGTAAAAGATAATTATAAACACTAAATTCGATTTAAAATTTTTTTAAAAAAAAAACACAATTGAAGCAACACACTACATTAATAAAAACATTAAAACAAGAAGGAAAAATACAATAGAAATTACAATAACAATTTAGTAATCCGGGAGATCATTTGAAATCCTCCAAGTTCATTTAATAATTTAAGGGGCTGTTTGGTATGGGGTAATCAAAATAATCCGATTCCTGAGAAAGTTATTCCTGGGAAACCTGTGTACTTGTGTTTGGTTATGCTTAGGAATATTGTGTCTGATTCCTAGGAATGTCAGACAACTGTGTTTGGTTGCACATGAGAATCTTTTATTTTTTTCTTTTAAATGAATTTTTTTTGTTAATAATCATTTTTTTTTTCATATAAAAATTAATTTTGAAATTAAAAAAAATAATAAAAATGACATTAGATCATTATGGTACAAACCAATATTAAATTACAAATCAAACATCAAAATGAACACATAATCAAACATCAAAATGAAACATAATTATATTACATTCAATAGTTTTTTTGTCATTGAAGAAAGATGTCAAATAATATCAATTCAAAATTACATCTCAATTCAAGAAAGATGCAAATACTAAAGTTCAAATATAACTCATTCCAACAACGACAAAAGGAAATCAAGTTTTAATTCTTCATTCAAACTGAAGAAGTAGTCGATGTTTGCTTGATCATGGACAAGAAGTTGTCCAACTTTAACTCATTGTGCATTTGTCATTTCATCGATTTTCTTGAGTTCATCAAATACCTTCATCCTCCTAGTAGCACCATCAGTTTCAAATTGAAAGCAATCAGCAAGTCGTCTAATAAAATCACTTGCAGCAGTTTGCATATTACCAAATTCTTTAACTGAGTCTTTGAGAAAATCAACTATTGGATCTTCAATCCTAGATCTCTTTTTTACCTTTCTTACTTGATTGCATTAATGGTATGTTTGTGCTACTCATGTTCACATTACCATTCAACTCATCTGATGGATAGAAAGGGTCGTCACCATTGTGTTGATTATCCTCATTACCTATCTCTTCAACCGTTTCAGAGAATCTCATTGCACCTTGTCTATTAGCACGATCCTTTCCAAACACTATTCCCAATTCTTCATAATAAGGAAAATGCTTGTTTCTTAAGCCTTTTGCAGCTGGGTGACTCTATAATAAATATATAACATTAGTAACATTAAATCAAATGATGATTAATAAATTAAATTTCTTTAAAATTGGAGAAACTAACCTTAACCCATTCATCAAACACAATTTTCTCAACCACAACACACTTGATATCATCATTCCACCCAAAATCACTAGCAGAAGGTCCCAACATCTCAGAAATTGCATGGTATTATTTCTTCAATAACTTGATGCGAGAATCAATGTATGGTTGTGCTCTAAGCTCGCAACCTGAAATCTTTTCACTCATCATTTTGTGTATTTGTTGCAAGAAACCGGGTTTGAATGTACCATTATCCGCTTTCCATTTTCCGCAATTGGTTAAATCCACCAAACACTCCACCAACTTTGAATCCTCAACACTAGTCCATTGATACGTTTTTCCAATTACTGATGTTGTTTGATAATTAACTTCCATAATGTTTCCTACAAGGATTTTGGTCTAGTTTTAAGGCAATAAGAACACACATGTAGCTTTGAGCTGCTTAGAAGTTAATAAACTGATTTATGACTTATGAGTACAGGCTTCTCAAACTGTTTATTGAATTTCAATTATATGTTTGGGTTTGAGTGTATCTTTACTCTCTATTTGTGGAGAATAACCTAAATTTTAATACAATACTTAGGTTACAAAACATCTAGGCAACTATTTTGTTATCCTTAAAACCCCCCCATCAATTTTACACCTTTTATGCGTCTTCAACAAGAGGTGAAGATCACAAGCTATCAATTCCCAACTATTCTGTAATCCTAAAAACCCCTCAACAATTTATAGAATAACATCTAGGCAACTCTAGAGATGTATCTAACAACTCCTACCTGCCGAACCTAAAATTTCTTTCAAGAGGTTGCTGAAATTTAAAAACAAAAATGGAGGGCTCATTGACATTTTACAGACTATGAAGAAAGATCGACAAGCTATATTATGACTCGAATTCATTTCTTGAGATCATCAAACTTTAGATTTGATAGGCTAGCACCTATCTTACAAGTTGATGAGTTAAAGATTACAAAGACCTAAACACTAAGGTAAAATAAAGAAGCATTCAGTCAACTTAAACTGCTACTACTGGCAAAAACACACCTATGTCTGTATAATTTCTTCAAACACAATGAGCAATTTATAATTAAAGTAAACCCAATTTATGACTTTGCCTTGGTTTGGCTGATGTCCAAAATACATTACGAAAGAGTTGTAAAATTCAAATTAACCCACAAATTCCCTTAGCACACAAGTCTAGTACTGATAGTCAAAACAATACTCTAGAGAAAGAAAAAGCATGCCCAAGAAGAAAATCCATTAAGAAATCCATCATAAACAACAAATATCTCTTACGTTTTTGGAATTATTAACAAGTTCCATTAAGAAAGAAAAAGCATGAATGTAAACCTAAATCTGAGAAAAGATGAAGAATTTCAAATCTTAGACTCATTAGAACTCTAGATAAGAAAGGGAGAAAAAAAAAAAAAAGAATGGCCAGGAAGAATTGGGGAATCTCTACCAGTATTAACAAGAGAACCATCAAGTAAAGAATGGCCACGAATTTAATTGAAGAAGAACACAATAATAAAAATGAAAAATATCTAGCAAGAAAAGAAATGAATCATGTGAAGCAAATCGAAGGAGGCCAATCACGGGAGAGAGGGCGGCGAGTTTGATGGAGTCCGGTTGGTTTGACGAAGAGAGAGGGCGGTGAGTTTTCAAGTGAAAAGTTGTGAGAACTGAGATGAGAAGTGAACAATGGTTTGGTGTCTGCTAGGTTAGAATTATTATTTTTAATTATATAGTGGGTCCCACGGTGGGAATCAGATGGAGGGTCATCTGAAACCCACTTATTGGTGTGGGAATCAAATTACCCTATTAGAGGGTAATGTGATTCCCATGAGATTCACATTCCCGAAAATCTGAAAATGCAAACCTAGTAACAAACATGGGAATCCTATCAGATTCTCATTCCCATGCCAAGATCACCCCATGGCAAATGGCCCATGAGAGGTGGTAGATGAAAATACCCGTTTTCAAGAATTCCTAGCTCGACACAGACAAATCAAGGATAAAAAAGCTCATAATGCACTCTAGGATGCATTAATTGATCATTTGTGAGATGAATATACTAATTTAGAGAATTAAATGATGATTAATATGTACTTTTAATTGTGTTTTTTTTATTTATTTTATGAAATGTAATGTGGAAGTTCAATTAATAATAAATGTAATATTTTAGTTAATTTCATTTAATTTATTAATTTATTAATGAATTAAATTTCTTAATTTCTTAATTTCTTAACTTATCATAATATTATGTTAATTTCTTAATTTATCGTAATATTATCTCAATTAAGGGGTGAAAGGTTAATTGTTGTGAAATAATTAAAATGGAATATTTAGGGAATATTCTTTTTAGAGTTAGATTTGGAGTTGCTGGTTGGAGATGGAAGTGTGAAAGTTGCTATATTGTAGAGCAAAGTTGTTATATTTTAGAGTTGCTGGTTGGAGATGGTCTAAGTAAGTGGGGCTAAAACAATGCAACCCACCACTTACATGGTCAATGACTAATTCAAACAACCTAACTAATTTATTCTACCTAATCTACCAGACCATCTTGCTTCCATGGCTGCTCGCATGGCTTAAGACATATCATTCCTCCCCACACGGAATATCATTGTCCACAAGGATAAAATTAGGATAGGTTCGTGAAAAGCGCCACTTGCTTTCCTATGTCGTATCTTCATGTGCTAAACCTGCCCATTTAATTGCTTAATTTCTACACAAAGTGTAGGCCCATTTCTGTATCATTTTGTGTTCATTTCTCGGGTAAAACCGGGTATTTAATACGATAAAATAAGTGTTTTAAGTATTTATGGAGTTCAAGGGCATTGGAGTAATTTTGGTGAATCAGGGGTCAAAGTGCAAAATTTGGAGAATATATTGAAGACACTATGATTAAGGAAGAGTTGTGGGGTACCTTCTATAATTTTCCAGCAATCGCACATGCGTGCGCCACGTGTATTAGTGAAACGGTGCGTTTCACTCTAGGCTCTTGCCCGACTCGACCCAGATCCGGTTCGTCCAATAGCAGATCAGGCCTAGTTGCTGAGTGCACCCTAGTCTGCCACTAAACGCACCCCGCCATATCAGTCTGACGTTAACGTCTTCAACCTTGAGCGGGTCATGTGCAGACCCACGCGCCCGACCCGACCCGGATCTTGACCCGCATTCTAACCCGGCCGTTTCGACCACTTTTCGATGTCTTTTTCAACGATTTTTCGCCAAGATCACCATCGTGCCTCCTCCCGGTCCGATTTCCATCATTTTTGAGCCTTCATGCACACTTTTCTTCCAAGCTCCATACCTTTTAAGCTTCCATGGCTTCCAACTCCAATCCCCAACCGCGGCAATCAAGCGGCACCCAAGCGACAGTAATTTGCCACGGTTGAAGTGTCGCGGTCGTCCAATACGTGGCACCCTCACGACAGAAATCCTCCAAGCTTGCCGCGGTCCAGTTGCCGCTTCCGTCAACCGCGAAAAACCCCAACCTTGGCAGTCCGTATTTAGGTCGTTTTGGACGAAATTTCAGCCCTATTTTGAACCCATATATATACATCTCTTGTTATAAAAGAAAAGCAAGATGAGACACACAAAAAACAAAAACCAAAGCCAAACTCAACCAAAAACCCTCTCATTTCACCATCTCTTCCACACACTATCAAATCTCCCATTTCCATTCACCACATCCACCATCCCTCCACCTTTTGGGCAAAAGAGAGTAAAAGAATGATAGAAAAAGATAAAGATTCAAAGAAAGAGAGGAAGCTCTCCACATAGTTTTCTCTAAACTCTTTCTCTTTTATTCTTTATTATAGCCATGTACTCATTATTTCATATTTGTTGAATGGCTACTATTTGTAATATGAACTAAACTTTTATTGCTTGGATATGATGAAACGCCACGCTTGAATATCTATATGTATTGACCTTTGTTTATTCATTTTGTGCAAGTGTGGTTTGTATGGGTATTTTAGTGTGCTTAAAGCTTTCAATTAATTGATCTCATTTTAAATGATTTTTTTGGTGTGATATGTACTGACCGGAGACGCATACCAAGTGTTCGATAAAATGTCATCTATGCATGTCTAGAAAAGTAGATCTACTTAGGCTAGCGTATAGGATTCGTTTAGTGTATCAATGTCCTTAATGAACTCATTCATATATTCCGAGTAATTGAGAGATAGGCTTGGGTATGTTTTTGGTGTAACCTATTTTACTCGATCGAGATTGTGAGTTAACATTTGTTAGGATTATGCTCAATAGCAAGAGTGTAATGTTGTAATTAACAATCTTTTTCATATTAATAAAGTGATTTCTGGTTTAACAAATCGTATAGCATTTATAGTTTGTATTATAATTGTCAAAGTAAATAATCATAAGGTCTAAAGACTATGGGAAAAGAAGAATTGTTCGTACATCTGGATATGTATGTGGTAGACACAATTCTTTAGTTAGTCTTGAATATTGTTCACAACTTAAGTTAAAGGTTGGGCACCTTTATCTTGTTAAAGTTGTAGAATTCTTTTGCTAGCATTTGAGTGGGATCAAATGAGATATGATGAGTCTAAAATCATCGGAGTGTCTTCGAGCAAAAGGATCTAGTGCACTGGGTGCATTGAACTGGATCACAATGAAAAGCTTTATCTAGAACCGTCAATAGATAATAGTCTTTTCATTATCAGGACAATCGGAGGGTCTATCTTAATCCTGAGATAAATGATGGACTTATGGTTGCAAGTGATATCATTTGAGTTATCAATGAGTACGATTATATCGCATAGTCTATCCTCGATAGTTTGGTGATATTCATTTGTTAATCGATAGAGGACTTCATTTATAGATATGGACATCGTGGCTCCATTTAATTAAATGAGAGTATAATATCATCATATGGATGTTTTGAGGTAATTGGATATTAAATCTCAACGTTGAGTTTTCAATAGTGTCTATTGAAAACATGGCTTCTGGACAAGTCAAAATATCCAAGTTCAAAACGTGGTCATATGAGTAAATATGGTAACTTGGAGAGTTATAGGCGGTCTATGAAAACATGGTCTCCAATATGATTACTCGGTCTATGAACTCTTGGCACTGATATTAATCACGAGGATACACTATCTCCCATATGATTGTCTAGGGTATGAATGAGGAGCATCTTCCTTTTCTATCTTTATTTAAGAGTTCAGTTTTAGCTCTTTAGTGGAATGAGTTAAAATTAATGGATCGGACCTAAGTGAATCATTTGTTGATTGTGATTAGGTTATGTCTATTGAAGCTTAAATTTAGATGGCCCGCCAAGATCCCCAATCCACACGGACTTGCATGGATCACTTGATATATTCTACCGGACCAATTTAAGGGTCCATCTAGAATTGCATTTAATATATTAAGAATATAATTTGCACATTATTTAAGTAATGGGCTGCTCAATTATATTAATATATTAATGAAAGACATGTGGGCTTGTTTCTTTTAGTAAGAATGGGTCTGGTTCACATGTGGGCTTTTTTATTTAAAGTCCAATGGATTAAATGAAATAGGAAAATAATATTAGGCCCATCTTATATATAAGTGGGGCGGCTAGGTTAAAGTTTTGACCTAAAAATATTATTTTGTTTCATTTGTTTTAATTAAATAAGAATTAATTGATTTATTGATTAATTGTTTAATTAAAGAAACAAATCTTTCCTAAAAGTAAAAGACTTGTTTGATAAGTAAATAAATAAATTAGTATTATTTATTTAATCAAATAAGGAGTCTTTTTTTTTTATTTAGTCAAATAAAAGAATAAAAATAAAAGAGTTGGATTAGGGTTTGAAGTCTATAAAGTTAAAAAGAATTAGGGTTGAATTTAGTCACCCTATATAAGTGACATGATGAAATTCGGCCAACCCTAATAAGATACTACATAGAATTCGGCAACCCTAAAGGAAAAAGAAGAAAAATTCGGCCAACCTATATATATGTTCTTATAGGGTTCGGCCACATCAATTAATTGGTGCTTGAGTTTTTATTTTCTTTCTTCTTCTTCTTAATTCTAAGAGAGTTTTTATTCTAGAGAGACAAAAAGGAGTGAAAAATTATTCTTTGATAGTATACAATTGCTTAAACATCAATAAGCTTGTGTATACGATATCGATCTAGGTTCACGCGAGTTTCGATCATAAGATTGTGAACTCAAAAGTGACCGGAATAATTTTGACATTCTTTTGATTGTTTTGTGACTAACAAAGAAAAGAAAGTATTTGTTTGGTCCATTCACAGGTTTGCAATTCAAAGGAAAGGGAGACCACGCTCCTAGGTGATCCACGTTCGTGCTCGGATTGAAGGTCTTGCGGATTACCATCGACGTAAGTCAATCGGATCACGCGACAAGAGGTAATTTACTTTTGTTGATATATATGCATGTTTATTGATTAAAAGGGTTTAAGGTTCATAAAGGAAAAATTTTAAAAGTCACTAAATCGTCTTTAGTATCGCTTCCGCTGCGTGTAACACTTTTATTTGTTTATTTTTCCCTACAACATTAAGGTGCATGATTTTGGGTGAGCAATTAAGTCTAGAGCGGAAGTAAATAGAGGGTGGGGTGTAGTCAAGTCCTAGCATATTTTATCTCCATTATCACATTCGAGTTTATTTTGTGTTATTTATCTTTTTCATTAGTATAAATCTTGTTATTAGTTAAATTTAGTTGGTTTTAATATTCAAGTATGAAAACCTTTCACCTTAATTGTTTGAATAGCACTTAGACTAATCAATTTCGGTAATCGATCACTTGATCCCTGTGGGAACGAACTTCACTTTATCATTATACAACTATCCGACCTCGTCCTATTGCGAGTGTCACTTGAGTGCATAGTCACCATTTCACCAAAATCTCTATTTTTAGCCGATACTTCCCTTTACGAATAACCCGACATCTAAAATGGCCTCCGGCTATGGTATCAATTCTAAGTCTTCAGACAGTGGCGGAAATTGATGAGAGAAGGGCAAAAGAGGACCCAATTGTTTCTTTAATAGACTGACATGAAACATTTTATATAATTTCAAATCCTCTGGCAACTCCAATTGATATGCCACTGGCCCACTTTAGCGATAATTCAGTATTTACCAAAAAATCAAGGAAAAAGCTTGAGATTGGTCCTGAAAGCTACCGTCTTCTGCCTGTAAGGTTGGAGTTTCAAGTACACATAGTCCCCAATTTTAAAATTGACCTCACGTCGGTGTTGGTCCACTTGATTTTTCATTCTATTTCCAACAATAGCCAAATTGTAGCGTAAGGTGCGTAGAAGTTCATCTCTGGTACAAAGAAAGGTGTCCCCTACTTAAATGTTGGTTGTGTTTGGAACATATGAAAGCAATGTTGGAGGAAGCCTATGATATACGGCTTCGAATGGAGAGATTTTGGTGCGCAATGTATAGATGTATTGTAGCTATATTCTGCCCATGCTATCTAGTCCATCAAATTCTTAGGTTGGTCACTTGTGAAACATCGAAGGTATTGTTCTAGTGTTCGATCGAACACCTCTGTTTGTCCGTCAGTTTGAGGGTGGTAGCTAGAACTCATTCGAAGACTTGTTCATTGTAAACGAAACATCGTTTTCCAAAATGAGCTGACAAAAACCTTGTCTCGGTCACTCACAATGGAAGTGGGAATATCGTGAAGGTGAACAACATGATCCAGTAAGGTATTGGCAACAATCAGAGTCGTGTAAGGATGTTTTAATGGTAAGATGTGAACGTATTTGCTCAATCGGTCGACCACAACCATGATAATCGTTTTCCTTTGTAAAGGCGGTAACCCTTCCATGAAATCCATAGAGATTTCGGCCCAAATTGTCTATGGAATTGCTAAGGGTTGAAGAAGTCCCAACGGTTTAGTGCAATCATTCTTGCATTGTTGACACACATCATAATTATGGATGAACTATTTAACAAAAGAACGTAAATTCAGCCAAGAGAAACATGATTTCACTTGACTGAGTGTTTTGTGATAGCCGAAATGACCTCCAACCGATGATGAATGTGCATCCACTAAAATTGCAGGGATCATTTTCTTTTTCCTGAACCACACACCATCATGCAAAAAGAATTGTTGTTGTCCAAGAGTTTGAGTTATGCTAGGTAACTTCCAGTAAAATGGTCATGTGTTACTTCTTGTTGTAAGGTAGCCCACCAATCAGCCATTGGTAGAGAAATAGATAATAACTCGCATTCCGTTTTTCATGATAGAGCGTTCGCTCCTTGGTTCTTTTTACCCCTTTTGTATTGATCACATAATCGTAATCAAATATTTTTGGTAACCATCACATCTGAGTGGCCATAATAATGCGTTGCTCTAAAAGATACTTTAAAATTTTCTGATCGGCATGAATGATGAAAGGTTTTTCGAGGAGGTAAAGTCACCATTTCCTAATTGCCTTGATAATAGCAAGCATTTCTTTCTCTTAAGTAGATAGGAGCAATGCGATACCTTTCAGTGCTTCGCTAAAGGCCAGTTACTATGACACTTCCTCTCTTGGAATATTTTCCTTCGAGCAAAGCAAACTGGTCAAGACTCAAAAGTATATATGTAAGTTCAACATGCACAAACTAATTAATTTGCTGAGATGTGCTCCTTCCTAATTAGGTTTTGACACCATTACTTTCAGCACCATACTACCGAATTGAATGGGCATAATTTTGAGGCTAAAAGGACTTTTATGATCTAGATTTCAATAGATGGCACAAATAAGGGATGACAAACACATTCTTGCCCATTGTGTATATGTTACATACTTATATCCCTCTTAATTGTTATTTCCTAAGTAATTAATTAGTGGTTTCTGAACAACAGTTTTGCATTTGTAAAAAATGATAAGCTTATGATCAGGAAAATTGGTGATAACAAAAAGTTTCACATCCACTCTAATCTACTCGAGGAGCAAGCACGACATATCTGCCGTCAAAACAATCCCGGACTTATGTCATTTGTAGTTCGCGAATCCAATCAAATACAAAAGAATATGATCACTTCATTCGCTTATTAAATGACAAGACATTTGTACATATTTCAACTTATCCTACCAAAGAATCCGAGTATGGTTGCTCCATACTTAGCTGCTCGTTCGATAATAACGATAATTCTTCTGTAGGGATTGCAAATGTTATACATGAAGAAAACAAGCCAACCACTGTAATATAGCATCTAATGCAATCACGTTTTTTTTTTCATATTTAGAACTGATGCTATAAGAAATTGTTAGATTCTCATTTGATTTTTTTTCTCTAATCTGCAATTCTAGGGTAGGATATTGGTTTTCACGGTTGATCAAGTTAAAGGTTTAAAGCTCATCACAGAGAAGAAAACTGAAGGAGCTATTTACTCTTTGAATGCATTTAATGAAAAATTGCTTACTACTATTAACCACAAAATAGAATTGTATAAGTGGATTCTCCGGTATGGTAAACCTGAGTTGGAATATCATTGTGGACATTGTAGTAATATGCTGGCACGGTATGTACAAACTCATGGAGATTTCATTGTTGTTGGTGATAAGATGAGGTCCATTTCAGTATTAATGTACGAGGTAAGTTTAACCGCTTAACAGTTGAAAGAAGTCTATTATTTCTAATTATGGTTGATTATTTAGTTTCTGCTAGAGCAGTAGATGTACTGCATATGGTTTGTTGATCTTATAGGTGACTGATGAACAACTGCTCATTCATTTTCAACACGAAGGAGTTATCGAGGAGCAAGCCCGAGACTACAATATAAATTGTATGTCATCTGTTGAAATTCTTACAACACCCTTGGAATCACATCAGAAGAACGATAACATAACTTGTTTATAAAATCTCCAATGTGGTAATCATTAACCACCTCTAGACTATCACTTCTCTTTCTAACTATGAAGATCTTGCACTTTTGTTCAGCACCAAGGCAGATGTCATCGGCAAGAATTTCAACAACTGACATAACCATGACCAATTGAGGTCGATTAAAAATAAGAAGCAAATGAATTTCGTGGATGCTAATCTAATGGAGTCGTTTCTTGATCTCAAAAGTAGTCGGATGGATATGGTTTCCAAGGCAATGAGTCTTCCGGTTAAGGACCTCAGTAAGAAAGTTAAAGAGCTTATAAGTGTCAACCTTCTTTAGAATGCTTGTAAACAACTTAAACCGGGTGTCGAACTTTTTTAGGATGCTTGTAAGCTAACTCCGACCAAGCTCCCCCTCTTGATCAGACTATGCATCAAAATTTGACAATATACATTATTAACATTATACGCATTATCATTTTGAAATCAGAATTTTTTTTGGAAACTCTTCAACTTATAATTGTTTTTTATTTAGACTTATAATTTAGGCAAAATACAAAATGACCAAATTAAGAATCTGAAAATAATTAAACTAGTCAAGACTCAAGAGATAGTTGGACTGAGATAGACTTTCTTTTTCTTGAACCACACACCATCACGCAAAAAGAATCGTTGTTGTCCAAGAGTTTGAGTTGTACTAGGTAAATTCTGGTAAAATGGCTCATGCGTTACTTTTTGTTGTAAGGTAGACCACCAATCGGCCACTGGTAGAGAAATAGATAATAACTCGCATTCCATTTTACGTGATAGAGTGTCTGGTTCTTGGCTCTCTTTACCACTTTTGTATTGATCATGTAATTGTAATCAAGAATTTTCGGTAACCATCGTGTCTAAGTGGGCATAGTAATGCGTTGCTCCAAAATATACTTTAAACTTTTCTGATCAGTTTGAACGATGAATGGTTTTCAGAGGAGATAGGATTGCCACTTCCTAATTGCCTTGACAATAGCGAGCACTTCTTTCTCTTAAGTAGATAGGAGCAATGTGGTACCTTTCAGTACTTCGCTGAAGGCCAATTACTTGGACACTTCCTCCCTTGGAATATTTTCCTTCGAAACATCGTTTGGTAGATGAAGCACACCTGGAATCTCTCTAGGAATACATGACCCCATCATGCTGTTGATTTGGAAAAATAAATTGGCAAGGTGAGCAATTAGACGAAAAAAGTATCTTCGAAGAAGAAGATTCGAATAGAGCATGCTATCAAACAGCTCAGCTTACCTTTTGTCGACAATGAACATTGAACGAACTTCACAGTTTTGAAACCTAAATGTATACAGGTTACCATGCTTAGTTCACCAGCAATGAAAACAAAATGAACCGGTGTAAGAATTATTATAGTACCGACCTTGTGCATAGTTTATATTTCTTCAGCTATCAGATGATCTTGCTGAATTAAAATTTCATTGATTCCCGCTCCACAAGCATCATTTTCAATTACAAAGGGTTGTGAAAAATCTGGAATTCATAAAACAAATAGGTGAGGGCCTGTTTTAATTAGAAAAAAGCTTTGGCGGCTTGAATAGTCTATCGGAAACCTTTTTTGGATAACAATCAAGTTAATAGGGTTGCTAGTCTTCTAAAGCCACAGATGAATTTTTGATAATATCCGGCTAGGCTTAAGAACCTAAGAACTCCTCTAGCCGTAGTTGGGACTGACTAGTCACTAATTTTCTAAATTTTAGCGAGGTTGACAGTTGCTTCTTTTAGCAAATCAAATGACCTAAAAAGTTCACCCTGTGGACTCCGAAACAACATTTAATTTGTTTTGCATACAACTGATTCACCGATAGTACCTGCAGAACTTGTCGAAGATGTTACAAATGGTCGGACCACGTTCGACTATACACCAGGATATCGATGAAGAAAACCAAGACAAATTTTCTAAGGAAAGGTTTGGAACAGATCATTCATGAGTCCTGTAAATGTTGACAGTGCATTCATAAGGGCAAAAGGCATGACCACGAATTTGTAATGACTATCATGAGTTTGGAAGGCTGTCTTATGGATATCCTCGCCATGGACTCGTATCTAATGGAAACCTGCTTGTAAATCAAGTTTCGAGAAATACGTCGCACCGTGCAATTTGTCTAAGAGCTCATTGATCGCCGGAATCAAATACTTATCTTTAATCTTAATGTTGTTTAACGCCCTTTAATCGACACAAAATCGTCATGTGTTATCGACTATAACTTGGTCAAATTAAGCTTTACTCTAAGAATTCCCGAACTAGTTTTTTTATTTCAATTTTTTTTTTAGTGTGAATATCTGTAAGGCCTAACACTAACTGGTTGTTGACTGTCCTATAGTGGGATACGGTGATCGTGAAGTCCGGTGGGTGGTAAGTGACTTGGAGTGCCAAAAACATGTCGAAACTCTTCAAGAAGTTGGTTAAGGTAGTATGAATGTCCAAAAGTTACCATAAAATTTTCACAAAGGTTAAGTTGGAAGAATAATTCGATGCCATCTAGATGCATAATTTCTTTTATGTTCATAACTTCGAGAGTTGTCCTGTTTAGCCATTGGAACGTGCGACCGCCGCCATTAAGGTTGAAGGTTGTAGTTTGCTTTTGATAATCAGTTTCAATTGGTCCCAATGTCTCTAACCGCTATACGCTTAGAACAACTTGGCAGGCGGCAACGGGTAAAATGTAGAAGTTGATTTGAAACGGCTGGTCCTAAATGACAATCGTGGTTGCCAAACACCTCCATACACACTCGATCTTCTCCCGGTTGGCCACTGTGACGTGGAATGTTTTATCGCGAATCATGAGTAACCCAGATCTGGTTATGGCAAATTGATCGATAAAGTTATGTGTACTCTCGCCATCAATTATAACAGTAACATCCTTGTTCTTTAGCCGTCTAATCACTCGGATAGTTTATGGATGTGAGGTTCCAGGCATTGCATGAAACGAGATTTCCAGCATCAGTTAATTGTGCTCTAACATAGGAGGAACTTCTTTGGCCATGATATCGTCTGACAGAGGAAAGTTTTCAATCATCAAGAGCTAAGGTTTTCAGCAGGTGTGACCAGGTGCAAACCTCTTATCGCAATAATAACACAATCCCTTTTCCCTCCGATCCTTCACTTCTTGGCTGGTAATACGCTTATACGCTTAAATGGCATTGAAGTAAGTTTGTTTATTTTCTGGCTCAGTGGTGGTCCTAGAATTCCAGTGGATTGGTTGGTGGAAGTCTTGGTGTTGCTACTTGTACACGGATCGACGAGTTGAACTTCTGGTGTAGAGTATTACGTTTTTCAATCAAGCGTGCCACTCCAATGGCGTTCGAGAGTGTTCGCGATTGTTTGACCTTCACATCCAGTCTTATCTTGTCTTTCAATCCTGTAATAAAACACCTAACTAGGTAGTGCTCGGGTAAATCATCAATTTGTTGTGAAAGTTTTGAAACTCCTCTTGGTAAGCCGTGACCAAAGTGGTTTGTTTGAGTCTCGTAAAAGCCTCAGAAGGGTCTTCGTAGTTGGTTTGACCGAAGCGATTGAGAACCGCCTTGGTGAATTCGCTCCAGGACAGGGGTCCTTTGAATTTATTGAACCACCTGTGCCATTGTAAGGCTAGTCCCTCCAAGTGAAACGAAGTAAGTTGCTGTTGTGGATCAATATTTTTGAAGTTGAAATATTGTTCGGCTTTGTATATCCAACCAGTGGAGTTGATTCCATTAAACTTTGGAAATGACAATTTTAATTGGGTGTGGTTACGTTCCTGATAAGTAGAGTTGTTAGTGTTTGGATAAGTAGAATTATGGGTGTTTGTGTTGGACGATGAACGTGGGAACTTTCACCAAGGGCAAAAGGATTGACTTCTTTTTTCGTGGGTGGTCTGATCATGGGTAGTCTACAAGGTTTGTAGTTGAGTGAATATTTTTTATAGCGAAGCGTTAACCAGATCGAAACTAGACTCATGACAAGCTAGTATCTCGTTAAACTCGTTGCGGAACTCGCCATTCGACTTGACACCAGTATCCATGGAACATGGCTCTGATACCAAAGAAGATAGAGGTAAAGTGAGAAAATAGCAATGGGAAGATTGAAATTGCATAACTTCATAACTTTCTCCTTGAATCTCTAGCTATTTATAAGCCATGTTACAAAAGTCATACATTAACCGGTGCCAACAAAATAGACACTTACAGAAACAAAGTTATCTAAGCTAGGGGGGCTAAAACAATGCAATCCACCACTTACATAGTCAAAGACCAATTCAAACAACTTAATTAATTTATTTAACCTGACTAATTTATTCCACCTAATCTATCAGACCATCTTGCTCGCATGGCGCTTGCATGGCTTCGAACATATTAGTTTTCACCGGTTAAAAAAAATCAAATTACATATAATAGTTCCGTTAAAAGAAAACTAGAAATATAATCATCATAAATATCCAAGTTATACAAACATAATGTTGTCCTATACTATTGAATTTGATCAACAAGCTCAAGACTGTATGAATACACAAACCAAATAGAAATAATATAAATTAAATTTCAAATCAAATAAAACTACAAATCTAACTCTAATCCGAAAGAACAATAAATAAATATAATATTATAGTATTTCTTAAAATTTTCAGATTTCGTGTCATAACCTTTACTCGTTTTAGATTTTAATCAAATTTGAAGAGATCTTCATTGCTTGATTTGATGCTCGAGTCCAATCGAGTCCTTAATGACATACTATTTCAAGCTATGATTCATCATAAGCAACTAAAGGATTATATCAAATCACATCACCTCTCAGCAGCGTTGAAAGTGCACCTCCTTTCCACATAAGTGGTGAGGGATTCAAATCCCACCATACACATTTTACAAGCATTTGTTGAGAGTTTTCTTCCCAGTTGTGGGATTAGTTATCTCTAATTATGAGAGTAAATATCCGGATCGTATATGTATTGTTTGATTTCGACAGATCGCATATGTATTGTTTGATTTCGACAGGTCCCGACAGTTCTATTGTAATAGTTCTTATAATACTTAAAATAAATAAATAAAATAAAATAAAATAAAAAGATTGTTTCAGGAGTCTTTAAGGATTACATCAAGGAGTCTTTTGCTTGACGGAATCAAATCAACACAAAATATATAACTAACAATATTTATGAATAAAATGCTCATCAGATATGCATGCCAAATTATTTATATATATATTTATATATATATACGGTCTCGTTCCTATCATGGCATCTTTATATAACTTTATCAGGATATTGAATGTGAGCCACTCATTTATAAAAGTGATTTGATAAATGCATACATACCAAGTCAAAGTATGTAAAACGAGTGGCTCACATTCAATGTCCTTATATAATTCTATCAGGGTATCTTTATAGGAAAATTTCCGTATATATATATATATATATATATGATCATATTTATGAATAAAATGATCATGCCAAAGTAAAATAAATTCAATTTACAAATTCTGTAAGTATAATAAATCTAATCACAAATTCGATTTAAATATTTCAAGGGTACAATAGTCATTCTTACTCTTATTTAAGGGTAAAATAGACTTTTCGTTTTAATCGAAACGGATAATAATAGAAGGGAGATGTTGGTGAAGAGGAATGCTAGGCTTTCTAAATTCTTTCCCAAATGGTGTTGGCACATGAGATGTCAACATCACATCACTCACCACATAATTTCATGATTTACAAGATGTTGACACGTCACGTGCCAACACCATTTGGGAAAAAATTTGGGAAGTCTTGCATTACTAGTTGGGGAATACTAAAACATGAGGGGAGGAAATGATGTTTAGGCCAACTCCAGGGAGTGAAAATAATAATATCCCTTTAAGCAATGTAATTTCGACACGGTGCGGATTGAAGGGAGAAGAGTCAAGTAAAGGAGCAGTTTTGAGTAATGAAAGCAGCGAAACAAATTAATGGCAGCAAAATTAGTTGAAAATAATTGTGTGTTGGTCGTCTTCTTGTTGACAGTACTAGGATTCGCTGCTCGATTGGCTTCAACGTCGCCGTACGATCACCGGTACAATGTTGGAGATCACATCCCCTTATTCGTCAACAAAGTTGGACCCCTCAACAATCCCAGGTAATACCCTCAATTTTAAGACATAAATGTTTGGTTTTGCTGCTTCTTTGAATTTTGATCAATGATTCAGGTTGATTTGAATCTGGGATTTCCAGGATTTGAGCTATAAACTCGATTCATGGCTTTTATAGTGTGATTTTATGGGGTTGACTTTGACTAACTTATAAAAAGTTCCAAGTTCAAATTAACACTCAATGTCTCCTGAATATATACATATATATGTTTATTGTCTTGAGTTTTTGATTTTTATTGTGTTGCAGTGAGACCTACCAATACTATGACTTGCCTTTCTGCTGTCCAGGTTAGCTACTTACATAACTATTTCATTATTCTATAATGTGGGATGATAATTGGCTATAATTTCCAAATCAAATGCAAACTTGAGCACCAATCAATATATTTTTCAATAGACGGTGAGATAGTAATTTGCTTGATCGGTTTTCAAGTTTTGCTCTGATATTTATATGCATTCTTCATTTTATCGGTAATAATAATACTGCTGTCTATTTTCGGGGAAGTTGGAGCTGGAGTTGTTGAGTCCTCACAATTGTAAATGCAGATCCTATATCATGGAAGAAGGAGACCCTCGGGGAAGTATTGAATGGTGACCGTCTCACTAGTGCCTTGTACGAGTTAAAATTCCTAGAAGACAAAATCAGGGATACGTTGTTGTGCCAGAAGAAGCTTAAGGGAGATGAAGTTGCAAGGTTCAGACAGGCCATTATCGATGACTTTTATTTCCAGATGTACTATGACGATCTTCCATTATGGGGTTATATTGGTAAAATTGAAGATGAGATGCTTAGTGAGAAGGGAAAAAAATACTATCTATTCACACATGTGCAATTTGATGCTTTTTACAATGGCAATCATGTCATAGAAATACGTGCTTTTAGTGACCCAAATCATGTTGTGGATATAACGGAAGATGGGGATATCGATGTTAAGTTCACTTATTCAGTCTTCTGGAATGTAACCTCAGTTCCGTTTGAGACCAGAATGGACAAATATTCAAGAGCTTCAGCATTTGCAGTCCACCGCCAGATTCATTGGTTCTCAGTTATCAACTCACTTGTCATCATTGTGCTCTTGATGGGACTGCTTATTTTGCTTTTTATGCGGCGTCTCATGAACGATCTGAGAAAGTAATGTACTGCAGCTTGCTATTAATTTTACTCCAATGAGCCTTTTAGTAGGTTGGCCTAACATTCTTCCGCTATATTGCAGATGTTCTATTGGAGATGAAGAAGAAGATAAGGAAGTGGGTTGGAAATTTATTCATGGTGATGTATTCAGGCGTCCTCAGAATTTGTCCTTGTTCTCTGCTGTCCTGGGTGTGGGTAATCAACTTCTGACAATGTAAGCTACTTGAAAACATTAATCTCCTATCTACTTTATGCTTTATATTTTTATTTTTCATAGCTCGATATATCCTTTTTCAGTCACATCAACTCAATACTTCCCTACCTATCAGAAATCTTATGTAGCCATTATGTGCCTAGAAAATTAGTAATTGATTCAAAAGGGATCCCTTTTTCATTTAAACTCTTTAAGTATAAAGTTTTGACTTATTTTTCCTAAATTACACAGGAGTTGCATCTTGTTTGTGCTAGCATTTCTTGGTTTCCTTTATCCCTACAATCGTGGACTACTGTGCACATCTCTTGTCTTTATATACACTCTGACATCAGTGGTTGGTGGTTATAGTGCTGCTTCTTTCCACAATCAGTTTTCCAATACTGGATGGGTAATCCTTTATTCTAACTTTTAAGTAATATATTATTTATCCATCTTACAGGTTGATTTTTAACATTACAAGTGCTATAAATTTTCAGGAAAAGAGCGTTCTTCTGGCTGGGATGCTTTACCTGGGTCCATTGTTCGTGACAGTGTTAACCCTTAACACAATTGCTCTATCTTATGGGGCCACAGCAACACTTCCATTTGCCACTATGATAGTGATTCTTTTAATATATACATTTCTTTGTGTTCCATTACTTGCCTTGGGAGGGGTGATTGGGTACCGGTGTAAGTCGGAATTTCAAGTACCTTGTGCTACAAAAAAAATCCGTAGAGAGATTCCACCATTGACCTGGTATCAGAAAATGCCTTGTCACATGTTTCTCGGGGGTCTCTTATCTTTTAGCGCAATTGCCCTTGAGTTACACCACTTGTATGCCAGCTTGTGGGGCTACAAAATATGTACTCTTCCCAGCATTTTGTTTCTCATGTTCATCATCCTTATCTTGCTTACTGCTATGCTGAGTGTCGGTTTGACATACATTCAGCTCTCTGCAGAGGACCATGAATGGTGGTGGAGGTATGTCTCATTTTATAAATTTATACTGACACACACTTACAAACTCTTGCATAACGTAGGTATAAATTCTTGTTTGTTCCAGATGCTCTTTACTTGCATATTTAGCTTCTTAGTGGCAATTGAAGCTTTGACAGCTATGACCATCAATGTGGATTTTCAAGAGACTGAATTGTGGTTTACTTTCTACCCAATTTTTTTTTTTTTTTTTTTTTTTTTTGGAACTAGATGTCGTTTCAGGTTGATGAAACAGACGGTAAAAGTATCATTTCTCAGGACAGGATCGATGTTCAACAAATTGGTTAAATTTTGAAAATGGAACATATTCCTTGTATTTAACTTTGCAGATTAAAATATATTAGAAATGAAAAATGCATTTCCTTATTTAGAGGTCATGTTCCTGGTGTTATTACTTTTAGAAGGTAAGTCAAAGGGTGGCCCAACTTGCATCCCTATGAAGAAATGTGTTTTTGACTACAGACTGGACTATAATGGTATAAATGGACTACACATGATTAACCAATAAATAAGAAGCCACTGCCTGGACGTAATAGAAATGATCAAACTCATTTTATCCCTGACATTTGGTGCTGGAAAAATTTTCCATTTGAATTTTTCAATGAAGTTGCTGGGTTGGTTTATGGTGATTGATATCTAATATTTAAAATTAGTAAGTACATATTAGGCTTGCATGAGCACATTATAATTCTGTTGACACTTGTCTGTTATTGAAGTATTTACATTATCGAGTCAGAGGGTTTCTCTGTAACAAAGGGTACCCTCTGTAACATTTTTAGGTTTCATTCAACTGTAGGCTGTAGCACAGTATATTGATCACTTATTTTGTCTCTTTGATGCAGATCTATCTTCTGTGGGGGCTCGACGGCTATTTTCATGTTTTGCTATAGCATCTTCTTCTATTTTAGGTCAACAATGAGTGGTTTTATGCAGCTATCTTTTTTTCTTGGCTATAATGCTGCCATGTGCTATGCTTTCTTTTTTATTTTTGGCGCGATCAGTTTTCATACTTCCTTGATATTTGTTCGCCACATATACCAAGCTGTTAAGAGTGAATAGGGATGCTCTTGCATTTCATTAGTAATGGTCTATCTTTTCCGGTTACCTTTCCCATATCCTCTTACAACACCAAAAATGAGGGGTTGGGTGTGTCGACTGAGACCATGACACCATTAATTTGCCCTTCATCCGAAGAAATTGAAATCAAGTGCCTTTAAAAGATGATCTTTGTGTTACTAAGAAGTTGAAAATTGCTGCCTGTTAACGATTATGCAACATGCCTTAATGCACTTATACAGCATGTATTCATGTTCATCTGTTTCGAAAGATGAAATGAATTCAGTATAGAGTGAATTTATAGAAATGTAAATGCAGGTGTGCATGAGTAATGTGCATTGTGTATTATGTAATCTTGTTAGGGACAAGAGATTTCATTTTATTTTATTTTTTTGGTGAGAAGAGATTTCGTTTTTGTTTTGCTCATTTGTCTGATTTATGCAAAAGGGTCACCAAAAAATTCAAGAGAAAGCAAACTGAGAATTAGTTGTATATCAAGATCAGACAACAATCAAACTATTTTATTTATTTATTTGGCAGTATTTTTGAAGATGGCCGTTTATAAATTCTCAATTATGTGTTGCTTGCTTACTATGTCCAGTTGCTTTATAGTAATTTTTTTTTATTTTTTTTGAACTATTACAACATTTTAGGATTGGAGATGAGGTACGATTTAAACCCATAACCTCATAAGGGTAGGTGTGAGGGTTTACGACCGAGCTAAGTATATACTTTTTACTTATTTGAATGTTGTTTTAGTTATTATTAAATCCCAAAGGGATGACTAGAAATGTAGACATTGAGGAATCACTCATAACGGATGGGTACCCACGGATGTCTATATTCATACTCGATCATCATAGATGGGTACCCAAAGATATCCGTATCCATGGGTAGAATGTTGATCCCTAGTAGAGATGTATATTTTTTCCCGGGGTCCCAATTCCCCGTGTTTCCATTTCCATTTGGGGATTTTTTTTTTTTTGGGGGGGGGGGGGATGAAAATAATCCCCAAATTGAAATGGGGATAGGGATGGGGGGACCCCTCCCTATCCCCATTTCCCCATTTTTCCTACAATTATGTTGAAATGGGGATGGGGATGGGGATGGGGGAAAGTCCCCTATCCCCATTTCCCCATTTCCCCTAAACATATATAAATATAATTATAATATATATTTTTAATTTTTTTTGTTTATTCTTTGAAAACCCTAACTCCTTAAGTATATGTACACATTTTATATAAAATGCACTAATGAATTTTTTTTTTTGTATTTGAAATGAAATGTTTGTTTTTTTAATTTAATTTGTAAATTTTAGTCAAATGGGGGAATGAGAGAAACAGGGGAAACGGAAAAACGGGAAAAAACGGGAAAAATGGGGAATTGGGGACAAAATTCCCCATCCCCATTTTCTCCAAATGGGGAAATGGAGGGATTGGGGAAGGGTATGTGAAGTGGGGATGGGGATGGAGGGACATATATTCATCCCCATTCCCCAAACGTGCATCTCTAATCCCTAGTTAGAAGTAGAGTTGACAATTCAGGTGTGGGTCGGGTTGGGCTTAACCTAACATGACACAAACTTGTTTATGTTCAACCCGACACGATATGTTTAATTTAACAAGTCAATCTCCTCAAACCTGACACAATACAATTAGTTAAATAAGTTACATGAGTTGACCTGTGAGTCGTGACAAGTTTAATAAACGGATCGAATCGGATTGGGATTGGATTCGTTTAATACATTAAATGTAATAACTGAAAAGTCAATAGAATTCCAATAAAAAGAGTTGACCGGTAATAATGAGTGTTTATTACTTTCTCATTTAATTGAATTTGAAATTAAATTGATAGAGTTGACCGAATAATAAAGAGTATGTATCTATTAGTTTCTTAATAGAATTAATGTTACAGAACATATTATGTTATATTTATGTTCTGTACATACAAAAAAGAGGGAAAAAGAATAAAAATGGAGAAACAGCCGTTTACCCTATATGCAAAGGAAGATGGATTCTAAATTGACAACCAGGTTAATGATTTGTGTTTTATCTATATATGATATTAGATATTATTCTTAATGTTATTAGGGATTCAATTAGATCGTATATTTGTATGAAAATTCTGGTATGGCAGTAGAAACAATTCAAAGATATTATTGTTCATCAATGATTTTCGTGTTTTAACTTTTGATTGTGAAAATAGATATTTTTTCAAGTGTTCCAAAATTCGTTTTACTCCAAAATGTCAAAAAGTTTTTGGATTTTCAAAATAAGGTCGGCAGTGCTGAAATTTCTGTATTTTAATTATATAAACTGATTTCGAAAATTATTTAGCATACATAGACTTTTTCAAAAATTATGAAATTTTGCACACCGAATAATTTATTTGTTTAGTATCTATGTATTAAATTTCGTGATTTGGAGATTTGTATATATTTAGTTAAAGAATGCTGTTGTAATTTTGAGATACGTTTGGAGGTAAATTTAGTGAGATGACTTGGAGAGTTTTAGACCCTCGGTTTTTATGGTGCTTATGTTATGACAGTAATTCAAATTGTTATTATATAGGTTTGAGTAATTCTTGAGCTTCTAGAAACATAGCGGATTCGTACGGGTTCGAAGTAAGTAAACTCATCTATGACTTGCTATGTTTGCAAACGTTTATATATTACGTATTTAAAGATGTTCGAAATATTGACTTATGTTTTGAATTGACTAATTACTGTTATAGTTTTCCAAGTGTTCATTTTGTCAAAAATTGTGATTTATAACTTCGTACGGTAATAACAGTATTTGAAACGTTTGATATATCATTATATTGTTTCTAAATGTTTAAAAGATATGATAGGTTTATTTAGTTGATATTCTGATTTCAAAATTTATGTTTCTCATATGCGAAGAGAATATTTGTTTTCTACTTTGGCTCATTGATTATAGCATTTGAATTATTTGGACTGAGTCACCAGACTACGTGTGACACTACTGGAATTATTTGGACAGGGTCACCATGCTACGGGTGACACTACTGGAATTATTTGGACAGGGTTACTAGGCTATGAGTGACACTATACAGAATTTGTGATATTATGAAACATGAGTTTTTTGTTTTATGCCTTTTATATTGATTAACGTACACCGCTTATATTGTAAAACTATATGTCCTTATTGTTTAATTCCATAAAAATTACCATGATTTAAATCATGGTTATTAAACAATCTTTTGATTTCATATTATTTATAATATTTTATGAAATGTTTATGATTTAAAGATATGAATGAACATGATTTTAAGTGTTGCTTCAACCATTTTATTCATATTAAATATATAAATTGTATTAGATGTTGTTTAAGGTATTATTAAATATTACATTGTTTCAAAAAATTTTGTTAAGTTTATGAGCAAGGTTTTTGAACATAAATGTTTTCCAAAGGCTTCCTTATTCATATGTTATGCATGAATTTACTTACTGAGTTGTCGGTTCACCTCTCGTCACCACCATTTTGCATATTAAGTTCTTGGATTTAGAATGGACGAGGTTTACATTAGTATGGGAGATATGTATCGCCAGAGGATTTAATTTCATACGTGTACGTGTTATAAGGAATCAATTTTATTTAATGTTGTAATTACGATTAGAATCTAGAAGTTTAATGAAATTGATAGTATCAGCTTTTAATGTTGTATTTTGTGGATAGATTATCGATAATATCAATTGTGGCTATAGTAAATTTAGGTTTTTGTAAGGTTTGGATTACATAACATCCCGGTTCGTTGGACCCCGGATTTGGGGTGTTACATTAAACATAGAGTTTGATCAGTTTATTTTATGAGAAATGCTATTGACAATTAACTAATTATCTATATATACTCAAATTTTTTTTTTAATGACAATTTAAATCTGAATTAAAATTATTAAATCAGACAATAAAGTTATAAAGACACTCCAAACTATTTTTTCTAGAAAACAACTTTTTTGTTTTTTTTTTTTTTTTCCGTGTTTTACAAACTCTAGAATATATTTTTCTTTGTTTCAAAATATTTTTTTTCTTACACACCATTAAACCCTCTATTATTATCATTATCGGGTTTATATATATATATATATATATATATATATATATAAGTTTTCCTGTGTTCCGGTTCAACCAAATTTGAAACCAATTTTTTTTTTTTTCTCAAATAACACTCAAGTTCAATCATCACCATCACTGGAAAAAATATATAAAAAAATTCTTTTTTTTTTTAAGAAAAATATATTTAAAATTACTTTTTTACTCAATAGAATTTTGTTTACTCATCAACTTAAAATCTAAAAGGAAAAACAAATATTGTTTTCCTATTTTTACAATTTGATCTCTAAAACAATTTTCTTATTGTTTCGATCTCCTCACTTTTGTTCTATTTTATTTTCATTTGATTACTTCACATCTCTTTTCCATTTCACGTTTCAAAATTTCTAAAGAGAGGTATTGAAAATGAGTAATATTAAAATAAAATAGAATGTCTTTAGAACATGAATGTTAAAAAGATAAAACGAATAATTTTGGAAAAAATTGAATGTCTTTAGAATTTTTTTTTAAAATTTAAATTTTTATAATTTAGTGTATTTAGAAATGAAGTATAAAAAAGAAAAACATTAGAACCTAAGGAGAAGCTCTCTTATTCTATTATACTAGTGTGTCAACCCGTATGATATACGGGCTTGTTAAAAACATTATCAAATTGGATAGTTTTTTTATTGAAATATTTCATACTGTAAATCTGTAATTGAAATATTCTATAATTGTGAGACTTCATATGATATGGAGTGCCTTCTAATTTTCACCGACTCGTTCATATTTTTTTACTAATTAATTAATATTAATGTATTATTTTTAGTTGATTAATAATAATGTCTTTTTTTAACATCGTTAATAGGGACTCCATTAATGTTTTCTTTTATTTGATTAGTATTAATGTCTTTTGAACATGGAAAATAGGGACTCTTCATAATATATTACTAATTAACATCTGACACTTCATATTATATAATCATATTATCATATTATATAATACTATATAAATATGATATAATTTTTTTAAAATAATAAATAGGATATAATCAATAAAGACACTCCTAATTATCATATTATAAATTGCAATTAATAGGAGACTCTTCATATTTTATAACTAATTAACAACATTAAATATGGATTATTATTTGAAATATAATATAAATATGATGTAATTAATATTGATATGATATAAGATATCAATTTTTATAAATATAGTTATATATAAAATAAATGTAAATACAGGATAAAAAAAATTCTAATGTAACTTGTATAATAATAGCAATAATAACAATAATTACATGTTTAATATTGAAATTAAAGTCACCAAGTGCAATGTTTCTGAGACCTCCAAGTTTTTGAAAGGCGCATGCTTTGGAAACATGGGAAGTACTTTACTTCAATTATCCCATCACTACAATGTAATAAAACATGCAATGGTGTCATACCCCATTCGACCATACTTGAGGTTGTTTCTGTTACGGCCATAAACAGTTTCTGTATAAACACTGGATTATATAAACTGCCTAAGCAAGCTGTGCACAGTGCACCTACAAACAAATTAGCAAATATATGAGTTAATATATGAGATTGCATAGAAATTAATGACGACAATTAGATATAGATATATATATATATATACATATATAATCAAATCTTACCAAAAGCTTAAAAATTTCAAAATCGAAAGTTACAGTCAAACCCACGACTAAAATGGTGTACGGCTATTTTAAAATGTCATTTGACGTTCATTACAAACGGAACAAAAAAGAAAGAAACAAAAACTAAAATTAAATTATTCAACAAAATAATAAGATTAAAATATTTAAAAAATTTTGAGACCATCCAATTCCTCACCTTTAGGATGTTTTGAGTTTGACTATGATGGAAAGCCAATGAAATGAGTATGGAAAAATGTGAGAAGTTTGATGGTTTTTATAAAGAAAATTGACGAAAATAATAGGATTTTTGAGTAAATGATTGAAATATAGAGTTGAAATGAATGTGAACCCTTTTGAGATTATCTAATTAATATTTATCAATTTGTTTAATATGAAACTATTAATGTAGTATCTTTGAATTTATCAAATTGTTTAATATAATTAATTATATTATTAATGATTATTAAAAAATATATAAATGTTTAAATACTCGAATGAAGATATATAGTTGTAACACTTAATATTATCTATTTAATATGAACTATTAATCTAATCTCTTTGAATTTATCAAATTTTTTAATATAATTAATGAATTGATGAATAGGAAAAATACCCAGTGATAAATATATATTAATACTATTAAAATATATATATATAAATATTTAATTTAAATGTTGCAACACTTGATATTATCTGATTAATATTTATCAAATTGTTTAATTTGATTGATCAATAAGTTGGAGTGCTATAATCACTCTTTCAACCCACTCTTTTATTATAATGTGACATGTGGACAACATTTATTTCTCTACATCAAATTTGAAACCATTATAAATGACCTGATTTTTCTATTTATTTACAAATCAAACCAATAATTAACTTCTTAAATTACCCATTGTTTATTTTACCAAATTGCCATTTAATATTGTATCAATATTTTTTTAAAAAATAGTAGTTATATCCTACTTTACAACTTTTTTTTCTCTACCATTCCCAAATTATTATTCCCGGTCAACCATTGAACTTTTTTTTTTTTTTGTTTCTGAATTTCACTCCAACTCTCATCAATTGTTACATGTAATTTTTTTAATCGTCAGTTATGTACCGCTTTACAACTTTTTTTTTCTACCGTTCCCAAATTATCAATCCTTGTCAACCATTGAACTAATTTTTTTTTTTTTCTGAATTTTACTCCAGCTCTCATCAATTGTTATATGTAATTTTTTTAATAGTTTTTTTTATTAAATAATTTTATTGTGTTGTATTAAATTTCTATATTGAATTTTTTTTCCTTATATCACTATGTAAGTGATGAACTAAATGCTTTAGTTATTTTCTTTAAAAGAAATTGTCTTTGTTATTATTATAAATTTCTTTTTATAAAAAAAAATAATGATATTAGATGACAATTTGGTAAATAAATAAAGGGTAATTTAGGAAGTTAGTGATTAGCTTGATTTATATATAAATAGAAAAGGCAAGTCATTTATAATGGCTTCAAATTTGATGTAGAGAAATAAATGTTGTCCACATATCACATTATGAAAAGAGAGTGAGTTGAGAGAGTGATTTTAACACTCCTCAATCAATAAATAGGAAAATATAAATAAATAAAAAATTAACAACATTTATGATTGTCACGTGTCACAACCACTATGAACACTAGATATTATCTAATTAATATTTATCAAAGAGAGTTTCTCCTTACAATCAACAGATTATCTATTAACATTCCAATTTAATTTTTTTATTAATGAAAATTTTAACTTAAATTAAAATTACTAAGACAAAAAAAAATTAAAGACACTCAAAACTAATTAAATTATTAAAAAAAAAATTCTCTTTTCTAAATCATTAGATTAAATATTACGTATTAAACTCTCTCCTAAATATGTTATTACTATATTAAACACTCTCTCCTAATTAATCTCTCTCCATTTTTCAAAAAAAAAAAACAAATCATATTTTCATACTTTCTCAATCAATATTTAATTAATAGTTAAAGAAAAAAAAAACTTATGAATATTTTAGTTTTTTATTAACAGTAATATATATATATATATATATATATAGTGAGTCTCTCATGGGAGATCCCTTATTTTAATTTCGGTAAGGATCATGATAAAAACACATCGACTTTAATAAATTTTAATCTGAATTTTTTTGTGGATGATGATATCAATAAAATCTACATATGAACAAAATATGAGAATTTTTCGAGCACTAGAACTATTTATCCAAATTTTGTTAAATATGAAGACATCGGAAAATGCCAGTCGTAGTAGTGCTAGCCGCCTGTCCAATTAGGGACCCATAATCTGTCAATCCACTGCGAAATATATGAAAATTCAAGAAAAATGGTTCTAGTATTCGAAAAATTCTCAAATTTTGTTTATAGGTAGATTGCAATGAATTCATCATCCAAAAAAAAAAATTCAAATCAAAATTCATTAAAATCGATGGATTTTCATCAAGGTCTTTACCGAAATTAAAATAAAGAATCCTTCATGAGAGACTCACTCTATATTTATATATATTAAAAAGCTAATGTTTTTTATTAAAAAATAAATAAATAAATAAAAATAAAAATAAAAATAAGATATATGAAAGCTTGAATTGTTTCAACTAGATTCGATTAAACTAAGAATTTCTAAAACTAAAAAAAGAATTAAAGTTCTCTAGGTAATCACATACCTACAGGTGTAACAAAAAACATTTTCATATTTCGATTTTTTTTATAAATAAATAAAAATAAATAAATAAATAAAATAAAATAAAATAAAAAACAAGGTACTTGTTTTTTGAGTTTTTATTTAAATATATATATATACACATATGGTTCCTAAAAATCAAGTTAATTAGTAACTATTTTTTTCTTAACTGTTAGTTTTGCTTGAGAAACTATATAGATAGAAAATTAGATATATGTATTAGAGGAGAGAGAGTTTAATATGGTAATTAAAAATTTAGGAGAGGGTATTTAATATGTAATAACTAATCTAATGATTTATGAGAGATAATTTATATATTTTTTAATAATTTAATTCGAAAAAGATAAAAAGGATAATCTTGTAACAAAATGAAATGTTTTTAGAATTTTTTTTAAATTTAAATTTTGAGAATGGAGTGTTTTTAAAAAAAAATGTCAAAAGAAAAAATTGGATTGTCAAAATAAACTCTCTTTATCAAATTGTTTAATTTGATTAATCAATAAATAGGAAAATAGAAATTAAAAAAATCAATAACATTTATGATTGCCACGTGTTACAACCACATCAAAAATAGAAAAAAAGTCTTTTACCCATTTAAATAAACGGATCATATTGGGATTCATTAACAGATTGACGGATGACCCATGTAACCCGCTCATTATAAGTAAAATTTCAATTATATCATCTAAATAATTAAAAATTAAAATTTTACTTTTTTATAAGCTGGTTACACTGGTTATCCATCAACCCGTTAATGAGTCCCAACACTATCTGTTTATTTAAATGGGTAAATGTTCATTGTTTCTCTGCTAGCTAAAAGAGTTTTTTTTTTAATTAAAAAAAAAAAAAAAAAAAAAAAAAAAAAAAAAAACTATTTTCAAATTATTTTTATGTCGTTTGGTTGTCACCTAGTAGAGTTTTTAATTAATTAAAAAGGTTGTTTTACGTCTATTTGGAGAAACTCAAATTTTAAACTTTTTCAAATAGATCTTTTTGAGCGTTTTTAATAATAATAAAATGTCTAATTCCTATCATTTAAAATAGTTTTTGAACATTTTGGTAATCCTACTATTTAAAAAAGCTTTATCTAATTGACAATCAAATCACCAACAACTTCCTATTAAAAGCTCTACTTGTAAAAGATCTATTTGAAGAAGTTCTTCCAAATGGAGCCTCAACCCAAACAACTTATTTGTCTATGTCTCTGGTTTGTGGGTTTTGACCTATAGTGCGTGTAGGGTTTAGTTCAAGTTGCAAACCAAGATTTCCCGCACCCAAAAATATCTAGGTTCATTATTCTGCTTTCCATTTTGTCCACATATTTAGTCCATGAAATAAAATTCTGTGTGCTCAGTTTTCCACCTCAAAGCAGCCTCCAAAACCAGATCCACCAACTCCATTTGCACCAAACACTATTCAATATGCCTTAATAAAAATCACAATCTTCCAAAGGCCAAATTCATGTCCACCTCTCAACTTCCAAACCCAAAAAATAAAAATAAAAAAGCATTATATATAAAATCTCTCTATGTAAGAACTAAACCACACAAATATTTAAATCCTACGACAAGCTTGAGAGACGTAGGGACTCCTAAACCATACAAAACAAAAACCCTGACGTGTATTGTAATTCCCCACCCATTTCTATATGTTCCTACACAAATAAATTCTTGCACAACCTCACAACTCACAAGTTTCTTCTTATCATGAAAAATAATACCCTTTTCTCTATCACTCAACAAGATCATCAAGAAAACTACATGAGTACTACTTGTTCGCATTCGCAAGCAGTTCGACGAGTTAATCATGCATTTTCTCGGAAAACAGCAAACAAGCTGGCCAACGGGTCTGAACAACAACGTTTTATGTTGCATGGCGGCGACGTGAACATGAAAGATACTGTTTCTGATCAACCTGGTGGACGCGAGAGGCTGAAGAGACATAGAGAAGAAGTGGCGGGTCACGTTTTGATACCGGATAAATGGGGTCAAGAGGAGATGCTTAAGGATTGGATCGATTGTTCTTCATTTGAAGCACTTCTAGCGCCTAATAAAATTGCTTCTGCACGTAAAGCCCTTGTAGCAACTGCAGATCATGGACGTAATAGAGCCGCTTCTTCTCATCAACTTAGGATAGAAAGTAGATGTTAATTAACCAACTAGCTAGACTACTTTCTTCACAATTTGCGCTTATCATCATTATCATATCATAAATTCGATCTAGTAGTCATTGCATGCATATAATAAATTAATATGTTACTTGGGAAGAAGATCCCTATCTTTTGTACTACTAAATGTATCCGTTTTGATACTGAACATTTTTGTGTTTTTTTGTTTTAAGTGGATTATTCTGATCTGTTTTGTTGATGGAGACATGGAGTGTCTGTATTATATATCATCATTTGTTGAGATTTTAAATCTTCACTTAAGCATAAAATTCAAAATGGACGGAAATTAGTCGTCCCCAAAAGGTAAAATTATTTCCGTCCCGAAAAACATCGCTTTATATGTGTAGCAATAGAACGATGAAACACCATTTAATCGTTACGGGTCACCTTTCATCCTTCATCATTGTTTGTCGCCTTAGATGTGTAAGAACGAAATAGCCATAAAAAAACATAGCATTGGCCTAATGAGCTCCCTCGTCCCTTTGATCTCCCTTAAATTAAAGGGATAGTATTAAAAACAAGAGAAAAACCCTCTATTTTACAATATTAACCAAAATACACCATCTAGTTCATTATTAACCAAAATCCACTCGGTAGTTTCATTTAACGTCCAAAATACATTCCACCGTTA